>CM053141.1:149350832-150600832 GCA_028571685.1 Heterohyrax brucei | reverse complement strand
ACTGAAGAAGAACTGATGCATTTAAATGTGGTGTTAGTGAAGAATACTGAATATGACTGCCAGAGAATGAAGGGAATCTTGGAGGGAGTATAGCCAAGAATGCTCCTTGGAAGCAAGAATGGTGAGACTTGAGGTTGCTGACTTAGGAGTTATCTGGAAGGACCAGTCAGTCTCTGGACATCATGCTTGGTAGAGTGGAGAGTCAGTGAAAAAGAGGAAGACTCTCAGAGGAATAGATTGACACAGGGGCTACAACAATGGACTCAGTCAATAGTTAGTATGATAAGGATGATTCAGGACTGGGTGATGTTTCTTTCTGCTGTACATAAAGTCTCTGTGAGTCAGAGCTGACTCCAAGGCCGCTAACAACAGCTAATTAATTAAGCTCACTTTGATTTACTGATAGTAAAAGGGCCAGCGCCCTGGAGACATGAGTTTGCTCTGATCCTCCTGACCAGTACAGATCATTGTAATTCTCTTTGATGCTATGCCTCAAGGCTGCTTTGGTTCTCCTCCTTTCCCTGTGGAATAATCTGTTCTAACCCTGAAGGCTGAGGCTGTGGATCCTGAGAAAGTGGGTAGTCACTACAAGGATGAGTGGCCCAAACCTGAGTGGGATTTGGGTGTGGTGACTTAGTATTAGTCAAACTAATGGAAATCATGATTATAGCTAAATGTATTAGATAAGCAACATGTGACAGCTTCTCTCTTCTTTAACATACCATCGGTTAAAAAATACACCATTTTGCTATATATGTTATTTAAACAAGGCAAAAATAATGTAATGAAACTGACATTCTGTTGATGGTATAACATACTCTGGTTTCAGTGTTGAAATGTGAAAAACTATATGGAAAATACAGTAAGTGCTGAGAGCTGTCACCTAGTGTCCTTTCAGTCCTGACAACTGCCCTTTGAAATTGGGGCTATTATTGTCCCTGTTTTACAGATGAGGAAACTGAGGTTCAGTTAAATCAATTACATGTGTCAAGGCTCAGCCAATTTTAAATGTAAAAGAGCCAGCTAGTAAATATTTTAGGCTTTGTGATCCATATGGTGTCTGTCGCAGTAATTTTGCCTTGTAGTGTGAATGTAGCTATAGACAATGAATAAATGAGTATGTGTGGCTGTCTTCCAAGAAAATTTTATTTATGGGCATTAAAATTTTATTTAAGGACATTGAAATTTGAGCTTTGTATATTTTTCATATGCTATTATTTAAAAATTATTTTTTCAACCATTTAAAAATGTAAAAACTATTTTTAGCTTGTAAGCCCTACAAAAATAGGTAGCAGGCTAGATTTGGCTGTGGATTTGGCCCCTGGGCTCTTAGTTGCTGGCTGAGCTCTGATATATAGACACCTGGAGTCAGGATTGTAACTCAGGTGTATGCTTTTATAACCAGGTTTTAATCTCTGTTATACTATGCTTCAAATAATGAGAAGTAGCTAATTGTCAGGTTGTTTAAGTTTGGAGAAAAGAGGAGGTTAGCTTTCTCGATGTTACCGTTTTGTTAGCTGGGACCCGGAATATGTCCCATGGCCCGTCTGAGCCTTAGTTTCTTTGTAAGTAAAATGGAGGAGGTGATGCATAAGCTATAAAGTTGCTGGAAGAAGCAGTGAGGTAATGTAGGTGTGATTTGTACAATGGTAGTCAAATGTTTGAAGAAATTGAAGTGTTCCAGGACAAAAATAAAAACTGTACTAAAAGCACTGTTGGCCTTAATCATGAAGTTTTTCAGGTTTTTCAAGGAAGGCCTAATTTTAATTCCTTTTTAAGTTGTTTCTTCCTAGCTCAGTGTTAATTATAACTGGAGAAGGCTTTTTGGCTTTTGAACCAACAACTTGAAAATATAATTTTTTTTTAAAGTGAAACTAAACATGCACACAAAATAAAAAAATTCAAGTACTTCAAAATTACGTAAAATGAAAAGTAAAGTTCTTCCATTTCCATGTTCCCTTTTATTCTCTAATTCTTCCCAGAGGCAACCACTGTTAACAGCTTCTTGTGCAAGCTTCTGGAAATTGTGTGTATTTTGTGTGTATGCATATTCATTTTAACGTGCATTCTTGCTTCTTTCATGTAATACATCTTAAAGAGGGCTCTTGTGTCAATATGGTAATTATTTTTAACGGCTCCATTGTGTTCTACTGTGTGGAGTTCCCCTAAAGTGATACTGTTTATTTAAACATGTTCCCACTGTCAAATTTGAGTTGTTCTAGTTTTTACCCCAAATGGTGCCTTGAATATGGCTGTAATTAAATCTGTCGTATTTCTGTAGGATAAATTACTAAAAGTGAAATCATTGCATCCAAGGAAATGTACATTTTTGATACATTAGTGTCTTTCTTATATTTCAAACAAGTTATTTTGCCTGGGTAGAGATTGTCCACAAAGAGCAGCATTCCTCGTGGGAAATGGATTTCCTCCTGTCTTCTGTGATGTTTCCAGCTGTCTGTTATTTTTTGTCTGGTGAGAAGCTAGGTTGTGTTTTATCTTCAAAAGAGTCTGTAGAGAATCAGTATGCGATGGTACTAAGGTTGCTGTTGATCCTATCGCAATTTTTGACCTCTATTTGAAGAACAGTGTCCTTTTCTTTAAGAATATAGAGGGAATGTGCTCTCAACCTACCTGGTTAGGATGCTTTGATAAGGTAGCAACAGTGGTTTGTGAAAACTGTAGTTAATATCCATGCATTTTCCTCAAAGCCTAGGGGAGAGTTTTTGGTAGCCAATGCATAAATTGGCATCTACTGATTCTGAATATCAAATTGTTCCAATTTTAGTTCTAAGTCCTTTCTATGAGGTCTGACAATTAAGTCTGTGTACTTAATTGTTCTGACTGCTACATACCTCACTGCTGAGTATCACTGTGGTCATGTTCAAAATACTCCCCTTGGGAAGCTATGCATCAATGCCAGCATCTAGTCCACCCTTCAGAGCAATTTTGGGACTCTTTCTGAAATTGCCATTATGCACAGTGGCGTGGTGGCAAGTTCGCAAAATTAATTGTGTAATTGTGTGGGAGGAAGTTTTTAGTCAGTAATCAACTAACTGTGTTGCAACACCCTCCTACTCACCTGATACGGTCTCCACTGACTTTTTTCGTTACCTGAAAAGAAAGGAAATAGGAAGATTTTTTTATGAGATTCAGGTCATCAAGGGTAATGTGATTACAGCTCTGATGGCCATTCCAGAAAAAGAGTTCTAAAATTGCTTTGAAGGGTGGAGTAGGCACTGCTATCAGTGCATAGCTTCCCAAGGGGAGTACTTTGAAGAGCACTATAATGATATTCAGCAATGAGATATGTAGCACTTTTTCTAGGATGAGTTTGCAAACTTAATTGACTATCCTTGTATGTATCATGTCCTTGAATTTACTCAAAGATGTTTTAAGCCTGGAACTGTTCTCATGTCTTCAGATGAGGAGACCCAAATTTATAGAAGTGCAGGGCTACAGAGTGGGCAAGTCTTAGGGTCAGGCTTTGAATCAGTGCTGACTCCAAAATTCCCACTCTTGGCCATCAAGCATGCTGTCTTGTTTTATCACTAGTCACCTGTTACTTCTCCTAGGTAATTTCTCCACCTTCTATTACCTGTGATTTCCTTCCACTTTTGTTTCATTTTCCAAATTTTAAATAGTAATCCATTCTACAATAGAGATTGATTAATTTATAGTTATTAGGGAACCCATAGGATTAAATGTTACTTCTACTTTCTGCTTCACAGTGGGTTATGGAAATATATTTTTCTACCAGACTGAGTTCTGGGGACAGGATGATATGTTATTTAGGCCTATGATGCTATCACAGAAAAAGTGCTTAGTAAGGGCTGGCTGAATGAATGAATTAATTTGATAAACACACATAAAATAATTAGAGATAACTTAAGATTGTGTATTATCAGGGGCTTAGTGGTATAGAATAAAGATTAAGAACCTGTAGCTTTCAATAGTAAAAAGAGCTCAAAAAGTTAATGTTTTATTATATTTCTTCATGATACTAAAAGAACAATATACTTTATTTTTGATATGTTAAAACTTTGCCTGATAGTTCATTTTTAGTCTCCAAGTTATCTGTAGGGAAACAAATAAGGAGAGTTAATGCAAAGTCTTTTTTATAGTTAAAAAAAAATTATTTTTTTTTAAGATGCCCTCTTAATATCTATGGTGATGACTGGTTTTGTTGTTGGGTTTTGTCGCTAGGGTCCATAGAGACATCTGTTACTTTTTCTACACTCTGGATTGTCATACATAATTATGCAGAAGGGAATTGCATAGAAAATGAGCGGTGGCTTTCCATCAGTTCCACAAGCATAAGATGATGCGGGTCCTAACTATAGCAGAGCCAGCATTCCTGTGTGACTGGTAGCACCTAAATCAAACCAAGAATCCAAACCAAACCCAGTGCCATCACATCAGCTCTCACACATAGCAACCCTTGACGTCAGAGTAGAACTGCCCAATAGAGTTTCCAAGGAGCCCCTGGTGGATTGGAACTGCTGACCTTTTGGTTAGTAGAGGTGGTGCTTAACTTACTATACCACCAGGGTTTCCATCTAAATCAAGGAGGAGTCTAAACCAAGCATGTTTGCCAGTGGCCTACACAGGAACTGAATGACACCATGTGAGAACTGAGCCTGCTATGTGCCGGGCCCTGGTCCAGACACCCATTTGCATCTACTGCGTTCCCTTCCAGTGTCATCTCCCACCCTTTCTACCTTCTGCCACACTGGCCTTATGTCATTGCCTCTTTGACAGCTTTTGCTGGGCTTGGCCTGTGCATGACATATTTCCCCTTCCCTCCAGTCTCTTACCTGGTGGATGCCTGTTCATCCTTCAGACAGTGGCATAGCTTCACATGTATTCTAAACTGCAAGGTAGTGATTCTCCACTCTATTACTGTTAGTTGCTGTCAAGTTGTCACCCAGCTCGCAGCAACCCCAGGCGCAATGGAATGAAATGGTAGCTGGCTCTGCCCTGTGATTGGCTGTGGATCAGACTATTGTGATCCAGAGGTTTTTCTCTGGTAGATTTTTGAAAGTAGGTTGCCAGGCCTTTCTTTCTAGACAGGAAGCTCTGCTAACAGCTGTTTGTCATCACAGCAACATGCAAGCCTCCGCTGACTGATGGCTGGTACCTGTGAGTGAGGTACGTTGGCCAGGAATCAAATCAGGGTCTCCTGCATAGGAGATGAGAATTCTGACATTAAACCACAAATCCCCTTCTCCAGCTTTAGTACTGTAGTGTGTTGAAGCTATACTAGGGAGCATGTTGGAGTCCCAGGGTGGTGCAATAGCTAACACTAACCGAAACGTTACGAGTTTACATCTGTCCACAGACACCTTGGAAGACAGGCCTTGTCCCTTAACTTCAGGCACCTATAGAGTAACCATGAGTTGAAGTTGACTGGATAGCAACTGGCTTGGTTTGGTTTAAAAGGCTTACTAAAATGCAGATCCTAGACTCTACCAGTAAAGATTAGGTTCAGTAGGTATAGGGTGGGGTTTCTGGTTTAGGTGACCCTTGGAACCATTTTGCGGAGCCCGGTAGCAGGAGCTCTGTAACGCGACTCAGTGCAGCTCCCAGAAGCCACTCTCTGACTTTTCATTTGTTCTCCTTGAGTTCTTGCTGTGTTTCCCCGTTTGCCCCACCCAAAGGTTGGGTAAGATTTCCTGGACATTTTTAGGTAGGATGTGTATGATAGAATGAGCCTGGGCCCTCTGCCCCAGAGTGGTGAGTGAATGTGGTAAGAGATACATAGTAACTCCAGGTTTTAAGACACCGTCCGTCCGGTGGCACTGTCCTCACCTGCCCTTTCTGAGTTCTCCCACACTGGACATCAGATTTAGAGAGTCTGTTACTTCAACGTTAATAACAAACTTGGGGATAAAAGCAGCAGTGAGATTGTGGAGGTCGCAGTTGAGGGTCTGAAGCCATGGAAGGATGGTGAAGGAACTACGATATTAAACTTGCGAAAATGCCACCTTGGTAGACAGAATTGGGACAAGGTGAGTTCTGTTTAATTCTGGGAGGTAAAACTAGATTCGGTGGATATAGGGATGTCACCTTCAGCCCAAGACAAGGAAAATGTGTATTATAACAACAGTAATAATAAACCAAAAATATCAAACTCATGGCGGTCGAGTCAATTCCAACTCCTAGTGACCGTAGAAAACAGAGTAGAATTGCCCCATCTGGCTTCTGAGGCAATAGAGTTTACAGAAACAAGCTGCCATAGCTTTTTGGTAATAATCTTTTGGTTGGCAGCTGAGTACCTTACCACTGAGCCACCAGGTCTCTTACAGGACTAATAACCAAAACCCAAACCTACTGCCCTTGAGTCAGTAGATACCAGCAACTTTACGGGTCACTTTGTAAATAATACCTCTAATATTTACAGTAGTGTTATAAATTGTAATTACCTTCATTTTATAGATAATGGCTCAGAGTTAATTAAAAAGGTTGCTAAGGTTACCCAGCAGTTAAATAGAGAGTGTGAATTCAAACATTGATTAGATTGACTTTAAAAGCTAACGTGTATCTAGTATGCTATCTTGTCTCAAGAATTAGAATTGTCTGATGGTGGAATGAGCTGCTTGTTTGGTGGTGGGATCCTGTCACTGTATTGTTCAAGTAGAGCTCAGGGGACCACAGAGACCAGAGAGCAACCCTTGCTTAACAAGTTCCATGTATGGTTAACAGGTATTATTAAAAGATATATATGTATACACATGCATAGGTATATATTTGTATGCATAAATGTATGTATGGATGCATGTGCATATAGGCTGGACATCTCACAGCTTTTTGTATGCCAATGTACATTGTGGTTCCCAAATGGGAATCTAATGTACAGTGATTCCCAAACTTACTTGATCATGAACCTGTTTCTTGAGAACAGCTCAAGGGAGTTACAACTCCTTAGAAGCTGTATTTTAAAAATGCTGCTGGAAGAGAATTCCTGCTTCATAGAATTCACGATGGGGCCATCTAACCACTGAGCCTTTGTGATTGTTGCTGTCTCTGCACTTCTGACTCCATGCTGTCTGGCTGCCTTTGCAAAGTATGAGCTCTCCAAGTCCAGAGACTTTTGTCTGGAACTTGTGTGTTTCTTACTCAGCAAGTTCTTGTTGCTTGTATTGCCTTCAATGTTTTTTCAAAAGCAAAAAAAAAAACTTGCTTTGTTTTTAAGGAACAATATTGAATGTGTGATTAGTTCCTTCCTCTCTTCATGTCCATAACTTTTGATTAAAACCAACAATTGGAAAATAACCATTTGAAGTATAATTATTTCTTATAAATGTTATGTGAGCTCTGGGAATGGCCTTGTAAAGCTTCTGAAAGCAATGGAAAGATACTTATGTCCATGTGTTTTTCCCATTTTAAAAACCAATTATTTTTCTAAAATTGCTTTTCAGATTGGCTATAAAGTTGAAAAGATCATTGATTTTTTTTTAATGCTAGCATCAAGGAGAATCCAAATAAAATATGACATGTTTACTATTAATTATGTCATCTCTCACCTGGCAGTGTAATACCAATAATGTTTATTTTCTAGTCCTAGTGAGAAAAGTGGTCCTAATTCACAAACACCTTCTCAACCCAGGGTAGTAGTCTCATACTGTCTTATTTGAATACTTAGAGAATAATTTTGCATTACTAAAAATTTAAAATGATAACTTTTTAGACTTTTACTCATTTCTGTGAACTACTTTCTATCGTCGGGTGGAGGTAAATTTTGTCTTGGAGGTTAGTGAGTTATGACATCTGTGTTTAAACAGTACTTTAACAATGGTCTTTGAAAGAGTCAGTCTATTCCATTCTGTAGGGTGTTTGATCTTCTGCTCTCATACTGGAGATCACTAGGCCAAGGTGACAGGTGCTGGCCTGGCAGAGGGCATCTGTGAGGATGAGCCTGCAGTCACACAGTACCTCGCCCAGTGGAGATGTTTGGTCATTTGTGGTGGTCCAGCAGCCCCATTTTCCTTCCCTCTGGCTGTGGGCACCTTGCACTGAGGGCAGAATAGATCTTTAAATACCTGGGCATTGTGTGATTTGTCCTCTGGAAGAACACCCCTAAATTAGACCTCACAGATGTGACAGTCTCCTGATTTTAAATTCAAGACTGTTCACTCCATCTTTTAGCCCTTTTCTCAGGAATAATTTTTTGCACTTCAGTGTCAGGGCTCTTGGCAAGACATCCAGAATTCAGCTCCAATTATACTGATTCCTTTCAGATGCCTCAATTTTATTTATTTATTTATTTGAAATCATATTACATATTTTTCCTTCTGAAGTCCTTCATTTTGTCAATCTCATATCTAAGCAACAAACTCCCAGTTACTTGAAGGACAGTGTTTCCCAGTACAGTCTCTCTTAGTCCCCACTTAAGTCTGAACTCTGTGCTGGACTCATTGAACTTGGGGGTTGCTTTCTGTGGATCCTGGGTGCCACTAACGGACTCTTCAAGTCTCTGGCTTTGTGCTTTTGTGTACCTGTATTGAACTCAATATAGTATTTTTATAGTCAACATGTTATTTTTATGTGCCTTACTTTATTACACATGAAATGAAAGCATATCTGACATTTTTTATACTCACTGAATTTTTATTAGAGTTACATCTTTCATCAATAATAACAGAAGCTGCAACTCTCTTCTTTGGAATATTTACTGAAATTGCTGCTGCTGTTTGGAAAGAGTACTGTTGCCACCTTATTAGAAATGGTTTCATCCTTATTGCTTTTATCTCGTTATATAATCCATTAATCCCTGCTCATTGCTCATAAATCTGACTCTTCTTGCTACTGCTTCTAGTACAAACACAGTGTTACAGGTGAGTCTAGCCTGAAAGTTTATTAGAGTTAGGAGACTGAACTGAGTCATTAGTTCTGGTGGCTGCAGTCATTAGAACAGGAGGTCTTATACCTGAGACCATGCTTGTTCATTTATAATATAGGCAGTCCCTAGGTTACCAACATCCACCTTACAGACAACTCATATCTAAGAACACACCTCCGTAGAGCCTTATGTTAAAAATTTAAGTTAAATACATAAAATGGTTCTGATTAATAGCAAACAAGCATGCTCCTTTGAGATGCTCATGAAACACTGCATGGTTTAGAAACATTAAGTGTTAATATATGCATAGAACAAATCAAACCCATTGCCTTCTGTTTGATTCCTACTCATAACGATCCTATAGGACGGAGTTGAACTCCCTCCTTAGGGTTTCCAAGGAGCAGCTGGTGGATTCGAACTGCTGATCTTTTAGTTAGCAGTCATACCTCTTAACCTCTTAAAATATATGCTGTATACTGAGACAAACATTTGACTCTCTGACACTAAGTAAGAACAGTGTGTACCTGTTCTGACATACCTACAAATTTGGTTTAAAGACAGACCTAGAAACGAGTCTTGTTTGTAACTGAGGGACAGCCTATAAGAGATTTAGCAGATATTTATGCAAGTAGAAAACTGAATCAGCAATGCCGGGTATTACATTAAGATGGGGTTGTAGCATTTTCTTGCAGACTTCCTGTAAAAATCTAGTAGTAAATTTCAACAGAACCATTCCTATGTGGGTTAGTTGAGTGTCTTTTGGTAACACAGAGAACTAGGCAGTCTTCTACATGAATTAAATCTTCCAGTATCTTAGAAGCACCAAACCAGTTTGTTCTGGTTGTTACCTACAAATGAATGTGGCAGTCTACATTTAAATATTAACTTTCTTGATGATGTCTTTGGTTTTAAGAAAATGAGACTGAAAACACAAGGAAATAGAAAGGCCCCACTGCTGAATTTATAATATAAAACACTGGTCTGCCTTTGATATGAGGGGGAATATCATTAAAATTTTAAGAGATTTTAAAGTAGTTTCTAATTATCTGACATTGTAGGATCTCAGAGTGTTCTCCTTCAGGTACTTACTAGCTTTTATGAAAGAGGAAACTGGGGGCTCTAAGAAAACAGCAAGGGTAGCATTAGGGACTCAGTTGTACATCGGAGAAAGTATCTTTTATCCTCCTGGGGCATGTTTGTATAACAATTACTGGGGGGAAAAAGATCCTAGAGAAGTTAATTACATTCCTGTTTCTTTTCCTTTTTAATACAGTTTTGAAACACAAAATACATTCAGATGGCAGAGAAATGAAAATAGACACAAAGAACTGTAGTAAATGTCTCCTTGTGCTCATTTTTCCCCCAAAAACTGCTGTTACCGGCTTATTATCTATGTGAGTTACCTAGTCCTATTATAATAGAAATACCCTAAGTTGGATGGCTTTAACTAACATCTTATATTCTCACAGTCTAGGAGGCTGGAAGTTCTAATTCAGGGTACCATCTCCAGGGGAAGTTTTTCTGTCTTTGTCAGTTCCGGAGAAAGGTTCTTGTTACCAGTCTTCTTGTTGTTTGTGTGCTTCTCAGCACAGATACCTCAGGTCTAAAAAACACACTGTGCTCCCAGCACTGCTCTCTTGGGGATATAAGGTCCCCCTGTTTCTCTGCTGACTTTTGTCTTTTGTGTCTTAAAGGAGATTGGCTTTAGACAAAAACTAACCTTGTGGATTCAGCCCTGCCTCATTAATGTAACTGCCATTGGTTCTACCTCATTAAGATTGTTTTAGTCAGCTGGTGCTGCTCTAACAGAAATACAACAAAGTGGATGGCTTTAACAACGGAAACTTTAGCCTTACACAGTCCGGTAGGCTACGCGTCCAAATATAGGATGTCAACTCCAGGGGAAGTCTTTCCCCCTTGCTAGCTCTGGAGAAATGTCCCATAGGGCATCAGTCTTTGTTCAGGGAGCATTTTGGTGCAGGATCCTCAGGTCTGAAGGACGTGCTCTTCTACCGGTGCTGCTTTCTTGATGGTGTGAGATTCCCAATTCTCTGCTTGCTTCCTTTTCCATTTCTTTCTTGTAGGATGAAAGGATTAAGGGTTGAGCAAACCATACTCCAGAGAAACTCCATTTACAGTGGAGCAAGGAGGTGATCCTATGAAGGGATTTACAGTCCCACCCTAATGCTTTAACATACAGCATAGGAAAATCACAAAATTTAAGACAATCACAAAATACTGGAAATCATGGCCCAGCCACATGGCTGCACATATTTTTGGGGGGATACAGTTCAATCCATGATGTACCACCCTTTGGCGTCCCCAAAACGACATCTTTTAAACATGTAACACATACATCCCATCATAGCAGAATCATGTCCATCCCATATGGTAGAAATCTTAAATCAGTTCCAAGTCCAAAATCCCAAAATTCCTATGCATCTGTGAAACCTAGAATATAAGTTATCTGCTTCCAAAGGTACAATAATAGAATAGGCTAAAGTTAGACACTCCATTAAAAATGGGAGAAATCACAGGGAAAGAAGGTATTAACAGGCAACAAGCAAGTCAGCAAAACACATTACGTTAGCCCTCAAAGCTTTGAAAACAGTCTTTCATTTTCAGAGACATTTTACACAATGGTCCTGCCCTCCAGATTCTAGGTATTGACCACACTCTCTGGATCCTGAGTGGAGACCCCCAGCCTCGTGCTACAACTCTGCCTTCCAGGCCCACTTGGACAGAAACTCTACCCCTTCGGCTTTAGGTGCACCCTAAGCCCAACTGACTGGCAATTCTACCCTTACAAACACAGAACGCCATGGTTCTGCCCTTTCAAACCCTGAGGTCATGGCCATACCTTTTGAGACTCAGGAGGCTCAATGAATAACTTTATACAGGTGTGATTTCATAGTACCAGATGCAATTTATTCAGTATGCTGTGTTCCTAGAAGAGGAAATACTGAATTAGAACATAAATGCATTTATGATTCTGATGACTGTTTCTAAATTGTTCTTCACAGTGGTATTTGAGAACAGTTGTTTCCAAACAGACTTGCCAACTGATATGTTTATTTGAGTCTTTTGCCCATCTTTCGTAGATTCTTAGTTTTTTCTGTGTTGATTTCTAGGAGCTCTTTATTAGTCCTACCTACAATATTTTTCCCTTGTTTATTGTAGTGAAAATGTAAATATCAAAATATCTATCAGGACATCAACTTCCACATTTACAACTCACAGATGTTGATTACATTTTTTACATTGTTATCGCCATTTTATTGGTATCTTCATCTAAAACGTTCTATCACCATTAACATAAACTTAATAACCCCAAACAAACAATTCCCTTTTCCTCCCTCCCGCTCCTGCTGTCAGGGGCTCTTGAGTCAGTTTTGACTCGTAGAGATCCTGTGTACAGCAGAGCAGAACACTGCCGAGTCCAGTGCCATCCTCACAGTTGTTGTTACACGTTGAGGGCCTTCTTTTTGTCTCTGACTCTGCTTTATCAAGTATAGTGTCCTTCTTTAGAGACTATTGATTCTTGACAGTATAGCTGAAGTGTCTGAGATGAAGTCTTACCATCCTTGCTGGTAAGGAACCTTCTTCCAAGATAGACTTCTTCATTCTTCTTGCAGTCCATACATATTTAATATTCTTTGACAATAGTGTAATTCAAAGGTGTTAATTCTTCTTTGGCCTGCCTTATTCATTGTTCAGGTTTCTCATGTGTATGAGCCAACTGAGAATGCCAAGGCTTGGGCCAAGTACACCTTAGTCCTCAAAGTGGCACTGTTTTCCCACACTTTAAAAAGGTCTTTTGCAGCATATTTGGCCAATGCAATATGTCTTTTGATTTCTTAACTTTTGCTTGAAAGGGAATTGATTATGGATCCAGGTAAAGTGAAATCTTTGACAACTTCAGTCTTCTCTCTGTTTATCATGATGTTATTTATTGGTCCAGTTGTGAAGACTTTTGCCTTCTTTATGTTGATGTGTAATCCCTACTGAAGGCTGTAATCTTGGCCCTTCATCAGTAAGTGCTTCAAGTCCTCTTTGCTTTCAGCAAGCAAGATTATGCCATCTAAGACTGGACTGAACTAAGGGACACAGGGTGATGCAGGTGATATGTATACTTTATGGTTTTATACACACACACACACACACACACACACACACACACACACACACACACACACACACACACACACACGAGGCTGTCCAACTGGTCTCTTTTTAGAGGGGAGAGGAGAGGGTGGAGAAGAAGGGAGAAGTGTCAGTTGAGTGGATACTGAAAGCAAAGAGTGGAGGGGATGAATGTGCTGCTACAGGGGGAAGGGAGCAGATGGAGTTGCGTAGAGATGGGTGCTCAGGGTTTTGTATTGAATATAGACTTGTAACCTTTTACTTAATCACAAAACTTAATTCAAAAAAGTTAAAAAAGAGTATGTCACCTGTATAACACAGGTTATTACTGCATCTCCTCCAATTCTGCTGCCTGGTTCTTCTTCATATAGTCCAGATTTGCATATTTTTTGCCTGGCGTACATATTACAAAGTGTGGTGAAAGGCTATAACCCTAACACACACCTCCGTGACTTTAAACCTCACAGTATGCCCTTGTTCTGTTCTCTTGGTCTGTGTACAGGTTCCATAAGAGCACAATTCAGTGTTCTGGAATTCCCATTTTCACAATGTTATCCATAATTGATCATGAGCCACTCAGTCAAATACCTTTGCGTAGTCTAACACAGGTAAACATCTTTATGGTATTCTCTGCATTCACCCAAGTTCTACTTGACACCAGCAATCGTATCCATTGTTCCACATCCTCTTCTGAATCTGGCTCAACTTTCTGGCAGCTCCCTGTCAATATACTGCTGCAACTGCTTTTGAATGATCTTCAGTATGTTTTCAAAGTTCATCCATGTTGTGGCATATATCAGAACTTCATTTCTATCTACAGCTGCATAATATTCCATTGTATGTATATACCACATTTATAGCCCTGCCTGTAATTTGAATGCAGAAGTGCAATTCCCAGTGTGTTGTCTTTTGATTTTGCTTATGTTAAATTGGGAAGTAATGAACATGTTTCTGTTTTGTCCTCCTATCTTTTTTTTTTTTTTAAAATCCATTTAAAATTTATTCTGGTGCTATGGGAAATAGATGCTCTGTAGCTGTTCTTATACCAATAGTTGAATATATGTTTTTCCTCACTGACTTTAGAAGTTATATTTGTGTCTACCACATTCCTTTTTGGGTCTGGGTGGATTTCTGGACTTTGTATTCTGATCTTTTTTTCCCTCACAGTCTTATGATGACCAGCAATTAAGTCCATGAACTTAATTGTTCTAAATGCTACCTACCTCATTGCTGAATATCACTATGGGTACCTTTGATGTACTCCCCTAGGGAAGCTATGTACTGACTCCATTGCATAGTCCACCCATCGAAGTGATTTTGGAACTCTTTCTGGAATGGCCATGCACACGATGCCATGGTGGCAAGTTTGTGAACTTAATTGTATAGTTATCTGTGAAAGAGTTTCTGGCAGTAAACAAATAACTGTATTGGAACACCCTCCCTACTCACCTGACCTGGACCCAGTGATTGTTTTCTTCGCCCAAAGATAAGAAAATATTGAAAGGAACACATTTTGGTGGTATTCAGGACATCAAGGATAGTACAACAACAGCTCTGATGGCCATTCCAGAAAAAGAGTTCCAAAATTGCTTTGAAGGGTGGACTAGGCACTAGTGTCATTATATAGCTTCCCAAGGGGAGTACTTCGAAGGTGAATGTAGTGATAGTCAGCAACGAGACAGGCAGCACTTTTTCTAGGTTGAGTTTGTGAACTTAATTGCCAGACCTCATACTCTAGTACGACAGTGTTATAATCATTCAGGTTTAATAATGTATTATACTAGATGATATAGCTGCTCCTTCATTCATTTTCCTTTTTAGAGTTTTATGTTTTTTGCTAGTCTTCCATATTTCTTTTCTTCTAAGTAAGCTTAGTAATAAACTTTAAATTCCCAAGGTCAAAATAATGTTTTTGTTAGGATAACATTACGTTTCCAAATTAGCTTAAGAAGAATTGATACCTCTATGAGTTTATTTTCTGTCCAAGAACATGGTATATCTTCTGATTTGTTCAAGTCTATTGTTACTGTCAAAAGTGTTTTAAGAAGATTTCTCCTTAGTTCTTGCACATTTCTTATTTAGTTTATTCCTAGGCATTTTATCCTTTGTTCCTATATTAAATGAGTTTTTTTTTTTTTCCTTTTAGTTGGTCTACTGATTGGTGGTCATTTGTGTATAAGGAAGCTGTGGAAATTTGTAAATTAACTTTGTATCTTCCAACTATTCTAAATTGTCTTTTTTCATAATAATTTTTTAGTTTATCTTTTTGGGTTTTATAAGTATACAATCATCTTGTCCTTTTATCCACTTCATTCAAAATTTAATACTTTTTCTGACCTTCCTTGGTTCCACTTCACGCAACATAAACTAAGAGTAAGCACCATTGTCTTGGCCTTGATTTTGTGTGGGGATGTGTTTTGGTGTTAGCTTACTAAGCACAATCCTAGACTTGTGGTTAAGATTAGGTATATTTTATCATGTCAAAAAATACACATCTGCACCTGTTTTACTGAGTGATTTTGTTGTTGTTGTTGCTGTTTTTTATTTATCAAGAATATTGTTTTCCCATGTTTTCACTATCTTTAGTGATGGTAATATTATTTTACTCCTAAATTCTATTAATGTAATGATGTAGCTTGATGAATTTACTAATATTGAACAATCTTTGCATTCCTTGAATAAAGTCCATTTAGTCATGCAGCATTATTCTGTTATTGTGCTTCTTGGTTTTCTTTGCTGATTTTTAAATTTGTTTTCATGAATGAAGTTGTTCTGTTTTATTTTGTTTGTGTGTGATAGTTATCAGAGTTTTGCACTTATTTTAAACAATTTGCATTTACTTTTTGTGTGAGAAAGTTTTTCTAAGTAATTTCATAGTGTAAGTAAGTGTAAGTAAGATTTTGGAAAGCATCCTCTGCTTATTTTAAGGAACAAGTGGTTTTGATGGCAGTGTAGGTCTATGTTTGTGTGTGTGTATGAATTTAAACTATTAATGAACACAATATTTTGCTGTTTGGGAAGTATAAATATAGAAGATAATTTGTTAACACTTTTGATACTAATCAGAACAATTATTAGTCATTTACTGTATATTATGTAAAACCTGGTGGGGCAGTGGTTAAGAGCTTGGCTACTAACTAAAAAGTGTGCTTTTCGAATTCACTAGCTACTCCTTGGAAATCCTATGGGCAGTTTTACTCTGTTCTATACGGTCGCCCTGAGTCAGAATCAACTCCACCACGAGTTTGGTTTTGTGTACTAGGTGATGTGCTTTATCTGTTAGTTTATTTTACTCCTCTACAGAAGGTTATTTTCAAGTTATAGAAGACAGCTGACTTTGAAGAGGTTAACATAGGTTGCTCACGATCACACTTTTAACTTAGTCTATTTGATCCGAGTCCATGCTCTCAGCCAGCGTGATGGATTTCTTTTTACATAAATTTGAATGACTTTAGGTAATTGGAAGTAAGGAAACTATCTCCTTAATCACTGATCCCCAGGTGTGGTCCCCAGACATCCATGTCTGTATCACCTGGGAACTTATTAGAAATTTACCTTCTCAAGCCCCTCCCGGATTAACTGAAGCAAAGACTCCAGGGATGAGTCCCAGCAAGCCGGGTTTTAATAAGCCCTCCAGGTTGTCCTGAGGTACCCTGAAGTGTGAGAATCATTGCCTTAAAGAATGCAAGCTGCTCTTCCATTCTGAATTTTAGAAGGTGTTATTGGCTTGTTTGACTCTACGAATAAGGTCAAACTACATAGTCTTTATTTTCTCCATTCACCCTTTTGTTTAACACCTTACAGTTTGCTCACAAATGGGAGTGTTTGCTGAGCCTAGCTCCCTGCAAAGCTGGTAAGAATTAAACATTCTTGCAAAGTGTCAATAGAGCATCATTTACTCATCTCAGTCCAGGCAGGGATCTTCTGCGAGCTAATCAGACTTCATTTTAGGATTTATTTTAGGAGTGTAAGCATTTTGAAGACTTGCACTTTTTCATATATAGCTTGAATGCCTGGTGTGCCTTCCTGGGAACTAACTAGATGAGGGGGCTGTGAGGCCAGGGACCCAACAGCCTTAGCTCTGGACCTCCCTAACAGGCACATGTGGCCTTTGTTTCATTTCTCTCTGTGTGAAGGAACGCCAGGATGAAGGTGAAATGATGGTAGGCTGCTCACTTGACCTCATCTCTGCACAATGCCACCAAAGCTGAGAAAATAATGATAATTCACTTAACCTAAAAGACTCAACCCAATTAATGATTTCCATGCGATTGCTAGTTGCTTTCCCTTCCCTTCTGGGTGCAGAATTCATTTCATTGGTATCACTGATTTACAAAAGGCAATTACTTTTTACCCAATTACTGCTTGCAAGCTAATTGGGTAAAGTCATTATAGAGGGCAGCATGGCTGTGAGCTGGAACAGTGCTGAAGTGGTTTTTGATAACATGCCTCTTGTCCCTGCACTGGTTGTCACCCCTGGAGTAATTAGATCTAAGTGGCATCAGTTTAGGGCTGTGAGGACTCTGGGTTTCCCAGCAACTAAATACAGTTTGCTGAAACTGGCTCTTAATAATGTTTGGGCACCTTGTCCAGTTATAGGATTCCCCAAGCCTGACATACTTCTGTGTCCAGTAGATGTTTCCCTGGTGTGTGCATCTGTGTGTATGGGAGTTGGAAGGTTGGTGTGGTAAATAAACCACTTTCCAGGGGCAGGGATTGAGTGTCTTGTGTGAGTTGACTTTTAAGTAAACCTACACCTCACCCTGGCTAGAAAACACCATATTGCCTGTCCATATATCCAGTGATCGGTGACTTGTGGACTGAAGAATAGGATGGGGAGAGTTTAAAGTAATCCAGGGACATTTCTACACAAGCCTGCCTCTGACATTTGTGGGGCCTGCAGTACGAATATAAATGAAGATCCATATATCATACATCCAAATACCTGAAAGTTATGAGTTGAACTAAAATTAAATGATGCCATGTGTTTTATCATCCTACCCTTCCACATTAGTCTTCATGACGATGGGGGATATGGCCTTGTGGCGAGAGCTGCCCTTCTTTTCTCATCCTTAGCATCATTCTTCTCCATGAAGGGCCTTGCATGTATACGTGTAGACAACCAGCCTTCTTACTGGAGCTCTGATTATAACTTACTGCCCACTGTAAACATTTGCTGTATGACCTCTGCTTGGACCTGGGAGCCTTTGGAAGCAAGTTAGTTTCCTTTAAAAGGATGAACGTGGAAAAAAGGCTCAGTTAGGACCTGAAAGTTGGCTCCAGGTTATTTGTGACAGAAATTCTGGAGTCCTAGGGACCAAGAACATGATCTACAAAGGGCGAGCATGAGCTATGGATGGTGCCTGTTTTGCAAGCTCCAAAGAAGCTTTATCTCACAGAGAAGGGCAGAGCTAGGTGAGGGCCAAAGTAGGGGCTCCTCTGCCTGGGTCTAAGAATAGTGCATCACTTGTGAAATATTAGTAGAATTTTTTTTTTTATTATGACTGAGTGAAAATGTACATTCCCATATAAATTTTACATGCCCACCTGTATGCAGCTTCCACTGCTCTCTCTGCCCGAGTAGAGTTTTATTTATCCAGGACCTCAGTCAACTCACTTGGCTGGCAGTCAACTGAGAAGTCTTAAGCACAGGCTTAGTGTTTGTGTAGGTATTCAGATAGATACATGTACATCTGTGTGTGGTAGTCTGATGATTGTAAAGTAAACTATCTGCATGAGCTACAGGTGGTACTTGACACGTTCTACCCTTTATACTCTCACACACACTGACACATCGCTATATTTTTAGCAGATGTATCTGTACTACCTTATATAAAACGTGCACACTCAGAGATTGTCACCTCTTTACTGTATTTGGAGCCTTGGTTGCACATTGGTTAAGAGCTTGGTTGCTGACCAAAAGCTCAGCAGTTCAAATCTACCAGCTATTCTTTGGAAACCTTCTGTTCTGCTCTGTCCTATAGGTTGCTATACTGTGGCACCCATGAGCAGAAACTTGTCATAAATCTTATGTAGACGTGTCTTCATACATGTACCTACCAGTCTTATACATACAAGCTTATCTACAAACATTTTACTTGTATACATGCCTCACTGCATACCTTTTTGCCTTCTCTACCATGTATCTTTATTTACTTTATCTGGAGTTTTTGTAAAAGTAGTGCCTAACATAAGGTTTAGGGTGTTGAGTGCAGTTATTTTGTTGAAATTTCACTTTGTGACTCACTAATTTGTAACAAAACCTGACCAAATTGCATTTACTAATGGTAGTGAGGTAGCAAGATACAAATGCTCAGACACCTGCCATGTCCCTGTAGATGATGCATTCTAAGAGATCATATGATCATATCAATAGAGGCAAACAGTTTGGTGAAATCCAGAATCTCTTCATAATAATAATAAGTATCTCTCAGGTATAGAGAGAGGTGTTAATAAACAGCAGGTACAAAAAAACCCCACAAAACTGTAATATCATACTTAATCATTAAGACTGAATACTTCCATCCTATACCCAGGAAAAAAGCAATAATGTGAACTCTTCCTATTTTCACTCAACACAGTACTTACTGGAGGTACTAGCAATAAGGCAACAAAAGAAATAAAAGACGTTGAAAAGGAAGAAAGAAAGCTGTATGTATTTGCGTATGGCATGATTATCTTTGTAGAAAATCCAAGGAATCTTAAGAAGGAAAATAAAACACACACACACACACACACACACACACACACAGTTGTCTTAAGAACTAATAAGTAAATTCTTCATGGTTGTAGGAAATAAAATGGGGAAAATATTGACGTTGTCAAGAATTTCATTTTATTTGGATCCACAATCAATGCTCATGGAAATAGCAATCAAGCAGTGAATAAGGAAGACTCAAGAACTGATGCATTTGAATTATGATTTTGACAAAGAATACTGAATATACAATGGTCTTCCAGAAAAATGAACAAATCTGTCTTGAAAGCAGTGCAGCCAGAATGCTTTTTAGAAGTAAAGATGGTGAGTTTCATCTCACGTATTTTCAACATGTTAACAAGAGGGAATAATCCCCAGAGTAGGACATCATGCTTGATAAAGTAAAGGTTCAGTGAAAAAGACGACAACCCTCAATGAGACGGATTGACACAGTGACCACAAGAGTGGGCTCAAACATAGCAATGATTGTGAGGATGGCACAGGACCAGGTGGTGTTTTCATTCTTTTATGCAGAGGGTTGCTATGAGTTGCAACCTACTCAACACAGGATATAAGATTGTAAGCTAGTAGTAGCAGTCAGAAACCCTCTAAATTCACAAAGGGAGAGGGGAATCAAAGTCAGGACAAAGCTGATTCCTATGAGGTAAAGGTCAGACAAGCCTCCATGCTGCATCTTTTTTATCAGTTGTAACATCAGCTGTGTTTCCCATGGCACTCCCTACTTCTCCGCTAGGCTCAATAATGTTTTGCAATGGCCACACAGAACTCATAGGCCTTATTCACCGTTTTATTAGGGATGTAATAGGCCGCAACACTTAATCAGTATCACCTTGGAGGTAGCAGGAGTAACTGAGAAGATAGGGTACAGTTTGTCCATGAGGACAGCTTCCACCCAGGACAGATTTGGGCAGTGCTTACAGGCAGGCTTCACTCTCAGTTTAGCTTCCACAACTGGACCTTGCTCTTAGCCGAGCTAGCAGATCTTTGTCTCTGTCACATGCACTTCTTCTCTACCTCTGCCCTGCTGTGCAAGTGTTACAGTTCTGTATCTCCTCTAACAAGTAGCTGCCAGCAAGTTTTCTGCCTGAAGGCACTCAGCTTGCACAAATCTGGTTCCTGCTGCCTTTTACTGCTGCCTCTTGTGCTATTGTGACACGGATTTTTGCTGTCCCTCACCATCTTGTGCTGTCTTGTGGTGTCTCATGTTGTTTCTAGTGTTGTAGCTCTCTCTGACTCCTGAGTCTAGGAGTTTCTCAGTGCAGGGACCCTGAGTCCAAAGGATGTGCTCTGCTTCAGTCTCTACTTACTTTCTTTTGTGTTTTAGATGAAGGTTTACAGAACAAATTAGTTTTTCATTAAATAGTATGCATGTTGTTGTGTAACATTGGTTGTTAACCCCATGACATGTCATCACTCTCCACTTCTCAAACTTCGAGTACCCATTACTGGCGTTTCTGTTTGCTCCTGCATTCATGTCCTTGTCCCTGAAATGATGTACCCATTTAGTCTTGTTTTGTTTGGTGGGTCTGTCTAATCTTTGGTTGAAGAGTGAACCTCAGGGTGACTTCAGTACTAAGTTAAAAGAGTGTCTGGGAGCCATATTCTTGGGGTTTGTCCAGTGTCTGTCTGGTCTTGTGTGTATGTGTGTGCATGTGTTAGAATTTTGTTCTACAGTTTTCTCTAGCTTTGTCCAGGACTGTCTATTGTGATTCCTGCCAGAGCAGCCAGTGGGGATAGCCAGTACCATCTAGTTGTGCTGGACTCAGTCTGGTGGAGGTTGTGATCCATCAGTCACTTAGACTAATCTTTCCCTTGTGTCTTTGGTTTTCTTCATTCTTACTTGCTCCAGACAGGGGGAGAACAGTGTAATATTTTAGATGGCCACTCAAGAAATTTTAAGACTCCAGAATGACTCACCACAGTAGGATGTAAAGCATTTTCTTTATAAATTGTGTTATACCAATTGAACCAAGTGTCCCTTGAGATCATGGGCAGGCTTTTTTTCCTGATGGTAATGAGGTTCCCGTCAACCTCTGCTGCTGGATTAGCCCTTGTATAAGCCCACTCCTTCTAATCCCCACAGTGGGCAACAGTCACCTAATTTACGTAATAATTGTCCAATCCCTGCAAGGAATTTACACATCTTATTTGCTTTAAACTTTTCGGTCCTTTGCAGTATTGTGACCTAGCAAATAATCTTTGCAGAAGTCCAAATCTAGGGCTAGTTAGGCCACATATATAGAGAGATTGGTTACACTGCAAAGATCAGGTGTGTTTTTTATATACTAACAATGAACATGTGAAAACTGGAATTAAAAGCAATACCATTTACAATCATTCCAAAGAAAATGAAAGACTTGTAATATACACTACGCAAAACATGTACATAATTTGTGTGCTGATAATTGTAAAACACTGATGGAAGAAATCAAAGAAGACATAATAAATAGTTACATTTTCTTCATGGATTGAAAGACTAAATATAGTAGAGTCCATTGTCCCCAAAATGATATACAGACTTGAAGCAGTTCCTGTCAAAATCCCACCAAGTTTTCTTTCCTTCCTTTTAAATATATGCACAGTTAAGGTTATTCTAAAATTTATATGGAAAAGTACAGACCCTAGAATAGCTAAGAGAATCTTGAAAGAGAATAAAGTAAGAGGAATCACTCCACCCAATATTAAGGCTTACTGCTTAACTACAGTAATCAATACAGTATTGGTGAAAGGATGGACACAAAGATCAGTGGAACAGAATAGAGAATCCATAAGTAGACTCACACAAATATGCTCAGTTGATTTTTGACAAAGGTTCAAAGAGCAACTCAATCAAGGAAAAATAGCTTTTTTTAACAAGTGATGCTGGAGTGATTTCGTATTCATGGACAAATGAACCTTGACCTAAACCTCAAACTTTATATGAAAATTATACAAAATTAAGATGGATTATGGGCTTAAACGTAAAGCCTGTATCTATAAAACTTGTAGAAAATATACACAGGATAAAATCTTTAGTGTCTAGGGCTAGATGAATTCTTAGACTTGGCAAAAAAAAAGCATGACCCATAAACACAAAAATTGATATATTGGATTTAAGCAAAATGGAAAACTTGTGCTCTGTGAATAATCTTACTCTACAATGAAAAAGACAAGCAATAGATAGAGAGAAAACTTTTTCAAACCAGACTCAATGGCACTTGGCTTGGCATATTCAACAAAGGGTTTGTCTCTAGAATATATTTAAAAAATAACTGTAGAAATTTAACAGTGAGAATCAAAAACTATCAAAAAATCCATTTAGAAAATGGAGAAAAGGCCGGAAGACGTGTTTCACTGAAGAGGATGTGCAGATAACCAATAAATACATCAAATGCTATTAAACATCACTGGCCATTAGAGAAATAAAAATTAAGATAACAATAGAACATCACCACATATCTATCAAAATGACTAAAATGAAAAATAGTACAACACCAAATGCTAGTGATGATAGGAAAAAACTGGTAGGAATTTTAGATGATAACAGCCACTCTGAAATGCCACTACTATACAGCCCAGCAGTTGTATTCTTGGACATTTATTCCAGAAAAATAAAACTAGTTTTCATATAAGAACTTGTATACGAATGTGCATGACAGCTTTATTTGTGATAGCCCCAAACTGAAATCAGCCCCAGTGTCCTGGTGGATGATTAAACAAACACTGATCCTTCCATACCTTGACAATGTATTTAACAGTAAAAAATGAATGAAACGTTGTCAGATGTATCAATTTGGATGAATTTCCAGAGAATTACGGTAAGTGAAAAAGCTGTATATGTGTAACATTTCTGAAATGGCGAAAGATTAGCAATGGGGACAAGATCAGTAATATTCAGGAGATGTGTGTGGTGGTAGTGATGGTAGAGCCAAGAGGGGAGGTGGATACACACATGCCATGAAGGGTGACTCCAGAGATCCTTGTAGTGATGGAAGTGTTCTGTGTCTTGACTGTAGTGGTAAATAGGAACATACACAGGTGAAGAAATTACATAGAACTAAACATACACATATACATGAGTACAAACAAACTTGGGGAAGACTGAATAAGATTGATGGATTGCATAAAGTCAATATCCTGGTTGTCATATGAGGTCCAACAAGTCTGTGAACTTACCTCACTGCTGAGTAACGCAGCAGCCTCCTTCAAAGTACTTCCCTTGGAAAGCTATGCACTGACGTCAGTGCCTAGTCTACCCTTCAGGGCAGTTTTGGAATTCTTTCTGGAATGGCCATTGTGCACAGTGGCAGGTTTGTGAACTCTATTGTATAGTTGTCTGTGAGGGAGTTTTTAGTCAGTAAACAAATAACTGTATTGGAACATTGTCTCCACTCACCTGATCTGGCCCCTAATGAGTCTTTCTTTACCTAAAGAAAAAGGAAATATTGAAAGGAAGACATTTTGATGACATTCAGGACATCAAGGGTAATATGACAACCGCTCTGACGGCCATTCCAGAAAGAGTTCCAAAATTGCTTTGAAGAGTGGACTAGGCACTGGTGTCAGTGCATAGCTTCCCAAGGGGAAGACTCGGAAGGAGATTGCAGTGGTATTCAGCAGTGCTGGATCTTGTATTTTTGTTATGTTTTGCTTTTCATTGTAAAAATACATATAACATCTTTGTTAATTTAGCATGTTTCGTGTGTACAATTTACTGACATCAATTGCATTTATCATGTTGTGCAGCTATTGCCAGTAGTCATTGCCAGATTGCCCCCAGTAATATAGTACAGTCTCACCATGAACAGACATCAGTGCTTCATAAACTATGACTCCCTTTCCCCTCCTTCCTCCTGCCTGTAGTAATCACTAATAAACTTTGGTCTGGATGTATTTATTAACTCTAGATATTCCATGTGAGGGTGATACTATACTTGTTTGTTGCTATATTTTTGAAATTATTATTTTTTCCTTGAAACACTCAAAATTCATTTACTTAGAATTTCCAAGCAAGCTCAAAGAACAAATAAATATTAGCTTTGTGCTTAGTTTTCTTTTTAGTAGACAACCTAAAGCTGTAGTGTTTTCTTTTGCTGTCTCTGGTTCCTCCTATTGTTCATTATGTAATGGATGGGTCAGTGGATAAGGATACCTTTCTTTCCAAGGAAAATCTGCACTTCTTGGGCATGAAAATTATATGTACATGTCTCTCTGTGTTGCACATACAAACAGCCTGTGCTGCAAACTTCCAGGCAGCCATAAGACTGCCAGGAATGAGGCATGTACACTGGCATCAGCTATCCTATAGATGTTACATTCATTCATTCATCCTTGATCCAGCCAGACACAGTACATATAGTGTTGGAAAAGTGAAAGCCATTATTATTATTTATGGAAAGCAAACAGAAGACACAACAGATTGCCAAATGGTAAATATTTATCCTTCCCCAAATTACTCATTTCCATGCTTAGGTCACTGGGCAGGCATGCCATAGTTATGGTCAAATTCTGTCTTCATGTCACTGCTGCCTCAGGCAGCCACACTGCTTGAGGGGATCTTGAGGCTTCTGCTGTCTCTAGGCCTTGCTGGTCTCTGCTGCCAGCTCCTCCCAAGCTATACAGGCCTTTGGCATTCTCTTGTTGCCATGCTGCCTGGGTTGACACTGCCTGGGGGTGAGAGTGTGAAACTCTTGCATGTGGCACACTAAGGTATTTCTTGCCATGCATGAGCAAGTGTTACAACTCTTAGCTCTACTGGAAAGCCTCTTGCACAGAGGCATCTGGCTCGGCCTTGCTATAGAAAGACCGTGCACAGGATCCTTGGAAGCAAGGATCTGCCCTGCACAGGGCGCACTCAAGACTATGTCTGGCACGGGCAAGTGTTGCAACTCATCTGGCTGTGATGGGCAACCTCCTACTTGAAGGTTCTCAGCTCTTGTTCCATGGGCCAGTAGGCCCAGCACCTGTGTCTCATGCTGTTTCCTGCTGTCTCTAGTGTCACAGCTGTGTCTTCAGGATCTAGGAGGTTTTAGTACAAGAATCCTGAGTCGTTAGTCTGAAGGACATGTGCCACCCAAGACTTTTCTTGATAGTAGTAAGGTCACTCTTATGAAAGTCTTCTTCTTGTCAATTTCAAGGCATGGTCCTCCACCAGGGAACTGACCGGTTTTCTTGGTAGACCATAAATCACTCAGTCTGCATACTCATCTGACCAATCCCTTTTGTCCCAGCCAGTCATTTTGTGGGAGTTATAAGACCGTGGCTAGAAAGGCTCCGTAAAATCCAGTCATTGCACTGCCAAGATCTTCTGCAGTGGTGCCCTTAGCTTGAGAGAAGGTTCTTGCACAAGATCTCAGGAGCTAGCTACTCAAAAGGTTGTTATATGTACCCTAAGCTCCTCTGAGTTGAAATTAGATGGTAACTCTTGAGAGTCCCAATAGATATTTGTATATAAGGAAAAATAGGAGGAGTTTGGGATCCAGTGTATGCTGACTTTGATCAGGCTTTTTCCCTATAAAGGCTTTTTCTGTTTCTCTTTAGGTGTGGAGTGCTAAGATATGTTAGACTGACTTTCATTTAGAAGCCAAAGAAGGTGGATCTAAGACAGTGGAGTAGTCAGATGCTTTCAGTGATCCTTGTAACAACAAAGATAAAAAAAAAAAAAAATTGATTATACATGAGATTCTAGGAGCCCTGATCATCAAAGGGAAATTTGGAAAATCAGACTGAGCAATAGGGTAGGGAGAATAGGTCCAGTTGTACCTAAGACTGGCCAGACCTGACCCAGCAGGAATCTGTACCCTGTGGGAGGGTTGGGAGGTGACCAGTGTGGTGAGTGACACAGTGGCATTCAGAAAGTATCTTTCTTAGTCGAAGAGTCTGAGTGGCAGAGAGTACACTCTTACCTCTAGAGTCAGTGAAAAGTGGCATTCGATCGTCAAAAGCTAAGTGGCTTGCATCTAACCCTGCTTTATTTGGGTCTAAAACTTTACTTTGAGCTAAACCTCTTTCTGTTCTAGTGCTGCTGCCTCACTTTTCTGTGCTACACTGGGTTCCATATTCTGAGGCAGTGTCTAGGCCAAAAGTATGATCCCTATGCGTGCCCTGAGCTATTCTCCCAGAGGTGGAGAGGGAACAGTTTCACAAACGAAGAAAAAGAAAAAAAATCTGCTGGCTTCTCTGAGCTGGGAACTCAGGGCAAAAACAGGTCTTTTGCCTAGGTGCAGGCTTTATGGGTCCATAGACCTTGCAAGCCCTTTACCACTGCATACAGCATCCAGTGAGGCCATTGTCCTGCAGCAAAAGCTGTCTACCTATTCTCACTAAGGAACACTAAGGCACAAGCCTTTCTTACAGACACTCATAAATAGTTGTCAGATCCCTCAGTGTGTGCAGCCAGTTGCCTATGTGTATACCAATCACCCCTTGCCATCTAGGACTGTAGAGGAGAGCTTGCGCCACAAGTTTCTGACTGCCTAAAAACAGCTCTAATTATCTGGTAATAGGATGTTAGGCCTTCTTAGGGACCAATGAGCACACTAGCTCATATGACCAGCCTATTTGGGCATTTCAAACCCAACAAAAAAGAAGTTAGAACATGGTAACATAGTTACATAAGTAACTACAACAACTTACTGATGGCTTGGAGATAGCACTCAGTATCAAATTACTTAAAGAGGTAGACCATGGACCTTCAAAAGCAAAGAATCAAGAAATTTTCCAGATAAGAAAACTTTCTGGAGTTATTGGAGGTAGAATACAAAGGATTAGTAATTAGAACTCTTCAAGAGATGAGAAAGGAGATGAGGCAAAACGCAGCACAGCATGATGAAAAATTGAACAGGCATCAAGAAATCCTGGAGTGACAGCAGTCAGAAATTCAGTAGATTAATAATAAAATTACAAAATTAGACAACTCTATAAAAAGTCGCAGGAGCAGAATTGAGGTAATGAAATGCAGAATTAGTAAGATTAAAGGTAAAATAATTGACACCAACATAGTTGAGGAAAAATCAGAGAAAGGAATTTTAGGAAATGAAGAAACACTGAGAATTGTGTGGGGCTCCATGGAGAGGTGTAATTTATGAGTGATTGGATATCAGAACAGGAGAGGATAGTGGAAAATAAAAGTCAGGGGGTATCGTTGTTGTTTACCACTCTGCATCACAGTGATGGAGCTACTCTCAGCCATTTCATCTGTCCAGAAGAGTAGCTACCTTCTGTTCTAGGAGATGTATCTTTCATCCTTTCATCCACTCTAACTTTCTGGTTCCGATCCTTATACAATCTGTCCCCTCACTCTGCTTAGCACAAAGGGGGCTGCCCAGAAGCCTGAGAGCTGCCAGAGGCTGTAATTCCAAAATCTAATGGTAGACTGAGCCGTGGTGCCAGTCCCCACTGAGACCACACGCCCTTTTAGCTGTTTGTTTATATGAGCCAGTGAGATGGGTTCTTTGGCTCAGCTAGTTCAAGTTCCCTTAACATGGAGTTGACTGCCCTGATTCTTGCATACTCTCCCCCAAATGGGTATACATTTTTTCCTTTCTTTATTCACTCCCGTATCTTACTGTTCTCAGGTACAGAAGGAGAATCCAAGTAAGAGTATCATTTTATTTTGTTCTTTAAGTTTCCTATTATGTCCTAGACAAAATCAGTTAAGATTCCCTTTGTATACCTTGTGAGAATCAGGCCCTTCTCTGAGGAACAGTACTCTGATCAAGAATTCCTAATGATCAGACCTAAAAAAGCATGGAATTGTGTTGCCCAGGTTGCTGTCAGCACTTCTATTTGCAGTGTGTGAGCTCATTTCCTTGCTGAAGAAATTGATGTCATCACGCAGGCCAAGTCCTAATGAATTAATGTATCAAAATGAGGAACGATTTGGAAAGTATATTTAGATTGTTCCTAACTTTTGAGATTGCTTTGAGGTAAATCCATTATCTGGTCAAAAGCTGCTACGTAGTAATTAAACTGAAAATGTTATATTTGTACATGTTTTCTGCCTCTCAGCAAAATACATTTTAGACGTTCATAGAACAGAGTTTTAAAATCTTGACACTTTTGCATTACGGTTCCACCCGAGTATCATGCATGGGTATTCTGAATGTAATTAATTTTTCTATTGTATATTAGATGGGGTCTTGCAAAGAGCTACTTCTGGCATATTCTCCTTCTCAGATCTCATTTTGATGGTTGAATTTGAACTGCTGGCTAGCAGCATATGGTTAGCAGCAATAGTTCTTAACCAGTGTGCCATTAGGGCTCCTAATCTTGATGGTTAGAGCAGTCAAGTGCCTGTCTTATGACTTGGGAGTCATCCACATGGAGAGTATATGACTACCACTGCCACAGTCATGGATGTTGGCCAGAGCACACTCTGAGGTTCTATCAACTATGTGCCTTTTTTAAGTCCCAGAGATTGTTTGAGTCCTCAGGGTTTCCCAGATCAACTGGCCTTGGTTAGACAACCATGCTTTCCTCCGTGCTGATGAGTGAAGAAGGGAGAATGAGAAGAAAACAGACTCGGTCTGCTTCTCATTGCATTTTCCATTTTAATCAGCTTTGTTACTGAAGCAGTATTAATACTTTCTGTTTGGGATATAAATGGGAAAATAAATGGATGTAGAGTTTTGTGATTCTGTTACATAAGTGTATTAACTTTACAATGGCCCCTGTAATTTATGGAATTCCCATGGAATAGGACAGCAAAGACCTGGAGGATGAAAGGATCCGAGAGGCATACTATTATGGCACAAGTCTGCTTTGGTGGTCTATATTTTATACTTTTCAGTAGTATTTGCGGTTTCTTTCCTCTTTGGAGCCCCAGGATAACTCACTCTCGACTCTTGTTTGTGAAGCCGAAAGGTCTGCTCTGAAGCTGTGAACTTGCTTTCTAAGGATGTAACTAGGCCGTTGTCTGAGTTTCTTCACTCTATAGATGTGGATGTTCAAGTTGATTTCGTTTGTTTTCACCAGAATGGAGGACTGTTATGTGCCTTTGCGATTTGCAGTGCCTGGTGTGAAGTTTGGCAAGAGTTGGCAAATTTCTAAAGATTATTTTCTTTGATGGTACCAGAAACACAGCATCAGTCTCATCAGGATCTGAAAACCCTGTGAAGTGACATGGCTTAAATCACAATAAGGCGAATAATTCAACTTTCTATTCTTGGAAGGTCTTCCTCCATAAAACAAGTTTAGCTGACAGAACTGAAGCCTTGGGGAGGAAAAAAATCCCACTGCTGTTGAGTTGATTCCAATTCATATAAACCCTATAGGACAGAGTAAAGCTTCCCCATAGAGTTTCCAAGGAGCACCTGGTGGATTTGAACTGTCAACTGTTTGGTTAGCAGGCATAGCATTTAACCACTATGCCACTAAGGGTTTCCCAAAAAACAACAGTGGCTTTCAATTATTGTTATTATTATTGTGGGCAGCAAAATCTGTTTTTCTCCCAGATGAAATCTCACCTGGAACCTACTACGTAAAACCAAGTAAAGCAGTATTTCTGTGATTGGCCTATTTTTCACCTTCTTCAGTAGACTCTGAGGTACTTTCTTGAAGCTCAGAGCCTCAGAGTCCTTACTGTAAGGACTGCTGGCTTTAAGAGTCCTTCTTCTTAAAAGCTGAGATGTGTGGAGCTCACAATGGACAGAATTGGCTTGGAGTGGGATCCTTGGACTCTCTTCATTTCTTAAAGCTAATCTGAGCGTCATTTCTTAAAGCTAATCTGAAACACTTGTTGTATCTTTCGGTCACAAATCTTTTTAAAAATCTTCACGTTTCCAATATTTTGAAGATGAATGACCGGAAGTTCCAAAAGAGGGAGGGACTTGCTCAGGGTCAACTGTTCTTTTATACATTTGTAAATATTTATCAAGCACCACAGCAGCATCAGATGTGTTGCTGGGTATTGAGGATCTACTGTTCAATATGACAGATGTGGCCCTTGACCTCACAAAAGTTAGCTTTTTGGAGGAGTAGACAGCCAGGATACAAGTATCAGAAACATGAGAATTATGATAGGGGAGGTATAAAGATACTACTGGTAACACAGAGTTGTACTTAAAATGATACGTAAACGATAAGTAGGAGTTAATCATATAGAGAGCAGGAAAAGACAGCCTTCCAACCCTAGGGAACAGCCTATGCAAAGTCTCAGAGATGGGAAGGTCCTGAGTCCCTGTGCCTAGAGCACAGGCAGGAAGCTGTAGTGCTCAGTTTAAGAGCCCAGTAATATAGCACATGTAAGTCATACTGAAGGATGTGGACAACCCTGAGGGAGGCAGGGAGCCTCTGAAGGGGCTAAAGCAGAGATGAGTAGGAGATGTGTTCCTCTGTGTTGCCTTTGTGGCACTAAACACCCAGACTGTGATGTGGTATTTTGTGGTTCAGCATAACTTACTGAGAGTAAATGTGGATGCCTCTGCAGCATGACACTCGAGTCCTCAGGGTGAGAAGATCAAGCCACAATGTGTGTGTGGTAAGCAGATTAATTTGACCAATAGTTTAATTCTGGCAGCTGCTGAATGACATTGTAAAGAATGCAATGGCGTTTCTACTGAAAATGTCTGCCATTATTTTCTTCTTGACATGGGGAAAATAAAATTATCCCAACTCCAGAAAGAATTTGCATGAAATATGCTCACCAACCTCCCAATGAAGAATTATTATGCTACAGAATTTTACTAACACAGAGGAGGAGACAGGAATTGATCACGGTGATGTACAGCTCACTGATAGCCTTACTTCAGTAACCCCACTTCTTCTTAGGTCCAGCCTTGGTATGGATGTCCCCGTAAGGCTGTAACTTGAGTTAGTCCACAGTCCAGGTCCCAGGAGCCTAGTGAGGCTGCCTCCACAGTGGGAAGATGCCTGCCTGAAACCATTCTTGGCTACCTCTTGGGGGCTTTCTCCTAGTTTAGACAAGGGTTGTACTCCCTTTGGTTCTGAGCTTTGCAGGGAAGGCATTTGTTTCGACATATTCCTTTCTTGGTTCTTGAGCTGGACTCCTATTTCTCCTTCCTTTAATATAGTCGTTCTCAAAGTGTGGTACCTGGACCAGTGCTGTCAGACTGACTTATTAGAAATGCCAAGCCTCACCACAGATGTATTAAATCAGTCTCTGGAGTTAGGCCCAGAAAGCTGTGTTTTAACAAGCCTTGCAAGTGACTGATGCATACTCCACTTGAATGGCACTGCTTTAGTGAATATGTGTGCTAAGTGTGCCAATCCTTTGCATTTGGGAGTGTGGAAAATCTAAGCTTTTGTTTGAGGATAAGTGTACATGCATGGACCACTGAGGGAAGGTTCTATGCAGGGAAGAAAAAAAAATATATATATATATACATAAATATATTTATAAAATACATATATTTTATATGTATATGTGTATACATATGTATATACATGTATACATATATACACAAATGTATATACACGCACACACACGTGTACACACATAGACACATGTATATGTGTGTGTACATGTATACACCCATGCATGTATGTGTACACATACATGTGCGGGTATACATATACACACATGTATATATGTATATACACACACACACACAGAGATAGATATAGAGGAGACACCAGGGTAGGGGCTATGTGAGGACTGAGGGCTCTTGAACGGTGGTAAAGTACCTAAAAAGTTGCTGATGATAGCTAGCAACTACTGAACACCTATTATGTACCAGTCACTATGCAAGGCATTGTGGACATTATCTCATTTATTTTCACAATAACCTTATGATTTACTTACCCTTACAGTCCCATTTTTATTAGGACAAAATGAGACTCAGAGCAATTATCTAACTCACTGAAGATAACTTCCCCAAAATGGCAGAGATGACGCTTGAATACAGTACTTCCCTGTATCCAAAGCCTACGCTCTTGACTCCTGTTGTAAAACTCTCCTGTTGTGCTCACTTGCATTCTCCTAGGCATAACTGCTCTGGGGAACACACGGTTTCTGCTGTATGGCTCTCGAGTTGACTTAGTTGATGTGAGTTTCAGTGTAGAGCCCTGCAAGGGGCTTTCAAGCTCTTGGAGGGAATTTATACTTAATCATCTTAAAAGTACAAGTTGTTGTTGAGTGCAGAGTAGTACTGTTTCAAAGGTTTTTCTTAGATGTTAGTAACCTTTACGGAAGAGAAGGCTGGGAATACTCTGTCCCCTTGATTCTGACTCTGGTGACCCCATGTGGTCAGAATAGAATTGTGCTCCTCAGGGCTGTCAGTTACTAATTTTCAGACGTAGACAACTAGGCCTTTCTTCCAAGGTGCCTCTAGGTGGACTAGAACATTCAGTCCGTGGGTTAGCAGCTGAGTGCATTAACTGTATCTGTCTATCACCTAGGGACTCCAGGATTAGCTGTAGAATTGCAAAGAGGACCAAGAAAAGGAAGCCAGCTCTTTCACACTTGATGTGCCCCACACGTGACTAACTGCCTGCTACAGTGGGGTGAGCCTGTGCTCCTCCCAGCCCCCTGTGGTGGAGGGCATTAAAATGAGATGCTAAGCTGCAGGGGGAGGGTTGCTTAATTGTCTTCCTAGGTTACTACAGGAGTCTGAAAGAGGGATAAGGGCCTGATGCTGCCTGAACATCTCTCTATAGGGTTTCCTCTTGTTATTAAACAGGCAGCAGTAACAATTTCATTTATTTAGAGGGGAAAAAAACCCAGCTGGGATTTAGAAGCCTTCCTGAAGGCATGTGTGTAAGGTTTCTGTTTTATTAGGCTTAGCAGAGAAAGTGTCTGAATCTCAGCTTGCTGCTTCTGGGTTGATGGGTGATGGTTTTTTAAGTTTCTCTCTGGCTCTGAAAACTGCAGTAGGTGGGTGCTTTGGGACGAGGGTATGAACTGGCCTTCTGATTTTAAACCAACATCTTTTCCCAGATAACCCTCTTTAAGGTTCCTCTTTGTCTATTTCATCTTTCTGGTCCCCAGTTTTACGATCTCTACCTTGAAAACATGTTACCTTAAGGAAGAATCTGGCTAAATGTACATTGTCACACATTCTGGTGTACCCTGTGTACGTGGTAAGTAATCCTTTATTCACTGAATGTCTCATCATTTTTCAGGTTTGTATCTGAGACATCCCAGCAAAGGACTGCATTTCCCTATGATTTCTCTGTCCCAATTAGTTTTAAACCAAGTTCCAATACTATATTAAGCCAAGAGCTTTTCTTGTTAATTTCCCCGTAGAAAAGATACTGCAGAGCCTCAGGGAGGCTGAACTTAGCCTAGAAGCAGTGCTGAGCTATGCTGTTCTTCCTTCAAATAATCTGCTACTCCCTTGGAGAATAACTTTGTTTAGGATCTGTAACCGTGTTGCAGAATCACAGGTAGATGTGGCATTATTAGTTATTGGGAAAAACACCTTTGTAATAAACTCCTTGAAGTGACTCTGAAAACTTCTCCTATTATTCAGTAGGTGAGTATGCTATGGTGGTCTTGACTTTTCATATTCAGCATTTGCGCAAACCTTTCATGGTTATGTTTTGAATGAATATTCATGAACAGCTTCTTGTTGTCTTCTTTAATCTTTGTTAGGATGTCCCTAGCAGACTGACATTCTGAACTCTGGCAGGACCTGATAGCTGACAGTTGAAGTTGTGGCAGGGTCCTCACCTTTCTCTGTACAACTTTGTGTATTTGAGCAATTATTTGAACTCAAGTGCAATTCGTGATCACTGTTTTATAAACATGCATGAAAAATGGGAATAGTGGCACTGAAGCTTGAATTTTATAAATGTGGAGATAAAGTAGGGAATCATTAAGCATGCCCCAAATGGCAAATCTTTAGTCTCAGCTGAATGGGCATGGCATTAAGCCAGTCAACTGTATATTCAATTATGAAGAAAAATAAAATTAAAAGACATGTATAAAATGCTTGATCCGACTCGACAGCACTTGGCTTGGCTTGGCATGTCCTAAAAGGCGGTGTTTAAAAAGCTGAATTATTAGGAATTTTGTGCTGTCTTTAGCACCCAGGGAAAAGACAACCCCCTTATAACATATAAAACTGTTGTTTGACCTTCACACTTTTAACTTGTGTGTGTATTATAATTGCATGTTGTGCACAGTTATAGGGGATACTTTTAATTTGTCTTTATTTTTTTCTCACTGGCAGTCATAGGTCTCACAGAAAGCCACTAGTAGGAGAAAAAGTGGCAAATTAATCAATGGAAGTAGGGGTCTGTTCCTTTTTCTTCCTCTGCTCTTTCCTGGACATTTGCTAGCTCTTTACATGCTTCATTTTTCTGCATAGCCCTTGTTATGTCTACTAAACTATACTTCCTATTTATTGTTTATTGTCTGTCTCCTGTTGTCATTAGGTGCTCTGAAGGGTTAATCCTTTGTACAAGAGAACAAAATATTTGGTCTGTCCTCATAATTACTGCTGTGCTTGACCTGTCTTTGTAGACACTGCCTTAATCCATCGTGGTAAGGATTTTCGTCTCTTTTCTTCCTCTCTTCTTTACCAAATATGATGTCTTCTTCAGGGACTGGGTCCCTCTTAATAACGTAGCCAAAGTACATGAGACAAAGTTTTGCCATTCTCACTTCTTAGAAGCATTCTGGCTGTGCTTCTTTCAAGGATAGATTTGTTCATTCTTCTGGCAATACATGGTATATTAAATATTCTTCACCAATACCATAATTCAAAGGCATCAATCCTTCTTCTGTCTTACAGTTATCATCTAGCTTTCACGTGCATATGAAGCAATGGAAAACCCTATGAACTGACTCAGGTACACCTTAGTCCTCAAAGTGATATCTTTGCTTTTTAACTCTTTAAAGAGATCTTTTATAGCAGATTTGCCCAATACAAGGCATCATTTGATTTCTTGACTGATGCTTCCATTGGTGTTGATGGTGGATTCAAGTAAAATGAAATTTTTGATGTCAGTCTTTTCTCTTTTTATTATTGTTTTGCTTATTGGTCCAGTTATAAGGACTTTTATTTTCCTTGTGTTCAGATGTGTAATTGGTACTGATCTTCATCAGTGAGTGCTTCAAGTCCTCTTTGCTTTCAACAGGCAAGGTTGTATCATCTGTGTATCACGGATTGTTACTGAGCCTTCCTTCAATGCTATTGCTTCTTCTTCATGTAGTCTAGCTTCTCAGATTATTTGTTCAGCATACAGATCGAATAAGTATGGTGAAAGGATGCAGCCTTTGTGCACACCTTTCCTGATGTTAAATCATACAGTATCCCTTTGTTCGAATGACTACATCTTGATGTATATACAGATTCCCCATGAGCATGATTAAGTGTTCTGGAATTCCTATTTTTCACAATGTTATCCATAATTTGTTATGACTCACACAGTTGAATGCCTTTTTATAGTCAATACAGCATAGGTAAACATCTTCCTGCTATTCTCTGGTTTTAGCAAAGACCCATATGACATCCTTTTCTGAATTCACCTTAAATTTCTGATAGTTCCCTGCTACAGCAGCTTTTGAATGATCTTCAGCAAAGCTTTACTTGTTTGTGATATTAATGATATTGGTCAATAATTTCTGCATTCTGTTGGATCGTCTCTCTTTGGAATGGGCACATGTATGAATCTCTTTGACTTGGTTAATCAGGTAGCTCTCTTCCAAATTTCTTGGCATAGATGACTAAGTGTTTCCAGAGCTGTATCTGTTTGATGAAACATCTCTGTTGGTATTCGATCAGTTCCTGAAGACTTGTTTTGCCATGATGCATTCATTGAAGCCTGAATTTCTTCTTTCAGTACCATAGGTTCTTTACTTTATGCTACCTCCTGTAATGGGTGAACATCAACCAGTTGTTTTTGGTCCTATGTGTCTCTATTAGCTCTATGAGGGTAGGAAATTTTGTGTCTTTTATTCATTACTCTAGATCACTGTTTAACTCTTGTTTTATTTATTATTACTCCCTTTTGTAAATTTGTTACTCTAATTTCTCTTTGATGAATTTTAATGCCACAAATATACTATATGTTTACATACTGTATGTGGATCTGTGCCTTACACATGAATTAAGATCTTTTTTCATTCCTCTAAAACCAGTTTTCACCCCCTTGAAGGGGAACCCTAGATATGCAGTGGTTAAGTGCTTAGCTGGTAACTGAGAGGGTGGTGGTTTGAACCCACCAGTGGTTCCACAGGAGAAAGTTGTGTCAGTCCGCTTCCATAGAAATCACAGGCTTGGTAGGAAATGAACACAAAGACTATCCAAAACCCAAAGAATTACAGCAGGAACAAAAGAGGTTAATCTGTAAATGGTAACAATGTCAGAACCATAAAACAGCTAATAAATTGTATAGATATGAAACTTTTCTAATGGAGTGCAAGGTAAGGTGATCCCCAAGTAGTAATAGACTGTTTCAGACATAGGAAGATAAGGGTAATTTTCAGGGTAACCACAAAGAAAGTTAACACGCCTACCTATCATTAAAAAAATAAAAAAAAAAAAAACACACACACACAAAAAACACCTCAACGAAAACAAAACCAACAGTAACAAAACAGGTGAAAAAGTATCCATAAATGAAAGGAATTCAATACAGGAAAGCAAGAAGAACAAAGAAAATGTCAGTACCCCCCCAAACTATAAAATGACAGCAATAAGCTCACACCTATAAATAATTACACTTAATGTAAATTGCCTAAATCGATGCATAAAGAGATGGAGAGTGACAAAATGGATTAAAAAACAGGATCCAACAATACATTGTTCATAAGAGACATACCTTAGAAGCAGAGATGTAAATCAAAGGATGGGAAGAATATATCAAGCAAATGACTACCCCAAAAGTGTAGAAGTGGCCATAGAAATTTCAGGTAACATAGACTTTAAAACAAAATTCACTGTAAAGACAAGTGCACTAAATAAGTCATTAAAATGACTATCATGAAGACTTAACCATACTAATTAGCTGTGTGCTCATGAGAGAGCTCTAAAATGTATAAAACAAACTCTAACAACGTGGTAAAGAGAAATGGACAGTTCCACAATAATAGCAGAAGACTTCAATGCAACATTCTCAGCAAAGGATAGAATATCTAGAAAGAAACTCAACAAAGACACTGAAGAAGTAAAGGGCACAATCAGGCAACTTGACCTCATAGACACATATAGAACACTCTCCCAAGCAGCTGCAGTGTACACATTCTTTTCTAATACATGGAATGTTCTCCAAGATAGACTCATCTTAGGCCGCAGAGCAACCTTCAACAAAATGTAGACGTTGAGATGATACAGTGCCATCAAAGTAGAAATTAACAACAGGACAAAAAAGGAAAAAAATTAATTGCATGGAAACTGAATAACACCCTGCTTAAAAACCACTGGGTAATAGAAGAAATCAAAGATGGAGTTAAAAAATTCCTAGAATCAAATGAGAGTGAACATACTTCATAACAAAACCTTTGGAACACAGCAAAGGCAGTCCTCAGAGGGAAATTTATAGCAGTATAAGCAAACAAAGAAGAGACAAAATCAAAACATTAGCTATACAACTTGAACAAATAGAAAGAACAGCAAAAGAAGTCCACAGCCACCAGAAGAAAGGAAATAATAAAGATCAGAGCAGAAATAAATGAAATAGAGAACAGAAAAATAATAGAAAGGATCAACAGAACCAAAACTTGGTTCTTTGAAAGGATCAACAAAATTGACAAACCACTGGCCAAACTGGCAAAACAAAAACAGGAGAGGACACAAATAACCCCAATAAGAAATGACATGGGAGACATTACAGCAGACCCAAATGAAATAAAAAGCATCCTAACAGCATATTATAGAAAACTATATCCTAATGAATTTGAGCACCTAGAAGAAATGGACAAATTTCCAGAGACATGTTATGTACCCAAACTAACAAAAATAATGTTGAAACCCTGAACAGACCCATAACATGAGAAGAGATTAAAAAGACAATTGAAAAAAAAATCACCACCACCAACAAAAGTACTTAAGTAGTTGAGTACTACGTAAACAATTTCAGAACATAGGAAAGGGAAGGATATTCCCATATTCATTCTGTGAAGCCAGCATAACCCTGATACTAAAGACACCATAAAGAAAGAAAACTACAGAGCATTTTCTGTCATGAATGTAGATGCAAAAAGTCTCAATAAAATTCTAGCCAATAGAATTCAATACCTCAGCCAAGTAAGAATCATACCAGGTATGCAAGGGTGATTCAGTATTAGAAACTCAGTCAACATAATCCACCATATAACTAAAAGAAAGGAAAATAATCACGTGATCATCTCAATCAACACAGAAAACACATTTGACAGAGTCTGACATCCATTCCTGATAAAAATTCTCAATGAAATAGATATAGAAGGGACATTTCTAGCATAATAAAAGTTGCCTCAGAAAAATGTCCAACATCATTCTTAATAAAGAGAGGCTGAGAACATTTTCCTTGAGAACACAAGTAAGACAAAGATGCTGCTTATCATCAATCCTATTTAACGTTGTGCTAGTAGTCTTAACTAGAGCAATAAGGTAAGAAAAAGAAATAAAGGGTATTCAAATTTGTAATGAAGAAATGAAACTGTCCCTATTTGCAGATGTGGTACTATAGAAAGAAAACTCCAAAAGACTCCACAAGATAAGTACTGGAACTAGTAGAAAGATTCAGCAGTGTAGCAGGATATGAGATAAACATACAAAAATTAGTTGGATACCTATATACCAATAAAGAAAATAATGAAAAGGAAATCAGGAAAACAATGTCATTTATAATAGCCTCTAAAAAAATAAAATACTTAGGAATAAACCTAACCAAGTTTGTAACAGACTTATACAAGGAAAACTATAAGACATTACTGCAAGAAACTGCTAGAGAGCTACATAAATGGAAAAACATACCATGCTCATGTACTGGACTACTCAACATTGTGAAAATGGTAGTTCTACCCAAAGAGGTTTATAAATGCAATGAAATCCCAGTCTAAATACCAACAACATTCTTCAAAGAGATGGAAAAACTTACTAATTTTACATGGAAAGGGAAGAAGATGTGAATAAATAAAGCACTACTGAAGAAGAATAAAGTAGGAGTACTCATACTACCTGACTCAGAACTTACTATATTGACTGCTATAGTAGTCAAAACTGCCTGTTACTGGTACAAGGATGGATATAAAGACCAATGAAACAGAATAAGAACCCAGATGCAAATCCATCCATCTATAGTAACCTGATTTTCAACAAGGCTCAAAGTTTATCAAATGAAGAAAAGACAGTCTTCTTAACAAACGGTGTTGGCAAAACTGGATGTCCATGTTAAAAAAAGAAACAGGACCCATACCTCACACCGTGTACAAAAACTAATTCAAACTGGATCAAAGACTGAAATATGAAGCCCAAAGCTGTAAAATTCATGGAAGACAAGATAGGATCGAGGTTAGAAACTGTAATACAGAGCATTAATATTACAAACTCCAGAAGATAAACTAGGTAACTGAAATCTTCTAAAAATTAAACATTTCTACTCGTCAAAAGACTTCATGAAAAGAGTAAAAAGAGAACCTACAGACTGGAAGAAATTTTGTGGCTATTATAAATCAGTCAAAATTCTAATCTCCAAAATCTGCATGAAAACCCAACACCTTTACAACAATAAGACAAATAATCCAGTTAAAAAATGGGTAACAGAAAGGAACAGACAACTTCACTAAAGAAGACATTCAAGTGATCAACAGACACTTGAGCAATGGATCCTGGTCACTAGCCATTAGAGAAATGCAAATGTAAACCACAGTGAGATACCACCTCACCCAGCATTACTGGCAAGAATCACAAAAGCAGGAAATAACAAATGCTGGAGAGGCTGTGGGGAGATCCAAACTCATATACACTGCTGCTGGGAATGCAAAATGTTACAACCATTTTGGAAAATAATATGGCACTTCCTTAGAAAGATGAAAATAGAAAACTATATGATTCAGTAATCTCAGTCTGTCATGGTTGGAATTGTGTCCCCCCAAAAATGTGTGCAGCCACGTGGCTGGGATATGGTTCCCAGTATCTTGGGACTGTCCTCCATTGTGTGGTTTTGCTAACCTGTGTGTTAAAGGATTAGGGTGAGGCTGTAAATTCCTGCTGTAGGGGGAGTTTCCCTGGAGTATGGCTTGCCCCACCCTTAATGCTTTTAGCTTGCAAGGAATAAAAGGAAAAAGAAACAAAGGACAATTTGAGAACCTCGCTACCATCACGCAAGCAGCACCGGGAGCAGAGTGCATCCTTCAGACCAGAGGTTCTTGCGTCAGGACGCTCCCTGGACAAAGACTGATGCAATACGGGACTTTCCTCCAGAGCCGACAAGGGGAAAGCCTTCCCCTGGAGCGGACACCCTGAATATGGACTTGCAACCTACCGGACTGTGTAAGAATAAATCTTTCTTTGTTAAAGCCGTCCACTCTGTGGTATTTCTGTTAGAGCAGCCTAGCTGACTAAAACACAGTCCTAGGCATATATCCTAGAGAAGTAAGAGTCGTCACATCAATAGACATATGCACATCGATGTTCATTGCAGCACTGTTCACAATAGCAAAAAGTTGGAAATAATGAAGATGTCATCAACAAATGAATGGATAAACTGGCATGTACACAATGGATTATTATGCAACATTGAAGAACAACAATGCATATGTGAAGCATCTCTTAGCATGGAGGAATCTGAAAGGTATTACGCTGAGTCAAATAAGTCAATCACAAAAGGACAAATATTGTATGAGATCACTACTGAAAACACTTATGAATATATTTACACACAAAAAGAGAGAATCTTTGATTATTACCAGGAAAGGAGGAGTGGTGATAGAAAAACAGTAGCTAGACGATAGATAGGTGGTAACTTAGGTGAAGGTTAAGACAGTACACAATACTGGGAAAGCCAACACAAGTGGTACAAGGCAAGGTCATGGAAGCTGCATAGACACATCCAAACTCCCTGAGGGACTAAATTTCTGGGCTGAGGGCTGGGTGATTTTGGTCTTAGGATATAGCTAGCTCAATTGACGGAACATAGCTTATAAAGAAAGTATTCTACATTCTACTTTGGTAAGTAGCATCTGGGGTCTTAAAAGCCTATGGTCAACCATCTACAATGTTTCGCTGGTTTCACCCCTTCAGGAGTAAAGAATAATGAGGAAAACTAAAGATACAAGGGAAATACTAGTCCAGAAGACTAATGGACCACATTTCCAACAGCTTCTAGCCAACTGATTCTGGTACAACTAGATGATGCCTGGCTACCACCACTCACTGCTCTGCCAGGGATCACAACAGAGGGTCCTGGACAGAGCTGGAGAAAAATATGGAACAAAATCTATTTCAAAAAGATGGACCAGACTTGCTGGCCCGACAGATACTAGAGAAACCCTGAGGGTATGGCCTTCAGACACCCTTTCAGCTCAGTAATGAGGTTACTCCTGAGGTTCACCCTTCAGCTGAAGATTGAACAGGCCCATAAAACAAAACAGACTCAGGGTGCAAGTTAGCCCAGGGGCAGGAGCTAGAAGGTAGGAGGGGACAGGAAAGCTGGCAGTGGAACTCAGTGTTGGGAAAAGAGAGTGTTAGCCTGTTGTGGGGTTGCTAATCAACGTCATGATTCAAGATGTATGCTGTTTAATGAGAAGCCAGTTCTGTAAATCTTGATCTAAAGACCAATAAAAAAATTAAAAGAAGAATATAGACTTGGAAACCCTATAGGCCAATTTTACTCTGTCCTGTAGGGTCACTATGAGTCAGAATCAACTCAACAGTCATGAGTTTGAATTTGGGTTTGGCTTTGGAAGAACAGCATTGCACTTTTTGAGAATGCACGTTTTCTAGGCCTAGCACCAAGAAAAATGCCTGTGATCTCACAGGTACTCGGTAAAATTTGTAATTAATTTGACTTACCAAGGATGTCTGGCCTTCCATAAAGCTGTTAAATCCACAAATACATAATATGTTTGTAGTTTTCAACAATCTAGTTTTTAAATTTCTGAGACCTTTTTCCTTTTTCTCAGTAGTGGCCAAGCAGATACTGCTTGAAAGATATGTACTCATCTCTCCTTTTAAGGGTCTGTGATCATCCAGGAGAGGAAATGCTTTAATTGAGGGTCTTACTTGAATCTGCGGACAGTTCTCCTTGACAATCAGTGCATAAGCAAAAAGCCAGTGCACACATTAACTAAATGCATTTACTAGCCACTGGCGTTAACCTTTGCTTCTACGTAAGCTATGACCCTGGAACTGAACTGTTTAATGGCAGAGCCCCCGTGAGTGTTTTATGGGACCTGATGATGGCCTTACCCAGATGCAGTGCTTCCCCCCATGTACTGCAGATTGAGGGTTGGAAACCAAACACAGGCAGTTAAACAAAGCTTCTTAGTATGCCCTAGACTTGCTCAGGCAGTCTGCACGTTTTCAGCAGCCACTCTGTCCGCTGTCCTGATAATCTGTGTACGTGGCATATAAAAGCCGGCCATTTCAATTGCATTAAAGAAAACAAGAAAACGCAAGGCTTCATGCCATCCTGTGTGATGGGAATAGCAATACAAGCAGAACAATAGGTGTGTATAATTTAAAATGCCAGGCACCAGGAAGACCCTCTCAGATTGGAGCCTGACCAGGACTCCCATAGACCCACAGGAACCTGCAATCTGAAGCCTTTTGCGGTGTGGTGATGGTTCCCTAGAGATGCCTTGGGAGGAATAAATGGTTTGTGTGCATTTCTAGAGAGAAACTGTTCATTTGTCATTTTAGATAGCCTTGCTTCTCCACGGAAGTATTTCAGATGCTAATTTCTGTGGGAGAGTAGACATTTATGTTTACTTTCATACTAACAATTAGAGACAAATATGAATATTCATAACAGGGAAATGAATTTAATTACAGTGTAAACAAATATCATAATGAATGGATCTCATAGTTCAACCCTCCTTGGTGTAATAATGAAGTCCCTAAAATTGGGATCTATTGCCTTCTCAGCTGTCGACTGAGAATGAAAAGCCTTTGAATTTTTTATTGCTTTGTTAGGGCAGATTCCTTGAAATGAGACTTAAATGAGTCATATCTTCTAAAAAAGTCTCATTGTAGTGAGGTCAGGAAAGTAGTCTCATCTTCTGGAGCTTTGTCATAGCTGTTTGCGTCTGTAAGTTTTGATACTGAACTGGACTTACGAACATGAAGCCACACGCTCTTCTTAGTAACTATAACTGATTGTTAACCTTAGGATAGACAGACATTAAAAAGATTCATTTATTGGAAAGTATTGACATTAAACACTTAAAACTGAAATCTCCAAGTCAGCAGGCTATTTAGAAGAAAATTATGGTGAACCCTTTTAAAAATTGAATACCTGTCCCTATTTATATTTCTACATATGTTTGGATTTTTATCATCGATTTTCTCGGAGTAAAGCATGCCTACCTAAGTAGGTGGGTCTTTGCTGGCCATGTTTCTGTGGCTATTGGTTAACTATAGTAGAGTATTTCTCTAAATGAGTCATTTTAAAAGACAGTAATTCCAAAAATGCTTTGACAGTGTGAACATTACTAATAATAAAAAAGTTGAAAGGCTTTTTCACTAGAGTCCCAATTGGATGTTACCATTCTCTGTCATGGAACTATCTTTGACGAATGGCTGGAAGAGGCTGAGGATTTAGCACAGAGCCAGCAGCAAACACTCATTCATTCACTTGCTCCTCACTGATTCCACTCACACATTTACTTGGTGACCATTTGCTGAATTCCTACTATGTATCAGGCCCTCTGTAAGGTGCTGGGGAGCGAGAGATGAATCTGACTCAGTCCTGGCCTTCAGCGACCACGCTTTCAGACAGAGACTGTCATGTAGTTCAAACATTACACTAGAGAAGAGTTCATAGATGAACGTAGCCTGTTAGAGTTAAGTATCAACCCTATGTGACTTTCACCATATTAGTTATATTCCCTGTGACCTACTCTGCTCATCTGTAAAATAGGGTTAAAAACAGTGCCAATCTGATGGGATCCCTTCAGTATTAAATGATCTAATCCCCACAAAATATAGTGCCGGGCACATGGTAATTCTCAGAAAATAAGGATCCGTTTTACAGATGCACAGACGAATGCTGTAGAGGGAGGCTTCCCATGCATGTATGAATACTCCAAATAGAGGATCTAGTTCTGTGTCCACAGAGAAAAGATGGGAAGAGCATTTTCTTTTTCCATAAAATATACCTGACTAGCTCCTTTGGGAAATGAGGAATCATTGGTATGGGATGTGGAAGCATGATTTTGAAGTTGATTGATAATTGTTCTGCACTGCTCTGTCTGTAGACCTTCTTTCTTCCATCTCCCCCCAGCGTTGGCTCTGCCGGCTCTGCCTAGAAACACCAAAGTCCAGAATCAGGAGATGCAGATACCCCGCACTGGAGTAGGCATGGTGTCTGGAAACCCTGGACTGTCTTTTCAGAATCTGTTCCGAGGCAGCCTGAAAGCTGAATTTGTTGTTCTGAGCTTCGACTCTAGAGCAAGAGAGTCTTGCAGTCTGAGGTTCTGTAAATGCTCACGTTTTTTAGTGACTTCTTCAGGACATTCTCACTCTTAGCATACAAAACACTGAAAGACAGGACTGAGCCTTCTAAAATCATTACATCTCTCCAGGGAAAAGCTGTGCTAGGCTACCTTCAGCAAACTAGCCTGGAAGAACAAGGACACAGAACTCAGCTTCCTAAGCACTCAGCACAAGGATCTGTGCTTGACAGACACTTGTTGGATAGATGTATGCGTGCGTACATGAATGAACGTGTTGGTAATAATGGGTTCTAGAACATTAGGCAAAGGCACAGTGCCAGTGTTCTTTTTCTTTACCTTTAAGTGTTTTTCTGGTAATAAGGTGTACTTTTTCATGGCATTTGACCTGGGATTTTGTTTGGCAGTATTCTGAGCTTCCATTCTTTTAGAGAAAAAAAGGCATGATTCTTAATTGGTATAATTTTACCTTTGTAAATTCAGAAAAGCTACTCTTAGAATAATGAGTTACACTTTTAGAAAGAAACATTTGCAGAAAAGCCAATTCCTGGCTCATTAGGCCTATCCTAGCACTGGAGATACAAGCCTGTCCCTGGGGCAGGCCCTGTCAAGTTATGGGATCCTCACACGTTTTCCTAGTCCCTGTCAGCCCCAGTCAACTCCACCTCTCACAATGAAGAGTCAATAGTTAATGAAAAGGACATTTTTGAGACTTCTACAGCCAGAATCCTGTTTACTTATCACTATGCAAATAATTCTGGATGAGTGATTTTTATGACCATCATTCCCATTCACAGAAAGGACACAATGTATTTGTGTAAAGAGGCCGCTGAACCAATAGGTAAGGGTTCTGGAAGTGCTTCCTAGGTGCAAATTTGTCAGCTGTCATCTAGTTGGAGAGATTCCAGGTGAGCTTGCAAGGCAGAAGGCTTTCTGTGAAACAAGTTTCTTCTGATGTGCCTCCTTAAGATTCCTTCTGCCCAGGGCTTGTAAAGAGGAGCGCCTGGTGGCAGCCCTGCATTTTCTGCCCACCCCACTTCTGCCATGTAGAGCAAGCCTCAGCTCTGCTTTCTTCTGTGTCCATGATACTTTCTTGTCTCACTATGCCTCCTCTGCCTCACAGCTGGTCACCTTTCCTGGCCTTTGATGCTGTTGTTTGGATCTCCCTAAGTCACCTTCTGTTGTGGTGGTCTGATAGGGAACCCCTTCTCGGGCAGGTTTGGGCCCACCTGTGCTTGTATGCTTTCCTGGGGTCGGGGGGGAGAGCCTGACTGGGTTCTATAGGACTCAGTCTGGGGAGTTGACTTCTGCTGTGCTCCAGGAATGGGGCAGATGACTCATTCTTTTGATGGAGCTTGGTCATAGAACTTGTCAGTTTTCCCTGTGGAGCTTGATGAAACTCTAGTCCCCTTCAGAAGGAATTAAATGAGTGGTGTTATTGCCCTTATGTTTAATTCACATGTTCTGTGGGATTCCCAGTTCCAATATTGGTTAGCTTGGAAAAAAAAGTTAATTTCTCAGCTTTATGAATTACTTATTTCAATCAGAACAAAGCAGAAATGCTGTTCTCTAGGGAACCATTAGCTGGATGACTTGCGACGCCTGAGAACCACTTGTTAGGGCTGGACTTGGAACAATTGCCTTTCAGTACTTAATACAGTTGTCACAGATATATCTCTTCTGCTGTTTATCTCTAGTTTCTTCTAGGCGTAGCAAGGTCTTACTGCCCACCTACTAGATTCGAATTCAAGAGATCAACATTCTAATTCCAATTCTGTCACTAACAAGTTTTTCTAAGCTTAGACAAATCATCCCTTTGATGGGATTCAGTTTCTCCAGACAAATACAAGGGCAAAGGATCAGGTTTCATCTTGAACTCTGTTTAATTAGAAGTGAATGTGAGGTCACAACTGAAGTCAGTAGGGAAGGGAGTTAGGATTGATTAGCCACAGCTGCTGTAGGTGAGGAAAGGGTCAATGGTGGCACCCTTGAGACAGGTGAAGTTGAAGCCCCTTTTGCTTCTGAAGTCCTGTAGCTGTACAGTAACATAAAGCAGTAGAATTGTGCAAGCAAGCTAATATGGCATGGTGAATAAGTGTGGCACTTTGGAGCCCTGCAGCCTGATTCCCAATCCTAGCCCTACCACTTACTACCTGTAGAAACTTAACTCAACCTGTTACCATCAGCCCAATTCTAACCCATAGTAACCCTGGAGGACAGAGTAGAACTGCCTAATAGGGTTTCCAAGGAGTGGCTGGTGGATTTGAATTGCTGACCTTTATGTTACAGCCATGTCACTTAACCACTGTGCCACCAGGACACCCATGTCAGCTGTAGTACCTTGGATAAATTACTTGTCCTCACTAAATTATAATTCCTTCATCAGTAAAAGAAGAATGATACACTCTTCATCTCGTAGGGTATTATGAGGCCTGAGTACTTTGTAGTAGGTGTTCAATAAAAATGTTATTGAGCTACTATGAATAATATGACAGGTACTGTCAGTACGTCTTTCTGTACAGTAGCTGATCTCGCCAAGTAATCTGTGTGTGCAAACCGTGTGTGTGATGATGTCAGAACAGTACAGAGGTCTATGATAGCCCATTCGTGGAAAGGAAATCCCATCCTTTGACTCATAAAACAGTAGAGCTAGAAGGGGGCACAAAGTGTGTGTTTTTAGAGAGGGGAAACTAGCAGTCCTGGTGGCAGAGATCTTATTACACGTCACTGGGGAAGGTCTAGGCAACATGGCATGTTTGCAGGCTGCAGCACACTCTTGATTGCTGTCTCCTTCCTTGCTGCCTGACTGTGGTGGGTGCTCGTAGGTGCCTTTACAGCTGCTAGCTCTGGGGAGCAGTTGAAACGGAAGCAAAGTGCTGCTTTGTAGTCGTTGGAAGCGTGTTTATTTATTCATTATGTTTGAGAAGAGCCTCCAGTACCAGAAAGAAATGCTTCAGTCAACTGAGTTTTATTTTCTTTGTCGATTTATCTTGATTCCTCCCGGCTTTCCACGAGTTTCCCTGTTTTCACTCTGATACCAGTGTCAAGTCTGAACTCTCTACTCCCTGCTCCTGAATCAGGCATTCCAGTCTCACTGCTGAGCTCTGTCAGCAGACTGCTTCCCCACCTCCCACCTTCAGGGGCTCCCACTGCCCGCCTTGGAGCCTCCAAGCTTCTGCCAGATGCCTAGTTTAAAGATGGGCCATCTGAGGGTGCGTGCTTCTGCTTTAAAACTCAGTCCCTCGTGGCCTCCAGCTGAAGTGTGTCCTGTACCTGCAACACGGCTGCAGCAGGTTGCCTTCTCAAGGCTCCTGGCCTTTGCCCTGGCTTTCCTGCCCTTGGAGTGCTCTTTCTCCACTACTTTCCATTGGGATTTCCTGTCCATCCTGAAACAAGGGCCAACCTTTTAAAGCCTTTCTAAGTGATAGGTTCACAAACTCACCCCCATACCTGACTCCTCTAGGCAGAGTTGGTCTCCCTTATTCTCTACTCTCATCTGGTACTTGTTTATTTGATGATTTTTTGTATGATTCTTGGAGAAAAGAATGCTGTATTACAGTTTTAATTTTTTTTTTTTAAATCTATTAGCACTGGCACTGTGGCTGTCAGAAAGCAAGCATTTAATACATGTTTGCACTCTACCCTGGCCCCTAGGGTCGCCATGAGTCGGATCCAATTCGACGGCACTTGGCTGGCTTGGCTTGCACATGTGACTGGATGGACTATGACAGCTGATGCTCACTGAGTGCCTGCTTGTATGCAATGTGCTGGGCTATCTACAAACATCTCACCTGACCGTCTTAGGAGCCTTATGAGGTCTCCTATCGCACCCATATGACAGCCAACAAAACCGAGGCCAAAGAGAGTTAATAACTTGTCTGTCGCACACAGCTAATACGTGGTGGAGTGAGGATTGGAATGTAGATTGTGAGGTATGACATCTCTTCTTCCCTTATGCTATAGTGCACGGATGTGGCAAATGGTGAATGGTCTTTGTTCAGCTTGGTTTTCTCCTGCTAAATATAGTTCCCGTTGTCCTCATCTAAGTCCTTTTCAGTCCACCTTCATGCCCATCTACGGCTACAATATCCCTTAGTGTCTTCTCTCTCTGTACCATGTGCTGGGTTGCCCTGTGGCTGTCAACTCCCTTCAGAACTTGTGTGATAGGGGACATTTTCTGAGTGTGACAGGAGCCCTCTATTCACTGTACCCTTCAGTGGGCCACTTGGATCCTGTGCTCCTCTGAGAGAGGAGCAGCGGCCAGATCTTGGAATTGAACCTGGGCTGAGCTCTGCATCTGCCGTTTTTGACCTTGGGCCAGCCACTGACCTCTTCAAGCGTGTTTCCTTATATGCAGAACGGGTAGGTAGTAACCTAGCATCTGGTAGTTCAACTCTGAAATGAACCCGCACACATCAGAGTAGAAATATACAATCACCCTAAAGATATTTTGTGGCTCTTGAATTGCGAGATTTGACTAACCCAGGGATTTTCAGAACTTTCCACCCAAAGTTCCCCTTGGTAAGGGAACACAAACCATATTGCTGGGAGGTTTGGGGGCATGACTTAAAGCAATCGTCTACAAATTTTAAATTTCTTTGAAGTCTTAGATTTCATCTTAAAAATTCATGCCCATTTTGAATTCTGCTCCTTGAAATATCTGTGTTTATTTTGGTCTGAAAATGTGTAAAATTACCATCCACTAAAATATGTGTTTCAGGAAGGTCTCACTGTAGCTGCCCCAGTTCTCAGTGCAAACTAGACGTGTTGTTGCTCTGGCTTTCTCTCTCCTCCCTGCGAGTTTGCTTGGTGGATGTGACTCCTACCTAGGTAGGCATGTGGAATGTGGTTTTCAGGGGGTGCAGAGCAGAGCATAGTTTTCCATTTGTTGGCTTCAGAGCCAGACCTTGTAGAGAGTGAGTTCCTCAAGAGGTTAGGGGTGTCTAGGAGACATTTTTTCTCTTTTCTTTTTGCCTGGGAAACCAGGCTGTTGACATTAGTTTAGATGGAACATACCTGTTTCCCGTATGGGTGATAATGACTTCCACATAGGTCTTAGCGTATGGAAAGGTTAGTTCTTGGCACACAGTAAATGATAGTTTTTCTGACTGAAATTATAAACCCTACCATCTATCTACCATAGCCAACATTTATCTGGCATCTTCTGAGAGCAAGGCTTTACCTGTCATTTGCATGAATCGTACTGCATGTTTATGCTTCAGCCAGCCAGCCAAGGGCCGTCGAGTCGGATCCGACTCATGGCGATAGTATTCCTATTGTCTACATCTCATTAAGGAGTAATATTTTTCTGTTAAAATGGGTGCATTAAGTTTTTATATTAGACATAGGACTTCTGTTTTTAAAACATATGTTTGCATAAAAATACAATAATATTTCACACCAAAATGCTCATGACTTAATATGGTATGAATTCTGCCTTATACTGTTTCTGCTTATTTAGACACTGACTCACTTCAAAATTTAGCTCAACACAGTTTTCTGACAACCTCAGGCCCCACAAGTTTCTTGTTCAACTGCTGTAAGGTATTATCACTTGTACTCTGAAATTGGCACCTTGATATGTAAGGTATTGTTTATCTTTTGGTGCTTGTGTCCTATTATTTATCTTTATTGGTTTGAGGATATATCAGTAAGTTAGTTAGTCTTTTGACATTTCATTGTTATTGTCTTTGAATGATTTAAGAATGTGCTAGAAGAGTCCTAGTGTGTATGGTGATAATGTTACTGGGTCCTAGTGCCGTGGGCTTACTAAGGTTCTTGCCTTGTGCCCTTTAAGAATGAAGAGGCAAGGCACAGAGAATCATTCCACATGAACAAGGTTTATTCAGCAAGAAAAGAAGCCTGTAGGTGGAGATGGAGGGGACCTGGTTGGCTGCCTGTCCACCAACTCTCTGAACAAAGGCTTGTCTGGAATCTTTAAAGGTTTTGAGGAAAAACGAGAATTAGGATTTATGCAGTACATGGTGGGAGGGAGAGTGCACATGCAATCGATTCCAAGGTGTTTTCTGCAGTGGAGACTTCTACTAGAAATCATGGCACAGTATTAGGCTAGCACAGTTTCTTACTTAATTGTTTTGATTTTCCAATCCTGCTTTTAGTCTTTTGACCAAGTTTGGACTTCCTGTGCATATCCCTAGGACTGTTTTACCTGATTCCATCTGAAAAACAACTGTGAGGAAATTTATATGATCCTGCGAACGACTTGTCTCAGTGTCCCCGGAATGTGGTTAATCTTTGGGTCTTTTATCCCTTTATTACCTATTCGTAGTTTTCTTCATTGTTTACCGAAAGGCATAGGCATAAAAAGACATTTATGAGGCTCCTTGTGTTTTTTTTCTTTTTCTTTTTTCTTTTTTGTATCACTTAGATGAGATTCTGGGCACTCTGTTTTACTGAGAAGGAATAGAAAGGAGTTCCGAGGAGGCCTTCTGACTCCCCTTTGTCAATAATGGTGAACTAGATGATGTGATCCCTTTTTTAAAAATAAATAATGAAGCCACATGCTCCGGAGAGGTCACATTCAGTGTTGTAGAAATGATATGCCCTCCTACACCTGTGCTTGGGCAGCTTTGTTGTAGAAGAGTTTGAGTGTCGTTGAGACAGGCTTGGCTTTGAATGCAGGCTCCAGCATTCACCAGCCTTGTGACCTTGATTAACTTATTTCTCCCCTATTAATTTGAGTTTTCCTATTTTTACAATGGGAATAAAACTGATTAGGTTGAAGAGATTAAATGAGATAGCATATGTCTGGTTCATAGCACTAAGCAATAGTAATTTCTGATCTTTTTATTACTCACATTTTTATTATGTGATTTAGATACTAAGGGAAGTATTTGGGAATACAATGGTCCCAAAGGTCCTTGCTATTAAAGAGTTTGGGGTCAATTTAATCTACTGGTACCGTCATTTCAGATATTGTGTTACAGTAGCAGTTTTCTTTGGTCTAAGTTTCCTCATGCTGGTATGAATTGAGTGCAGACATGAATCAATGCACATTGGACATCTGGTTCCCCGCTCCACACCGCCCCCCCTTCCCCCCCCCCCCCCCGCCGCCGCAGCTTGTTCTGTTGGCTCTGTTCTTGCTTTAAGAATAGAATGAAAGAAAATGATAGGACTAGATCAAGTTTGGTGTCTGGAACCTGACTGTATCCTGGTTCCCTCCCTCAGATGGGGGAGAAAGTCCTTCTCACCATCATAACAACTCTCCCAGGTACATCTGCCCCAACCTTCTTTTGGACCTCCTGGAAGGAGCCACCATCACCCCAATTCATAGGTTAATTAGGGAGTGTGTGGTCAAGAGAGGTGAGGTCAGGACTAGAACCAAATTTCCTGTGATTCAGGTTATCTCACAAGTGTGGTAGTTATGAACATGGGCTTTGGAGACCGCTCTGTCACATACTTGTGTGATCTGAGCTTCCATTTCTTCTCCTGTGAAATGGGCGTAACAGCAGCTACTCCGTAGAGTTCTGGTGAAGATAAAATGAGAGAATGTAAATTGCTCTTCACAGAGCTTAGCTCCTGACTATAAGTATTAGCTGGAGCAGTATTGCTGTCAGTGTGGTCAGTTTAGAGAATCTACGATACAAGCTGGGGCTAGATGTGTTTCTGCCACTTGATTGCTGGGTGGCTGTGGTTGATTTTTCCTCTCTAAGCCTGCATTTCCTCATAAGTAAATGTGAGTAGTCATAACTGACACACACAGACCCAGTAGTAAATTCTCAACGAAGACTAATTGTCGCTGCAGTAATGATGATATCGGTGATTTTTCTTGGTCTCTCTGCCTTTTCCCTTCATCGAGAATGAGAAATACCTTCATAAACTGATGACCGTGTGAGTCAGGTATACACCTTTTGCAGTCTGCCTTGCACATTAGCTAACTCTGTCTTTCCTGAAATGACCCGTAGTCGCTTTACAGAGGTGAGTGCAATGCATCGAGACTAGAGCTCATTGCCTTGACCTTCCCCAGACCCTGGCCGAGCACTTGTCAGCAGAGCTGAAGTCTGTCTGGCAGGTCAGAGGCAGAACTCAGGGCTGTGGATGCCCCTTACCCCTGCCTCCTTTTCTCCAACATACAAAGCAGTGCCTTGATCTAAACAACCACCTGGGGCTATTATCCCTAAGAAAGGAACTGATCTTCTGACCTGTCTACTGCAAGGAAGCTTTGCTGCAGGGGGCGACAAACCTGGAAACACACAAAATACAAATTTGGGAGATTTTGGAGATATAGTTTGAAAGGACTGAGGCTACTTACCCCTCATTCAGGCTGTCTGAGTCAGGCATGGACTAAACAGGTATCCATGTGGATCCTCACCTGTTTGAGTTAAGACTGTCAGCCAGGTACCAGGCAAGCAGTTAGCTGAGGGTGGTGGGAGAATCTTGCTTTCTCATTCTGCCACTGCTGAATCCAGAGTGCCTGGCACAGAGATATGCTCAGTATATGTTTGTTGAGTGAATCAAATTTAATCCTAAAAGGATTAACTGAAGTGCAGTTATCCTCCTCACAAGCCAAAACTTCCATCCACAGAGATGAGTACTGGTTAGTCCTCGGCCCCCTGCATACCTGACGCTCACAGAGAATAAGCATTTGAGCTCAGAAAGGGCCTGCAAACCCTTTCCTCTGGCTTTGACCCTTAACTATGTGACCTTGAGCAAGTTATTAAGTTCCTCTGAAGCTCAGACTCTAAACTTTAACATGAAGGGAGTAATTACACCTACCTCAATACAGGTGTCCTTAAAAATTGAAGGGATGCTAAGAAATCACACCAGGCACATAATGTTGAGTCCCTTTGGCAACATGAGCAAAAGAGGGGTGCAGCTCAAGAACTCTACTAGAAGACCACAGTTGATGGTCTGATGGCCTGGAGGATCCTCTGGGAGCATGGCCCCTAGACCTGCTGCTGCCCCTGACCAGAAAACATTACAGATTGACTCTTCGGGCAAAAATGGACTGAACTCAGAGGCACAGTGTGACCATATGGTGTGTGTACTTTATGGGTCTATGCATTTATAGGATGCTGTCCTACTGGTCTCTTTCTAAACAGAAGTGAAGAAGGTGGAGAGGAGGGGACAGGAGCTAGTTAAGATGATATGACAAGTATAGAATGAAAAGGAGGAGTGTGCTGTTATGGGCAAGGAAAGCAGAAGAAGCTACAGAGAGTTGGGTGTGCAAAACTGATTTGGATTGTATACTTTCACTTAATCATAATTAAAACAAAAAATATCACACCTTTATCTTCATATTAGTACCAAACAAAAAAAACCAAACCCATTGCTGCTGAGTCAATTCTGACTCAAAGCAATCCTGTATTAGTACACCGCATTATTACATACCAGACACTGTGCTAAATACTTCCTATGAATTATCATTAATTTTTAAGGATACGTGTATTGAAGTTTGCAGGCCCTTTCTGAGCTCAAATGCTTATTCTCTGTGAGCGTCAGGTATGCTGGGGGCCGAGGACTAACCAGTACTCATCTCTGTGGATGAATGTGTTGGCTTGTGAGGATGATAACTGCCCTTCAGTATTGCTTTGGCTTATTAGAGAGAATCATAGCTTATTGGTTTTTGGAGAGAATACTACGGAAATGAACAACTTTAGAATTAAGGCCACAGATTCCAGTCAACCTTATTGACAATTCTGGGTCTAGATATCTCTCTTCCTTTGCTGGCATAAAACAGGAGTGGGGAAGGAAAATAACAAAATTAAAAGATGAAAACTGTAAAATGGAACACTGGGGAAGCCTTCCCCAGCATACTGGCTGCTCTTGCATGCCTTGACCTGATGGTAGGTTAGACAGAAAATAAAAGCTCTGAGACTCACAATGATGACTTTCCAGGTAAAGACTCTCCTTTACCTCTCCAGATGCCTCCTGATCACAGGCCAGGTATCCGCCTGTGTTAGTATTGTGTTTCATTCTGTGTTCTCTCCTGTACTTCCCTGTGGTACAGGAGGCACCAGTTTGCTGGTAGGCTCTAAAGACTGGAATGAAATGACTCTTAAATAAAACTAATCCTTGGAAAATGTTTCAGAGACAAGGGTGTATGATTCCTTTGTAAGTCTCCAAAGACTAAAAAGCAATAATGTTTTAAAAATCTTAGTTCAGTAGTGTTTTAGTCAGCTAGGGTTGCTCTAGCAGTAATATCACAGAGTGGAGGGCTTTAACAGAGGAACGTTTATTCTTACACAGTCCAGTAGGCTTCCAGTCCATATTCAGGATGTCCGCTCTAGGGGAAGGCTTTCCTCTGTGTCGGCTCTGGAGGAAGGTCCAGTATTGCATCAGTCCTTCATCTCTGCCATCCTGTTGTTCAGGCATCACATGTATAACAGATTGGAAGTGTGGCCCTAAAACACTATAGAATTGGAAATGCAAGAAGAAAAAAACGATTACTCTAGATTATGTATTTGGTCTCAGGCTCCTTCAGTCCCTGACTTTGTAGACAAAAATCAGTATCAAATCTAGGTGTGATGGCAAATACATGAGTTTGAAAAGACAGCAGGAGAGCATTGAAAACACTCAAAGTGCTTGAGTCTTAATGCCCAAGAACATAAAATACGGATTCATTGCACTTAGTAGAGTTTATATTTCTCTGTATTGCCTGTGGTTTTATATTTGTGTACAAAGTGTATTATATGTATCTTTTCAGACTGGATCCCCTGTAACCGTATGCTAATTGACTGTATGAATCAATTTTCCAGTTTCTAATGCAATGTAACTTTGCTGACCATCTCAGGCTGAAGGGTGGCCGTCTTGTTTTGTATCTGATTTGACTGAGGTTGAATTCTCAGGGGGCCCTTATAATGGAAGCAAAGTACAGTCAAGCAATATGTGGTTAGTCTGATTCAATCAAGCCCAGTGCCATCTCATCTGTCACACAAGCCACTCTTGTGGTACTTGGCTCAACGAATTATTATGAAAATGGTTTCACACTTGCTGCCAATGGTCGTGTTACCTGATTCAAACTTTATGAAGGATATTTACAGTGTTTCTTTCAGTTCGAGTCATATTGGAGCAAAATCAAAGTACTTCCATATCTACTTACTTGGAGAAGCAATTCATTTATAGCAAGCAGCCATGCGGTGCTGGCTCTAATTTGGATTGGTTATTTAGGACTTTGGCAGCCTTAATAACTTTGAATTACCTAATGGAAAATATATTCTGGAAATAGGAAACAGTCTTAGCAGGTAATTCCTGGCATGGTGTGGGATTTTATAGTTGAAATAAGGAGGGGAAAAAAAAAGCTGCCACATTCAGGAAAAGGCATATAGAACACACCGTGTGTGGTCTTTGAATTCTCTTAATAACCGCAAAGAACAAGTATTGTTAATCCAGTTTTATGAATGAGAAAATAGAGGTTGTGAAAGGGTTTTAGAAGCTTGCTGATTGATGGTCAGTCAGTCAGGAAGGAATCAAACTCTCACCTGGGCCTGTTGTCTTTCCTCTACCCTATAAAGCTGGAATTCTCTACTGGGTCATTACAGATACATAAAAGGCATTTTGAATAAGCAGAGTCTCTTAGGGAAATAGAATGGAGTTTTAAAAAGTGTAGTGTCTCTCTTGTATGTAACTTTTATGGCCTTGGGCAGTTTTCTTAACTTCTCTTAGGCTTCATTTCTTCATCTAGAAAAATGAGGACAACATCCCCAAGTTTACCTACTTGAGCATATTAATAATTTGGAATAACAGAAAATTTATTAATACAGTATATTCACAGAACTCCCTGCTCTGCCAACTATCAAGGAGAGCCCTCTAATTGTCAGCCCTATTTTTTTTTTCTCTGCTTCTCCTTCACAAAAAGGCGAAAAAAAAATTTCTCTGATTGAAAGAGAGGCTAAGTCAGTCAAAATAATTAAGGGCAAAAGGGGAGAAAAGTATTAGATGGGGAGAGCAGGAGGAATCTTTTTGAAAGTGCTCATTGTGGGTCAGGCCCTTTAGGTTGTGAGGGAAATGAATGGGAGAGGAAGGGATTGTGATCACTGTTGCTGGCAACTATATATTTAGATTCTTTTAACATGCCTTTCATGGGAGCAGTAGTATTTCAGTGGTAGACTTCTTGCCTTTCATGTGGAAAACCTAGGTTTGATTCCTGGCCAAGGTATCCCATGACCAGCCACCATTATCTGTCACCGGAGGCTTGTGTGTAGCTATGGTGTTGAATAGGCTTCAGTGGCGCTTTCGGACTAAGATTAGGAAGAAAGACCTGGCAATTGAATTCTGAAAGTAAGCTAATGGAAACGGGTTTGATCCCCAGCTAATCATGGGGCTGCACAGGATCAGGCAGCATTTCATTCCATTGTGTGTGGGGTCCATGAATTGGGGCGGACTCTGTGGCTGCTAACAACACCAGCAACAGCAAAATGCCTTTCAGAGACATTAAAGGATAAAAATGGCTTAAAAAAAAAAGGTCGGCCTGTGTTCTCATTTTAAACAGTGCAGAATTTATGAGATATAATATTAATGAAAATTAATAGTCAATAGTAAATCACAAAAACCGTAGCCATATTTATGGGACATGTGCTAAGAACGTGTATTGCTGAGCCCCTTGAGTGCATCATCTTACGTAACCTTCCAAAAAGCCCCAGAAAGCATCGAGCACGGGACCAGCACATCGCACATCGCAAGTGCTCAGTAAATGTTTACTCCTGTCCCATTTATCCGTACATCACAACACCTTGTATCCACTCCTCTACTACCCCTGCTCCTGCAGCAGAGCTGTCCTTGCCAAGCCCACTGGCCGTGACCTTTTTACCATCTTACGCTGGGTGAGTCTGAGAGCAGGTAGGGGGCCCAGGTGACCTAATATGACCCAAAGGTAAAGCAAACACGGCTTCAGGGCCAGGCCTAAATGCTGCAACTGGAGCGTTTACTTCTTTCTGTCAGTTTTTTTAAAAAAAAGAAAGAAAGTTTGATTGAAAAATCATGAAAGAAGTAAAGATGTTCTGTAAATCATTTACTCACCATCACTTATGCATTAATACTAAATCAAGAGAATGCTGATGCTAGTCTTTTTGTTGCAACTTTCAGTGATCCTCATTTGAAAGACTTGCGACTATTCAGGCCTGCCCTGGGTCTGCTGATGTGCTCTGTGGGGAATGCAGGTGTCAGCGACCAGACAGAAATACAACAGTGCTAGCAGGTGACAAACACGGAAGGTGGACAGGTCATTCAGAGTCCTCAGTCTGGATTCCAGAGAACCTGGACAAGAGGGGATTCTAGAGGCCTAAGGGTGAATATAAGGAAATCACTCAGGGCATAGGACAAAAATTGAGCAAACAAGCTTAACAACAAAAACCACTGAGGGGTGTCTGTGCCATACTGTCGTCTTGTTGGCAGGCGAGAAGAGTCTGGGACTCTGGATTCACCTAGCTGATTCAGATCTGAGCTCTGCCATTTTCAAGTTATGTGCCACTTTTGTAAGCTGTGTAGTCTCTCTGATCCTCAGTTTTTTTCACCTGTGAAATGGGTTGGTAAAAAACAAAACAGAGCCAACTCATGATGACCCTAGAGGCCACAGTGAAATGGGTTGGTTATTGTCCTATATTTAGTGGGCATTTTGAGGTGTAAATAAAACAATTGAAGTATATTGCATATGACATTTTGTGGCACAAACTTAATGCTTAATAAGTGTTAGCAATAATGATCGTTCCACCACTATCAGTCAGTATGCTGTACTGTGATGACTTGTTTGTTGCTATGATGCTGGAAGTTATGTCACCAGTATTTCAGGTACCATCAGAGTGAACCACAGTGGACAAGTTTCAGTGGCGTCTCCAGACTAAGGATAGACTAGCAAGAAAGTATCTGGTGATCTACTTCCGAAAAAATTAGCCAGCAAAAACTCTATGGATCACAACAGAACACTGTCCAATTTGCATGCTTTGAACACAGCATCAGGAGGAATCAATCCCTTGGGGAAGACATCGTGTTTGGTGAATTAAAGGGCCATCAGGGGTGAGGGAGACCCTTGGCAAAATGAAATGGCCCAGTAGCCACCTCAGTGGACTGGCGCATGCCACTGATCATGAGGATGGTACAACACTGAGCAACATTTCATTCTGTTGTGTATAAGGTTGCCCTGAGTTGGAGCTGAGATCACCACTGCTGTCTGTCTTTATCTGTGGTGACATTTGAAGTCCCTTGGTGGTGCAAGAGGTTAGCACACTCCCCACTTTACTAAAAGGTTGGAGGTTCAAGGCCACCCAGTGGTGCCTTGGGAGAAAGACCTGGTGACCTAGTTCTGAAAAATCAGCCATTGAGAACTCTGTGGAGCACCGTTCTCCTCTGACACATGAGGTCATCATGAGTCAGAATCAACTCCACTACCACTGGGTGATAATTTTTATGTAAAGCTTCTCCTGTTTATCTTAATTTTGCTGGTTGAAATATATAAACAGCAATTTATAGGATTATGTTATCGTTTTCTAAATACTTCAATTAACTTATTTTGCACAGTAGCCTAATCACATACAGGTGAGGAAGTAGAGACATAGAAGGTCATTTCCCTTGCTGTATATGCCCTGACTAGTAAGTTGAAGGGCCAAGAATTCAGCTAGTCGTGCCAGGCTTCCTCCACTGTATGTTTCTCTCTGAAGTGATTTCACATTGTTTGGCTTTTCTGGATGCTAAGAACTTTTACTCATCTCTTCCTGTATTTGGCAGGCTCGTGCCTTCTGAAGGTTCTGACAGGGACAAATAAGTGAACACAGTGGGCAGTCGAAGAGACTAGCAGTCTATATGGACAAGGCTTCAGGGATTTGAAGGGAGTTCGCCATTCACTCACTGGCTGTGTGTTTGCACTCTGAGGAATCTCCTCCTGTAATCTGGGCTTAAATATGCTCAGCTTTAGGCCTATTACTGACTTTTTGGAATTCAGCCCAGTCTGGTAGCCCTAAGGAGGATGGTAAGTAGGTTTATGCACACCACTAATGGGTCTTCCAGAGGAATTGAAAAGGGCAATACATATTGTATCTTGCCCTTTGAGTTTATGTGCTGCATCATGTGTTCCTTTTGGGCCCAGAGACACTGTGTTTTGTAGGGTTCACAGTGTGTTTTCTGGGTGCGCCTGCCTGGGTGACCATCTTGGCTCTGCTGCTTGCAGGGTCTTTCACCTTGGGCACTGGGCACTGGCCTGTCTTGATATCTTCTTGTCTGCCTGATGGTGGCAACCATAGTACCTGTCTCATAGAGCTTTGGTGAAGGCTTGGTGGGTTAATGAGCACAGAGTGCCTAGAACTGTGCCAGGCATGCAGTTAGCACTCTGTAAAACTTAGTTATCTAGTTGTTACTTTTTCTTTGGCTTAGCTGTTTTTTCCCGTATCTAGCCCAGGCCAACTTGGCACAGAAATAGTACCGTTTGCTAAACGAGTGGGAAATGTTGTTTTGCTTTTAGCAGTAGCTGTGACTTGATTATGTGTCTTCTCTGAAACTGAGGCCAGGAAGCCATCTTTCAGGATCAGAGGACACAGGGACACTTGCAGTTATAGCAGCAGCTGAGCGATACCGTATCCCAAGTGGCACAGTTTTGCTGTTTCTTTTCCTGCCACCCCAACCAAGATGCTTCATTATTGTTAAGAGCTGAGGCCTTCTCATCTTGTAGACTCATAGAAGTGAAAGCCACCTGCCAGGTTGGGTAGTCCAATCAGTCATTTCCTGTGAACTATTGACTAGTCCCTGCTTGAACACTCTCAATGCCGAGACTCACTGCTCACAAGGCCAGCAGGTCTTAGGAGAGAAGGACATTTTTCTTTCACTGAGATACATCTGCTGCCTTATCACTTCCGCTCACATGGCTTTATTCTGTAGTCTGAAACCATGCAGAAGAAGTCCAGATTTCTCTTTACTTCATGGCAACACTTGAATAAATTCCTTTTTTACTGAATATTGTTGTTATGGCAACCTGGTGGTGTGATGGTTGACTTATGGCTGCTAACCAAAAGGTTGACAGTTCAAACCTACCAAATGCTCCTTGGAAACTCTGTGGGACAATTCTACTGTCTCCTGTAGGGTTGCTGTGAGTCAGATTTGACTCAGCAGCAATGGATTTGGTTTTACTGCTTTTGTTATTGTTGGTAGCTACTGTCTAGTTGGTCCCCGACACATGGAAACTCCTTTTACAGTGTAACCAGCGGACCCCGTCATACACCATCTTCGTGATCAGGTGCTGATCAGACCATTGTGATCCATGGGGCTTTCACTGGCTCATTTTAAGAATAAGATCATCAGGCCTTTGTTCTAGTCTGTCTTAATCTGGAAGCTCTGCTGAAACCTGCTAAACATCACAGCAGCATGTGGGGCTGCACTGACAGATAGGGGGTAGGTATGTGCAGTACACTGGCCAAGTACTGTTGTCCCTGTTAGGTGTCATCTCATTCCAACTCATGGTGATCCTGTCGGACAGAGTAGAACTGCCCCATGGGTTTTTTAAGGCTATAATCTTTATGGGAAGCCCTGGTGCTGTAGTGATTAAGTGCTACAGCTGCTAACCAAAAGATCAACAGTTCAAATCTACCAGCTACTCCTTGGAAGCTCTATAGGGCAGTTCTACTCTGTTCTGTAGGGTTGCTATGAGTCAGAATCAACTCAATGGTACTGGGTTTGGTTTGGCTTTTTGATTTTTTTTTTAAATTCTTATGGGAACAGAAGATCAGGTCTTTCCTCCTTGGAGTTGCTGGTGGGTTTGAACCTCTGGCCTTTAGGCTAGCATCCGAATGCTTAACCACTGTGCCACCAGGGCCCCTTGGCCTGATACTGCTATGTGCCAGACACAAGTGCACATGATGCAGCAGTGAGTGAAAAAGATGTTGCACAGTTGCTCTTGTGAAGCCTGCAGTCTAGTGGAGGAGGTGAACAGGTATACAAAAGCAGCATTACAGAGAAAAGAAATGGATTATTATGATAGGGAATAAATGTTCTTTGAAATCATTGGGGTTATTATTTCTGGGGAACAGATTTTTCAATTCTATCTTGATGAGGAGGAGAGAGCCTCCTAAGCCAAGGGCAGGGAGTATTCTTTCATGTTGAGGAAACATGTATGTGGGCCCAGAGGTGGGAATAAGCTGAGTATTTGAGGAACAGAGAAAAGGTGGATGCTCTTGGTATGAGGTGCGGTAGTAGGTTATATGATCAGAGGGGTTAGCAGAGGCCAGGCTGGGACTTGAACTCGGAAGGTTTCAAGAAGCTATTAAAGAATTTTAAGCAGACAAGTCTGGCTGTTGGAGGGAGGGGTATATCAGGAGTGCTAGAAGATTAGACATGGGGAGACTGACTTCAAGGCTAGTGCAGTATCTTAGGTGAGCAGATAGTAGCCTAGAGTAGGGTGCTGCAAGGGCAAGAGAAAATAAGTGGGAGGATTCTGGAGACACATCGAAGACAGACCATGGTACAGTATGATGTGTTGAACAGAGGGTGTGAGAGAAAGGAGGTGAGATTAAGCTTGGCTCCTAGATTTTTACCCTTACTGTGAGATCAGCTATGGTGCAATTTATTAACAACTCTTGGAACTCCATTGATATGTTTCCCACTTGTTATTCTTCCACTTCAGAGCTGAGCCGTTTCTGCAGGACAGGGCTCTCTCCCAGTACAATATGTAAGTCCTTAGGTTTTAGTCTATCAAAAAACAAACAAACAAACAAAACTCTCTGCTCCTTTGTAAACTATTGGCACTGGTAATGGCTGCCTACTACTAACAAATTAAAAGCAAAATTAATATTATCATCTAGCATTATCTGAAGCCCTGGTAACATCATAGTTGAAAGCTCATCTGTTAAATGAAAGGTTGGCAGTTCGAATCCATTAACTGCTGCTTGGAAACCCTGTGGGTCAGTGGTTTTCTCTTCTCTAAGGTTGCTATGAGTTGCTATAGATTTGATGGCAATGGGATTTCTTTGGAATGTTTATCAACTCCAGCCTTGTGATAAGTTACATGCTTGGTCTTAACTGACACTGTGTAACACACCAAGTGTTTACCAAAAACCTCTTGCCGTCCAGTTGATTGCAAGTCTTAGCAGTGTTAGAGGTCGTTGCTTTCATTTTACAGAGGAACAAATCAAAGCTTAGGTTGGTTAAGTAATGAATGCTTAATAGAAGATTTGAATCTAGCTGTGTCAGAATCCAGATCCTGAGCCCTTACCTACTAGCAGGAGTTACTCTGCATGTTGTCAGTAGCCCATGTTTCAGAACAATTCTACCATCTCTCTCTTCCCTTTGGGAATGGCCAAACCCAAAGGCAGTGCATCATTAAACCACATTACTTAGGAGGGATTTTTCATAATGTCCCTCCAATCAGTCTGATTAATTTATGAAGGAGAAACAGCCATGGAAGAGTGACATTGCTCCTGATATAAGTAGTTTCTTATGTGTGTGATGTTTGAAAGCACCCTATAAATCAAAAAGCTGTAAGCTGGGTAGGGTAAATAATTTCTGTTGATGACTTGGTGAGATGCTTAAAATTCATTTAAGCAACATCATATATGAAGTTCTTAAGGCTAAGGATTAGAGACCAAAATGATTTTCTTGTTTAGCTAAAGCATGTGCTACTTTTCAGGTAAACATGGTAATGCTATCTGAGGAAAAAAGGGTAAATAGCAGTAATAATAAGGAAATCATATACTAAGAATTGGTAATCAGAAGCAGCTCCATGGGACTTCCCTGGGGAGGTAACAAGAAGATACTTAGTACTGAAATCTGTTCATGGTCCTTTTCAGGCAGTGAGAGTGAACCTCACGCCTTTAGCCTTCCCACCTTGATTTTAGTAAATTTTCTTATTCCAAATGGATGGTGATGCTGAAGCTTTCATGAGCCTCATCAGTGAAGATACCAGATCAGGAGTCACTTTTACCTGGATAATGAGGCTGAGCAGTCATTTGGGAGGGTACCACATCATCCTTTGACTACCAATGGCCAAGCTCAGAGACATGTTCAGAGTTTATTAGCCATGTTCACAGCGTCAGTTACCAGATTTGGTATATTAAAAGCCAGAATGTTATCAGTTCACTAGTTGTTAAACCAAAAAGGTAATCATTAGAGTAAATGAAGTTTCATTAAGGGTAATGTACTCGTTAGGCATAAAATGGCCTGAATAAAGCTTAACTATCAACATTTCTTAGAATAACTCAAGCCTTGGCTAAGATGGTTGACTTTCACCCGTCTGCAGTAAGCAATCAACATTTAATTAGTCGAGTGCTTTGATTTGTTGATTAGAGTGCATCCAGGAAGTGAATATGTATGATGTTCTTAAAGCTACATATTCAGATCAGCTGCAGCTTTCCAAAACTGTCCAGTGAGTTTAAAAGGCTCACAATGAATATGGATGCTAGTGATTATTTATAGAATAACTCTCCTGTTTCCATCCTTGGCCCTTTACAAAGTTATTTTTACATTTACTGTGACCTGATTTTTAATTCAAGGAAAAGAATGCTTTGCTGTTATTTTCATTCTCAGGATTGGATAGGCTTAAATAAAGGAGATGCTTCAGCCTGGGAACATCTAACTCATTTACAAACTGAGAAAATGATTTTTGAGTTCAAATAAAGACTCTAAGTGCTTTTCCACACATTCTTTACTTACTGATTCTCCTGGAGGCATTAATACATGCTGAAAACACTACATAATTGATGTGTCATGTGCATTTGTATATGTATATACTTGTATACGTTTATATCAGGCTGCCTAAAATCAGGTCTCAAGGAGAATTGAAGACTACCTTGCTCTGACATTTAGTCTAGGGTCTCTGGTTTGTAGTAATACATGAAGTCTTTTGGGTTTCCCTTCATTTCCAATCTACAAAGAGCTTTTCTTAAAAAAATTTAGCAGTATAGTCACATGACAAGTGTTTTGTCCATATTATGAGCAAGCAGACAAACCGTGTCTGCCCCCAGTTTTCGTTCCTCTGTTTCAGTTGTTCCTTTTTACCATCCTATCCTCTGTTCCTTAAATTAGAAGTGGTGAGATTTCGCTACAGCCACAAGCGTCTGGGTCGTCATCAGAGGCTGAGTCATAGAACTGAATCAGTATTATTGGAAGTGATTGCATCCAGTGATGCAAGACACATGTTCTGCTGACATGATTGGCAGCATATTGTGCCTTAGAAGCCTTGCATGTCCCAGTGTGATGAAGTGTTCAGACACAGACTGGGAAGCTACTGGGCAGGGAGCCAAAGCACTGCAGCTGTGTCTGGGCCTGAGTTGGGTTGAGAGTTAGGTGGCCTGATGTGATGCAGTTTCAATCTGTATGTAAGTCATGTGGGATTCCCCTTCCTTATTTTCAGTGCATTAGAGTTGACTCTACAGGCAGTCTCCAGGTTTTGAGCATCTGATTTATGGTCTCATACTCAAGAATGGACTGTCATAAAGCCTATCATATTAAAATTTGATGTAAATACATATAATGGTTTACAGTAATGTACTGCTTTGTAACATTTATGAAAATGTTGCATGGTCTGAAATTGCATCTCCAGTGTTCTATATGTGCACTCATTACCACAGAGTTGATTCCAGTTCATAGCTCCCTGTAGGACAAGAGTAGAACTTCACCATAGAGTTTACAAGGAGCAATGGGTGGGTTCAAATGGCTGATCTTTTTTCTTTTTTTTGTTAGCAACCAAGCTTTTAATCTGTGCACCACACAGAAAAGTAAAGTATATGCCAAGCCAAGCCAAGTGCAGTGCCGTCGAGAGAACTGACAATTAAGTTCCTGAACTTATCCTAGAAAAAGTGCTGCATACCTCATTGCTGAATGTCACCGCTGCCACCTTCAAAGTACTCCCCTTGGGAAGCTATGCACTGATGCCAGAGCCTAGTTCACCTTCAAACCAATTTTGGAACTTCTTTTTCTTGAATGGCCATCAGAGCTGTCTTCGTATTACCCTTGATGTCCGGAATGTTATCAAAATGTCTTCATTTCAAGATTCTTTGGGTAAAGAAAAAAGTCACTGGGGGCCAGATCAGGTGAGTAGGTGGGATATTTCAGTACAGTTATTTGTTTACTGGTTGAAAACTCCCACTCAGACAGCTATACAGTTAAGTTTGTGAACTTGGCACTGTCCCAGCATGGACAAAAGCCATGCCAGAAAGAGTTCCAAAATTGCTTTGAAAAGTAGACTAGGCACTGGCGTCAGTGCATAGCTTCCCAAGGGGATTACTTCAAAGGTGACTATAGTGATATTCAGCAATGAGGTATGCAGCAGTTAGAACAATTAAGTTTGTAGACTTACCAGAACTCATATACTGTGTAGCGGGGCAAACATGTGACTAACTGATGTTAAAGAAGAACAGTGTGTACCTGTTCAGACTTAGCTGCAAATTTGGCTTAGAAACAGATATAGGAACGGATAGATCTTGTTTGTAAGCCAAAGACTTCCTGTGTTTACGGTATGGTTCGCTGGAGCTGGGGGAGAGTTGATACTATGAAAATGATGAAGAGCAGGAGAATATGTACCATTTACTGTAGTCTTTGCCTAAGTGGGGATCAGCTAGTGTCTCTCAGTGAGGTACAGAAGGAGCATTGTTTTCTATTTCCACTCTTTCAGGGAAAGGCTGACACTGCAGGAGGTGTTTTCGAACGTTACCATTGACATTGGCAGCAGGGCCTGGATTACGTCCCAAATGTGGCATCTCGGGGACCCAGTTAATAAGATTCTGTTTTTATTAGCAAGGAGAATATTAAAATTCTCCCCAAATCAGCTTGAAATGTTACAGTGGCTTTGTTTCTGAGGCATCACAGGAATAAAGCATGTTATTAATTTAGAATAGCTAGGTAGAAACTCATCACTCCCCTCTCCCTTAGAATTAAGTGACGAGAACGGGCATTTGTGAAATTGACTGAATGCTCTTTGGGGGATGCTTATTAAAATTTTAACATCATTCCAGAGTTTTGTAGCAGATTCATTATCAGCTGTAATCTGATTAGGACCATTTTGTTTTGTAATCACCACTCCATCCATGGAGCCCCAAGATGTGCAGCATGCTCAGTGTTGGTCCAGCCCTTCTGGGCTCTTTTGTTCTGATGAATTAATTCCTCTTCTTTCCTGTCAGTCAGATCCTTTGCTTACTCTTTCCATTCACTGCTGGATTTTTTTTGTTGATGCGTTATCCTTTTCCTGAGTCAGCTCAAGAAGGCAGTTGCCTTGATGTCTACATCAACACTGTTCCTTTAAAAAAAAAAAAAAATTTTTTTTTTCAGAGGAAACTACATTTCAAAGATGCTAGTGGATACCTTCGTCGACGGCACTTGGCTTGGCTAGTGGATACCTTACCACTGCACTGTGAAACAGTGAGGCTTGCTAAGTAGATCCTAGTTTCTATTCACTGAGCCACCACCTCCACCGTCTATTGTTGCTTTTTCGAATCAGCTCTGAGTTCAAATTCCAGCATCCTGGAGGCTCACTGACATTCACTCTGCTCACTAAGGAGCCCTGGTGAGCAGTGGTTAAGTGCTCAGCTGTTAACCAAAAGGTTGGTGCTTGGAACCCACTAGCTGTTCCGCAGGGCAAAGATACGGCAGCCTTGGAAACTCAGTGGGTCATTCTGCCTGTTCTTGGGGGTTGCTGTGAGCTGGAATCAATGAGACAGCAATGAGCTCCGTTTTTCGTTTCAGCTCTCTTCTGTTGTTTATAAAACAGAAACTCATCCATGTGATCGCTATGTGAGAAATACTGTTCTAGCATTGCCGATACAGGAGTAAATAGACAAAAATACTCTTCTTTGTGAAGATTAATTTTTAGTGAGGGAGCCAGTCAGTAATCAAGCTAAGCAAGTGAAATACAGTGTATTAGTGTAAGTGCGAAGAGGAGAAATGAGGCAGAGCTGAGGGGTATAAAATGGAGAGTTGGTATTTGTTTATTTTGGAGGGAGTTTGGCATTTTAGGCAGGACTAGTGAAGGCCTCACTAAGAAGGTGACAGTGAGCAAAGACCAGCAGGAAGTAAGGAGGAAAGTACTGTGAAAGGACCATGGAAGGAGAGGAAAAGCAAGAAGAAAGCCCCAAAGGAGGGAGCGTGCCTGCCATGTCTGAGGAACAGCAGGAAAGAGGCGAAGAGTGGGGAAGGGGAGAATATGAGGAAGTGAGACAGAAGAGGCAATGGAGACATGACCTAAGGACTTGGACTTTTCGTAGGGTGAGAGGACAGGATCTAGTCTACTGGTCATGTTGAACTGGCTGAAAGGAAGCAAAGGGCAGAAGTAGGGAGAACATCTACAGCACTGTGTTTTTAGTCCCTGCAAGAGGTGGTGGTGGTGTGGAACAGGGTGGTAGTGGGGGTGGTTGGGTGCAGTTGAGTTTTGGCTATATTTATCTAGGTTTGGAGATGGACTCGGATGGGGAAGATGGCAGGTATAACTTTTTGGGGGGGGGGAAGATTGAGAACTCATTTTGGGCATGTCAGGGGTCTAAATGTTGGTTGTTCAGTATATTGATCTGAATATCAGGAGGGGATACCAGTTTGTGAGAAATCTGATATTTTTTAGCCTATAGGAAGTCTGAAAATTAAGTTTGTGAACTCATCCTAGAAAAAGTTATACATACCTCATTGCTGAATATCACTGTGGCCACCTTTCAAGTACACCCCTTGGGAAGCTATGCACTGACACCAGTGCCTAGTCCACCCTTGAAAGCGATTTTGGAACTCTTTTTCTGGAATGACCATCAGAGATGTCCTCACATTACCCTTAATTTCCTGAATGTCATCAAAATGTCTTCCTTTCAATATTTCCTTTGTTTTCAGGTAAAAAAAGAAAGTTATTGGGGGCCAGATCAGATGAGTAGGGAGGGTGTTCCAATACAGTTATTTGTTTAGTGATTAAAAACTCTCATAAACAGTGCCACCGTGTAAGCTGGTACATTGTCGTGATGCAAGAGCCATGAGTTACTGGCCAAAAGTTCAGGTTGTTTTTGTGTAACTTTTTCATGCAGATTTTTTAGCACTTCCAAATAGTAAACTTGGTTATCTGTCCAGTTGATACAAATTCATAATAAACAATCCCTCTGATATCAAAAAATGCTAGCAACATTGTTTTGACTCTTGATTTAGATTGATGGAACATTTTTGGTCATGGAGAATTGGCTGACATCCATTGTGCACTTTGATGCTTTGTACCAGGATCACATGTTTCATCAGCAGTGATAACACAGCCTGAAACATCATCTTGCCTCTCTAAAAGGTCTTGGCAAACTTCGACTCTCCTTTGCTTTTGTTTATTGGTGACCTTTGGGACCATTTTTGCTCACACCTTTCTCAGCTATGATTTTCAGTTAAAATTTTTCTGTTTCACTATCAATGTTTTCTTGGTGTGGTAGACTTCTCACAGTCAGCCTATGATTTTGACGCATGGTTTGATGAATATTTGGTGTTTTTGTCAGTTCTGATCATTACTGACCATCTTGACCTCTCTTGATCAGTGATGTTGTCTCTCCTCTCAGAAAACTGTTAAATCTGTTTGTACACTGCTATTTTCTTCATGGCATTATCTCCATAAACTTGGACTAACATGTTCCTAATTTCACTTCGCCATGAGTTGGATCCGACTCGACGGCACTTGGCCAGTTTCACTTCTGCTCTTGCCAAGTTTAACAAGAAATTTAATGTTTGTTCATTGTTCTAATTCAAGCCCCAACATTTTCATGATAGCACACAGAAACATGACAACAATAATGAATGCCACTCAGCAGGAGTGGACATGAACATGACTGTGAAACACTGATATACCAATGTTATTAAGCCTTACCCAGTTGTTGGTACAATGCTACCAGTGTAAGCATATGGTGGCAAGTTTGTGAACCTAACTGTCAGATCTTGTATAGTGGTGTCGTGAATGATAAGACTGGATGAGATCACTATGGGAATGAGAATAAGCACGAAAATAAAGAGGTTTGATAACTGCAATCTAGGGCTTACTTTTTCAGAAACTGGTAAAATGAGGAAGTAGTAGTAGAAGAGACTGAGAGGAAATCTTCAGAAAGGAAGAGAAAAAAACTGGCATAGTGTAGTATCCTGGAAGTCAAATGAAGAAAATGTTCAAGGAAGAGACGGAGATCAGCTTAGTTAAATGCTGCCTGATGGTCTGAATGCATCCAGTAAGATAAAGGCTTAGAACTGATGTCACTGGAATAGTAGCCATAGAGAGCTGAGAACCATTATGGATACTGTCAACTTTTGCTCACCAAACTTGCTTCATGGTGACCTTGAAGGGCTCTCAGCAGGTTTTTGTCTGACCAGCTTGGACTTTAGGCATCCTATTCAGAGAACAAAACCAAACCACAGCTTGAAAGAGAATCGTGAGGTGAGAGTGGGCAATTGCTGGACTTGAATGATACTAAGAGTACCAAAGACATTTGTCACACAGAGACACACTCTGTTCTTCTGGAGAACTGAAGCCTTTGTATTAATGCTGGGCTGGTGCTATGGCAGGTGGCTGTTGTCAGAAGGAAGGCAGTAGCTCTCTGTGTCTTTGGGTCAGTGTGACAGAATTCACTGACTCTGGCTCTGAAGAAAATGAACTTTTTACTGCTCTTCAAGAGCTTGGTGTGAATGATGTAAAAACCAAAGGTTAGAACCATGGACTCAAATTCACAGAATAAACTCTGATAGTTGTTGGTAAAGGAGCCCTGGTGGTTCAGTGGTTAAACAGTCAGCTACTAAATGAAAGCTTGACAGTTTGAACTCACCCACTGGCTCGGTGGGAGAAAGATCTGATAGTCTATTCCTGTAAAGATTACAGCTTGGAAAACCCTATGGGGCAGTTCTGCTCTGTCACATGGGTTCACTATGAGTCAGAATCAACTAGATGGCACCAAACAACAGTCATAGTTATTGGTGGGTCTTTGGCATGTGGTTATATTGGCATCACAAACAGGATTATTCCACAAATGCTGCTGGCAGATTTTGTCAACTCATGCCAACCACCAAAACACGTTCATTCAGATTGTTCAGTATTTATTCAAAATAGTCATATATAAAACCTAAACAACATACAAATTAGAAAAAGACATAGCTGGATTTTAATTTAACCATGGAAACAATAGATGTTAAAAGTAAAATCAAGTTTGGCTGTGCTAAAATTAAACTAGTATCAGCATTAAAAATAAAACAACAACAAGAAAAACACAAAGTGAATTAATAAAAAAAAAATTGCCATAACTAAATCAAAGAGAAAACAGGCTTAATATAGAAAAAGAGTCAGATCCGACTCGATGGCACTTGGCTTGGCATTTACAAATTACTAAAAACAGTACTAAAACTGCACTAGATAAATGGACAAAGACATGAGCAAAATTTTCGTAGAAGGAATATAGACCAATAACTGACAAGAAAGAGTATTCAAATTCATTGGCATTCAGAAAAGTGTAGAAGAAAATGGTACAATTTTTTTACTATGGAATTAATCAAGATTTTTCAAAAAAGATAAGCTTATTCCTTTCTACCCTTTGCAACTATTTATCCAGTTCTCTAGTATGTTAGGCACAATGCCAGACACTGGAAGTATTAATTCTGGAAGTAGATATATTGAGAATAAAAAAAAAAAAATCCATGTGGCTGTTACACAGTAATTCATCCTTTAGGAATTTGTCCTAATGAAATAACTGTAAACAAGAACAGAACATGTACAGAAGTACATTTATTAGGGAATTAATTGTAAAACCCATACTTAGCAAGAAATTGACATACTATTAAGATGTTGGATTTGCTTTTGTGCTATCAAATGGTGGAATCTTGTGAAATCTTTTATATCATGTTTTTAAAGAATTGTGATTTTGTTTTTAATTGTTGTAAAAATGTAGGTAGCACCACATTTGCCAGTTCACTGAGATCAATTACATGCATCATGTTGTACAACCATCACCAATGCCCTTTGCCAAATTTTCTATCCCCGTAAATAAAAATCCATTGCTTCCTAAGCAATAATTCCCTCCCTCCCTCCATGATAACTACTATTAAGCTCTGATCTCTCTTTATTTACCTATTCTATATACTTCACATTAGAGTACAGCCAAGTTTATATTGTGTGATCTTAGTATTGCAAGAGAAAAGTGTTGAAATGATTGCTGTATCTTTATGCAGATAACACATGCCTTCTACTTTTATTTGCCAACCACTCCTTCTCCCTGACAAGTATTTTCCTAAGTACCAATATGTCAATTTTTTTATACATGTTGCAGTTACAAAAACAAAATTATCATAATGCACTTTTGAAAATATCTTGTGTGAGGGGGGAGTGGTTGGCAACAGTGTAGAAAGCGTGTGTATTTGCATAAAAACACATGGTATATGGGGAAAAAAACAGCAAAATGTTCATGGGCGGTGACATTACAAATTAGTTTACCTTTCTTGTTTTTGTACCTTTCTGATATGAGAAAATCTCAACAATAGCGATGATGATGGTGGTGATGCTTGCTGAGTTCTTAGTGTGTCAGGCATTGTATCAATAACTTCAAATATGTTATTTCATGTGATTTTCACAATTAGGCATGGGTTGGGAAGTATTGTCATCCATGTTTTATGGATGTGGAACTTGGAATCTGGAAAGTTAAGTAACTTGCCCAAGGTCAAACAGCTGGTAGGAAGTGGAGCCCAGATTTGAACCCATTTAATGGGCTCTTGTCTTCTACTCCATACTGATTCTCAGTTAAAATGCCTTACCCTGATTGTTGGATAAAAGGAAACTTAAAAAATTTAGAACAATTCAATGTGTTTCCAAGTGAGATTTTTATGCTCATCTATTTTTGTAGAGAAATAGAGTGAGGAACCTTTGCTTCTAACAGAAACTAGAATTTGAGTATCTACTCTGTTAAGCATGGCACTCCCATTATCTTATTTAGTCCTGACAGAAACTAGGTGTTCTTAGGTGCCATCGAGTTGGTTCCAATTCACAGCAACCTATGTACAATGGAACAAAGCAGTTCCTGATCCTGAGCCATCATCACAATTGTTGTTGTGCTTAAGCCCATTGTTCTAGCCACTGTATCAATCCATCTCATTGAGGGTCTTCCCTTTTTTTTGCAGCAACTTTGGTAAGTAGGTATTACGATTCTTATCCTGATTTCATGAGAAAACTGACTCAGTGAGGGGTGTGGTAGATGCTTCATGCTGATGGATTGACACAGTAGCTGGAAAGACTTGAACATGATGGCAGTCTTGAGAATGACGCAGAAATAAACTACATACATTTTATTCTGTTGTACGTAGGTCACTGTCAGAGTCACGTTGATAACAACCATCCATCTGTATCCATTTATGTACCTGGAAGTGGTGGGAACACACTGAAGAATGTTTACATGGATGTGGAGGGTGAGAGGAAATGCTGGTGGCATAGTGGTTAGAAGCTACGTACAACAGCTAGTAAGAAAACTGTCAGTTTTCTTGGAAACCCTATGGGACAGTTCTGTTCTGTCCTGTAGGGTCACTATAATTCATAATTGACTTAGTAGCAGTGAGTTTAGGGTTTTTTTTTTTTTTTTGAGAATTAGGTGACAGATTTTATTTTGAAAAACTCCCTATGTCTGCCCTGTGGATGATAGTTGGACATTGAACAGGAAAGACTGGGATTTGAGATCTGTAGCTGGGAGATTGTTGCTATAACTTGTTCTTAGGCTGGACTGGGAAAGAGATGGTATTGGAGATGCTGACAGGTAGATGGACCCAATGTGGGAGAGGAGGGTAGGAAGGATTGAGGCAATTATAGATAACAGGATGAAAAAGTTTTTGCTCTCTTGTTTCTAAGGATCCTCCATTGCACTTCAAATTATTTTGAGCATACAGTAGATGTTAATTTGATCAATCCAGGAGTTCTTAGGTAGCCTGAAACAGTAATTCTCTTTCTTCGGTCTCTGCCACTTTCTCAGGTGACATCTTAATTACAGTGGGGGTCAGGCTCTGTGTTATATTCAGTGTGTTCTATTTCCCATCTCTAAGAGATATGTGGGGCTATTGAAGCTATACACAATTCTTGATATTTACTGCTGCTCAGAATTCTGACATTTGCATCCCTGCCTTGAAGGAGCCTATGTTAGCCATCCCTGGAGGGATATTATCCCTGTATTGCCAGCCGTGTACTCGTCTTTCTCTTTCCACAGGGGACAGCATACCTGGCTGGGCTGAGCCACCTGCCTTGGTGGGGGATAACTGTTTGGACATAAAGTTCACAAATCTGGAACTATGGGCTGCCTCCACTTCATGCCCCCCCACTAGTGGCTCAAGTTTGACCCACTGCAGTCTGTGGTCAGTCGAGCTTACCATCATGCTTGGACCCCATCCTTTACCTACTGTCCCAACTCCCACATTTTCATTGACTTCCTGTCAGGCTGGCTGATAATGATTTTGGGGCTTGGTCTTAGAGCTAATTCTATGGCCAACTGTTAAAAAAAAAGTATCTTTATATAATATTTTGTTGTTGTTGTTAAGATGTCTTAAACAAATTACTTTTAGGTAAATACAGAGCCCTGCCATATTCTTTTTAAATGTCTGTGGGTTTCAGGTAATTCGCCCATCATCTACATCCAAACAAATTGGCAGGATATCAGTGTGAGAGAGAGCCTTCCCTGGAACCTAAAATCACCAAATGGATAGAAAATCATTAAAATAGGAGAGATTTGTAGTTCAAAACTGGGGAGAAGGCTACTGGAACCCTTTGCACAGATGGTGTATATGCTTTAGGTGAAAGGGAGTTAAAGAAGAGGCCGAATGAACTTATTTACTTTGATTTTTTAAGAGGGTCATTTTACATTGTTAGAATGAGAAGAAAACGAAAGAAGTGATGGATGACCCCTTTTACTGCATGGTGAATTTAATCACAGCCCATTGCCTGATTGTTCTGTCTTCCTAATTCACACGTTGGATAAGGAGGGAGCCTGAATTGCACTGGAGAGAAAGTGTAGCTGCTTTTAGCATTTTGTTTTCTTTGTGATTAGAGCGGTTGATCCTGTTGATCAGACAGGACCAGAGTCCCTTGCAGAACAGTACACATTGTCAGCATCCTCTTCAGATGCTTTGTCCAGAAATGAGGAATATAGCTGCTGGTCCAAGAGATGTTTGTGGAGGGATCAAAGAAGATGTTTCTGGTAAGTCCTGCTTTTTCTCAGGGCCCAGGAAGGACAGTGGTCAGCCACATCTCTGAAATAGAAGGCTGAGACGAGGGGTAAGCTGCTGTCTCAAAGAGAAATCAGGTGGTGTCTAGTACATGGAGCAGATGTCTCAGGGGAAATGAAGGCAGTAGAAGGAAGGGTAAGGGATGGAAGGGAGGTGAGGAGGAAGTCTCAACTCTGTTCTGTGACCTCATGGCAGACAAAGCTGTCCAGATCATTTCTCCATGTGCTGGCACAGGGCTGAGTGTGAAGAGAACAAAGACGAGTGCCTTTTCTTACCCCTCCAAACTCTCTTCTGTAATCTCACTTGCATCTCTGCATCCAGTAATCCCAACTGCTGCAGTTCCCCTCAAGGCCACGTGTTCTGTTACTCCTAGGCCTTTGTGTAAGATGTTCTCTCTGCCTGGAATACTGTCCCACTCCCCTAATCTAGCTAATGTCCTTTTGTCCTTCCCTTCTCAGCTTCCTTTGAGGAGCTTGCTTGATCATGAAGTGGGCTCTTCTAGGGTGTTTCCTCAACAACGTGTTCTTCCTATGGCTGCCATCCTTCACACACAGTTCTTTATTGCTTACTCACTGGCCTCTCTGCCCTCTAGACAGTGAGACCCTTGAGGGCTGGGCACGGTGCTTGGCTCCATCTTTACTTAGTACTCCACTGATGAATGTTCATGACTGAGGCCTTGGTGCTGCTTCCCTGTCTTCAATGGTGATAAAAAGACTGTGAATTCTACAAGCTTAAAGAAAAAGAAGTTGTTGTGCCCATTTCTTTTTACATCTCTGAGTAATAATGTATGGAGTGGCTGGCCCAGGCCATGTCCCTGCCTGCTGGGAATTTTCAGTCTGAAGCAGGAGCACTGGTACACCTGATACTCTGAAAACTAAGACCCTAAACAGCCTTTGATTACATGTACAACTAAAGACTTTGCCATTCTGCTCAGCAGAGTGGGATGTGTATGTCCCCAACAGGGTAGAGGAGGAAGGAAGCTGTTTAGGGGACTCAGAGGCCTATGTTAACAGAGAGCAGATCCAGGGCCACACTGGGGCTAGGGAAGCCCAATAGGTTATCTACATGATTGGAGTATAATCCCTCACCCATTCTAATTTGTCTACTATTAAATCTACCCTTCCTAACATATCTTTAAAGGGGAAATAAATTACCAGCCTCTTATACCTATAGACCTCCATGTTATTATAGCTAATAGAACTTCTCAGGAGCTGCCAGCTACTGTTCATATTTCATAGTCATTTGCACCCCCAAAGCTATATTGAGCAATCAAGTATTCATGGACACCATCCAGAACTCCCATTTTTCTCTGCTGGTTGTACCCAAAGGTTTGAGGACAGCATTAAGTATGGGCTGCATTACTACATGGGGCTTCAGCTCTATCCTTTCCAACCCTTGCTTAATTAGATTCTTTCATCGAATGCAGGCACCAGGCATGACTTATAAAAGAATTCTTCTGATATTTTATGGTGAAAGCCCATTATGGGTCTGGAAAGATGTCTGTGTTTCATTCTGTTTGCTAGAGAATAGTGCGGGAGGTAGTTGATTCTGGAGCCATCCCTGGGTTGGCCTGGTGTTTCTCCTCCATTGCTTTCTGCCTACTCCAGTGTCACCAGTACCCTGTTACTTTAACCAGAAACTGGATATCCAAGTGCCTCCTCCTCATCCATCAGTTCCACTTACCTAAATATGCCATTAGCATCCAGGGCCTATTGACTCACCTCCGAGACCCATACTGAATCAGTCTACTTCTCATCCTCTTCACTGCTGCCACTCTCACCTATCAGCTCTTGTCTGACTGCTTACAGGAACCTCCTAACAGGCCTACCTGCTTCCAGTCTTACTTCTCTTCTCATTTATTTGTCACCCAGTCATCAGATCGTTGTTGCTTCTTTTAACTGATGTGTTTAAAAATATACCTATGTGTCTACATACCAGCTTTAACACAGCCATATCTCTGATCATAGCTTTAAAGTTCATGGATGTTAGATACTGCTTCTTACAAATTACAGCTCCACTGTCTACCGTCACCTTGTCAAAAGACTGTGAGGTTCATTCAGTGATGTGATGGATTAGAGAAAGTCCACTACCATAATGAAAAATCTGCTCCAAGTCCATTCTACACAAGAGGTCAGTTATGCTGTCTGGATATTGGAAGAGTATTATTGGCTTATTAACACCTACTGCAGTCTTTGAACAGGAAAGTTTGGTTCATGCAAACATTTTGAATCACAGATGAGATTTAACTTATTTCAGTCAAATATTTATGCGACCCAAAACTAAGTACATCAGACTCCATAGGTGTGTCTTGGAATTCATTTGAAGTTTTCATCATAGAGCAGGTCTTTGGGGGGCACTAATGAGTCTCTGAGTCAGATTCTACTCGATGGTAGTGGGTTTCATTTTTTTGGTTTTAGTGGATGTGAGATGCCATCGTTTCCTTAAACTAAAAAAAAAAAAGAAAGAAAAAAGAAAAAGTTGCCATCCACTCTGTTTCAACTCATAACGACTCTACAAAACAGATTATAACTGCCCCCTAGGGTTTCTAAGGAGCAGCTGGTGAATTCAAGCTGCCCACCTTTTGGTTAGCAGACAAGCTGTTAAGCACTGTGCCACCAGGGGTAATTTCTTTAATGGGGTTGAAAAAACTGGAGATAAAAGAAAAGAAATGCAATATTAAGTGAGGAGTTACCATATTTTAATGCAAATAACATGCGCCTTCTGCATTTGTTTGCCAGCCATGCCTTCCCTCCCGTGAAGTATGATCTTAAGTGCCATTATGATAATTTTTTTACATGTTGCTGCAGAAATTTAGCATAGCACACTTAACGAAAATACCTCATGGGGAAGGGTGCAGTTGGCAAACAAATGATAGGAGGCACACATTATTTGTGTAAAAATACAGCACTGTGTGTTTTTAAATTCACATTGTAATTCATTTATTCTTCATAAAACCAATTTGAGGGAATGTTTTGAGGAATGAGGAAACTCAGAGAGGTGTAGTAACTTGCTCAAGATCACAAAGCCGGGAAGAATTAGTCTTTCTACTCCATTGACCTGACAGGTCCTGGCTCTGTAACCTCTAGATGGGAATATAACACAGAGGATCCAAGGGAGACAAGAGAAAAGACAGCATATTCTATCCTCTGATGTGAAGGTTGGGACACAAACAGGAAAGTCTTTCAAAGCTTTCTTCACCTACTCCTGGGAAGGCTTGCTTTTTATGGTTTTCTCACAGGAAGATCCCACAGTGAGTGCCTCTTGGTTTGCTCAGTGAATCTGTATTGTACTAGATCAGACCTCAGTCACATCCAACCCTAGCAGATGAGTGTGGGAACCTACAAGAGGGAAGTGGTTGGCCAGTTCATGCTGGAGTTTGGTCAAGCTTTCCTGAACTGTGACAAAAGACCCAAAGATCCAAAGAAAGGTAAACAGGGGAAAAGTTGCATTTCAGTTATGGAAGAACAGTACAAGAACAGTCCCAACGTCTTGGAAACACAGAGTAGAATCAGAAAATAGTCAGCTGTGGCTGGAGCAAATCATAAGTTGGGGATAAGTATGAAGTACGCTAAGATGTGGCCACACTGTGCAGACCATGGACACCATAATGAGAGTATCTGGGAAACCAGAAACTTCCATCCTTTTTTCTGCCATGACTCACCTGACAAAAGATGTCCTGTGGACTGCCTGGACTAATGTTTACCCCTGGGATTATAACTCCACTTCAGACTGCAACCAAGAGGTAAGAGATGTTATTACCAGACAACCTTATGTCTGCTTTAATGTATGGAAAGGCAATCTGATGAAAACTACCATTCTTAAGCCATTATTACTTTCACTAATGTATGCCAACTACTTACGTGGAATACTTCATGATGGATCACTATCCTCTAGTTTCTCATGACTGCACCATGAGTAGCTCTATCAGGGCATCTACCAGGAAGTAACTAAGGATTATTGATAAGAGATGATATAAATGGATTTATCAGCTGTATCCACAGATCTCTATCTAGATTTCTGTTTTTACTATATTTGGTTTTAATGATTTGCTTATGTCTATCCTTGAACTTACAGGGAACCAGAAAAAATACCGGAGTGAGTAGTTTTTACTCATGATGCCCAGCTTATTGCCTACTACACAGTGGGTACTCAATACACGTATGAGATATAGTTGCATTTGGGCTAGGTAATGATGGCAGGGTGGATTAGAGGAAGGTGAAGCTTGAATTCTGAAATCTTTATGAGGAAATATTTGCTATACGTTAGATGGGGTAACTGATGTGTTGGTGCGGAGGGGACTGACTGAAGTGATAACTGGAGGGAACAATAAGTGTTAAGTTTTGACTGGGGAATAGAGAAAGGAAGGTATCATGGATGACTGAGTTTCCAGCTTGGATGACTAGATTAGCAACACAGGGAGAAGAGATAGCTTGGAAAGGAAAAGAATGAGCAAGGATCGAACCTAGGTTGCACTCATGTTATCTGTGGATCATCCCCAAAATGAGTCCGAGCAGGTCATTGAATGGATGAGCCTGGAGCTCAGAGCAGAGGTTCAGCCAGGAGAAATGTTTGGGAGTCATCAGCATGAAGCTGTGGTGGAGGTGAGGGAATTGATGCACCCTTTCAGCGAGAGTAGGTTGGGTGGGAGAGTAGGGCCCCAAGGAACAGCAACGTATAAGGGATAAACAGAAGAAGGAGAGCTCACAAGAAGATGAAGAAACTGCCAGAGGACAGAGAAGTTGATTGGGATTGGTAACATCATAGAAACCATGGAAGAGATGGATTCAGAAAGGAAGGAAGGAAGATACTGTCAGGGGTCCTGAAAAGTGCTGAAATCAAGGTAGCTGAGAAGTTAGACCTAGTCTTTGGATTCAGTGACCTGGAGGTTGTTGGACCCCAAGTAAGAACAGTTTTCATCAAATGATGTGGCAGAGAAGGAAGCCAAAGTAGGGATGAGGGCATGGAGACTAGCCCCAATGGAGGTGGTGACTTAGTTCACTGTCTTGTCCCTCCCCAAGCTGGGCCCTTGAGGGTCCTGAGATAACTGAAACAAAGGCTGAGAGGCCTCGTTGCTCATAGACAGGGGTTCTTACTGGCATCTATCCAGTACTGCCCTGGTTCAGGCCTGATCCACCCAATGACAGCTACAGCATTTTTTTTAGCATAAAGTTTATAGTAACTGTCATCCTTCCTCTCCTCATGCTCTATGCCTTCAGTCCCTTTCCCATTGTACTGTGGGTCTGGAGAAGTCACTGATGTTTTCTCATCCACTTTGATCTAGAACTTTGAAGATGCTTTCTTGGAGAGGAATTGAGTCTTTTCCAGAGTAATACTGCTGACATCAGGGCTATCAAAACACATAGTTGGAGCAAGAGCATTTATAGCTAGTATGTAGCTCTCTGGCCAGTTCCATCTCAAGGAGGCTGAAGGAAGAATGACTGATGAAAGTTTTCTGCTTTACTTACTAGGTTTTAGTGTTATCATCGATGTTATTTCTCCATAAACTCCTTCAAGAAGATAGGTTATGAAAGCTAAGTAAATAAGGGAAGTAACTGAAGAGGGACACGGGACTAAAGCCAGAAAGCCACTGCCGTTGAGCTGATTCCTAATCATAGCAACCCTATAGGTCAAAGGAGAGCTTCCATATTGTTTCCAAGGAGTGACTGGTGGATTTGAACTGCCGACCTTTTGGTTAGCTGATGCAGCACTTTAACTACTAGACCACAAACATGGGACTAAGTGTTGTTTTTTATAAAGATGGGGTGATTTGAGCCTAGGTGCTGGAGATACGGCAGTCAACTAGATAGACAAAAAGCATGCAGATAAAACCATCACAGGTGTGAAGGGATTAAGCATATTACAGTGATAGAGGGTAAAAGGACAGGATGGTCAGGAAAGGCATCTCTGAATTTGAGCCATTTAAGATGATATCTTGGGGACAAGAAGGCCTCAGCATTCATTCACCCCAATAATCACTGGTGCACTTCTTAAAGGAAGTTAGTGTCCCTACCTTCTTGCCATTCCCACTTCTTTCCCTTTAGAAGACTTCATTTCTCATGACTTAATCGGGATGGAGTGCTGTATTTTGTTACTGCCTGTCTTGTGGCAATGCCACATTCATTTTGTTTTCAATTACTAGATGTACTTTGAAAGGCCTTATCCAATGGAGACACAGCTTGCATCTTCCCCACACAGTATTTCTCTGCAGTCCTGTCTGTGGAGGCCTCCTTGGATCCAGGCTTGGCTCCCATCTGTTGCCTCCCGCTTCAGTGAGGTGGCCTCCTCCTCTAAGTACCCTGGCACCAGAGTGGCCCGTCACCTAATCACAAACCAATTCCTGCTATGTTCACTTCATACCATCTGAGCATTTTATTTATTTCTTTATTAAGTCATAGGAGCCTCAGAGGGCCTTGGATGAAAAAGTGATTGTTGCAAAGCTGTCAGGTATTAAAGTCATACAAGTGTAGCTAATTTGTCTGCTTCTAAAAGGAGAAACTCGACAAATTAATGTAATTACTGAAACTCTGTCGATGACAGAGACCATGTCATCTGCGTGAGGAATTCCAGGGTCCTGCCATGGCCCAGGACTCTCAGACCTCCTCCCAGAGGCAGGCAGTGAGGGGTCTTGTCAGTGTCTGTCTGCTTATGGCAAGTGCTTTGGAGGAGGTGGCCTCAGCCCTGAAGCAAGGAAATTTGAAATGGACAGAGTGAAACCTGTGTAATGCCTTCCTAGGCCTCCAAGGCAAAGACAGCAGGAAGAAAAATGCCTCTAGCCACCCAGGATGCAAGAGCAGCCATCTCCCTTCTGTTCTCTGTTGCTTTGTGTCTCTTCCTCTGTCCTGCTCCAGTCTGAACTCCTTCATTTCCTCTTCTTTCTGCCCTGATTTTACCCTGGCCCCATCCCTTTGTTATCTTTGCTTTCATTCACCCTCTGCTATCTGCTCTGCTGGGTGCTAGAGATTCAGAAGTCAACCAGAGAGACAAAAAGCACACCCACAAGCAAAACAATGATGAATGTAAAGGGGTTACGCATATTACAATAATAGAAAATAAAAGTGATGGGGTGGTCCTCAAAGGCATCTCAGAATTGAAGGCACTTAAAATGATGCCTTAGGATCAAGAAGGAACCCAGTGTGAGAATATCTCAAGGGTCTGGGCGCCAGGTATCTGGAGCAGCAATCTCAAGCATGAATCCTCTAGGAACTAAAAGATGGGCACTGTGGGTGGAGGTAGCTGAGGAAGTTGGAGAGAGAAGCTAAGGAAACTCTCCTGCCTTTTTTTTTTCATTGTTGTCCAGAAGCCCATTTCTCTTAATGTTCTTTGCCTTTAATAATTATCCCCTGTGCTGAGTTTTGATGTGGCTGATGACTCTTCTCTGCATTTGGTTGTGAAGGGCAAGAGGTCCCTCATTTGATTTTATGGGGCTTGTGGATGTGGTGTTGATTTTACTTGAAACCCCATGGGCTCCAGTAAGAGCCTGTTACTTGCCTAGCAGCATGGGGAGGGAAGTCTTTACATTTTCTCAAACCGGACAGGAGTGTGAGCCATGTCAGGGAGCAAATGCCAGGTGCTGATGCGTTTTCTGAGGCAGGAAAAAGGGGTGACATGACTGGGTCAGCAGTAACTTGTGCAGGGCTGGAAGGGAGAGAGGAAGGACTTTCTGTTGTTGGGTGTTAAGACCACCCATGTGCCAAACAGACCAATATACCTGCCACCCTGGCTTCTTTTGACTCTGATTATCAGAATCATATTAATTTATGAGCTTATTTTACAAATTACCTAAACACAGCTGTGGGCTCTTGGGAGAAGGCTAAAGCCCAGGTCCTCATTGAAGAATACCTACTTGATATAGCAATTAAAGAAAGCAAAGCTATTTTTTAAAACTTTGATAAGATTTATTCTGGTCTTGGAGCAGCTTTCTACTGGTGGTCATTGGACTAAATCCTATGGTCACACACTCAGCAGATGGCAATTTTGATGATGTTTATAACTGTGACAAGTGAAGTGCTCAGGAAATGTTAAGTGTCAGCCACTGCTAAATGTGTAATTTGGATTATCTCTTATGAGGTAGATAATATTCATAGTTCCATGTTGTAGATAAGGAAAGCAAAATCATAGTGATGAGGGCAGAGACCTGTTCAGAATCACCCAGCTAAAAAATAGTGGAGCTAGGATTTTAATCTTGGTGGTATGACTCTCAACCTTTGTGCCTTCCTGCCTAGTGATGAGGATGGGAGATTTCAAGAGGCTAAAGTGGCTTGTCCAAGACTACGCGGAGGCTGAACTTAAATACAAGCTTTTTTGCTTAGAATCCAAGGCTCTGGCTGCTTCTAGCTCCCTGCAGTGTTTGCCAGGTCCCTAGTGACCAGAGCAATGACTCCAGATCCCCTCCCAGCATAAATGCCCACCCAGCCATTAGAGAGTCCCCTGGAGAACCTAGAAGTGTGGACTCTTGGAGGAATCTTAGACATTGCCATGGAGATTCTGCTTTTAGGAGGTGGTACCTAGAAATCCATATTTTGGTGCAAAGCTGGATTTGAGCACCATGACTCAGATACTTAGGCTGTCAGCAGTGGATTGCAGGGTAAGATTCCTTCCATGATCCTTTTATGGACTTCTCTGACTTTCTTCTTTGTAGAATTGTCCATTCTTCCTCTATGGCCCTTTGCAAGATATTGTCACACCATGTGTAGATCTCAACACTCCCCTTGCCAAATGTGCACTGAGGCCAGGTACTGGGTCTTACTCATCTTTTTATTTATAATCTCCATTACATATTGAGAGCTCTAGATAGATCTGTGAAATTAATTAATGTCTAAATGTATATAGTTATACCCAGTAAAATATCACATGTTTATACACACAATTCTGTAGTCAACACTGGGGTCATCTTAATGGGGTTCTCATGCTTCAGTTATTACCATTCATGTATATCACTGATACATATCTAATACGTGTACTGGAAGTTGTTTTTCAAGCAGCAGGGGCAGCTCTGTGAAACCATTCATGTTCCGTAACCAAGTATCCCTAGAGATTGATGACATGGGCCCAGAAAGTAGTTGGCCAGAGTTGGAGCATGTGGGTCTAGAGACGAAGACATCTGGAGATTAGGAGCTTAGCCTGAATGTGTGGTGGCCACCCATGCTGACAGCTGGGAGCTTTAGCTCAGTGACTCTCCACCGAGCACCTGCAGCAGGCCAGGCCTCATGCTGGCCCGAGGGATAGGTCAGGCCATCTGTGCCATCAAGGAGTTTATAGTGTATTAGGAAAGAGAGACTAACAAAACAGAAACATTGGCACAATGAGTAAGTGTGAGGAGGGAGGCCATTCAGAGAAGAACTTCAGAATCCAGATTGGTCTGCAGGGTGAATCCAGATGGTGATGTGTCTGTGAGCTCCAGCAGGTTAACCTTTCAGGGCTTTGTCATTGTTCTGTGGAGATTACAGTAGCACTTGGGTAGTGTTCACTAATACTGACAAGCATTTGTTGAATAACTGAGAGCAGAGACTCTGTTTAGGGCAAGCTTCCTAGGGTAGGAGACATTTAAATTTTATTTTAAAGAATGAATAACATTTAGCCAGGAGAAGAGGGATGTTTGAGATGAAGAGCTAAGGTGTAGAGGTGTGTAGGGTATGTTAGCAAAGCTGTAGGCAGTTCATTTAGTACCAGGGCATAAAATTGTAGGTAGGGAATCACAGGTAGTAAGGGATTGGAGAGGTTTGGCATAAGCCAAGCCAAGTGCCGTCGAGTCGGATCCAACTCATGGCAACCCTAGGGTCCAGGGTAGAGCTGACCCCCACCATACTGAGCATTTAAACTTTGTCCCAGAAGTAATGATATCTGCTGAAGGATGTTTAAGAAGTGGCACAGGTTGAGCCTGTGCTTTATATATAGTCTCTATCCAGAGAAAGGTGTCCTGGTGGTTGCAGTGGTTAAGTGCTCATCTGCTAATCAGAAAGGTAGCAGCTTGAAATCACTAGCTGTTCTGTAGGGGAAAGATATTGCAATCTGCTTCTATACAGATTACAGCTGTGCTGTGTCCTATAGGATTGTTATGAGCTGAGATTGATGGCTTTGGGTTGGTTTGTTTGATTTGGATGTATACACAGAGAGAGGCTCTGGAATTGTTAGCTGTATAGTGATCAGAGCAGGAGTTTGTTCCCATGAGCCCACTGATGCAAAATTATTTGCAGATTATTGTTCTCATGGTCCTTTTAGCCACCAACAGAGGTTCAGCAGATGCGAGCCTTGAGGCCCCGGAACACTGAGGGCATGTTGACTTCCTGGCCAGATACAGGCTGCCTTGTCCTGTGAGGTCTCCTAGGGAATGAAAGGGAATCATCAAGCAAATCCTAATCAGATTTCCCAGGCAGGCATCTGCCCAACCCGATTTAGATTATCATACATTATCCTCAGTTCAGAGAATTTATGATGGTGGCAAGATTAGCTCACACTTTGCATTTGCCTTGGGAGTTTACACAGCAGCAAGCCTGTTTGTCAGCTAATGCTCCAAAGTTTCCAGCCTCCGTGGGGACCATGCTTCCAGCTCTACTTAATGTTTTATTCAAATGCAGCAAAAGGGAGGTACAAAGCTGATGGCAAGCTGAAAGCTTCTAGGATTGGAAAGCTGGCTCTGGGACCCCTCCCAGTCTTGCCTTATGATTGTTCTTTCTTTTCTTGAAGTCACTGCAGAATTTTCCTTTTCAAAATTTTCATTTCAAGGAAGGAATTTGAGAGAACCTTCTTTTATGAAAAGAACCACAAAGCTGAGTTCCCTGTTAACTGGTATTTCTAGTCTACCCCAGTACTTATTACTGATAGAATGCAGAACCCATGAAGCAGAACCCTTTCTGTTGTTCACGTCTCCAGAATCTGCAGTTCTATGAATTACTGTGATATGGCCTTTGACTCTCACAAAAGGATTGGATGGGACTATGCATATATGATGCTTATAGTCCACTAAGGGCAATAGACAGTTTTGCTAACGCAAATAAGGTATGTGAAACCATTGTAGGGGATTCGTCAGTTTTGTCATCCTGCTAGGCTTGATGGAAGCTAATTTCTGGAGGCAGGAGGGAGACCTTACTACCATCAAGAAGAACTGGGAGGAGAGTGCATCCTTTGGATCTAGGATTCATGTAATGAGAACTTCCTAGACCCAGGAAACAGAGATGGCAAGAAGCAGCAGGCATGACAAAATCTAACAGCTGATAAAGAGTGCAAAAGAACCAGGAGATCAATGTGAGATAGTTTAGTGGGCTTCCCAGCCCATGGAGCAAGGTAGCTATAGTGGGCTTGTTGATCCATGGAGGAAGAGAGCTAAGTGCATCCAAGCAGGAGTCATGCTGGTAGAGTGGGGTGGCTCCATGTATTTATTGGGAGAGCTAAAGAGCTTTGTAACACTTGCCCAAGTGGGGCACAGGCCAGGCTGAGAGTGAGGGCTGAGGGCCAAGCTAGATGCCTGCATGCAGGTACAGCTGAGAAGCTGTCCTAATCAAAGAACTGTATATGAAATTTTTCCCATTATTTACAAGTTGATCCTGATTGTGAATTTAACCTTCTACTTCTCTAATAAACCCCATAAATGTGAGTGTCATGAATTGAATTATGTCCCTCCAAAAATGTGTGTATCAGTTTGGCTGAACCATAATTCCTGCTGTTAGGTGATTTTTCCGGTAGGTTATAAATCCTACCTCTATGATGCTAATGAGGGAGGCTGAGTGGCAGTTGTGTTAGTGAGGTAGGACTCAATCTACAAGATTTGATTGTGTCTTGAGGCAATTTTTTGAGATATTAAAGAGAGTGGTGAGCAGAGAGACAGGGAAACCTCATACCACCAAGAAAGCAGTGCTGGGAGCAGAGCACGTCCTTTGGACCCAGGTCCGTATGTGGAGAAGCTCCTAACTGAGGGAAACACTGATGAAAATGCCAACAGAGAGAAAGCCCTCTCCTGGAGCTGACGGCATAAATTTGGATTTTTAGCCTTTACTGTAAAGAAATAAATTGCTCTTTGGTAAAGCCATCCACTTCTATTTTTCTGTTACAGCAGCACTAGATGATTAAGACAATGAGCATGGTCTGTGAGTTCTGTGTGGCCATTGTAGTGAATTACTGAACGCAGCAGAGAATTAGAGTGAGATGGCTGGTGTCAGAATTGGTTTAAAAAAAAAAAAAAGTGGAGAGTGGAGGTACATCTGAACTCTGTCTCTGCCTTTGGGCTGCTGATGCTGATGGTTCTCTCCCCTCCTGAAGTTAGACAGGGTCTGGCACCATGCCATTTTTGCATTGACAGTGTCTCTCACAGCCTAAATTATGGAATAAAATGTAAACATATTAGCAATGTTTATGTCTGTCTATGTTTTAGTTTCAGACTAGAACATCTTCACGTATCTTCATACATGTCCTGATTAGAACATTCCACAAACACTTTTCAGCTTCTTCTCTTCCCTGTGTTTGCTCATACTGCCCCTTGTAACCAGAAGGCCTTATTTCTACACACTCGAAACCTTGTGTGATCTTCATTGCCCTGTATAATCCTATTTTCTCTATCAAATCTTGTCATTTCTTCTGTTTGGCAGTTGTGTTGCCCATTCTCTGTTTTTTGGACTTATACTAGAGTTACATGTGAGGTTGGTATTCTAATATGGAAGCTCCTGGGGGTTATGATTTTGCTGTTGTTGTTGTTGTAAGGTTCCATTGAGTTGGCTCTGACTCATAGCGACCCTGCGCACAACAGAATGCAACACTACTTGGTCTTGTGCCATGTCTGCAATTGTTTTTATGGTTAAGTGTATTGTTGCAGCCAATGTGTCAGTCCATCTCATGAAGGGTGGGGAGAGTAAAGATAGAGTGAGCAGCCTCCACTTGTCTGTCAATGGAGACTTTCTTGTTGCTGTGATGTTGGAAGCTATGCCTCTGGTGTTGGGTCGCCCATGGTAGACAGGTTTCAGCTGAGCCTCCAGACTACCTGGCAGTCTACTTCTGAAAAGAATTTGCTAGGAAAACTTTATGAATAGCCACAGAGCATTGTCAGATATAGTGGCAGAAAGTGGACCCCCCAGGTTGGAAAGCACTCAGAAGACGACTGGGGAAGAGTTGTGTCCTCAAAGTAGAGTCGACCTTAATAACGTGAATGGAGTAAAGCCTTCGGGATCTTCATTTCCTGATGTGGCATGACTCAAAATGAGAAGAAATAGCTGCAAACATCCATTAATAACCAGAACATGGTATGATCTTGAGGTCACCTTTGTTGACATCTTTCCTCGAGTACCCAACAGAAGACTTCATACTCAGCCTATAACATGCATGTAGAATTGGGTTCAACTGGAAGCAGACCTGATCAAGCTGTCATCTTGGTCACACATAATTTATTTTGATCGTTGTGCAGAGCAGGGTAGTGAACAGCTTGTTTATGGCCTTTTTGTGTCATTCTGTTGTCCCAGTGAATGAATTCTAGGGTTTGTATTTTGAGACTTTGTTCATCAGAGTGTGAAAAGGAGGAGAGCTGAGGAGGAAAAACAAGGGCGGTGTCCTCACAGCTCTTACCTGAATATTCTGAAGCTTCTGATTTCACTAATTTGCTCAGCTAAACAGTAGAGTATCACCACAGGGGAGGTCTCCTTGGGGGTGGCAAGGGAAATTGTGCCAGGGGATTAAATGGGCCCTCAATGAACAGTGATTGTAAATGCTGAGAGTCTTGTGGGCAGTAAAGCCCAATGAGTTCAAACTTAGGAAGTTGAAACTTTCTTTAAATTTGGTATGTTCTCCTGTAAAATAATAATAATGATGTCGGATCCAACTTGACGGCACTTGGCTATAGCTCAGAGTTATTAAAAAATAAAGTACAATCACTCATATAATAATTCTGGTACTTCAGAAAGTCAGCTCTCTTTTTCATCTCCCAACCTACAATTCTCACCCCCTTATTTAAATTTCCTGCTGACAAACTTACAAATGTTATTATTACAAAAAGTAATATGAATTAATAATCTTAACATCTTACATTTTCATCTTTCTTTTTGATTTACAAAGTATCCTGTAGCCAAGTTGGTAAATAGTGGAGTATACTATGTGCCAGATGTGCTTTGTGCCAGATGTTCTATGCCAGTCCAGGCCATGGCAGAGAATGGAGAGACAGAGATGAGTGACAGCTAGGGAGGCAATAAAGGTAAGATGCTCACGTCTGCCAGGACTGGCTGGATCTTGACTTAGCTACTTAGTAGCTGTGGGACCTTGGGCAAGTGCTTTAATCATTCTGAGCCTCAGTTTCTTTGTTATAGAACTGAGATACTAGTGATCACTTTTTGGAGTTATTCAGAGGATGAAAGGAGATGATTCATGTGATGCTTTGGTGCTTGGCATCTATTGTCTAGTAAGGACACAGTGAATGTCAGCAAGTGATAGTGTAAGAAAGTGAGAGAGCCTTTGTCCTCAAGAAACATATGGGCTACTGAGGTGGGCTTATCTGTGTTTAGTACCCCTCCCCCTGACCCCCCCATCCCTTGCAAAGCCCTGTGAAGTAGGTAGGGACAGTCTTTTGAATTTCCCTTTTTTAGCAAATAAGGAATGACCTCAAATCTCACAGTTGGCAAGTGGCCAAGTTAGGGTTTGGAACAGATTTTCTGCCTTGCACTCTTGCTTCTCTGCCTCAGAAGTAAAGCTGAGGGCAGAGCAAGGCTGCACGCTAATGGTGCTGTGCAAGATTTAGGCTGCCTGTTAGGAGGGATTTGGGGCTATAAAGGTGATTAGAGAAATAAGTGTCATGAGAAGGTGGTGGGATTCTCTCCCCTAAAGAGAATCCACAGCCTAAGAGATTCCCAGGGCTCTAGGAGGTGCCAAGAAAGCAGGAAAGGAAACAGGATGACCCTTGTAGGTCCCCCGGCCCTGAGAGCGTGTCATTTACCCCGTGTGACAACTTAAATATCTAAGTTAACTAATTGGCAGAATTGTGCCCTATTAAGGAAGTGCAAATGACTGTGCCTTTTCTGAGACAAAAAATCAGAGCTTAAATCAGACACTCTCAGAGGAACCCAGAGCCAGTACCTTTATTTTTAGACTAAATGGGGAAAAGGGGCCAGAAAAATCTGTTTTTTCACTGGTATAGAAAATTAGTCCTTTATTTTGTTAATTTATTCATGGACAGGATTCTTAGCAGACTACAGATGGATTCTGCCTTTTTGCGCAGTCCCATTTTGTAATAAAAACACATTTTTAATATTAGAGGGAAAATAATACCAGAGTCTAAATAGCGTGTATGGCTTTAGAAGCACCTCACAATGTCTCACTTATTAACCTGTTTGGAAGCAGAAGTCACTCATCTCTTACCCAACGTGTCATCATTTTTTGAGTCCTGCTTTTTCATGCCAGACCCTGTGAGAGTTCCTCGGGATGTGGAGGTGCATTTATCTGCTTATTAAGGTTACACTGACCTTACCGTACCGGACACTGAGAGTGCGTTTTACTGGGAGAGGTAAACAAGAAAATACTGAACAATGTTACGTGCTCTGAAGAAAAACCAGGGTGATATGATGGAGGCATGAAGGAGGCTACTTTGGATAAGGTGACCTGGGAGGTTGTCTCTTGGGAGAAGACAGGCAGAGTATGGGTGACAAGGGGGAGCAGGTCGTGTGGTGATCTTGGAGTAGCATGCTAAGTACAGCAAAGGCTCTAAGGGTAGTAACAGCTTTTTATTCAAGGGTTGGATGGAGGAAGCTGTTGTGGGTGGGCCATCGTAGAGAAAGGGTACAGTGACCAGAGTAAGACCAGAGAAGTGTGCAGGGCCCAAAGCATGGAGGTCCTTGCAGGCCATGAGAAAGCCTTCCAAGTCATTGAAGGAGTCTGAAGCAGGGGAGGGATATAGTGAGATGTACATTTTAAAATGATGACTGTGGGTGCCATGTAGAGGGTAGTTTATAGGACTTACAAGGAAAGGCGGCGTCCACCTAGGAGGCTGTTGCAGTTGTCCAGAGAGGCAATGATGATGGAGACTTAGACACAGGTAGGATATATTTAGGAGGCGGAATGAATGAGATCTATTGATGGTTTGGTTGTACAGTGGGAGATAAGTAAGGAATCAGAGGGGCCTCTTGGGTGGCTTCAGCAGCCAGGTAGATGGTGCTGTCATTTACTGAAATGGAAAAGGTTGGGTGAGGGACACATTTTTGGAGCTCTGGATAAAGAATCAAAAATCTTTTTGACATGTTACTATGAGTTGCCTACTGGACAAGTAGAGGTGTCAGATGGGCCACTGGTCATTTTGTCTGGCATTTGGGAAAGGTCAGGTCTGGGCAAGGAGCCTACATTTGCTCACTAAAAGCTAGGGCATTGGGAAGCTCTGGATGAAAAGGGGTAGTGGGCTGCCATCAGGGAAAGGAGGGGAGAGCAGTTACAGTAGAATAGCAGTGTGAGTTCCAGGTCTTATATGGCAAATTGGTATATATTGTAAACTGGTACTTAATCACAATAAAATTGATTTTTTTTTTAAAAAAAAAACCTCAGATGTCCTCTTTTCTTTGTCCATTCTTTCTGTTCCTCAGCCTAGGGTGCCACCCATTTCCCCTCCCACAAGCTTCTCCCTAAGACTTGCTGTTGTTCCAGAGTTGTCTTGTGCATCCACCGGAAGTTGGGATTCGGAGGTAGAGACTTTGGTCAGTTATCAGGACAGCCCAGATGTGGGTCCATGGTAGCCTGTATTTAAACCGTTTATGTTTCCTATTTTTGCTCCTTTCCTACCCTGAGGGTGCAGGACTGACAGGACTTCAGTTGTCCTTCCTCTGAAGATGGTGAGCTTGTTGGCCTGATACCAGACTGTATCATTCCCTAGGACCCTCTAGATAAAAGAACTGGGTGTCTTAAGTTTGCTTCTTGCATAATATTCATTAGGTGCAGATACAGTCAAATGACTTGTTCTCTCTGAGTCTTGGTCTCCTTAAATTTAAAACATGGATGGTGATGATTTTTTTGTGGACCGTTGTAAGGATCAATCACAATTTCCTGGTGTATAGCAGATATCAACAACCATGATGCTTTCTCTCTTCAGCTCTTTAAAAAGGTGGTGCCAACAGCTTCACTCTTGTGACTGAGAGCTGGAATATCTGAGGAATTGTTTCACCTGCTCTACGTGCCTGTGTGCGTTCATGTGCCAACCAGAGGGTTATGAGAGGTCAACAGATAAACAAGTTCCCTGCTCCCAAGGAACGCAGGTTCTAACAGGGGAATAGAGAATATGTAATCATACAAGTTGATGAGATGATTTCAGGTGGTCAGTCTTTTCATGGATGGTCTGGGAGGCTTCAAATAAGAGATATTCTTTGGCTGAGGATGGGTAATGAGATGGGAATGACATGGCCTCAGACTCATCTCTCCAAGGCTGCTGCTTTTCTGGCTGTTCTGCTTAGAGAGCACCTGCCAGTGTTTCAGAGGTGATTTCCTGAAGGGACCGTGCAGCAGGTATATTTCCCTCTTACTCTGTGGTCTTTGAATTTCTTCTGTTTCTCCTGGCCAGATGGCCACACCTTGTCTTACCTGCACTGGCCACTCTTAGGGCTGGTAAGCATGAGAGCTTCTCTGACTTTCTTCTTTAAATCCACATTTAAATCCCTTTCCCTCAAAACCACTATCCGAGATCTCCTTTCCCTCCTGCTTCTCATTTCTCTCTATTGGCTGACACCAAACACATCTCTTTTTAAAAAGACTCTTCAAAGTAAATGCTTGGGGCTCCCCTTCCTCTTATCTTTGAGTCCAACAACATATTTGTGGGAGATTTTTTTTTTAATGCGCATTAATGCTAAAGGGAGTTTTAAACTTTGTTATCTTACAGGCTCTCCATTTCTTTTCCCCTCTTTCCCAAACCCTTACATTTCTTCCCCACCCCAATGTCCTTGACTCTCTCTTCTCAAATATTTCTTCTGTTTGTATTTTTTTTTACTCCTCTTCATCACCCCCGCTTGATTCTTCTCTTCTTTTATGCTTTCCTCTCTAGTTCTTTCTTGCCCTCACTTTCTTTCCTCCAAGCTGCACTTGCTGAGCTCTGTAACTCAGCTTCTGGCAGGGGTTATTTTCCTAGTGAAGGGGCCTCTGGCTTCCTCCTCTGCCCAGGACTCCTTTGAAGATGTTTTTGATAATGTGGGTCTGGCCTCTGGCAGACATGTGCCAGAGGACACCTGCTTTGCCCATTGGCTGGAGTTGCCTGATTCAAAGAAAGCAAATATTGTCTTTAACTCTACATGGTGGATTTTTTCTGGTAGAAATTTCTACAGATACTAAGGGAAAAAAGTATACCTAGTGTTCGGTTATTTAAAAGCTGGCACTGACTGGGGGCGGGGCATTCATTTAACTTCTGTTCCCTGAACACACTGTATAGCAGCCTTCTATTAATTAATTACTCTCATCTCTGGGGATTTACTTTATTCTATATGTTGTAGTCGCAGTCTTTCAGTGCTGTTAAGAAATATCTGGCAGAGGAGGGTGTGATCTAGAAAGGAAAGCTGTGGTTGCCCTCCTTTGTTGTCAGACTGATCTTCATTCCCACCCCGATGCCTGCTGACCACTATAAATTCCATTCAGGACACTATTATGAAAAGGTGTCTTAAGTTGAGTTTTCTAGACAAGCAAAGTCAGTACAATGTATAAATAAAGAGAGAGAGGGATTTCGATTAAGGAAATGGCTCACATAGTTGAAGAGGCTGCAATGCCTGAAGTGTGAGGCAGGAGAGGAGTTTCTCCTGGTTCACATAGGTGCAGGCACCGGCAAACCCAGCATCAGCAGATCACAGAGCAGGACTCTTGCTTATAGGCTGCAAAAAGCCATGAATCTCAAGATTGGCAGGCAAGACCAGGTAAGCTGCTAGCTCAAGTCCCAAGAACTAGAGATCAGAGGAACAGGAAGAACCAGAGTGAGCAAGAGCCTTGACAGAATATCCACTTCTATTTGATGCAGGACATACGCTCAAGGAAACCCCCTTTCAGTTGGCTGGCTACTCCCAGCAGATTCCATCATGGAGGTGATCACATTATACCAGATCTCATCGTGGAACTGATCACAGCACTATATGACTGCCTAACTACTAAGAAGCATTACCCAACCAAACTGACACACAGTCATCACAAAAGCATCCTTAGGGTTTTGTTGGCATTGTATCAACTACTGTTGAATTTTCATTAACCATATACCGTGTATGAGCTTTATATACTATTTAGCATCTTTTTTTTTTTCTATCTTTGCTAGCCATCAGCCTGTCCTGCCCCTACAGCTGATTTGTATTGACTAAGAGCATCATTTCGGATTGTTGCCTTTTCTGATGAAGGAGTCCTCTCTCTGAGAACTTAATGAGTAATGGGTTCTTATAGTCATTTGTAATCATTGTTGAAAAAAATGTACCTAACAAGGCAAGTACTTAGTTATATACACATTTGTGTGTGTATACACACGCACACCTTCTTTGTGCATTACCTTAATTAATCCTCAAATTGCTCTATGAAATATGTACTATTACTACACTTATGTTGCAGATGGGTATGTCAGGGAGCGCAGAGAAGTTAAGTAACCTGCTCAAGGTGGCCCAGCCTGTAAACATTTCAAAGAATTTGAAAACAGATGGTGGTGCTCCAGAGACCACAATCTTAAGTGAGCTGGAAGTAGGACTCCTCAAGCCTGCCCTGAGCTATTCTTCTCCTCCTTTCTCTGTACTGTGCCCAGCTCTGGAGTCTGATGCTATTAACTGAGCCGGAAGTAGGATTCCTTAAGCCCATCCTAAGCTATTATCTGAGACTCAGAGGGGGAACAATTTAACAAACTTGGGGAAAGGGGGGAAAGTTCTACTGAGTCTTCTAAGCTGGAAGATCAGGGCAGAAGCTGTTCTTTCACTGAGATTCAAACATAAGGGATACACCATTCTCACAGACCCTCAGAGACAGCTGTTAAACCCCTGCCTTTCTCAACAACTACTACTAGGTATTGGTGGCTGTGAAACAGCAGTCCATATCTTGTATGTGGGATCTCCATGACCAAAGGCAACTCAGTGGCAACTAACAAGGCATGTATATACATATACACAAGTATGTGTGTGTGTATGTATGTAAGAAATTATGTATATATGTATGTATGCACACAAACAGTGAAAACTGTGAGAGCCAGAACTCAAAGAGAGGTCCTTGTTTTTCTGGGTCTCACAGGTTTTCTGTCTTTGACAAGGTGCAGCAGGCATTGCTTTTCTATCACTCTCTATTTTAGTGGGAAATATTTTAGTTTTCCTTCTCTGACAGATTTCTGCCTTATACAGGTTCTAGCTTTTGCAGGTTTAGATGTAAACATATATGGTATTTGTAATCACTGGGAAGAAAGCCTGTCAGTACTCTCAACCTTTTGATTAAAACATTTCAAGTTTACTTTACCACTGAGATAGCCAAGGGTCTTCACCATTTCTAGGGGATGTGCTAACTCACATCACCGCGTGGCTCATCACTGATTCCTGTCAAGGAGAGAACAGGGTTCTTGCCTCCAGTAGTTTAAGAAGGCCAAAGGAGAAAGCCTGGAATGTGAGCCCTGTTCAAGCTGACACTGATGGCAAATGTCTCTGGAAGTTGATGATATACTGACCACTTTTTTGTGATTAAGCAGCAAAATCTTCCATCTTTAAAAACAAGTAAAACCTTGTTCCAGGATTTGCTAGGTGCTTTTCATTTTAGGGGATATAGAGGAATAGGTTGGAGATTTTAATGGTTGTTTACTTAGTTTCACTCAGTTGTTAGGAGAGCTGGGTGAAAGTTTAATGTGGCTGGCTTTCTCTGACTTTGATATTCAGGTCCATAAATCTCTTTCTGTGGGCATTAGAATTAATGTACCTATAGCCAAAACAGATATGGAGCAGGGTGAGTCTCCTGCTTTTATTGTTATCACAAATGAGTTGCAATTCTATTGTGAGTTTTGAACAAATTCTGCAGTTTCTCCAAAGGAGTCACTGTTTACTAATTGTCATAAGCAAGTGGATTTATGGGGGTGGGGGTGGGGTTGAAGGTATGTAGCACTGAGTTTTTTTGAGCACATTCTATATGCCAGCTACTCTGGCAAGCACTCTATATGAATTCCCTTCTTTATTAGTTGACAGCTCTATGAGATACCTACAATTATTTCTCCACTTTAAATTAATAAAAAACAAACAAACAAAACTGAGGTCAATAAGTTAAGGAATTTGTTTGAGGTCACATAATAAGTGGTGAAGCTGGGACTAGAACCTAGAGCCTGAACTCGTTGCTAACCATGGTACTCTCTATACTGATGGATGGTTAAGTGCTCATTTGCTAAATGAAAGATGGCAGGTTTGAGTCCACCAAGAGGCACTTCAAATAAAAGACCTGGCAGTCTACTTCTGAAAAGTCAGCAATTGAAAAACCCCATGGGACACAGTTGTGCTCTGACAACCATGGGGTCACCGTGAGTTGGAAGCGGCAGCAACAGATACTGTGCCAACTGCCAGTAGCCTCTAAGAGAACCATCTAGTTGTTTTTGCAAGAGAATGGGCCATACCATAAAAAACATTTATTAATCTCCTGCTATATTGTTCCCTGACACAAGTGTACTTCCTGCCCCTAAGAAATTTACATGTTAATTTTAGAGGTAGAACATTTGTACATAATAATGTTGAGACATATACAGCTCCAGTCATCTCGTGAACATGTGCAGATGCCATCAGTTTTCCTTGCCTGTGCGACTTATGGAGGTTTAACTGTGACCTCTGGTCCTTTGACTGCATGTTTTCCCTACTTCCTGATTTTTACATTCTTATATACCCATTTTTCAGAGACCAGTTCAAATGTCCCAACTTCCAGTGTCTGCAGTTCTACAAGCCTTTTCTCAGACCTGGTATAGGGAGTAGTTCTCATCAAAACTGTCATTCATTCTCATAATAATTTATTTATTTTTTTCTCTTATGACTCCTGGAATCATTTCTTTCATTCATCTTATTATTACTATTTTTTAATCTTGTAAGCTCATGAGGTTGGGGACTGAATCATAGACATCTGCAGAATGAGCAGGAATTAGCTCTGCGAAGGCAGGTATGTGTCAGGGTGGCAGGAAAATTGAGAGAGCATGCACACACCTGCAGTGTAGAGAAGACAACATGTGAAAGGTGAGGCTGGCCTCATTGCCTGGAAAGATTATTCCTTGGGTGATGCCCTCTCCATGGGACAGATGGTGTCCCTGTTGCCTCCACTGTACCCAGGTGTTAATCTCTTCTCACTGTCTCTGAAACTTCTTAGTCCAGGGCTGGTAAAGGGCCAGAACCTCCCTGATTGCAGTGTTTCGTCCCTGCTCTGTGCTAACCCCTAACTGTTTAGACTTCCAGTGAATCAACTTTGAAAAAGGATCTCTGATCAAGACAAACACTCCCTTTTGGCACAGGGCTGTTCACCACCTTCCAGAATGAATTTTTTCACCTCTGCCTGTGTGAGTCAGATCTCAGAAGGTGGACAAGTCTGGAGCACCCTGGGCACTGCCCATGTGCCGGGACCACTAACCGCAAAGCTAGGACGTGGTTCAAGGGAGAACAGCAAGTGTGATTGTGGAGTTGGAAATTAGGGAATGTATGGAAAATAATTAAGAATTGTAGCCTCAGGAAAAGAAGCCTGCAGGGAGACGTAGTAATTGTCTTGAAACATGTGAAAGCCAATTATACCACCAAGTTAGGTCAGCTTGTCCCTTCCCTGTGGAGAGGAGAGAAGTATGTTTAAACTTGAAGACAAAGGACTTCAGTTAAATGTGGGATTACTGCCTGATGGCGTGGGTTGTCACAAAAGTATTCCTATCAAAGCTAGAGAAGGAGCCCCTCTTTTCAGAGGGAAAGCTTACACAGAAACAGGGTATGGATCACATTTCTTTTTTGTTCCTAGAATTTGGTGACTTTATTTAATTGTGAAAGTACCATAATATGTCCCTGTCAGTAATCGCTAAATGGGATAACATGATGGCTGGATTACACACAGAAGTTTTTGAATCTCTTGGTGTAGGTTCAAATCTTAGCTCTTTGTTTCACCAGCTGTCTAAACAAGGCCAGGTTACTTACAGTTAATGGGATAGACAGAGGCTCAAAGAACTCTTTACTATAACATGGTGCTAATGCTACGTAACTTGTGGCATTGCTGAAAGGATAAATGCTAACAGTTATGCATAGAGTTTAGTAACTACCTAACAGAGAAAATAAACCCTTTGCTGTCCAATTGATTCTGACTCATGGTGACCCTTTGGACAGAGTGAAACTGCCCCATAACATTTCCAAGGCCATAACTTTTGACCGACGCAGACTGCCTAATTATTTTTCTCCCATAGAGTGGCTAATGAGTTCCAACTGCTGATCTTTCAGTTAGCAACCTAGTGCTTAAACATGGCACTACCAGGGCTCCTTCTTTAATACACAGAGGGTACTAGATATGTAGTTGTTGTTGCTGTCCAGTTGAAGACTTTGTATGTAACAGAATGAATCATTGCCCAGTCCTGTTCCATCAGCATAATTGTACCAACCGAGGGGACTCATCTTTCAGCCTGATATAGGACAATATGCGATAGTTATCTGTAAAATTGTCATCAGCTAGTTTTTAGAAGTAGATCACCAGGGCTTTCTTCCTAGTCTGAGTCTGGAAGTTCTGTTGAAACCTGTCCACCATGGGAGGGCCTGCCTGACATTTGAAAAATTGAAATACCGGTGCTATAGCTTCCAGTGTCACAGCTATGTGCAAGCCACCACAGTATGACAAACTGATAGGTAGTGGAGATATATAGCAGCCTGATGTTGTGTGACAATAAATGTTACCCAGCCTTTCCTCTGAAGGAGATGGTACCTTGTATGAAAAGATTTGATAAACCCACAGATACTGGTGTAATGAGTGGAGCTAGCCAAGTTAAAAATGTACAATCAAAATAAAAACAATGCTAAACTATAAAACAAAAAACAATAGTTTTGATGTTTGCATGCTTCTAGTCCATAGCTTGATAGCATTTTGTTTAGTAAAATGAAATATCACAGTTGTATAAAAATAAATTTTGGTACCCAAAGCACATACTCAGCCTTCTAGTTGCATACTCCAGCACTTGTGATGAGATAGAGTGGCAATTGGATCAAAGTTTCGATTTCTCTGTCAACAAACAGCTCTTGAGGGCTTGATTAGTCAGCGTCTTGATTATAAGAAATGGAAGCGAACTCTGGCTCTCTTAAGACAAAGATGATTTATTTGAAGGATGGCAGGGGCTCACAGAATTGCCTGAGAACTTGGACAGTGAGTGGGAATTGAGAGTCGTGCTGAAAGCCAAACACCAGAAATGGCCAAGTCCAAGTGCTATCACTGTAGCTAGGGTGAATTTGACCCCTGGATTTTCTTTGAGTCACTCCTTGCAAATTCAGGGGTTCCAGAAAGGGATGTGGTGGCTGAAATCAGGCCATACCCTGCCCATAGATATACTGGGACTGGTAAAAGAAGTATCTGGTCCCTCCACCCCTGGGATGTGAGGCAAGCACCACTGGGAACTATGTTCCCACCTACATTATACATAAAAGGGATACTAGGAGGTAAAAGGAAGGGAGTTAACTATTACACAGGAAAAAGAAAAAAAGGACCATATCCATTTCCCATGCCTTTTACCTGCAAGGCCCCATGCAGCACGGATGTGGTAAGTTTGTCATGTACTTGGCTGGTCCGGAGTCTCCGTTGTTTCCCCATTCAGGAGTTTTCATCTTGTCCCTACAGGGAGCCTTTAGGTTCTGAGGGCAAGACTCTGGTTTATAAACTTTGTTTCCCCACAGTGTGGCACTTGGTAAATACCTAGCGAGTTGCTGATCGATCACATCACGTTTATTGGATTCTGAAGTGAGCTCACCTCAGTCGGCACAAACAGACATGGACCAGGTGTCCCTGGGGTAAGGAGTAGGTAATTAGAAACTTGGAGCATGTTCAAGACTAGAAACAGTTCCTTGGTCTCAGAAAATCAGCAAATGTATCTTTCTGTGATTGCCAGCTGAATTCCAGCTTGTGAGTGGTAGGCCTAAGTTCTCTAGTGGAAAGGTTGAAAATAAACTCATCCCTTCAATTGCTTTATTAAATAATGCACAGATGACAGTGCATGAAATATTGATGAACAGAGGGCTTGTCCTCCTGCAGGGAAGTGGGGCCCCTGGATAATTGGTTTCTCTACATGGAAACGGAGATACCTTAGAAATATTGTTACTGTTTCCATCTCCATATCAAACACTGTTTATTAATGGAGGGATGGACCCCAGTGATTCTTGTTTTCCAAATCCTCATTATCCTGCTATCACAAAGGTATTGAATGGAAGGACGCAGCAAAAGTATTGGCATTTTCATATAAATCAGCTTGTAGGACTGGGCATTTCCTGTGCGTTAAATTCCTGGGCCGTTCTGACCATCTTTTTAAAAAGTGGTAGAGTATCATTTTGTTTTTACTTTTCTGGAAAAATATTGTGAGCTTAGTGTTGAAGGCCAGGGCTGCACTGTTTAAAGCACTAGCTGTTTAAATGAAATAATCATTGACTTTGTTGAGCAGGCTATTTTACAGAAATGAAATATGAAAAAAACCTGAAATTCAAAGTCTAGCTACTCAGGCCATTTGCTAGCCACAGAGGCAAATTGTCCGTGGTGATTTAATATGTAAGACATGCCCAAGAGCAGCTGCTCTGGTGCTTTTAATGGGATTGTCAGTCACGGTAACCTTTATAATTGGAGGCACACAGATAACATATGTTTATTAGATGAGTACAACAGTTGTCATGTTGCCCTCTCAAATACAAAGGGCAATTTAAACTCAAGTATGATTTTCTTTTTGTAGGAATTGTCCGCTGATGAGTTCAGCAGGACAGAAAATATAACTGCCTACTGTGTACAGTGTGCAGTTTTCCTGTCTTGTCTTCATTTGTTATTATTTTAACTTTTGTCACTTAAAATTTTTTCCCCAGCCACTACTTTAGTCCAAGAATTGTTTAAAGCTGTCTTAATGTAAGTATGTTTAGCCGTTGGTTGCTTCAAACTGATGGGCAGTGTTTTCTTTAGTTAGCAGACACTTACAGAGCACCTATTATGAGCTAGGTTCTGACCCCTCATGTCACATAGTGTTGCTCACTCTTTCATGTGATTATTTCAAAAATGTTGCTTCCCAGTTCAGCAAACATTTGCTGAGTGTCTGCGTTGTATAGGGCATAGCAGAAGTCAATGAGTGTACAGAGAGGAGTCAGACTCCTTCCTTGTTCTTGGTGAGCTCACCACAGGGGATAAACACATGAAAACAGTGACCATGTAACTTTCATGCTTGTGGAATATATGAGTCATAGAAGGCTGTCTGGAGACAGGAATTAATTCAAGGATGAGAGGAGGAAAGTGTATGCTGAGGCATCAGCCTGGTGACGACCAGGTGATGGTCCCTACAGAGTCTTAGGTGCATTGAGAGCAAGTGCTCTCAATGCAATTTCCATTTGAATTTCCATTGGAGGTCCTCCTTCTTTACCCCACAGGACAGGTTCCCCTCTGAGTCCCCAGCATGCGTGATCTACACACTATGGTGAGGGTCACCTGGAACTCTGGTTTGTTCTTGTCCTGGTGGTATTGGGGCACAGTGGTTAATGATATGGACTTGGTAGTCACCTACAGGGAGGATCTGAAATTACAATTTGGATTCTAAGTATTCTCTGCCATTGGGTGAGTTTCATAAACTCTCCAAACTTCAGTGTCCTTACCTTTAAAGTGGATGTAGTAATAACACTTACTTCATCTAGTTGTTGGGGACATGAAGTGAAGTAGTGTTTGCAGAGAGCCTACTCCAGTGCCTACCACCTGGTAAGAATTCTGTAAATCTTGACTTCCCTAATTATACTTGTAATCTGTGACATTACAAGCTCCTTTAGTCCAGGATTATATTGTATTTGTGGCTGTTGCTCTTGGGCGATTGGTGTAATGGGAACTGCAGTGAAAGAATAGAGAACTTGGATTAGAAGAATAGACTTGGAGTGCAGCCTGTTCATATCTTAACTGTGCCCTGGATCTGTGCCCAAACCTCTCTAAGCCTTGGTTTTTTCTCACTGAGAAGATGAGAACAGTAACTCTTACTCCCCAGACTTCTTGTTAGCTTTAAGTGAGATAACCTATCTGAAAGCAGTTGTACTTCCTGAGACAATTATATAGACTATAGTGGCTGGTCTGTAAATGTTTGCTGACTGAGGTTCCCATACATGTATATCTGAAGTATTTGTTGGACTAGCAGGATTGGTCCACTTTTGGCCTGTACTTTCTGGTTGCCCTGATTCTACTGCCTTCCATGTGGGCCTTGAGACACAGTGAATGGGTACCTGGACAGATAGCCATTTGATGAGACTCTTGATGAAAATTTTAAAAAATTAAAAAAAAAAAAAGATAAACTAAATCTGGTAGAGGGAGTAATGACATGTTATCAAATACTCATATAGAAAGATGGGTTATTTTGAATGCTCTTGGTCCCATTAACAAAATTTAATCTAGTGGTGAAAATTTATGGGCCAGCAAGCAATCTGTCTTGCCTGATGATTTTGGCAAGTGCTAATGAATGCTTCATCTAACCTCCCTGCTTTTCAGCGTTTAACAATGTATGAACATTTACATTTCAAACAAGGTTGGTCCCCACTGCAGTGTGTCTTTTTATGGTCTGTGTGAAATATGGGAGTGTGAAATATATAGACTGCAGACAACTTAAATTTTCTGAGAAGCTACTTTAAACAGGAAGAATTACAGTGTATATCGTAGAAGATAATTGTTTATTTGGTATAAAACTTTATGGATAGAGACATGCTGCTTGGACCATTGTAGACAAGCAGGGAAACCAAGAATTGAGTGTTGGTATGGAGTGACAAGTAGGTCTTAGCTCTGAAAGTTCCCAAATGGTCTTTATGTCATTGAGCCTAGTTATTAAGAACATAGTGTTTGACATGGATATGAATTCCTTTAGCTGTGTAACCTTAGACTAGTTATTTTACATCTATTAACCCAAGTTTCCTCATCTATAAATTGGAGTAGTGATACCTACATCAACGGGTGGTTATGCAGATTTATTGAGACAGTATGTGATTGTACATAGACCTATATCCAGCAAATATTGACTATTATTATTGTTATTACTGCTGCAGCTATTGCATCGCCTCGAAATGTAGTAGTTAACAACCTATAGAAATTCTAGAACCTGAAACAAAATGTCGCATCATTCTAAAACACCCTTTTCAAAGGTATTTGTAGAGTTTGCCTTTTACAGGTCCTTGAACCTTGCAGGGGAATGTTAAGGTACCAGACTTAATGTACACTTCCATTTATCTTTGGCTTTAAACTTGCTTAAGATCATGTCCCCTACTTTTGCACTCCAAAGCAAGTCTCATCAGGTGTTTTATCTCTCTTATTGTAGCATCTTAACCAGTGCCTATTATTTGTTGTTGTTAGGGACCGTCAAGTCTGTTCTTCCTCATAGCAACACTATGTACAACAGAAGGAAACACTCTCCAGTCCTGTGCCATCCTCACTATTGTTGTTATGTTTGAGCCCATGGTTATAGCCACTGTGTCAATCCATGTCATTAAAAGTCATCCTCTTTTTCATAGACCCTCTACTTTACCAAGCATGATATCCTTCTCCAGTGACTGGTCCCTCATAATACCATGTGCAAAAGATTTGATCATCCTTGCTTCTAATGAGCATTCTGGCTATGTTTCTTCCAAGACAGATTTGTTTGTTCTTCTGGCAGTCCATGGTATATTCAATATTCCTTGCCAACACAGTGATTCAGAGGCATAATTCTTCTTCAGCCTTCTTTATTCACTGTCCAGCTTTCACATGCATATAAGGTGATCAAAAACACCATGGCTTGGATCATGTTGACCTTAGTTGTCAAAAGGACATCATGGCTTTTTTAAAAAGCATTTTAAAGAGGTCTTTTACAGCAGATTTGCTGAATACAATGTATTATGTGATTTTTTGACTGCTGCTTCTGTGGGTGTTCCCATGGTTCCATTGTGGATCCAAGCAAAATGAAATCTTTGACAACTGGAGTTATTTCTTCATTTATCATGATGTTACTTATTGGTCCAATTCTGGCAATTTTTGTTTTCTCTTTTGTCAAGGTGTAATCTATAGAAGAGCTATGGTCTTTGATCCTCATCAGTAAGTGCTTCAAATCCTCTTCATTTTCAGCAAGCAACGGTGTGTTACCTACATAACCCAGTTTGTTAATGAGTCTTTCTCCAATTCTGGTGCAGTATTCTTCATACAGTCCAGCTTCTCTGATTATTTTCTCATCATACAGATTGAATAAATTCGGTGAAACGATACAACCCTAACGTACACCTTTCTTGATTTTAAACCATGAAGCATCTCTTTGTTCTATTCAAATAACTGCTTTTGTTCTACAAGTAGATTCTTCATGAGCATAATTAAGTGTTCTGCAATGTGTATTCTTCACATTGTGTTGTCTATAATTTGTTATAATCCATACAGTAGAATGCCTTTGCATGGTCAGTAAAACACAGGCAAACATCTTTCTAATATTCTCTGCTTTCAGCCAGAATCTGTCTGACATCAGCAATAATATTCCATGTTTCATATCCTCTTCTAAATCCAACTTGAATTTCTGGAAGTTCCCTATTGATGTACTGCTGCAACAACTTTTGAATGGACTTCAGCAAAATTTTACTTGTGTATGATGTTAATGATATTATTTGATAATTTCTGCATTCTATTGAATCATTTTTCTTTGGAATAGGCACAAATAGGGATCGGTTCCAGTTGGTTGGCCAGAAAATTGTCTTGTAATTTTCTTGCATTCTTCATGTATCATGTCCTTGATGTCATTCCACGAGTGTGGTCTACAATCATCACTGTTCAATATGTCAAATCTATTCTTGAGATGGTGCCTAAATTCAGGTGAGGTATACTTAAGCTCATACTTAGCACATAGTAGATGCTACATTCATATTTATTGTTGAATATATACACTGCCTTTTTGTCTTAAGGTTCATGTGGTCCTTTCCTAGATCAGGAAGTTCACTTCTCATTTCCCACTTCTCTTAACAAATTTAAAGTCTACTGGTATCTCTTTAGCTGTATTTCTTTTCATTGGCATCAGCATGGTAAAGTAGAAGTAACACTGGGCTGGGGGTATGAGACTGGATTTCTTCTAGTTTGCACTCTCCAACTAACTTTCCTAGAAACTGTGAACAAGTCTACACTCTCTGGACCTCAGTTCTTCAACATGATCATGAGAAAGTTGATTAATATAATTTCTGAAGGATCCTTCCAGTACGATATGGGATAAATATCATTCTTTGGAGATTCTATAGAGACAAACTGCTTTTCTGCATTTACTTTCTAATGCTTCCTATTCTAGTTAGGTTCATTTTCTTCCCAGGCCTCATACAGAGTGGACTTCAGCACCAAGGTTTTAAACAGCAGCTCCTCTTAGTATACCTTGTATATCTAAGCCAGGACTTCTCAACCTTGAACTTACTAACATTTTGGCCCAGATAATTTGTTCTTGTGGGACACTGTCCTCCGGACTATAGGATGCTTAGCACTACCCCTGACCTCTACCTGTTAGACACTAGACATTGTCAAAAGGTTTCTTGTAGGAAGGGGGGCGTGATCAATCCTCGTTGAGAACCTCTTATGTAAGTATACATTCTTCTATAATGTTACTTCATTTGGCACTGTAAGTGGGGCAATGCCCAGGAGGTTAGAGCAAAAGGGGGGTATATAAAGGCTTTTGTTTCGCCAATGGGTGTAGAAAATGAAACAACTTTCTCACCAATTTGAAAGTAAAAGTATAAAGCTGGTTCAAATATTGTGCTGGAGGCCTGAATTCACACTGAGATATTTCGGTGTATAACATGTCACCAAAGATGAGAAAAGGAATGGTAACTCTTAGATCTTACCAAGAATATGACATTCATTGGATCTTATTCCTGCATCATGGAAATTGGTAGCTGTGGCACTGAGTTCTTGATGAAAGGATATTCTTTTAAAATCTTCCATCTTAGATGTAAGCAAATCCTAAAGATGTTTGAAATCAGAAACAGTTTAGAGAACACAGCATCTTCAGTGTTGCCAGGATATTATAAAAATAAAACTTGTTTATTTTAAACTTGTTGATAATATTTTGTCAGTTAAATTATGATACTAGCCCTCTAAGATGAATCAAAACTATTTATAAGACAGGAACTCATAATTTGGTAGATAGTATAAGAAAAATTGGTGGAAAAATAAATCAAAATACAAATCCTTACTAAATTTGCAGGTGAAGGCAATGATTGTTTTATAGCATAACCAGTATTTGCCATTGTTGTGCTAAAAACTGCAAACATGAGTCCAAGTTCACAAGTTCACTCCCTTGCCAAAATGCCCTTGGGTCTCCTTCACCTCTGTGGCACAGCCACCTCCTGGCTGCTTTGCCTGTATGGGGTCCTGTGTGAACTCCATTCCATGATATACTGTATGATCTGGGGAGAGAGTTTAGAGGCTTTTGAGGAGTGTTGCATATCCTGAGCATACTTTGTCAGAATTAGTGGGAAGTTGATGATACCTGTAAACTAGCTTTATTTGGGGATTCCATTTCATGATTATGTACAATATTTTCCATCTCCAGGGAGTAGTCTTTTGTGGATTGTAATGTTGAGGATGATCTGCTCACCCCAATCACTCTGAGCCCTTATAGCAATTAAAGTACTGTGTGTTGACTTTCCTAGATGTAGTTGCCTTTCAACTGACTGTTCAATGCCCTAAACTGTGCCTCTGAACCACAGACCTCTTTGAAGTTCTTTAAAATCGTGCTTATGTTGATTAAGAGCTCTTTGGACACTAGCAAAAAATATGACTCTGGCTGTCTGAAGCATCACAGGAAGAATATTCAAAGCTGACAGAGGCAATATGAAGCTGGAAGACCTTGGCTTGGGAATGGGAAAGGACTACAGGAGTGTCAAGACCCATGTGTTGCTGCCCCTGTGAATTATTTCGAATGTCCCCTTTGTCCTTGTTTCCCTATTTCAACAGGCAGGCTTGCAGTTGGTTAACGGAGTTGAATGAACTGGGTGGAGAGAGGAAGGGTCAGCATGTACCCTGTTACCCTGTCTTTGTAGTGGAAAGTGGGTATTTAGAACCATTGTCCCATCAACTATGTGTACAACAGGGAGTGGTGATTCCTGATAAAGCAAACAGCGTGCTGTATGAAAAGGCAACTGAAGGATTCCAGGTAAGCATCCACTCTGATTCCCAGATTCACAAAAAGTCACAAGACTTTTTAATGCATAGACCTCTGAGTAACATCCTTTTATCCATAAGGATCTCTATAACCTCAGATGATAGTCAGTGCTCTGGCCATGGGGTTGGGACTGTTGGCTGAGACCATTGCTAGCTCTGCAGAAATGCAAATCATGTAGAATTCTTCCTCACCTGCCATCTCTTGACATGTGATGGTAAAACCCCAGTCAGGGGCAAATATGGGGTCAGAGAGGTTCCTTGGTTGCTCCTTTGCCATAAAGTCACCCCTGAGATCTGCCCATACTAATGCTGGTGTTCAGCACCGTTGAGAGTAAAACCGAGTAAAGCCTGTGAGGAGGGGAAAACTCCAGGAAAGAGGAATGCTAAATTAACTACACAGGTGTGAAAATTCAAAGGAAGAATAATTAGGCATCCTATTAAAACAAAACAAAAATGTTACTATGTTGTTTGCCAAACAGTAAAGTGCCAGACACTGGAAACCACTTTTAAACTGAACAAAACAATCCTTCTGGAGCATTGAGATTGAAATTGTCTTGGAATTCCTCTCTAGGTAAAAGAAATTTGGATTCTGAACTTCGTGGTTGTTTCTTTTATAAAGAAAGATATTTTGTTATAGAACTGGAGGTGGTGCAAACACCAGGCAGGGGTTCAAGTGAAGGAGAAAGGAAAGGATCTGTGGCAAAACAGAGTCTAAAAGGAGAAAAGAAGACAAAAACAAGACAAAGGAGGCAATGCTGTGGAAGCGCAAGTGTGGCCAGATCTGCCACTTACAGAGAGAGAAAATCCAGAAACGTGTGTTGGGTTGTATGTAAAATGCCCCAAATTTTGATTGCTCACAATATACTAAAAAATTCAGAAGCACCGTGTAGGCTATCTGGGTCTGGGCAGGCTCTTTGTGGCCTCCGGTACAGGTTGGCTCTTGGACCTCTTGCATTTGAATTTCTGGTCTGTCCTGTCTCACTCTGGATGCTTGAGCAAGTTTGTGTCCTCTCTTATCTTGGCTGTGAAACAAGGGTGATGGTAACAGCTACCTCATGGGGTTACTATAAAGCTTTGTCATAGTCTCTGTGTTAATGCCATCACCTGAGGCAGTAACAAACTTAGTCTGCAAATTTGTCAATGTGGGTTTTGGAAATCAGTTAAAAATCAATGCCCTGTTTTATCAGCCTGTATTCAGAATTCTGGATTTTTACCTGGCTTTCAATGAGGCAGCTTGTTAGAGGGGAGAGAGATGGTCCAGTGAGCCTGTCTTTGTGACTGGGACTGTGAGTTGGCATCCAGGGCCCCGTACCCTCGTTGATTGGACAGGGCCCACAAAGAGATCCGACAGAGTTTTTGTTTGTCAGAGGAGGGAACACACCAAGGAGATTTGTTACTCATTTAAAAAATGATTGGGCATGAAATGGATGCTGTTTGGATTACACAGAAACACATCATCTCATTAGCTTTTTTTTCAGAGTCACAAAAGGCTGAATGGTGAGTTGATTCCCAGCCAGTGGAATCTGTTGCTAAAAATCTCTATTACACATTTGCATGGGGAAGAAATACTTGATAAAAAGGGAGTTTCTTTTACTTAACTGGTTTTTCTTCTCCTTTCACCCTATTCGTTATATTTGTGGAATGCTGAGTATCCATTTCCAGCTTGACTTCCCTGATTAGAGGCTGTAACCCCCCTTCCCCCATTTCCCTTGTCCGGCACTGGCCTCCTTGGCTAGGATAGATGGCTAAGTGAAGTGATCAGTGTTCTGATATAGGGTGTTATGAGAGTGGAGCCCAGTTTTACTAAGAGAGGGAGTCACGGAAAGGGTTCCAGTGGAGGGCAGGGACAGGCTAGCAGGAATGGTGGCTCCCAGGAGGAGAAGTAGACATTTGAGAAGAGTAGACTTCAGGGCTGGGCTTCAACCTGGTGGAGAAAATGATCCAGTTTGGGCTGATGCAACTATTAGGAATGTTGAAAGGGAATCATGTGGGGAAACAATGTAACAAACATTTATTGAGGACTTTCTAAGATCAATATTAAGTCTCAACACATGGTCTCATCTAGTCCTGGTAACCACAATGTAAAGAGAATGTTAACTGCTCCCCTTTGTAGCCCAGAGAGGCTGGGCTGTATAATTTGCCCAAGGTCACACAGCACCTAAGCTGCTGAGCCCAAGTGTGCAACTGACTCTGCCCGGAACACCAAGTTCATTTTCTGTATGGACCATACAGACATCCTGGTAATTACTCAAGAAGAAATCAGTAATTACACAAGAAGAAATGGTGTCCAGGAAGCCTGACATTTGGGTTCTCTGTAGTCTGTTCACTTTGAGTTCTGGTGGCTTGAGCAATTGTCAGTCAAGACACCTGTGTGAAAGTAGAGCGCTGTGCCTGCTCTGACACGGTGGTGCTCATGAGGTGAGTCCACATCTGGGCTAGCACTTTCTTAGACCTCAATATATTAATTAGGTATCTGGAAACTCAATGCTATAAGAATATAAAGCTGAGAATTAGCCATTCTAGAGATTAAGTCCTGGCCCTACCACTGTTTGTATATTCTTAGAAAAGTGATGAAATAGATCAAGATCTGTCCTTTTCTCCAACACTCCTGGCCATTTCCTACCTTGGGACCTTTGCAATGGCTAGTCCCTACCTTGGGGCCTTTGCAATGGCTGTTCCCTTTGTCTGGAATGTTCTCTGGTGCTGTTCATCATGTTCTGCCTTGTCAGATCATGGCTTAAATGACACCTTCTCAGAGATATCTTCCCGGACCACATAATTGAAAGTGATCGCTCAGGAGTTGTTCACTGTGTCACTCTTTTAAAGATTAACTGTTTATAATGGGCCACAGCTACTGCAGCCTCCACCAGACTGAGCCCAGCGCAACAAGACGGTCCCTGGCAACCACCACCAACTGCTCTGACAGGGATTACAACAGAGGGCTCTGGACAGAGCTGGAGAAAAATGTGGAACAAAATTATGATATACAAAAAGTCAAAACAAAACCAGAGTTACTGAAGTAACTCTCAAGGTTCACCTGCAGCCAAAGATTAAGAAGATCATAAAACAAAATGGTACTAAATGGGCACACCAGCCCAGGGACAAGAATGAGAATGCAGGAGGGGACAAGAAGGGTGATAATGAGGACTCCAAGATCAAGAAGGGAAGAGTATAGGTGTATCTTGGGATTAGCAACCAGTGTTGTAGAACAGTAAGTGTATTAATTGTTTAATGAGAAACTAGTTTGCTCTATAAACCTCCATCTAAAGTACAATTTAAAAAATTCAAAAATAAAGAACAAATATTTGTGATCTAAAGCTCTAACAAAAACCATATGTAATTGCTGGGATTGTTGCGTAACATGTTATTTTCTCTGCTAAAAAAAATCAGCTGCTTGTATATTCAGTACCACTGACTGAATTGTTTGCTTTAAAATGGTTAAGTTTATATTATTTGAATTTCATGCCAATACATTTTTTTATATCAGCTCCTTATAACTATCCAATTTTTTTACCTCCTTTTTTCATTCTTTATCTCTTCTTTTCTCTCTGCACCCTTCCTTTTTCTCTGTCTTTCCTTTCTTGTAATCCTTCCACTAGAATATAAATTCTTTAAGAGCAAGGACTGTATCTGTCTTACCCATTTTTTAATGCCTAGTTCTTATAATAGAGCGGAGCACATAAAATGAATTTTATGAATGTGTGCTGAATGGATAAATTAAAGTTTTCCCTATGTCAGTCTGGAGATGTTCCACAGACCCTTCTAGCTCTGAACCTTTGTGACTTAGAAACTCCATATTGCAAGATCCATTCAGAGATACTCCTTGTACAGACAGCTGATTGAGCATTTACAGAGCACATCACTTTGGGAATTTGGAATTCTGAAATAATAAGCATGACCTGTTTCCTGGCTTGAGGAACAGGATAGAGTAGTGGTTAAGCCTATGGCCATGGGTCATTCATGCATTCATTTAGCAATTGTCCTGCACCCTCATCATGACTGAGACATTGTTTTAGGGGACGGACATGTAGTAGCAAAGAGGGCAGACAGTATCTCTGGTCTCCTGAGGCTTATTATTATTTAAATTTTGACATATTTAGAGCTACATTCCAGTTTGAGCACTTATAAACTGCATAGTATTTGGTAAATTCTAATTTTCTTTCCTTGTCTGCCAAATGGCAATGACAGTGACTGTACAAAGTGGTTGTGAAAGTAGAATGGTACTTGGCTTTGGAAAGTGCAAGTCCAGGCCCTAGAGGCAGGAGAGCATACCAGATGTTAAATACTTGGTGAGATGTCCAGTGTAAACAGGCAAATGTTGGAGGGTGAGGATTCAACTATGAAAGGGCAATGTGAGGCCAGACTGTGGAAGACAAAGTTTTTTTTGTTTTTAATTCAGATTCACAACTAACGGAATAGCAAACATAACTTTCAGAAGAACATTAATTGTCTTTCTCTGATGGAGAGAACTTTGCAGCCATTATAGTATTCAAAACAGTTATCTCCTTGCTCTTTTTTACCTTCTAGAGGCTCAGCATGTGACCAAAAAGGAAAGGTTTTACTACTTATGTTTGGTTCTCTGTTCCTTTTAAGAAACTCCATAAGTACTTGCCCATTATTTCTGTTCTGTCTGCTTTCCATGTGCAGTTAAGACCTAATGTATGTTTTCTGTTTTCACTATGGAGCTTGTCTTTGATGTAATGGAGGTAACTGGCCATTGATTGGCATATGAAGACATACAGTAAGAAAGCTGGTTATTGGCAAGTTTGGGACTGTAATTTGCTTAGTTTATTCAGTTGCATGTGGCAGTGTACAGTGATTGAACAGCATGGGACAAAAGAAACAGAGGAATAGAAATAATACAAAAGACTTAAATGATACAGCACTTACCAAACCCTGCATTGGGAAATACAACCATTCTTCTGTCAGCTTGGGTTGGTTTTTAATAGCTTAGAAGATGCTACAAAAACCTCAGCTCCAATCAGCACTAACTTTGTCATGATTGTTTCAATGTTATCACTTAAGGAATGAAATTTAATAACCCTGGGAATTATCCCAGGGAAGCAGAAATGAATTTCTTCTAATTGGAGAAAGAAAGGTCTTGGAAATGAATAGTCTCCAATTACCCATTTGTAAATCCAGAGCCAGGTGTTTCTGAAAAACTAACAGTGGGAAAGATGAACGTAATAACAACTTTTTTATATTCATACCTGAGGAGCCACAAATGCTTATTAGTAACTCATGTATGTATCTCACTCAATGCTTGGCACATAGAAGATTCTCAGGAAAGATCAGTTCTTTGAAAAATCCTGGGAACTTTGACCAGTCAGACTGAGATCTCTGAGAACAGATGGCATAGGGTTTCTCCCAGGGGTCATAAAATACATTTTTGATTAACTGGCTTTAACTGGAGCTGTATCTGGGTCCCGTAAGAGTCAACAATTTGCTTTTGAAGGTTCTTTGTATGTATTTTTACTGCCATTGATTTTCCATCTCAGATATCAGCACCCTGGAGAGCTCTCCACTTCCTTCTAGGATGGTTTTAAACTTGGTCAACACTTTCATCATTTCTCAAACTTTTCTAAGAAAGAGCCCCTAAAGGGAGGTTAAAGTAAAGGCTTACTCTAAGGTTCAGGGGGCAGAATCCATAGTGAACACATACATTCTTGAAGTCTCTTTTACAACTTTACATGGATTTTGCATTCTGTTCCATTATATATCACTGATTGGCTTAATAGAAATAAAAAGTTTTACTTTATTTACCATCTAGTAAAGGAAGGCCTGGTGGTACAGTGGTTAAGTGCTTGGCTGCCAACTGAAATGGCCAGTCATTTGAACCCAGCAGCTTCTCCATCGAGGAAGATGTGATAGTCTGCTTCTATAAAAGATAACAGTCTTGGATATCCCATGGAGTGGTTTACTCTGTCTTATATGATCCCTGTGAGTTAGAATCAGTCTAAACAGATCTTTTATTTTCTTTTATTTTGTGGTCTAGTAAAGCAGATGCTTCAAGAATATTCACTGGAAATTTTCATTTCTCTAGCCCACCATACCCAACTTGAGAAACAAGGATTATATTAGATCATGGATGACAGGAGATGGATGGGGTAGAGAAGACTGTGAGGGATACCTTTGATGCCAAAACCCTGTTGCCATTGAGTTAATTCTGACTCATAGTGACCCTATAAGACAGAGTAGAACTACCTCATAGAGTTTCCAAGTAAGGTCTGGTAGATTTTGAAGTGCTGACTTGTTGCTTAACAGCCATAGCTCTTAACCACTATGCTACCAGTGCAGGGCTGCCTAGTTCCCCTTCTTCAGCTGGTCTTCGGACTCATTAGGGAGATGACCAGGGAGTAAGTACCTTGTTGCCTCACTAAAACTCTGTACTGATGTTCTGATCACAGGACACTCTACTAGGGTGGTGGCCATCTCAGCTGAAGCTCTGAGAACTCATTTGAGCATCCTTGTCTCATTCTGGGCCAGGCTTTACCTGCAGACATTTTAATTCTGGTTTTAATTAACAACTGCATCAGCCAAGCTCTGTAGGACAGGGCAGAAAGCAGAGACATGGAAGCCACTGTCTTTGGATGGGAGAGTACCAGCTTTACACAGTACACCTCCTTTGCTGAATCCTGTCTGCCTATTTGTGCCCATCATACAGCATACAGTCTCCATGGACTCAAGACCATGTCTGTTAGGATCACCAGTGTTTGCCCAGACTTCTTAACCGGATAATTTTTTTCTATTCATTTACCACTGGCACTAGAAGGTAGGCTTTGAGGTTCCTTAGCCCCTAAACCCCGTGACTCTCTAATAGAGCCTTTCTGAGCCAAGGATCTTCTTACCCTTCCTGCTCTCTCCCACCTCCTATGCCAAAAAGAATATGTTCTTGTACATTTGTGTACAGGCATTGTTATTCACCCTTGATGTGCAGAATTTAGGACAAAAAAAAATTTCATCCTTTATGCCCAGACTTTATACGCCAATTTAGGAGGAAACAAAGAAAATACTGCCTTCCTAGAGATGTGAGAGTCCTTGGGTGGTACAAAAGGTTAAGTGATAGACTACTAACCAAAAGGTTGGTGGTTTAAATCCACCCAGAGGTATGTTGGAAATGAGATTTGGCAGTCTCTTTCTGAAAGTCACAGCTTTGACAATCCTATGGAGCAATTTTGCTCTGCATGCATGGAGTCTCAGTCATAATCAGTGGCAACTAAAAATGATAAGTAGAGATGTGTAAGCTCCTTAGTTGTTATACAGTTTCAGCAGTGTTATGAATCTGGTTAATCAGCAAAATTTTCCTGGATGAAGTGGACCCTGAACTTACTATTTAAAAAGATCTTTTAATTCCTTTTGTGGAACTAAGTCTATAATTTTAACACTGAAAAAAGCTGAATGGAATCGTGGTTCCAGGACCTTCGGCCTCTGAAAGGTGCAAAAGTTCTTTGTCCCTGGTGAATATGCCACTTTCTGTCTTTCAGAACCAAGGTATAAAGAGCTACTGAGACCGGTGAAGATGATAATTGGATGTATAGTATGTTCCAGGCTCTGTGCAAGGCATTGTCTTTCACATACTATCTCATCAGGTTCCCACAGCACCTCAATAAAGTAGACCTGTCTGTCTGCAACTGAATCCTAGATGATTCAGTAATGTTTCAAGATCACTTAGGTAGCAAGTGGCATAGCTGCATCTCCGAAGTCCACAGCTCTCTGATTTCAACCTTTGGACTCTTAGACCAAACACCAAAACCAAACCCACTGCCATCAAGTCAATTCCAACACATAGGGGCCTTATAGACAGAGCAGAACTACTTCACAGAGTTTCCAAGGAGTACCTGGTGAATTTGGACTGCTCACCTTTTGATTAGCAGCCATAGCATTTAACCACTACTCTTCTGAACTCTTATGGGAAATACTAAGGAAAATTTGGAAATGCTTGAAGCTTCTGAGTTTCTCTATCATTTCATTATAAATAACCGTGGCTGTTGGACCCGACTCGACGGCACTGGGTTGGGGCTGCATAATAATGGTAGAATCGTGTTGATCAGCACCAAAGGAATTACTATCTGGATGCCTTTAGTCTGGAAAAAGCTTTGTGTTTCACAGGAATTTTAAATGCATTAAAGTGAAGCACAGGTACAAAAGATAGACTCTATGAGCCACAGTAATCTTTTAAGTATACCTTTTTCCTGAAATGTTGTGCTTTTTTTATGTCCTCTTGTTCTCCTAGGTCATAACTGGTTCTTTTGTATTTTAAGAAATTCAGTCTCTTTTGTTCATAAATGTCTTATGAATTATTTATGTCAATTATAATGAAATGGAACTCAAATGCTTTTGCAATTATAATATTTTAATAAATTATGATCATTTTGATGGATGAGATGGTTAAGACTTCTTTGTGAATGGTGTCTTTTCCCTGTACTTAGAATTTAGGCCATTCTCAGGTCCTGGTGGAGCCCCTGGCTGGCACAGCGGTCAAATGCTTGGCTGCCAACTAAAGGCTCGTGGTTCAAATTCACCCAGAGGTGCCTCAGAAGAAAGGCCTCATGATCTACTTCCAAATGGTTATAGCCAATAAAAATCCTCTAAAGTGCAGTTTTACTGGCACATGTCAGGCCATCATGAGTTGGAACCAGCTCCACAGATACTGGTTTGGTTTGATTTTTGTTGTGTTCTTGCTGCCTATCCCCATTTCACCACCAGGGGGCGCGCATCTGTCCATGGAATGTGGACCATGCGCATGTCACTGAAGGAAACACAAAGACTAAACTGGCTCCCGTTACTTAAGTCAGAGTAAGTTTAATTCATTGGGCATAAGAACTGTCTTTAAAATAAATGTTGAATTTTGTATTATTATAAAATTAACACAAGCTTATTAGAATTACTAACAATCTGTCTTTGACTTCTAATGGCGCAATGTTTTCTTCACCTTCTGGGATAGTGTAATTCTCTTCTGGAATCTTCCGATGGACAGCGGTTAAGTATGTCACTCTTGGTATTATAGTTATCACCTTTTTGCTAAGATAAGCTGTTTTCATGTTTAGTGGTTCTAAGCATGTCCTCTAGTGTGATGCTCACCTAGACTGAATTCCAGACCCACCTGTTTTGTCACCACAGACAAGTGACTTAACATCTCTGTGTTAGTTTCTTCATTGGGAAACTGAGAATAATATCTTACAGATTCATAGGTATTACCATCTTTATCATCAATTCTCTAGTTAGGCAATGCACTGTGTAATAAAATGCCTATCTTCTCATCTTTTCCAATTATTTCCCCTCCCTTCTCTTCCTCTCCTTTTTTTGTACTCTCTCCCACCTCACTTTTAAATGGGAATCAGTTTCTTGGCAGAAGCACTGGATAAGGAGCCTTTTCCTCATGATCCTGGAATAGCTGAGGGGCAGGATATGGTGTGGGATGATAGCTCTGAGAGGGGAGGATTTGCTTGCCAGACTAATAAAATCTGTGACGTGTGATTTTACAGAGCATACTTCTACAGCTGCAGTAGTAGACCCCTCTTAATGCTTTCTTTTCTAATGATCTTGATGTGTAAATTAGCCATGTTCAGCTTATCAGTGGTTGCTCATAATGTCTTGTTTAGCACATGAGCGGAGGGGCAGTGCTCTTCCCAGCCACTGTCATTAGTTCTGGACATGAGCAGGACATGCATAACTCCAAGTCTCAGAGGCAAATGCCAAAGTCTAACAGGGATGCACACCTGCTTTGATCCTAGGCAATGATCATGACTTGTCATTGGCTCCCAGATACCAGTGAGATTTTGTGGTTAGATTGTCAGGGAAGCAGGGCATTATGAGTTTTCAGGGTGGTATTTTCAAACTGGGCCAGGGACAGGCAGCTGTGGTGTCAGCCCAGAGACTTGGGGACCATGAGTTCATCCACAAGGTATTGCAGGGAGAGCCCTGGGAAATAGAGGACAGTCAAGAGAAACTGAAGTCCTCATGTATTAGTGGAATGGAGGCTGAGATTGGTCCAGGGAGAGAGGTTTATTTTTAGAGAAAGAAGAACAGGAAGGAGAAAGGGCACCTCCTTTGGAAGTAGGGAGATCTGGATTTGAGCACTGGCTTTGCTTTTTATTTGCTGTATGGTGTAGGGAATTTACTTTCCCTTTTCAAATCTATTTTTTTATCCTCAACTATCATAAGTATCTACGTATGTTAGTATATTCAATCAACCTGATGACATAGGATTTGGTGTCCCTTCCCACTCCCCCGTTGGATGTTAGTACATGCAGAACCATTTCCTCCTTTATAATATCTCTGATATTTCTTAATTGGACATCCTGTAATTAACTATGGTGTAGTAGTAAAAGCTTGACTGCTACCAGAAGGTCAACAGAATTCACCAACTGTTCCTTGGAAACCCTACAGAGCTGTCCTCCTCTGTCCTACAGGGTCACTATGAGTCAGAATTAACTCAGAGGCAGTGAGTTGGGGTATTATTCCCTATAGATGGACATTCAAATTGCTTAAAATTTTCCCTTATTATGGACCATTAAAATGAACATTTCTACTTACTATATTAACTTGTCTTATCATAGGATATTACTTTTCTCTTTCTTTTCATTATGAGAAATTTCCTCTATACCAAAATGTTGAGAGAATGGTATAATAAACTCCCACAAGCTTATCACCTATAATTCAGTAATTGTTATTTAAGGGCAGGACTGTCCCTTCCTCAAGAAAGGTATTTAATTTACAAACCCTCCAACCAAAACAGTCGTTCTCAAATAAGTTCTGACTCATGGAGACTCCATGTGTGTCAGAATTGAACTGTGCTCCATAGGGTTTTCAATGGCTGATGTTTCAGAAGTAGGTTGCTAGGCCTTGCTTTTGAGGTACCTCTGGGTAGACTCAAACCTCCAACCTTTCTGGTTAGCAGCCTAGCACATTAACCATTTGCATCACCAAAGGCTTCCCATACACACTGTGATAATGTAACAGGATGTTTATTGCTTTGATATAGAAAGAAAGATGTCCACAAGTCCTCAGTTTGAAGGGAAAAGATACCTTACCAGGAGGGGCATCTTTGGTCATCCATTTATCTTCTGTGTCTTTGTTCTTGTGTATCCGGTGTCTATTTTCCTTTTCATCCCCTAGTCTTCACACACGTGTGTTCAGTCCCTGTCTGTATCACTTGGCTGTCTACCCTATCTAGACACATGGCAAGCAGGCCCCCTTGTTCAGCCTCAGAAATTTGGCCAACCCCTTGGACGTGAAAGCTGAGAACAGTGAGGGAGGCTTTCCAAGCTGCCATTCTTCCTGGCAGAATCCCGTGGGCAGAGTCTTCTATTCTGTGTTCTGTGTGGCTAGTAAACAAACCCCTCTGGAGAGGAGAGGGAAGGAAGGAGAAGGCATGGGTTACCATGGGGACAGACAAGCTGTAATAAATGTTACAGTCTTAGCTTGATGAGGTTTTAGCAGTTTGGAGTTAATTTCTTTGTCAATCACCCATTAAGTCACTCCTAATAAATCAGTGAAAGTTTCTTTGCTCTTCAGGGGAACCTTGGATGAGCATGACTCTGGCAGAAAGCAACCTTAAAAGCAAAAAAAGAAAACAAGCAGTCGTTAATTTATAGACTTTTTGCAAATTGAGTGCCTTTTTTGCCCAAAGCTTCCAGGAGTCGCCAGAATAGACCACAAATTCACAGTGCTATTTTAGACTAAGATCTTGGCTTATTGGTCTTCACAGGTAGGCTTGTTGTCTCCTAGAATCCTGCATGGCTTAACCTTCTCTGTGGTTTCACAGCCCTTCATGACAATGCCTTGCTACCCTCTCCAGCTTTTATCACACACCAGCCCTGCTCCAGCTGCTTCCAGCACAATGAAATGCTTCAGTTCCCTTAAACTTGCCAATATTTCTCTTGCACCCTACAAGAGAACTTCTTTTTGTCTAGAATGTTCTTCCTCATATCATTACCTAGCTTATACGAACTTTTCCATGGATATCATTGTCTTTCAGGTTCTGATTCCCCCGAGAGGCTTGATTAGGTATCTCATAGAATTTACCCCTCATGTAGCCTGTCTTTTCTATTGGATGTGAGTTCCTGGAGAGCAGAAACAAAGGTCTTGCTAGTTACAGAAGTACCTGACACAGCACAGATGCTCTGCAAATATAAATTAAATAAACACAAGTATATGTGACTCCCCTAGATGACTCACAGGGACCCTGTGAATCAGTCCACAAAATTGAACCTTCTGTTTATCTCAGGACCTCAGAGGTGGCATCAAGCTCTGCTGGTACAGGTCTTATGGCTACTTTGCCAGTTCGCTTATAGTATGTACCCAAGGACACTGAAAGGCTTTAGTATTTTAAAATCAATGTAGCTAATTAAAAAATAATTTGTTGAACTGGAAAACAAGTTCAGAAACAATTAAGATAATTAAAATATCACAACCTTAATTGAAACCAAGCAGTGAGCTTAAAAAATAAATTAAAAAACAAGACTTATGTGGAGACTGATTAACTGGCTTTTGAATTCAGTGCATTTCGGCTCAGCACATCTTTCTTTAAATGAATCCATTCTTGTTTTGTTTTTAACCTGGCAAAAATTTTTGTAAAAATTATTTTAAAAAAATAATAATTGGACAAGTGACTTGTGCCATTTGTCACTTGATTGGTTTCTATACGTGGACAGAAAAAGACAAAATTAACCTTTCACATTTATCTACTCTGTGCTAGATGCATTATCCTATGTCAATCCAAGTCTTGTGATAGAAGAGATGATGGGGACTCTGTGCTTTGCCATCCTCTAGGAATTGCAGCATCCTGTCACTAAGCATACAGTAACCATCTACCTTGTGCTTAGCTCTCTGTACACCATAAACCAAACCATACAAACCCATTGCTGTCAAGTTAATTCCAACCCATAGCAATCCAATAGCGCAGAATGGCACTGTTCCATACAGCTTCTAAGGACTGGCTGGTAGATTTGCACTGTTGACTTCTTCGTTAGCAGCCAAGCTCTTAACCACTGTGCCACCAGGGCTCTGTCCACACTGTAATAGATATGCACAATAAGACAAAGACAGGATCACTATTCTAGAAGGGCTTGTGTACTCTGAAGACGACTGACTGCTGCTATGCAGTCAACTTATGCTGACCCCACGCCTTGTGATTGGTTACAAATTGGACTATTGTGATTGTCAGGATTTTCTCTAGGTAATTTTTTGGAAGTAGATCCCCATGCCTTTCTTCCTGGTCCACCTTCTTCTAGAAGCAATGCCGAAACCTGTCCAATGTCATAGTAGCGTATAAGCCTTTACTGACAGATGCTTTAGCTGAGGATTGAATCCCCAAGAATACTTTGAGTCAGTTGTTAATGTAACTGTTTCCCCAGCTATAGTGCATGTGAGAATTTGTGTGGGGAGTTTCTTAAAATGTCAGTACTTCAAACGCATAGAAACACAAGTAGATATCAGCAGTTACCAGGGCCTGAGGGAAGGTAGGAATGAGGAGTTATTGCTAATGGGTATAGAGTTTCAGTTTGGAGTGATGAAAGCTTTGTTACTAGGTGGTGGTGATGGCTGCACAGCATTGTAAATGTAATTAATGTCATTGAACTACATACTTAAAAATGGCTAGAGTGGCAAGTTTGGTGTTGTATGTATTTTACCATGCCCTTCCCCCAAATAAACTTCAGTGCCAATACTCGAACCTCAAGCCCAGAGTATTGCATTCATTGAGATTGGGTCAGGGCCTAGGAATCTGCATGGAAAGAAACAGCTCAGATGATACAGATAGAAGTTATATCACTGAGCACCAGAAGAAGGTAGGAGCTTCATATAGCTCATTATGAACAAGTCTTTGACCAATCCAGTCATTTCTTGGCAAAACTAAACAACAACAACACAAAAGTGATGATGCTAGAATCTCTTGCTTTCCAGAATAACTCAGAAGTCAGAGAGAGCAGGCTGCAGTCTCCTGGCCTCTGCAGGTGATGTTCTCTGTCTCTCTCAGGCTGTGAGAACTTACAAGTGATGCTCTGGAGGACTACCATCCTCCTTCTCACCCCAGCAGAGCTCCTTCTTCCATATGGTGAACTGTAGGCAGTGCTATCTGTGTCCCCAGGAAATGTACAGGACATTTAGGAGACAGCCATGCTGAACAGTCAACAGGCACACTAGAGTACAGTGGGACCTGAAGGTCATGAGGGTGGAATGAGTGGATGCAGTGGGGTGAGACGGGGGAGGAGGTCCCATCAAGGTGGGCTTCTACCAAGACTGGTAAACGCCATGTCCATGCCTTGGGAAACAGTGAGGCATGGAAGTCTGAAAGGAATCCAAGCATCCTTGAGGTTGTACCTAGATGAAATGACTCCCTGCTGTCACTGCCTGTGGACACAGCAAGCCCTCTGGCCCTGAGATTATGCCTAGATGAAATGACTTCCAGTTATCACTGCCTGTGGACATGGCAAGCACTCTGGCCTGGTGATCTATTTCTGAAAATCAGCCAATGGAAAGCCTATGAATCACAAGTCTGATCTGCGACTGATCATGTGGATGGCACAAGGCTGGCCAGCATTTTGTCCAATTGCATGTGGGCTCACCATGAGTCAGGGGCTGACTTCACATCAGATAAAAACAGCAACAACAAGAGGCTATACACAAATGGTTCATTTGGGCATATTTGGCAGACATCCTGTGCTTCCTTTTCTTCTTCAAGTCGGCAGAAGGCAGTCCAAGCATGGAGCTGCTGCCGTCACCCTTGCTGCTGTACCCTGAACTCTCCAGGGTCTCAGGTAAGATCAGGGCCAGAAGAGACTAGGCCTGTGTCCTGGCTGTGCCAACAGAAAAGCCTGAAGCACAGCTTCCAGAAATCATTAGCACCATGACAAGGAAGCTCCTAACCCTGAGCAGGGTTGTCACCAATACTGAGCTCTCTCTCCCCACCTTCTCACCTGCACAGTATTCCTGAATTTTATTAAGGAGCTTCTCAAATGCCACTTATTATTCTGGTCTCTTATCATCCTTTTTCAGGAGTGCCTTTTAGGAGTGTCACTGTGAGCCTTGGGGCTGTTAGGAAAAGCGTATTTGGGAGGCCAGCATTTAAATGGAAATGACCCAGTCCTTTTACCATCCTTGTCCCCTTCCTATGCCAGTTTTGCTGCTTTTCAAAAACAAAATGTGTCCTGGTGATTAAATAAACGTTGACAGCTTGATCTGTTACTGTTTTGTTGTTCTGTGAAGTTCATTTACTCTAAATAATTCCTCACACATGTTTGAAGTATTCAGACCCTGCTAATTAATTTTTAGCACAATGGATTTCTTTATGCAAATTGTAAAGTAAGTATGTGTACAGAGTTAAAAAACTGACAGTTTTTATTTATTGGTATTTTGGGTTGGATGTGTTTTTGTTTTTGTTTATTTTAAGAAATGTTAGCTTCAAAAATTAGAGGGGCCAACTTTAGTAGTTAGCTGCATGGTAGGCAGACCAGTGACAAGATTGCAGAAACATAATACAAATTTATAATGAGTCAAAATTATACTTTTAGACTTGCTTTTCGTGGCTTTGCTGCCACTTGAGAGATTGCTGTATCCAGAGGGTGTAGGCACAGAGCTGGGTGGGTGCCCCGTTCTTAGGGAAGGAGTACTGGGGCTGGTGTACCTGTCCTGTGTGTTGCACTGGGAGGCTGCCGCTTGTACACACGGAGTCTCATTCTTCTCTGAAGGCCTGTCATGGATATGGGACTTCCACGGATAGGACTGTAGGAATGAGACTCCTAAGAACCTAGAATCCTGCTTCCAGGGTTTTGAAGTACTTGGTGTAAAGGGGTGTCTCATAATCATATTTTAAGGAAGATGCCAAGTGATTCTCTGATGCTGGGTGCACCATATAGAGGTGAGGAGTTTGGAATTTCTCCCAGCAACTTACCTTTAATATCTTTATTTGTAAAATGGGCACATTAACAGCAGCTCCCTCCCTGGGTGGTTGTGAGGATTAAATGTGCTAATCCAATTAGAGGGCTTAGTTCACTGCATGTAAGTCAAAAACACTCAATGAGTGCTAACGATTCTTGTTATTATGGAGGCTTATTATTCACTCTGGGACTAAATACACACACACAGACACACATACAAATTAACAAGCATATTACGAGGTTTTTGACATGTGCCAGGATTGTTTCCTTTCAGGTACTCTCAAACGTTAACTTATTTAATTCTCAGGGCGATCAATAAGTAAGTAATAGTATCCCTATTTACAGAAGAATAAATTGAGGTCTAGAAAGGTTAATAAACAGCAGAGCCAGGAATCAAACCCAGAACCTCACCCCAGAGTCTGTTCTTGCCTGCTGCTCCGTCTTCACTTGTTTTCCTTGTGACTGCACTGTCTGTTCAGATCACTGGGTGCCTGTGTGGGTGTTGCATGTTTCTAAAGTTGGCTGCAGAAGCAAAAAGCACCTTATGGTCTGTCATAAAACCTGCCATGCAGTGCTTCAGATTTGGACACCCATGATCCTAGGCTAGCAGGTCATTATCTGTCTCTGAAATCTTAAGTGGAAATCCCAGGAATTCTGTGGTGGTTGGCACTTGGGAAAATGCTTCATCTGACAACTGTGTCTAGTGTCCAGTGGTCTGATTCTCAAATTTTTTGACATCTGTAGGTTCTCTACTTCATTGTAGAAAGAAACAGAACAAAACCTATTGCCATTGAGTCAAATTTTACTCATAACAACCTTATAGGACAAAGTAGAAGTGCCCCACAGAGTTTCCAAGGAATGCCTGATGGATTTGAACTGCTGACCTTATGGTTAGCAGCTGTAGCACTTAACCACTGTACTACCAGGGTTTGTGGGGTTGAAATATGACAAGCGGCATTATGGGACAGGCATAATCATCATTAGTGTAATCTGGAAATCATCCTTAATAATTGACTCAAATATAAGCATATATGACTGTCTTGGGGTTTTCTGCAAATGCTAATGGTGTAGTGGTTAAGTGCGATAGTGGTTAAGTGCCAACCAGAAGGTTGGCAGCTCAAATCTGCCACGCACTCCTTAGAAACTCTGTGGGGCAGTTGTACTCTGTCTATAGGGTCACTTTGAGTCAGAATCAACTTGATGACAATGAGTTGGTTGTTTTGATTTTGAGTCTCCTGGGAGACTCTTGGAAAGCAAGTCAAAGTTGGCTGTACTGCAGTACCAGGCATGGGGAAACAGTGCACAGGCGAAGTTATCCTGAGACTGCTTGTAACTGTTCCCAAGAACCAAGAGGAGTCTACCAGAGACCAGGAAGCTCTTGCTACAAGCTCTGGAAAGCCTGACCTCAGGGTACTCTGAGGGCAGACGTGTGTCTCCCAGAGTCAGCCTCAGTTTGAGAGCTTAGAGTGAGTGTCCTGTCCCGATCAGCCTCATTTTCATCTTGCAGCCTGTGTCCCTCTGTCAGTCTCCCGGCTCCTGAGTACATACCTTGGGAAGTGGACTCTGCCAGGTGTTTTCCCAGGGACCAGGACCTGGGTCTTGCTGCTCTACTAGCTGGCCTGAAGGTGAACCCCGCTTGCTCTGTACAGTGTGCAGCACCCCACACTGCTGAAGCTGCTGCAGTAGAGACTGCTGCCCTGAACTGTCAAGCAGAAGAAATGCCTTCAGATGTTATGTGTTCAGATCCCTTGAGAAACTGCCAGCAGCCATCTGAGGAAAGTGGTGTTCAGATTCTGGGCCTGAAACAGGGGGAGAAATCGTGACTTACTCTAAGAGTGGCTGGCATCACAGCAGCTGAGAAACCCAGTGGATCATGGGACAGTGGCATTTCTTAGAGTAATTTTGCGGTCCCTGCTTGGAATGCCAGTTTGTTTAACCAAATGTTTTGCGTGGGCGGGTTAGGTAAAACCGTTACCTCCCTGGCTGTGTAGAGCACTTATGAAAAATTTATTGCCTAATAGACTTTAGGTGCTGGAACAGGGAGATGGCACAATTGCTTTTGTTTTACAGAGAATTCCCTGAGGTCTCTGCCAGTGATGAGCGTGTGTACCTGAGCATGTAGAGTGCTAATTAACCAAGGACCTGCTGCTGAGCCTATTCTAGAAAATGTAGCAATATATGTGCTGCTGTCTTGGGGTACCTGTTCTGGAATTACTGGGTGGGGTCAACTTTTCCCCTCTCTTACTACTCCTGTGCTTAAGCACCTTTGGTTGATCGGTTTGTGATTGCACAAAAGTGCCTCCCTGAGTTTGCTCTGGCTGGTACCCCTGCCTGTGTTGCTTTTCTATGTTTTCACAATCCCGTCCATCCTTCACCTTCCCGTTCATTTGTTAATACTTTACTAATCCTTGCTCGGGAAATTGTTCCCTTTTTCCTCTTGAGTTCTGTTATTTTATATGCCACTCATGGCCTTTATCTAATTCTGCCTTATGCAATAAATATTTACATGTGAGCTGTCTCTCCCTCCATTACCTTGTAACTTTGTGTGGAGAAAATTCTCTTGTGTGTCTTGAAGTTCTTCACAAAACTTTAAACTAGGCTTACGCACATAGCACATAGTCAATGCCCAGTTTATTGAACTGAAACAAAACACTCTGTCTCCAAGGACTTTTTACATTACAGGAAATAAGTAAAATTAGGTATGAATGAAGTCACAAAGCAATGACACGAAAATAACCAAAGAGGGAATGGTAGTTCTTAGGCCATGGCTCATGCAAGAGTCAAAAGGATTTTTAAAAGTAATTCTTGCTTAAGATGAAGACACTGAAACTCCCCAAAGCACAAAATAATCACTGACTTGATGTTAAAGAATGTGTACAATTGGCACAGAATTCCCCTTGGCTTGGATTTCCATTCCGATTCCCACAAGCCTGAGAAAACAGTACAGAGTGTAAACGTATGGTCGACTGATTTTGTACTCCTTTGTTTGAATAGAAAAAGAAATTAAATTTCCCCAGAGGTCCTGACCCTCCTCTTTTTCTTCCTTTTTACCTCAGCCCTCGACCCATCCAAGGACCCCTGCCTGAAGGTGAAATGCAGCCCTCACAAAGTGTGTGTAACCCAGGACTACCAGACAGCCCTGTGTGTCAGCCGCAAGCACCTGCTCCCCAGGTAAGGCAGGAGGGGAAGTGCCGAAGGTAGCGCTGGGGGACACTGGCGGATGGGTTGTGCCAAATTTCCGTGAACACAGGGCACACCACAGGTTATGTACTGCTGTTTGATACAGCATTTGGAGCCTGTATTCCACCTGTGGTATGAATCTCAGTTCCTAAGCACAGGTGTGCAAAGAATGTTGAAGTCTTTATTTGTTTTAAATCAACATTATTCTGACTCCGAGCCCCCATCTGAGTAGATAAACAGAAAATCCCTTCTTGATCCTTAATGGAGCTTATGGCAGAATGACCCCCGGAACTAGACGACTTAATAGCTAGGAAAGTGGAGACTGAACGTTTAGCCTCCTGGCTGCCACTGGCATCCTTGCTGAGTTGTCCTTTGAAGTCTCTTTGAGGTCTGGGGCCTCTCTGCTTCCATCCCTATGTAGGGTGTGGGTGTTTCTGCCAGGCTGTGTCCTGGTTTGGGGGTCTGCTTCGACAGGCCCATCATACCACTGTTGCCTCTGAGACCCTGCCTTGCTATTTCCTCTGGGCTTGGCACCTGATTCCCCCTCTTCCCAGGCCAGGGGGATGCCTGCTTCCTCTTTTTCAGTTTCCTTAAAAATGTTTGCCTCCTACCCTGTGCTTACTGACAGCATTATCCACCCAGGGATCTTCGGTTTCTACAATTGATGAAAAGTGCTACTTTTGCTTTTACTCCAAAAAAAAAATACCTGAAGCAAGAAAGCCCAGAAGAGGCAAGTTTCCTGTGAGAATGAGATTGGGTGGCGGTGGAGCAAAGAGAGGCAGTTTTGGCAGCTGCTCTGCCCTGCTCCCTGTACTGCGCGTACAGCCGAGTGGTGTGACAGCAAGGTTTCGTACACTCAGCTCTGGGTTCAGCAGCTTGCTCTGCCGCTTCCTTGTGCTGTGAGTTTGTGTGGGTAAAGCAGCCTTTCTGAATTTTGGATTCCCACTGAAATCTGCAGTTTTGCCTCTTGGCTGTAGTTTGACCTCCTGGAACCATGCGTAATGTGGTCTACCCCTTTCCTTAGTGTTTGAAGTCTAAGCCTTACTGGCCCCTTTCACGCTCTCCTTGGGACATTGTAATGTTCCCTCAATCCTGTGAGTAGTTTTCTCTGAATATACTGCAGAACCTGCCGACCTCTGAAATTGTGGCCAATGTGGTCTGATTGCGTAAAGAAGGGCCACCTTCCCCGATCCCCTCACCAACCGCCCGTATCCTGTAAACATGACACCTGCGATCATAGACCTGGCCACCACAATCATCTTCCTCTGGATCATTTTAAACATTACTTTAAAAACAATCAGCCTTTGTCTCTACAGGACCGATATGTGAGGATAATGTGCTTTGCTCTTCCCCAGACTGGGGTGTTCTCCCCGACAGGAAAGACAGACATCATCCTTGGAACCCTTAGCACGTGCCAGACGTTGTGCTGAGCACCCCAGCCCTGGATTCTTTCAGCCATTTAGTTAAGCTGATGTTTTTGTTTCCATGCTACAAATGAAGACACTGAGGGAGAGAGAGCTGTAATAGGTTGCTTGTATGTCTAGTAAGTGACAGCCATAATTTAACCCTGCGACCATCGGCTCCCAAGCTTATGTTTTTCATCACGGTGATGTTTGGCCCCTTCATTTTACCTTTTCATGTTTATCCATTTATTGTCGTTCGACAAAAATACATTGAGTGTCTACTATGTGCTAGGCTTGTGCTAGGCACCAAGCTATGAAAGTAAACAAGAGACCTTGTTCTTACTCTCTAGAAAATTAAGTTCATTGGGGAATGGAATTTTTTTTTTTTAAAAAAAAGATCTGTGATTCAGACTTCCTTTTAAGAAATATATCCTCCCAGATGAATATGGACTATCCAGCCACACATGATTTCTCCCTTTTCTGAGTCCTGTTTTGTTTTTGCTGCAAATTTTCAAATACCCTGGTATGGTGCTATAGGTTGTCCAGCCACATGATCTTATTGTTTGTGTGTGTGTGTGTGTGTGTAAGATGGAGAGTTCACTGCATGCTCCTTGTTACGTGGTTTTCTGTACCTCTGTAAAAACAGTGTAGGGGCGGTGTCTGAGCTCCTCCATTGCAATAAGAGGGAGAGAGAAGTGAGGTCAGCAATGCAAGACTGACGTCTATGAGCTGGAGGCCAGACGAGTCTCCTCTCTCACCATTTTTACTAATTCTGGCACCAACTGTCCTTCCCACAGCGCTCTCTGCTTCATTTGACAGTTCATTGCAGTGGCCTTGAAGGACTTACAGATGACACTCACAATTATGGGGCTTATTCAGAAAGTAACAATGAAGGCTCAAGAACTCAGATATAGTTCTTTTGTCATGAAAGCCTCTCCCCAGCTGTGCTTGCAACCGTATCTCTCCTTGGCCCTCAATCTCAGCTCAGAGGCACTCAGCTGCCTCTTTCTTTGGGCTGGGAAGCCCACCATACCATCTCCTATTGCCAGGTCTCCTGCTGGCCTCTCTCCTTGGTGGTGATGGGCTCCTTTCTTTGCTGTAAAATTGGCTAGCTTTTAAGGTAAAACTGACCAATCACCATGGTGGACCACAATTACGCTATCGCAAAATCACCTGGATGGGACTTATAGGACCATGACTATACAGCCCACACACCAAAATAGTTAACCCACCACAACCCCTAACACACGCACATACACACACACAGTGCCCAGACCAGTGCCATGTTCAGAGCAAGCACTGGATAAACTTCGGAACCGCAGTAGTAACCAGAGGAATCGATGCACCTTGTTTGGGCCCTGGTTGCCCCGCCGCCCTGTTCGGCCCTCTTTCACTTGGCTTTAGTCAGCATCCTCCCCCAGATAGGGGATGGGCAAGATAGTAGAGAATCAGGTGATCTCTAGGATTCTCTTCCCCAGCCAGTCACAGGCCTGTTACCCCACACCCATAACTAGAATCACTGTCTTGTTTTGCTTCCTGGATGTATGGAGTAGATGGCAAATGCCTGAGAAGCCAGAGACGCCAGTCGACAGCTTAGAGCTTGCTGTGGTTCCACCCTTCTTAGTGGTAGCCAAAACCTTCTAGGGCTCCTGGGTTTATCCCTTTTTTTATTGTGCCTCAGAATGGCCACCACCTCTGCAATCACTGGTGACACCATGGGTTAAGTGCTGCGTCTGCTAACCAAAGGCTTGGCAGTTCAAACCCTCTAGGCGTTTCTTGGAAACTGTCTGAGCCAGTTCTACTCTGAGCTCTAGGGTTGCTGTGAGTCAGACCTGACCCGGTGGCAGGGGGTTGGTTTTGGTTTATACAGCCCCAGCCTGGTAGTTCTGACGGCCTATGTCGGCTGTTTGCAGTTACTGTCAGAAGGGCTGCACAGCTCAGTGGAAAAGTGGATGCTTGTAACTTCTGTCCACAGCAAGAGATACTCTCTCCTGTCCTCCCCCTCTGACCTGCATGCATCACATCTAGCTTTCTAATTTAGATGCAGACCAAGTTTTCCCAGAACTGCTGTAGGCTTTGGCAGGGCACGCTTGTCTAAAACACAAACAAACATAAAACACACAAGGCTGTTTCTGAGAGGTTTTGGAAACCTGTGGTCTCTTCCATGGGGCTTATGAATAAGAATGAAAGAAGAGGCAGGCCTCAGAGTCCTATGTAATAAGACTTTGGGGGTAAATGATGAATGGATAAACACTATGCCTTTTGGAATTCAGAATACAACTCTTTCTGGAAGTACCAGATGAAAGATGATTAGTTTTAAGTTGAGACAGAGGCAGCAACCTCACTGGTATTCAGGCATATCAGGTATAAATGCTGTTTTTCTGGGCACTACAGGTTGCTAGGTTGGAACCACCAATACTTTCTGATTGTGTTGAAAGTATAATCTTTGTCTCCCTCATCTCTCCTGTCTCCTGGTGACTAAAGAATTACTGTGGCTAAGGACACGAGTTCAATGGGAGCCGACAAGCACAGCAACACAGAGTGTGGATTTGGGGATGAGACCAGTTCTAGTCTGTCCCCAAGTTAGCTACTTCCTGTGTGACTCCATCTTTCTGAATTTATGTGTCTTCATTTATAAAATATTGTTAATGAAAACACTTGCTGTGTTCCTGTTTTCCATTTTTCTGGAATATATCCTCCAGTAACTCTTATAGAAAAAATTTATAGGTGATAAATTTTCCAAATTCTTGCATAGGGTGTTTTGTGTGAGAGTTTAGTAAGATAATGGTGTCTAAAGTACGTATCTTAGTGTCTGGGACATAGTAAAAACAAAAAACCAATTCCATCACTGTCAGGTTGATTCTGACTCTTAGTGATCCTGTCGGAGAGAGTAGAACTGCCCCACAGGGTTTTCAGGGAGCACCTGGTGGATTTGAACTGCTGAACTTTTGGTTAACAGCTGTAGCTCTTAACCACTATACCACCAAGTTTTCCTGGGACAGAGTAAGTACTCAAATAATAGCAGCTATTTTTGCAACTACTAAAATGATTATAATATCTGTTGCTATTGAGTTGGTTCCTACTCACTGCAGTCCCTTGTGTTTCAGAGTACAACTTGCTCCATAAGGTTTGCAGTGGCTATAATCTCATAGAAGTAGATGCTCAGATGTTTTCTTCCACAATGCTGCTGTGTGGATTGGAATCACCAACCTTGACAGTAATCAGTTGAGTACAAACCATTTGTGCCACCCAGGGACCAATTATGATAACAGTTTTTATTAATGTCTGATTCATTCTAGAAGGTCAACTGGAAACCCCCAAGTTGCAACGTTTCTCAAGAAAAGTAAATCACTGCAAGTGCCTTGCCCCTTCCTCAGTTTGATTGGGACTGTCTTACCAGTTCCCATCAGAGTAGGCGTTTGAGGTTTAGTGTGAAGATTATGGTGCCATTTCTTTGACTCCCCTTGTGATGCACAGTAGACGAAGACTCAGAAGATTATGCATTTCTCAAGATAGTGCCTATTCACTGTAGGAAAAACAAAAAAGCCGAAAGCGGAGGCACTGGCTGAGGAAGCGTGCCCACTCCTTTGTCAGAATTGAGTGTCAAAGACCACTGCATTGCTGTTTGCTGTGTTTGTGTGTCAGCCTCCCTCTGCTGTCAGGGCTGAATTACTCAGCCCGCAGTATCAGCTTAGTGCATACCCTTCCAAGGGTCTTGGAAACTGCCCCAGATGAAACATCTGTCCTTCCACATTATACTTCAGGGGTCCCCTCCAACCGGGAAGACCGTGTTGACAACTCTATTTATTCATCAATCAGGGAAGTAATCTTTCTCTCTGTGAAACATCTGTAGGCAATTCTTCCAGCAAATCTGGCCTCTATAGCAGCTCGAGAGGCAAATCCTGCCTGCCCAATAGGAGTGTACACATACAGAGAGGCTGCCGGGCCAGCCTTGGGGCTTATTAGCAGGCTTTAGACTTAGGCTGTTTTTGCAAAGATATCAAAACAGAAGGACAGGGAGTGCATCAAGAGAGAATTTCATTAGCTTTCCTTTCCCTTGGAGACTGAGTGAGTGGAGAAGCTGCTTGACACACTCATCTGAGCCTGTAGAATGTTGGAATGAACAGGCAGGTAATTTCGGTGGTGCCAGGCAGGGTGACCAGCCCTTCTGTATTGTAATTCTTTTCCTGTATAAGGGCGATATTTGTGTTTTTCGTTGTGTTTGGTTTCACCTAAAGGCTTCAGCTACACTCACATTCTCTTTGGAAATTCTGTTTCATCTCTTTTTGCTGTTAAGCACTACTGAGTGGGGCTGAGCAAAGGTGGCTTCTCGGCAGTGTGTTCACTTTTCAGGTTCTCCAAAGGGACCATTTATGCAGTAAAGGGCAGTGTGAAGGCAGCTTGAAAGTCGGTAAGCCTGCCCATAGAGGCGTTTTTTTGTTTGTTTTTGTTTTTTAGTATTCTGATTTATTTTGAATATAATCATGTTACTGTTAATCACCAAAGAGTTGACTCCAACTCTTGGCAACTTCATAGATAACGACAGAACAGAATTCCAGCTTTATGACAGTTGTCCTGTTAGCCCTAGTGCGAAGTCCCTTCCATCACATGGCACTCATCTTTCAGCACGGTCTCAGACAATGTTGGATTGCGATCCATAAAGCTTTCATTGGCTAATTTTGGTAGTTCATCACCACACTTTTCTTCCTAGTCTTTTTTTGTCTGGAAGCTCTGCTGTAACCTGCCCACCACGGGTGAGTCTGCTGATATTTGAAATACAGGTGGCATAACTTCTGGCATCATAGCAACATGCAAGCCACCCTCGTACAATAAACGAAGAGATGGGTGGTAGAATATAATGAAAATTGATGTTTATTATTGAAAATGTAGGAGAGTAGAAAGAAATAAGAAGCAGACAATGAGTGCATTATCTAAACAATGTTTATAACATTACAACATATTCCCTTCCATTGTTTCTCATAGTCATCAGTGTATTGAATTCTTTTCATTAAAATATGTATTACAGTATTTTGATGATTCTACAATCCTTTATACATATATAGAATTTTTAAATGTGCCTGTATAGCATGATACATGTAAAATATTGACTTGAACTAGATCATAGACCTAAATGTAAGTGCTAAAACGATACACTTTCTAGAAGAAAATCTTAGTGACTTTAGGTTTGGCAAACACTTATTAAATAGGACACAAAAAACATGAACTAGAAATGAAAAAGTCAATAAATTGAATTTACTCAAAATTACAAAAAACATTTTGATCTTCAAAAGACACTGTTACAAAAATAAAAAGACAAGTCACAGAGTAGAAGAAAATATTTGCAGAAGATTTATTTGACAAAAGATTGATGTCTAGAACATATAAAGAACTTTTATGACTCAGTAATAAGACAACTTCTTTTCAAAAATAGACAATTTCAATAGACATATCATCAAAGAAGACATATGGAAAACAAGTATTTGGTAAGATGCTTATTGTCACTAGTCATTTCAACCCTAAAACCCATTGTACTCCTGTGGATTCTGACTCAAAGCAACTCTGTAGGACAGAGCTGAACAGCCCCAGAATTTCTAAGGCTGTAAATCTTTATAGAAGCAGACTGCCACATCTTTCTCCCATGGAGCAGCTGGTAGGTTTGAACTGCTGACCTTTTGGATAACAGACAAATGTTTAACTACTGTATCATCAGGACTCCCTCACTAGTCATTAAATCTCCACAAACCCAAGTCGTGCTATCAAGTTGATTCTAACTCATAAAGACCCTACCGTGAGAAATCAGAACACAACCATAAGAATAGCTTAAATTATAAATATTGACCATACCAAGTGCTGACAAGGGTATGGAACAACTAAAACATCATACATTGCTTGTAGGAATGTAGAATGGTGCAACCGTTTTGGAATAGTTTCGCAGTTTCATCAAATGACCTAGCCATTCTATTCTTAGGTAATTACCCAAGAGACAGGAAGAATATATCCATATAAAGACTTATACATGAACATTCATAGCAGCTTTATTTGAAATAGGCCAAATTTGAAAAATTGAAATAGGCTAAATGTCCATCAACAGGTGAATGGAGAAACAAATACAGTATATAAGGTCTGACAATTAAGTCCCCAAACTTAATTGTTCTAAATGCTATATACCTCGCTGCTGAATATCACTGTGGTCACCTTCGAGGTACTCCCCTTGGGAAGCTATGCGCCAACACAAGTGCCTAGTTCACCCTTCAGAGCAATTTTGAAACTATTTCTAGAAAGGCTGTTTCTCACAGTGGCGTGGTGGCAAGTTCGTGAACTTAGTTGTCCAGTTGTCGATGAGGGAGTTTTTAGCCGGTAAACAACTGTATTGGAATACCTACCCTACTCACCTGATCTGGCCCCCAATGGCTTTTTTCTTTACCCAAAGATATAAGAAATATTGAAAGGAAGACATTTTGATGACATTGAGGACATCAAGGGTAATATGACAATAGCTCTGACAGCCATTTGAGAAAAAGAGTTCCCAAATTGCTTTGAAGGGTGGACTAGGCACCGGCATCAGTGCACAGCTTCCCAAGGGGAGTACTTTGAAGGGGACTGTAGAGATATTCAGCAAGGAGGTATGTAGTACTTTTTCTAGGATGGGTTTGTGAACGGACTTGTCAGTCCTTGTGTTTGCACAATGGATTGTTACACTGCACAAAAGAGGAGTGAGCTATTAATACGTGCAAAACCCGGGGTGAATCTCAAAATCATTATGTTAAGTGAAAAGAACAGGACAGTAGCTGAAAGAATACATGCTGTATGGTTCTGTTTCCATTTAAAAATGCAGATGAATCTGTGATGACAGAAAACAGACCAGTGGCTGCTTAGGGGAGACAGGTTGTAGTGGTGGGTGGATGCCTGAACATTCTGAAGAACTGATGATGTAAAATGGTCTCTCAGAGCAAAACTCAAAATCTGGACCTTAGATGCCAAGACCTCACTGGCCAGCATGTTTGTTTAGAGAAGAAGGTCTTTTATTATAACAATGTATTATTCTTTCCAATTTAAGTTTTAAAAATATTCTCTTAGACCTTCTTTTTTTTTTTTACTTTTTTTATTTTTTTATTTTTATTTTTTATTTTTATTTAACATAACTGAGTGAAAATATACATTCACATGTAAATTTACATGCCCCCCTATATGCAGCTTCCACTGCTCTCCCTGTCCGGTGACTGCACACTATTCCTCTCTGCTCCATACATGTCTCATCCTCCCAACAGCCTCCTTTCCCCTCCTCTCCGTCCACTCCCCTTCCTCCAGCCAGAGGTCAGCAAGGTGATATCCTATAGATGTATAGAACCGTAAAGTGCTTCCAATATATGGTTACTCTGCATTGCCAAGTCCAATCCATTCCTGTCCAAAGAGTGGACCTTTGTTATAATTTATGGGAACGGGCAGCATCAGGGCCGGAGGCCATGCTCTCAGAGGAACCCCAAAACCACTGGACCATCAACTGAGGTCTTTTAGTGGAGATCTCATGATGCACCTCTTTTTATTCTTGTGTTGCCAGTGAGGCTCCTCTCTGTGAGCTCCGTCATGGCTATCACTGGTGGTGGCCGGGCACCATCCGGTTCTTCCGGTCCCAGGTCGATGTAGGCACCCACTCTTGTGGGTCTCTCTGTCTTCTCGGTTGTCTTTACCGCATGCCATTTTGGCCCTCGGTGAGCATCCGTTCCTGCTGAGTTGGGACCATTTGCTATGTCCTCTTAGACCTTCTTAAAAATACTATCTTAGTGGTCAGGGAATAGACAGAAGGACATTTGACCTACAGAGGGCCTTGCTATCTGGGGTTCTCTGCCATTCTGGTGGCTATTCTGGATTTATTGTTCTGGGTAAACAGGAGATTGAGGGGTCTCCCTACAGAGCATTCAACATTGATTTTACATCTCTGCTGCCATTGATTTTCATTTGCAGAATGGAAAATTGAAGCATTTGTTTTAAGCCTTCCAGACAAACCACATTCTTACATTCTGCAAGTGTAGTGTGAATGGGAGGAAAGAATGTCAGGATGGAACTTACAATATTTGAGTGCACCCTTCTAAGCCTTTGGGGAGCAGTGGGAACTAATCTGTTTTTAAATAAGGAGCCGACAGTCTGGCTTCCCAGTGGGCTGGGCCTTTCTAATGTAATGGCTCTTTATCTCTACTTCCTAGCTATATAGAATAACAACTAATTCTCTATACCAGCAAAGAATTCCGATCCAGTCGCTCTCAGTGCAGTAGACCAATCTGAGAGCTTTCTGTCTTTTATGTGAACTTGAAAAAAAGAATCAAAGTGTTTGAGGTCAGAGAGAAGTACATCACAGAATGTGCCTCAAATACCAAACTCTCAGAGGATATTTGAAAGGATGATGGTTATTTCATCTCAGTTTTGTTTTACAACAAAGCACTGCCTCTTGCTACAAGGGCTTTGAGCTGGTTGATTATACATACTCATATCTGTCTAGATTTGGAAGACGTGTGGCCACAGGGAAGGTGGATAATTCCTAAGAGCCCAGATGTTTTTCTGGTTCTTCAAAATGTAGCTAGCCAGCCATCGCCAATTACTAGACGCAATTTTGTCTATGTCCGTTATTACAATTTTATGGATATGTAGCATACACTTTTTCCCTGAGGGATCTATGATTGCCTTAGGTTCTCTTTTAACCTCAAGGGATCTTCATTTTCCATGCTGTGAGTCTGGGTAGGGTGTTAATGTGAGCTTGACATTATTGTTAGGCTGAGTATGACATTAATATGGCTGAGTTTGGGGTTTGTCTGCTTCTTGGTCAATCTCCTTTGTAAACAGAAAACCTGCACCCATCACCCTGATCTATTTTGTCAGTCCCGGCCATTGGGCACTGAGGAAGATGTGAGGAAGAGGGGCTGGTTGAGAGATCATACTTACTGACCACCACCATGTATTAGGTGCAGTGCTGTTCGGTTTGCAGAAGTGATCTTGCTGGTTTCTCTAACTGCCTGCTAGGTCTGCATTATGACCCCTATTTTATAGATAGGACTGCTGAGGTCCTGTTCTCTCTTCTGAATGCTCGGATCCAGTAGGGTTTGGCAGGCAGATTTGGAACTGGAGTGGAGGTTACTCCATGTCTGGTTCCATGGCTTTTGCTTATGTCGCACTGCCTCCCCTGCTGCTGAGACACGGGTGTGAGCTCTCATGTGCTGGTTTGCTTCCCTCTGTAGTTCTGAAGCTGCCAGCTAACTGGTCAGCCTGCACTTTGTTCCTAAAGGGGCTGCTACACAAAGGTCTGGGGTCTTCTCTCCTAACCCCAGCCCCCACAGAGTAATTGGTAGAATAATTGGTCGGGGCCTTGCTATTGACCCTGTGTCCTCCCTTATGTGTTAAAAGCAGTAATTCTGAGTTTGTCCCCATTGTGGTTTTTCTAAAAGCACTAATTCAAAACACATGTCACTTTAAGGATATTTAATTACTTTAAATCTACAAGCCTTCTTTTTAAAGCAGCAAAAGCAGTGGGCCTTTGCTGATCAAAATTTTTTACCTAAAGCAAGCAAACCACTTAACTTTCTCATTCTTTGGTTTTCCTTTCTGAAACTGAGGGTATTAGTGAGATGATGACTGGAGCTGCAGCGAGTAAACAGCAATCATAATGAAACTATGAATAATTGTGTGGAATTTTTTAGTCTCTGGGAGGGGAGCTCTTACATTGTAAGGAAAATTCACTAGGCTAGTTTTATAAATGCCTTTGAAAACAATAACAAAAACATATCTGCCAATAAAATTACCAGACCCATATCTTGTCCTGCCTTGTCTTTTTTTTTTTTTTTTTTTTTTAAATCCTTCCAATGCCAGTTTCAAAGAAGTGTTGTATCTAAAGTTGGGGCAGGGGTAAGGAGTAAGAGGTGTATGTGATCTGATGAGCTCTACCAATAAATTCTACCTGAGAGGACAGCTTTGGAAACGGTGGCTGGCAAGTTTCTGAATGTGTTCCTTGTCTCCCAAGTCATCTAGTGCTGCTATAACAGAAACACTGCAAGTGGGTGGCTTTAACAAAGTTTAGTCTTTCGTGGTCCAGTAGACTGGAAGTCCAAACTCAGAGCACTGGCTCCAGGGGAAGACTTTTTATTTTGGCCTCTGTCAGTGCTGGAGGAAGGTCTTTATCGGTCTTCTTGGTCTGGGAGAATCTTAGTACAGGAACTTCAGATCCAAATAAAGTGCTTTGCACCCGGCACTGCTTTCTTGGTGATTTGAGGTCCCTCACTCTCTGCTTACTTCCTATTATGTAAAAACTGTGCAGTATCCAGACCCAAAGTCTACCTCTTTTCCGGGAAACCAAAGAAGGACTCTGGAACCAGTAATTGAGGCATATGGTTTACTTACAGGGACTTACATACAGGGTGCTGTGCTGGTGGCTGGGCCCAGGTTGTGCTCTACTTCTATTTAACAAAGAAGTGCAATCTTATATTCTTTTTAGCTAGGCTAAGATTTATTGCAATTCCTTCAAGTCCCCTGGTGCCAGTATTCTCAGGGGCTGTTTGTCCAGCCCTAGGTGTTTCTCTTCTTGTTGACAAGGCTTTCAGGATCTCTGTCCCCAGCTTAGTTGTGCTGTTCCTGGCCTGGCATTTTAGTCCCATTTGGTCCCCAGCATGCTTTGTGAAAGAACAAAACTGTCTCTGTTAGGAGGGGATGCATATAACTGAATTGCATTACCCTTTACTTTTAACTCTTGTAAAATAAAATGTGAGGCAGGCCATACCCCAAGAAAACTCCCTTTACATTAGATCAGTGGTGTAACCGAAGCAAGTGTGTTGCATCCCACCCTAATCTTCTTTAACCCCAGGCAGAGGTTATAATTTATAACACATAGTAAAATTACAGAATGGAGTACAACCCCACTATATGGGAATCATGGCCTAACCAAGTTGACATCTCTCAAGGACCAGAGCATCTGCTCTGCCAGAGCCTTCTGGGGTACCTCCCCCCACGTAGGCTGTACTGCTGCAGTAGCCCCCCTTTCAGAGGTGGGTAGTTTGTTTCCAGTTGGCCCTAAAGCGGTGTATCATCATCTTTTTTGTCTTTTTATGAGCCACATTCTGTCTGTAGGAGGCTGAAATCTTTTCCCTGGTTGAATTCCCAGGGTGTACATGTACCCAGATGCAGAGTTACCAGAGAGCTAATAAGCTGAGTGTCTGCGGAGCTGGGAATGGTTGTTTACCAGGCCGGGGATTCATTAACACCACCCTCTCATTTTCTCCCTCTGTCCCTGTTAGAAAGCAGTCATTGGACCGCACTGCTCTGTGATTCTGCCAACAGTGAGGGGACTGCAGCTGCTGTATTTATTGATGTCTTTGCATATTAACAAATGTATAGATTGGCATATTTCATGTATTAGTTTTAAGTGGATTTGAAAGAGGAGGTTGAGGTGGGTGTGCTCATTTTGAATAGATAATAACTAGGTGTGATTTCCTCAGTGCTCAGGTCTTGGTGGAAAGCACACAGGTGTGAGTTGCTGTATTAGCATGTCTGCAATGGTGAGCTTTCTGTGTTGACCTGGCTAGGCTATAGCACCCAGCTGTTTAATCAAACACTGATCTAGGCATCGCTGTGAAGGTATTTTGTACATGTGGTTAACATCTACAGTGGGTTGACTTCACATGAAGGAGAGTAGCCTCAATAATGTGGGTGGTTCTCATCCAGTTAGCTGAAAGGCCTTACAGCAAACACTGATGTTTCCCGGAGATGAAATCTGCCTCAGGACTGCCGTGTCAGCTCCTGCCAGAGTCTCCAGGCTGTTAGCTGGCTCTGCAGATTTGGGATTTGCCAGTCTCTACAATCACGTGCCCAAAGTAGCTAGCTATCTGTCTGTCTGTCTGCTTGCTCACTTGCCTATCTACATCTCCTGCTTCTGTTTCTCTGCATGTAACACCTGCCCCTAAACATTTCAGAAACAGGAGATCAAGCGTTCTTGCAATTCATTGAAGATATTAAGTTACCTATCTGCTGGTCGGGGGCAGGAATAATTCCTGAAACCTTCACATGTTCTAGGGAACCCTTTGTCATTTCCAGGCAGACCAGGGCCTGCCTGGCTCCCTCACAAAAGGTATGAAAGGTGTTTGTCTTCTTTTACAAGTTATCAGATTGAAGTTTCACACTCTCGCTTCTGTTTTTTATCGGAACCTCTTTCCTCCTCCTTTGTTTTTAATACATCTGATGCTGTTGGCTTGCTGCTCTGCCAAAGCTTATCAAGATCCCAACCCACAGGTTTTCAGTTTGGACATTTTATATCTGATTAATTCCACCAATGAACCATGGAAGTCATTCTTTATGTATATCAGACACCATAGTAGGGCCCATCTGGGGCACTGACCATGTGGAGTCTGGGGCCAGAGAATGAACTCAAGGTGGTGGGCATCCAAGTGTACCTTTAGTAGTGCTTTTGCTTTAAACAGGATGTTGTTATGCTAATATCCTGTCTTTAATGTTCCTTGTGGAGGAAGTGGGCAGAGGGCAAGGCCTTCCATGCACAGAGGGACAGAATAAATGAAAGTTAATTAGTTTGGGAACCTTGGTACCTTTCTAAGACATTCTCTTAAATGATGTTTTCCATTGGCACACATTGAACTGGATGCTGCTCTATTACTAAATAATGAGAGGCTTGTTTCCCACGTTTCCTTGTCCATGATTCATGCACAGCTGGAGATGCTAGTGTGGCATGCTTCCAGTTGAAATGCAAGACCAGCTTACAAGTGGTCAGACTTACCTGATTGGAGGAAGGTGGCCCTGGTTCAAGCCTCTAATAGAAGAAATTCTTCCACGGACAGCAAGACAATAGAGCATCTGTCTGGCCTGTGCTAGAGTCCTTCTCTTGGCAGGTACAGGGAGGGGGGACATTTGTGAATATGGTGACAGTGAAAAGGGAGCTCTAGGGCTTGAGTTGCTACTGTCACAGCTTTGGCAGGACTACCTCTTAGAACACTGCACTGGTAAAGCAGGCAAGAGGTCATTAATTCAGATTCCACTAAATTGGAGTTTGTGATCATTTCTTAAGTGCAAGTTTACAGTCCAAGTCAATTTACCATATAAAACCCCTCACACACCACTACGCAACTCTCGCTGCGCACCCCATACTGTGATAGCATGCTGTGTCTTTACATCCCATACTTCTGTGTTCATTCAACAGACTCCTGTAACCCCTCGCTACCCTCACATCTTGCTTCTGGACAGGAACTGCAGCGACCTCAGATATATATTTAAGGCACAAAGTGCGCACTTTACCAGCATCCCATTATGTCTTATGGTCCAGTCCAGTCTTTATCTGGAGAGGTGGCTTCGGTACTGGTTTAAGTTCTGGACTAAGGGAGAATCTGGGAGCCATGTCCTCAGGGGATCCTCTACAATGTCTGACCATCAAGTCTGTTTTTTTAATAGAGACCTAGGTCTGTAGCCTCTTTTTCTCCTGCTACATCAGGGACAATATGCTGTGTAGCCCATCAGAGCAGTCTTTGGTGGTAGCTAAGCACAATCTAGTTTTTCTGGTCTCAAGCTGATGTAGTTTCCCAATCACATGTCCCCTTCTGTCTCCTGGGCTCATATTTTCTACATGTCTTTGATGCCCACTGTTCTCTTCTGCTCCAGGTGGATTGAGATAATTTGATGCTGCTACTTACATAGCAACTTGTTAGCTTTTAAGACTATTGACATCACTCACCAAAAGGGGATGCAGAACATTTTCTTAAAATAAAACTTTGTTATGCCAGTTGACGTAGATATCCCCTGAAGCCATGGTCCCCAGACACCTGTCCTTGCTACTCTGACTTTGAAAATGTCAGACTGTCTTTAGGAAACTCTTAGCTTTTGCTGTAGTCCAGTTGTGTTAACTTCCCTTCTATTGTATGCTGTCGCTCCCTGCACGTAACCCACTTCCCACCCCACCCTTGTAACCATCAAAGATTCTTTTCTTCTGTGCTTAAACCTTTGGTCAAGTCCTTATAAAAATCATCTCATACAATATTTGGCCCTTTGTAGTGACTGTTTTCACTTAACATAATGTCTTCCAGATGATTCCATGTTATGGGATATTTCTTAAAGTCATCCTTGTTTTTTACCACTGCATGGTATTCTATTGTGTGAATATACCATGGTTTGTTTATCCATTCATCTGTTGATGGACACCTACATTGATTTCATCTGTTTGCTATTGTGGACAGTGCTGCAATAAACAGTCTCGTGCATGTATCCGTTCATGTGACAGCCTTTATTTCTATAGAATGTATTCCAAGAAGGGGGTTTGCTGGGTCATATAGTATTTCTATTTCTAGCTTTTTAAGAAAGTGCCAAATTGATTTCTAATGTGGCTGTGCCGTTTTACATTCCCACCAGTTGTGTAGTGGAGTTCTGGACTCTCCACAGCTCTCTAACATTTATTGTTTTGTAATTTTTAGATTAATGCCAGCCTTGTTAGGGGGTGATGGTATCTCATTGTAATTTTCATTTAGATTTCTCTAACAGGTGATGATGATGAGCGTTTCTTCGTGCATCTTTTAGCTTACTAGATGTCTTCTTTGGTTAAGCAGCTATTCATATTCTTTGCCCATTTTTTAATTGGGTTATTTGTCTTTTTGTTGATGAGGTTTTGCAGTATCTTGTAGATTATGGAAATTAGATGCCAAACAGATTTGAGGTAGCCAATTTTTTTTTCTCCCAGTCTGTAGGTAGTCTTTTAACTCCTTTGGTGACGTCTTTGGATGATCCTAAGTGTTTAATTTTCAGGAGTTCCCATTTATCTATTTTCTCTTCTGGTGTTGATACATTGTTAGAAATATTTCGCAGTCTGTTTATGCCATGTATTAGGGCTCCAAGTATTGTCCCAATTTTTCTTCTTCCATGATCTTTATTATTTTAGATTTTATATTTAGGTCTTTGATCTGTTTTCAGTTAGTTTTAGTGCACGGTAAGATATAGGTCTTGTTTCATTTTTTGCAGATGGATATGCAGTTTTGTCAACCATACTTGTGAAGAGACTTTTTTCATCCCAGTTCACGGACTTTGAGCCTTTGTCAAACATCAGTGGCTTGTAGGTGTATGGTATGGTTCTCTCTCCTGTTCTGCTGGTCCATGCTTCTGTTTTTCTGTTGGCACCAGGCTGTTTTGTCTACCTTGGCAGTGTAATAGGTTCTAAAGTCAGGTAGTATATGGCCTCCCACATTGTTCATCTTCTTCAGTAAATGCTTTACTTATCCAGGGCTTCTTCCCCTTCTGTATGAAGTTGGTGATTTGTCTCTCCATCTCATTAAAAAAATGACATTGGAATTTGTATTGAGATTACTTTGTAACTGTAGATTGCCTTGGTTAGAATAGACATTTTCATGATATTAAGTCCTCCTATTTGTGGGCAAGGTAGGTTTCTCCGCTCATGTAAGTTTCTTTAGATTTTTTTGCAATAGAGTTTTGTAACTTTTTATGTCTCTAGCACTAGGGTCGCCATGAGTCGGATCCGACTCGACGGCGCTTGGCTAGTTAGATTTATTCCAAAATGTTTTCTCTTATGTATGTTTTTCTTATATCCTGATTCTTTGCTGAACTCTTCTATTAGCTCCTTTAGGTGGGGTTTTTTTTGTTTGTTTGTTTGTTTGTTTTGGTGTGGATTCTGTAGGGTTTTCTGTGTATAAAACTGTATCATTATCTGCTGGTATAGATACTTTTACTTCTTAACTTAACAATTTGGATGATTTTTCTACCTTCATTTTGTCTGATTTTTCTGGCTAGAACCTCCAGAACAATGCTAAATAAAAGTGGTGACAATGGTCACCTATTCTCAAGGGGAATTGTTTTCAGACTCTCTGTTTAGGATAATGTTGGCTGTTGGCTTTGCATAGTTGTTCCCTTATTATGTTGAAGAATCTCCCTTCTGTTCCTATTCTGTTGAGAGTTTGTAATATAAATGGATGTTAGACTTTGTAAAATGCCTTTTCTGCATCAGTTGCTACAATCAAGTGGTTCTTTTGTTTTATATATGTAGTTGGTTATGTTAGTTGTTTTTCTAATGTCGAGCCATCCTACATTCATGTTATGAATCCTGCTTGGTCATGGTGAATTTTTTGTGTATGTTGTTGGATTCTACTGGCTAGAATTTTGTTGAGGAGTTTTGCATCAAATGCATGAGAGATAGGGGTCTGTAATTTCCCTTTTTTGTGCTATCTTTACCTGGTTTGTGTATCAGGGTTATACTGGCTTCATAGAAGGAATAGGAGATTATTCCATCCTTTTCTCTGCTGTGAAATACCTTCAGTAAAAGTAGTATTAGCTCTTCTCTAAAAGTTTAATAGAATTCTCTGGTGAAGCCACGTGGGCCAGGATATTTTTTGGTTGAGAGTTTGTTTTTGTTTTCTTAGTTTTTCAATCTCTTCTTTTTTGTTGTGTTTGGTAAATTGTTCTACTTCTGTTTGTGTTAGTTTTAGTAGGTAGTGTGCTTTTAGAGATTTGTCCATTTCTTCTAGGTTTTTAAATTAGAGTACAATTTTTCATAGTATTCAGTATGGTTCTTTTAATTTGAGTTGGGTCTATTGTGATATCGGCCATCTAATTTCTTATTCTAGTTATTTTCTTCCTCTCCTGTTTTTCTTTCGTCAGCTTGGCCAAGAGTTTATCAGTTTATCTTTTAAAAAAAAAACAGCTTTTGATCATGTTAGCTCTTTCAGTTGTTTCTTTATTCTCTAATTCATTTAGTTCTTCTCTAATTTTAATTCTGTTTTTTTTTCTTAGTATTTGTTGCTCTTTTTCTGTTTGTTAAAATTGCAAGGTTAATTCTTTTATTTGGATCCTTCTTTTTAGATGTGTGCATTTATTAAGATAAATTGACCTCTGAGCACTGCTTTTACTGTGTCCCACAGGTTCTGGTACAATGTCTTTTCATTCCGATTTGATTCTGTGAATGTCTTTATTCCATTCTTGATTTCTTCTGTAACCCAGAAGTTTTTGAGCTAGGTATTGTGGTATTGTTCACTTTTCATGTGTTTGATATCTTACCTTCTGCTGTTGATTTAGACTTTTACAACTTTATGATCTGAAAAGATGCTTTGCAGTATTTCAATGCTTTGGATTTTGTGAAGACTGCTTTATGGTCTAACATGTGGTCTATTTTGGAGACTGTTCCACGTGCGTTGGAACAGAAGATATACTTGTCTGTTATTGGGTGGAGTGCTCTGCACATGTCTCTGAGGTCAAGCTGGTTGATTGTGTCATTTAGATCCTACATGTCTTTATTACGCTTCTTTCTGGATGTTCTCTCCATCACTGAAAGCGATGTATTGAAATCTCCTACTATTGTTGTGGAGCTGTCTATTTCCCTTTTCAATGCTGTCAGCATTTGTTTGTTATATTTAGAAGCTCTTTTATTGGGTGCATAAATATTATTATGGCTATGTCCCCCCGTATTGACCCTTTAAGGAGTATATAGTGACCTTCTTTGTCCACTGTGGTAGATTTTACTTTAAAGTCTGTTTTATCTGAAATTAATATCACCACTCCTCTTTTTGGAATGTTGTTAGCTTGGCATATATTTTTCCACCCTTTGAGATTCAGTTTATCTGTGTCTTTAAGCCTAAGGTATATAGATGAATTATGTTTTTTTTAATCCATTCTGCTACTCTTTGTCTTTTTATTAGTGCATTTAACCCATTGTGTTCAATACAATTACTGATAGGTATGAATTTAGTGCTGTCATTTTAGTGCCTATTTGTATATGTTGCTGGCAGTTTCTTCTACTTAATTTTGTGTGCTGAGTTGTTTTTATGGGTTTTCATGTTTTTCATTGTTGTTGGTTTTCTATTTACTGAGATAATCTTGATTTTTTTTTCTTATTTTGATATGTAAGATTGTAAATTTCTTTTGTGGTTACCTTGATATTTACTCCTAATGTTCTAAGTTTAAGGCAGTCTTTCTTTGTATCTCCTTGACTTCCTCTCCATCTGAAAGATCTATGAATGATTAATTTGTCTGTCTTTTTTGGTATAATGTTGTCTTCATTTACATACTGAGATCTCTATTACCCTACTTTTAGTATTTTAACTTCGATTTATTTTTGTGGATTCCCTATCCATGTTGATGTAGGGATGCTCTGCCCAGTGTTGTGTCTCTGAGTATATAGCTGATATTATTGATTTTTCTAATTGAAGACCTTCCTCCTGTGTTTCTTATAATTTTAGCTTCATTGTTGCAAATTCTCTAAACTTCTGTTTATCTGGGAATATCCTCATTTCACTATCATGTCTGAGAGACCGCTTTGCAGGATATATAATTCTTGGGTGGGTGTTTTTTCCTTTCAAGACTTTGTATGTGTTATCCTGTTGCCTTCTTGTCAACATGGCTCCTACTGAATAACTCAGTGTTAATGACTCCCCTTTGTACATTATTTTTTGTTTAAGCCTGTTGTCTGTTGTTAGGTACCATTGAGTTGGTTCTGACTCATAGTGACCCTATGCACAGCCAAATGAAACACTGCCTAGTCTTGCACCATGTCTGCAATTGTTTTTATGCTTAAGCCCATCCTTGCAGCCACTGTATCTTATCCATCTTGTTGAGAGTCTTCCTCTTTTTTGGTGACCTTCCACTCTGCTAAGCATGATACCCCTTTCTGGGGATTCAACCTTCCTGACAACATGTCCAAAGTATGTGAGACACATCTGTTCCTTGGGCAGTCCATGGGACGTTTGATGTTCTCCTCCAACATTACAGTTCAAAGGAATCAGTTCATCTTCTGTCTTCCTTAGTCACTGTCCAGCTTTCACATGTATGTGGTGTGATTTAAAATACCATGGCTTAAGTCAGGTACACCTTAGTCTTCAGGGTGACATCTTTACTTTTCAATGCTTTAAAGAGATCCTTTCCAACAGCTTTTCCCAATGCAATACATCTTTTGATTTCTTGATTGCTGCTTCCATGGTCATTGATTGTGGAACCAGTAAAATGAAATTCTGACAACCTCAATCCTTTCTCCATGTAACACGATGTTGCATACTGGTCCAATTGTGAGGATTTTTGTTTTCTTGAAGTTGGGATGTAATCCATACTGAAGGCTGTGGTCTTTGATCTTCATCAGTAAGTATTTCAAACCCTCTTCACTTCTAGAAAGCCCAGTTGTGTCATCTGCACGGCACATGTTGTTGATGAGTCTTAGTCCAATTGTGATTATAATTTAGCTTCTCAGATTGTTTGCTTGGCATACAGACTGGAAAGGTATGGTTAAAAGATACAACCGTGATGCACCTTTCTTGACTTTAAACCATGAAGTGTCCCCCTTGTTCTGTTTGTCTCTTGATGCATATGCAGATTCCTCATGATCACAATTAAGTGTTCTGTTATTCCCATTCTCCTCAATGTTGTACAAAAGTTTTTATGACCCACACATTCAAATACCTTTATATAGTCAATGAAACACAGGTAAACATCTTTCTGGTATTCCCTGCTTTCAGTCAAGATCCATCTGCCATCAGCATGATATTCCTGGTTTCAAGTCCCCTTCTGAATCTGGCTTGAATTTCTGGCAGTTCCCTGTGAATATACTGTTGCAGTCACTTTTGTGTGTGTGTGTGATTAAGTGAAAATATACAGTCCAAATTAAATTTGCATGCCCTCTTATCTGCACCTCCTTCTGCTCTCCTTGCCCAGTGACAGCACACTCCTTTTCATTCTATGTATGTCATATCCTCTTAACAGTCTCCTGTCACCTTCTCTTCACACTCTCCTCTTCCTTCTAGTAAGAGGTCAGTAGGACAGCATCTTGTAGATGCATAGAACCATAAAATACACACACTACATGGTCACATTGTGTCCCCAAGTCCAGTCCATTCCTGTCTGGAGAGTTGAGCTCAGCAATGTTTTCTGGTCAGGGGCAGCAGCAAGTCTGGGGAACACACTCTTAGGGGAATACCCAGGCTGCCAGACCATCAGTTGCAGTCTTTCAGTGTAGTTCTTGAGGTGCACCTCTCTTTTTCTCGTGTTGCCACTGGGACTCAACATTGTGTGCCCCATTACAGCTGTCTTTGGTAGTGGCTGGGCACCATCTAGTTCTTCTGGTCACATGTTGATACAGTCACCCTTTCACATGGGTCCATCTGTCTCCTGGGCTGTTTGTCCCTCATGTCTTTGTTATTCTTGGTGATTGTTCCAGATGAGTTGGGACCATTTGGTGTACCTCAGATGGCAGATTCCTAGCTTTTAAGACTCCAGATGCTGCTCACCAATATGGGGTGCAGAAGACTCTTTGCAATAGGCTAGTTATGCCAGTTGGCCTCGATGTCCCTTCAGAGCATGGTCCCCAGACACCTGCCCCTGCTGTTCTATCCTTGCAATATCAGGTTAAGATTAGAAGAGTTTTCAGTTTACGTTGAAGTCCAGTTAAGTTGATCTTCATTCTACTCTGTGCTGTTAGTGCTTTTATCCAACCAAATTTCTATCAACTATCTAATGTATGACCAGCCCTCTCCCTCCCACCCCTCCCTTGTAGCCATCAAAGAGTCTTTTCTTCTGTACATGAGTTTTTTTTTTAAGTCTGTATAGTAAGGGGCCTCATACAATATTTGTCTTTGTACTGCTGACTGATTTCACTCAGCATAATGTCTGCCAATTGAAACCAGGTTATAAGATGTTTCCTTAAATCATCATTGTTCTTTATCATTGCATAGTGTTCCTTTGAGTATATGTACCATATTTTGTTTTATCCATTCATCTGTAGTTGGGCATCTGGGTTGATTCCATCATTTTGTTATTGTGGATTGTGCTGTAGTAAACATTTGTATGCATGTATCTGTTCTTATGACTGCCCTTGATTCTGTAGGGTATGTTCTAAGCAGTGGGATACTGGATCAAATGGTATATGTATAACCAGCTTTTTAAGAAGTGCCAGATTGCTTTCCAAAGAGGTTGTACCATTTTGAAATCCCACCAGCAGGGTAGGAGAGTACCAATCTCTCCAGCGTTTGTTGTTTTATGTTTTTTAGATCATGATCAACCTTTCTGGGGTAAGATAGTATCTCATTGTAGTTTTGATTTGGATTTCCTTACTAGCTAATGACTGTGAGCATTTCCACATATTTCTTTTTGGCAGCCTGGATGTCTTTTTTAGAGAAATGTCTGTCCATCTTCTTTGCTCATCACTTAATTTGCTTATTTACCTTTTTCTTGTTGATATTTTGCAGTATCTTGTGGATTATAGAGATCAGACATCAGCCCGACATGGAGTTGCCAAATATTTTTTCCTGTCTTTTAACTCTTTTGATAAAGTCTTTTGATGAGCAAAAGTGTTTGATTCTTAGTAGTTCCCATTTATCTGTTTTCTCTTCTGTTGATAGTGCTTTGTCAGATTTTGAAGTCTGTCTAAGCTGTGTATTAAAACTTCCATTGTTGACCCTATTTTTTCTTGCATGATCTTTATTGTTTTAGGTTTGATATTTAGGTCTTTGATCCAATTTGAGTTAGTTTTTGTGTAAAGTGTGAGATATGGATCTTGTTACAGTTTTTTGGAGATGAATATCCAATTTTGCCAGCGCCACTTGTTAAAGAGACTGCTTTCACCCCAGTTTACAACTTAGGGTCTTTGTCAAATATCAACTGTTCATAAGAGGATGCTGGCATCTCTGGGGTCTCAGCTCTGTTCCATTGGTCTGTATGTCTCTTTTTGTACCAGTACCAAGCTGTTTTGACTACTATGGCAATGTAATACGTCTAAGGTCAGGTGGTGTGAGGTCTCCCACTGTGTTCGTGTTCTTCAGTAGTACTTTGCTTATTCGGGGTTTCTTCCCTTTCCAAACAAAGTCGATAACTTGTTTCTTTATCTCATTAGAAAATCTCACTGGAATTTATGTTGACATTACATTGTATATGTAGATCACTTTGGGTAAAATAGATATTTTCACAATGTTAAGTTTTCCTGTCCATGAGCAGGGTAGCTTTCTCGATTCTCTTTTGGTTTCTTGAAGTAAAGTGTAGTTCTCTTTGTATAGGTCTCTTATTTCTCTAGTTAGATTTATTCCTAAGTATGTTCTCTTCTTGGGGGCTGTAGTAAATTGTATTGATTTGGTGATTTCTTCTTTGATGATCTTTTGGTATAAAGGAATCCTACCAATTTGCTTATGTTTATCTCATATCCTGATACTTGGCTGAATTCTACTGTTTGAGTAGTTTACTTATGAATTCTTCAGGATTCCCTGTATATACAATCATATCATCTGCAAATAGGGAGATTTTTGCTTCTTGTTTGCTAATGTAGATGCCCTTTACTTTTTGTCTTGTCTAATTGCTCTGGCTAGAACTTCTTGTACAATGTTGAATAGAAGTGATAAGAGTGGGCATCCTTGTCTAGTTCTTGTTCTCAAGAGGAATTCTTTCAGTCTCTATCCATTCAGGATGATATAGATGGTTGGCTTTGCATAGATGCCCTTTACTGCATTAAGGAATTTCCTTTCTCTTCCTATGTTGCTCCAAGTTTTCAGCATAAATGGTTGTTGGACTTTGTCAAATGCTTTTTCTGTATCAATTCACAAAATCAGGTGTTTCTTATCCTTTGTGTTATTTATGTGGTTGATCTATGTTTTTTTCTGCTATTGATTTAGACTTTTATGGCTTTATGCTCTGAGAAGATGCTTTGCAGTAATTCAGTGGTTTGGATTTTATTGAGATTTGCTTTATGTCCTAACACATGGTCTATATGTGCACTGAAGAAGAAGATGTACTTATCTGTTGCTGGGTAAAAAGTTCTGTGTATGTCAGTGAGGGCTTGTTGGTTATTTGTGATGATAAGATCTTCTGTGCCTTTACTGAGCTTTTTTCTGGATGATCTGTCTGTACTGAAAGTGGAATGTTGCAGTCTCCAACTATTATTGTGGAGTGATCTATCTCACTTTTCAATTTAATTAGTGTTTATTTGATATATTTAGATGCTCTGGTATGGGTGCATAAATATTTAATATTGTTAAGTCCTGTTTTATATTGAACCTTTCAGCAATAGTGACCGTCCTTGTCCACGATGGTGGTTTCTACATTAGAATCTATTTTATGTGGCATTAGTATTACCACACCTGCTTTTCGTTATGTATTGCTGGCTTGGTATATATTACTCCATCCTTAAATTTTAAGTTTGTTCATATCTTTAAAGTGTGTTTCTTATAAGCAACATATAGACGGGCCGTGTCTTTTGATCTGTTGTCTCTTTTATGGAGCTTCAAGTCTATTTATATTCAGTGTAATTATTGATAGGTATGTGTTTAGTGCTGTCAATTTGATGTATTTATATTTTTGTGTTTGTGTTTTCTATGTTGTTAATAATCTGTCCTGGGTCATTGTTCTTTATGGTTTGACTTTTCATCTTTTTCAGTGTTGGTTTTTCGGTTGCTTAGACTACTGTTTTATGTCTCTTGTTTTGATACATTGCATTGTTGTTGTGCTTTGTGGCTACTGCTATGATCCCCCTTAATATTCTTAGTTTAAACTCAATTTTAAGTACTGCATTTCTTTTTAACTTCCCCTCTGTCTGAAGGGACTGTAACTACTGCAGTATATCCCTCTTTTTAGTGTGATGGTGTCATAGTTTTCATGATATGATCACTGGTCCCTTCTTTTAATATTGTAACTTTGATTGAGTTTTGTGATTTTCCTAACTGAGTAGGTTTCTGGATGTTGTGTCCTGAATTGCCTCCTTAAATATACTATTAATGGTTTTGTTTTTTTAAGTAAAGACCTTCTTCCAGTATTTCTTATAATTTGGATTTGATTTTTACAAACTCCCCAAACTTCTGTTTATCTGCAAATGCCTTAATTTCTTCTTCATATTTAAGAGACAGTTTTGCAGAATATATCATTCTTGGTTGGAAGTGTTTCTCTTTAAAGGCTTTGAATGTGTCACACCACTGCCTCCTTGCAACATCATTTCTACCAAGAAGTCAGATGAAAACCCACAGGGTTTCCCTCTGAATTTTAGCTTTGCTTTGAGCCTTGCAGCGTTTAAGAGAATCTGTTTATGTTTCATTTTATTAAACTTGATTGTAATATGTCTTGGTGCCTTTCATTTGGGGTGTTTTTGTGGCATTTGATACACATCTTGGATATCCATATTCACTTCTTCCATAATTTCAGGGAAGTTTTCTGTCATCACCTCAACAATAATACTCTGTGTTTTCAGCTATCCCTGTTTATTTAGGATCTCCAGTTAATCATAGATTATTCCTCTCAATAGCATCCCACACGTTTCTTGATGCTTCTTCACTTTTCTTATTTCTTTTTTTTTTTTTAAACTTTTCTTATTTCTTTTCTCTGATTTCTCCTCGTAAATGCTGGTGTCAATTGCTGTATCTTCAAAGTCACTAACTCTGACTTACATGTCCTCAGTTCTGCTCTTTGGCTTTGGATTGAATTATCTAATTCTGTCATTTTGTTATTTTCTGTTGAATTTAAGATCATTGATTTTCCATCAGTTCAAAGAGCTTGCTTAATTTTTCATTTTGCTCTGATGCATTTTGTTTAATCTCTAGGAGGACTCTAAACATTATTCTTTTGTGCTTAACCTCCGATAGTTTCATAAAGACCTGTTTATCTGGGAAGTTTTTTGATTCTATACTTTGGGAGTTTTCCTGAGCCATGGTGGGCTGTTTCTTTAAATGGTTAGAGATGGTTTGTTGCCTTCGGATTGTCTAGAGGCTGTTTAGTTTCCCTGCCGTTACCTCAACAGGGGCTGAGGCATAGTTCTGAGAAGGGAGTTGGTCACCAGCCACCTCTGTGTACTCTAGTTGCTGGCCCCAGTGGACTGTCTGGAGTGGCAGGCTCTGCCTCCTTTCTGGCAAAGATGGCACCCTACTTCTGGAGTCACTGGGGTGCCGTCAACTGACCCTATGATGTGGGTCAGTAAAGGCTGGACGAGATGCTGCCTGGCCACTCAGCAGTTATTTTTCCAGGCAGTCTTATTTAAAAAAAATGTAGGGGCTATCTGACAGCTTCCCAAATCAGTCAGGCTGTCAGGCATGGCAGGCCCCAGCTTCTGGCTGACAACAGAAGCACCTCTTTGGCTGTCCCCAGATATTATGGTGTAGTTCAAAGTAGGAAGTGGTTAAGGCCTTGCTGCCATCCTCAGCCAGGCCTTACCTGTAAGGTAGCACTGTGCTAATTAAACACAGCCTTTTTGTTGGAAAAGTGCTTTCCAGACTGGTACTGACTCTCAGCTTGGGAATTAGATCCTGCTGAGGCCTCTGGTTGGGTGACTCCACCTCCCAGCCAACCAAGATGGTGTCCCAGAACAGCAGAATCTATGGCGGATCTCAGAAAAAAGAGAGTGGCGGGGTAGTGGTACCTTCTGTTAGGAGCCGGCTTTCAAAATGTGGCTATTCCATGCACTGTGTCTCTACTGCATTGTATGCTGCTTACTTTATCACTGTAGTTTAGTGTATTTGCCACCTTATGCCATCCACTGCCTCCCAGATAACAACAAAAAAGGAAAAAGAAAAAAACTTCAGTACCTGCAGTCCACACAAGCAGCAAGTCAGTGTGAGCGGGGCTCAGCATGTGATGGCTCCTGCCAGAGAGTGGAAGTTTCCCATTTAGTGGTGTGTAGTCCAATCCAACAACCATATGTCCTAGGGCTCCCTGGGTGTCCAGAGTGTTCTGTTCAGTTATCATTCCAGGCCTTAATCTTCAGAGGGAATTGAGGAGACGTGTTTCTGGTCCACAATCTTGTCTCTGCCACCTACAGTCACTTTTTAATGATCTTTAGTTAAATTTTACTTGCATATGGTATTAATGATATTTTTCAATAACTGACGTATTTGGATGGATCACGTTTCTTGGGAATAGGCATAAATATGAGTCTCTTCCAGTCAGTTGGCCAGGTAACTGTCTTCCAAATTTATTTGCACAGGTGAGTGAGCACTTCCAGTGCTGTATCTGTTTGTTGAAACATGTCAACTGATATTTCGTAAATTCCTGGAGACTTCTTTCTTGCCAAGCCTTCAATGCAGGTTTGACTTTTTCCTTCAGTACCATCAGTGCCTGTTTATATGCTACCTCTTGAAAAGGTTGAATGTTAATCATTTCTTTCTGGTATAATGGCCCCATATATTCTTGCCATCTTCTTTAGATGCTTCTTGCGTTGTTTAATATTTTCGCTGTAGAATCCTTCCCTATTGCACCTAAAGACTTGAATTTTTTCTTCAGTTCTTTCAGCTTTAGAAATGTAGAGCACCCTATACCCTTTTGGGTACTATTTCTAGCCGTGTGCACATGTCATCATAATACTTTGTCTTCTTGAGCTGCCTTTTGAAATCTTCTGTTCAGTTCTTTTACTTTGTTGTTCCTTCTGCTTTAGCTACTCAACATTCAATGGCAAGTTTCAGAGTCTTTTCTGGCATCCAGTTTTGTCTTCTTTCTTTCTCCCCTGTCTTTTTAATGATCTCTTGCTTTCTTTATGGATGATGTGTTTGATGTCATTCTACAACTCGTTTGGTCTTCAGTCATTGATGTTCGTGTTTAAGCCTAGCTGCCTTTAAAAGCTTTTCTATATCTTTAGTTTTCGTAAGTTTGATTATGTCTTGCTGTCTTTCTTTTTGATCTACGTTGTGTACAGTTCAGTGAACATCTTGGATAGACATCTTTTTGTCTTTCGTGATATGGAAGTTTTCTGTCAACATATCTTCAACAATTCTCTCCATATCTTCTGTTGTCCACCTCTGTCTGGTACTACAAACATTTGTAAATTATTTATCTTGATAGAGTCTCACATAACTCTTGGTAAGTCTTCTTTTTTTTCATTCTTCTGTCTGATTTTTGGATCTGACTTGACGGCTCTTGGCTGGCTTGGCATCTGATTTTCCCTTGCATATGCTGGTGCCCATTGCTTTATATTCAGTCTCACTAATTCTGCATTTACTTCTTTCCTGATCCTTTCACTTTCTATTGAATTGTCTAGTTCTGTAATTTTATTGTTAGTCTGCTGAATTTCAGATTGTTGTTGTTCACATATTTCTTGCAGCCTGTTTAATTTTTCTTTATGCCCTGTTGCACTTTGTCTAAACTCCTTCCTGGTATCTTGAGGAGCTCTAAATACTACTCTTTTGTATTCTACCTCTGATAATTGCAGAAAGTCATCTTCATCTAGAAAATTTTTTGATTCTTTGTTTTTAGAGATTTCTGAATCCATAGTGGTGTGTTTCTTAAAATGATGAGAAATTAATTTTTGACCCTGAGCCATCAGAAATTTTTTGTTATTTATCTATATTTCATAATTGTGTTTTAGTATGTGTTTCTGTATATTAATTTAGTTTCTGAGTGTCCACACATTCTGGTTATTTGAGCTAGTTTCATTATTGAAGGCTTAAAAATTCCAGTACTCTGTTGTCAGATGGTTAGAGCTGTAAGTGTGCTGAGAAAGGTAGGGGGAATTCTCAACTCAGAGAAGCTGACAGATCTCTTTTCTCCCCTTCTTCTTTTTTTCCCTCTCCAAGTCTGGGCAGATAGCTCAGGGTACTCAGGTAAGGTACTCTGCTTCCAGCCTAGGTAGTATGTCAGAGTTTAGTGCCTGGTGCAGAGCAGTGAAAGGAGGAGGAGGTGCTGGGGAAAGTGAGTGCATAGGAATGACTTAAATCTGCAAGACTTTGTAAGCACTTAACTTATGAAGCTCAGGTGACAGTCCTCTTTGGTTTGTAGGTGTGGCTGTCTGAAGTTCAACTTCCCCTCTGAGAAAAATTTGCTCAGCTCATGGTGCTGCTGCTCTGTTCAGCTACTTACCACGATAACACAGCTCAGCTTGCCTGGCTGAAACGGATCCCTCTGTGGGGAGCAGGTTTAATTCTGGCCAAAGTAGTTGCTTCTGAACTTGCTCTTTCCTCCCTGTAACCCGGTCTGATCTCTCAGCTTTTCTGCTGATATTCAGAGCTGCTACAATGGCCTGTATAATCCATTCACATGTTTTTCTGGTTCTTTGGTGTTAGAAGGTTAGTCTGCCATATCAGTCCTGTCTCTGTGATAATTTTGTTGTTCAACAAATATTTATTTATGAGTCCCTTTCATATGCCAGATACTATGCTATGTGTTTTGAGTTCTGTGGAGAATAGACATAGTCTACCTTTGTGGAGATTAAATTTTGTAAGTATATAATTGTGTAATTAAGTATCTAATAAATTCTAATAAATATCAAATAGGATAGGAGAGAATGCTGTAAGAGAGTGACTTTAGGTTGACTGAATAAGGAAGACTACTTGGGGGGGTTCAGGCAGTAGGTGCCAGCTGGGCAGAGTAGGAAGAAGTATCTTCTGCAGAGGAAACAGACTTTGTGAAGACCCTCAGTTGGGGAGGAGGGCAAAGGGCTGGCAGAGAGGGCAAAGAGACTGGAGAGCAGTGAGGGGAAGATCCTGTGGAGTCTTGAAAGCTATGGAGACAGTTTTGGCTCTCAGATGAGGTGTGATGTGGCATTAAGCAGGCCAATGACAGAATCACATGACTTAGAATGGACTGAATTTCCTTAAATTCTTGTTCTTTAAGACAGATTTTGTGCTGTGCTACAGAAGCTAGAGAATCACGGAGGTAGAGACTGGGGCAAGTAGCCTAAAGATCTCCTCATTGAACTTGCAGGCTTTTAAAGGGAATTATCAACACAAATGTGTGTCACATAACATAGAAAGTGAAAAGTCTTATGAAAGATAGTTATAGTTCCAGAAAGAGAGCTGTCACTTCCTACTGCGATTGGGGAATTAGACGGAATGCAGAGCAGGTGCAGCACTTACTGCTGGTATTCACCAGTATTCACTAGTGGCTTCAGAGCATGTAAGGACACTGGCTTTACACATATTGTGATTTGCTCAGCATCACACAGGGATAAATGACAGAGATGGGAGATGGGAGACCAGGACAGTGCTGTCTCAAATTCCATTTTCTGTGTAAGAGCCACTGTGTCCTCAAGGCACAGTACTGCACTGAGTTTTCATTTCCTTACATATTAAAATAATGATTTGCAAAGCCATGTCATGGCATTTTTCTAAGAACAGTGTTAAGCCTAGTGCTGATGCATAGTGGGTACTCAGTAAATATCAATCTCTTATCTGAGCCTGTAGTTCCTCAAGGAAAAATTAGATGGGGTAGTGATCTTTGCCAGCCTTCTAGATTCATTCAGAGTTACATGTGATCACATGTTCAAAAAGTAGTACTACTCTGAATGTTTGGAATAATACCAGTTGTCATGTTTAGTAGACTTTCTACTGGCAGAGTATATAATACCTCTCTGTGTTTTGTTTATCCCACTTACTCTTAATGCTCAAATTCCCTCTATATCCTAAACCCTAACCTTTTTGCCTTTGTATCCCTGGTGGCTAGCTTGGGGCTTTTTGCACTGTAGGTGTTCAGGACATTCTTAATGGATGAACAGAGAAGCAAGGGATGCAAGACCAGGCATATGTACCTAAGTTAGGACCTCTGATAGGTCAGAGGTCTTACAAAGTAATGCTGTAATTGCAGGTTAGTGCCATTAATATCATGAGGGCAGGAGATGTATCATGTCTTTGTTTTCTGGGTACAACCTATCACATTCCTAGTCACACTGAAAATAATGCAGGAAGTGCCAGTTAAACACCACAGGGAAGCTAGAGGCAGGAATATGTAGAAGTAACATGTCAGTATGATGTGAAGGTGGCCTTTTTCTTGGGAGACTTACCCGAGATTTGGCACCCTGCCTGACCTGGTGGCCTGCTTCTTTAGGGCCCTACCTCTTTGCCCATTGTCTTAATCATCTACTGCCACTTCAACAGAAATGTCATAAGTGGATGGCTTTAAAAAGAGAAAATTTGTCGCAGTCCAGTGGGCTAAAAGTCCAAATTCAGGGTGTAGCTCCAGGGGAAGGGCTTCTTTGCTGGCACTGGGGGAAGGTCCTTGTTGTCAGTCTTCCTTCAGACTGGAAGCTTCTGAGGCACTAGACCCCAGTCCTTTCCAAAGGATGTATTCTGCTCCTGACACTACTTTCTTAATGGGATAAGATCCCCCAAATCTCTCTGCTAGCTTCTTTCCTTTATATCTCAGAAGACTGCCTCAAGACACGAAAGAGTCTTACACATTGAGTCCTGACCCCCAACAAAACTGCCACTCACCCTCTCTCATTAACATCCTAAAGGCGGAGTTTGCAACATGGAAGAACATCAGACAATACCAAGAGTTATGGCCTAGTTAAATTGCTGCACCATTTGGGTGCAGAGGGAGGGACACAATTCAATCCATGACACCCACCTTCTCCCTGTGCTACATGACTAGTCATATCTAAAGGTCAGGTTTGACTTTGGTGGTGATAAGCTGTCATCTGTCCCCCTTGATCTCATGAGTTTCTCAGAGCTGGAAGGCTGTGTTTTTCAAAATGCCTCAGAAGGGCATTTGGACCTGTTTTGGGGAAGAGAAAAAGCTAAGGGATATATGCTTGGCATCCTCTCTGCTAGCATCCCACTTGGGATAAGCCATCCTTTCACTGCTCACCCAGAATCTCCTCCGCAGTTGGTCTATGTTCATCCTTAAGGCCTACTTCAACCAGCACAAGGCTTGCAGGCACAAGGCTCTCTTCTCTCTGAGGCATGACTCATCTGCCTCATGCTCCGTAGGACTTGCTCTTCCTGCTCTTCAGATAGAAAAGAACAGGGCTGCTTAAGGCCCACAGTGCCCACTCAGCCAGAAAGAAGCCCTGGAGAGGCAGCAGGCAGCGTCCTCATGAGGTTGTTTTCTGTCCTTGGAAGCAGGGCGACCCAGCCTCAGTGATGAACTGCCTAACCCTTGGAAGGGTTCTCAGGCTCACAGATGCTGCTTTCTACCACGTATGAGCCCACAACATGCCTGTAAGATGATTAGAACATGCTGGCATGATATTTGATTTCTTGCTAAACTATCTGCTTTCCAACTTTAAAAGTTTCTCTTGATGTCATTTTTTTCAGTCTATGGTATAGACGTAATGCTTGGTCAAGTAGAGGGTCAGTGAAAAAGAAGACTCTCGACAAGACAGATGGACACAGTGGCAGCAACAGTAGGCTCAAGCAGAACAACAGTTGTGGGCATGGCGCAGGGCCAGACAAGTGTTTTTATTCTTTTGTGCATAGGATTCCTGTGAGACTGAAGCAACTCAACAGCATCCAACAACAACATTATAGGGCAAAGTGGCTTCTTACTCTTAATGGCCTTCTTGATTGTTTTTGTTTCTTTGGTGGTGTATCCAAATGCTTTGTGCCAGACTAGCACTCCAAGCAATACCTGATCAAACTCAGAACTAGGTTTGAGGTAATAAGTTGTGCTCCTTCTTGGGTTCTTTGGATGGAAGTATAAACGGGTGCAACATTTTTAGTGGGCATTTTGGCTTTATTGATCCCATTTTGGGAAATCCATCTCATGAAATTAAATAGAGATACACTTGGTGACTTCAGATAAGTATATTCAGTGCACTGTTGTTTACAGTATCAAAGAAATGGAAATAATACCTGTACAAGACTGCTTAAATAAATCAGTCTTTCTTCTGTAGTATCCCCTTCCTTTTGGTGGACTCTCCTTGAGCTTTTCCTGCTCCCACTGCCATTGAAGTATGTTCTCTGTCTTTAGACAGCTCTCACTCACTTCTCAGTGTCTGAGTGATCTTCCTCGTATTGAGTCAAAACGCTCTCTGTTGGTAACTTCTAATACTGGTCCCGGTTTCACCTTACAGTAGCACTGGGACACATGGGTTTACTTTTCCCTGTGCAGACAGTCTTTTGAGCCTCTTATCAAGAGAGTCAACTGTGTATGTGACTGAGGGTAGCTCAAAGCAGCCAGAGGTAAAGAGGGCCTGTGCATGGACACAGGGCTCGGAGCACAGGGCAAATGTGCTAGTGGTAGATGGGAGTCAGTAGCATTGGAGCTGGCCCTTGAGAAAGGGTGGGAGGATACTCACAGGAGAAGTTACGCACTGGAGAAAACACAGGATCGAGGCCAATAGCCTTAGTTCTTGGCCACATGTCCAGAAAATTTCCTACCAGCAAGAACCACAGAGGCAAGAAAAAACTTCTCAGCAGCTCTTTGCCTTACCAACACTGACTTGAACAAAGCTTTTGGAGCAGGGGAAATTTACAGTGTTCACCTGATTGCGTCAGCCTTCTGCAGTGCTTTTGGTGAATGACAGTGTCCGTGGTTTGTGTATAACAGTATTCATATGATCTTCTCAAATACTGTATCTGCCTCTGTCCTGTCCTCAACACACCAGTGTCCCCAGTGTAGTCCACCCACTTCTACTTCATTGTGCTGGCTTGCTCTTCCCAAGGCAGACCAACTGCAGCCTTCCCAGAATCTCTCTCTCTCTCACACACACACACCACAATAATTAGTTGCCTCCAAGGAATGCAAGCAAAAGTTTTCCAAGATTATAGCACTGAAGCTGATGGTGGGATTACATGGATGTACACTTACTCTTGTGGGCACATCTGCACTTATAAATAATTAGCCAGGAGCTGTATTAGCAAAACCTTCAGCTCGTCTGATACCTCCTGTGAAGAGGCAGGATTATGAATACAGAGGAAGGGAAGACCAAATTAAATTCTTCATTGTAGGCTTTTTGTTCTTCTACATTATTATTTGATTTTTTCCAATTGGAGTGTCCATGACTAAAGATTTTCTCTAAGGTCTCAGGGCTAGAGGTGTACCTCTCTTTACTGGGCCAGTGAACAAAGAAGAGCGATAAGACAGCAGAGAGGGATGCGAGAGGTCAGTGGGTAAAATAACAGTTTCTATTCTGCTTCCCTGTTAGGAAGAAATGGGTTTTTAAGCAGAATGCACCACTATCTGTTATCCTAAGGGAATAAAAGAAGCCCAACTGTTCGTTTGCATTCTCTAATAGCTTGCTATTACAATGCTGACCTTGCATTTTTTGTTAATGAAGTGGAGCTCTAATTGGGGCCTGTTTGTGGGCAAACAGTTTTTTGCATGGAGACCCCACTGACTGTGTTTGTCCAGCTAACTTTGAGTTAAAATGCCACTGTCTGTGCCTCACAGAGACTGGTAGTATCACTGGCTATCCTCTGTCACTCAGGTAATGAAAGGTGACTGCAAAAACAGAGTCTTCAACCAGTTACTAGAATTTACATAATCACATCAGCCTGCTAAGCCTGGTGATCTTGTCAAGAAACACTGTGGGCATTGTGGGCTTAAGGCAAGAAGTACATTGGGCTAAGATCCCTGTATGTATGTATGCTTGTATGTATTTGGTTTCAAGTCTAAGGAGACCTTGGTTCAGTGATTTCCAGAAATTTGTGAGATACCAGAGGTCTGGATTTTATGATTGGCAAGTTCTTTTTGCATGTTGCCTTTTGTGCAGTTGGCCACACACATTGCTGCTGCTTCTTTTAAATGTAAAGTTACTTGAGAGGGTTCCTGAAATTAACAACAGAGTTCTTGCCACATAGAGGTTTTCTGAGAAAAGCTGGCAGCCTGTGAAAGTCTTTAATGCCTCCAGATGTGAATGAGAATGAAAAAGTTAAGGTAAGCTCTTTTTCAAATAAATTTAGTCAGTAGGAGTAATTCAGTATGATAATTACATATAGTAATAATTAAGTGTAATATGTGTTATTAGCAATGTATTTAATATACTGCCAATATTATCTTTGAATTCTTTGCCAGAGTCTGGTACATAGTAAGTATTTAATAAGTGTTTACTGAAAAAGTAAAGACTGTTTCTTGAATTTTAACAATGTTGTTTGCAATGTCAATACCTTCCTCTTTGAAAGATTTTCTTAAAACAAACCCATTGCTGTGGAGTCAGTTCCACCTTTTTGCAATACCATGTATTACAGAGTAGAAATACTTCTTAAGGTTTTCGTGAGTTGGATTTGACTTGATGGCGAGGGGTTTGGGTTTGGTATAGAGTTTTCAAGCCTGTAAATGTTTATAAGCGGATAACCAGATCTTCCTTCTGTGGCTGTACTGGGTGGGTTCAGAACTCCAACCTCAACTCCAAACTGGTGGTTAGTGGTCAGGTGCAAGCTATTTGTACCACCAAGGGTCTGATGAGTAGACAGGCCATCAAAATATGCAAATGTGACAGTTAATTCAGATAGGATTGATCCTACTTCCTGGTCTCCACAGAAACCTGATCGGGAAACTTTTATTTAGGCGAACTTACTTTTTCTTTCTTTTTTTAAAGCCTTTCTTTTCTACACAGATCTTCAGTTCACTGACATGGACAACCTGGCTTCTTTAAACACTGCTAGAGAAATGAGGACAGGCAGGTAGACGTGAATTGAAAGCGTGTATTTCTTTTGAATTCTAAAAATGCTTTTCTACTTTAGGTTATTAAAAAATCAGGCCAATAATACATGGTTTTAAGGGACTTAAGTGGCAGAAAGATATGTAGTTGAAACAGCAGTTCCCTTCCTCGTGTCCTCAGTCCTGCGTCCCCGAGGGTATGTTATGTGACTGGTATGTGTCCTTACAAATCATTTTCAGTTGATTTACGTCTGTAGAGGCAGTGTTTTTGAGAACTGTCATCTGGGCTGCTGCATCCTGTGAGGAGTGGATGTTTCCCCATGGCCTTGGCTATTACATAGCCCAAATGAAGGGCATGTCATAGAGTACCAAGTTGAAATGGATTACAGTCCAGAGGTTGACCCAGAAAATCGTTCAGGATTTGGCAATTGTACCCATGTCGGGACTATATCGTTGTGGAGCTTCTGACTCTGCCTTAATGCTTGCAAAACATACATTCTTCCTGTGGATTTGACGGTGCTTTGAAAACCTGGCTTAGTGATGGCTTGGAAGTGTGCCTATGGGTTGACCACTCTCTGGTCATTTTAGGGACTGTTTATCTCTCCTGATGTGTCTGAACCTTGGCCTGAGATTTATTATGACCTTTATCTTCCTTACCTGAGCCAAGCCAGTTGGGACAAAGCAGTATAACTGTGCTAGCTTCACTCTGGATGACGCCCAGCTTGAATCAGTAGATGCCTCTATCATGATACCTTGTGAGGGTGGACCCTTCCCCTGAAGTCTTCTCGGCTCATTTCCCATTGCAGCGCCCTGTGCTCTACCATATTACCCTCTTGGGACTGTTAGGAGGAATAAGTGAGACAGCTGATATAATGACTCAAAGCAAGTTAGCTATTAATAGTAATAATAGTATCAGCGACAACACAGTAAGTACTCAGTGAATGTTTACATGCTGTTACCATTCTTATGCAGCTCCCTGTGCTCCATCATGTCACCTTCTTGGGACTGTTGAGAAGAATAAATGACACAGTTGATGTAAGAATTCAGAACAAGTTAGCTGTTACTAATAGTAGCAATAGTATCAGCAACAACATAGTAAGTACTCAAGAAATGTTTAGATGCTGTTATCATTATTATATATTTGTCCTTTTAAATTCAGCAGCATGTCTTTTGTACCAGCGCAGTGCCCAGTAGCACCGAAGACTCCTAAATGTACAATAGTTACTCTGTAGAGACTAGCTGCTCTTTCTGCAGTTCTCTAATAGGCCTTGTTGGGAAACTGGACTCTGGACAGTGGCTAGTGTCTGGGACCTTCTCCTGGAAAAGGAAGGAGACTCGCAAGACCATGTATACCGTGTAGAATGTCTCACAAGGGAACCTGTCACTTTCATAAAAGCAGCTTTTATAACTAACACAAGCCATTATACTCTTCCTGTGTAATTTTATGACTTGCTATAATGACTCAAATAACCCTAACAAAGGAATTATAGCATCATTTTACACAACGGATTATTTCAATGGTTAACATGTTTTTCATTCCAATTAACATTCATTATTTTGTACAAAATAGCCACTGTGTCAACTCTGTGAGTATCTTCTATCCTTGCTTTAGAACCGATTAGTTTTCATTTTGCAAACAAATTCAGTCTTGGCTATGAATGAGCAGTTTGATATTAACATGACAATAAAATGCATGCAATCCTGGCTATCTACAAACATGGTAAGACTTAAAAAGATAAAAATAAAAATCATCCTTATGTGGTCTTTCTGCTTCTCTGACCTGACAAGTCTGTCATGAAACCCACTGAGAGAGCAAAGAGAGAACAGAGAAGAAGGTCTTGTGCCTGGTGCTGATTGCATGAACCTCAATTTTTCTGGAAAATGGGGATACTAATAATGTCTATCTTCAGAAGGTCCTTGTGCGTGGGAGATTACGGTGATGATGCATTTAAGGAATTTAGCTTAGCATATAGTTGACACACAAGACAAGTAGAGTGCTGATGCCTATTTATTACTTGGAATTGCTATATTTTTCCATCAGTTATTCATATGCAAAGTTAAAAAATTGCCTCTAAAGTTATGCAAACATGGTAGAAAATACAATGTAATGATGTGCTACGTTGAAAGCTGAAAGAAAAAAGGAAAATAATTCAACTAACCTTAGTTTTAGCAGCCTGATCTCATTATTAAAGTAATTTATACATAGATTGAATTTGATACAGTAGGATTGATCTTGTATCATGAAATGTATTCCTACACATGTACTTATTACTTTAAAATGGACTTGGGAAGCCTCTGTCCTGCCACCTCCTTGCTATAGATGCCACACTGACATCACTAGAGACTCTCTTGGTGTTAACTGTGGGAAAGCCTTAGGGGATAGATTTGCCTTGATTAGTGAGGATAGAGATTTCTGAGTGGGGAGCAGGCAGGGTCCCTGACACTGAGGATAATCACTCTCATCAAGGTGGAGTTTCCATGCTGGGATTCCTTGCCAAAATTTCTTGGGAAATTTAGATGTTTTTCTAATTCCTGAATCCTGAGAAAAACCAGTCAAGAAATAGGAAAAGTAGGATAGAGTATTAGAATTCTCCTGTGAGAAGTAAAGCTGAATGATCACTGCAGCGCTGTCACTGGCTCAGAGGACTTCACTGATGTGAAGCTGAAAGCGAGCCTAGGAAATATTAGCATGTGGAGGCAAAGATTAAGGCTGATACTTCCAGGAGCCAGGACAGGAGTACCTAGGAGGGAAGCACTTACATTCTGTTCAGTCATGCTCATACCTGTTGCCTTGTTATAAGAATGTGTTCATGGCATGGTTTTATCAGCTTTCTAATGGAAAATTGTTCTTGCACATAAAAAGAATATTAATAAATTTGTTTGTGTAGTATATACTATAGAATTTCTAAGAGTGGTGTTCTGAAGAATAACTTTGGAGTATAGTAGAAGTACTGCCAATTAAGCTTACAAACTCATCCTAGAAAATGTGCTACATACCCCACTGCTGAATATCACTGTGATCACCTTTGAAGTACTCCCCTTGGGAAACTATGCACTGATGCCACCACCTAGTCTACCCTTCAAAGCGATTTTGGAACTTGTTTTCTGGAATGACCATTAGAGCTGTCATCATATTACCCTGAATATCATCCAGATGTCCTGAATGTCATCCAGATGTCTTCCTTTCAGTATTTCCCTTATCTTTGGGTACCAGAAAAAGTCACTGGGGGCCAGATCAGGTATTTGTTTACTGGCTAAAAACTCCCTCACAGACATCTATACAATTAAGTTCATGAACTTCTCACCTTGCCACTGTGCTCAGTGGCCATTCCAGAAAGAGTTCGAAAATTGCTTTGAAGAGTGGACTAGGCACTGACATCAGTCTGTGAGAGTACTTTAAAGGTGACTGTAGTGATATTCAGCAATGAGGTATGTAGCCTTTAGAACAATTAAATTCACGGACTTGCCATTCCTGGTAAGTCTTTAACTGGCACCATAAACACATGTTTCTGTGTAGTGCTGTGAACTTTCTGCTGTTGTTTTGTAGCTATTGTTAAGTTGACCCTCAACTGGTTATAACCCTGTGCATAGCAGACCAAAAAGCTGCAGGTTCTGTATTATCCTCATAATCAGGGGTAGACCAGAAAGTTGCTAGGAGATTCAGGTATTAGACATATGACCACTACCCAATTGGGTTTGCTGACAGTCTCCAGTGTTTATTTTCACTGTAGGCTACTTTTCTTTGTCCACACTGCTAATCTTAATGTTTCTTATTCATTTAAATGAACACACATCCAAATAAAGTATGGTGGAAGAAATAACAAACCTAAAAAAATATATATTATTTCAGGAATTCCTAGAAATTTCAACTTCTTATTCTTGCATCTTGAGGATTAATATCTATTGGCAGTTAAAGACCACTGTATCAGAGGTGCTTACCCAGCTTGGAAAGATCCTGACTTCTAGAGTATGTGGATTTCTAGAGTGTGCAGCTCCTTCAGCATTCTGATGCACAGAAGGGCTTCCTCCACCTACCTCTCAGCATTCTGTAGAACTTACTGCTAATTGCTAGGGTTTTTTTGGCATCTGAATTAGGATTTCTGCAAACAAGAGTCTGTTAAATTCTTTCAGCTTAAAACAACAGGAAACTTTTGGTCTTCTGGTTAATGCTGATTCATTTCCAAACCCATATGTTGAGGGTTAATTGTATTTCCAGGCATCGGGAACACAAGAATGATTAAAACTCTGTTACTACCATTGAGGAGCACACAGAATCGTGGGTGAGATAGACACACAGAGATCTCCTTTACACTGTAGTGAATGTCATGATTGTGCCTCCAGTGGGTAAAATGCTAGGACAAACAATGTTGTGATTAACTCTGCCTGGAATGGGGGTCAAAGGGCCAGGAAAGATTTAATGGAAGGCAATTGATTTGAAGCTTGAACAAGGAGTAGAAATCTGCCATGCAGATGGAAAGCATTTGTCAAGTTCTATGTAGATTTGAATTTGCATAGCATGTATAAGAGCCATGTAAGTGGCTGATACGGCTGGCTGGACAGAGAGTCGACAAGTGTGAGTGATGGGGAAAGTGCTGGGAGAATAAAAGAGAGGCATCTAGGATGGGCTCCCAAGCTCTTAGCCTGGATATACTCTATGTCCTATTGGAATAGTAGTAACCGCTTAATATTTGATAAAGCTGAGTACAGTTGCTTACTTGGACGTTAGTCAAGGAGCCTGACCAGAAGCAAACACAGTGTCATTATGAGTGGGAGCACAGCTTGACTGCCTACAGAGGAGTCCCAGAAGACCTGGGCTGGGCCTTGAAGAAAACCTAGTTGACTAGGCAGAGAAGAGTAGAGATGGGGATGGAGGGGGCAAATGTGGGCAACACCAGCGTGTCAGATTGAAGAAAAGCCTACATGATGGCACAAAGACACGAAGGCCCTTTATTGGGTTCTGGGAAACAACTGAGAGTGGTTGGAGAAAAAATATGCAGTGACGGTAGAGTGTGTGTGTGTGTGTGTGTGTGTGTGTGTGTGTGTGTGTGTGTTTAGGGGAGGGGAGCAGAGCAGACAGTGACCTTGTAAAGGTGGTTAGTTAGGTTAGTTTAGCATCAAAACCAGGTATTTACCCTCCTTCCAGGAAGTGGGGAGAATGTGGAGCATTTAAGAAGAAAAGTTGCATGACTAGAACCACCATTCTGCTTCAAAATCATAAATACTGGGAATTTTGGCAGGCTTTTTTGAAAAGAGTGATAACAAGCAGTTGAGCAAAAAGAGAGAGAATAATACAAATTGTCTTAGTCATCTAGTGCTGCTATAACAGAAACACCACAAATGGATGGCTTTAACAAAGACAAATTTGTTCTCTCATAGTCTGGGAGTCTTGAAGTCTGAATTCAGGGTGCAAGCTCCCAGGGAAGGCTTTCTCTGTTGGCTCTGGGGAACAGTCCTTATCATCAGTCTTCCTCTGGTCTGGGAGCTTCTCAGCAAACAGACCCAGTGTTCAAAGGATGCACTCCAGTCCCAGTACTTCTTTCTTGATGGTGTGAAGTCTTCATCTCCCTGCTTGCCTGTCTCTCCTTTTATCTCTTGTAAGATAAAAGGTAATGTAAGGCCACGTCCCAGAAAAACCACCCTTACTTTGAATCAGGGCTGTGATCTGAGTAAGGGTGTTGCATCCCACCCTAATCTCTTTAACATAACTTAATCTTGCATCTTTAACCACAGGCAGAAATGAGGGTTTATAACACATAGGGAAATTACATCAGAACACAAGATGGAGAACAGCCACACCATGCTGGGAATCATGGCCTAGCCAAGCTGACACACATTTTAGGGGAACACAGTTTAATCCGTGCCATCAATGATCAGCAGATTGTCTTCATGCTCTGAATTGCAGAGTATTTGCAAGGTGGCATTTTCTGTATGACACTGCCTGGTGGGAGGTGTGGATGCACCTCAGCAACAGCCAAGCTGGGATGGGGTTAGGGTGCAGCAGCTGATGGGAGAACCTGTCTCCAAGACCAAATTGTTTGTGTCACCCAAGTTGATGAATGTCCATGACATTGGGCATAGCAATCCCATCAGTACACCCATCATGAGATTTAAGTCTTCACTGAATCAAGAACTGAAATGTCTTGAGTTGGAGAACTTTTTCCCTAGTGCCCAACTGAGTTGGTATTTTCAATAAATTGCAGTGAATTTTGAGAAGTGAAACACACAATAGCCAGGGAAGCTATGCCCATAGCTATGCCTCTATGGGCATAGCTTGTAGAGTTTTCTAGGGTATGTCTTCATAACAAATTAGCCTCTGGAGAGATCACAGATTTTGGTGTGACCTGCTCATGGGTCCTGGTGTGGTTAGGAACACCCGAACTTGCCCCCATCTAACAGATATGCCGGTTCCTTAGACTGAGGAAAAGTCAGAATGGCTTGGCCTTTGCACCTAGACCCTCCAAGGCACAGCCATGACCACCTGATGACAGGGGTAGCTGAGCCTACCCTTCCACAGGGGAGATCCAGGGGCATTGTTTCAAAAGAGTTACTGAGCCCTGGTAATGAAAATACAGATACCAAATAGGGAATTAAAATAATCTTAATGCAGTACAGTGATTTTCAGGACAAATTTAATGTGACAAATATGTGTCAAGTAACTGACAGAATTCCGTGTGACATTAGGCAAGTCATTTTCCATCGTTGTCTCCAATTCCTCATTTGTAAAATAATGTTATTGGACCAGATTAGTCTTAAGATGTTTTCTGGCTCCGGTGTTCTGTGATTTGTGGGTAGCTCCCGAGTCACTGCTGCAGTATAGCACATAGGAGACTGTTCATCGTCTGAAAGGGACTTCAATGAACATCTTGAGTCACCAGACCTTCCAGTGGCCCCTGCCAGTCTCACCTTTCTGTCGCCTTTTAGTGACCTTAATTAATGGTGAAGTTCAAATTCAGAGACAGGGATGATCTGTCGTTCACTGGTGATTGATGACGGCTTTCATCTCTCCTCCAAAGCCACTGACTGGGTGTCCGTTCCACCCTCCCCTGCTTTTTGGCTCAGCTTGCCTCAGGCCTCTTTCCTCTGGGGCATCATTGCATGTGGTTATATCTACTCCAGCAAAGCTGCCCACTCTGTGGACTTTATAGCCCCTTTCTGGGAATTCATAACAAGAATTGCTTCATCTGCAGGCATTCGTGCTGGGGACTGACCCAGGAGTGGGGCTGCCAGACGCTGGAACTTCTGTTTGCATTCTCTGATTCATTATCGGTGTCAGACAATCTGCTGTGTGAATGATGATAAATGCACAGTGTTTTGCTGAAGGAATCATGTACTCTAAGATTAACTCCATGCTGACAGCCTGTTCATCCGCTACGTGGAGTCCCACCACCCACCATCCCTTTGTCAGTAATCCAGAATAAACCTTGAAAGATTAAAGTATGTTTGGCATAGGATAATAGGAAACTTCATGTCCACGCAATTTAAAAATGCAAATGAGAGATTCTTTCCCCCAGAAATAGAAGGACAAAGGGGGTAGCTGTTGTGTATGGAAGCCCTGGAGCGAGGACCCCCCCGCTGACAGACTGGTAGTTGCCTCAAGAGAATTTTCAAGCTGGTCTTCCAGGTGAGACCGAGACAGGTCAAAGAAGAGACATCTGGTCCTCAGCCCTCTTTGTGTGAATGTCATCATGGCCTCAGCTGCTTACCATCTGCGTTGGACAAGACTCTTTCCTTGTCCTTGGGCCTCATTTTCTCCCAGTAGTAAAGTGAGCAATTTGGACTAGATGATGTCAAAAGAACGTTTTAGAACTTTCTTCTCTGGTTGTTTGGTAAGAGCAGGCACATTCCTATGGCTCGTCCAGCCTGGGGTGCCTCATAGCCTCAAGGCTTGAGTTGTGGGTACATAGTGATCTTTTTTGATGTCATCCTCAAAGGAACAAGCAGTTCCTAAATAAACCTTTCTTCTCTCACTGCCTCTGTATTGTAAAAAACAACTTCTTATGTGGTCCATGTGAGTATTTCTAAGGAATTAAATGTCATTCCAAACCTAAGACCTTAAGATTAAGCCACATTTCTATGGCTAGGGTAATTTTAGCCCCTCTACCTTCATCTACTGGGACAGATAATAATTATAATAGCTACCATTTTTGTATCTTATTTTCCAGGCACACATATAGGACTTTACATACATCAACTCGTTTAATCCTCTTAACGTCTGTTTAATGTAAATCCTATTTTGTTGCATTTTATACATGAGGAAACTGAGGCTCACAGTATTTAATATCCTGCCAAAGTCATGCAGAGAAGGAGTAGCAGAGGTAAGGTTTGAATAGATGTTTCTGATTCCAGAGCCCAAACATTAACCACTGGACAGTACTGCTAGCGCATAACATCTCAAACACACAGCTGCGGAATTGAAGGGCAGTCTGGAGATGCCTGTCTTGCACCTGGAACTCAGTCCCACGGCCGTGAGAGTCACTCCATGTGTGCTGGGAAAGCCACTTCAGCTAAGAGAGAAAGAGTGGCAGTAACTGCAGGCCTTTATTTCAGTGCTTTATGATAGTCTGATCGGGTTCCTTCTGTAGACACAAGCCATCCTAATAGTGCTATTTATCATTATGACAAAGATTAGAAAGGGGAGGCGGATCTCAAACTGGAATGAAAAAGTGGAATTCTGATTATTTCAACAGTTGAAAGTGACATCACTTCAGAGCCTCTATCGAATGGCAAATTGGAAGCTGGAATAAAATTGCCGTAAAATGTATCCGGCGATAGTTTTCTGCAGCAGCAATAAAGTCATTCAGTTGTGTTTGGAGATGCATTTCTATCTAAACTCCTCTCTGAGTTGTCTGTGTGTCATCCACGCAGAAGGCTGCCTGTCAGAGCTTCCTCAGACATGAAGGGTCCAAGGCCCTGGGTACTTTTTTCTGGGTACATGGTATATGCCACATACTAAAGTTGATTAAGCCACATTCTCTGATTAAGAAAAAAAAAATTGTGAATGTCTTTCCACGCCTGTAAGTAGTGCTTTATATCAGTTTTAACGGCTACATTGTTTCCCTTGATCATTCTGGTGGATTCAATTTAGGATTTCAGAACAAAATCTCCCTACTCCCCATAAATGAGTTTGAACAAATGAGAATGTTGGCTAAAAGCTGTTAGGAGTCCACTGCCTGTTTGACCACCACTGTTAGTTATATATTAGAGTCCCTGGGTAGTGCAGTTAATGTGCCTGGCTATAAAATAAGAGGTTGGAGGTACCAGTTCACCCAGAAATACCTCAGAAGAAAAGCTTGGTGACTGACTTCCAAAACACCATCCCAAACCCTGTGAAGGGCATGTCTACAGTGACGCATGTGGGCTTGCCATGAGTTGCAGTTAACTCAGTGGCAACTTATTTATTTGGCATTTTATCCCAGGAAACTGGAGGAAAGACTGTGGAAACTGGAGCTTCAGCTAACTTTCCCTTTTTTTCTCACCCATAGGCAAAAGAAGGGGAATGTGGCCCATAAACATTGGGTTGGAACTTCAAATGTGGTCAAATGCAGGCCCTGTCCCTTGGCCCAGTCGACCATGGTCTGCGGCTCTGATGGCCACACGTATACATCCAAGGTCGGTCTATTTTGCTTTCTTATGTATTGCCAAAAATGCAGTCTCTGCTTGTTGAAACTGGGTATTACGAAATGTGCTGTACTCTAGGCCTTATGAACAGACTCAGTGATAACATCTGATCAAGGAGACAAGAAATATACAAATGTTATATTCTATGTAACTGAATTGTTCAAGAGTTGGGTGAAGGGTGATTCTGAGAGTGATGAAGACCTTCTTGGAGAAAGTGAAGTGACAAGCTATTAAAAAGATGCAAATACAGTTGATTCTTGTTCTTTGCAGTGGTTATGTTCTGTAAAGTCTTGTGAGCACTGAATTTATGGGACTAGCCTGGTTTAGCTTCAGCTGGAAACATGTGTAACACTCTGGACAGGAGCGTCCTCACAAATGACACGAAGTACCGTGAATGTTGATTTGGAAGTTGCAAATACATTTTAACAAGTCAATGGAAATTCTCAAATAATGAGGATGCACTCATGGGGAGTAAATAGGGGGCCCAGGCCCAGGGTTCTGCTTTATAGACAGCACAATGAAAGGAATATAATGTAAGCAGACGTTAATCTGCATTTATGATGTATCTGGAATGTGTTCTGCACTGTGCCAGGCCCTGGAGCTACAGGGAGGACAGTACTGTTCTTTCTCAGGGGATCTAAAACGTGGTGACAGCTCATTTTAATTCAAACTGATGAAGAGAAAAATGACTCAATAGGGATCAGGAAAAGCTTCACAGAGGAAAGGATGTTTAAGCTTAAGGAGGATTTAGGCAAGCTGGGATGCAGGTATTAGGTAGATGGAGGAAGTAGATGACTTCTATTTTTCTTGGAACTTCAAACACTCTCCCTGGGATGAGGTTGATCACTTGTGTTTGGGAATATGTACATTTCACAGGTACAATAAAGAAAGGAAAATCATAGAATTGACAAGAGTTTATTTACGCCTTTATTCAAAAATACGAATGAAGATCCCCCTTAGTGCCTAACACTATGCTAAAAATGAAGAGCTGATGTTGTCTTACGTGCTTTCTATAAAGGATTGTGGCTGGTTTGGGGGGTTAAGCAGGGCTCTGATGCTCCCCATCTCCTCCAACTGAAGGTCCACATCTTTCGTCTGTTTTTTCTGTGTAAAGTTTCACTTGAAGACGTGAATCTGTGGCTGAGAGGGTTACTCTAGGTGATGTCCCAGAAGCATTGTCAGGTTCTCCAGGCTCAGAGGTTTGGGTCTTTCTGCTGGGGTCCGTTTCTGTTGCTATTGCACTGCACAAACTGATGGCACCTACTGTTCTGTGTGACCCCCTTACTATCCTGACCCTCACAACACTGAGATTACACGGGCCTGGGAGGACCCTTAGCACCAGGTATTCTCAGAGCTATTTGGAGCTGTGGCCACACCTTCCCATTGATTTTGTGTTCCATAGATCATATGGTTTTGCTCATTGGAAGCAGAACTTTAGTGCCTAGATTCTCACAGATATGATGGGTGACAATTCAGTTCATGAACGCATCCTAGAAAAAGTGCTACATACCTCATTGCTAAGTATCTCTACAGTTACTTTCTAAGTACTCCCCTTGGGAAACGTACTCACTGACACTAGTGTCTAGTCCACCCTTCAAGGCAATTTTGAAACTCTTTCTGGAATGGCCACCTGAGCTGTTGTCCTATTATCCTTGATGTCCTGAATGTCATCCAGACGTCTTCCTTTCAGTATATCCTTTCTCTTTGGGTAAATAAAAAGTCATTAGGGACCAGATCAGGTGAAGAGGGAAGATGTTCCAATACAGTTATTTGTTTATTGGCTAAAAACTCCCTCGCAGACAACTGTATAATTAAGTTCATGAGCTTGCCACCATGCCACCTTGCACAATGGCCACTTCAGAAAGCATTCCAAAACTGCTTTGATGGGTAGACTAGGTGCTGGTGTCAGTGCATAACTTCCCAAGGAGAGTACTTTGAAGGTGACCACAGTGATATTCAGCAATGAGGTATTCAGCCCTTTAAACAACTAAGTTTGTGGACTTAATTGTCAGATGCTGTAATCAAAGAAAAGAGAAAGCTGGAAGGTATGTCTGGCTTGTATTCAGACTCATGTACTCTGCCTTAAGGCTTCAGTAGTGTAATGGTTGCTTGATTAGTTCCTTTATTCATTCAACAAGTATCATGATGTGCCCCTGCTGTGTGATGGCACTAAGGGAGGTGAGAATTTCCAATTTTTAGTGTGCAAAGAATTCCTTGGAAATCCTACTAAAATCCAGATTCTGCTATATCAGATCCAAGATTCTCCATTTTTAACAAGCTGCCAGGACATGGCCGTGCAGCTGGTCCAGGGGCTATACCTTGAGTAGCAAGGACTTTACATTTTTATAGGTACCTCCTAGTAGGTCTCCCTGCCCTTAGTCTGCCCCTCAAAGTCCACTTCCACATAACAGCAGGAGGGATATTTCTGTAAGTAGAAGTCTGCTCTTGTGTGTTCCCTGCTTAAAATGCTTTGGGAGACTCCTACTTGCTCCTAGGACTAAGCTTAAACTCTGTTTTTACTAGCAAGGCGCCCTCTGCAGTCTGTCCCCTTCCTATTCCAGCATTCTGTGTCATAGAAAGAATCGTCCCTTCATTCATTCATTCAGCAACTACTTATTGTACTATTACTATCTGTTGAATGCTCTAAGTTGCTTTAGACATTTTTCAAAATATACAGGTATAGTGGGGAAGAAGATACACACCATCCTTGCTGATTTGGAGCCTGCAGTCTGTTAGGGAAGACAGAAAGAAATGAGTAACCAACCAAACAAATATGTAACTTAAAATTTTGACAGGTTCTATAGTGGAAAGAAGCATGGTGCTGAGAGAGAGAATGATGGGCAGAGGTCTGCTTTATAGGGCTTCCCTGAGGAGGTATCCTTAAAGCTGAAAGTGAAGGCTGAGAAGGATCTAGAGTGGATGGTAGAAGCTGGGGCTCTAAAGCAGGATGGTGTGTTTAAGAGCTGATAGAATGCCTGTGTGGTTAAGATAGTGAAGGGAGAAGCACGTGGGATGATAAGGGAGAAAAGGGTGGATGTGGGTATGATCTAAGAGGTGACATTTAGCCAAAGCTGGAAGGCGAGAAAAGCATCAAGCTTGTGAGATACTCGAGTGTTGTAATTGCCTTCTTGTCCCTTTCTCAATATTAAGAATGTGAGTTTCTAGAGGCAGGGACAACTGCCAGCCCATGTACCAGGCATAGGGCATGGTAGATAGTGGGTGGTCACTAAGTATCTAACAAGACAGGAGCCACCAAGAAGTTAAGCTGAGAAGGAAATGAGAAATTGCATTCTGTATTAACCTATCTTGGATGTGAGTGCATGGGAGAGCTGAAAGACTGAGAAAAATAAGCCATCCAAACCTGGACTGAGTCACTTAGCTCAACATCCAGCCGGGGTCTCTGCAGAAAGAGTTAGAGGCTCCTTGAAATGGTTCCCTGTCTGTGAAGATCCAGTTTGTGCTGCTAAAATGATTCCCTCTAGCTCTGGACTGACTCTCTGATCCCTGAACTTGAGATTGGAGATGATCCATGAAATGTCACTGAGCGATCGGGGCTGTTCGGTTGAGCAGCATTTTGCACATCAAACCCCTGAAAAAATGTGTCTGCTCGCCTTTGTCTCTTATTTGCAGAAAGAGGTTAAAATGCCAGCTTCCTGTGACTCCTGAGTTAGAAGGTATGGCAGTAGCAGGTCAGATGTGGCTCGAAATTCTGTCAGTTGCCCAGGAAATGTCTCTGGAAAAGTTCAGTGGCCACAGCCCCCTGCAGCCTGGGTAGAAGGGTTGGCTTTTAGGATCTGGGAAGGTTGTCTGCTTACAGGGGGTGCATACAGGTCTAGTACATAGTGAGCGGTAAGATTAGGATTTGAAAGGCTCCTTTGCAGTGATTCCCGATTCCTTTTAAGAGTTAACTCCAGACGTCTCTGGCTAGAGTTTTCAGTAGTCTTACCCAGCAGCATGAAGGAAGCAGTTCCTTATGCCTCAGAATTCCTATACCAACCTGAGTCCTTAGCATCCCAATCTTGCTCAACAGTCTTTTTATTCCCCTCAAATTAATCTGGAACAAAAGAAGAAACCTATAGCCTTATTGTCAGAAGCAACTGTATCCTCCTCATTGTACAGATGGGGTATACCAAGCCCCAGTAGCTTGTCCAAGGTTTTCCATTAGGGCAGTGGAAGAATTAGACATCTAGGCAGGAAACCCAATGTCTGTGATCTTTGTACTTCTCTGTGAAATTAAAAAAACAAAAAGAGGGGAAGGGGTAGAGATGGGAGAGGCAACATTACAGTGCAGAATGGTGTAAGCATTGATTATTGGTATTAGTCTCCTAGTCTTCTATCATAGTTACCTAGAAAATTTGTGTTCTCTCTTTCCTAAAGAAATGAAGCAAATAAAACAGAATCAGAAGGTGTGTTGATTGCTTAAGACTGCTAAAGCAGAAGACAGCTCTAAACCCCTGTGGCATTAAAAAAAGGCTTACCTTACAAGGGGCAGTTTCAATCTGGTAAGGTTTACTACTAGGAGTGTTTTCGTTATTGCCCCTAAATATACGACCACTTATTTATTGAGGTTCAGGATGATGTTTTCGTCTCATAGACAAAGTTGCAGAGGTGCACCAGTGGATGCTCAATTAATTAGGCTGAATGAGTGAATTAGTAAACCACTTCCTCTCCCCTGGGGTTATATAGCCTGTTTTGGGTCACTGAGGCCAGGAACAAAGGAGAGATGAGACCATGATGCTTACATAAGAGGAAGCAATTTGATGTCATAAGTCAAATTAAAAAAAAAAAAAAATTAAAGCCAAAATATATTGCAGCCCTAGTCCTATTATCACCAGGAAAATTCATACTCTATTAATAAGTAATCGCCATTCTCCAGGTGAATGGCTTACTTCTTTGAAGGTAGATCAGGAGGCTATAGGAAGTATTGTCAAGAGCAACATGCAAAGAAGTCTGAGCATCAGCTGTGTCCTTGATTTTGGTTCAGGGTCCTTTCAAACAAGCCTTCCTACTGGAACTGGAGGAATTTATTTAGGAGCCTCTGTAAAACAGGTCACTTCAGGTGTCTTGGCACCAGGGGATGCTACTCAGAGCTCTGTGACCCACCCAGGATCAAAGATTAAGTCAACAAGAATGCACACAGTCATGAGGTGAAGGGCTAGCATGTTGGATGGCAATAAATGATTATTCAGGCTCTATATCCATGCAAGATGAGGAACAGAGGGGTATCGTTGGGAAAGTCAGAGAAGCAGCTGGTTCAAGAGTCTGATATAGATCACTTGAGTCTGCCTCTAAGCAATAAAGATCATCCTGGTTATCCTTAACTGCCCTTAATGTCACAGTCTCCTGGTCAGGAAAAGTGAAGTAGTGCTGCCCGGTAGTTCAGTAAGTGTTTATTAAGCTCTTACTCTCTGCCGTTCATTGTGCTAGATACTTGAGATGTGACAAAGGACAAAATAGACAAAGCTGCAGTTTTCATGAAACTTACAAGGAAAGTACAGCTGTTAGGTGCCATCACATTAATCCCATTTCATAGCAGCCTTGTGTACAACAGAACGAAGCCCTGCCTGGTCCTGTGCCATCCTCACAATCCTTAATGTTTGAGCCCACTGTTCTAGCCACTCTGTTACTCTATCTTGTTGAGAGTCTTCCTTTTTTTCACTGATCCTCTGCTTTACCAAGTCTGATGTCCTTCTCCAGGGACTGATGTGTCCAAAGTACATGGGACCAAGTCTCACCATCCTTGCTTCTAAGGAGTATTCTGACTGTACATCTTCCAAAGACACATTTTTTAAATTCTTTTGGCAGTCAATGGTATAGTCAATGTTATTTACCAATACCGTAATTCAGAGATGTCAATTCTTCTTAAGTCTTTCTTCTTCATTGTCCAGCTTTTGCATGCACATGAGGTGATTGAAAATTCCTTGGCTTGGGTAAGGCGCACCTTAGTTCTCGAAGTGATATCTCTGCCTTGAAACACTTTAAAGAGGCCTTTGGCAGCAGGTCTGTCCAGTGCAGTGTACCATTTGGTTTCTTGACTGCTGCTTCCGTGGGTGGTGATTGTGGATCCAAGTAAAATGAAATCCTTGGCAACTTCATGACTTTTTCTGTTTATCATAATGTTGCTCATTGTTCCAGTTATGAGGATTTTTGTTTTCTTTATGTTGAGATGTAACCCATGGTGAAGTCTGGGTCTTTGATCTTTGTCAGTAAGTCCTTCAAGTCCTCTTTGTTTTCAGCAAGCAAGGTTGTGTCATCCGCATATTGAAAGTCACTAATAACCCTTCCTCCAATCTTGATGCCATATTCTTCTTCATATAGCACCATTTATTCCCATTCTTTGAAATGTTATCTGTAATTTGTTAGGATTCATGCAGTTGAATGCCTTTCCGTAGTCAATAGAAGACTGGTAAGCATCTTTCTGGTACTTTTCCTGCCAGGATCTATCTGATATCAGCAGTGGTACCCCCGGTTTTCCATCTCCTGAATCTGGCTTGAATTTTTGAGAGTTTCCATTTGATGTACTTTTGTAACCATTTTCAAATGATTAGCAAAATCTTACTTGTGTGTGATACAGTTTAATAATCTCTGTATTCTGTTGGATCAGCTTTCTCTGAAATGAGCATGATTATGGATCTCTCTCTGTCAATTGGCCAGCTAGCTGTCTTCCAAATTTCTTGTCATAGACAGTGAGTGCTTCTAGTATTGCATCCATTTATTGAAACATCTCAATTGATATTCCATCAGTTCCTGGAGGCTTGGTTCTTGCCGATGCCATCAGTGCAGCTTGGACACCTTCCTTCAGTACCACTAGTTCTTGATCACATGTTACCTCTTCAGATGGCTGAACATTGACCAATTGCATTTGGCACAGTGTGGTGCTGTGTGTTCTTTTCGTCTTCTTTTGCTACTTCTTGTATCACATTCAATTTTTTTGCCCTTCAAGGTTCCAATTCAAGGCTTAAATTTCTTCTGCAGTTCTTTCACCTTGAGAAATGTCAAGCAAAGAACAAGGAAAGTAGACATATTGAAAAACCATTTCCTTTCGTTAGAATAGGTATTTAGACAAGGGACATTTGTACAGAACAAGACCTCTTCTAACAGGCTGGAGGTGAAAACAGTATTTTTAGCAGTACTGATGGTTCAGTGAGATCTTAAGACTGGAAGGCATCAGCTAGAAGAGTAGAGGAGAGGTAGGCAGCTAATTTTGTCAGTGAAAAGTGGGAGTTAAAAAGATGAAAGAGAGCATGCCGTCAGTGTGACTTGGTCATATGTAGGGTTGGATGGAAGGAGGGAGTACCCCAAAATAACCCAAGCCACTGCTGTTGAATTGATTCCAATGCATAGTGACCCTATAGGATGAGTAGAACTGTCCCATAGAGTTTCCAAGGGAGCACTTAGTGGATTCAAACTGCCAGCCTTTTAGCTAGCAGCTGTAGCACTTAACCACTATGCAACCAGGATTTCCTGGAAGGTGGGGGCAGGTAACTAGCTAAATAAAAGAGGCTAGAGATTAATCAGGGGCCACATCTTGTTAGCTCCTCCCAGATCATGTGTAGGTACTTCAGCTTGACCCACAAGCATTAGAGAACGTTTTAAAAATTTGTACTTTGGAATATTCTTGCACTGGCAACAGGCCAGGGAATGGGCTGGGAGCAAGAATGGAGGCAGAATGACTGTGAGAACCTACTGGAATTGTCCAGTCAAAGTGTAAGTGAGATCTGGATTTGTGTAGTAGTTGCGGAGATGGAGAAAAAACAATCTAGTGGTGCATAGGAAGACGTTTCCAGTGTTGGTGATTGTTTGACTTTCCAATAAAAAGTCATTTCAGCTCTAAGCTCAGCAGAAGTTCCTCTTTATCATACTTGGCCTAGCTAGATTTGCAAAGCCTCCTGCCAACAGCCTCCTGGCTTTGGCCTGGACTATCCAGTAACTCGTTTCTGAAACCCTGTCATTTCTCCTGTATTATCCACATAGAAGGATGAAAGCTTACCTGGGATCTGGCTCCTAACCTTTTAATCTTGTAAGCAGAAGAGGACTGATGCACTGACTGGAGCCTTAGGCCAACCCAGGCTCTGGTGGGCAATCTCTGACTCTCTCCTGCTGGAGGGTAGAGTAGTTTTGGAAAATACGAGACAATTTGGAGTAGTGTGTGGGTCCCAGAAGCTTCTAAGGGAACAGGAAGGTGATTCTGGAAATGCTGGGTCCTGGCCCTGGGGACATCTCATTGCTAGGTTGCCTTCAACAGGATTCTTGCGTTGTCTCAAGGTGCTTCCTCCTCCTTTGAACCCAGCTGTCAGGGCTGCACTTGCCCATTTCTCAGCCAGAGGCTGGGCTGCTTGGACTGACTTCTGAGAAGAGAGTTCTCCTTTTGCTCTTAGGAGTCCCAGAGAGCCAGCCACATTCTCTGACATGAGCCTGACTGTTGTTAATTTGAAAACAGGCAGGAAAATACTCCCCTGATCTCACCCCTCCCTCTACCCAACACTTACTTTCGTTCGTTCGCTGTTGAACAATTAGCAAATGGCTCATTTATGTCTAGATGCAGAAGAAAGATGCAGAGTTAAGAACTGCTGTGAAGGAAAATATTTCTCTTCTGTTCTCCATAGTGCATAGATGAGGGAGGGGTAGTGAGAGAACTTGCTTTACAGGCTTGGCATTTCTTTCAGCATATGGTCACTGCAGATCATATTATTTTCAGGGTCGTTTTAATAGTTTCCAACAATTGCTACCAAGTAAAGGTCATGTTTGAAGTTCTTGGCAAATGGAGTCTCTATTGGCCGGCATTTCCCAAGAACAGACTGTTCTGAGGGTTACATCAAATCTAGGGGATAAATTTGTTAGACTTCTCAAGATGGCCTCAGCTTCAGTGTGTCTTCACAGTCTGCCCCAGACTTTATGACCCTGTGACCTTGTCAGTCATGGAAGGTTTTTGTGTGTGGCAGCTCTTGTTTGTAGATAGAGTTGAGGCAGTCTGTATTTTCAAAGATTTTTTTGGGTAATCCTGCCTCCATGGACTTCGCAGGTGAGAATTATCTTTACTAGTAATGATTGATTGGTGAAGGTCTTGTTTCTGACTAAGCAGCAAAGAAATTACCGGAAATTGAAGGTGGAAGGCCTGCCCTTGCACATTTTGTTCATCAGCAAGCTGGAGCTCGATGGCAACAGTAATGGCACTAAGAATAACAGTAGCTGCAGCAACAAGGCAGCCGTTGGATGCTCCTGTCTGTGCAGGCCTGTGGGAGACAACTAGAAGTAGAAATCCCTGTCTGTGTGGCACTCTCAGGTAGTAGGGGAAGAAGGGGCATGTGTGCACGTAGAACACAGTGACACCAATGGTCGGATGAAGGATTCTGGCCTTAGATTCTAGATGATCATGAAGAAAGGATTCTAATTTTCATTGTTTTGATTTTCTGTTGCTTAAAAAAATCGACAGTAGAGATTTTATGACTTTGGAAAAATACTCAATGGCATTTAACCAACTCTAAGCAATTTTCCTTTGTAAATTAAACAGTTTGAGATGTCTGGCAAATTCTTTACCGTAGATGCACCAACTTTGCTTTTTCCCTTTGGGCTTTATTGAGTTTCAATTGCCTTTCCTCAGTCTGGGCTAGCCAAATAGCATGTAATAACGGAAACTAATATATGGCTTGAGAAGCCTTAACTCCTAGTTTAAATAGAGTTCTTCCCTGCTCTTAGTATTATTGGACATAGCTATCTTGGATTCTGATTTAGCTTTATAGAACCTTTGTTTTCATCCTTTTTTCTTCTTCACAAGGGCACTGGATGGAGTACGGTAAATAACACAGTATATTAATTGTGTTGTAGGGTATAGGTTCTGACTACCCAAATGAAACAGATAAAATAAATTTTGTTTTCCTCTTATGTAAACTTTCTAAAGATAAGCAGCCTAAGGCAGATATGGTGGCTCTGTACTGTTGAGGACCTAGGATTCTTTTAAATTGTTGTTCTGTTGGTCTCAACAATTAGAGTTGTTGAGCTTTGACTTCTGGGTCCCAGGTGTTTGCGGCGTTCCCGTCAGCAGAAAGGAAGAAAATGGGGTAGAATCTGGAAGTCACATTTGTCACTTTTGCTCACATATAATTGGCAAGAACTGATCCATAAAGCCATTCCAACCTGCAAGGAGACCAAGAAATGTACTTTTTCTTTTGGGAAGCTATATGCTCAGCTAAAATTTGAGAATGCTACTATTAAAAGAACACAAAGTGGATATTTGCATTTATAGTACTCTTTGCCACAGTAATATTTAAATAGTAATAATAGCAACAATGACTATATCAGTGGTACTGAATTATTGGGTATGTATTAATTACTGTGGCATTGTACTAAGTGCCTTGCCTTAAGCTTTTTTTTTTGTTTTAAATTCACATAAGGAATTTATGAGGTTCCAAATTAAAGGTGAGAAAACTGAGGATATAAAAATTTCTAAGTCAACACTAATAGCAGAACAGATATTTGAACCCTGGCCTGCCTCTACAGTCACAGTGAAAATTCATCCAAAAGGTAATGTAAAACACCAGCTGTATTATCAGAATGCTTTTGATTTTAAGTGACAGAAACATAACTCAAATGTAGCTTAAGCCCCAAAATGAGATTTTACTGGAAAAGAAGGCTAGAAAGTACACTGGGGTAGTAGCCCGGCCTCAGAGACAGGAGGGAAATTCAGTGTTGACAGCAGTCCTCTTGTCTAATCTTTGCTTGTCTCTGCTGGACTTCATTCTGCAAAGAGGCTTTTGTCCCTTGGCAGGAAATATGGATTCTGATGGCCCAAATTTATTTCTTCCCAATCTAGAAACTATACCAAAAAACCCACTGCCATCAAGTTGGGTCTGACTCATGGCAACCCTATAGATCAGAGTAGAACCGCCCCATAGAGTTTCCAAAGAGTGTCTGGTATGGATGTGAACTACCACCCATTTGATTAGCAGGCATACCAGGGTTTTCCTTTAATTTATAGTTGAGAGGAAAACTCTCCCTTTTATTAGTATCTGTGTTTCCTTACCCAGGAAAGACTCCAGTTGACTGTCTTGGAGTCATGCATCCATCCTTTAACCAGATATGGTATCTAAACTGATGTAGTTCTGTGACTGGCCTACCGTGGCCTGCCCTAGTCCCATGACCCTCTACACATTCCTACCCTCTTTATTTGTGATCAAAGATTTTTTTTACATATTTACATAAACACACATAGGGAGAAGAAAAGGAAGGAAAACGTACATTGGATTGAATGAAATTTAAAACGTAATGTTCCACCTAGTTGTCTTTATAAATATCAAATGTACTGACTTCAGCTAAATGATGCTAGTTTGAATAGATAACAACATATTTAGGCACAGTGTGTTTCTAAGAATGACAGACCTAGAGAAGCAGACATATTAGCTATCTAGTTATATGAGACAAATTAGGGATCTAGTTAAAAAGAAGGTTAATCTAAAATAAAGGAGATAACGTTTTACTGGAATTCAGAATTCTGTTAAACCATTTGGCCAAATGCATTCCTGATTGTGGAGCACGTCTGTCCTTAGTTCTAGTAAGCATTTCTTTCTTCTTAGAACATGCCAGGATAACACAGTCTTTTTGGCTCCTGAAGATAAACTTTCAGGCAAAATGGTTATTGTGACATTTTGAGAAAGCACAGATGTTCCAGCACCATCCATGGTGAAAAATGCATCCACAGAATTTACACAGACTACTCCAACATGCAGATTAGTCATGAAGTTAGAGCAGAAGGAAGCAATTCAACTAATTATTTTACCACTTATTTGTATGTTTTATGTGTAAACATGCATTTAAGCAAGATTTGAAGAATAAGTTTTCATTTCGTCTTTTCAAAGGCCTTGAGAAGAATGCCAGGTAATTAGTTAGAGCTTTTGTTAAAAAATGCGTTAGGAAAAATAACCGTCTTGTTGTCAGTTCTGTTCAGCACAGTTAAGCCATTTGATAAAGCAATTACCTGAACATGGTAATGCTCTTCCTCTCCTCATCAGGGGATGAAATTAAGGATTAGGTAAAATTGCAAAGTGCATGAGCTCTCTGCTTACTGATCCTTTAAAAGACAGAAAGGTCCCTGGCCAGAATGAATATGCACAGTGCTATAAATCTAATTAAATCATTATAAACAGCTTTAATTAAGTTCACAAATACGTTGCTTATGTTTTTCTTTAAAAAAAAAAAAACAAAATATTCCCTGTTGATGTGCTGTTGAACTGACAGTCACACTTTTTCACATTTTCTGAGAGAACATTTCTTCAGCAACCCCCCCCAACCAAAAAAAGACCAAAAAACAGTCACCTTCTCGTTGATTCAAACTCATGGTGACCTCATATGTGTCAGCGTGGAACTGTGCTTCATACAGTTTTCAAGCACTGATCATAGCTACTTTATTTGTAATGATACAAAACTGGAAACCTTACAGATACCTATTAACAAGTAAAAGAATAAACAAGCATGGTGTATCCATGCAGTTGAATGCTACTCAGTGGTAAAAAGGAATGAACTTCTCATGCATGCAACATGAATGAAAATTAAAGTAATTATGTTGCATGTAAAAAGCCAGATCACAAATAGAACATATAATTTGATTCTATTGATATAAAACTTTAGAAAATCTAAAATAGTCTATGGTTAGCAGAAAACAGAACAGTAAGGGGGGGGAAACGGAAACTCTAGTGGAGTAGTGGTTAAGAACTTCTAACCAGAAGGTTGGAAGTTCAAATCCACCAGGTGCTCCTTGGAAACTGTATGGGGCAGTTCTACTCTGTCCTGTAGGGTCTCTATGAGTTGGTGTAGACTGGATGGCACTGGGTTTGTTTTTTTCTTAAGGATGGGAAGAGTAAGGGGTGGAGACAGGTAGAAGAGTCACAAAAAGGCATGAAGAAACTTCTGGGTATAGTGGATACATTAATTATCTTGATTACAGTAATAGCTTCACAAAGGCATATTGAGTGGCCTAGTGATTAAGTACTTGGCTGCTAATTGAAATATCACTGGCTCAAACCCACCTGCCACTTTGTGGAGGAAAGATGGGGCAATTTGCTCCTATAAATCTCACAGCCTTAGAAACCTGATAAAGCAGTTCTGCTGTGTCCTATAGCGTCTCATGAGTCAGAATCAACTTAGATGCAAAGAATTTTTTCCCCTTTGGTATAGGAAATCTGGTGGCCCGATAGTTAAAGTACTTGGCTGCTTAACTGAAAAGTTGGCAGTTTCAATCCACCAACTGCTCCACAGGAGAAAGATATGGCTGCCTGCTTTCGTAAAGATCATAGCCTTAGAAACTATGGGATGGCTCTGAGTCAGAATTGAATCAAAGGAAGCAGGTGTGGTTTTTCTTTTAAAACTGTTTAAAAACTTCAGAAAGTAGGAAATGGACAGACCTGTGGAATGTGTCTGTGGATTAGGACATTCTTCTTATTAACCACATTTGTTCCCCTATTTCTCTTTTTTGATTCTGGCATCTTCTGTCATTTAGGAAGATCTTTGTTCTCTCATCTAATCTGACTACTGTCAGAAAATAGGGTTGACACTATTCAAAGATTTTTCCTGTGAAAAACTGAAAGATAAAAAAGGATGCTGAGATTGCCAGGACATTCCATTGCTCTGGATTCTCCTTTCCTGGAGAATCCTCTAGATGTGAAGTAGGTTCTGGATTTGAACCTTTTGGTGATCCAATTATTTTCTGCTTTGAATTTTTTTGTTGATACTGTGTGTCATAGGTTGAACTGTATCTCCCCAAAATGTGTGAATCAAGTTGGATAGGCCATGATTCCCAGTACTGTGTTCACCCTTTTGTCATTTGATTTGATTTTCCTATGTGTTATAAGTCCTACCTCCATGATGTCAATGACATGGGATGGACAATCGTTGTGTTAGTGAGGCAGGACTCTATCTACAGGATTGTACTGTATCTTGAGCAATTTCTTTAGAGATAAAAAAGAGAAAAGCAAACAAAGACAGAGGGGTCTTATGTCCTGAAGAAAACAGTACTGGGAGCAGAGTGTGTCCTTGAGACCTGGAGTTCTTGCACAGAGAAGCTCCTAGTCCAGGGGAAGGTTGACGAGAAGGACCTTCTAAATAGAGTGTGAGAAGATAAGTTTTTCCTTGTTAAAGCTATCTACTTGTGATATTTCTGTTATAGCAGCACTAGATGACTATGACAACATGTTTTTTCATTAATGGAAGCATGCTGAATCATTAAGTATGTTTGAATTTTTGTTAGGTAGTATAATTTTTTTTTCTTCCATTTTCCCATAAGTCTACCCAAAGTGGTACATATGAAATATCACTAATTACACCATAGAGTCCCCACTGGGGACTGTTGGTACATGTATGTAACAAATAAAAATTCTCACAATTTCTGTTTTTCTGTCAAAATTTCAGACACCTCATACAATACCCTGTAAAAACAGTGATTGTGGCACATGCCCATTTCTTCAGTTTCAGACAGTTATAAAGGCCCCTGCCTTGTGACACCATGTACTGTCCACGGTACAGTAACTTCCCAATAAACCTGAGAGGCTGAAAAAGTTCATGGTGACTCTATTTACCACAGAGCATGAAACAGTTTTAATATGCCTTTGAGTAAAAAGCTGACTTTCACTTGTTGATATTACCCTCCTGCCACCTCTGTAAAAAAAATAAGGTCTTGGGGACTGATGAGGGGCACAAAAAAGTGGCTGGGATTGCAGAGAGCAGGGTTCTCTGGGTGGTCCATGGAGTTGTTCATTGGTTGGCTCTGTGAGAAGGACTATTTGAAGGGGAGGGACAGTTAAGGTTCATTATGTAGAAAAGAAGAAGCTATAAAAATCATACCAATTTCTGGAGGTGAGAAGCAGTGGCCAGTGCAGGTGAGAGAATAGTGACGTGTTTTACATGGCTTCTGGGCCCAAAGTGACAGAGCCATTAATCCTGTAGGTGACAGGGAGTAAGGGACATGGCACCTCTGAAGACCACCTAATTGGAATGGGCTGCTGTATCTTTTACTTTGTAAGTTTTCGGGTTCCGTTCACCGATTCTCAACTCAGACCTCTAGATCTCCAGGGTTGTAAGAAGCATAGGCTTTTCCGATACTCCACTTCTAGACACTCTTTCCCAGTGGCCCTTTCAGAGTCATCAGACACATTCACCACATGCCAGGACCACAGCAAGCACTGGGACTCCCCCAGTGAGGAAGAGCATTGTGTAAACATAGGTAGTGCCAGGTGAGGTGTGTGGGAAAACAGAGGAAGGGTTGGCAGCTCAGTGTCAGCATTAATTCCTTGTGATCTGAAGCTGGATGGCATTGACTCAAATCTCAGCTTGGTTTGTTAGCTGTATGACCTTGAACAAGTATATAGCCTCTCTGTGCTCTGGTTTCTTTGTCTACAAAATGGTGATACTGCTATACATAGCTTAAAGGGTTTTTTCCCAGGGTTATTACATATTAAATTCTTATAACAGTATCCAGTATGTAGTTAAGCTACCTATAAATATTAGTTGTTTCGCAGTACAACTAAATAGTGCCTGACTACCATCTTTGGGATCCGACTCGACGGCACTTGGCTTGGCTCACCATCTTTGACTCATCTGACAGGAATCAAAATAGAGGGTTCTGTATAATGCTGGGGAAAAAAATATCCTAACTCGCACACAAAAAAAACAGACTTACTGGCCTAACAGAGACTGGAGAAACCCTGACACACTTGTAGCTCAGTGATGAAGTCGCTCTTGAGAATCACTCTTCAGCCAAAGACTGGACAGGCCCCTTAAACACAACGACACTAAAGGGGTATGCCAGCCCAGAGGCAAAGACTAGAAGACAGGAGAGGACAGGAAAGCTGGTCATAAGGAAGCTGAGGTTGAGAAAGGGGGGCTGAGATGTAGTGGGGCTGTTAACTGAAGTCATAAAATGATATGTGCACTAACTGTTTAATGAGAAGCTAGTTGTGCAAACCTATGGTTACACACACACACACACATGAGTTCTGACGATTAAGTCTGTGAACTTCACTATTCTGCTCTCACTGCTGAATATCACTATGGTCGCCTTTGAAGTACTGCCCTTAGGAAGCTGTGCACTGGCACCAGCACCTAGTCCACCCTTCAGAGCAGTTTGGGACTCTTTCTGGAATGGCCACTGTGCACAGTGGCATGATGGCAAGTTCACAAACTTAATCATATAGTTGTCTGTGAGGGAGTTTTTAGCCAGTAAACAAATAACTGTATTGGAAAACCTTCCCTGCCCACCTGATCTGGCCCCCAATGACTTTCTTCTGTGCCTGAAAAGAAAAGAAATATTGAAAGGAAGACATTTTGGTGACATTCAGGACATCAAGGGTAATACAATGACAGCTCTAACGGTGATTCCAGAGAAAGTCTTCCAGAATTGCTTTGAAGGGTGGACTAAGTGCTGGCATCTCTGCCTAACTTCTTAAGGGTGTACTTCGAAGGTGACTGTAGTGATATCCAGCTGTGGGGTATGTAGCACTTTTTCGTAGGTTAGTTTATGAACGTAATTGTCAATCTTTGTATGTATTAGTTGTTCCCTCATCCCACAAAGAAATCTGAGAAAACCGGAAAGTGGAGGATCTCACTGTAGCCCCGGTGACCCGTATTTGGTCACATCTTCCATTTTCCTTGTGAATTTGTTTGTGTCTCCTAGTCTCAAGTGCTATGGGATCTTACTGCGTTCTTAGCTATGGAGGCAGTCGCAGTGATAATGAGAGCAGGTACCTCTGGTTGAGGGCGCCCCCATACCAGGCACTGGCTGGAGTGTGGACTTTCATAGTTGTTACTGGTCAGCTGGCAGCATCTCACATGGTAGACACTCAAGCTGTTGGTATGAAATGGTGCTCAGGTTTCTTTTAATTCATTCAATCAACACATTATATAGTGAGCATTAGACCACAGGAGATGTTTGTTTCAGCTGGGTCTGTGTTCCCATGAATGAAGCCAGGATGGACTTGACTTTGTAATGATCTGCAATCCATAGGCAGTAAGGTGTAGTGGGAAGTGGATTAAAACTTATGTGGCATCACAGGTAGAAATGCTTCTTGCACACTCACTGGTCTGCTTGCCTCACCCCAGTGTTGCCCCATCCCCACCATTCATTCATCAGATGTGTATTGAGACCCCTATAATGTGCTCAGTACTTGAACAAGATGCTGAGGCCACCAGGCAGGGCTAACCATACTTCTAGTGAGTAGCCCTTCAGGCTTTATTGGGATTCCCAAGCCAGGTGTCACATATCTCTGAGATAGCATTCTGTTGGAGGACTGAGTAACTAGCAACTTTGGTTACTGAGCAGACTATTCTTGTGCTGGAGGGGATGGAGAGAAATGTGACCTTACCAAAATCTGCCAGATATGCAAGGGAGACAGACAACTAGGCTTAGGTCAGCTGCTGCCTGTGAAGCCCACCACTCTTAGAAATTAAGCAAAGACAGAAAAGCAGGAGACCAGGGTCTGCTCCAGAACCCTCTCCAAGAGCTAGCTTCGACTTTCCTGACCTGGACATCAAACTCAGATCCCTCGTGTTTTCACTGTTGACCACCGTGAAATGTGACCCTCATGAACATCATTACTCACACTGTGTCAAGTGCTGGTTGTGTATCACATGTTATGCTGAGCATATGACATGATCTCATGCTAACCCTATGAGAAGAACTGCTTGTTCAGATAATGAAGAAGAAAGAAAGCTCATAAGTAGAGGAGCCAGGCTTCGATGCATGTCTCCCTTGCTCCGAACATCCAGGCAGTATTCCAGTGCTCCCCACACTGCCCAGTTCAATCTAATAGCACTACCCCAATTCAAACTAACCTGGGAGAGGTTGAATCCAGTTGGAATTTGCAAGAACACTGGGTTTTCAATATGTTTAAAGAATTTTTTTTAACTTTGAAGAACTAATATGACTTCAGACTGAGGATCTATTAATCCTGCCTTGGCAAATCAGTACAAATAATGACTTGGGCTGGTTCACATTGATTTCTTAGATGCAGCTCTGCTGCCGTGATGATTTGTTTTCAGCTATCCAAGCAGCCTCTTTTCCTGAGTAGTTGAAATGTTCCTCTTGCAATTGTATCTGCGTTAATTCCTCCACTTGAGCAGACTCTTTCTTTTCCAGACTGGTGGTTAGGTGATCTCAAGCCCAGCAGGGTGATGTCTCACAAAGTCCTTTTTCAAGCCCAACCCAGAATGTCTGTGTGCTAATGGAGGTGAGGTGGAGGGCTCAGTCTCTGTAGATGACAGTTGACCCCACTGGCACTGCCTCTGCACAGGGACAGCTCCCAAGTACCTTGCTCAGAAGTGGTCATCATGGAAACCTGTCTCTGTTTTTGCCTTAAGTAGTGGCCATTGTTTTATTATAACTGCTTGGAAAGAGCAGAGTGCCTCCCATGGAAAATGAGTAAGGCACATTACTGAGCAATTTCAGGGGCCACTGCGGGTGGCCAGAGCCTGCGGGTGGGGTAGGCCACATGGAATAGCTTGAGGAGGCCTCATCCACACCATTCCTTTGTTGTATCATATCAACACAGTGCTTCTGTCACACACTCTTGTTTCTGACAGTGCTGACAGCCTCCCAAAGTCTAATCTCCTTAGTGACTTTACCCCTTCCGTGAGGGCAGCTACCCATCCCTCACACCCACCTACCCGCCCACCCGCCTACCTACCTATCTTCCTCTGTACTGTTGAATGCTGGTGCTGTGGGGTGGGAGTAGGGGTTCTTGAGGTTACTTGGTTTTCACAGCTCACAGGTTTTCTTGATTATATGTTTTGTAGATCCACATTTTTATCCCTGTAGCTGTCATTTTTCTTGACCTGCTATTTCAGTCACTCAAAACAGTATTACTGTATTGCTTTGGAATTTCTCAGGCTTTTTTTCTTCATAAAGTTTCCATCAGCCTAAGGATAATAATAGCTAATGGTGAGAATGAGAGCCACAGCTGACATTATCACGCTTCTTGCCATCAGTGCCTGTCTCTCATAGGAATAGCTTTGATTGCCCCCTGTGCTGTGCTGCTCACCACCCTGTCTGGTCCTCATAAGAATTCTGGGGCTCTACAGTTTTGCCCTCATTGTACAGATGAAGAAACTGACACTTGCCTAGGAGTGTGAAGTTATAAGTGACAAAGCTGCATTATGAACTCAGATTTATCTGAATCCAAACTCTTCTATGCTTGAGGAATAGTCAGCTCTCCTGGAATTAATAGCAATAAATAGTAATAGTGTGGTACGTTTACAGAGTGGCTTATTAATGGCCTATTAGAACTGTTTAGGCCACTGTCTGATGAGTATCTTATATTCAACATGCTCATTACAGTGTTTTCTTCATCCACCAGTGTGTTTTCCCTGTGCCAATGACTATTCTAGACCCCACCCTGTGACTGAGGCTAAAAACTCCAGAGTCATCTTTGATTCCTCACTTTCTCTCATCCTTTTCAGCCAATCCATTATAAAGGCTTGTCTTACCTCTAAACTAAACCCTGATTTTGACTACTCAGCACCATTGTTTCTTCCACAACATTGAGGCAACCATTGTCTCCCTGTACTTGGACTCTCTGTGGCCTCCTTACTGGCCTCTCTGCTGTTACTAGTGCCTCTTCTTCACGGAGAAGCTCAGTGAGCACTTAAAACCTCTAAAACCCTTCAGTCATTTCCCTGTCACTTTTAGAATAAAGCCTGAATTCCTTACCCTGTTCCACAAGTCCTTTGTGACCTGGCCCCTGGCTTAACTTGTCTTGCTATGCCTTACAGCTGTCTTTCCATTCACCACTTTACCTTAGCTACTTGGTCCTGGGTTTTCCCTCCAACATGCTGAGCTGGTCCCACATCATTTTTTTTTTTAATTTCATTTTTTGCTGTTTAGAATATACACAGTAGACCATTCACCAACAGTTTCTACATGTGCACTTCAGTGGTCTTGATGACATTCCTAAAGTCATATAATCATTCTCACTTTCCTTTCCTTCCTCCTCCATTAAAATAAATTCAGTGCCCCAGATGTTTTCTGTCTAATCTTTTGAGTTGCTGTTAGCAATTTGATCCTACATAGGTAGTTCTTAAGAAAGCATAGTGTTCAAGGCAGACATTCTTTACTAGTTAGACTAACCTGTTGTTTGGTTTTAAGAAGACTTCAGGGAATGTTTTTGGTATAAGGTTTGAAGACTGTCGCAGGGCAGCAGTTTTAGGGGTGCATCCAGCCTCCATGGCTCTAGAAAGGCTGGATTTTGTGAGAATTTAAAATTCTGTTCTACAGTTCTCCTTTTGACCAAGATTCTTTGATATAATCTTTGATGAAAATGTTCAGTAATGGCAGCCAGACCCCATCCAGTTCTTCTGGTCTCGTGTCTAAAGGGGCAGTTGTTCATGGAAGTCACTTCAACTTTTAACAGGTGTACAACTTATTGACAGCAGTTGTGTTACCAGCTGTGCAACTCTGCCCCAAATTAATGCAATTTTCTCATCACCATAAACTGAAACTTCATGATGCAACCAGACATAAGTACATCAATGTTTGTTGCTGAATTATTCACAGTAGCCAAAAGATGGAAACAATCTAAATGCCCATCAGTGCATCAATGGGTAAACAAAATGGTGCATACCTACAATAGAATACTGCTCAGCTAGAAAGAGAAGTGATGTCTTGCTACATGCTACAACATGGTTTGAGCTTGGAGATGTTATGCTGAATGAAATAGGCCAATCACAAAAGAGTAAGTATTATATGACCTCATTAATATAAAGTAATAACAAAAGGCAGATATTTAGAGACCAAAGCTTATTAGTGGCTGTTAAAAACCTTGGTGGCATAGTGGCTAAATGCTACAACTGTTAACCAAAAGGTCGGTAGTTTAAATTCACCAGGTGCTCCTTGGAAACTACAAGAGGGAAGAAGAAAGGAGGATGTTATTGTTTATAGACTACATCGGGTTTTTATGCATGTTGTTCCCTCTGCATGAACGCCTTTCACCCACAACTTCTCATGATGGTTCCTTATCATTCAGATCTTAGCTAACAGGTCACCTCCTGTGAAAGACCTCCCCTCACCACTGCACAACTAAGCCAGCCTCCGTCTTCAGTTACTGTCCAGCCTACTGCTTTTCCATCTGTTCTTTATAGCAGTTATCAGCATCTGAGATGATCTCATTTCACTTGTAGCTTAAGACTGTAAACTACACAGACTATGTGTAGTTTCCTGCTGAGTTTCCAGAGAACTGTTTAGTGCATGGTAGTCAACAGATATTTGTGAATGAGTGACGTTACGTATACACACAGTGAGAGCTGAAACTCAATGGTTTCATCTTGCAAGTTTTCCATCTCTGATGGAGTTTAGTGTTACTATTTTATCATTGTCTATTAGTGGAAAATATTTGAGTTTTCCTTCTCTGCAGGTTTCTGTCTTTACAGTTTGGGCTTTCACAGATTTTACTGTATTGTAGTGTATATATAACTTAAAGAGTTCTTCAGATATGCTGAAGTAGCTGCTACTGAGTGGAGATTGTGCTGCTTTTAGAAGCTATGGGAAGACCCTTCCCTTCTTCAACCCTCTTGTGAGTATGACACCCTCTTCTGATTGTTCTTCCAGGGGCCTGGAGGGACAGGGTGAACACAGAGTTTTGATGCTAAATACGAAGATGCTGTAATTGCTGAAACACTGATGTATACAAGCCATACGTGCCTGAAAAAGGCAAGAGAACTGAATGAGAGTGACTGGCACTATTCTTATCCATCTATCCTTTCATCTGTATGTTCTTCCACTCAGCATATTCCCTCTAGGGACTGAGTACTAGAAATATAAGAATGTACTAGATGAAGTTTCCACTCTTGGAATTTCCAGTCTAGCAGGGAAGATTCATGTGAACTGGTAAAGACAGACACATACAGAACACTGTGTGAGCATGTATTAGGAGGTCATCTAACCTAACCTTGGTCAGAATGCTTGCAGAGTTGGTAATGATTGGGTAGAGAGAGAAATGTGGGCTAGAGTACAGAGGTAGGACTGAGCACTGAATATCCTCCCTCCTCTTCACAGGCCTGTAGCGAACGCCTGCTCATCTTTCAGCTCACAGCGCCTTAATACTTCCTCATGAAGTGTTCCTGAATGCTCCCATCTAGACCCAGGCTCCTTGTTAATATGTCTCAACAGTACCACATACCTTTTATTCTTAGCATTCACGATACATCAAACACAAGAAACCTATTGCTATTGAGTCAGTTACAACTCAGAGCAATCCTACAGGGTGTTAAAGGGAAGCAGATTGCCACATCTTTCTCCTAGTGAATAGCTCGTGGATTGAAACCACCAAACTTTTGATTAGCAGCTGAGTGCTTAACCACTGTACCACCAGGGTTTTGAGGCACTTACCATAATTTTAATTCAATTTTGTGTTTGTAAGGTTATTTAATATCTCTCTTACCAGTGAATAGTCAACTTAGGAGTCATGCGCATTTTTGGCTCACCACTGTGTCTCCAACATCTTGCACAATGCTGGGCACATAGATATGACTCAATAGATACTTATCTATTAGCAGATGAGTGGGTAGGTTATAAGAGGTGAGACTGGAGAGATGAACAGGAACCAGGTCAAGAAGGGCTCCATGTGACCCGCTGAGATGCCTGACAAAGAAATAATGAAATGTGAGTTTATCGTGTATATTAGAAACTGACACGATGGAGCACTTTTGGGACTCTCTTTTGTCTTGGAGGAAGGAAAAGTTTAGTAAGTAGTAATAAAAAACAAACAAACAAACAAAAAACCTGTAAGGACAAATGAGCTCCTCCCATATGCAAGGAACTTTCAGTCCGAGAGAAAGGGGCCAATAAAATTGAATTGGCTACTCAGTGGAAACCCTAATGGCTTAGTGATTAAGTGCTGTGGCTGGTAACCAGAAGGTCAACAGTTCAAATCTACCAGTCACTCCTTGGAAACTCTATAGGGTCCCTATGAGTCAGAATCTGCTTGACGGCAGTGGATTTTTACTCAGTGGAATTGTAACTTGCTGCCAGGCTTTATGCCCAGCCTAGACACAAGTGATGCACAATGCAAGGCCCCCTCCTCGGAGGGCTCTCCAATTGGAGGAATGCACAATGCAAGGCCCCCTCCTGGGAGGGCTCTCCAATTGGAGGAGTGAGCCAGTCTCCATTGGTTTAACAGTGAAGAAACCTGAACTGCTGAGGCAGAGGAAGCCCAGAGAGCCTGGAAGCCAAGGGGAGCAAGCCATTAAATTCAGTTTGGCTGTCCAAAGAGCTGTTATTTTTATTTGTCCCTACCAGAAACCAAGACATAAATGTGAAGACTGCCAGTGGCACGTCTCTCAGTGGAGATGAGCTCCGACCTTCTCCAAGTGGAGCCCAGGGCATTTAGCTGCCCAGCACTGATGCTTTTATGAAGGAATTGTGTCCTGGCTTCAGCTATAGGGAAGGTTTTGTTATTTGAGTATAATGTAGCCCTTGGGGGTGTCTTTTCATCTTGGCTTGACATTATTTGCCTGAAGCCTTTACTTTTATTTCTCTATCACCCACTACAGTGCCTAGTAGCTAGTAGGTGCTTAATAAATGTTGGTGGAAGAAAAGAAGTCCTTGGGGAGATAGAAGAAATGGCCTACAGGCTGCCAAGTGTGAAATTCATACAGCTACCGATTTGTTAGACATGTTTTTATACCTTATTTAGCCAACTTAACCGAACTGTCTTTTTGTGCCCCTTCTGCTCCCCCTTTGCCTGTTTACTACTGAACACAAAGGGGTAGAAAGGGAACCTGTGGTCCAATTTCTATTGCTCTTATGTTGCCTTTTCTTCCTGGATCTCGGCTCTGTTCCATGGCTGAATTACTACGTAAGGAGATGGGTAGGGGGAGATTTAGATTGAAATTTGAAACTGAGCCAGAGTGTACTACTGTAACAAGGAGAAATCACTTCATTACCACCGGTGTCTAAGTATCCCAGGAGAATCAAGTAGCATCTTGTCAAAGCCCCTTGGTTAACAGCTGAGGGCAGCAAAGGGATTTTCCTTTTATAAAATCTGCTTATTCTGTTTGTGCCTTGACCCTTTCTCTCTCCCAATATGGGGAGTATAGAGCATTTGAGAGGTGTTTCATGTTTTCAAGATGAAACCTTACCTTGTAACTGAATTTGACTGATTCTGCTGTTCATTAACTTCAGCCAGTGAAAGTGCTTTCTGTGTTCTGAATTCTGTGATTGGATCTGCTGTGGCAACTGTGGAGATGGGCTGGACACAGCACCTGCCCTTGAGAACTGGCAGTCTTAGCTCCCGCTTATTCTTATGCTGACTGGACAGTGAGTTCCACTGTAGTGGAAGTTGAGGTACCCTTGAGGCAGTATATTTGAATGCCAAATTTCTTGTGGTCCACTGAGGGAGAAATACCTGAATAGGGCCAGAGGCAGAGGAAAGTGTAACTGTTTTTAGAGCCCAGTGGGTGAAATTCTGTTTTGCGGACCAGGCAGGAGAAAGATGCACTGAGACAGAATGGAGGTTTTCCTCCTCCTCCCATTTTGATCACGACTAGGGGATGTGTTTGCTGGCTAACTGTTCTTTGTGAGAAGTTTAGAAATTACATGGCAATTTTGTTGACAAAGGATGAACTTCAAATTGCCATTTTACAAAAAGTTACTTGTTTGTTCTTGAGGCAGACTGAACTCTTTTTCATTGAAATAGAATCTGAAAGCTAGCGGTTTTTCTTACATGGAACTTAGAGATTGTCTCAAAGAAAAAAAGATACTGCTTCCATTTTCATTGTTCTAAATGATAGGGCCTCTCCAAGTTGATTCATTTCTTTGAGGGATCCCAACCAAGTGCGAGCAAAAATGTCCGGAATCCAGGGGCTGGATCCTGGTGGATCCTGGTCATTTGCAGAGTAAAGTGGCCCAACCTGGTGGTTACCTTTTTGACAGCTCTTCAGAATGCTCAGTGACATTTCTGGCTCGCTTCATGAGTGTATTTCAGAACTCTCTTTGTTTACTTATTCCAGGTCAAACCTTGGTACTATTTTTTATAGTCATGAGACACTGTAACCCAGGGCTACCCAAAGTGTTTAGAAATTGCATTTCTGAAAGCTTGCTCTCAATTTCTGCACTTACTTTGTCAAAGATGGGCAGTCAGAGACCACATTTTGAATAGTTTTAACTCATTCCTTCTAGTACTTACATGAACTTTATGCAGCGTCTAGAATCCCTCACTGTTCTCAGCTCTAAACTTCTTGCAGAGAAGCAAGTAACCGGCAAACACATCCCCTAGTCGTGACCAAAATTGTTAGTTAGCATAGTACAGTAGATACCTACTGTGTACAAAACTTCATGCTGATTTGAGGAAAGTCAAAAGATAGAGTCTTCTGCCACTGAGAATATTATGAGATAACATTTTAAAATGAAGCATAAAGTTAATTTTAAAAATTAACTTTATGAATTTAGAACCTGCATAAATTTAGAATTTTAAGAAGTAAGTGCATTCTTTGTGTGAATGGTGCATTCTAGGTGGAAACCCTGGTAGTGTAGTGGTTACGATCTCACCTATTAACCAAAAGGCTGACAGTTTGAATCCACCAGGCACTCCTTGGAAACCGTATGGGGTCATATGTGTCATGACCTCATATTGTGTCATATGGGGTCACAATGAGTTGGAATCAACTCGATGGCTGTGAATTTTAGCTAGTGTGGTGCATTCCAGAGAAACTAGCACTGGTAACTTGGAGGACATAATACAAATTTGTATAGAATTTGTTGTTCTTTTTGTCTCAGTATGAGGTAATGCATATGGTGGGACTTTGGAGTTTGGGGAACATTCAAATTTAGTGCAGAATATTTCATTGTTAAAGTCTTACGTGCTTCACATGGCTTCCATGAGTCAACATTAGGTTTCCTTGGTGACTTGAACCACAAACAAGTCTCTGTGTTCTGGGTCCCTGAGGAAGCACTGAGAGACAGCTACAGAGCTCACCTGGATCAGAGTATGAGGGCAACCTTATTGATGTCCCATTGCCCTCTGGTTACAGGCTCCAGGTCCTCTGCTGTCACATGGAGGCAGGTATGGGAAGAAGAGCATGGTGGCCTTGCTCTGGGAATTAACATGCTGGCCTTAATGGATAGACAGTATATTCAGTCCAGCTTGTCACGATTTGGAGTCTGGGAGCCTGGAGGCATTTCTATCTGCCATCTCTAGCAGGACACACCAGAAAATTAGACGCTACTGGGACAGGGTGTCTCTGAAGGTTTTGGGCTGTGTTTGGTTTTGTTTTTTCAGTTCGGGTCAGAGGGGGAAAGACTTTGACATTCATGGGCAGAGATAGGAAGGGCATGGGAGGTCAGGAGGGGTGGGGATATGCTGGTCCCATCAGGAACAAACTCTTTCCTCCTCTCTTTGTAATTCTGGACTGGCTTCTGTTTCACCCCATCCCCAGTTCCCCAGATAATCCTCCCTCCCAGGGACAGTGCTCTTCCAGGCCTGCTTTTCTGCCACAGAATGAGCTTCTCCTGCTGCTTCTTATTCCTCACAAGTTTCCAGTTATCGTTGCATCTATTCCCCCTTAGGGTGACCCATGTATGTCAGAGTAGAACTGTGCTCCATAGCATTTTCAGTGGTGGAGTTTTTGAAAGTAGATTGCAAGACCTTTTTTCTGATGTACCTTTGGTTGGACTTAAATGTGCTGTCATCCAGGACTAAGTTCTAATTTGGATCTAAACTGTTCTCTGATTTCTGTCTTTGATCCTGGCCTTCCCTTCCTCTTTTCTTTCAGCACCTTGCATTAAGTTTCAGGAAAGACCAGAGAACATTTCCCCCCAAGACTCTCCTATTTCTCAACCCTCACCATATTCAAGGTCACTCAGAATGGTGTACCATACGACTGTGATACATCTAGTATAATCTGCCAGTCTCCTATTTGTTTAGCTACTTAGCTACTCTTTGAGGACAGGGACCATAATCTTGTCATTTGTTTGAATATCTCTCAAAAGACATTTCCCACCAAGACAAAGGTGACTGGCATTAAAGCTAGTAATATCCAGAGAGGTAGGGTTGATAGTGGGTAGGATAAAAGTCTAGGGGTTGACACACTTTCTCAAAGAGCTTGATAGATTTGATACCTTGGTGTCACTCTTTCTATCTTCTTTCTTTCTTTGTTTTTGTTTCTGTCTTTCTTATTTATTTGTTTGTTTATTTTTAGTACACCCTGTGGAGCACAGCTTTGAGGCATTTGTATCCAAAAGTAGAAACAAGCCAATGTGGGAGAGATACACAGCTCATCTTTCAAATCTGTAAGACTACTGAGGAAATGAGAAAGTTACAACCAGCTGAACTATATAAAGCAGAATGGGATGTTAGGATTGGAGGACGACTCTTTAATAACCTGTCTTGTGTGGCTTATACAACCCAACCTTGCTTACTTAAAATGAGGAGGGTTTAGAGCACTTACTGATGAAGATCAAAGATTATGGCCTTCACTATGGGGTGCATATACCTTAACATAAGGAAAACAAAAATCCTCACAACTGGACCAGTAAGCAACATCACAATAAATGGAGAAAGATTGAGGTCATCAGGATTTCATTTTCCTTGGATACACAATCAAGGAAGCAGCAGTCAGGAAATCAGAACACATATTGCACTGAGTAAATCTGTTGCAAATGCCCTCTTTGAAGTGCTGACAAGATGTCACTTCAAGGACTAAGGTGCACCTGACCCAAGCCATAGTGTTTTCAGTTACCTCATATGTATGTAATAGCTGGACAATGCGTAAGGAAGACCAAAGTTGGATTTGAATTGTGGTGTTGGTAAAGAATATTGAGTGTACCGTAGACTGTCAAGGAATGAAAAAAAATCTGTCTTAGAAGAAGTAAACCATGCCTGATCTCCATAATCTATAAGGTACTATGAAATACCAATAAGAAAAATATAAATAATCCAATTAAGCGATGGGCAAAGGAGATGGACAGACACTTCTCTAAAGAGGAGATCCAGGCAGCCAAAACCACATGCAGATGTGCTCACAATCATTAGCTATTAAAAAAACTCAAATCAAAACGACAATGAGATACCGTCTCACCCCAACAAGGTTGATCATGATCCTAAAAAAGTGAAACAATAAATGCTAGAGAGGCTGTGGAGAAGTTGGAACTCTCCTGCACTGTTAGTGGGATTGCAAAATGGTCCAACCTCTTTGGAAAGCAATCTGGCACTTCCTTAAAAAGCTGGATCTAGATATACCATTTGACCCAGTAATTCCACTGCTCAGGATATATCCTACAGAATCAAGGCCATTCACACCAACTGATACATGCACACAAATGTTTGTTGCAGCACAGTCCACAATGGGAAAAAGATGGAATCAACCCAGATGCCCAACAACAGAGGAGTGGATAGGTAAACTATGGTATATATACTCACTGGAACACTATGCAATGATAAAGAACAACAATGATTTTAGGAAACATCTCGTAGCCTGGTTTCAATTGGAGAACATTATGCTGAGTGAAAATAGTCAGCGACAAAAAGACAAATATTGTATGAGACCCCTATGATAAGAACTTAAAAACAGATTCATGCATAGAAGAAAAGACTCTTTGACTGCTGCAAGAGTGGAGTAGGAGGGAAGGTGAGGAGGGGAGGGTTTAGATTAGATAGTTGATAGAAATCTAGTTGGGTGAAATCTGTGAAAGCACGCATTAGAAGATCAATATTAACTGGATTTCAACACAATTTGAGTACTGCTCCCATCTTAACCCAATATTGCAAGGACAGAGTAGCTGGGGCGGGAGGTTGGGGACCATGCTTTCAGGTGAAACTGAGGCCAATTGGCACAACTAGTGTTTTGCTAAGAGAGCCTTCTGCACCCCACATTTGTGAGTAGCATCTGGGGTCTTAAAAGCTGCAAAGCTGCCATCTGAGGGTACAGCGAATGATCCCAACTCAGCAGCAACGGATGATCACCAAGGACCAAAACGACGTTGGGGAGAGAGATCCCAGAAGACAGAGAGACCCACGAGAGTGGGTGACTACGTTGACTTGTGAGCAGAAGAACCAAGTGGTGCCTGGCCACCACCAGTGATAGCCGTGACGGAGCTCATGAAGTTGAGTCTCACTGGCAACACAAGAATAAAAAGGGGTGTACCTTGAAATCTCCACTAAAAGACCACAATTGATGGTCCAGGGGCCTCGGCGTTCCCCTGGGAGCATGGCCCCTGGCCCTAATGCTGCCCCTGTCCATAAATCATAATGGCAGTCAACTCTTCAGACAGGAATGGATTGGACTTGTTGACACAGAGTGACCATATCATGTGTCCACTTTCTATGCATCTATAGGATGTCATCCTGCTGACCTCTTGCTGGAAGGAGGGGAGTGAGTGGAGAGGAGGGGATAGGAGATTGCTGGGAGGATAAGACAGGTATGGAGTGGAGAGGAAGAGTGTGCTGTCACTGGGCAGGGAGAGCAGTGGGAGCTGCATATAGGTGGGCATGCAAATTTATATGGGAATGTACATTTTCATTCAATAATAATGACAAAAAAAAGAAGTAGTAAACCAGAATATTCCCTAGAAACAATGATGGAGAGGCTATGTCTTACATACTACGAATGTGTTATAAGGAAGGATCAGTCCCTAGAGAAGGACATCATGCTTGGTAAAGTCAGGGTCGGTGAAAAAGAGAAAACTTTCAGCCAGATGAATTGAGACAGTGGCTACAACAATGGGCTCAAGCATAGCAACAATTGTGAGTATGGGGAAAATAGGATGGTGTTTCGTCCTGTTGTATGTAGGGTCTCTATGAGTTGGAACCAACGTGACAGCACTTAACAACAACAACTCACACTGATAAAGCAAACAAGGCTTTAATCACATTCCATGGAGTCTTGATAGGAATGGAATGTATTGCTCTTCCCTGGAGAGGAACCCAGGTCAGTTTTGAGGTAGGATGTTCTAAAAAAGACACAATATATCAGAGTTGGTGGAAAGTCTAGAACCTGTGTAATCCAGCTTCCCCCACGCCGCTACATCCTTGCCTCCAACAATCTTGACAGATGTGGAAACTGACACCTGGGATGTTGGATTATTGTCTAAACTAGGACTAGAATCTGAGTCTGTCAACTCCCAGCCAAGACCCTTTTCTGGAAGGGCAGTAGATGGTTCTGGGTTTCCAGTAGGCTTAGAGAAAACAATATCAGCAGCACTGTGTTACAGAAATCTTGGGTGGAAGGCACCAGCTATACGAAGCCACCCACATGTGTGTTTCTTTTAGTTCGTTCTTCATTTATGTATGTATGTATCTAATTTTTGTCTGTCTTGTGTGCTGACCTGCTTCTTGACACTCTTTGGTGTTTTCCCTCCTGTCGGAGTTGGGGAATCCTCACTGAGCCCTTGAAAGACCTAGCTGACCTGGCTGCAACCTTTCCTGTGTACCGGGTCACTGCGCTGTCCCGTTTCTTCCCTGGCATACACACTGCACTGTGCACTGGGAGATATGCTGCTAGCCTCTGTTTCTCAGAGAAGCAGAATCTCCTCTCACTTGCCAGACAGAAGCCAAATGTGCAGTAATTTGAGGATAAGAAATCTTGAAGAGTTATCTCTTTTAGATAAACTTGATGACATGAATAACAATGTTAAAAATCATGTAATAACTACCATTTATTGAGTGCTGCTCTCTATATCTTTTATCTCACCTAATACACAATTCAAAATGTCAGTGGTATTACTCCTGTTTTACAGAGAAAATGTTGAAACTCAGACATAGCTTAGTGCTGGAGTGAGCTCATGTAGCCAGCATTCACAGCCAGATCTACTTGATGCCTTTTGTGAAGGGGGTTCCAAGAGGCTAAGGCCCTCCAGTAGCCAGCCATTCCAGGTGCAGACTTCAGATGTGGCTTCGGCTTTAGGGAAGAAGAGACACCATCAGATGATCCTTTTGCCGTCTGGTCCTGCTGCAATTAAACAGGCAGAAGAGAAGGAAGAAAAGGGCACGGCCCACTCCCTTAGCTGTTCTCTTTAGGAGCACTGTCTAGTTGCTCCTAATTGCATTGATTTCTTCCTTTTCAACAAATGTCTGTAAGGATTTTCCGTAGTGACTGGAGCAATGGCACCTTGTAATCAAATAAGAGCATTTGATGAGGACTCAGAAAACATCACTCAAGTCTCAGCTTTATCTCTTATTATCCATGTGACCTTGGGCAAATCCTGTGATCCCTCTGAGTCTGCTTTTCATCTGTAAAATGGAGCTGATCATGCCTTCCCTATGTGCCTTGAAAGCTTCTTGCATGGACCAAAAATTAATAGAAAGATACTTTACAGTTTCTTTGAATCTTAGTAGACTTGAATTGAAACATGCCCACTTGAACTTAAGCTTCATGAGAGCTGGAATTGGATTTGTTGTCATCTTTCACTACAGTAGCAGCAATGCCTGGCAGTGCCAGAACAGGGACAGGTGCTCAGTGAAGACTGGTTGCATGACTGACTGAGTGGCTGCGTAGATCATGGAGGGGATGAGTGGGTGTCTTCCTGCACAATGACCCTTGAGTAGTCCTCTCAGCCAGGTGTTGAGAGCTCAAGCCAACAACCTTCCCATGCATGTCTTTCTCCATGTCTTTGTGTGTGGTGTCCAGCCCTGCAGAAAATGATTTTGCCAACCTCTAGAGCAAGCAAAGGGCCCGTGCCCTCAGGTGCGAGCCCCTCCATTAGAATCTCGCCGTTAACGCAGGTGGCATGCTTACCAGTGGCTGCTGGGTATTTCCCTTGTGTAGCCTGTGTGGAAGACCATTTTCAAAATTCTTGGTGTGGATGAGAGTGCTGGCTAGTTTCTGAGACAAATACATACTTGTCCTAGGCACCTCTGTCTTGGATTTCTTCTCTGTCGTGTAATGCACCTTGTCATTTTTGCAAAGCTTTCTACTGTACCCTGACCTAGGTACTTGTAGTTTTGCCTACCTTACTCTGCTAGTGAAAGAGCTTGTGCTTAGAAATGGCTGATATCAGAGATAATTCAAGACGTGTGCAGGTGTTAAAAGTGTTAAACATGTGACTTCCATGTTTGACCAGTTCTCAAAATTTTGCCCTCTCACTCTCCCTCAAAAAATGTTTTTCTAACCTGTGCATGGTTGGTACTTACAAAGCTCACTACTTTTTCTGTTACCTGATTTAGCCTAATCTCACTTAAAACTTGTAATTGAAATTAGGTAATGTCAGAAAACTATGGCTTTTCCATATCAAAACCTCTTTTTCTCTCCTTACCATTAGAATAGTTAGCATTTCTACTTCTAATCATTCTAGAACTTTTTGTTTTATATCTGAATAGAATTTTTCCATGCTAAAGTAACTCAGATTAATGACAACTACAGATGTCTAGGTGCCAGAAAACGTGTGGTGATAGTGGTCAGCTAGAATCCTGTCACCTGGAACGGTTCTTGTGAAAGAAGTCAACCCCTGTCGGGAGGGCAGCCAAGATCTGCCCCCTGCAACTTTGTAAATGTTAACCAGTCATAATTGTTTTAGTTGTAATCTTCTGTTTGTGTTTTGTTTTGGGTTTTTTTTTCCTTCTTAAGTTCTTTTTTAGTACTGGCTGCAGTAATAAAGCACTTTGTCCAGATTATTCTGGCACTGTATTTTCCCTATTCCGGATATCTTTTTGGCATAATAAAAATTTTTGCTTTTATGTTTAAACAGACTTGTGGTATTTGCAACACAGCATTTGTGTGGCCAGGACTGAATTTCTCCTAGGCAAAAGTACTACAGCTATTCTTGATCAGTTTCTACCCCTAGGTCAGGGCGAGAAGGAGGAAAGTAAGCCTTTGACATCTTGTACTCTTTGGGGCAGCTTACTCTGTCCCTAAAAAAGAAACTTCATGATTTAACAGGGTATGTACTCCAGAGACAGATGACAGAGAAAAGCAAAAAGAAGCTTTAGCAGCTGGAATTCCACTTGGGCATAAGTTCTTTGGCTCCTTAGTAAAGCTCAGTTGTCATCTGCTGTCAGGCTATAGATTTACCTAGGGAGTGGGACAGGAAGATTGAGGAGGCTTTCTTGGTGAGAAATAGGGAGGAAGACCAGATGGGAAATGTTGGTGTTAAAGACTCTTTGAGCATTTTTAAAAATTTCATTAACCCTAAATTTAATGGTCCTTGAATGTAGGTGCTATTATTCTCTCCAGTTGGCAGACAGGAGAACTAGGACTCAACCAATGTGTGACAGAACTGGAATCAAGTGGAGATCTATCTGGCTGTGGGACCTGTGCCCCTTCCCTCTGCTGAGTGGGACTAAGTGAGTGGGAGCAGGGATGGAGAGCTGTTTGTGTTGGGTTAGGAGGTAAGTGAAAACAATGACCAGATACAATTTTCCACTTACCAGATTGGCAGATATTTTAAGAACCAGGCACACTTAGCTTACCTTAGAAGATTGTTGTGAGCATCAAGTGAAATAGTGGATGCAAAGCTCAAATTTTAGGAATTATCCTTATTGTGATTAGCATCATCAGGCATTTTCTTTATTAATGGTTGAAGACAAGTGAGGGGGTCATTGTCTTGTGTGTACATGGATCTGCTTCACCTTCCTCTGTTCCCTTGTGAAAAATGAATTTGCTTTCACCCATGTAGAGATCAAAGCTGTTTCCAGTGGTGGCTAGGATCTTGGCCTCTCTCTCTGTCTCAAACCATCTGCCCCAGCCTTTCTACCAGTAGCCTCCTCCTTCCTTCTGGTATTGGAAAGCCAGGAGAAGAGGGAGAGCTGACAGCCCTGCAGCCTGTTACAGATGGTGAGTGAGTGAAATCTTTTTGCCAGAGCTGAACTTCTGCTTGGGGAAATGTCACTTTCGTGCTCTTAGCTCTCAAATGCCTCAGAGCTACGGTTCATAATAGCCCTAAATTTAAATCTGTTTTTTTCTTTTTTTCTTCCTACTAATTTATAGGCCGTCTCTTATAGCTACCATGTATTCTGCTTCATTCATTACTGTTCTTGGACACCAGCCCTACGTGTGTGTATGTGGGGCGGGTGTCAGGCTGGGGCAGATCATGGACAGTCTCAGTGGTGCTACCTAGGAGTGCCTCAGGCCTGTGAGACTGCTGCTCTGGTTTGTCATTCTGAGCGCTGAAGGTCCTTTCTACTAGAATAATTTATTTAGGGATCTTCTGGATACTTGGACATTTTATTATTTTTATTTTTAACAGGTTTTATTACTTGGTTCTGATTGTTACTGGAATGCATACAGAATGTACATGTGACTGGAAACTTGTGTACAGATCCCTTGCTGTCTCCAGATGGTGAATCCTACTGTGGGCCCTTTGCATCCTTAGAGGCATATGAGAGTGAGGATCCAGAGGAGAAACATCTGGAGCCAGTGCAATAGGGTCAGTATGTGGAGGAAGGGGTTACACAGTGAGCAGCTGAAGAGAAACTTTGGAGGATGAAAAAATCTAGTAGAGATTTTCTCTCTCTTAAGGCTTAGTAAGGCTGTGTGTTAAAACCTTCCATTCTTTTGTTGGTGCTATCGAGTTGTTTCTGACTCATAACAAGCCTGTGTACTGTAGAATGAAACACTCTCTGATCTTCTACCATCCTGACAATGATTGCGACATTTGACCCCATTGTTGCAGCCACCGTGCCAGTCCATCTCATTGAAGGTCTTCCTCTTTTTCACTGACCTTCTGTTTTACCAAGTAGGCTATCACTTCTACAGGGCCTGGTCCTTCCCTGATGACATGACCAAAGTATAAGTGAGGCAATGCCTTTTCATCCTTCTTCTAAGGAACATTCTGGTTGCGTTTCTTACAAGACTGATTTTGTTCAGTCTTCTGGCAGTCTATGATATATTCGGTATTCTTTGTTAATACCGTAATTCAAAGATGTCATTTCTTCTTCTGTCATCCTTATTTGTCAACTAGCTTTTATGTGTATATGAGGTGATTGAAAAACACTTGAGTTTGCATCAGTGGCATCTTAGATCTAAAACTGGTATCTTTGTTTTTTAAATGTTTTGAAGAAGTCTGTTTCAGCAAATTTGCCCAATGCAATGCATTGTCTGATTTCTTGACTGATGCTTCCTGGGGCATTGATTATAGATCCAAGCAGAATGAAATCCTGGACAACTTCAATTTTTTCTCTGTTTATCACAATGTTGCATTTTGGTCGTGTTGTATTTGTGTTTCCTTTATATTGAGGTGTAATCCATATTGAAGACTGTAGTCTTTGATCTTCTTTAGTAAGTGCTTCAAGTCTTCATTTTCAGCAAGTAGGTTTGTGTTATGTACATAACGTAGGTTGTTATTAAGTCTTCCTCCAATCCTGATGCTTTCTTCTTCTTTATGCAGTCCAGCTTTTGTAATTATTTACTCAGCATGTAGATTGAATCAGTGTGGTGAAAGGATACAACCTTGATGCATACCCTTTCTAATTTTAACCCATGCAATATTCCGTTGTTCTGTTTGAATGAGTGCCTCTCGGTCTAAATACAGAGTCCTTGTGAGCACAATTAGCTGTTCTGGAATTCACATTCTTTGCAATGTTATCCATAATTTGTTATGATCCACACAGTAGAATGCCTTTGCATAGTCAGTAAAACACAGGTAAACATCTTTCTGGTGTTCTCTGCTTTCAGCCATTTACCCTTCTGACATCAGCAATGATGTTTCTTGTTCCATGTCCTCTTCTGAATCTAGCTTGAATTTCTGTCAGTTTCCTGTTGATGTACTGCTACAAATATTTTTCAGTGATCTTCAGCAAAATTTTACTTGTATGTGATATTAATTATATTGTTCGCTAGTTGCCATATTCTGTTGGATCACCTTTCTTTGGAATGAATACAAATATGGATCTCTTCCAGTTAGTTGGCAGAATTCTCCTCTGAGCCTCTACAAAATATTTAACAGGGCATTCATTTTTCATGAATGCTTCTTACTGAGAATTTTTAAGGGAAATTAGTGCTACTTCCCTGTCCTGTAGTCATTTCCCAATATCCTCTTGGTCCGGCATTAACTCTTTATTATTCCTCAGGTGTTTTCTGTGCACTGAGATACACAGGATAAGCCAGTGAGCCTCTACCTCCCAAAGGAGAGAAGTCACCCATGCCTTTAGCTCCAGGTTGAATGAAAAGTTATGTATAGTATCTGCTCCCCAACTTTGTGGTCTCCCGGGATGTTCTGTGACCTGTTGGTCAGCTCTAGGATTCTGAGACAGGCTCTGCCTCTTCAGTGCTATAGTTACCATTGAGCAGAAGGGGACGAAACACCTTGTGCGCGTGGTATTTTTGGCATCTTTGCTAGATGATGAGTGAAACGGCTCAGGCACCTGGGGCATGGTCTCAGCAGTAGAATGGATGTGCCATGACAGCAACACACTGAGTCTGTGCGGAAGATTGGCTGGCAGAGGCAAAGAGCACTTACCTTTGCTAGGCACCGGACTGAGCCCTATCCGTAACTCAGACTAATCCTAGCAACTCAAGAAGGGAGGTATCATTATTATTCCCATTTACAGATGCACATTCCTCAGAGGATTAAGTGACTTTCTCCATATCATAGAGTGAACAACCTGGGACCTGAGTCTGTGTTTGTCTGCCTCCAGACTCTTTCCTTTACATACATTGTTTTGCTTCTGAGCCCAGTGGTGTCCTTGCTGTCATGTTGTTTATTCCTGCTTCATGGCAGAGGCTAGGGGGGTGAGGGGGGAAGAGAATAGAAAGGTGGAAACCTAGCCAGCTTCTCCAAGGTGAAGGCTTGAGCAGTGCTCATCCCCTCCATGAGCTGGCGTGATAGGGAGATGTGTTTTCCAGCTCTCACCTACAGAACACATGCTCGTTCCTGACACTGTACCAAACACATTATATGCACCATTTCATTAGATGTTGATTTTTTTCTCATATCCAACTTCCTTCTCTAGAATGCACATCCCAAGAGGACAGCAACCTTGCCTGTTTGTTCATTGCTGTAGCCGTAGTAGCTAGAACAGAGCATGATACACAATAGTGCCTGCAACCCATTGTGGCAGGGATTATTGTTTTTGCCATTTTATAGATGAGGAAACTAAGACACAGGAGGATGAATGAATTTCCCCGTAGCTAATAAAGCCAGAGTCAGGGAGGATTCGAAGCCAGCTTGATTCACTGTAAAGTCTCTACTTTAACCTCTCTGCTATTATGAGAATTCGGCAGTGAGGTTCCCGAGATTTGAGTGGCTGGTATGTTGGCTTCCCTGTGAGCCTCACAGTGACTTCTGACTATAAACAGCAAAGAGAAGGCGATAATTGATGAGCTTAATTATCTGTGGCAATGACATGATGAAGGGTGCCACAATGTGAGTAGTCATTATTACTTTGCAGTGCAGATTCCCGGAAACGGGAGCACACACATTGCAACAGACGCTGCAAGACAGGAGCTGTTCACCATTTCATTCACAGGGTCCATCCTAGAGCTTGCTGTTACAGTGTTTGAAAAATCATTCAGCTGTATGAAACACAAATTATATGAGATGGAGAGTAGCTAGCTTCCTGGAGATCACAGTTGGCCTTCGTTAATGAATTTTGGCCTGATTAACACAGGTTCGGATTGACATCAAAATATGCATGTGGAAACTTGGTGGGGGTGGGTAAAGACTAGTTTGAACTTTCTAATTTTGAATCAGAGGAAGAGAAGGCTTATGCAAAGCTTGGAGCTGAGGGCTTGAATGTGTAATGAGCTGCTGGATCTTTGAAGCTGCACCGCTTTGCTCAGACCTCTGTAAGCTGAGGCCCAGCCCAGACGCAGGGGCCTTCTGGGCCCCATTCTGTAACCAGGGATGTATAGTTAGGGTGGATGGAAAACTAAGGCTGACTAACCAGCAAAAGCTGCAGTAACAGCTTCTCTTGTGCCCTGTGCCCTCAGTACTTAACCACTTGTCCTGTATCCTCATGTAAGCTGACCATTTTCTGAGTGCTTTACCAAGACTTCCAGTGGGCTTTTATCTATATGCCTGCCTCCTGGTAGCTGGATCCCTATTCTTGGCCCTCCTGTCTGGTGTATGCTAAGTGCTTACCACTTAGATCTATCTACATAACCTTCCCTACCCACCTTGGTATCAGCACTTTATCTTTTGCGTTAGTGTACATGTCTTTCTGTTCCTTTTGTCCCATGGGTTGACCTCCTAATTCAGGAGTACTTCTTTCTATATATCCTAAGAAAGTACTAGATATCTATATTCCAGCATCAGATATCTACTTCTCATCCAACCTGTGAGTTCACTTGTCAGGCTATGGCCATCCCATGCTCATTAGGGGAGAGATCAGCATGAAAGGTAGAACTTCGACATTTCTGGCCATAGGGTGGACAGTGAGAATCATCACTGTACGCTTTGCCTCAAGGGCAGAATGGTTACAGGAGCCAGCCACATGAGACTCGTGGTTGGCTCACCTGCCATCAGGTTTGGGGAGAAATGAGATCACACCTATTTGGGGAAAATGATACAATCCAAAGACAGGAACAATGGCAGTTTTTGTCCAGCCCTCACTGCAGTTGCACAACTCAGCTCCATCATCAGAGAATGAACCCTTGCAAGGGCATTTTATTACTTAAATGTATTTTCACAGAGGTGATGCCAAGCAAGGAAAATCATCTGAGTTACACGGCTTTTTTGTTCAGCACTACAGGGTCTTCCATCTCTAAGCAGTAAAATCAGGTGGGAATTCAAAGTTTAAGTTACTATTTCATTTTTAAAATATCACCTTAGTCTTATTACATTTGGTCAGAAGTCTGCTTTGGCATTTTTGTCATCTTTATCTGTAATTTCATTCTTGTTGGCTCCTAGGAACATATACAGACATTATTCAGGAAGATATTTGGGGCTTATTTCCTAGAGCAAGTAAGGGAGAGTGAGGAAGAAACTGGATTGAAGAGAAAACTTCAAGAGAACCTGAGTGGCTGGTGATGATTATCTTATGTCAGGCCAAGGTGAGATTTTTAATGGCTTTTTTGACCTTGGCAAATGTTAGTTTTGGAAAAAAGTTGGTGTCTGTGCTTGGCTGGCATCTATTATTCTTCAAAATACACTGGGAGCAGCTGTGGATGGACTCAGTGTGTGCACCATTTAAAAAATCTGCTGTTATTCTTTCTTCACTTACAGTACTTCTCCCCTCTCTGTGAAATCTCTAGGTAAGTGAAAAGATGGGTTTTTGTGAGAGACTATAAGAATGGTCACCACTTAAGAATCCAAGAAATCAGGAGCCCGTCCTTGATTGACGACAAAGAAACCGCACTTTTGATGATGGCAGACCCCAGGCCCTGGCCTGCCCTTCAGAAGGCTAATCTGCAGAGAAGTCCTCCCCACTGAGTGCGATGGGGACTGAGCAGACTTACCATTGTCTGAGCTCTGAATGATAAAGTACCTGTGAGGCCTGGATTCTTTGGAATTCAAAGCCAGCAGAAAATTAGTTCGAAGCCCCAGAAGAGGCCTTTACTGGGCTATGTTGTAAGGTTTATGGATTGGATGTAGGCTTTTGCTACTTTGATATCCGTTTTCATTAGTGACATGGTGATCCCCACCCCTACCTTTTGGTAACTGTGAAGCACTCTCTCTGCTGTAATCAATTATAATTTAATTATTTTTTTTCCCTCATTCTTTCAAGAAGCTCACTCTCCCTTTGGTGATAGGTCTGGCAGAGCTTTGAAGGGCTTAGTTTCTGTTTTATTCATTTATCCTTTCTTCCATTCATTTACTCATTCTTCATCAAAATAGTTGAAGATGCTCTGCTGGTGAAGGGGTTAAGAGCTCTGGCTGCTGACCAACAAGGTCACAGTTTGCGTCCACCAGCTGGCGATCCTGCAGGGCAGTTCTACATTGTCTTATAGGGTTGCTATGAGTCAGAACCGGCTCAACGGCACACAGCAACAACAACTGTGTGCTGGGCATTGTTCTAGGTGCCTGAAATTCTTCATTGAGCTAGAAGGCCAGGATCCCTGGCCTAATGGAGCTCCTATTCCAGTGGAACCATGGCTGGATGTGGGAGGGTCACCTGGAAGGGACACCACCTCTCTGCCCTTGTAGATGCAGAAAGATATGACCCTAAATACACACTACCTTGAGACAGTTTTCAGGGAATTTCCATAGTTTGTGTAACTGGAAGTGGAAACATTCTTGCCTTTCTTTGGAAGAGAGTAGTTGCAGGTAACATGGACTGGTGGGGAGAACCACTGTGACCACACCCTGAACTCTGCAAAAATCTTGGCAGTAGGCCATGTAATTAACCTCTAAAAAGCATAGGCTTTAGAGTCAGGCTGAGTCTGAATTAGGCTCTGGAACTTAGAGCTGGCTTTTACTGGACAGATGGCATTTCTGAGCCTCATTTCTTTCCTATGTAAAATGGGTATAATATTTCCTATCCTGCAGGGGTTGAGGTATAAATTAAATGAGAAAGGGTAGATGAATCTGTTATCACAATGCTTACTTCATTTACCTATAAAATCAGTTGCCTTTGAGTCAATTCTGTTACTAAACCAAATGTGACCCCTGCCCAGTATGCATAATGGAAACACTGGTCGTGTAATGATTAAGTGCTCCATCTGCTAACGAAATGATCAACAGTTCAGAACTGCCAAAAGCTGCCTGGAAACTCTATGGTATAGTTCCACTTTGACCTATAAGGTCACTATGAGTTGGAATCGACTCAACTCACTGGCTTTTGGCCCAGCATACATAAAAATCCAAATACTGGACATTGGTCTTTGAGAAAAAAAGTGGTTTGTTAGAAACAAACAGGAGCTGAGATGAGGATTCCTCAGATCTGATTCCCTGAAATGTGGGTATACAGGGTTTTTCTGGAGGTGGGTAGAAAGAAAATTTTACATATTCATACAAAGAGTTGAATGTCACTTGGAGACTGGCTAAAACTATGATGACTTCAAATCAAAGGGCCAGACAATTTTTAAGAGTAGAGGAGTGAGGCTCTTTGCACGTGTGTGGAGATGATACCTTGTTAAAGTCAGCTTTTTCCATTTTTTTCCTTGGTCTGTCTGTTGGTTTCTGAAAAATAACTTGAAGTTACTGAGTTTCCTAGAAAATCACTGGTAATCATCAGCGCAGAGTCATATCTGGTGTACAGGGTTGGGGTCTGGTTACAACTCTGACAGGTAGCAACCCTATGGGACACAGTAGAACTGTCCTATAGGGTTTCTAAGGCTGCAGTCTTTATGGAAACAGACCACCACATCTTTCTCCACGAAGCGCCTGGCAGGTTTGAACTGCCAACCCTTTGGTTAACAACTGAGTGCTTAACCATTATGGTGGACATTGTATATTATTTAGACTTTATAAGCCACTGTACCAGCACTGTAAAAGGATATAATATACAAAAAAAGAAGAAAGAAAGAAAGAAAGAAAACCAAACCTGTTGCAGTGGAGTTTACTTTGACTCATAGCAATCCTGTTGGACACAGTAGGACCACCAGAGTTTCCAAGAAACACCTGGTGGACTCAAACTGCCAAACTCTTGGTTAGTTGCTGTAGCACTAAACCACTGTGCCACCAGGGTTTTTATATAAAATACATAGTGTTTGTATTGGTGTTGTGAAGCATACATAGAAATATTACACAAAAGCCCTGTAATCCAGCAGCTGAGTTATGACTAAAGCCAGCCAAGTGCCGTCGAGTCAGAGCCGGCTCATGATTAGAAAGAAAATATTAGGGGATGTCTTAGTTAACTGGTTCTGCTGTAGCACAAATACTGTAAGTGGGTGGCTTTAAGGAACTGAAATTTATTTTCTCACAGTTCTGGAGGCTAAACGTCCAGATCAGAGTCTTGGTCACTGTCCATTTCTTCCTTGCCCTGGGTGTCCACTGGCATTCTGTGGCCTGTAGACAGTCTTCACATGGCATGTCTTCCCCTGTGTTTGCCTATTCTTTTTATGACTCACAAGTAATTCAATTTAGAATCCACCCTACCCCTGCATAACCTAATTAACATAACAAATACAACCTTATTTTCAAATAGGACCATATTTATAGGTATAAGGGGCCAATATTGCAATACCTATCTTTGGGTAGCACAATTCAGTCCGTAACAGGGAGACAGGAACAAACAAGAGGAGGAGGCCTTATGCTGTGGGTGGTGGAGTGAGTGGTACATGTTGGAAGCATGGTTAAAGGCAAGGGGGAACTGCAGGTCAGGGATGGCTAGGGCAGCATCCCATTGGAGGACAGTGGGAAAGATTTAGGACAGGAAAAGAAAAAGATATAGGTGAGAGAAAAATGAGAGTGAAGAAGGGACTGTGGAGTCACGGGAAGAATGGCAGTTGAAGGACTGTGACATGCTGTAAGAATTAGAGTAGTGTTGTAGCTACAAAATCAGGGGCAGATGCTGATGGTCCTTGAAAACTAGGACTTAAGTTTCAATCTGGGCATCCGAAGAAAATGTTAGCATTTGAGGATGTTTGGTCTGACTTCCCAGCAAGAAGAATCAGGAAGAATCAGGCTGGGTAGTAGAAGTGACAGTTCAGACTTTCTGTCTACTTGTCTGTGACAGCAGAAATACCATTCCTGGGACCAAGAAGCTTAGAGTCAAATGGTGGGAAACAACTTGATTGATAAATTTGGTTTCAGTGAGTAGTAAAAGCTGTGTGGAATTGCTCAGCAGGCATTGAGATAGGTGGGACTGAGGTCCATTGGTTCATCTGTTGTGTTGTTGTCAGGTGCTGTTGAGTCGGTTCCGACTCGGAGCAACCCTTTGTACAACAGACTGGAACACTGCCCTGTCCTACACCATCCTCACAATTGTTGTTATGCTTGAGCCTGTCGTTGCAGCCACTGTGTCAAACTGTCTCGTTGATGGTCTTCCTCTCTTTTGCTAACCCTCTACTTTACCAAGAAAGATATCCTTCTACAAGGACTGGTCCTTTCTGCTAACATGTGCAAAGTATGTGACATGAAGTCTTTCCATCCCTGCTTCTAAGGAGCATTCTGGCTATACTTCTTCCAAGACAGACTTGTTCATTCTTCTGGCAATCCATGGTACAGTTGGTTGTCATTCTTTGTCAGGATCATACATTCTTTGTCAACACCACAATTCAAAGGCATCAATTCTTCTTCTGTCTTTCTTATTTATTGTCTAGCTTTTGTACGCATATGAGATGACTGAGATGATTAGTCCATCTGCCCGTCTCTCTGTTTATTCATCTAGCATTTATCTAGTACCTATAGAGGGTTGCTAAGGATCAGAATCAACTCAATGACAATAGGTTTGATTTTTGGGGGTTGCTCTTTTTTACATCTTTTGATAGACACTGGGACTAAACAAATGGATGAAAACCTGGTGTCTGTGAGACTTCTGACAGAGACAGGAAAGAAAGCAGTCTTAGAATACAAGGTGGGTACATGTGCAGTGAGCACTTGGGAATGCCTACGACAGACTCCATGGTGGGATGCAGACAGGCGGGGTGTCTAGGAGGGAAGACTCTGACTGAGCCTGGGTGGACTTGGCAAAGAAGAACATGGTAGAATGCGGTTGTCTACTCAGGGATTTGTAAGCTGTAGGAGAAGGGGTGTGTATTTGAAAGAGGAGCAAGTGAAGGGCTGTCTGTCTGGCCATAGATTGCCTGGGACTTTTTTCAACTGGGCTAGAAATCTTCTCTTTTATCTGAGGATGACAGGAAACCAGGAAGAGTTGTCAGCTAATATGGGATGTCACAAACAAATTTGCATTTTATAGATATCAGTCAGGTGTGGCGAGGCTACCGCAGGAGGCAACAGTGGAAGTGTGGGTAGGATGCTGGAGGAAGGAACTGAGATTTGTTGAGTGTCTTCTACCCTCCAGGAATGCTGCCAGGCACCAGAGACCTGTCATCCCTTTTATTTTCCTGACAACCATGGGAGGCAAGGATTATCTTTATTTCGGAGATAAGGAAACTGAAGCTTGAAGAGGTTATGCAAATTGCTCAGATTCTCACCTCCAGTAAGCAGTGGGGCCTTGGGTGTCAGATTCTCTTCTAGGTTTGCAATGAGAGATGCAGACAGACACTGAGCGGAAATCCTTTCTCTTCCATCATCACAGCTGGAGAGGTTAGAGTCTCGACATAAATTAGGTGTCACCTTGGTTTGCCCTACACTTTATGCGAATTCCGTCTGTAGGGAGACTTTTCCAGCTGGTGTGGGGGACCAGCGGCTGGGGAAAGCAGCTTAGCACAGACAGGGACATCTCCAAGGAAGCTGGGACAGGCAGAAAGGCAGCCATCTGAAGAATACTTACAGCAGTAGAGACAGGTTTATTTTAAGCAGGTGCCAGCACCTCAGAACATTCTCTTCCTTTCTCCTAGAGCTGTCTGAGCCCATGTGCACGGGCCGGCGAGAGACACGTGAACAAGGTATCTGTTCTCACACCTCCGCAGCCTGGGTTCTTGCCCGTCCTGGAGCACCTCCTGGCTTGTGCACTTTTTCCTACACTTTGAGCATCTCCTCCGTTACCTTTCTTACATTCCTTCTCACTTTTTTTGCATTCTTCCTTCCTGGCATGTCTCTCCTAATGCTTGCCTTTCCTCCTCTCTGTTTCATTCTGTTTTGTGTTCCTTCCTTCCTTTTTTTTCCTCCTCTGTAAAATGAGAGTGGTAGCCCCTCACAGGAATGTGGTTGTCCTTACTTTGAGTGATACAAACAGTTAGCACACCATTCGGGCTGCTGACCAAAAGTTGATAGTTTGAGTCCACCCAGAGATGCCTCAAAAGACAGGCCTGCGATGTGTTCCCAAAAAATTAGCCATTGCAAACCCTATGAAATACAGCCCTTCTTTGAGACATATGGTGTCTCCATGAGTCACAGTTAACTCCATGGCAGTTGGTTTTAGTTCATAACATTGCAGAGCCACTGGAGGTTATTAATTAATTAGTTTCAACTAAATATTTCTACCCACTTTCTAGGTGCCAGGCTTGTAGCAGACCCTGGGGAATATGAGTATGAACAGCAGCCATTTCTTGCCCTCCAGTTATTTACCATCAGGTGGGGGTAAAGTTCAGAGTCCTGATTCTATGAACTGAAGTCTTTTTTTCAGACCCTTTTAATTTCTGTCCATTGTGTCTCTGAACTCTGGCTGGACTACTGTGACTGGTTGCTTCTGAAGATGCTTTGCTTGGGAGAGCCCAGTTATAACACTTGACAGCTAGTCAGCCACATACAGTAGCTATAGGCTGTTACACCTACGGGAGAGGCTAAGTTTGGGTGCCATCAGCTTCTTGACCACAAAGGGAAATTGCCCACATCCAGGCCTATGGGCTAATCACCTTCACTTCTGTAAGATGCCTTAGCTAATTCCTACAGTTTAAAGTAACTTTGAATGAAATCACTATCACTCACGCAGATGGCAAGCAAGGCTTTTATTTGGCATCATCTAGGGTAAGTGCCCAGCTGGCTTCATTTCCTTTAGCAGAGCAGCCTGCAGCAGGAAACCCCCATTCCTTCTCTGTTTTTTCCTGCTCTAGAATCATTCCCCCTTCTCTTGTCTTGTGCCTTTTTATTCAGTGGTCCTGAGATGACTGTTTTCGAAGATATGTGTCACTACCCACAACCCTGCACAGGGGAGACGTTGAGGAATCTGAATTAAAAATGAGTTCTGCCATTTGCTGGCCTGTGTCCTTGAGGCAGTCATTGGCTTTGTCTAGGTTTCACTTTTTTCAAACTATTTTAAACTGTTTTAGAGCTGTTTTGAACAGTTTCTTTGAACCCACGCTGTGGCAATTCAGAGAACAGGCCTAGCAATCTCCTTCCAAAAAGTCCATCTTGAAAACTGTGTGGAGCAGTTCTACTGTGCACACATGGGCCTTTTACTCTGCCACATGGGGTCACTATGAGTCAGAATTTACTTGACAGCAATTAACAACAGCAACCTAAAAGGAAGGTGCTCCCACTTAGGATTATGTAAGCTATATCTCACTAATACATAGATGTTTATTAAATATATACTGTGTGCTAAGGAAAACCTGGTGGCACAGTAGTTAAATGCTGTGTCTATTAACCAGAAGGTCAGCAGTTTGAATTCACCAGACACACACTGGAAACTCCGTGGAGCAGTTCTATTCTGTCCTATAGCGTCGCTACGAGTCGGAGTAGAGCAGGGTAAGAGGATCCGCAGTGCTGGCTTCAATTTTAGAAGAGTGCTGAGAGAAAGCTTCAGTGTGAAGGTGGCGTTTGAGTAAAAGTCCAAAGGAGACAAGGGGGTTCAGGGGGGCATTAATCCTCCCTGCTGCGGGGCTCCTTTAGGTCTGTGGCTCTGTGCCGCTCTCAGGCCTGGGTTAGTGAGGCTGTGCTTGATCTCCTGATGCATGCAAGGTGGTCCTTCCTCTCTGGGATCTGTTGTCTTCCTAAGAGGCTGACAGCAAGCAGAGTCTGGGAACTCCAAGTTATTGCTCATCTGCAAATCCAGGTAGGGGAAAAAAGCCCACAACAACGCAAAATTGCAAGGTGTCGTTTAGCCTCCAGAGCGTCCCTGGCAGAATGGACAGCAGGGGAAACGCCCAGAAGTTAGAAGTGCAGGTGAAGTGGGAAAGGCCCAAGTGTGCGAGGTTGCGGGAGTTCAGAGCATGGACCGGGGACTTGCGAATATCTGGAGGTGAAGACTGGGGCAGGGCCAGATACCCCATGGCGTTTGCTCTCCTCTCCAAAGCTCAGGTCTCCAGTGGATTGCATGAAGCTTCCACAGGTCAGAAGTTGTTGGAGTGTCCTCATAGTTGTAACTTGTCGTGTGAACTCCTGCCTTTGGGTAAGGTAGTCTTTTTCTTAGGCTCTCTCACATGGATCCATATTCCTTTCCTCTGGCATTTTCTTTGGCTGTATTCTTGACAGCAGCAGATCGCCAGGTCTTTTCCCCACAGAGCCGCTGAGTGGATTTGGAAAAACGTAATGCCAGGATTTCTCACTTTGGGTAGTACTAAGTTTAGTCCCTTCATCTGCTTATTAAGTACAGTACATTTTCTCCTTTATAATAACTAGATATTCTGAAAGTGACACTTTGAGGCTGTGAATATTGTATTTCCCAGTAATCCAGTATTTTTAGTGAAGACTAAATGATCCTTTCCTGACTTGGTAATTACACTGGAAGTTACAAAATGGTTATTTTCTAATTCTAGCATTCCTTCTGAATTTATTTAGCTGGCATTCTTCTATAAAGACACTGTTTTGCTATACCACATTTTTAGCAACATGGTTTTAAAAAGTGGAAGTTTCTTCAGAGCACTTAACTCAGGAAAGTGTGTGTGTATGTATTTGTGTTTATGTGAGACAATTAAATATTAAGACCTGAGTCACATCAACCTTGATTTAGGGCTTCTTGGAAGTGAAACTAACCCACAATTCAGTTGAGATGATTCCTTCCAGTCTATCCCCTGCACGAGTATAGTCTGTATCTTCCATTTCAGGGCCTTTGCACTTGCTGCTTCATTTGCCTAAAATCCTTTTTGCCCAGGTATCTGCTTAGATCACTTTATTCTGTTCTATGCTCTGGTATCATCTTGCCAGAATTTTCCTGGTCACCCCATATAATATCCAATTCCTTCCCTATTCTGTCTTACTTTCTTTCGTTTTTCTCCAAAGCCATCATTATCACCAGCCATATAAACTTCATGAGAACAAGGCCTTTGTACCATAGGTTCAGAGCCTAGAACAAGCAGTAGGTGCTCAGGAAGTTTTTGTAGAATGCAAGAAGGAGTACATATGTGAGAATATGTTTGGTAAGGCTCTGAATGAGATCAGTGACCTTGTTTCTCTGCATGGCTCCTTCCAGATGACCACCAAACAACCCAAGTCCCATGCAGAGACAGAAGGCTGTTCTTCCATCAGTCAGGGACAGCGCATGCAGCATTTGGAGTATGCAGTCAACAGCTACTCACTTCACGCCCAGTTATTGAAGCCAGCAAAGCAGTGGGATTATTTTTCCCCCTGTACTTTGACATGATTTGGGGGGAATAAAAACAAATCAGAATTCATCAACTGTGAACAAAATTGTCAACTGTGAATTGTCAACAGTCTAGTTTAAAAATAGATGATAGGTTGATGAAATACAGGAGAGAAAGCAATTTAAATAAAATGTTAAAAATAATACCCAAAGCATTCAAGGCGAAGCAAAAAGTGTGGTGTGGTAGAGAAATGCTCTCAGTGGAGACTTGCGTGAGCAATGAACCAGAGAGAGGTTATTAGTTTTGCTTTACAAATCATAGAAGAGAAAGATTTACTGGCCATTTGCAGGAAAACACTCACTCATTCCGACATATTGGTGTGTTATGCAAAATGGAAGGGAAGATTGCCTGGGAAATCTGCTACCATGTTTATTTTTAAGTAGGTCAACATTTTGAATATTTCTGCCCATTTGTGCAGTCATAGACTTTGATGTCGTCTAGACTTCTGTTTCTGCCATGACAGGTCAAGGGTTTACTAGCTTCAGGGATTTGTATTTACATTTGTATGAGTATGGGTTCTAGTACAGTCTTTAAACATCTTTATTTCTCAGCTTCTCTTCCTGCTTTAATTAGAGCTAACTATTTATTTAACTGCTTTGTCATATAATCAATATAAGAATTTTAATTTTTAGTATTTCATCTTTTCTGGGAATGAGTTGCAAGTGATATATCTTGGCAAAGTTCTTTATGTTCGACCTCTTCTTACTCTGAAGCTTCCTTATGTTTTTTGTTTTTAGGAGAATTGCATAAAGGTGTGTACTTTGTCAGCCTAAGACAAGGCTTGGATCCCTTAAAGATGGTCTCTCTGAAAAACCTGGATACCAGGTGTAACCCTTTCCTTTCCTGTGGGGTCACTGGGGACAAGAGCAGTAGTGACTCCTCTCCTAATCTTAGGCTCCTTTTCAGTATTAGCCAGGACTTGCAGAAGGAGGGTCCTTCCCAAAAGACAACAGTGACTACCTGATGGTAACTCAGCATTTACCTCAGAAGAGATGCTTTCTCTCCTGAGGGAGAAGCGCAGGGGCTGCCTTTAGCTTTGTGAGCTTTAAACAAAGTTTTTATCTGTACCTCTGTTTCCTCTTATTCTCCCAAAACCTTTCTTTTTCTAAAGTGAGGAGGTATGATGTCTTCTTACCAGACTCTGGAAAATTTTTATTTTTATTTTTTTTATTATGACTGAGTGAAAATGTACATTCCAGTATAAATTTACATGCCCCCCTATATGCAGCTTCCACTGCTCTCCCTGCCCAGTGACAACACACTATTCCTCTCTGCTCCATACATGTCTCATCCTCCCAGCAGTCTCCTTTGCCCTCCTCTCCACCCACTCTCCTTCCTCTAGCCAGAGGTCAGCAGGATGATATCCTATAGATGCATAGAACCATAAAGTGCATCCAAATTTGAAAACCTAAATGGAAAAATGTTTTATGTTTTATTTTTCAACTTGTAGGCTGTAGACTCTAAGAGGAAGGCTCACATCCCAATCTCTTTTAATTGAAGCTCTGCCTACAGAGTTCTAAGACAGCTCAAGAAAGCACAGTCCTGACCGGCTCACCTGTATCCTCACTGTCTGCTTAGATCTCTACTACCTGCAGAGCAGATGTGGAGGAAGGGCACCAATGCTATCTGAGCAAGCCCTTGCTGCAAGTAAATCGCCAACAGTAATTTTGCCAGTTTTCAACTGCTGCTTTGGGCATGTGATAAGAGAGAAGGGGTGGGTATTCTGAGCCCTTGTCATTTGATCCTGAAGCTTTACAGAGCTTGGGACACACCATGTGTTGGTGGAACACTTATTTCCCTCCTTTGTCATGTCTCCCTACGCATCTGCCAGTTTGTCATTACTGTGGAGGCCTCCATATGGCTGTGATGCTAGAAGTTATGGTACTGGAATTCAAACAACAGCAGGGTCACCCATGGTGGACAGCTGGGTATCCAGACTAAGACAGACTAGGAAGAAGGAACAGGTGATCTGCTTCCGAAAAGAATTAGCCAATGAAAACATTATGGGTGGTCATAGAACACTGTCTGATATAGTGCCAGAAGATGAATGCCTGCAGATGGAAGGCACTCAAAAGATGATTAGGTAAGAGCTGTGTCCTCCAAGTAGAGGCGACCTTAATGACATGGATGGCATCAAGCTTCCAGGACCTTCATTTGCTGATGTAGCATGACTCAAAATGAGAAGAAACAGCTGCAAACACTCCTTAATAAACGAAGTGTGGAATGCATGAGGTATGAATCTCGGGAAGCTGAAATTGTCAGAATTGAAATGGAATGCCTAAACATCAACATCATAAGCATTAGTGAGATGAAATTGGCTGGCACTCGCCATTCTGAATCAGATGATCATGTGGTCTACTATGCCAGGAATGATAACTTGAAGAGGAATGGCAGTGCATTTGTTGTCAAACAGTATGTTTCAAGATCTGTCCTGAAATAAAATGCTGTCAGTGGCAGGATAATATCCAAACACCCGCTGGGAAGACCAGTTAATATGACTGTTATTCAAATTTACACATCAACTCTAAGGCAAAACAGATGAAGAAATTGAAGATTTTTACCAAAAATGACCAAACATGCAATCAGAATACATTGATAATTACCAGCATTTGGAATGTAAAAGTTGGACACAGAGAAGAAGGATCAGTCATTGGAAAACATTCCCTTGGTGGCAAAAATGGTGCCAGAGATCAGATGATAGAATTCTGCAAGACCAACAGCTTCTTCATTGACGATATCTTTTACTGATGACAAAAATGGTGACTGTATACATGGGCCTTGCCAGATAGAATACACAGTAATCAAATTGAACACATCTGTGGACTGGGACTGACTATCAAGTGCTCATCTGTAAGTTCTTACTGGAACTAAAGAAAATTAGAACAAGTCCATGAGAGCCAAAGGACAGCCTTGACTATAGTCCACCTGAATTTAAAGGCCATCTGAAGAATAGACTTAATGCTAAAATAGATTTGAACACTAATGACAAAGACCAGAGGAGTTATGGTAAGACATCATACATGAAGAAAACAAAAGGTCATTAAAAGACAGGATAAGGAGAAAAAAGACCAAAATGAGTGTCAGAAGAGACTTTGAAACTTGCTCTTGCAAACTGAGTAGCTACAGCAAATAGAAGAAATGATGAACAAAAAGAGCTGAACAGAAGACTTCTAAGGGTAGTGCAACAAGACAAACTAAAATACTATAATGACGTGTGCTAGAGCTGGAGACAGAAAATTGAAAGGAAGAATGTCTTCCTCATTTCTCATGCTGAAAAACTGAAGAAAAATTTGAGCCTTGAGTTGTAATGTTGAAGTATTTTGTGGGAAAAATATTAAACAACACAAGAATATGCAGTCACTATATCAAAAAGACTTGGTTGATATTCAGCATTTGGCCATTTCAGGAGGTAGCAATATGATCAGGAACCAGTGGTGCTTAAGAAAGAAATCTAAGCTGCACTGAAGTTACCGATGAACAAGAAGGCTCCTGGAACCGACAGAATATCCACAGAGAGGTTTCAACAAATGGATGCAGTGCTGGAAGTATCAGTAATCTATGCCAGGAAATTTGGAAGACAGCTAACTGGCCAGTCAGTTAGAAGAGATTCATGTTTATGCCTATTCACAGGAAAGGTGATGCATCAGAATGTGGAAATTATCTAACAATATAAATATATACAGGAAGAATGGGGCATCAAGATTCATGGAAGAATCATTAACAACCTGTGTTATGAAAATGACAGAACCTTGCTTCTGACAGTGAAGAAGACTTGAAACACTTACTGATGAATATCAAAGACCACAACCTTCTGTATGTGTTAGACCTCAATAGAAAGAAAACAAAAATCCTCACAACTGGACCAGTAAGCAACATCATGATAAATGGAGAAAAGATTGAAGTTGTCAAGGATTTCATTTTACTGGGATCCACAATCAACACCTATCGAAGCAGCAGTCAAGAAATTAAAATGATGCATTGCATTGGGCAAATCTGTTGCAAAAACCTCTTTAAAGTGTGGAAAAGCATAGGTGTCACCTAAAAGAGTAAGGTGTACCTGACCCAAGCCATGGTGTTTTCAGTCACCTAATATGTATGTGATATCTGGACAATGAATAAGGAAGATTGAAGAACAGATGCCTTAAAATTGTGATTTTAGTGAAGAATATTAGATATATCACTAATTGTCAAAACAACAAACAAATTTACTTGGTAAAATGCAACCTGAGTGCTCCTTTACTTTGAACATGTTTTCAGAGCCATCAGTCCCTGCAAAAGTCATGCTTGGTAAAGTAGAGGGTCAATGAAAAAGAGAAATACCCTCAGTGAGATGAATTGACACAGTGGCTGCAACAATGGGCTCAGATATAACAGTGGTTGTGAGGATGTTCAAGGACTAGGCAGTCTTTTGTTCTGTTGTACTTGGGATCACTATGAGTCAGAAATGACTCCATGGCACCTAACAGCAGCATCTTCCTAGAGAATATGCTTTCACTTTGCTTTCCCTGTAGTGTGACACAGTCTCTCTCTGCTCGTTGCTGCCTCTTCCCTCAGGAAGATTGTGGTTTGATGGGAGGAAACCTCCTCTCTCTTCAGTCAAGGACAGGTCGATAAATAGGAGTAGGGTCACTGCATTGGAAAGGTAGTATGGGCAGCCTGCTTTTCTCGTGTCAGACCTATATTCAAGGTGTAGCACTCACGCCCTGTTTTTCTAGAATCATGTAATTGAGTCAGGCCATACTTTGAAAGGTCCATATAGATCTCTGCATTAGCAGAGATTAGCAGGAAGATAGATCAGAACTTTTCTGGATTGCAGGTTTCGAGAGGGAGAGTTGGAGGCTCCTCTCGTTTTAGTTGTGAAATGCTGTTGAGTTGATTCCAACTCATAGTGTACCCACATAACTGAGTAGAATTACACCATAGGGTTTCCTTGGCTGTAATCTTTATAGAAGTGTATTGCCAGGTCTTCCATGGATGTACTGGAACTGCCTACCCTTTTGGTTAGCAACTGAGCTCTGAAACAATTGTGCTGCTGTCTCTGCTTTTGACAGTTCTTACTTAGTTGATGTTAGATAGTGAGAAACTGAGAGTGAAAGGATGGCAGTAAGTGATTTGGCATCTCAAATGTCTAAGGTTTGGAATTAGAAGAACATTGTAGGAAGGGAACATTCATGTGGCACCTGAGTTGCCTGCCATCAGGATACTTTGGCCCGGTTATAATTTAGAATTTCAAGTTAGAAGCTATGCATACTGCACTCTTGCCAAAGGGCACCACGCTCATGCTATCACTTACTCCTCCAAAAGAGATTTCTCAGAAAATGTGGGTAAAGCTTGGTTGCCACCTCAAGAGATGCCTATAAAATTAGTTTTGTATTTTATGTTACATAACATATGATGTACTCATATTCTATCATAAACATACAAAAAAACAAACCCCAATGCTGTTGGGTGGATTCCAACTCATCGCAACCCTATAGCACAGAGTAGGACTGCTCCATATTGTTTCCAAGGAGTGCCTGGTGGGTTAAAACTGCTTACCTTTAGGTTAGCAGATGTAGCAATTAACCACTACACCACCAGGGTTTCCTTATAAACATAGAGCACACTGTAAATTATATTATGTAATACATGATACATTATATATGTTGTATTTTATATTTCATCAAAGTATTTGAAAAACAAAATATTAGAATATGTATTGTATAAAAATACACACATTGTTTATATAACTTGTCAAGCTTAGTGGAGCAAAAACCTTGGAATCTTGCTTTTCTATCTTATGAAATAAAACATTACCAGTTTTCACCAATTAAAAAAATATTACCAGTTTTCATGATGCTTCCTGTGTGTTCCTGGCTCCTAGCGGATCCCATCCTTCTGCTTCCCTTCTGGAGGTTACCCTTATCTTGATGGTATTTCTCATTTCATTCCGTCTCTCCCTGTTTAAAGTAGCTCACACCACATAGTATGTACCTCTAAATAACACATTGAGTTTTATATAAAATTGAGTTTATAGCCTTTTGATCTTCATTTAAATATCACATGTTGTCCTTGTAGATAAAAAGCAGATCTCTGCCCTTGAAACTCAGCTTTTCATTGGTGCAGAAAAATACTGTTTTTATTTTGGTACCGTCTACCTGGAGATAGCCGCTTAGCTACCTCCACAGGTTGCCAGTAGGGCCTATATAGGAGAGAGTATGTGTGCGCCAGACAGTGAAGTTAGGTGACTGGAACTGCAGCCCACAGGGGCTTCTAATCAAGAAGAGGTCGCCCAGATGGACAAGTATTCCGGGTACCTGGGAAGCAGGTAGACTGTGCTCCAGTTCCAGCAGAGTGGGGAAGGGTGGGCAGAAGGGCTGAAAAGCAGAGCACTAAATGTGGAGCTCGTGGAGAGGACTTGGGACTAAGTGTAGGCAAGAATGGTTCAGGCTGAATACTGAATATCCCAAATACTGAGCTGTTGCCCCTGGACTCCTTGTGTAGGCAAATTGGTAAACTCCTGGTGGCTGGAACAGAGGTTTTGAGCAGCTGAGTAGACAGCTTCCCCTTCTTCTTTCCTTTATCATTTAGTAATAATTTAGTAAATACCTGATGTCCCTCTGAGTTGGAACTGACTGATGGCAACAAGTTTTATTTATTTATTTTTTAAATGCGGTGAGTCCCTGGGTAATGCAAATGATTGACTTGCTCAGCCGTTGACCAAGAGGTTGGAGGTTCTAGTTCACTCAGAGGCATCTTGGAAAAGACTGATGACCTAGTTCTGAAAAATTTCAGACATCTGGCCGAAGAAAGTCATGTGACTAAGGCTGGTATCACTGGGGAGGGGAAGTAGATTATTCCACAGAAGCACTGTTCTGCAAGACACAGGACAAGGAACAGAAACAGAGACTCTTCTTTTGCAGTAAGGGAGTAGAAAATAGTTGGTAAAAAATGTTAAAATTTATTACAGATATGAACAGGCAATTACAACAATATGATCATGCTTTAGAGTCAATAAATGTTGTACTTCTGCTTTTATGAAATAAATTTATATATAGAACTATATTTCCCCCTCAGCTTCAGAGTTTCTGTTGCTAATATTTTTGAGGTGCATTAGTCTAAAAATTGAAGATTATGTCAGACTACTAAAGGAGGAGGAGGAAGGCAGGGACTGGACATGTGTATACATGTAGTACTTTTTAAGAAGAAGCTTCTTTATTTCCAGTACTACTGTTGGTTTATCTTCCATCCCTTTGGGTTGTGTGCAGACATCTCCATACTTGTGAGTTTCTTATGCGCTCCTCGTCCCCCTCCCTGCACACGTCACCAAGTCATGTGAACATGACTTTAGAAGCAACTTCTCTTTTTTGCTTCATTGAGAAGTTGATGTTTGAGACTGGGCCATAGCTTCTTTTCATAAAGTTCTGCCAGCTCCTCCCATCACACTAACACTTAACAGACATGTACTAGACACTTAACAGACACGTACCAAACAGATTTTTGTCTAGAGGAAGCTAATGCTCGGTAAGCTTCTGTGCTTGCTCTCCTGCTCTCTCTGCAAGGGTAGCCAGAAACTGTATGGTGACAGTTGGAGTTACACAGGAGTGTCTCCAGTACACTTAGATCCAGATTTAAAGCACTCTTTCCCTCAGTTTGTAATTGGTATGGGGCTGAATAGTTTGTCCTTTCACAATGAGCCAGTATTCATCATGTGTTTTGTTTTGCAAATGCTAGTGGCCTTTTTCAAAGATATGCGTTTGTGTTTTTCAAGGGCAAGGACTGTATCTCTGCTTTTCTTTCTTTTAAATGATTCCCCATGGTACCTGATAAGAGCTCCGTACACAATGGAGGCTCAGTAAATCTTGCCTGTACCTTCTTCCTTTGAAACTCCTCTAGATATAAAGCATGGTCCTGGGCCCATGAGCCTTTGCAGAGGACTGATCTTGAGAATTTTACAATAAAAAAGGAATAAACTCTCAGACAACTGAGGTAGAGTAACAAAGCTGCATAATTAGCCTGGCATCAGGATGTCTGTATTCTGAAGCTCCCTCAACATGACACAGGCTATATTGGGGGACCCTTAGGTCCTTGGCCCTGGCTTCACCCCTTGTGAGCATTGTGATTTCTGTCAGGTTATTTAACCTCTCTGGATCTCACATCACCATGAGTCAAATCCAACTCAACGGCACTTGGCTAGTGGATCTCAGGTTCTTCTTCCATAATGTAAGAATAATAAAAAATTATTGATAATTGTTGTGATCTTTTGCACTTATAAATAATAAGGATGCTACTAATCGGAATCAACTCAGTGGTAATGGGTTTGGTTTTCCCTGCTTGTATTCTGAATGAATTGAGACTTACATGTAGAGAGCTGGCAGAATGTGGCTCAACTACCACCTTTGTTACTGATAAAAGGTTGATAAGAGACTATGGTTTATGGGCTTTTAATACTGAAACCCAGAATTTGATGGACTTCTCTAGTTGGCTAGTTAGGTTACCTCAGGAATTTTTCAACAGGGGAAAGACCTGTGTGATATTTAGGTTTTATATGATGGAGGAACAAGCACTTACTCTTTGCTGTCTCCCGAGGAGAAGGAGCTCAGCCTCATGTGTACCGTCTAAACTCAGTAACTACAATGTTCTTCCCAGGAAGAGGGTGGGAGCAGCCTGAAAGGGACAGAGAGTGTTATACTAGCAGAGCTCCCTCTACATGGGAGAAAATACAGGGAAGAAGCCTTCTGCTGTGAAGTGGGAGAACTTTGTGATCCCTAGAGAACTCCAAGGATGTTAAGCTTCATTTTAATAATTGTGTTAAGTTGTTTTGTTGAGCTTATCATGTATTAAAATGAGCCTTACAGTGTTTCTGCAGTGTTTAGAAGTTATCCTGTGCATCTCAGAAAATACAAAGGCCACTTCTTATCCAGTAATGTGCAAAAGAGACCTTTAACCAAATTTGACTTCTCCTGCCTCTGACTTGGGCCCTTGTGAGTTCAGTTGTCCAGAGGAACACTGCCTGTTTCCTAGGGAAGCTGAGTAGGTGTCTGTTGTGGCTGCATTCTTAGTGCCTGGTGTGTTTCTTTTGCAGTGCAAGTTGGAATTCCACGCTTGTTCTACTGGCAAAACCCTCAGTACTCTCTGCGATGGGCCCTGCCCATGCCTCCCAGAACCTGAACTACCAAAGCACAAAGTGGAAAAGAATGGTGAGTAGGCATCTCAGGAGACTCCCTGAAGGTGGTGTGGGGAGGTAGGCTTTCTTGGCAAGTACTCCAGCTTGTCTGGGGATTGAACTCGAAACTGAATTGCCTTTAGCAACCACTAAAAGGAAAAAGAAGAACTGAGAGTCTTTGAAATAATTCTATTAGATCAAGATAGGCACTAAGTTCTGTTACAGGTCAAATTGGTTATGGGGTAGGAAGGGTAGGTTTTCAGCATCTAAGACCAGGGCTTGCCCTGGGGTATATCATGGTATTCCTTGAACTTTAATCTCTCAAATCCTTTGAACTTCTCAAGGCCAAATTTCAAAACAGAGACTGCAGAGATGTCACAACAGTGAAGAGTATTCTCCCCCAACAGCATTCCTTTATTAATATATTCTGCTTGGAATTCAGCACAGAGCCAGGGGACAGATGAAAGGAGAACACCTCCCTGGAGGCAGTGGTTTCTCTGCCAAGGGCCAAGAGGAGCAGGAGAGATTGGGCTTATTTGTATATTTTTGTGATGGAGAAAGTAATGCTGTCCCACTGGTCTCAGCCCTTTTTTGAGCTTTCTTTAATGAGACCCAGGATAGAGGTTTGAATTTTGCTTTCGTGGAACTAGGGCTTTCTCAGTGGTAGCTGGCTAGTCCATGCAGTTTTGTGCATGTGTGTTTGTGTGGGAGTCCCTGAGTGCCATACATAATTCAGTGCTCAGCTACTAATGGGGAGATTGGTAGTTCAAATTCATCTAGAGACATCTTGGAAGAAAGGTCTACCTATCTACCTCCAACAAAATTAGACACTGCAAACTTTATGAGCACACATTTACTCTGGCATGCATATAACTGCCATGAATCATAATGGACTCAACAGCAGCTGGTTTAGTTTTTTTTATTGATGTGTGTGTCAGCACTTGTCCCTTCCTAAGTTGCATCATCTTATCATGGCAAATAGATGGAGATATGTAAGTCTAGATTTATTCATGGCAGCTGTAGGAATATTGTATTCAAAGGCTTTTTGGGAGCTTGAACTCAGGCTATAGAAAGACATTGCAAACTACAGACCACTGCATTCACAAATAATCACCAAAGATGATGCTTTGTTTTTCATTAAGTGAAAGTTTACAGTCAGTTTCTCATATAAAAACTTACCCACTCTCTGCCGTGTGACCCTAGCTACTCTCCTGACATGGTGATAGCACAGTCTCCGCCTCCGATCCATACTTCTGATGTCTGTTTAACCAGCTCCTGTACCCCTCTTACACCATCTGACAATTTCGCAAACTCATCCTAGAAAAAGTGCTGTACATATCTCATTGTTGAATATCACTACCATCGCCTTTCGGGTATTCTTCTTGGGAAGCTATGCACTAATGCCAGCACCTAGTGCACCCTTCAAAGCCATCCACATGTTCCTGCCTCTGAGCCTCTTAATCCCCTGTATGTGTCCAAGCCAAGGAACACATTCTTTACCAGTGTCATTTTATGTCTTATATGTCAGTTCAGTCTTTGAAGAGTTGGCTTTCAGAATGGTTTCAATTCTGGGTTAACGGACAGTTTGGTGACCATATCTTTTAGGGACCTTTCAGTCCCTCAGACCTTCAAGTCTGGTCTTTTTACTAATTTCAAGTTCTGCGTCTACATTTCTCCTGGAACTCTTTGTTGAGTTCCCTTTGGTTGTAGCCAGCCACTGTCTAATTCTTATGGTCTCGTGTTGACTATTCTCTGTTGTTTGTTGCCCTTTCTGTCTCTTGGATTAACAGTTTCCTCTTGTGGTTGATGCATTTCTTACTTCTTTGTACTAGGTAGGTTGAGACCAGTTATGCTTTTTAGATGGCCACTTGCTAGCTTTTAAGATCCCAGACACTACTCTCTAAAGTGGGATGCAGAACAATATTTCCTTAAAAACTTTGTTATGCTAGTTGACCAAGATGTTCCATGAAGCCATGGTCCCATGCCCCTGACCCTGGTACTCTGTCCTTGGAAGTGTTTGGCTTTATTTAGAATATTTACAAAACTTTGGGTTTAGTCCATTTGTGCTGACTTCTTTGCTGTGTGTTGTCTCTCCCTTCACCTAAAATAATTCTTGTCCTTTATCTAGTGAATACCCCTCTCCCTCCTATCCCCACTCATAACCATCAAAGAGTGCTTTCTTCTGTGCTTAAACTAATTATTGAATCTGTATAACAGTGTCTGTCCTTTTGCAATGGACTAATTCCACTCAGCATAATGTCTCCTAGATTATTCCATTTCATGAGATGTTTCCCAAATTCATTGTTGTTCTTTATCACTGCACGAAGTATTCCATTGTGTGAATGTATCATAATTTGTTTATCCATTCTTCTGTTGAAGGGCACCTAGGTTGCTTCTATCTGAAGATGATTCTTGATTACAGAAAAAGCTGGTGCTGACGCATTTGGGCCTGATTCATTGATGCAACTGCAACAAGAATTGTTAATTAATATGCATAAACCATCTTGTACATGGCCTAAAAATCCAAAGCCATGTGGTGTTAAGCAACTGCAAAGTCCAGAAAATTGACTTCTGTCTAGTGATTTCTTAGGATTCTTCTTAGAGAAGTTTCAGTAGTCTTTATTATTCAAGATTTTTTGGGGGAGGGGGGGCCCTTATTTGCATTTCTGTTCTGAGATTGAGATCCTAGGTGGTACAATAGTTTGTGCTGAACTAACCTAAAGGTTTGCAGTCCTAATTGATTCAGTGGTACTGCAGAAGAAAAGACCTGACAAATTTGCTTTTGTTAGGATTATAGCTAAGAAAGAAAGCCTGGGGAGCAATTCTGCTCTGTAAAACATAGGATTACATCAGTTAGAAGTGATTCAATGGCAACTAACGACAGTAGTTCCAAGGGTAGGCAACCAAAACTAAGAAAGTCGTCTCTACCAGTTTTGCTATGGTATCTATAAATAGAGGTGAAGACATCACTCCTCAGATGCCTCCATATCTAAGACATCCTGGCTTTCTGTGAATAAGATAACAGACCAGTTTCCTGGGAGGGCTTTGTGATTCTTTAAGTAACACCGGATTAAGTGAGATTTATCTTCAGATATGCCACTCTTCATGTGACCTTGGTTGCAGCATTTACTTGGGCAGTTGTATACAAAACTTAGAATACATTATTATGTTCTTGACTACACTGTCATTAAAAGTAGAAACACAGAAAAAATAAAATGTTTTTTCCTGATTTCTGAGGTTTCTAAAGGTTACCATTTAAAAGTGTTTTTATCTGCACAAGCATAGATTACTAACTTAATGGTGAAGGATAGATCAAGAAAGATACAGGGCTTCATTGTATAATGATTAGAAAATAGAACATTAAAAGATAATACCAAAGATATCCTAAGACAAATAACCAAAAATACATTTCCCTTATCAGTTCCCTCCATCCCATAAATTACATATTAATTTTTGTTTCATTGGATCTTGGGTCAGCATTTTGCCTTTATGAAGTCAACTGCCTCTGAACTAAAAAGAATTCTGGAAATACTGACTTAGTACCTGGTATTGTTTCACAGTTTTTAAAGCATTATCACCTTGCAAGTCTATTACTTGAAGTATCAGTGGTTCAAATCTGGTACCATTCTTTTCATGAGTCTCTGAGATTGTCTTTTGTTAAAAACCCGATTTCTAGACTGTGTCTTACAACAGAATTTTTAAGTAAGCTTGAAAGGAAGCAGAATCTATGTATTGGCATAAACACTGAATGACTGTGGTTGATTATTTATTATGTTTCAGTTGTTGTTAGGTGCCGTCCAGGTCGTTCTGACTCATATGACCCTATGCACAACAGAATGAAAACTGCCCACAACTTATTACATTATTCAAACATATCCTAATGGAAGAGAGTGCAGAAGTATAAAAAAACCCAGTGGCAGCTGAGTCAGTTCTGACTCGCAGTGATCCTGGTATGCGAGAATGTAACTGTGCTCCAGAGAGTTATCAGTGGCTGGTGTTTATGAAGTGGATCACTAGGCCTTTCTTTCAAGGAGCCTCTGGGTGGACCCAAAGTGCCAACCTTTCAGTTAACAGCCAAGAACTTAACCGTCTGTGCCACTCAATTGCCTCTTGGTTGTAATGCATGACTATTTACTATGCATTTGATCAGTGTTTCCCTGGAAGATAAGAACACATTATAGGTATTGCAAGCATCCATAAATCCCAAGGTTTGTTCTGTAAAATGAAACGTTTAAATCAACAATGTTTTTACCTGACATAGTTAATCAGAGGAAGGCTGGCCTTCCCTTTTGCTTTGACAGTTCTTTCCATGCAGCTCTCAGAATAGTTTGTGGCAGGCAGAGAGGGATGAACTGAGGTTGTGGCAGTTGCGATGAAGAACGAATGGGTGGAAAGGAGAAGAGACATCAGAGGTGAAGTGAAAGGACTGGGCAACTTAGCTACAGGGATGGTGGGAAGGGAAAGTGGGACCATGCAGTCCAGCTTGCCTTACGTGTCAGGGGCCACTTCCAGAAGCTGCAGGTGATAGGAGCAGTGTCCACAGGTAGCCTCTTTGTCCTTGTGAGACACAGCTGGCTTCTAACCTGTTGGAGCCTTGTTTCTGGATATATAGCAGAAATTATGTTTAATAATCTCGTAAATGCTGGAGTGCCAAAAATGTGCCAGTATTATTATAGTTGTTGTTGTTTTATTTTCAACCTGACCTCTGTTTTGAACCTCTGATTCATCTTGTAGTGAAAACATGAACATAGTCACTTCCAGGTAAATTTTATTAACAGTGATATAGATTTTAAATCTGATATTGCGAGATTTTTTTTCCTCTCTTCTTCTCTCTAGGGCTGTATCTAAATTCAGGGGAATAGGCAGGGGTAGAGGTTTACGGTAGAGTGGTCATATTGATGGCAAGTGATTTCTGGTGTTCATCGTTTTTTTCATTCCCACACCATTGGGCTTTTTATAGTCTTCAGTTGTCTGGGCAGCAGTAGGCCTCCTCACGGCCTCCAGTGAGAGATCCCACCATGGTCTTTGTTTGTTATGTCCATTAAGGCCTAGACAAAGGCCTGGGCCCTCTTTGTTCACTGTTAGACTCTTCGGGGTTTACCAGCCCACTGGCAGTCCCTTCCTTGACCCTCTTGAGGGGCATAGGACGCTTGAGGATACCCTTTTAAGACCTTATGATGTCGAGGAAGTCTGTGGTAAGGGTGCCATCATAACTCATCTCCATGGACATGCTCCGCAACAGTATCTATTTTTATACAAAAGATATTTTTATAAGTCTTGCCTCAAATTGCATTTATATGGAAGTAAAACAAGGGTCGTCTTTGTTGCTAGCACTCTGCAGCCTGTTAGGGGTTTCAAAGTGCCTTTTCCCTGCCTGGGGCCCAGACCTAGGTGGGAGATGGGAGAAGTATGGTTTCTAGCTACAGGGATGGAGGGAAGAGAACATGTGACCATGCAGTCCAGCTTCTCTTTACCTGTCAAGGGCCACTTCCAGAAGCTGCAGGTAGTAGGATTGGTGTCCACAGGCGGCCTCTTTATCCTTGTGAGACACAACGTGGCTTCTAACCTGTATAGGTAGTATGGCAGTGAAGACCTTTCTTGGGGACTTACCTGCCTCTACACCGTCTTTTCCTTTCCAGACTCTCATCTCTGAATGTGGTTGTGGAATGTTTGCCAAACAGAATTTAGGCACCTTCTTTCTTTTGTTGTAAAATGCTCTGCTTCTCCAGTTCTTGGTCCTTTGAATTAGGACATTCTTAACTCTTTATAAATAAAATATCTTTTGTCTCAGCTCTAAGTTTCAATGAAAGAGCATGTTTTGGAAGTCAAAGCTAAATGCAGTAGTACATTTTTAGTTCTCTTTGTTTTTTTTCTGGAATTGCTCCTTTGATGTGTCCCCTAAAGAAATGGTGGAAAGTAGGATCAGCTTTAACACCTCCTAATATTTCCCATCACTCTTGTAACTTGCCTTATGACCTTGGGCAAGTCATTTAATTACTTTATCTTTTATCTCTGTATTATCAGTCTGTCTCAAGAATAGAAAGTAATTGTTGTCAAAACCAAAGGGGGAGTTAGTTAAAAAAAGAAGATGCAAGTGGAATCCAGATATTAATCTTGTAATGAAAACATGAATGTGGCCACTTCCACCTAAATTCTTTTAATTGAGCTGTTTAGATTTTAAATCAGATATTTCAATATTTTTCCTCTCTCTCTTCTTTCTAGGGTTATATCTAAATTCTAAGAAATAGGCACAGGGCTCTGTGCATTTTCCTGAAAGTCTTCCAGGACAGATCCTGCCCCAGTTTCGCTTGGTATAGTCTAATATGCAACAGTCAGCCCAGTCAGGAAATCGCTTCTTAAATCTAACTTTAACTCTTTAGGCTCTAGGGTATTGCTGCTGCATTTTCTACTGTCCTCTGAACAATGTCTGAGATGCTTTTTTTTTTGTTCTCTACAGGAGTAGAGAATCTAAGGAGGGAATAGAGGTCTCTTAAAATCAAAGACCTTAAGACTTCAAGCACTTCTCCCCCTCCAAAACTGAGCATCCCCCCAGCCCTGCTTCACCACCCCTCTTCCATGGGGCACATCACTTCCTCTTGGCTGGGGGTCGGCAGCCTTTTTCCTAGTGCCATCTATCTAGAGGATTGACTTGGAGCTTGCTCATTGCTGAGTGAGAATTTTGCAGAGACATAAGATGTCAGGTCTGGAAGGTTCTTGTTTACCCTCTATCATACCAGGTTGAAGGGGCTGCCTCACTTTCCTGAAGGTACCTCAGCTTTTCCCGTGGTGATTTGGAGAAAGCGAAATAGGTAGAGGCTCAGCTTCCAGGGTGATTCCAATTTTTATGTGTTGGCTACCACATGAGATTGGGGCAGTGGTAGCTCATTGTTAAAATTCTCACCGTCCATGCAGCAAACCTAGGTTTGATTCTCGTCCTGTTTACCTCTAGTACAACAACTGCCTGTCTGTCAGTGGAGACTTGTGTATTGCTACAATGCCGAAGAAGCTTGAGTGAGTCTTCCATGTTAATACAAAGATACTAGGCCTCATGATCTCTATCTAAAAATTAAGCCAATGAAAACCCTATGGGTCATAATGGTTCAATTCTCTTGTGCTCGTAGGTCTCTGGAAGCCAGGGGCTAACTCAGTGGCAGCTAACAAAAACACCACATTTGATTATATCTGTAGGAAAAGAGTCTGACTACCAGTGATCCTGTTCAGTCACCATTTATCAGGAGGGAAAGCTAAAGGCCCTTTGAGAGAAGGAATTTGCCTGACATCAGACAGTAGGTTGACCAGAGCTTGGATTAGTCTGGCTCTCTTGACTTGTAGTCTGGTGCTTTTGTTCTTAGTACATGTGCAACCTGAGGCCACAGTCAGCAAGTTTTCAGTCTAGAGATGGTGAGATGTCTATTGCTGAATTTGATGAGAATTAGATTAATTTCTCCTGGGATCGAAGCCATTTGCCTGAATCTTGATGTGTCAACTATCAGGCAGAAAATGTCATTGTGTTCCTCACAACCAGCAATATTTTGAATGGCATTCTGTAGAATCTCTCCTGTCCCCACCCCCATGTTTCCAAATCACCTGGAGGAGGAAGGTGAGCAGATAGGACTATCTTTCCTTCTATTGGCGCGGTTTCATTTTTGGTGAAGAAGTAGGGGTCTGGCCCAGCAACCTAAGAAATTCTGGAGAAGTCTGTGAACTGGAGTCTTTCATTGGCCTGACATGTACTAGCAGATAGGGCTAGTGTAGGGCATGTATAGTTCAGGCAGAAAAGGAAAGAGTGCTGCGAGTTTTTCCAGCAGGGCATGGTAAGAGGAAATAGCAACTTCACTCCAGCTGAGCTATTTGGAGCAGTAGAAAAATAGTCTCAGATGATTTTTCTTTTTCAAATGGTGTTTTCAACCTGAGGGCTAGATTGTGGGGGAAAAAGTCCAGGGTTGACAGACGGTTGTCTAATTCCATTACTTATCACAAGTAGAATTGGGGAAATATGTTTAAATGGCAACAGGAGGTGGTGCAAAAGACATGGGGTAAAGAATTCCTTCTCACTGTAATGGCTCAATGGAAAAATCCTGAAAGAAACTTGCTGCAGAGGCTCCCAGCAAAATGGAGATTTATCTATGCATCCAGGAAAGAACATTTTTCTTTAATGCCTATTGTATAACAGGGCGAAGTCCTCAGGCTTGCAAACTTGCAATTTAAAAGCCACTTGTATTAACCTGTCCATACTCATTCAGCTTCAGTCACTTAATATTCAGTATGACAGTATGGTCAGAAATTAAATGTATAAAGGACCATTTAATTTTTAGGGCCTAGCTATTCTAGGGTCCACAAGAAGGAGGAAGACCCTCAACAGGATGGATTGACACAGTGGCTGCAGCAGTGGACTCAACCATAGCAAAGATTGTGAGGATGGTGCGGGGTTGGGCATTGTTCCATTCTGGTGTACACAGACAGTGAGCCAGAGCTGACTCTGTGGCACCTAACAGCAACAACAACAAAGCTATTCTACTTGTCGCTACTTTAAAAAAAAAAAAAAAAAAAAAAAAAAAGCTTGCGAACTGAATCATCAGCTGCATCCAAAGAAGAAAAACTCACTTGTCAAGACTCTGAGGTAACTGCTGACTTTGGCTTTGAATTTGGCTTTTTCTGTGAGTTCATCCGTGAATAAGCTGACCAGGGATTCCTGATCATTGGAAGTCTGCTTAGTAGCAACAGATGGGGGCAGGCTAATGATGAATAGATAAAGAAGAGTGAATCGAGGCAAAGGATGACCTGGATCATAACTGGGGTTCACAGAAAGGGGCAAAGCTTTGTGGTGGAAATTAATGGCTTTGATAATTCACTCAAACAGCATGTTTTTCCCACTGTTTTTTTCCATGAGGTTTGTTTTTTTTTTTTTTTTTAATTGTGGTTGAGTGAAACTATACAATCCAAATTAAGTTTGTATGCCCGGCTATCTGTGGTTCCTACTGCTCTCCTTGCCTGGTGAGAGCACACTCCTCATTTCTATTCTATATATTTCATGTCCTCTTAAAGATCTCCTGTCCCTTCCTCTTTACCCTCTCCTCTCCCTTCTGGTAAGAGTCCAGTAGGACAGCATCCTCTAGATTTATGGAACCAGAAAGTATACACACCATATGGACACATTGTGTCCTTGAGACCAATCCATTAAAGAGTTGACCTCAATAATGTTTACTGGTCAGGGGCAGCAGCAAGTATAGGGGCCATGCCCTCAGGGAAACCCTCAGGCCTTCGGGCCATCAGTGGTGGTCTTTTAGTGGAGTTCTTGAGGCGCACCGCTCCTTTTCTCATGGTGCCACTGGGACTCAACATTGTGTGTGCCATCATGGCCGTCATTGGTAGTGGCTGGGCACCATTTGGTTCTGGTCACACATTGATACAGTCACCCATACATGCAGGTCCTTCCGTCTTCTGGGCTCTTTTTCCCTCATGTCTTTGTTGTCCTTGGTGATCATCTGTTCTGGTCAAGATGGGACCATTTGGTGTACCTTGATGGCAGCTTGCTAGCTTTTAAGAACCCAAATGCCACTCACCAGTATGGGATGCAGAAGACTCTCTTAGCAATAGACTAGTTATGCCAGTTGGCCTTGATGTCCCCTGAGAGCATGGTCCCTGGACCTCTACCCCGGCTTCTCTATTTTTGGACTACTGAAGAGTTTTCGGTTTTTTTGAAGTCTAGTTAAGTTGATCTTCTTTCTACTATGTGCTGTCACTGCTTTCAACCAACCAAATTTCTATTAACCATCTAATCTATGACCAGCCCTCTCCCTTCCTATCCTCCCTTGCAGCCATCAAAGAGTCTTTTCTTCTGTAATGAGTCTGTTTTTAAGTCTTTATAGTAGGGATCTCATACAATATTTGTCCTTGTGCCACTTACTGATTTCACTCAGCGTGTCTTCCCGTTGAAACCAGGTTATGAGATGCTTCCTAAAATCAGTGTTCTTTATCATTACATAGTGTTCCATTAAGTATATGTACCATAGTTTGTTCATTCATTCATCTATAGTGGGGAATTTGAGTTGATTCCATCTTTTAGGTACTGTGGACTGTGCTACAATAAACATTTGTGTGCATGTATCCATTTGTTGATTGCACTTGATTCTGTAGGATGTATTCCGAGCAGTGGGATTACTGGATCAAATAGTGTATCTGTTTCCAGCTTTTTAAGGAACTGCCAGATTGCTTTCTAAAGAGGTTGTACAATTTTACAATCCCACCAGCAGCATAGGGGAGTTCTAGTTTATCCATAGCCTCTTCAGCATTGGTTGTTTTGTGTTTTTTGGATCATGACCAGCCTTGCTGGGGTGAGATGATATCTCATTGGAGGTGTGATTTGGATTCCTCTGATAGCTAATGATCGTATTTCCTCATGTGTCTTTTGGCTGCCTGGATGTCCTCTTTGGTGAAGTGTCTGTCCATCTCCTTTGTCCATCAATTAATTGGGTTATTACCCTTTTCTTGTTAATATTTTGCAGTACCTTGTCGATTATGGAGTTAGACATCAGTCTGATATGTAGTTGCCAAATTTTTTTTCTGTAGGTAGTCTTAATTCTTTCGATAAAGTCTCTGTATGAGCAAAAGTATTTGATTCCTAGTAGTTCTCATTTATCTATTTTCTGTTGATTGTGCTTGTTTTTGTCGGATTTTGAAGTCTGTCTAAGCTGTGTATTAAAACTTCCATTGTTGACTCTGGTTTTTCTTGCATGATCTTTATCATTTTAGATTTGATATTTAGGTCTTTGATCCAATTTAAGTTAGTTTTTGTGTAAGATGTGAGATATGGATCTTGTTTCAATTTTTTGGAGATGGATATCCAATTTTGCCAGCACCATTTGTTAAACAGTCTGTTTTTACCCCAGTATACAATCTTAGGGCCTTTGTCAAATATCAGCTGTTCATAAGAGGATGGCATTTCTGGATTCTCAACGCTGTTCCATTGCTGTGTATGTCTCTTTTTGTGCCAGTACCAGGCTGTTTTGACTACTGTGGCAGTGTAATAGGTTCTAAAGTTGGGTAATGTGAGGCCTCCCATTGTGTTCCTGTTCTTCAGTAGTGCCTTGTGTATTCAGGGTTTCTTTCCTTTCCAAACAGAGTACTATGTTTGCTAACCAACAGTCTGGCAGTTCAGATCTACCAGATGCTCCTTGAAAACTGCATGGGGCAGTTCTACTATGACCTATAAGGTCACTGTGAGTTGGAACTGATTCAATGGCAGTGGCTTGACTTTTAGACTTAAAATTTAGTATATATGTATATAAATTAATTAGAGGCATATCCAACAAAATGCTAACAGAACTGAGGATAATAGGCACTTTTGGCCTCTTATCCTCTTTTGGGTGATTTGTTTCTCCATCTTATTAAAAAGTGTATTGGGATTTTGTATTCAGATTGCATTGTATATGTAGATTGCTTTGGGTAAAATAGACATTTTCACAATGTTAAGTCTTCTACCCATTAGCAGGGTAGGTATCTCCATTTATGTAAGTCTCTTTTGACTTCTTGCAGTAAGGTCTTATAGTTCTCTTTGTATTGGTCTTTTATTTCTCTAGTTAGATTTATTCCTAGTGTTTTGTCTTTTGGGGGGCTATAATAAATGGTATAGATCTTCTTTTTTTAAATTAAAAACTAACACTCATACAAAATATAAATGCTATGCCAAAAGTGCCTCATATCCTCAGTTCTGTTAGCATTTTACTGCATATGCCTCTAATTAATTTACATACATATATACTAACTTTTAGGTTTAAAAGTCAAGCCACTGCCATTGAATCAATTTCAACTCACAGTGACCTTATAGGTCATAGTAGAACTGCCCCATACAGTTTCCAAGAAGCATCTGGTAGATTTGAACTGCCAGACTTTTGGTTAGCAAACATACTACTTAACTACTACATCACCACAGTTTCTATTTTTAAATTTAATCATCCAAAGTTGGAATCATATTCTACATAAGAGATACTGCCTATTTTGTATATTATCAGTATATTTTCATGTGAGAACACACAAATCTGTCTATAATATCTGTCCACTTATGTATCTACCTATCACCAGCCAACTGCCCCAGATGTTCCATTGAATTCTAGAGAGTCGTTACTCATAAGTGTCTTTGGATGTTCCATAGGCATAAAAAAACCTAACACATTTTGATCATTTTCCCAGAACTGCTTCTTGGCCCTGCAGTATTTACCAACTTAACTAATGGTGGTTTTGCTCTAGTTAAATTTTTTTTTAATCCTCTATTTCTCTCACATACTATATCTAGTTCATCATCAAATTATGTTGGCTCTGATTTCAAATTTATTTTAAAATTTATCAACTTCTTATGACTTACATTACGATCACATTAGTGGTTCCGGATATGCTTATCTTTCGCCTGAATTATTTTAATAGCTTCCTAGTTGATCTCTGGAAACCCTGGTGGCAGTAGTTAAATGCTGTAACTCGTAAACAAAAGATCAGCAGTTCAAATCTGCTAGGTGCTCCTTGAAAGCTCTAGAGGGCAGTTCTACTGTGTTCTATAGGGTCACTATGAGTCAGAATCAACTTACAGCAGTAGGTTTGGTTTTGAAACTGATCTTCCTACCCCTATATTCTCTTTTGAGCATCATAGTCAAAGGGATTCTGTAAAGTAAGTCGTATATTTTGAACCTATAGTCAAGACTCACCAATGACTTCTTACCTTCTTAAGAGAAGTTAATATTCTCTCACTGGTGGAGAAATCCAGGATGATCTAGTCCCCGGGTATGTCTCTGTTCCCATCTTTGCTACTATGCTTGATTATTCAGCTCCAGGCACACAGGCTCACACAGGATCCCTTGAATGTGCCCTTCATACTACCACTTTAGAGCTTGGCACTTGCTGTTCCTTCAGCCTGGACCATTTTTTCCCAGACATCCACATTGCTCACTGTATCAGTCACTTCTTTCAATCTCTGAACCAGTGTTACCTTCTTAGGTATCCCTCCCTGACACTTCCTGTCCTCCCTCTCTATTGTATTTTTTCTTCATAGTGTTTATTACCTTCTAACATATTAGATACTTTGCTTACCTATTTTATTGATTGTCTGCCTCCCCAGCTCCCTGTCATAGACGTTCCATGAGGGACTTTGTCTGGGATCCCAATAATTATTAGTCAAATTATCAAATGGATATACTTCATTCTTTTTAAAGGCCTATTCATTATATGAATATACCATAATTTACAGTGTTTTAATTGGTTTAAAAATGATGTATTGTGACAAGAAATAATTTAGGCGAGGTACTTCCCATATGTGCTATGCAAAGCACTTTATGGAGTCCCTGGGTGGTACAAACAACTAAACATTTGACTGTCAACCAAAAGGTTGGTGGTTTGAACCTAGCCAGAGGCACCTTGTAGTGCAGTGACTAAAAGCCACAGCTGCTAACCAAAAGATCAGCAGATCAAATCTGTCAGCTGCTCCTTGGAAACCCAATGGGGCAGTTCTTTTCTGTCCTAGAGGGACTCTGTGAATCAGAATTGACTCAATAACGATGGATTTGTTTTTTGTTTTTCTTTGGGGGCAACCTGGAAGAATGATGATCTGCTTCTGAAAGGTCATGGCCTTGAAAACCCTGCACACATGGGGTCGCCATGAGTCACAATTGACTCAGTGGCCACTAACCACAAGTACTTTGTATTTATTGTTTAATTCCTCTAACAACCAACTTGTGTCATCTTCATTAACAGTGTGAAAATTTGAGATTTTGAACAGTTTGGTGATGTGCCTAAAGCCATACAGCTGATAAATGATACACCGGGGATTTGAAGTTGTTTCCAGAACCTGTGCTCTTATCCAAACATTATACTGTGTTCTTAAACTAAATTGAATATCCATTGCAAAGACAGGCTTCCTTTGAAAAAAGAAACACACATTTTAAACTAACTTTTACCATGCTTTTGGTACACAGAGAATGCAGCCCTTCGGTGATAGCATATCCCTTTCTGATGAGATTTTTCCAAGGTCAGAGAATTAACGTCCTCACTCATTCTCTTCTCTCTCTCTCTCTGCAAGCACGTTTATCAAAACACTGGCATGGGCAATTATGGTTTTCTCATAGCCACAAGTTTCCAACCTACTTCCTTAAAGATAAAAATTCATTTATAATCTGTCTGGAAGTTGACTGTTTTTCCATTGGTCTGCTGTCTATTACTTTGAAAAGATAGCATTATAATAAAAAGTAAATTGAAATTATAATTGGAAGAAATCAAGTGGCTACCACCCCATTTATTCATCAGCTTGACAAAATCTCTTTTCTAGATCAACATCAGTGTGCAGCCTGGGCCCCTGGCAAGGAGGGGAGCAAAGGAAGGTGAAGTGCCAGTCTTTAACAGGTAGTGTTGATGTTGTTAGTTGCTGTTGAGTTTATTCTGACTCATGGCAGCCCATATGTCCAGAGTAGAACTCCATAGAGTTTTCAAGGTTTTCCCAGGCCTTCTATGTGAGTTCAAACCACTAACCTTTACACTAGTAGTCGAGTATGTTTGTGCCACCCAGCATCTATCTCCTTTAACAGTAATAGTGAGAATCAAATGTGTTTAATAAACCTGGTACATGTAGTTACAGTTTAAAACATATTGCTGTTTTATTCATCATCATTATCATCACCATCATTGTCTTGATAATGATGATGGTGATGATTTTGTTTTGAAGCCTAAAGTGGCAATGAGGCATGAAGGGGGCAGAAATGTCAGTTTATTTAATATAAGAATTATATAGTGATGCCAAATAAAGCTCAGAGTAGGCAGTTGCTTGAATATATGTTAATAAATATTCAGATCATTTGGGACCATAGCCAAAACAACAACCTGAATCTTTTCAGTTTGAAGAGACCAAGAGAGAAAAGGGAGCTGAGAAATATTTCCAAATCATGACAGTATAATTAATAAAGTGAAACCTTGTCTTGCCCTCCGAATCTCATAAAAGTAGCCTCCGTGGCCCCTCTTTCTTTAAAAGAAGGAGCTTTGTTGTAAAAGAAGGCAGACCTACTTACACAGCAGGGATTCTGCTGGTGAGTCTTATTATTTCAAGACCTAGAATGAGCTTGAAAGGAGAAATAGCTTTAAAACAGTTTCAGGGAAGTTCTGGAAAGCAGAGGTACAGTGAAATTGGGGACAGAAGTGACTATGGGAGTCTGCTGGACGTGAAATTCCCACTTTCACATTTCCTAGTGATATATTAGCAGGTCTTGTGGGGGTGAGTCCTTCATACTTGACTAAATATTGCCATGTAAAAGGATCTGTGGGAAAGAAACTAGTGCAGCCATCCTGTTACATATCTGCCTGTGGGTTCCAGGAAGACAGTTACCTGTGCTTGTTTCTTTCCACTCCAGGATAAGAAGCAAGACCAAACCCATGGTTGTTGAGTCAATTCTTATTCATAGTGACCCTATGTATAGGACCAAAAAAACCAAACCCATTGCTGTTGAGTCAGGTCTGACTTATAGTGACCCTAGAAGTCAGAGTAGAACTGCCCCATAGAGTTTCCAAGGAGTGCCTGGCAGATTTGAACTGCTGACCTTTCTGTTAGCTGACATATCACTTAATCCACTATGCCACCAGGATTTGCACGTATAGGACAGAGAAAGATATATAGAGTAGGGTAGTCCAGGATAAAGAGTATCAACTTATTTTGGCCTCCTTGTCCTGACTATACTTTGTCCAAATTTGAGTCTCCTAAAAGTTCATATCACTGTGTTCTGTGTGGAGACAGGTAAGCTAACAACTGAGTGCATCATCTGGATCCTTTCCTAGTAAAGGATGAGAGAGTAGCCCCAGCTTCAGAAGCCGTACAAGCAAGTGATGGTGATGTCCAGAAACCAAGCTTAGAATATGAGTATCAAAAAGCAGAAAGTGAATGCTGACAGAGCATTTGATCATAAATCACAGGGCCAAGAATTGCTTCCAAAAAATTACTTGCAAAAAAGTACTCTAAATGAAAAATTGTACTCTAATAAATTCAAAAACCTAAAGTGAAAAAATTCCTAGAAAAACACTACCTACCTAAACTAACATGAATACAAGTACAAAATCCAAACAGACCAGTTATGAAAGAAGAGACCAAAGATGTCATCAAAAAACTCCCAGCGGTGACAACAAAAAGCCAAGAACCATGTGGCTGTATTGGGAAATTCTGCCAGCCATTCAGAAGAAAAGTTGACACCAAGTCTATTCAGTCTCTTCAAAACTTAGAAGAGGAAGGAACACTATCAAACTCTTTCTATTCTGCCAGAATAACCGTGCTGCCTAAGCCAGGTGAAGATATCTCAAAAATAGAACATATAGACTCATATCCCTGATGTACATAGATATAAATGTCTTCGACAAAATTCTAGCCAACATAAATTACCAACACATCAAAAAATTATACACCATAATCAAGTGAGATGGATACCAGGATTTGCAAGAGCAATCCAGTGTTAGCAAATCAATCAGTGTAATCCTCCATATAAATAAAACAAAGAATGAGAGCCATATGACCATATCACTTGGTGCAGAAAAGGCATCCGATAAAATTTAATACCTTTTACTGATAAAAACCCTCAGCCAAATACGAATAGAAGGCAAATTTCTCAATGTAGTCAACAACCTACATACAAAACCAACAGCTAGTTTATACTCAATGGAGAAAGCCTGAGAGCCTTCCTGTTGAGAAAATGAAAAAGAAGAGCATGTCCATTATCTCCAAATTTATTCAATATTGTGCTGGAAGTCCTAGCCAGAACAATAATGCAAGAAAGAGAAAGAAAAGACACCCAAATCTGAAGGGAAGGTGTAGAACTTTATTTGCAGACAACATGATCCCACACAGAAGACTCTAAAGATTCCATTAAAAAAAATGCTGTGACGAGAAGAAAAGACTCTTTGATGGCTACAAGGCTGGGGAGGGAAGGAGGGGGTTGGTCATAGATTAGGTGCCAAGCCAAGTGCCATCGAGTCGGATCTGACCCGTTGATAGAAATTTGGTTGGGTGAAAGCAGTGACAGTGCACAGTAGAAAGCAGATCAACTTAACTCACTTCACCATAAACTGAAAGCCCTTCTAATCCCTACTCAATATTGCAAGGATAAAGTAGCAGGGGCAGGGTTTGGGGACCATGCTCTTGGGGTACACTGAGGTCAATTGGCATAACCAGGCTATTGCTAAGAGTCTTCTGCACTCCATATTGATAAGTGATGTCTGGGGTCTTAAAAGCTAGCAAGCTGCCTTCTGAGGTACTCCAAATGGTGCCAACTCATCCAGAACAGGTGATGACTGAGAACAACAAAGACATGAGACAAAAAGAGCTCTGGAGACAGAAGGACTCATGTGAATGGGAGATTGTATCAACACGTGACCAGAAGAACCAGGTGGTGTCCAGCCATCACCAAAGACAGCTGTGATGGAGCACACAATGTTGAGTCCCTGTGGCAACTTGAGGAAAAGAAGGGTGCAGCTTAAGAACTCTACTAAAAGACCACAATTGATGGTCTGATAGCCTGGAGGATCCCCTGGGAGCATGGCCGTAGACCTGCTGCTGCTCCTGACCAGAAAACACTACTGAGGTCAGCTTTCAGACAAAAAGGAACTGGACCCAAGGACACAGTGTGACCATATGATGTGTGTCCTTTATGGTTCTATGCATTTATAGGAGGCTGTCCTACTGGTTTATTTCTAAATGGGAGAGAGGAGAGAGGAGAGGGGGAACAGGAACTTGTTAAAAGTATACCATAAGTACAGAATGAAAAGAAGGCGTACACTGTCACAAGGCAAGGAGAGCAGAAGGAGCTGCAGACAGGTGGGCATGAAAAATTGATTTGGATTGTATACTTACACATAATCACAGTAAAAATAATGCCATATAACATGAATGCTCTTCCAGTGTTAGCCCAATATTGCAAGAACAGAGTAACAGGGACGGGGGTCCGCAGACCATGCTCTGAGGGGACATCAAGGTCAATTGGCATAACAAGCGTATTGCTAAGAGAGTCTTCTGTACCCCATATTGGTGAGTGGTGTCTGGGTTCTTAAAAGCTAGCAAGCTGTCATCTGAGGTACACAAAATGGTCCCAACTCAGCAGGAACAGATGATCACTAAGGACCAAAATGACATGGGGGAAGGAGAAACCAGAAGACAGAAAAGACTCACATGAATAGGTGACTGCATCAACATGTGACCAGAAAAACCAGATGGTGCCCAGTCACCACCAGTGACAGTTGTGATGGGGCTCACAAAGTTGATTCCTAGTGGCAACAAGAGAATAAAAAGGGGTGCACCCTGTGAGCTCAACTAAAAGACTTCAAAGTCTGAAGGCCTCGCAGTTCCCCTGGGATCATGGCCCCTAGTCCTGATTCTGCCCCTGTCCATAGATCATTACTGAGGTCAACTCCTCAGACAGGAAAAGACTAGACTCAGTGACACAGAGTAACCATATCATGTGTGCAGTTTATGGTTCTATGCATCAGTAGGATGTAATCCTATTGGCTTTTACTAGAGGGGAGTGGAGAGGGTAGAGAAGAGGGAACAGGAGATTGTTAAGAGAATATGACATGTATAGAACAGAGGGTTGAGTGTGCTGTCACTGGGCAAGGAGAGCAGTAGGAGCTGCATACATGGGCATGCAAATTTAGAGTGGATTTCACTCTTTCACTCAATCACAATAAATAAATAAAATATATTAAATATGCTGTAACTGATAGAAGAATCTAGCAACACTGTAGGGTACAAGATCAATACACAAAAATCTGTTGGATTTCTTTAACAAAGAGTACTCTGAAAAAGAAATTTTAAAAAATGCCATTTATAGATTGCCCCTCCCCCAAATTATTAAATACCTAGGAATTAATCAAACCAATGGCATAAAAAGCTTAGCCAAGCCAAGCTCTGTTGAATGGGATTACACAGTGAATATTATCAGCTACTACTGTGAGAGACTGAAAGAGCCTTACAAAAATGGTAAGGCATCTGGGACTTAGAGATTAGCAGACTTGCTGTTAGGTGCCATCCAGTCAGTTCTGATTCCTAGCACCTCTGTGTCCAGTGGAATGAAACAGCCTGGTCCTGCGCCATCCTCAACATCGTTGCTATGTGTGAGCTCACTGTTGCAGCCACTGTGTCAGTACATCTCTTTGAGGGTCTTCCTCTTTTTTCAGTGATCCACCACTTACCACACACGATGTCCTTCTCCAGAAACTGGTCCCTCTTGGTAACGTATCCAAAGTACATGAGATGAACTCTTGCTGTCTTCACATCCAAGAAGATTTTGGCCATACTTCTAAGACAGATATGTTCCTTCTTCTGGAGGTTCATAGTATATTTAGTATTCTTCCCCAACATCATAATTCAAGAATAGCCATTCTCCTTTGGTATTCTTTATTCATTGTCCAATGTTTGCATGCACCTGAGGTGACTGAAAATGCCACGGGTTGACTCAGGTGCACCTAACCCCTCAAGGTGATGTCTTTGCAACAGTTTTAATGAGGTCTGTTGCAGCAGATTTGATTTATGGAATATGTCATTTGATTTCTTGAATGCTACTTCCATGGATATTGTTTGTGGATACAAGTAAAAGGAAATCCTTGACAACTTACGCATTTTCTTTATTTATCATAATGTTGTTATTGGCCCACTTGTGAGGATTTTTGTTTTATGTTGAGGCATAATCCATGCTGAAGCTGTAGTCTTTGATCTTCATCAGTAAGTGCTTCAAGTCCCTCTTCATGTTCAGCTAGCATGGTTGTGTCATCTATATATTGCAGATTGCTAATGAGTCTTCTTCCAATTCTGATGCCACATTCTTGTTCATATAGCCCAGCTTCTTAGATTATTTGGCCATCATATAGATTGAATAACTGTGGTGAAAGGATACAACCATGGTGCACACATTTCTTGATTTTAAACTATGTACTACCCTTTGGTTTTGTTGGAATGCCTTTTGGTCTTCTCAGTATTGTCCAGGATTTGTCATGATTGACATACCTGAATGCCTTTGCATTATCAAGAAAACGCAGATAATATTTTTCTGATATTCTCTCCTTTCAGCCCTAATCTGTTTGACATCAGCAATATTGTCCCACAACCCACATCCTCTTATGAATCCAGCTTGCATTTCCAACAATTCTCTGCTAATGCACTGCTGCAACCATTTTTGAATGCTTCTCAATGTAATTTTACTTTGTATGATATTCTTGATATGGTTCAATAATATCCATATTCCACTAGATCACCTTTCTTTGGAATGGACATGAATATGGATCTCTTCAAGTTGGTCAGCCAGGTGACCGGCATAGACGAGTGATCACTTCCAATATGCAACTGCTTGTTCAAACATTTCAGTTGGTATTCTGTCAATTCCTGGACCTTTGGTTTTCTCCAGCACCTTCAGTGCAGCTGACACTTCTTTGCTCAATACCACTAGTTCTTAAATCATATGTTACCTCTTCAGATGGCTGAAGATCAAGTCTTTTTGGTACAGTGATTCTGTGTATTCCTACTTGGCTGGTTTGGCTGCATCATTTTAATACTTTGCTTGTTTTCTGACTCGAGGTCTTTACACATTTCTTTATAATACTATGCCTTCTCAGACTACCCTTGGAAATCTTCTGTTCAGCTTTTTCATTCCATCATTTCTTCCTTTTCTATTAGCTACTCAACATTTACGATGAAGTTTCAGAGTCTCTTCAGACATCTGTTTTAGTCTTTGCTTTATAATGACCTTTTGCTGTCTTCATATATCATATACTTGATGTCATCCCTCAACTCATCTGGCCTTTGGTCATTAATGATAAATACATTGAATCTATCCTTAAGATGGTCTTTAAATTCAGGTGGAATATACTCAAGGTTGTGATTGGGCTTATAAGCATCAGTGAGGTGAAATGGACTTATATTGACCTTTTGAATTGGATAATCATTTGCTCTACTCTGCTGGGAATGAAAAATTGAAGAGGAATGGTATTACATGCATTCTAAAAAAGAATGTTTCAAGATCTACCCTGAAATACAATGCTGTCAATGATAAGATAATATCCACATGTCTACAAGGAATACCAGTTAGTATGAATATTATTCAGAATTACTCACCAATTACTAAGTCAAGGCTAAAGACACTGACGATGTTTACCAATTTCTGCAGTATTAAATTGATCAAATATGCAATCAAGATGCATTGATAATTACTGGTGATTACAATGCAATAGTTATAGACAAAGAGGAAAGATGAGTAGTTGAAAAATATAGCATTGGTGATTGAAACAGCACTGGAGAGTACATGATCAAATTGTTTAGGTTTAACAACTTACTCATTAGAAATACCTTTTTCAACAACATAAATGGTGACTGTACATGTGCATCTCACTAGCTGGAGTACACAGGAATCAAACTGACTACATCTGTGTGAAGTGATGACAGAAAAGCGCAGTCTCATCAGTCAGGACAAGAGCAGGGGCTAGCTGTTGAACAGACCACCCAATTGCTCGTATACAGGTTCAGGTAGAAACTGAATATATTAAAACAAGTTCACGAAGCCCCAAATATGACCTGGGACAACTTAATGCAGTGAAAATGTCAATTCTACCTAAATCAGTCTATAGGTACACTGTGATCATAGTACAAATCCCAACAACATTCTTTACTGAAATGGAAAAATTAATAATCAACTTTATGTGGAAAGGAAAGGAACCCCAAATAGCCAAAACAGTATTGCAGGAAAAGAACAAAGCAGAAGCCTAATTTTCTCTGATGTAAAAACATACTATATAGCAGCTATAATGGCATTTGGCTTGGCTTTGGCAATCAAAACAGTCTGGTATTGGTTCAACAGTGGATACACAGACCAGTGAAAAAGAATTGAGGATGCAGAATTAAACCCAATCACCTGTGAACAACAGGTTTTTGACAAGGGGTCAAAGTCCATTCAATGAGGAGAAAACAGTCTCTTTAATGAAGGCTGTCAGCTAAACTGAAGATCCACTTATAGAGAAACAAAACGGGATCATACCTCATAGCATGCACAAAAATTAACTCAAACTATATCAAGTATTAAACTTAAAACTATAAAATTCCTGGTAGAAGACTGTGGTACCTGATCTTTTGTAAAAATAGGATAGCAAGCATAATACATGCACAGATAGAAGACAAAACAGATAAATGGGACCTTATAAAAATAAAATAAAACTTATGCTCATCAAAAGACATTATCAGAAGAGTGAAAAGAACCTACATACTGGGTGCGGGGGTGGGGGGCGCTGTGGAAACCTGCCAGATAAGAATCTAATCTCTAAAATTTGTAGAAAACTTTAACTCAAAAGGCAAACAACTTCAACAAAAAAGACAAACAGCCCAATTATAAAATGGGCTATGGACATGAACAGAAATTTCACCAAACAAGATATGCAAGCAGCCAACAAGCAGATGACAAGATGTTTACAATTACTAGCCATTAAGGAGTCAATCTACAGTGAGATACCATCTTACTCCAACTCAGATAGGTCTGATTAAAAACACTGATAACAACAAATGTTAATGAGGACATGTGAGACTGAAAGCTTTATTCATTTCTGGGGCTGTAAAATGGTACAACCACTGTAGAAAATAGTGTGGCACTCTCTCAAAAAGGTAGAAGTACCCTGTGATCCAACAACCACTCTCCTAGGGATATATCCTAAATCTACAACCAAGCCTGCTGTCAAGTCAATTCTGACTCATAACGGTTCTATAGGACAGAGTAGAACTGCCCCATAGAGTTTCTTAGGAGAGATGGATTCGAACTGTCAACCTTTTAGTTAGTATTCATAGCTATTATGAACCACTGCACTAGCAGGATTTCCAGGGATACATCCTAGAAACCTAAAAGTAGTGACACAAACAGATATATGTATACTCCTGTGTTCACTGCAGCTTTATTCACAATATCAGCAACAGAAAAAAGTAGAAACAACAAAAATGCCCATCAGTGAATGAATGGATAAGGAAAATGTGCTACATACATATAATGGAATACTATACAGCTATAAAGAACAACAACAAAAAGAACAATGATGAGTCTGTGAAAGATGACAGCATAGACCTGGAGGGCATCATACTAAGTAAAACAAGTCAAACATATAAGGCCAAATATTGTATGATCCCTGTTTTGTAGGACAACAAGCGTAGGTGGGGAACAGGAGAAGAGGGGGAAATATGCTTCAAATTGTTAGTACTTGTTATTTTGGATGATGGGAAAAGTCACACCAAATATGGGTGCTGGGAGCACTGCATAACTGAAACAAACAATGTGGCTGAGAAGTACTGGCAAGAAAAGGATGCCTGTGGCTTAGAATTTGACACATATAAAAGGACAACAAATCTAACAAAGTGTAAAAAATGAGTCTAGGATCATATAAGGATGTTTTCATTATCTGGTACACCTCTAAAAGGAGTACAAGTGGATGGCTTTAACAGAGAAAAGTTTATTCTTATACCAGCTGGCCAGCCAAAGCCAAATGCTGTGGAGTCGTAAATTCCAAATTCAGGGTATCAGCTCCAGGGAAATGCTTTCCCTCTTTGTCAGTTCTGGAGGAAGGTCCTTGTGTTGTGTCAGTCTTTCTTGGGTCTGAGAGCATCTTGGCACAGGAACCTCAGGTCTGATGGATGAGCTCTGCTCTCAGTGCTGCTTTCTTGATTGTGTGAGGTCCCCAAATCTCTCTGCTGGCTCCTTTCTTTTGTGTCTCAAGAGACTGCCTCAAGGCACAAGACAAACATTGAGTCCTGACCTACCAACACAATGGCCACCCATCTTCCCTCGTTAACATCGTAGGGTCCAGTTTTATAGCATACACAATACCGGGAATCATGGGCTATCCAAATTTCTATGTATGTTTTTGGGGAACACAATTCAATCCATGACAGTGGGTATAGGCATAATGTATACAAGTAGGTACAGGTGTACACAAACATGAGAACAGATGCAAGTATTTGTACATTACATGTAAATGCAGATACGTGTAGGAAGACATATATACCCATTGAAGGCACAACTGCAGATACTCCTCAAATGTAAGCAAATTCAGTTTTCTGAGTTTGAAGGTTTGGTACCATACCCTCATGGGACAACCCAGTCAGTTGGGGTAATATAGCTCACAAAGTTCGTGCTTTGCATCCCAGTGAGGTGAAGAGCCATCTGGGGTCTTAAAAGCATGCAAATCACCATCTAAGATACAATAATTGATTTTTACTTATCAGTGCCCCCCATGTCTGTGGAGTTTTGCATGTTGTTGTAATGCTAGAAGCTATGCCATCTATATTCAAATACCAGGAAGGTCACCCATGGTGGACAACTTTCAGCTGAGCTTCCAGGCTAAGACAGACTAGGAAGAAATACCTAGCAGTCTACTTCTGAAAAGAATCAGCCAGCGAAAACCTTATGAATAGCAGCAGAACACTGTCTGCTATCATGCTGGAAGATGATCCCCCTAGGTTGGAAAGTAATCAAAAGATGACTGAGGAAGAGCTGCCTTCTCAAAGTAGCATCTACCTTAATAATGTGAATGGGGTCAAGCTTTCAGGACCTTCGTTTACTGGATAGGGCACAATTTAATATGAGAAGAAACACCTCAAACATCCATTAATAACTGCAATGTGGAATGTACAAAGTATGAATCTAGGAAAATTAGAGTCACTAAAAATGAAATGCAACACATAAAACATTGTTATCCTAGGCATTAGTGAGCTGAAATGGACTAGTATTTGGCCGTTTAGAATTGGACAATCATAGAGTCTACTATGCCAAAAATGACAGCTTGAAGAGGTTGCTTTCATTGTCATAACGAATATTTCAAAATCTAGCCTGAAGTAAATGTTGTCAGGGATAGGATAATCCATACACCTATGAGGGATACCAGTTAATAAGACTGTTGTACAAATTTATGCACCAACCACTAAAGCCAAAGATGAAAAAATTGAAGATTTTTACCAGGTACTGAAGTCTGAAATTGATCGAATATGTAATCAGGACACCTGAATAATTGCTGGTGTCATGGATTCAATTGTGTCCCCCCCAAAATATGTGGAGACATGTGCCTGGGCCATGGTTTCTTGTATTCTATGATTGTCTTCCATTTTGTGATTTTCCTATGCTGTATGTTAAAGGATTAGGGTGGGATTATATATCCCTTCATAGGATCACCTCCCTGCTCCACTGTAAAGGGAGTTTTCCTGGAGTATGGCTTGCACCACCCTTAACTTTTTCATCCTGCAAGAGATAAAAGGAAAGGGAAGCAGACAGAGAATTGGGAACCTTATACCAACAGGAACACAGCATTGGGAGAAGAGCACATCCTTCAGACCTGAGGTTCCTGTGCCAAGATGCCAAGATGCTCCCTGGACAAAGAGTGATGCAATACCAGACTTTCCTCCAGAGCTGACAAGGGGGAAAGCCTTTCCTTGGAGTGGACATCCTGAATTTGGACTTACAGCCTACCAGACTGTGTAAGAATAAACTTTCCTTTGTTAAGGCTGTCCACTCAGTGGTATTTCTGTTAGAGCAGCACTAGCTGACTAAAACAGGTGGTAACTGAAATGTGAAAGTTGGAAATGAAGAAGGATCAGTAGTTGGAAAATATGGCCTTTGTGATGGAAACAGTGATGAAGATTGCATGATAGAATTTTGTAAGACCGCCGACTTCTTCGTTGCAAATACCTTTTTCACCAACTTAAATGGAGAGCATACACATGGACCTCAGCAGATGAATACACAGAAATCAGATCTACTACATCTGTGGAAACAGATGGTGGAAAAACTCAGTGTCTTCAATCAGAACAAGACCAAGTACTGAATGCAGCACAGGCCATTGATTGCTCACATGCCAGTTCAAAATGAAACTGAAGACAATTAGAAAAAGCCCAGAGAGCCAAGATATGGCCTTAAGTGTATCCCACCTGAATTTAGAGAGCATCTTAAGAATAGAGTTGACTTGTTGAACACTAATGACTGAAGACCAGATAAGTTGTGGAATAACATCAAAGACATCTTCCATGAAGAAAGCAAGAAGTCATTAAAAGACAGGAGAGAAAAAGAAAGAAATGACCAAATTGGATGTCAGAAGAGACTGTAACTTGCTCTTGAAAGTTGAACAGCTAAAGCAAAAGGAAGAAACGATGAAGTAAAAGATCTGAACAGAAGATTTCAAAGAGCAACTCAAAAAGACAGAGTATTATAATGACTTGTGTAGTGTTGGAGATAGAAAACCAAAAGGCCAGAACATGCTCTGCATTTCTTAAGCTAAAAGAACTGAAGAAAAATTCAAGCCTCGAGTTGCAATAATAAAGGACTCTACAGGGAAAATGTTAAACAACTCAGGATACAGCAAAAGAAGATGGAAGGAATACACAGAGTTATTATACCAAAAACAATTGGTGAATCCAACCATTTCAATAGGTAGCACATAATCAACAACCAATTGTACCTAAAGGAAGAAGTTAAAGCTGCAGTGAAGGAATTAGTGAAAAACAAGGCTCCAGGAACTTATGGAATATCAGTTGAGATATGTCAATAAATGGATCCAGCTCTGGAAATGCCGTTCATATATGACAGGAAAGTTATAGGACAGCTGCCTGGCTAACTGAGTACAAGAGGTCCATATTTATTCCTATTATCAAGTAAGGGACCCAACTAAATGTGGAAATTATCAAAGAATATCATTAATATCACAGGCAAGTAAAATTGTGCTAAAGATCATTCAGAAGTGGTTGCAGCAGTATATTGACAAGGAAATATCAAAAATACAAGCCATATTCAAAAGAGAACATGAAATCAAAGGTATCATTGCTGCTGTCAGATGGCTCTTAGCTGAAAGCAGAAAATGCCAGCATATTTACTTTTGTTGACTATGCAAAGGCATTCAACTATGTGGATCCTAACGAATTCTGGATAACATTGTGGAGAATGGGAATTCTAAAACACTTCATTGTGCTCATGAGAGTCTGTACATGGACTGAGAGGGAGGCATTCGAACAGAACAAGGGATACTGGCATGGTTCAGAGTCAGGAAAGGTGAGCATTAGGGCTGTATGCTTTACCATATCTGTTCAATCTGTGTGCCGAGCAAATAATCCCAAAAGCTGGACTCTGTGAAGAAGAACAGGGCATCAGGATTGGAGGAAGAGTTGTTAACAACCTGCATTATGCAGATAGTAACAACCTTGCTTGCTGAAGTGAAGAACCTGAAGGACTTGAAAAACTTACTGCTGAGGATCAAAGATGACAACCTTCAGTATGGATTATACTTTAACATCAAGAAAATGAAAATGCTTACAACTGGACCATAAGCAATATCCTGATAAAGAGAAGAAAGTTCGAGGTTGTCAAGGATTTCATTTTACTTGGATCTACAATCAACACCCATGGAAGCAGCAGTCAAGAAATCAAAGACACGTTACATTGGACAAATTGGCTGCAGAAGACCTCTTGAAAGTGTTAAAAAGCAAAAATGTCACCTTGAAGGCTAAGGGGCACCTGACCCAAGCCATAGTGTTTTCTTTTTAAATATGTCATTGTTTGTGAAGTCCAAGTTTGCAATCCATTCAATTTGGCACAGAAAAACTTGCAGACACATTGCTCGGTAGCTCTAGCTGTTCTTCTGACCCTGTGACAGCACACTCCTCCTTTCTACCCTTTCTATCCCGCATCCATTCAGCTAGCTCCTGACCCACTCTGTTCTCTCATCTCGCCTCTGGACAGGAGCTGCCCAGTTAGTCTCTTGTATCTACTTAAGTCAGGAAGCATGACTCATTGTGCACCTATAGAGCAGAGTAGAACTATTCCATAGCGTTTCCAGGGAGCACCTGACAGATTCCAACTGCCAGCTGTTTGGTTAGCAGATACAGCACTTAACCATTATGCCACCAGGGTTTCCTGGTCTCATGTAAACCATGGTATTTTCTGTCACATCATATGTATGTGAAAGCTGGACCATGAATAAAGAGGACAGAAGAAGAATTAATGCCTTTGAATTGTTGCATTGGAGGAGAATATTGAATATACCATGGACTGACAAAAGAACAAATAAATCTGTCTTGGAAGACATACAGAGCGCTCCATAGAAGCAAGGATAGTGAGACTGTGTCTTACATACTTTGGACATGTTTCCATGAGGTATCATTCCCTGGAGAAGGACATTGTGCTAGGTAAAGTAGAGGGTTAGTGAAAATGAGGAAAACCCTCAACAAGATGGATTGTCACAGTGGCTGGAACAATGGGTCAGGCATAACAATGATATGTCCCTTGGTAGCTATGGATTAGAACCAACTCAATGGCAATTAATAGCAACAACTCATCGTAGCAAAAGAGTAGAAGGTAACCAAAATCATAGAGAAGAAGCAAGTTATATAATGCTGATAGCTGTCCTGAAAACAGAATTAGATGGTGCCCAGCTACCAACACTGGTTGACTTGGAGCGCACTAGGTAATTTGGTTAGAATGGGAGAAGAATGTGTAACAAAACTCAAATTCTTTAAAGTGATCAGACTAACTTGTCCATCTGAGTTGAGAGGACTCCCTGAGACTATCACCCTGGGACACTCTTTAAGCCTTAAACCAATACTTCCCCATGATTGCATTCTAACAGAAAATCAGAGTGATACACAAAATGAAGGATAATACTATTAGGTCAGTGCTGTATTAACAAAATACCATGTAAATCCCAAAGGTGAACATTTAATTCACAGCAGCAATGGGAAGGCAGGAAAGCTAAACCAAACCCATTGCTGTCAAATAAATTATGACATACAGTGACCCTATGTGACAGAGCAGAATTATCCCATTGGGTCTCCAAAGCTCCGTAGGGTCTCCATAGGATCTACAGAGGGAATAGTCCCTAAATATTCCCTAATATCTAAGGAAACAGACTGCCCCACTTTTTTCCACAGAGTGACTGGTGAGGTCATACCCCTGATCTCTGCTCCTAATCACTGAGCTTCCAGGTCTCACTTACAGAAACTAGAATACTGGAAATCAAACAACCAAAACACAGTTAATGAGAATGTTGACACAGTATGAAAACTAATGTCACTGAGCAGTTTGTGTAGACACTGTCAACAGAACCTAATTTGTTATGTAAACTTTCACCAAAAAAATAAAATGTTATTTAAAAAATATAAGGCAAGTAAAAGAAAATACGTACTTTTAGGGACTACAAAACTGTGGAACTGCTACCTGAGAGGTGTTGCTGAGGCTGGAGCAGTCTGGATCCCCAGCCTGTGTCTCTCCAATCTTAGAATTTAAGAGACTTAATCTTAAGCTAGACTAGTCACCAGGGAGAGTTCTCAGACCTCAGGACAGTAACTCAGAAGTGTGACATCAGGTCCCCTTACTCCCCTGTCCCCTCTGGGTCTGGAGTACAGTCTATAACCTGGTTCCTTCAGGATGGGTTACTGTTCACACTGCCCTCCATGCTCTGGCATCTGCTCACCTTCCCTTTCACCCTCAGGTATTGGTGGGTGGCTGCTGTAGTGTCCCTTCATCTGCCAGGCCCCTGTCACCTACCGGTGTACCCTCTCCAGGGGCCTTCTGTTCAGGCTTTCCCTGAAGACTGTTCACTGCTATGTGCACCATGACACAGACACATATTAGGCCTTCTTTGATCATTTGTCAAATGAATTAATTGAGGGAATGTAGAGGTGCTCACAGTTTTCCAAGCACCTTCATGTAACCTGAACTTGCGGCTGTCCTAGCCTCTAGAAAGGTTGGTCATTGTAGGTGAATTAGATCCCTAACTCGAAGAGGCAGTTTCCATGATTCAAAGATGCCTGTCTTGGTGTTCCTTCTATTTGTTATTCTGGGTCTTGACCTCAGGCTAGAACATAACTGCCGTATGTTTTTCTGAATCCTTTTGGATAGGGAACAGATGCCATCATTCAAATCAGGCTCAAGTGAGATTATTCTATTCTTGTATCTCTGACTCAGGAAAGAGTTCAGGGTGGCTCAGGAACAAAGTATTTTTCCTTGATTGCAGAAGTGTAGTAAGTATTCTTTAGAACATTCTGTTCAACTCCAGTGTTTCCTGGGGCTCTAATGAGAACAAAGAGAACATTTCTAGGCAAAAAAAAGTAGTGTCTGGAGAAAGCAAAGGTTTGTTCTAATTCTGGTATAAAAGTCATACATATTTCTATGCTGTGAGATAGTTGAATTAAAACTTGATTATCGCTCTTCCTAGTATGAAAATTATCTATTGAGGAAAAATGTAGTAAGCTAAAATAACATTGATCTGTTTTGACTTCATATACCTCAGTTCTGAAGATCTCTGCACTCCATTTAAAACTTAAAGTGTAACAGCCTGAGAGCTGTTTTCCCCCATGAAATTAAGGACAGTGATAGCATCTGAAGGTAGTGAATAATGTGTCTTCATCTATACTTCCATTCCTCTGTCTCTCTATTTCTCATTCTCTTTATCTCCTTTCTTCCCTCCCATTCTCCCTGTCTCCATCCCTCCCTTTTATGAGCCTACTTAACTGTGTGCCCAGTGGTAAGTGGTACCATGGACTGAACTGTGTCCCTCAAAAAATAGGCACAGCAATTTGACTGGGCCATGATTCCCAGTATTGTGTGATTACCCTTTGTTTTGTGATTTCCTTATGCTGTAAATCCTAATATTTGCCTGGGGTTAATAGATAGGATTATGTTAAAAGAAGATTAGGGTGGGACCACAACACCTTTCCTAAGAGAGTTTCCCTGGAGCGTAGCTTGCATCACCTTTTATCCTTTCCTCCTACAAGAGATAACGGGAAAGGGAAGCAAGCAGAAAGTTGAGGACCTCATACCATGAAGAAAGCAGCACTGAGGGCAGAGCACATCCTTTGGACCTGAGGTTCCTTCATCAGGATGTTCTCAAACCAGACAAAACTGATACAACACAAGGACTTTATTCCAGAGAGGGAAAGCGTACCCTTGGAGTGGACACCCTGAATTCAGCCTTGTAGCCTACAGGGCTTTGCAAGAATAAAGTTTTCTTTTGAAAGCCATCCACTTGTGTGTTATTTCTGTTAAGAGTAGTACCAGATGACTAGGACAAGTAGAATGCCAAGACCTCTCAGACCAAGTAAATCAGTAATGTGCTTTTCGTTTGCCTGCACATGAAGTTCGCTTTTGTCCCAAGGTAGTGATTGCCTAGAACTGGCCTATTTTCTACCTGTTTGTAAATATAGATTTATAAGCCCAGGACTACTAAGGTATTTTTATTTTCTTTTCTGAGTACTGTTCTATACTTTTGACCTGCTGCCAGCTTGTGCATTGCAGTTGCCGTGGTCCAGAGACCCACATTTCACCCCATGTGGTTGAGACAAGCAAATTGCCTTAAAAAATAGCCATATTCTTACACTTTTGACTCTCTGATATGCTGGCATTGTATAACCACTAGGTTATGACCTCCTTATCCCTAGCATGGAGCTGTGATAGTGCAATGGTTAAGAGCTCAGTTGCTAACCAAAAGGTCAGCAGTTTGAATCCACCAGTCACTCCTTGGGAACCCTATGGGATAGTTCTACACTGTATTCTGGGGTCTTCTGAGTTAGAATCAACTCAGTGGCAATGGGTTGTAGCCCTAGCGTAAGGCCTGTTGGATGAATGGTCACAACCAAGTAGGAATCTTGATTTGTAGACTGATACATATTTCATTAGAGCAATATTTAAGTAAATAAATACCCAGTTTAAATTTAGAACCTTTTTACTTCCTCCTGAGTTTTGTTTGTTCTACATATGATAGAGACAGACTTCCTTTTTGGTTTGATTTGAGGGTTCTGATTCGGATTGGCATCTAAAATCTTTGGGCTGCTTTCCTCAGTTGCTTCCTGTGAAGTCGACAACAAGACACTTGGCCCTTTTAGCTTATGTGTACTCGCTGGTTGCCTCATCTACGAGCGGCAGCTAAGGGAGAGACCGCAGTCATAGCCACCAGTGCACCTGTGGCCTTCTCTTTTCTGTCAGGAGTTTGTGCTTGACAGGACTCCTGTGTCTTCAGATGTGTTCAAGTCTTGATGAAAATTTGTTTAAATTTCATCCACTTCATCATTTACTTACCAGTTATATATGGTGGAACTCATTGTGAGGCAGTGTTCTATACTAGAAAATTTCATTGGCTGTGCAGTCAGGCAGTTGTGGGATCTAGCTGTGTGGCTTTGGATAAGCTACTTCTCAGAGTTTCAGTTTCCTTGTCTGTAAAAACAAAGACTGAAGACTAATCCTTGGAGAGTTTTATGAGAATGAAATGAATTCAATGAGATAATTGTGAAAGTAGCTGGTTCTAAAAGGTACTCAGTGAGTGTGGTCTCCTTTTTAAGGCAACACACACAAACACACATGCATATATGCACAGATACCTCTTCTTAACATGAACCTGCCTTGTATGCATTTATGCCCTTATTATGGCCTTCCTAAAGATACTGGACATCTAGGTTCAGTTTTGCAAAGATGTAGTAAACACTGCGAGTTATATATCCAGTATTGATTGAATTTGGGGTTTTTATTTGAGGAAGGATGTGTCCAGCTGCATTCTCTCCTTCCCAGTGTCTCTTGCAGCTGTGGGTGTGAGGCTGTGATTTGATTCTGGTCAATGAAATGCAAGTAAAATCTTCTGGAGATTTCTAGGAAAGCTTCTGCTTTCATAGTGATTGGGGGCAGGCAGTGGCTGTCTTTCTTCCTTGCCGCGGTTTGTGTGGAACTGAGGAACCATTTTGTGACCATGAAATGACAAGCCTAATGATTAAAAGTCTGCCTGCTGAGGATGACTGAGTAGAACTGTAGAGAAAACCTGGGTCCCTGATGACATTGTGGAGCAGCTAAACCCACAAACATCATGATTCTCTGAACTTCTTGTTTTGTTACGTTATAAACTCCCATGAACCTGATGTTGTGGGCTGTGGAGTTGATGCTAACTCCTAAAGACCTTATAGGATAAACTAGAGCTGCCCCATAGGGTTTCTAGTTCTGTAATCTTTAGGGGAGTAAATTGCTGTATCTTCTACCTCCAAAGCAGCTGGTGGGTTTGAACCACCTACCTTTCACTTAGCAGCTGAGTGCTTAACCACTGTGCAACCAGGGCTCCTTCCCTTTAAACATTAACTTTTAAGCCAAGGTAATTTAAGCTTTCTGTTATCTGCAACGAAGTTCTCTGACACAGATCACATCTCTTTTTAAGATTATTGGTTTAGAGAGAGATAGGCAGGAGCTTCAAGGAGTCAAGGACAATGATACCTTGGCATGTGGGGCCGGACAAGATCCAAGATGACATGGGAACAGCACTCTGAGTGTTGCAAGATTCTGTGAGTGTCTCAGGAGCATACAGTTCCTAGAACTAGGATCAGGGGCTTAGATTTGCCAGAAGGACCATCTAATCTGTAAGTCTGGTTGGGTATCAGGTGTTGCTCATCCCTTCTAATGGCTGCTAAAGAAGGGAATGAAAATGATGTTCCATGGTACAAACCACCAAGGCATGTTGGATTACAGCACACTCTGCTTGAAAGTAAGCAGAAGGTATATCCCATCTGGAGAAGACAGGTATGCAGTGAGAGATGGTAGGCATATGCAAATGTTTTAAATAGTATTAGGAAACTGTAAGACAAATATGTGGGGGGCTGAGGGTTTATCATAGATGAGATAGTTGATAGATGTTAGAAATTTTATTATTTTACTGTAATTAATTAAAAAATTTTAAAAATGCAAAGAATAAAATTGTTAAGATACTCATAGATGAACTAAATAAAACAGGATTTTAAAGTCTTTGTTGTTCATGAGTTGGATCCGACTCGATGGGACTGTTTTTTGTTGTTGTTGTTGCTGTTCTATTAATAATAATTCATAATATTCTCATGTCATCAATTATTCTTCTAAAACTTGATTTTAAACAGCTGCCTAGTGTTTGATTATATAAATGTATTAAAACTTTTATAACCAGTCCTCTATTATTAAGCATTTAGCTTCTGTCTAATTTTTCATGATTACAAACTGCTTTTATGAACATCCTTGTGTATTAATTTTTCACGCATCTTAATTATTTTCATTGGCTATATCCCTAGCAGTAGAATTTCTGGGTAAAACAGTGTGCATATTGTGAGACTTTTGTCACATATTGGCAGAATTCCTTCCAGAAAATGTGGACCACAAGCAATGTATGAGAATGCCTATTCAGAGCACCCTGAGCAACTCTGAACCCCCAAAATGAAACCTCTTACTGTGGTGTTGGTTCGAACTCATGGTAGTGTCCTGTGTTCTCAAGTAGAACTCCCCTGTAGGGTTTTTTTGCCTGTAAATTTTATGAAAATAGATGGTTGGGCCCTTCTCTCATGGTATGGATGGGTGAGTTCTAAGTGCCATTCTATAGGTTAGTGGTAAAGCACAAACTGTCTGCATTATGTGGGACCTTGTCAGCTAAAAATTGATACTATAATTTTTTTTATTTAATATGACTGAGTGAAAATGTACATTCCCGTATAAATATACATGCCCACCTCTATGCAGCTTCCACTGCTCTCCCTGTCTGGTGACTGCACACTATTCCTCTCTGCTCCATACATGTCTCATCCTCCCAACAGTCTCCTTTCCCCTCCTCTCTGTCCACTCCCCTTCCTCCAGCCAGAGGTCAGCAGGTTGAGTGAAAGTAGTCAGCCACAAAAGGACAAATATTGTATGAGACCTCTATGATAAGATCTCAAAAACAGACTTGTGTATAGAAGAAAAGACTCTTTGACAGCTGCAAGGGAGGGGAGAGAAGGAGAGTAAGGTAGGGGAGGGTTTAGATTAAATAGTTGCTAGAAATCTGGTTGGGAGAAAGCGGTGATAGCACACATTAGAAACAAGAACAACATTAAGTGGACTTCAGCATAACTTGAGTACTCCTTCCATCTTAACCCAATATAGCAAGGACAGAGTAGCTGGGGCAGGGGGCAGGGGACCATGCTCTTAGGCGAAATTGAAGCCAGTTGGCACAACTAGCGTTTTGCTAAGAGGGCTCTCTGCACCCCACATTGGTGAGTGGTGTCTGGGGTCTTAAAAGCTGCCAAGCTGCCATCCGAGAGCACAGCAAATGGTCCCAACTCAGCAGGAACGGATGCTCACCAAGGACCAAAACGATAGTATAATTTTTAAAATAATTTTTCTAGTTTGTGAGTTAAGAGAAAAGCACTTTTATTAGCTAGGATTTGATTCAGTAACATACATACAGTACTCTAGCATTCAGACAATAGCAGTTTAGACAAAAAAGAATTGATTTCATTTTCATAAAAATAAGTGATAGGAAATCCAGGCTTGGCATTGGAGCTCCTCAATCATCAGGGACCCTGACTCCGTCCATCTTGTTGCTCAGTCTACCTTAGCATGCCACCTCATGATCCAGGATCTCTGTCAGAGCTCCAGCCATTCCATCTGTAATCTCATTAAGAAGAAGAGCAAAGAAGGGCACCCAGCTTTCCTCTAAATACACCTTTATAAATTGAAATACAGTTCTGCTTAAGTTCAATTACCAAATTCAGTCACATGGTCCTGGGTAGGTGTTGGGGAATGTAGACTTTTCAGCCAGGTGGTACCAAGGTAGTTTAAAATCAGCATTCTTATTGATAAAGAAACAACAGCTCTTAAAAGGCAATTAATTATCAGTACATTTTGATTTTTTTGTTTCTTTGATTACAGTACAGATTTCATGTGTTTTCATATGCTTACTGGCTATCTGTAGTTCTTTTTTGGAGTTGCATGACATCCCTTGTTCTCTCCTTTTTTAGGGTATTAGTTGGTACTTTTGTATGTTATGGATGGGAATCCATCATGTGCATTTTACTTTTTCCTTCTTGTTTGTGATCTTTAATGTGTTTTATGATTAAGACTAAAATTTTGGGGGATTTTATCCAGGCCATTCTGTCTTTCTTGTCTTTTAGAATTTCTGGCTTTGATGTATATTCGGAAATGTCTCCCCGCCTTAAGGCCAGATAAAAAATTTACCTACATTTTCAACTTGTTCTTTCATGGCTTGAAGTTTTCATGTTTGATACATACAGCCAGTGATATTCAAACAGCAAGAAATGGTTTACACTGTGAGCCAGTGCTCACAACTTTCCCCAGGCAATACTCACCCTCACTCTATGATATGTTCTATTTTCTAGTCTCTCTATAATACTTCATATGTTAGAGAATTATATTCATCATCTACACATGGGTTATAGCCTGCAGTTGGATACATACGATTTTAATCAATCTAATACTTATTTCAGGGTATAATATGTAAATGGAAGTACAGTCCTTTTGTTTTCAAATAACTAGTGTCCTCAACAGTACTCAGTAATTCACCTTTTCACCTAACTATAAACTTTCCTTCTTTTCAGAATTTTCATGGCTAGTTTTACATGCTCATTCTTCCAAATAGTATTCACATTTTGAAAACTTTCTAAATATGGAATTTAGATTGGATATACAGAGTCATTTGGAAAGAACTGATAACTTTAAAGTTGTTTCAGCAAAAAAAAAAAAAAAAGGCATATCTCTCTACCCAAGTTTCCTTGGGAAGCTTCTGCGGTTTTTCTTCCTGTACACACTCATACTTCTCATTACGTTTATGGCTGGATGGTTGATGTCTGTGATTGCTTTTGTGAATGACATCTGCTTTCCATTTTGTTGGAATGATTATTTCAAAATGGAAAATCTTGATTCTGAGAGTTTTCCGGCTTATCATTTTGAATTTTCTGTAGAAAACTATCATTTGCAGAAATGGATGTTTCATCTTCCACTCTTCATTGTAAATGGTAATAAATAGCTGCCATTTGTTGGTTATTATTATCTGACACTGAGTATTATATTTCCATTTAATCCTCCTAAAAACTTAGTGATAGAGCTACTACTGTTATCTCCATTTTAAAGAAGAGTAAATGGACCTTCTGTAATTCACATTTCTCAAGGTTACATGACTAGTCAATGACAGAGCCAGGATTTGTACACACATCAGTCTGACACCCAAGTGTGGCCTTTTAAGTACTTTATTATCTTTCTAAATGTGTGCCGAATTTCATGTGTGTGTGTGTGTGTGAGAGAGAGAGAGAGAGAGAGAGAGAATACTTTGGCTAGAATTTCCAGAACAGCATAAATAATAATGCTCCTTGTGGGTTAAGTGCTACCATTGCTAACCACAAGGTCGACAGTTCAAATCCACCAGGCACTCTTTGAATACTCTGGGGGTCAGTTCTACCCTGGCCCCTAGGGTTGCCATGAGTCGGATCCAACTCGGTGGCACTTGGCTTTGGCTTACTAAAAAGCTCATATTGTGGTAATTTTTAATTGTGCTGGGGCATAAACGTGACAGGACTGTAAGGGCCTCTACATAGCTCATTTCTCCCAATTTGTCTAGTTAACTCTTACGCCTCACTTGCAGAGAAGCCTCTCATCACTTGCCTGGCTCAGCCAAATCTCATTGTTCATAGTGAGAGCACCATGTGTCTCTTCTTTTCTGCAGTTGGTGTTGAGTCAAGTTCTAAAAATGTCCCAAGTCATTACTTCAGTGTCTGTTTTCTTAAAAAAAAAAAGTTTTGTTTTAGAGAAGTTGTAGATTTACAGACATATTGGAGAGATGGTACAGAGAGTTCCCATATACCTTACCAGATTTCCCCGATACTGACATCTTACGTTAGTGTGGTACATTTGTCACAGTTGATGTGCCAGTCTTGATACATTATATAATAATTAAACTCAGTCTTTTATATATATTTCTTGTGTTTTTATCTAATGTTCCTCGATCCCATCCAGAATACATTACATTTAGCCATGTCTCCTTAGACTTGTCTAAAACTTTCCTTGTTTTTTATAATCTTGACAGATTTGAGGTATTTGGAGAATACCCTTCAATTAGAATTTGTCTTGAGTTTTTCTTGTGGGTAGACTGGGGTCATAGGTTATTGGAGAAAACTGCAGAAGCAAAATACATCTTCATCACATCATGCCAAGGGTACATATTGACAACATGACTTATTACTGTTGATGTTGACCTTGATCACCTGGCTGAGGTATTGTTTGTCAGTTTTCTCTACATTAAAGTTACTCTTGCCTCCCTTTTTCATATTATGGAGTCCTTGGATGGTACAAGCGATACCCTTGGATGCTAATAGAGAGATAAGAGGTTCAAGTCCACCCAGAAGTACCTCAGAAGCAAAGCCTGGCACTCTGCTTCTGAAAAATTAACCTCTGAAAACCCAGTGGAGCAGGTGTCTACTCTGACATACATGGGGTCGCCATAAGTTGAAGTCAACTCAATGACAACTGTTTCTTCTGTTTTCCGTATTGTATAATTTGTATAAAAGCAGCATGGGGCAGTATCTGACCTTCTGTAACGTCACAAAGGGAATGGAGACTTCAGATCAACAGCCCAAGGTTGGTTCCCATGAGGCAGAGGTCAGACATGTCTCTTCTCTCTGCCATCTTTGCTAATTCTAACACTAACCAACCCTCCCACAGCACTCTGTACTGAGTTTCATAATTCATCGCAGTGGCTACACAAAACTCACAGACCATGCCAACAGTTATGGGGCTTATTAGGCAAGTAGCAATTGTAGTCCATACTAAAGAACTCTCAGGATACAGATCTTTCATCAGGATAGCCTCTCCCCACCTTTGTTCACAGGCATGCCTTTCCTGGGCCTTCAGTCTCTGGCCAAAGGCAGTCAGCTTTCTCTTTCCCTGAGCCTGGAAGCCCACTGTGCCATCTCTTGCCAACAGGTCTCTACTGCTAGATCTCTCCTGCTGGTTTCTTCTTCTTTGGTGGTGGTGTGTTCTTTCTCTGTGCTCTAAAATTAGCCCTTTTTAACACAGAACTGAACAATTCCGTTGGCAGGCCACAGTTATCCTACCACACAGTCACTTGGGTGGGAGTTACAAGACCATGGCTAGAAAAGCCACACACACGAATAATTAACTGCATCGCGGTTTGGAAGTCACTATGCTTGGCCCATACTTAATGGGTGAAGAGTTAATACTGCATCTCCTTGAGGGTAGAATATCTACATTAATTATTTGGAGTTTTTCTGCACAGGAGATCCATCTGCCCCGCCAGTAGTTTATTCAGTCATCTGTTTATATGAATATGAACTCATGGACATTTATTTTTAGTTGAGATTATAATCCTATTCTGCATTGCTTTGTTGCTCAAATTATTTTAGTTCTTACCATTGTGACCTTTTTTATTTGGCTCCCGTGTCTCTTTGCCATGCTCTCATCATCGTGGTTTATTTATTTTGAGTGCTGCTTTACTGTCTGGCAGCTCCAGCTCATCTTGCGTGTTCTGGATTCTGCCACTTTTCCAAGAATCCCTGGTTCCTTTTATCGGATACTAGTATTAGAAACCAAGGGCTTGCCATTAGGTGTACCCATTACTGTTGGAGCATTGTTGCTTCTAGACTCTTTCCGTTGACAGAGCAAGAAAATATGTATGTATATACTAAGTCACATATACATATACTTATAAGTTCTCTGTGTATCCATTTATATCTTTAGTAAGCCAAGCATGCATTCATACTGATATCTTCAAGTCTAACCTGTTACCACATGGGTCATTCTAGCCTCCTCCCCTTGTTCATCTGTAAATTCCAATTCTAACAGTGAGAAACCTGGCTCCCACCACCATCTGCCAACTATTTACTTAATTCTTTAGTTTCAATATTAATGTATAGTGGTTTCAGATTTACTAACCCCAGTGGTTGCTGTGAATCAGAATCGACTTGATGGCAATGGGTTTATTTATTTATTTGGGGGGAAGTACTTCCCTAGGAAACAACTTTATGAATTAGGGTACAGTGCTTCTATACACGGAATCCTGATAGCACAAGAGGTTGTGAGCTGCAGCTAGCTTCTATACAGTTTATTTTGCCTTTAGTTTTGTAGTCTCCACTCATTTTCAAAGTTACTTAGCTCAGTGTCTTCTCTCTTACCAACTTCAGTGTGGTTATCTCATACATTTGTGACGCAGTCGGATTGTTTTGTCACAACCTCCATTCCATTCTTGGATTCCCTGCCTCCTAAATGATTATATTTTAAATTATACACATTAAAGTTCACATTTTGTGCTGTAAATGAGTTCTGACAAAATTGTAATGTCGTGTATCCACCATTGCATTGTCATATGGAATAGTTTCACAGAACTAAAATAGTCCACCTGTTCTCAACCTCCTTCTTACCTTCACCTCGCCACTCCACTCTCAACAACCCCAATTCAAAGCCATGGCAACTACTGATCTGTTTACCATTTTTATAGTTTTGCCTTTTTCGAAATGCCACATAAATGGAATCGTACTGCCTGTAGCCTTTTCAGACTGTCTCTTTTTGCTTAGCAATGTGTGTTAAGATTCATCCATATCTTTTTGTGGCTTACTTGCACATTCCTTTTCATCACTGAGTAGTATTCCATTGCAAAAATAGCCCATAGGTCTGTGTCTCCATTGATGCTTTTGCATATGGGGATTCAGTTGTACTGCACAATTTGTTGAAAGGACTATCCTTTCTCCACTGAATTGTCTTTGAATGATCTTTTTCAAAAATCATTAGTTATGTAAATCTATTTCTGGGCTCTTGATCCTGTTCCATTGATTTATGTGTCTTTTCTTTTTTTTTTTTCAATACCATGCTGTCTTGATTATTTTACCTTTATGATGTCTTAAGATAGAGTAGTATGAATATTTGAATTTCTTTTCTTTAGTATTTTACTGCTTTTGCTTTTTTATCATATAAAATATTAATATGAGGGAAATAGGTTAGGTTTGGAGCCATTTTGCTCGAAATGTGTACTTCCAGGGTAACCCAGTGCTGGCCAAGCACATAATAGGCTCTTGTTTATCTCTTGTTGACTGATTAAAGACAGAAAGCTTGAAATTGGGGACAACTCCCTTGGCCAGAGAGTTAGTCTGGGTGTGGTCCCTGTGGGCTCTTGTGCCTCAGCATCTCCTGTGAGATCGTAAATACTGTGGTTCCTGAAGAAAACCAATCCCTAGTGCTGATGATTAATATGAAGAAGTGTAAGAGGCTTGTAAAAGTCATCATTCTTTACCACAGAATTGAAGTTTGAGACACACTGGATCTCAGACTCAAATTAGAATGAGACCACTGAGCATGCCATACAGAAACTAGAAAAGCAGTTTACTAAATGGTTTAAGTTAAGGTTCCAACTAGTGTGAAAACCTTTATAGGTTTCATTTATGCTCAAGTGTTGGCTGGTAGTTTGGGAATTGAGGAATGTCTCAGGAATTATTCACCCTCGTGTGTTTGGGGAATATCTACTGCCAGTCTGCTTCCATAAAAAATTTACAGGCTTGGAAGCCTTATGGGACACTTCTACTCTGTCCTTTAGGGTAGCAATGAGTGGAAATCAACTTTATTGCAGTGGGTTTGGTTTTGGTTATTTTTGCGGAGTGTTCTCCACACCTGCCTTCACTCCCTTCCAGATATACTTGGAGGCTGTCTACAACATTTGTCTCCTCTCTGCAAGGCATATACACAGTTTGTGATGAATTTTCTAGCCAAGATATAGTGCTGGGGCGAGGAGACATATGCCCAGTGTGGATTGGCAGCAGATGGAGCTCATCAGGATGCATTAGAACAGTTGTCCAAGGCCTCATGAAGTGCTAGCCTGCTGTTAACACCATCCTTCCCATCTCTTTGGATTGCTGGGCGGGCCCACTTCAGCTGGAGGCCAATCAGTACTTACAGTCCTTTTGTTCTGGGCTCAGAGCCCAGTCTCTATTGGCACCACTGCCCAGAGTACAATGGGCAGCTGTTGGACTCAACAAGAGCAGGGAGACAAGTGCAGGAGGCATGGCAGCAGCTCACATAAAAAATCTAACTGTGTGTGACAACTCCGTACTAACCTTCATAGAAGCTTTTCTGGAAGGTAGCCTTGGCAGATCTAAATCAGAAGCTGGTTTTATGACTTTTAAAATTGTGAAAGCAATGAATGGGTTAGCTGTGGTCCTAACCTAACCTGAGGAAATCTGGTGTGGCAGGGGAGCTATTGTACAGGTGATGCGCCAGCTACCTGTGTACCTGTGAATAAGTGACATGGCCATGCATGCCTAGGCGGCAGGTGTTCATGTGCCCTTTGAGTGGATCGCTCTGTTTATTTCCTGAAAGATTTGCCCAGTGTAGTGGCCCAGTAGAAGGCACTAGCAGCAGAAGGCTTATAAGCTAAATCACACTCAGAATCCTGATACCAGAGCTGCTTCTCTCTCTGGGCCATCCTCACTAAAGCCTTGCCTGCTGATGGTGTGGGCCCTGACCCAAGTGGCCATAGGCCCTCATAAGTGAGATGTTCTGGGTTTGTAAGGGAATTAAAAAATGGTAGAAGAGGGTTTGTGGTCAGAGTTTGTATTCTCAACTGAGGTCTTCTGCAAAGGCCACCATGCAGGGTGGAATAGTATTGAGAAGTCATAACTGAAATTCAAGAATTCAGTTGGTCATCAGTGTAGACATGGGTGTCATCCTCAGTGATCAAGATCCACAATTGTTTTTTGTCTGCACATACTTCAGGTTTACCCCCATCCTCCTAGGGGTGTAGAAGGACACCCAGTGTCAGAGAAATGGCTCATGACAAAAGCTATGGTGTTGTAGACAGAAAAGCAGACTGGTGAAAGTTGTGCTTTGGAATTCAGACAGACCAGAGTTCGGTGCAGACATATACTGGTTGAATGGCTTTCATCAATTTCTTTTGCCATCACGTCTTCATTGGAGGAATGAAGATACAAATAACAATACCTCCTCAGGAAGTTGTCTTGAGGTCCACCTGAGATAGTGAAGGTAAATCACTTAGAATGGGTCTCAGGTATAACCTTATAAACCTGACATCATTTCCTTCTTTCTTTTTTTATTGTGGATTAAGAACAATTTTACAGTCGATATCATGTTGCCATATAACACCCAGAACTTTCACCTCAATTCTGTTCTAGCTGCACCCCCTTCCACCCTGCTATGTGACAGCACACTTCCCCTTTTATTCGGAATTTCCTGTGACCTTTTGATGTCTGGTCCTCCTCACCCAACCCACTCAGCTCCAGCAAAGAGTTCCCCAGACAGTCCCATGTACATGTTTAAAGGTTTGTTCACATCCAGTCCAGATGGGTCTTTGTCTGGGGAGCTGGCCCCGGTGCTGGATGCATTTTGGGCTTAGAGTGTCTGGGGGCCACATTCCCAGGGGAGTCTCTGTTCAGAAGGACCATCAAGTGCGGTCTTCTGGTGAAGTTCTAGCTCTGCCCTCTACTCCATCACCCGCGGTATCTGGAGTTCCATTCCACACACCTGATCCTGGCTGTCTTTGGTGGTAGCTGGGCACCATCTAGTTCTTCTGGTCCCATGCTGAAGCAGGCTGTGGCTCATATGGCCCCTTCCATATGGTGGGCTCATATTTTTCTCCTGTCCTCGATGCCTGCCATTTACTTGAGGTCCGGATGGATTGGGACTGTTTGGTGCTATTTAGATGGTAGCTTGCTAGCTTTTAAGACCCAAGTTGCCACTCACCCAGGTAGTATGTGGAGCAATATCTTGAGAGAGGTAGAGATAAAAACTTGGTATGTCAGTTAGTCTGGATGTCCCCTGAAAGTGTGGCCCCCTGACCCCAGGCCATGTTTTTCTGTTGTTCCAAAGAGGTGGTTCACATTCAGGGGACAGTTTGGTTTTGAAGTTGAATAGTTGTGAGTATCCCACTTCTAGTACACACTGACACATACTATACTTGACCCTAATCCTAACCACTAATTTGTAAAAAATCCCTCTCCCTCCCTTCTCCACGCCCTTGTAACTGGTAGATAATTTATTCTGTGCTTACACAATTAGCTGTGACTGACACTGTTTCTATCATTATCATCATTTTCTTTGTTATTAATAACAGAAAACTCCATATAAAAACATCCATTCTACTTGTGTTGTAAATCCGTTATGTTGTTGCTGTTTTAAGTGCTGTTGAGTCTGTTCTGACTCAGTGACCCCCATGTACAACAGAAGAAAACACTGCCCAGTCCTGCACGTGCTCGCAGTCATTATGCTTGCGCCTATTTTTACAGCTGATGTGTCAGTCTATCATTCTGAGGTCTTCCTCTTTTTTGTTGACCCTCTAGTGCATTAAGTTTGATGTCCTTTTCCAGGGATTGATCCTTCCTGACAACGTGTCCAAAGTGTTTAAGACATAGTCTCGCCATCCTTGCTTCTAAGGAGCATTCTGGTTGTGCTGCTTCCAAGACAGATCTATTAGTTCTTTTGGCAGTCCATGGTATACTCAGTATTCATTCCCATGTATTAAATTAAAACCCTTTTTTTTTCTTGATTCCTACTACATTTAGGACATGTTAAAAGACATGTGTACACACAACTCCTACTCTCAGTTTATTTACAAATAAATCTCTAACTTTATTTAAGTTTAATATTAAATGTAAAAAATAAGCAATGCAATAGGTAGTTATTAATTGGTAGGAAAACCAAAGTCATAGTACCCACGTGACAACAAGCTGCCCTGGCCCACACCATCTTTCCTTGGCTCATATTGATGTCAAGTTCAATCATGAAAACATTGTTTCAGGAGAAGTATGGTGAGTCAGAGAGAACAGAGAAGCAAGTCAAAGCTGTTGCAAAGCTCTGCACTGTTCTTTTGTTCTGGCATTAAGTAGACATTCCCTTTCTCCTTTTCCTGCTTTGTTCCTTTACTACCTCCTGAACCCGTTCATTCCGTCCTTCTCTTGTTCATTCCCAAACTACCCAACCAATTGAAAACTTAGCCCTCAAAAAATTTCTGCAAGAGGGGAAGGAAGGAAGTAGAACAGGTCTTTTCTGATCCCTATCCTTTCCCCAACCTAGTTCAGGGCGTTATCATCTACTTACTTGCTTCTTCTCTGCCAGTACCTGTATCCAGGGAAGTTCCATGGGTGGTCCCAAAGGTGCACCTTTCCACTTAGAGTAATCTAAGTGGAGTGAGGTCTTCTATGCATCCCATAGTTTGGTGGCAGGAAATATGGAATCTAGAATAACTATTTAGAAACCCTGCCTGTGTTGTGGTTATGAGCTATGGCTGCTGACATAAAGGCTGGCAGTTCAGATCCACCAGGCACTCCTTGGAAACCCTATGGGGCAGTTTTACTCTGTCGTATAGGGTCACTGTGAGTTAGAATCCCCTTGACAGCAACAGGTTAGAATAGCTGCTTAAACAAACTGCCTCACTCACTGTTTTAGTCAGCTAGTGCTGCTCTAACAGAAATACCACAAAGTGGATGTCTTTAACAAAGGAAAGTTTATTCTTACACAGTCTGGTATGCTGCAAGTCCAAATTTAGGATGTCTGCTCCAGGGTAGGGCTTTCCCCCTTGGTGGCTCTGGAGGAAATCCCTTGCATTGTATTAGTCTTTGATCAGGGAGCATCTTAGTGCAGGAACCGCAGGTCTGAAGGGCTTCCTCTGCTCCAGTGTTACATTCTTGATGGTATGAGGTTCCCAACTCACTACCTCCCTTTCCTTTTATTCCTTGTACGATAAAAGGTTGTACAAGCCGCACTCCAGGGAAACTCCCTTTACATGGAGCAGGAAGGCTTTATAGTCCCACCCTAGTCCTCTTTAACATACAGCATAGGGAAATCACAAAGTGGAGGGCAATCACACAATACTGATAATCACAACCCAGCCCAATTTCTATACATATTTTGCGGGGGCACACAACTCAATCCATGATACTCTCTCTACAACAGGAGGGAGAAAGGGAGAAATGAGTGGAATTTCTTTCTTCTTTCCCTGTCTTCCATTCTCCAACTTGAGTATTTCTGCCTAGCATGCCCTCCTATAACAAGCCCACCCCCAGTTGAGAGAACACTTCTAGTCCACCTTGCCATTAGGCAGAAATGTCTGCTGTTTCTGCATTCCTGGTTTCCCAAAGGCGTATTTATACTCTATCACAGACCTGATGTGGTCTGTCCACAAACTCCCATTCATGTGATCATTAAAATATGTAAATGCAGTTGCAGGTCCCCCCCACAATGTGAATGAGGCCAGCACCTCCAGGCTACCTCTCCCATTCAGCTGTGCCTCAGCCCCCAAACATGAGGCATGGGTTTCTGAAATGCCATCTCTGCATTTATTCTTTCCAATACATGTTTGTATCTCAGAAAACCATTGTTAAGTCAGGAACGCCTGTGAGTTTAAGGGGCAGTGTCCACCCTAGAGGAATCTGTAAATGAGACCTGTGAATGAATGTGCAGTTGGTTTGCTCTTTCCTCCTCTTAGTTGCAGAGAACAGAGGATGATTATACACTTTAAAAAGTATGTTTCATCAGTTAGATGTTGGGGATCATCTGTTATAGTAACCACCATTACCCTAGTTAACACAAACATTAATTCAATGTTTTTTGAGCCCCTGCTGTAAGACAGGAGTTGTCCTGTGTGCTGGGACTCCAGCCACAAACAAGGCAGAGGAAGGGCTTGCTCTTGTAGTGCTGATATTCCAGGCAGGCGCCGCCCAGCCCAGTCAGTGCTGCACCCATACACACAGAGCCACCAGAGGGCAGGGCCACATGTTTATGCACCTTCATATTCCTGGTACCTAGCCCTGTGTTCAGCCGTCTGTAATTCTGGGAACCATTGTTGCTGATGCCTTGTCATTTTGATAAGGAGCTCCTGGGAGGTGTGGGCTCCTGTCTTTTTTCCCCAATAGAGAGAAAGATGCCTTACAAGCAAGTAGACTGTCTCAAGTCAGCTTCATTTTTCATTGTCTGTTAGAAAAGGGAGCTTAAGCCTCTAATTGCTACTATTGGAGCCAGAGCAACTGCCAGTTCTAGCGGCTACCTCTCTTAGGGCGCTGCGTCTCTCTCCCTGCTGCTAGGCTGGTAATCTGAAAGGGAAATGACTTCTGGTTAGGGAGTGGATGGGACTCATTGTTGCTCACCGCTCACCGTGTCTGTCACTGTCTGACCTCTCTTTTTGCTGAGAGAAATCAATAGCATTTTAAATGTCTTGCTAAGTGTTTATGAAACAGATTCCCAAGGAACTTCCCTGTGGGGCAGTGCTCAAAGAGCAGGAGCCACCTGGGACAACAAAGGTTTCTGAGGTTGAGCGGCTTCACTGCCACCCATTCTAGCCCTTCTGCTCTCCTGCTGCCTCGGTGAAGGGCTCTTTGAGCTTGCCAAGTAATTGGCAAGCCCATAAGCAGGAAGTGAATGGCAATATTCGTTTCTTCCATCACCATCCATTCATTCCCCAGTGTACTCTGTGAGTACTGTGTTGAGTGCTGGGCACCTCATCTTTGCCCTCAAAGAGCTTATGATGGAGGGAAGAGAGTATGCTTGGAGGAAAAAGACACGTGCCATGTGACACAGTGGAGGGAGGCACTGAGACCTTCAGGAGCTCGGAGGAGTCTGCGGGTGAGAGATGAAAGAGAGAGGGCATTCTGGGAGAAGCAGAATTTGACATTTCTCACTAGTGACTTCACCTTACTCACAAACTAGTTCTCCAGCACTGTGTATTGTGATAAAAATAATTGCCCAGGGTGTGGGAGATGTGAAGTCTGGGGCTGTATGAGCAGTCCCCGCTCGATAAGGGTTAATTATAAGTGAAATGATGTAGCAGAGCTGGTGTCCCGTGGGTGTCCCTCCCCTACTTCTTCTCCCCTCTCCTTTCCTCCTCTCTCAAACCTCCCAAACTTCTCTGGCCTTTTCTGCTGCCAAGGGCACATAGTTTGCTTTGTAAACCCAACATTCTTTCCCAGTTCCTCTAGCAGTTTTCAGAATACTTTTCCTATTTTTTTTTAAGCAGGCTCTAATTGCTGTGGCTACTACCCAGTTCAAATCCATCAGGTGCTCTTGGAAACTCTATGGGGCACTTCTACCCAGTCTGTAGGATCACTATAAGTTGGAATCAACTGGATAGCAGTGGTAGATTTTACCATTATCCTATGACCGGCTGCTCACCTGTCAGGTTCCTTTGGCACAGAATATCACTGGATGCATAGAAGGGGAGCAAACAGAGAGCAAATACAGTCCTGCTCCCACATGGGTGGTTGGCCTCAGTTTCCCAAACATTTCTCAAACTCTAGTCTGGCTTAGCCAAGTGAGAAGGTAAACTGGGTGGTCCCTTCAGGCACAGAGAGGTAAGAAGTAGCCAGAGGAGAACACTCCACTTTGGGTTAGGTAAGGTCCCTGCAAAGCCTGTTTAAGATGCATTCGTGTCATAAGGCTGTGGACACAAACACTGGAAATCCCACCAATGGGTCATGGAGAAGGCCACCCTTCAAGGCTGACAAGAGGGGTGCCCAAGGCAGAGGTACCAGGTGAGCACTCACCTGGTTCTGGATTTCCAGCTCCTTCCCTGCTTGTCATCCTTTGTGCCTCAGAAACACAGGTCTGTGCTTAGAAGCAGCCTCCTGGAAGGTGGGAGAGCCTGTATCTTTCCAGGGGCTCTTTTATTCAGATTGATAGCTGCAGCTGGCTGGGAGAGCCTGGCTGGGGTGACAGCGCAGTACTGGTCCTGATATGGCAGGGCTGCTAGGCTGTGTCTTCCTTTTCCTGCTTTTCTTTTCTCTTTTGGGCAGAGGGAGAGAAAAAAGTTGAAGCATAGACACCTGCAGGAAGAGCATTAATTTGGCCTGATTTAAATTCAGATGATATTTGGGGTAGTCCTGTGCATGCTGGACTCAGGGCCTGAGGAGCTGCTTGGGGGCTCCCTCAAGGGAAGAAGGCACATACGTCTATGAAAAGACTCAGGCAGGGCAACCCCAGCAGCTGAATCCTTTCTAGAAGCTGCCAGTGCCCTCTTCCCACCCTGCACCACGGCTGGACTGCCTAGTCTTGGAATACCCCTTGTGCTGTCTGATTTTCCTGTACTGAGCTTGCCTCTCAGGCGAGCTTTGTCAGCTGGAGAAGACAGCTGCCCACTGCCCATGCTGTGTTCATCAGCCATGCTGTCACTGGCCCTAATGCCACACCTGCTATGTTCTTTTTCAACTCTTGATTTGTAATCAACTGTAGTTTCTCTGGAAACCTTGAAGGCACAGTCGTTAAGTGCTACAGCTGCTAGTCAAGAGGTTCGCAGTTCACATTCACCAGGCACTCCTTAGAAACCCTGTCAGGTAGTTTTACTCTGTCCTATAAAGTCGCTGTGAGTCACAAATTACTCAAAAAAAAAAGTGTGTGGTTTTGGATTATGCTTTTTAGGGGGGTCGAATATTTCCTAAACTACAGCCCAGTAGTTAGCTTTGGAGTCCTGTAAGCCTGGGTTTCGATACTAGCTTTGTTATGTCTTAACTTTGTGAGTAGGCAGATCATTTAACCTCTCTGATCCTCAGTTCTCTCAGCTGTAAAATGGATCTGAAGATAAGACAGCCCATGATAGTGTGACAAAGCCATGAGATGAAACCCACCTATCGCTGTGGAGTCGATTCTGACTTACAGAGACTCTATAGTGACCCTATAGGGTTTCCAAGAAGCAGCTGGTGGATTTGAACTACTGACTTTTTGGTATAGCTATGGCTCTTAACCACTGTAGCACCAGGGCTCCACGATGATACCAATAAGGCATTAAATATGAAGCTTGGAATGTAGTAAGTGCTCGGTGGTGTCAGTGGCCACCGTCATCCCTGTCATTCGTTACTAATGACATTCTCACCACGACAGCTGCCTGTAGGGATTTACCACTCACTCTGGAGAACTGTATCTCTTGGCTAACGTAGGGATATTTTGAGAATTTACAGATCATCTCTGTGAAGAGTTTAACACAGAGTTTGGCATATTGTAGGCACTCAATAAACGAGATTCTCCCTCTCTGCCCTAGACAAACTGTCACATTCCTTTGTCTCCCACCCTAGGCTAAGAGCTGCCTGAGGGTGGGGCTGTCTTGTTCTCTACAGCTTCCCTGCCTGACAGTGGGCCCTGGCCTTTCGGAAGTTGGTGTTCATCTAATGCATGCCGCACACCCTCTCTCCTCATAGGTCCGTTCTAGCCCTTCACAGTTCACTGTGTGGAATACATCGCTGTTCTTATTACCCAGCCTTCACAGCAAACACTCCATCACTCAATCCTGGGTGCCTTCTTGGTCTTCTTTCTTTGTGACCTTTATGGAATTTGGGCATGTTGACAACCTCCTCCCTTCTGAAATGCTTCCCCTTTCTCTTTCCTGGTTGCTGGGCTTGCCCCTCTTGAGTGTACTGCTTTCTCTTTCCTTGGTTTCCTCACTGATACCATTATTTTTCATATTTGACTAGTCCTCAAGATCTGCTCATAGAGACTAGTCCTCAAGTTCTGCTCACATGATGTCTCTCACACCTTTTCTCACTGACGTCACGTTAGTGCCTGTCACCTCTCACCTTTGTCACTGCGGTGCTCAGTCACGGGCCTCCTTGCTTGTTCGTCTCTCTCTACTCTGATAGACTTGATGGCAATGGATACCTGACATTCAGGTGAATATTTAAAACACTACTTAAGGAATGAGTTTCTCTCCCTTTTGGCATAATCAAGCTCATTAGCTCTTTGACTCCTAAACTTGGTTTGAGTTTTGCTTATGCAGTTCCCAGACCTTGGACTACTCTTTTCCCCTTGTCAACCCACAAAGCTACCCTTGCCTATAACGTTCTTTCCTCTGGGGTAAACAGTGACTTTTGTTTGTTCTCTTATTAGTATGCACAGCTATTCAGCAAACACGTATTGAGCTTCTACCATGTATCAAGCAGTCATATTTTCAGTGTGATAGGGGAGATGGACAGATACTGAGAAAACTAAAGCAAATGATCGTTTCAGCTGGATAATGCAGTATATATTGACATATCCTAAACTCTGTATTAACAGTTCACCCAGAGGCTTGACCTATACTCCATCCATTTGTTTCATTCTTACCATTGTATTTTTACCACTCTCTTAATTCCTGGACTTACAATTGTAATAAAAAAGACTTTGACTGGGATAAAACCAGGCTTTGAGAACTTGATACTAACCCATCAAGTAATGTGGTAAAATGATAGGAGGAATAACAATAGCACCAGAAACTGTCTAACTTCAGGGAGGATGATGATCAGCTGAACACTGATACCTATGTGATACAGGTCAGACATACCTCCACCCTCCAACCTTTTTACCAATTCTGACACCCCAGCCATTCTCCCTACTGTACTCTGCTTTTCTGCTGGATTTGATAATCTGTTGCAGTGGCCACACAGCATTTATAGACCATAATTACAGTTGAGTGCTTTATTAAGGAAGTAACAGGTTTACAACTTGGGATCAGGATGAACCAGCTACACTGGGGATCCGGATCAGGAAATACGTAGACGGAAGTAACCTTTTCAGAGCATGACAGCATTCTCAGCTCCTCTCAGTCACACAGGACTCCTCTTGGCCCTCTGAGGATAGGCTTTTCTTGGCTCTGCCTCCTGTTACCAGCACCTCTGCCAGAGGGCCCCTTCTGGGCCTGTTGCCACCTGCTCTGCTGCAGGGCTTTTTGTGGGCCTGTCACTGTCTTCAGTGTTAATAGCCCTTGACCATGTTACAGCTCTTTTAGAAGGTTCCTGATCTCTGTCTCTCTCTGCTTCTTCTCTTCTGCTTCTGTGTGCTTGATGTCTGAGAAACCTCTGTAGGGTTCGCTGCATGTATATGCCAATTTCTCATCAATTTCAAGGCATAATCTTCCCAATAGGGCCATGAACTGGCCAATCCCCTCTCAGTAGGGTACAGACCCCTTATTTGCATAGTAGGCGATAGTAATAGAATTTGGATACTCTGTAGTCACTCTTCATTTGCTTAGCATATTGGCCAGTCCCAGCAACTGCAATCACAGGGCAGGATGCAGCCCTAAACCAGATCAAAAGTATCAAACCACAAGTTATTTACAGCTTACCTAGGAAATGTAACAAACCTTTAGGGGTCAAAAACTAGGACAAAGCTAACTCCTTAGGGTTTAGGGGGAAAATCTCTCAAGCTGTTTTTCCAGAGCACCAAGGTGAACAGCTGCATGAAGGAATTCATTTCCCTTCAGTGTCTACACTTTAAAAAATAAAAAATATGGTGAACCCATATATGGAAGAGTAGAATTTTGCTCCCTAGGATTTTGAATGAATGTGTTTTCAGGAGTGGATCACCAGACCGTTTGTCTTAGGCATTTCTGGGTAGATTTGACTTCCAAATTTTCAGTTAGCAGCCAAGCTTGTTAACCATTTGCACCACCCAGGTACTCCTACCATATAAACGTATAGTCGGTTAATTCCTGATAGTTCTGCAGTGGAGGCTGTGTCTTGTATACATTAAGGGAAATGCTTTAAAATTGAATCAGTTTGAAATGAGTCCCCCAAAACAACCTATCTTGTAATTATGCCGTGTATAATTTACAAAGATGAATGTGCTTTCATGATTCTGGGGAAAACGCCTACAAAACAAAACTCTTCATTACTGTATGTATTATAGTAAAAAAAAAAAAAAAGACTTGCGAAGAATTAAAATTAAAGATTTAAGGTAGCTGCTAGGTTTTCTCATTGGGGGATGTGTACATCTGGAGATATGGTATGAGTAAATTTGCTTTTTTTCTTTCTTTTGAAGTTATTTTGAGGAAGCAGGCCACAGTGGATTTTGCTAGCCCCAGCAGGTTCAGCGTGAGATCTGATGAATTTTGGAAATTAACACTAATTAAGGGCATATCCACCTTTGGTGTAATAAAAAAAATTCTTTTGTTGAAGTAACGGTACTTGATATGAGACCTGGCGTTTAGTGAGTATGAAGCATTGGATAAGTCCTTCCTTTTTCTCCAAATCGGGGGTACTGTGCTGAATTAAAGACAATTAGGAAGCAGTTTGAAACACAACTGTGAGAGGTTGTTGTTGGTTTTACCTGTCAGACTTATGCTGTTTGTAAAATAAAATTATAAAATGATACATGTTAGTAATTGAATATTTGAGGAATAGAGAAAAGAAATATGGAAAGATACAAAAATATATGTAAGTTTTAACAAAACTGGAGTAATTGTCTAGGTAATGCTTTGAAATCTACTTTTTTCCTACACTTTTTCACTTAAAGATACATCATTAATTTCCCTATACCTTTAAATATTTGTGAGAAATTGATTTCTGATAATAGCCTAGCATTCTTTCATAAAACATATTTAACCAGTCCCTAGGTGAAAGTTGTTTATAGTTTTTTTGCTATTCTAAAGAAGTCTAAATAGTGTATCCTAAACATCATTATACATGTTTTATATACATCTTTGATAGGATAAATGACTAAAAGTGAAATTACTGCACCAAGGTTACAAATGAATTTATGTCCTTTGAACCATACTGTATCAACGTATCTGCCAAAAATTCTGTACCAACTCAAGCTCCCATATATCAGTTATTTGCTACCATCTTTTCCAATCCTGAATATTATTTTAAAAACATGATTTTTATTTATTTATTTATGACTAAGTGAAAGTATACAATGCAAATCAATGTCACATACCCACCTATCTGCAGCTTCATCTGGCTTCCTCACCCTGTGGCAGCATAGTCCTCCTTTTCACTTTATACTTCTAGTATCCTCTTCACAAGCACCTGTCCCCTCCTCTCCACCTTCTTCTCTCCCATCTAGAAAGAAGCCAGCAGGACAGCCTCCTATAAGTGTGTAAAACCATAAAATATACATATCATATGCTCACACTGTGTCCCTGAGTCCAGTCCATTCTTGCCTGAAGTGTTGACCTCAGTACGGGTATCAGTTCAGGGCCAGCAGCAAGTCTAGAGGCCATGTTCCCAGGGGACCCTTCAGGCTGTTGGACTATCAGTTCTGGTCTTTTAGAAGAGTTCTTGAACTGTACAGCTCTTTTTCTCATGTTGCCTCAGGGCCTCCACATTGTGTTCCCCATCATGGCTGCCTTTGGTCATGGCTGGACACCATCTGGTTCTTCTGGTCTCATGCTGATGCAGTCTCCTATTCATGTGGGTCCTTCTGCCTCCTGGGCTCATTTTTTTCTCATGTGTTTGATGTTCTTGGTTGTCATGTATTCCAGATGGGTTGAGACCATTTGGTGTACCTCAGGCGGCAGCTTGCTAGCTTTTAAGACACCACTCACCAATGTGGTGTATAGAAGAGTCTCTTAGCTAAAGACTAGCTATGCCAATTGACCTCGATGTTCCCTGAAAACATGGTCCCCAGACCCTGGTTTCTGCTATTCTATCCTTTGAAGTATTGGGTTGAGTTTAGAAAACCTTTCAGTTTATGGTGTAGTCCAGTTATGCTGATCTGCTCTCTACAACATGCTGTCCCTCCCTTTATCTAACCAAATTCCTATCAACTATCTAATCTATGAACATCTGTCTCCCTCCCCACCTTTGTAGCCATCATAGAGTCTTTTCTTCTGTACTTAAGTAGATTTTTAAATCCTCACAGCAGAGGTCTGATACAATACTTTTCCTTTTGCAGCTAACTGATTTCACTCAGCATAATGCCTTCTAGTTGAAACTAAGTTATGAGATGCTTCCTAAAAGTCACCATTGCTCTGTACCATTGCATAGTGTTCCATTGTGTATATGTACCATAGTTTGTTTATCCATTCATCTGTTGATAGGCACTTAGGTTGATTCCATCTTTTTGCTATTGTAGACAGTGCTACAATAAACAGGCATGTTCATGTATCTGTTCATGTGACTGCCCTTATTTCTGCAGAATATATTCTGAGCAGTGGGATTGCTGGATCATATGGTATTTCTATTCCTGGCTTTTTAAGGAAGCACCAAATTGTTTTCCAAAGAGGTTGTACCATTTTGTAATCCCACCAGTAGCGTGGGAGAGTTCCAGTCTCTCCATACCCTGTCCAGCATTTCTTGTTTTGTGTTTTTGGGATCACTGCCAACCTTGTTGGTGTGAGATGGGTATCTCATTGTAGTTTTGATTTGCATGTCTCTGATAGCTAATGACTGTGAGCATTTCCTCACATGTCTTTTGGCTGCCTAGATATCTTCTTTGGTGAAGTGTCTGTCCATCTCCTTTGCCCAGCACTTAACTGGGTTATTTACCCTTTCCTTGTTGATATTTTGCAGTACCTTATAGATATGGAAATCAGATGTTGATCTGACGTGTAGTTGCCAGATATTTTTTCTCATTCTGTAGGTAGTCTTTTAACTCTCTTGATAAAGTCTTTGGCTGAGCCTAAGTGTTTGATTTTTAATAGTTCCCATTTATCTATTTTCTCTTCTGTTGTTTGTGGATTGTTGGTCAGATTTTTTAGTCTGTCTAAGCCATGTACTAGAACTTCCATTGTTGTCCTTATTTTTCTTGCATGATCTTTATCATTTTAGGTTTGATATTTGGGTCTAAACTTTTTTTTTTTAAGTTTCTTGTTTGCTGAACCCTCAGAAAATCAATTCTTATTTTAAGTTGTATTCTCTGATTACTAATAGTGTCAAACTTTTTTTTTTTTTAATTTGGCTATCTGTAGTTCTTTTGTGTATTGCCTGTTTGTGTCCTTTGTCATCAGAGGGTATGTTGGACGTCTCTGTTCTTGCAGTGAATTGCTGAGGCATAGTCACTAATGGTTCATCAAGCTGTGTTGAGTCATCTTACATCAGATCTTTAAACTGGCTATTTGTCTGAAAATAAATGTCTGTTGAATAAATGCTAAATGAGTCATAATGCAATAATTGAATGCCAGTAGTGCCAAGAGCTAATGGCTGTTATCACCAGAAGGGGTAGGATATTACTTCATCTACTTGTTCACTCATCCATCATTTTACCCAATCTATGTTTTACATGTGCCAGGCCTTGTATTAGGCTTTACCTCCCACTCTCAAGAACCATAGTCTAAAAGCGAGCAGTTCACAATACAGTATACTGACTCATTAAAGAAAAGATACTTCTGTACTTCAGGACACAAGTTTATCTTTAAGAGAATACCTTTTTGATGCATAGAAAATAAACATGATTTCATAAAAGAGCAGAAGTTTTCCAGCTCACCTTCTTTCTGATGGTGCATGTCTCTTATCTTCTTGCATACGTCCTTTAGGAGGCAGATTTCAGCACCAAACAGGTCAAATTCAGTTTGTAGAAAACAGAATCAAGCCTTCTCTAGGACATTTTTTATAGAAGCCAATAAATTTGCCTTCCACCTTGCCACTGAGAGTGATTTCTGACCTGTCTGCCAAATCCAGTTTGAAAATTTCTGCTGAAATCTGGTTTGCAAAGACTTTAGTGGCAGACAGACCCAGAGCCTAATCCAAGCTTATCCACTTAGAAAATCTTGACAAAATTATTTATATTCTCTGGGTCTCAGCTCCTTAATATTTAAAAAGATGAAATAAATGTCACCTCACAAGGACTGAGACAAGATGATGATTTAAAGTATCTTGTACAGAATGACACTGGTTAAGAACTGAGCTATTGTCATGGATTAAATTGTAGCCCCCCAAGATGTGCATCAGCTTGGCTAGGCCATAATGTCCAGTACTGTCATTGTCCACCATTTTGTTATCTGATACGATTTTCCTGTGTGTTGTAAATCCTACCTCTATAATGTTAATAAGGTGTGGTTAGCAATAGTTACGTTAATGAGGCAGGACTTAATCTAAAGGATTAGATTGTATCTTGATTCAATTGCTTCTGAGATATAAGAGAGAGAAGCAAGCAGAGAGACATGAAGACCTATTCCACCAAGAAAGCAAGACCAACGATGTGCAGCTGGGGTCCCTGTTCTGAAAAGCGCTCCTAGACCAGGGAGATATTGATAAGGACCTTCCCTCAGAGAGAGAAAGAAGGCCTTCCTCTGAGACTGGCACCCTGAATTTGGGCTTCTAGCCTCTTAGACTGCAAGAGAATAAATTTCTCTTTGTTAAAGCCATCCAGTGTTGGTATTTCTGTTACAGCAGCACTAGATGATTAAGGAAGAATTTGGTGCTAAGAAAGTGAAGTTCTGCCATAACAGATAGCTACAATGTGGATGGAGTTTGGGAGCTGAACGGATAGGTGCTGGAAGAGTTTTAAAGTGCCTAAACTTAAAGGCCTAGATTGTCTTGAAGAGATTGTTAGTGGAATCATGGACATCTAAGACAATTCTGATGAAGACCTGTGGATCAAGAGTCGAGTGTGTTCCAGCTGAAGTTTGCTTGGCAGAGTGAGTGCCTCCAGGCACTTTATGAGTCACTCTAAACAGATTTAGAACACTTGCCTCAACAGGTGCTGAGTCCTAAAGGGCTGACAGGCCAAGGGACCAAGAAACAGAAGCTGAAGAGACCAGGGATACAGGGAACAGAGCTGCCTCTGTTCTAAAGGGTAGGACCATGACTTATGGGGTCTTAAAGGGTAACATTGCCACTCAAGTAGACTAGGAGAATGGGGCTACCCAAATACAAGGGATCAGGGTTGCTGTTCCAGGCTTAGAAAGAGGGCTTAAAGTTCAGGGCCAAGGGGCCTCGACTCAGAATCTGGAGAGTGGAGGGCAGGACCATTGTCTAAATGGTGTCACAGAATAGAGGATTATTTTCAGGCTTTGCGTGCTACTGTAATGTGTTCTGCTGACTTGCTTGGTGCTGTTATCCCTTCTTTCCCTCTGTTTTCTCCTATTTGTGATGGAAATGTCTAGCTTGTGCTTGTTCCACCATTGTATTTTGGATGCAGATTAACTTGTGTTCTTGATTTCCCAGATGAAGAGGAATTTTTGCATCTTGGGGTTTACAGTTGATTTCCGAGTTTTGCTATGATATGGTGGGGATGAATTTGTTTTATATGTGACAAGGATGTGAATGTTGGGAGGCCAAAGGGTAGAATGTCATAGATTCAATTGTGTCTCCCCAAATTGTGTGTCAACTTGGCTAGGCCATAATTTCCAGTATTGGGTGATGGTCCACCATTTTGTCATCTGATGTGATTTCCTTGTGTGTTGTAGATCCTTCCCTGTGGTATTAATAAGATAGAATTAGAGGCAGTTGTGTTAATGAGGCTGGACTCAATCTACAATATTAGGTTGTATCTTAAGTCAGTGTCTTTTGTGATATAAAAAAGAAAAATGAGCAGAGAGTCATGAAGACCTCATACTGCCAAGAAAGCAGCACTGGTTGCACAGCATGTCCTTTGGACCCAGGGTTCTTGCACAGAGAAGCTCCTAGACCGGAGGGATATTGGTGGCAACGAGCTTCCCTCAGAACTGACAGCGGGACAAAAGCTTTTCTTGGAGTTGGCACTCTGCCTGAATGCAGACTTCTAGCCTTCTAGACTTGAGAGAATAAATTTTTCTTTGTTAAAGCCATTGACTTGTGGTATTTCTGTTATAGCAGCACAGAATGACTAAGATGACCACTAAACAAAATGTCAGCAGTTCAAATCCACCAGCTGTTCATTGAAAACCCATTTGGGTGGTTCTACTGTGTACTGTATGGTCACTATGAGTACATTTGAAAGTAACGGGTTTGGTTTCAGTTTTTACATTATTAATGTTACAGTAATATAAGTTTGGGGGCCTCTGGGTAAAACAGATGGTTAAGTGCTTGGCTGTCAGAAGAGATTGGTGGCAGGAATCCACCTAGAGAGCCATTGGAAGAGAAACCTGGTGATCTATTTCTGAGCAATTACAGCCATTGAAGACCCTGAGGAACACGTGGGGTCACCATGTGTTGGAATAGAATCCATGACAGTTGGTTTGATTTTTTTAGTTTAATGTAGATTTATTGTTAAAGAGGCCTTCCTACAATTAAGAGATTATGCAAAGTAGCTTTTAGTTCAACAAATTTACCACAGTCTGAATCTGGCTGTTAGCTTTGTAGAACTGAAATTTGATTTTCTTTTCACATTGACAGTGGCTCAGTCTTTCAGGGATAAGATCATGTTAACTGAACTCTCAGGAGACTGTTGTATGTACCGGATACAAGACATAACATTAAATATAGGCAGTTGTCAATTGATGGAGACTCACGAGTCAGCTCTTCTCTCCCTGTAGGCAAACTCTGTGAGTGACAGATTATAATTAGTGTCGGTTATGTGAGGGGGGTTTCACAGTAGGAGGCCTTAGTTGATCTTAAGAAGCCTCCCATCCCTTTGCCTCTGGCTAAGATAGCTTGGTGATCCTTTTGTAAGATTAGTCTTGTTTAGATGACCATCCATAGACCAAGCTCCTATCTCTTTCTAGACTGCTTTGATGGGCACTGCCAATATTTGCCTCTAAAGCTCTCATTTTCTTCTTAGTTCTACAATGACCACTTTTTTCTGACTGATACATTACCTGCTCAGATTTTCAGCATCTTTAAACAAGTTATCAGTTACCAATAAGTCTTTCTCTCATCCTGGATTCAAGTGTCCATTAGAGATTTTGCATGTGTCCATTTGAGCACTGATTCTGTCACTCACTTCTCTGAGGTAAGTCTCATTTCCAAAGTGCCATTGAATGGGTGGGTAAGAGGTACATTCCCCATTGTTCCCTCTATTCCATGAGCCATCTGCAACATTTCTACTGTAAGAAATAGTATGAGATATGAAACCAGCCTCAGGCATGACGATGGACAAGGCAACATCCCCAACACATTGTGTCTTAGGATCCTCAGGGAAACTGAGCAGTCTAAAGGGCTTTGTGCTATTCAAGTGGACCTCTAACATGCTTGTGAATACGCTTAAGCTACCCTCCCAGTGTCACTGTGCTGGATGGAAGTTTTACCAGTGCATGTTCTCTGCTGCATCTTGTATTTTGTCATTTAGAGTCAGCGAGTGGCACTGATATGGATTTTATTTCCTCTGGGACATAGCACTTTGCCCAATGAAAGTCTGTCCATAGATACTTTTCTGCTCTGTCTCAAATGGCTGGAAAACATGTGTCCTCACGGTGTAATTGCCATTCATTCAGCTCTTCACGTCTGTTCCTGAGAAAGTAGCTTCCTGAGAAAGTCCCCACAAAAGGGACTCAGAACTCCAAGGTGGGTACAGATCTTCTCTGATAATTGGATCCTGGGATATGTCAGGGTGAGCTTGACTTAAGAAAAGAGGAAAGGACATGTAGATACCCAAAGATAGGAAACCTCTACCCCCTCAGCCATAGCATTTCTAGAAGGAAGTGGGAGATATTTGCTTCTTGATAGCTGAAGAAGATGTGAGTTTAAGGGCGATAAGTTTATTCTGACCACAGAGCTTTACAGAATCCATTTTTCCCCATTGCCCGCCTTGTGGCCCACTTCATTTCCTCATCAGTTCTTTGCCAAGTGGACTTATCAGCAGGGCAGCCACAGGTCTCCACTGAGGTTTAGCTCCTTTCCTGGTCATGTGGTGAGTGATAATGAGGGGTGTGAATTGGATGGTGAGTATTTGGGCACGAGGGGAGATGACAGCCATAGGCTGTTAAAGAACTCATCTTGCTGCCACAGTGGTTGGTAGAAAAAGTACCCTATGTTTGTACAGATGTTCTCTGTTAAGATACCCTTTTAGCAAACTATTCAGTAATCTGGAGTTGTGCTGGCCAATATGATATCTACTAGCTGCATCTGACTATTGGATTTGTGGGGAGGGAGGTTATTGAAATTAATTAAGTAAAACAGAAATTTCAGTTCCTTGTTCATGCTCACCACATTTCCAGTGCTCAATAATCGCAAAGGGCTAATGGCTGCCATGCTGGATACTGAAAATATAGAACATTTCCTTCATCACATAAAGTTCTGTTGGACAGCATGCACTTAAGAGTGATTATTGGCTCTGCCAAAGAATCTACTTCAGGACTCCTTTAACAGTAAGCAATGACTTTGTATGAAGCTGACCTTATAGCTCCTGATGACTATATTATTTGTGTAAATGAGAAACTGTCTGCTGTTTTCTCTGAAGTCACTATTGCTGGGACTCACCGTTGCATTTCCTGGCATGTGCATGCACACATACACGCATACGCTCTCTATCACTCTTTTTCTCACCTACTAACAACAACAACAAACATTTAAAAAGTTTGAAAGATGACTAGGGCTTTAAGGAAAGACTTCTGTCTTGTAAAGCAGAGATCTCAGAAACTCAAGTTTCATATTAGGAATTCTTGCCACTGTCACCCTGGCCTGTAGTTGACCCTTTACTCCCGATATTTTGACCTGAACTGCAGATTCAGTCATTCATGTTTGAGTGCTTCAGGAAATATGACAGTTGGGAGAAAAAAAAAGAAATGAATTTAATCTTTAAAGGTGAAGAATTTGTTCATTCAACAGATATTTTTTATTGATGTGTACTGTGTACCAGATACAGTGTTAGGTGCTAGAAAGCCTGTACACTGGCTGCTTTAGACATAGACACTTCTCCTGAATGGGTTGGTGGAATTTCAGGCTGCAGTTCTTCTGTGTTCCCCATGAATCATTTGAGGCTACTAGACACAGCTACTCAGACCAGCCACTAGGGAGCAGCTATAGATTCATCTGTTCATGGCCTAGGAGTATCCTTAAGACCAAGGAGTTGATTTCCTACTTCCATATTATAATGTAGTCTTGTCTTACCTACTGTTGGTGGAGTTGGGATGTAGCTCCTATCCTATCACACTGAGCATGGATGTCCCTCCCTTATCTGGTTCTTTCCCCAAGTCAGTCCTGCTGCCTTGTATATCCCTCATGAAGGGCTAGATGACCTCAGGTATACAGAAATTCATATCTTACATATATATTTCTCTGTGTCTTCCTTCTACAGTAGTTGCACCATTTATCAAAGCCAACTTCCATGTTTTTTGGGGATTTCTTGATGAGTCTCATTTCCATTGGCTGTGTAGTCTGGTGGTGGTACCACTGTCAGTTGCCCTAGCTAGCTGCTTTTCCCTTCTTCAGCTAGAAAGAGATCTCATGATGAAATAGAATGATCACAGGCCTTAAAGTCAGACATGGTTGGATTGCAATCTTAGTTCCATTGCTGGCTAGCTATGACCTTTCTGAACTTTGGTTTCTTCAGCTGTAAAATGTTATAGTTGTTACCTCATGACACCTTTTGTAGTACTTTTCATGAAGTTTTATCTTTTCCCTTGCTTGGCCTTTTTGAATACAGGAACTGTGTTTGACCATTTGGAATAAGAACTGTTTGTTGATTAAATGCGTAATGCGTTAAGTCAAATGGAGTTATATAAGCAGAGGTATTAATATGTAGCAGGTGTTTGAAGTGTAGGTGTCTTTCCCACTATTGTTGGACTTGCTGTTAAGTTCCTCTTTTCAGTCTCCATAATGATTGGCATGTCATGAAATCAGAGGATATTCAGTCTTTTTTGCGTCTCCCTGCCTAGCTCTTTTATTTCTCCTTTTCTTAGAAGTGGTCCCCATCATGGGGAATGGTATACACAACAGAAAATTTATTTTCACAATTAGGGTGTCCAGATTGTAGGGCAATAATGGGGTGGATTCTTGTATTTCCAATGAACAGTTCATTAGTCTTGCAGAAATTCTCTCATGCTCTCTCTAGCATTGTTTCTAACACCATGTGAGTCATCTAGTGAAGTGGATGGCTTTAAGAGAGAGAAATTTATTTTCTCCCAGAAAAGTAGGCTAGAAGTCCCAACTCAGGGCATCTTCTCCAGGAGAAAATTGTTCTCTTGGCTCTGGAGGAAAGTCATTGTTGTCAGTCGCCCCTGGACAGGGAACTTCTGAGGTGCACAGACCGTGGGTCCAAAGCACACTATGCTCCCGACACTGCTTCTTTTCTGGTAACATGAGGTCCTCAGCTCTGCTTGCTTTCCTTTATCTCTCAAGCACAATGTACTCTGATAGATTGAGCCCATCACAGTATCAGGATTTACAACTTGTAGGAATGTCACAATACCAAGAATCATGGCCTAGCCAGATTGCTACACACATTATTTTGGAGACACAATTCAATCCATGACAATTGCCAAGGTCGTATTTTCCAAGTGCTGATACCTTTGTTTCCAGTTTTCACATTCCAATGATCAATGCATCTTGATTGTGTATTTGATTAATTCCAGGCAGCTGAAATTGATAAAAGTCTTCAGTTTCTTCACTTTTGCCATAGTGGTCAGTCTGTGAATTTGAATAATAGTCATATTAACTGGTCTTCTTTATAGGCATATGGGTGTTATCCTATCACTGATAGTGTTATACTTCAGGACAGATCTTGAAATGTTCTTTTTGACAATGAATATGCCTCTGTTATACTTAAATTTGTCATTCCTGGTAGAGTAGACCATATGATTGTTTGATTCAGAATGGCCAATACAGGTCCATTTAAGGTCATTAACCCCAAATTCATTGCTATCTAGTCAATTCTAACTCATAGCAACCCTGTAACACTGGGTACAACTGTTTCATAGAGCTTTCAAGGCTGTCACCTTTACAGAAGCAGGCCGACACATCTTTCTCCCACAGAGTGGCTGAAGGGTTTGACCACTGACCTTCTGGTTAACAACTGAGTGCTTCACCACTGTGTCATCAGGGCTCCTTAATGCCTAGGATATTCAAATGTTCCGTTTCATTCCTGACAACTTCCAGTTTTCAACAACATAATGGCAACTGTATGTGTTGACCTCACCGTATGGAATACACAGGAATAAGATTGATGGCATCTTTGGAAACAGATGATGGAGAAGCTTAAATATCTTCAGTCAGAACAAAGTGAGGGATCGAATGTGGAACAGACCATCAACTGTTCATATGCAAGTTCAACTTGAAGTTGAAGAAAATTAAAACAAGTCCACAAGAGCCAAGGACAACCTTGAGTATCTCCCACTGAAATTTAGAGGCTATCTGAAGAATATATTTAACACATTGAGCAGTAATTACTGAAAACCAGAGAAGTTATGGGATGACATTAAGAACACCGTATATGAAGATACAAAAGCTCATTAAAAAGACAGGAGAGAAAGAAAAGGACAAAACAGGTGTCAGAAGAGACTCTGAAACTTGCTCTTACACATAGACTAGCCAAAACAAAAAAGGAAATTACCACCTAAATGAGCTGAATGGTAGATGTCAGAGGGCAGCTCAAGAAGACGAAGTATGAAATGTGCAAAAACTTGGAGTTACAAAACTAAAAGGGAAGAACACTCAGCATGTCTCATGCTGCAGAAACTGAAAACTAAATTCAAGCCTAGAATTTCAGTATCAATGGAGTCTGTGAGAAAAATACTGAATGAAGCATCAAAAGGAATAAACGGAGCCACTGTACCAAACACAATCAATCAGTGTTCAGCCACTTCAGGGACAGCATATGATTAAGAACTGATGATACTGAAGGAAGCAATCCAAGATAACACTCAGAGCACTGGTCAAAAACAAGTCTCCAGGAACTGACAGAATACCAGCTGAGATGTTTCAGCAAATGGATGCAATGCTGGAAGTGTCTGTTAGTCTATCCAGTGAAATCTGGAAGACACTTACATGGCCAGCTGATTGAAAGTGATCCATATTTATATCATTTCCAAAAACAAGTGTTCAAACCAAATGCAGAAATTGTCAAGCCACAGAAAGTTGATTGTCTGTGTTTTATTGGCTATGTAAAGACATTTTACTGTGTGGATGATAGCAAATTATGGATAACACTGCAAAGAGTAGAAATTCCAGAACACTTAATTGTGCTTAAGTGGAACCTGTGCATAGAACAGAACAAACGGATATTCAGTGGTTTAAAATCAGGAAAGGTGTATACCAGGATTGTTTCCTTTCTCCATAATTATTCAACGCATATGCTAAGGAAATACTTCTAGAAACTGGACCATTTGAAGAATACAGAATTGGAAGAAGATTCATTAACAACCTATGATATGCAGATGATACAGCCTGCTTGCTGAAGGTGAAGAGGACTTGAAACACTGATAAAGATCAAAGACCACAGCCTTCAGTATAGATTACAGTTCAACATAAAGAACACAAAAATCCTCACAAGTGGACAAATAAACAACATCACAATAAATGGAGAAAAAAATTGTCAAGGATTTCGTTTTACTTGGATCAGTGCCAAAAATGTCACTCTGAGAACTAAGGTGCTTACCTAAAATGCATGAGACCCTGGTGGTATAATGGTTAAGTACTACAGCTGCTAACCAGAAGGCTGGCCATTCAAATCTTCCAGGACTCCCTGGAAACACTATAGGAGCAGTTTTACTCTGTCCTCTAGGGCCATTATGAGTCAGAATTGACTTGATGGCAGTGGGCAGTAGAATATGCATGCAAAAGCTGAACAGTAAGTAAGGTAGACCAAAGAAGAATCGAAGCATTTGAATTGTGGTGTTGGGAAAGAATATTAAATACTTCATGAACTGCCAGAAGAATGAAACCCTGGTGGCACAGTGGTTAAGAGCAGTTCAGATCTACCAGCTGCTCTTCAAAACCCTGTAGGACAGTTATGTCCTTTAGCATGGCTGTAAATTGGAATCAACTCAATAGCAATCGATTTTTTGCCAGAAGAATGAACAAATCTGTCTTGAAAGAAGTACAGCTAGAATGTTTCTTAGAAGTGAGAATGTTGAGATTTCATCTGATGTATTTTGAGCATGTCGTCAGGAGGGACAAGTCTCTGCAGAAAGACATCATGCTTGGTAAAATGCAGAGTCACCAAAAAAGGAAGACCCTCAATGAGAGGGACTAGCAGAGTGGCTACAACAGAGGGCCCAAACAGCAATGACTTTGATGATGGCACAAGACTGGGCAGGGTTTCATTCTGGTGTACAAAGGATTGCTGTGACTCAGAGTCAGCTCAGCGGCAGCTAACAACAACAATACGGTGGACAGCAGTAAGAATGCTATTTTCTCCCATGCTCTGCATTAATACCGTACACCTTGCTGTGGGTCAAAGGTTGATGCTCTGTTTCTTCTAAAAACCTGGTGAAATTTCATTAATCACAATGAAGTTCCAGGATCCCAGCTGTAAATCAATGTTGTATTTAACCAAAAATGAGCAGTCAGTTGTAACTTCTTCAGTAAACTGATGCAATTTAGTGCTTATGGAATTTATCTGTCTGGCGTATCTGCAGTCAAACATAATTTTAATTACACCTGTCACCCTCAGCCGCACTCACTCATTCTGTGCTAAATGTATCCGATAGAGGTATTCTGCACTGCAGGATTTTGCTGCTCAAAAGCCAAAGTTTGCTTTCTTGTAATTTGGGACGCTTCTAGGCACTTGAATTTCAGACAGAAACCACCTTAGTAGTATGTAAGGTGACTTCATAGTAAACATAAGTTGGTTGCATGTGTGACTGCAGAAATCTCCTGCAGACTTCCCGAATTAGCAAGTAGCCGTATATTAATATTGCTAATTAGATTTCAGTTTCACCATGTAACCTGCTATGGTTATGCAAATTTTACAGTCTTCATTTGCATTGTTCTGCAGAAGCATAGCCTGCTAATGATATTTGGTGTATTTGAGGGGTAGCAGTGCCTTCACACAGGACCTGTACATAGACCAAGAGGCAATTGTTTGAAAAGAATGAGAGCATACTATGTGATTTAAAATTAGGAAAGGTGTACACCAGGACTGTATCCTTTCACCATGCTTATTTAGTCTGAATGCTGAGCAGATAATCAGAGAAGCTGGACTATTAAGAAAAATGTGGCATCAGACCTGGAGGAGGATTCATTAACAACCCATGATATGCAGATGATACAACCTAGATTGCTGAAAGTGAAGATGACTTGAAGCACTTATTGATGAAGATCAAAGACTGCAATCTTAAACGAAAACAAAAGTCCTCACAACTGGACCGTCATACATTGAATTGTACTCCCCACCCCCACCCATGTGTGTAGCACCTTGGCAAGCCTTGATTTCCAGTACTGTGTGATTTTCCTATATGTTGTAAATCCTGCCTTTGTGATGTTAATGAGGGAGGGTGGATGGCAGTTGTGTTGGTGGGGTAGGGCTCAGTGTGTAAGACTGTGCTGTGCCTTGTGGCAATCTCTTGGGTTATAAAGGAAAGGAAAAGAAGCAGAAAGTTGGGGACCTCACACCAACAAGAAAGAAGCAGTGCTGGGACCACAGTGTATCCTTTGGAAGGGACCTTGGAGCCTTGTTCATCAGAAGTTCCCAGTCCAGGGGAAGACCGATGACAAGGACCTTCCCTCAGAGCCAACAAAGAGAGAAAGCCTTCCTCTGGAACTCATACCCTGAATTTAGACTGTTAGCTACTTCACTGTGTGGAAATAAATTTCTCTTTGTTAAAGTCCTCCACTTGTGGTATTTTTGTTATAGCAGCAGTACATGACTAAGACATGGACCAGTAAGCAATACTGTGATAAAGAAAGTATTGAAGTTGTCAAGAATTTCATTTTACTTTGTTCCCCGTTCAACACCCATGGAAACTAAACCAACCAAACTTACTACCACTGAGTTGGGTCTGACTCATAGCGACCCATATGTCAGAGTAGAACTGCCCCATAGAGTTTCCAAGGAATGCCCAGTGGATTTGAAATGCCAGCCTTTTGGTTAGCAGATGTAGCACTGTACCCACTACACCACCAGGGTTTCCGCCATGGAAACAGCAGTCAAGAAATCAAACAACATATTGCATTGAGCAAATCTGCTGCAAAAGAAAACCTCTTGAAGATATTAAAAAGCAAAGAAATCACTTTGAGGCCTAACGTACACCTGACCCAAGCCATGGTATTTTTGGTTGCCTCACATATGTGTTTAAAAGCTGAACAATAAATCAGGGGAGACTGAAAAAGAATTGGTGTTAGTGTTAAAGACTGGACTGACAGAAGAGCAAACCAATCTGTCTTGGAAAAAGTACAGCTAAATTGCTGCTTAGAAAGCTGGATGGCGAGACTTTGTCTTAAGTAGCTTGGACGTGTCATCAGGAGGGACTAGTCCCTGGAGAAGGTAGTTATGCTTGGTAAAGTAGAAGGTCAGCGAAAAAGAGGAAGACCCTCAATGAGACAGATTGACAGCAGTGGCTGTAGCAGTGGGCTGAAATACAGCAATGATTGTGAGGACAGTGCAGGACTGGGCAAGGTTTCATTCTGTTGTAAATGCGGGGCGTTGAGTTGGAATTGACTCAGTGGGAGCTAACAAAAACAGATCACCTCACCGAGCAGATACACTCTGTTCTCCTTTAAGTCTGTGACAGCAGAAAAGCTGAAAGGACAGGGAATGAGTATCACTTAGGATGACAAAGAATTGGCATTATTTCTACTGTGTTACAATTAAGGTATTGAATGTGTCTGGGCACTGAATTGCAGATGAAAGGATGACTTCCTCATTGTACCTTTTCTCCATCTGTAGCACAACGTGACTCTCATTTTCTAAATTATGCTAGGCACTGTCTGCTCTATGAGTCACCCTTTTCATGTCAGTTATTTTGAAGGACATGTTTTGTGTTGTTGATTTTTTAAGTACAGCAACTGTTAGCATGTCGCACTCTGACTTCAAGTCTGTCCCTAGATGACAGTTCAGGAAACGGCTACTAGATTTTCTTTTCAAGAGATCGCCATAGAAGCACACGGCCCTCTAGCCAAAATACAGATCCCATTCTCTGGTTGGTGGCTGGTTGGCAGTGAACCCGACCTTTCTGTTGTAGTGATGTCTACTAATTGGTGACTCAGTGGCAGTGGGTTTACGTACTGCATAACCAAAATAAACCACTTCTTTCTAATCTCAATGGCAGTGGGTTTATTTACTGCATAGCCAAAATAAACCACTTCTTTCTAGCCTAATGACCTTAGTGTTCTCAGTATTTACTATACAGATTATATTAATTTGTTTAATCCTCTTACTAACCCTATGAGGCATAGACGCATAGCAATATTATACAGGTCACCCATACTTAAAAAGCTACTAAAAGACAGAGCTAAGATTTGAACTCAGGCTGTGTGGCTTCAGGGTGTGTGCTATTAATCACCGCATCGTGCTTCCTTTCTTATTGGATCATCTTTACTGTTTGGGAGCCAGGGGCATCTCTAAGAAATGGGACAAAAAGAGAGAGGTTGGAGATGAAAGTTGAACCAAAGGATCCCACTTGTGACAGCTGCAGACACAGTTGATGAGTTCCCAGTCAACGAGCAGTGGAGAATTCTGTCTATGGCTTGTAGAAGGATGAATGAGCTCTAGAATAGACTGTGAACCAGTCAAAATCTTTGCTTTGTAACACTTTAAAGAAGGCTTTTCCAGCAGATTGGTAGCTGTTCTTGTTGTTAGGTGCTGCTGAGTGTGTTCCAACTCATGGTGACGTGTATAAAACAGAACAAAACGCTGCCTGGTTCCGTGCCGTGCCCACAACTGTTGTTATGCTGGAACCCGTTGTTGCAACCACTGTATCCATCTCATTGAGAGTCTTTCTCTTTTTTTGCTGACCCTCTACTTCACCAAGCATGATGTCCTTCTCTAGGGACTGGTCCCTCCTGATGACATGTAAGATGTAGTCTCACCATCCTTGCTCGTAAGGAGCGTTCTGGTTGTACTTCTTCCAAGACAGATCTCTTTGTTCTTTAGGCAGTCTGTGGTATATTAAATATTCTTTTCCAATGCCACAATTCAAAGGTATCAATTCTTTTACTGTCTTACTTATTCATTGTCCAGCTTTTGCATGCATATGATGCAATTTAAAATACTGTGGCCTGGGTCAGCCACACTTCTGTTTATCATGATGTTGCTTATTGGTCCACTTGTTAGGATTTTTGTTTTCTTTATGTTGAAGTGTAAACCTTACTGAAGGCTGTGGTCTTTAATCTTCATCAATAAAGGTTTCAAGTCCTCTTCACTTTCAGCAAGTAAGGTTATATCATATGCATAATGAAAGTTGTGAATGACTCTTCTTCCAATCCTGATGCTTGATCTTCTTCATATAGTCCAGTTTCTCAGACTATTTGTTCGACATAGATAGAATAGGTATAATGAAAGGATATAACTCTGAGGCACACCTTTCTTGACTTTAAACCATGCAGTGTCCCCTTGTTCTGTACGAACAACTACCTCTTGAACCATGTACAAATTCCCCATGCCCTGAATTAAGCGTTCTGGAATTTTTATTCTCTGCAGTGTTATCTGTAATTTGTTATGATCCAGATAGTCTAATGCCTTTGCATAGTCAGTAAGACAGAGGTAAACGTCTTTCTGATATTCTTTGCTTTCAGGCATAATCCATCTGACATCAGCAGTGATAGCCCTGGTTCTACCACCTCTTCTGAATTCAGCTGGAATTTCTGGCAATCCCCTGTCAATATACTGCTACAGCTTCTTTTGAATGATTTTCAACAAGATTTTGCTTGTATGTGATATTAATGATACTGTTCAATAATTTCCATGTTCAGTTGAATCACCTTGCTTTGGAATAGGCATAAGTATTTCTCTCTTCCAGTTGGCTGGCCAAGAAGCTGTCTTTCTTGGCATAGACGTGTAAGCACTTTCAGGGAGCATTTCCAGAGCTGCATCTGTTTGTTGAAACATCTCAACTGATATTCTGTCAATTCCTGGAGGCTTGTTTTTTGCCAGTGCCTTTGGTGCAACTTGGACTGATCAGTAGCTACTATTTATTATTTCCAGTGTACCATATGGCTTCCATGTGATATCATTTTCCCTGCTTGAAAAAAACCTGAGAAATACAAGTTTGACGTTAATCATCAAATTTTTACTTGGGGAAACTGAGATTCCCAGAGGTTAACCAGATACATAGCTAGATAGTGGAAGGACTGCTTTTCAAATCTTTCCTCCACTTGTCTTCAGGTAGCTTAAAATCATAGTTTATTCTGGTTATTCATTGCTGCATAAAAAACAGCTGTGAACTTGCTGGCATAAAATGACAATCATTTATTGACACTACCTGTCATGGTTCCAGGGGTTGATCAGGCTAAGCTGAATGGTTTCACTTGAAGTCTTTCATATGGTAGCTGGGGCTGGAGTCATTTTGAAGGCTTTCTCATTCCTGCATTTGGTGTTGATGGTGGCTATCAGCTAGCACCTCAGCTGGGGCTGTTGGCTGAAACACTTACATGTAGCCTCTCTTGGGCAGCTGGTTTCCAAAAGTGAGAATCCTGAGACGGAAAAGAGAGAGAGGGAGAAAGGCGAGAGGCAAAGAAATAGAAGCAGATGCTCTTTTATCTAGACTCAAACCTGGACTCTGAGGTCACAGAGCATACTCATATTCTGTTGACTTCATACTCTGTTGGCTGACAGAATTACAAAGCCTTGTCCAAGTTCAAGGAGAATGTAGACTTTGTTTTCTATGCATGCTGTGGTCATATTATTAGAAGACCATATTTTGGCCATCTTTGTAAAATACAATCCTCTACATAGTATTTTTCCAAGAAATACATTTGTTTCCTTCTAGAACTAAAACTTCGGCATCATGGAAACATTTTTGTTGGTATAAATGTTTCTCTTTAGACTTACTATTGGTATCAGCTGTTTTCTTGGTGAGATATTTGGGTATTTAAAAAAAAAATCAAGGGTGCTAATCAACTGAAAATATTTGTTCCTTCATTCCAAGCAGAGCATAAATAATTTAGACTAATTCTAGAAGTACTGGATGTAATTGTATAATATTGGAATAATTTGTACTATGCTGACATTGATTTCCCATTTTGGTATTTTCTAGTTAACAGAGAAATTCTCCCTCATGGCTACTATGTTGTAGTGAATAGTTCTATTTCTAACTAGCATAGTTATTCTTTTTAAGTTACTACAATTATTTTTATTTAGCATAGATTACCCTTTTTTATCTATGAAACATGTAGAAAGAATAAAGAGTAACAGTACAAAAGAACATCAGTGTTATCTACCAGAAACATTAAGAAATAGATCAGCGCTATTTGCTTTGAAGTCATTTCATGTCACTTGGTTACCTCATTGTCTTTCCTTCCCACTTTGAGATAACCATTTTCCTGATCTCTGTGTGTATTGTTCCATTGATTTTCTTTATAACTTAACAACATTTGAGTCACTTAATGACATTTTGTTTAGTTTTGCTTGTGTTAAAACAAGGCAGTAACTGGAATCATGCCGTGTATATTCTTTATTCTGTATTTCTGAGATTTATCCATGCTGTTGCATGCAGCTGAATTTCAGTCACATCCACTGTTAAATAGTATTAAATTTATCAACAGCCCATAATTTAATGATGTATACTGTTGTTTGAGAGAGATTTCTTTTTCTCATATTTTTCTGTTAGGAATAGTGCTGATGTGAACATTCTTATACATGTCTCCAGATACACATGTACAAAAGTTTTTCTAGGCCATATCCTTGGGAATGAAATTGCTGAGGTATAATATATACCAGTTTCCAACTTTACTAGAAATGCCAAATTGTGCTCTGCAGTGATTGCTCCATTTTACACTTACATGTATTATCAGTATATGGAAGCTTTGGTTATCTTAATCTCCATCAACTTTCTGTTTTTTAATATTGTTAATGTTTGCCCTCCTGATACATATCAAATGCCATCTTACTGTGGTTTTCTTTGGCATTTCTGAGCATCTTTCCTTGTATTTGTTTGTCATTCTGGCTTCCTTATTAAGTTCCTTTTGTTACATTGTTGATTTTTGCTGTATTGAGTTGTCTTTTATTTATTCATAGAATATTATTCTCTTGTGGATACTTTTTTTCAATTATCTATGCTTCCAATATCCTTGTCTAATTTGTGGATTTTTCTTTTTTAATAATAAAAAACAAAGAAAACACAGCTATTAAGTTGGTTCCAACTCATAGTGACCGTGAAACCAAAACAAACAAACAAAAAAGAAAATCCAATGCCATCAAGTCAATTCCGACTCCTAGCAAACCTACAGGGCACGCTAGAACAGCCCCATAGAGTTTCCAAGGAGCACCTGGTGGATTCAAACTGCTGACCTTTTGGTCAACAGATGTAGCATTTAACCACTATGCCACCATGGTTTCCCGTGTTGACCATAGAGTAGTATTAAGAAAGTATTAAGAAACAGATCAGTGGCATTTGCTCTGAAGTCATTCTGTGTCATTTTGTAACCTCATTGTCTTTCCTTCCCACTTTGAGATAACCATTATCCTGATCTCTGTTTATTGTTCCATTGATTTTCTTTATAGCTTAACAATATTTGAGTCACTTAATGATATTTTGTTTAGTTTTGCTTGTGTTAAAACATGTTAGTAACTGGAATCATAGTGTATATATTCTTTTACTCTGCTATATTCCTGAGATTTATCCATGCTGTTGTATGTAGCTGGATTTCAGTCACAGCCACTGTTAAATAGTATCCACTGTTAAATAGGTAGAATTGTCCAATTTTTCAGCCTTTCCTTATTGGTTGCTCTTTTGAGTCTTAGAGAAAAAAAATCTTGCACTGTCTTGGCATCATAAAGTTATTCTATTATTTTCTTCTAAATGCTTTCTAATGTTTCCTTTGATATTTAAATTGACAGTATACCTTAAACTGTCAGAATTACAAGTCTATCTGGTTGTGGTCTACTCAGAAGGTACTGAGAGCAGAGCAGAACAGCCAGAGCTCCGCAGCAGAGCAACATCATGCATTCCTCTCTGTAAGACTTTTTTCAGAAGTCCAGGCAGCACTCAGATAGTTGTTTAGGAGCTTTCGCTGTGTGATTCTCTCCTCCCACGATATACAAGGAGACAGACCCATATTGGAAAGTCTTGGTTTACCTGAAAAGTTTTCATATCCTGTATCAGCTGTTAGCTCTTATAACAACCCTGTACACAGTAGCTTCTAGGGTCACTACAAGGACCATGCCAGTTATAACCTATTGCACACAGAGCCCTAAACTACACATTCTTTTGAGTATTTAAAGTTTTTTCATTCCATGTACAGTTTACCAATCAGGGGTCATTTTTGCTGTAAGTATGTAGCCTAGCCAAGTAGCTGAAATGCCCCTAATTAGGATAAAAGTGGAAGAGAGCTAGCAAGTAGACCATGGGCATTTAAATTCTCAACCATGAGGGTTGTTAACACTTTATTCACATATGTTGTGGCACATATTGGTAGTTGTGCAATTGTATGTGTTTTTTAATAACCGTTTGTCCCAGAATCATTTATTGAACTGTCCAATTTCAGTTGGACTTCGTCTTTGTAATGTCTACTAGTATCTGCATTGATAACCCTGTATTCATTCCTGACATTGGTTATTTGTGCCTTATCCTTTTTTCTTTATTAGTCTTACCAAAAATTTAACATGTTTATTGGCATTTTCAAAGGGCAAGCTTGGTATAATTTTAGAGTGTGTCTGAGGATGTATTATTTTCAGTAATTCTTAGTGCTTTAAGTTCTGATTCTTAAGAATTCTAATAATAAAATTTTATTTTTGATAACCGAGCTACAAAAGCCTCCTTTTAGTTGGTATGTACCTACCCACCCACTGCCACTGAGTTGATGCTGACTCATAGGGACCCGTCAGTATGGAGCAGAACTGCTCCATAGAATTTCCAAGGAGTGCCTGGTGGATTCAAACTGCCAACCATTTGGTTAGCAGATGTAGCACTTAACCAGTATGCCACCAGGGTTTCCAGTATATACCTAGCATACCCTTATTTTAGTCTTTTCATTAGCCATTCTTTATCCTTTTGTCTTAGGTGTTTGTCTTACTAGATGGCTTTAACAAAGAGAAATTTATTCTCTCACATTCTAATAGGTTGCAAGTCTAAATTCAGGACATCAGCTCCAGGGGAAGGCTTTCTCAATCTGTAGGCTTGGAGGAAAGTCCTTGTCATCAGTCTTCCCCTGGTCAAATTGCTTCTAAGGTACAGAAAATTGGGGTCTAAATGAAATGCTGTGGTCCCAGTGCTGTTTTCTTGGTAGTAAGAAGTCCCCTTGTCTCTCTGCTCAGAAGATACCAGCTCAAGATGCAGTCCAGTCCTGTAAATTAAGTTCTGCCTATTAACGTAACGGCTGCCTACATCACCTTATTAAATACAGTACAGGTAGGATTTACAACACATAGGAAAATCACATCAGATGGCAGAATGGTGGAAAATCACACAGTACTGGGACTCATGGCCTAGCCAAATTGGTACACATAATGTTTGGGGGACACAGTTCAATTCATGACAGTATCTGTTAACAGCAGAAAGCTAAATTTTCTTTCTCGTTTCATGCCATTCTTCGTCTTAACCAATGCACTCAATCCGTATTATCTACAGTAATCATACACTTTTAGTAATATTTTCTGCTTTTCTTTTTCTTTCCCTTTTTCCTACTTTCATTTTTTCTCTCCATCAGTTTTGAAGTTAATCACCTTCTTTCTATTTTATTAGTGATGAATTCATAAACCTTAACTTTAAGTATTTTACTTAACTACTAGCCTATTGCTATCAGATTGATTCTGTCTCATAGCAACCCTATAGGACAGAGTAGAACTGCCCCATAGGGTTTCCAGCTAGCAGCTGGTGCATTCAAACTGTTGACCTTTTGGTCAGCAGCCAAACTCTTAGCCACTATACATCAGGCCTCCATATTTTACTTAGCAGAGCCTAAAATCAATCAGGATCTTTGCCCTCCTCTCAGATACAAGGAGGGTTCTGTGGATACTTGAGTTCTAATTTATGTGCTCTTGTTGACATGTGTTTGGGTTCCTCTTTTTCTTTTTGTAGATTTATGGGATGTTATTGTTTCATGCAGTTAACATCTGTTTAATTTTGCCTACATACTTGCCTTTGACTTTGACTGTCATCCCTTTTTGTACTTCAAAAGTTCTGTCCAGGGACATTGCCTTCTGTCTGATGTATACCTTTTAGAAATTCCTTTAACGAGGGTCTGTTTGGTAGCAAAGTATTTCAATTTTGTTTGCCTGGAATATCCTTATTTTTCTATTATTCTAGGGATAACCTAGGGAAATAACATTCATTTAAGATACAGACATATATTTAAGGTACGGTGATGTTCTTCACAACAGACACAGTTGTTCTCTATTATAGACCAAAACAAATGACAGACTTGCACATTCAATAGTAGGAAACTAGCTAATTTTACAAATGTATCCATATAATTTTATATTATACTACCGTAATATATCATGTGTTTACAGATTACAAGATGACATAGGAACATCCTCTCAGTCCAATAGTGAAAAAGAGCTAAGTACCAAGCTGTGTGTATATGTAATACAATACAGCACTCACATGAATACCCAGAAAAGAGACTGGGACAAAGATAGCAAATGGTTAAAATTGCTTTTATTTCTCAGTAGTTGAAGAGAAGGGCAATTCTGATGTTCATTTTTATGCTTTTCAGTGCTTTATAAACTTTCCGCATCAGCAGCTATAGCATTTATAATTAAAAACAAGATATTTATTTTAAAAATGACTCATAATCAAAATGATTTTCAGGAAAACTGGATCATTTACACTCACATCCCACATCCCAGTAGTATATGAATAGCAGTTATATTTTTAATATTTTCCAGTTTTACAACTGTACTGTAGTATTTCATTGTTTTTTCAATTTATTCTTTTATTACTATTGGAGTTGAGCACTTTTGTGTATGTGTGTTTCTTGGCCATTTGTATTTCTTCTGTCTCTGGAACAGTTGTTCATGCCCATTGTCAGTTTTTCAATTACATTCTTAATGGTTTTCCTATTGATTTGAAAATAATTCTTTATATATGAAGAATATTGACCCTGCCTTTTTTCAAGCTGTTTTTTAACTTGTCTTTTAATGTTGTTTATAGTGATGTGGTTGTTTTCAAATTTTTAATTTTAAAAATAATTCAGATATACATCTTGAAAAAAAGGAGAGAGGACAAGGTAAAATATACCTTTAAAAATCCTAATATACATTTTGATAGTTAGGAGACAAAATACCTAAGATATACCTCTGACGGAAGTTTCAGGTGTAAATAAGCGATAGAAGAGGAGGAAGCACAGTGTTACTTTAGAGTTATAACTGACTAGGGGCTAGAAAGGCCTAATTTGAACCATCAATTCTCAGTGAATATACAGATCCACATATTTATATCTGTCTATTTAATTATATATTAGTTATTGTACCTTTCTAAAGGTATAATTATTCAGTATCATCTTAAGATATATTCGAGGGAAGTAGACACAGTGAGAAGAAAGGAAGGCAGCAGAAAACAACAACTCTGTGCAAGATAAAGATTTGTACATCTTGACCACTAACCTAAAAGTTAACAGCTCAGAAGAAAGGCCTTCTGATTTTCCTCCATAAAGATTCCAGCCAGGAAAACCCTATGGTGCACTTCTACCTCTGTATACACGGAGACTCCATGAGTCAGAATAAACTGTCAGCAATGGATTTCGTTTTATAATAGCAATTAACTCAGTGATTTTTCCACCTTATACCAGTAGTCCAGGTGGCGTAGTAGTTAAGAGCTATAGTGGGTAACTACAAGGTTGGCCACTTGCACCAACCACTCCTGGAAACCCTATGGGGCAGTTTTACTCTGTCCTGTAGGGTTGCTATGAGTCAGAATCAACTGGATGGTGATGCTTTTTTGTTTCTCTGTTATTTGTTTTTACCAGTGGTCCTGAAATTTGAGCTTGTGTCTGTTTCTTCCTTTCTATCACCATGATCTTCACTCAGCTGTGAACAGCACAAAGTAACGCTCTTTTCTCTTCTAGACCAGGGTTCTTCAACCTCAGCACTGTTAATATATACAGTTAAATGATTCTTTATAGTGAGGGCTGTCCTGTGCATTGTAGGATGCTTAGCAGAATCTCTTGCCTCTCTACCCATTATATGCCAGTAGCACTGTTCCAGTTGGGACAACCCACTGTGTCTCCAGACATTACCAAGTGTCCCATGGGAGACTAAATTGCTCCTAGTTGAGAACTATTGTTCTAGGCTAAAGCTGACACAGGTCAGGGAAAACTGCAGGTTTCCTCTTAAACTTTTGGAGTCTTTAAGTTGAATGGTAATTTGCAGAAAATTCAGGCTCCGTTTGTGTTGATGGCATTTCAAGGGGATTGCAGTTGGTTGTCTTCAGCTCTCTGGTCCATGAAGCGGGGCTATACCAAGTCTTTTAATAAACATATGCTTTCAATTTTTATACTCTATTTTATTGATAATTTTGTTATTTCTTTCATTGCTTTAACATGTAGAATCTTTCCTTACTCATCCTTTAATAATTTAATTGTTAATTGTTTTTACTATAAGCCTTTAATCCCTGTGAAACTTACATTGATGTGCATTATGAGGTGAGACTTCAACTTTGTTATTTTTTTCTTTGAAAATAACAAATGTAATTATGCCATTGGTTGAACAATTCCGTTATGATGCTCCTTAAAGCATTCATTATGTTAATACTTCTACAGAGTCACGCATTTTTTTTTATGGTTTTGCCTGAAAATTCTTGCAATACTATGGTGTATTTAATTATTGGAATAAAGAAGTACTTTACACATTTTTAGTTTCCATACTTGTACCATACTAGGTGCTGGAAATAACTTCATGTCAAAATTTGTTTCTAGTTTTCTTTTGTGTTGATACCACAATATGACTTAGGGCCTTGCAGACTTGGCCAGAGCTGCCAGAAGGAGCCAGCCGTGCAGTGCCTCAGGTGTGCATGAGCATACAGGGTAGTTCCGTGGCTTTACTCACCATTAATCCCACCCTCAGTTCTCTTGTTTCCCCTCCCATGTTCCCCTCTGAGTGCCTGTTGTGAGGGTGAGGCAGTAGAGTGCTGATCAGGGAAAAAGATGGGACCAGGAGATAGCAGCTTAGCACAAGCTATTTCTTGGGACCCAAGCTCCTCTACAGCGGGAGGTCTTCTAGAGGTAAGAGGAGAGTCCTGGGGTCAGAAAACTCCTAATGACAGATATAACTGGGAGTTCTTATAACAAGGTTTCATCTTATCTAGGGCTAGCCAATGTTGGGTACATTTTTCCAGATATGTAAAGCAGGCAGGCTTTAAATGGCTAAATTTGGGCCATTTTTTAAATAATTGAATGTATATAGATTTGGCACTAGTGGGTGTTTCCGGAGGTCGGATTGCTACAAAGAAGTAAACAACTTAGACCCAGTGCAAAAAGGTCTTTTTTGACTCATTTATCCAGTTTTCACACCCTGCCCCCATCCCCAGGGCAGTCTCACAATCCTGCCTACCTGGGGCTGCACTCAGCTGATATTCCTGATTCTTCTCTTCTGTAATAATACACCGGATGGCTTGGTTCCTAGGCAGCTTCGTTTAGTGCCTGAGCAATCTCTCCTTGCCCTAACTTTCATAAACCCTCGGGTTAGTTGATTGGTTTCCTTCCAGAAGTTTAGAGAAATGCGCTAGCCTTCTGTGGTGAAAACCTAAGCATTAGAGGATCTCTTCCCATTAGAGGAAATCCTAGAGTGGCATAGTGGTTAAGTGTTATGACTGCTAACCTGAGGGTTGTCAGTTTGAATCCACCAGGTGCTCCTTGGGAACTATAGGACAGTTCTACTCTGGCCCATAGGGTCCCTATAAGTCAGAATTTACTCAGTGGCAGTGGGTTTCTTTGGGGTTTCCCATTAGAGCTTGCAGACATCAGTCGCTCTTAACCAAGTCCCTGTAATCTGGGCTCTGCTTCTGGGCTCGGGCTTTCTAAGTCTGCTTATTTTGAAAATGCTATTTCAATTTGAACATATGAATGAATTGTCCATTCAGCTCCCTAACTGATTGAAGAGTCCAAAGTCAGTAGACCAGAGAGTGAATGTTCTAGGAATACCTGACTTGTAAAATACCCAATACATGCCATGTTCGTGCTTGAGATGTTACATGATACTTAGCTGATCTTCATGACAGTACGTGAGGCTGAACATTATTCATTACTATTATTACTATTGCTGATATCCAGATGACTAACATCTCAGAGCTCACAAAGACAGCTTGTGGGTTATGTTCTTATTTGCAAAGTTCCAGACACAGGAATGCTGAGGAGTTTGTTAATGGCCTGGTTTTACCATAGACCAAGACAGTGGTCTTGTTCCAGAGTAACATTTACATCCTGATCACGTAACTCTTCACTATGTTTGTTTTTTCCCTATTTAGCTGCAAAGTCAGCCTGCCAAACTCTACCCATTTCTGTAAGAGTATCCTTTAGATTCCAAATCCTGGCTCCCAGTCTTGCAATGCTTAGTTTTCTTTCTCTCCATACCCTCAGACCTGGCCAGGTTCCTGTCAAACAGTGTGTGATGATGCTTAGTGGCATGTGCTTAAGTGCTAAGGCCTTTTCAGATAGTGTCCTGGCCTAGATGACATTAAAAACAGCCCCATTCAGTCCCCCCACCCATTGACTTCCTATGTCCCGAGGAGCAGACCACACACATGACCCAGAACAGATCTGTCAACTCCTGAGGACTTGAACAGAGGAGCATGGTTTGGAGCTTTCCTCCTCTGTGGCCTGTTGCATTGCTGTGTGTGTGTACACAGCTGGACAGACCCCACTTTTCTTCTGCTCGAGAACTGGCAAGGAGGGCCACTGTCACCAGCAGGACTTCCTAAGGCCCTGCATGCTTTTCCCAGCACAGCGTTAGTAGCCTTCAGTCTTCTGCTTGGGAGAAGAAAATCTTGCAGGAAAACCTGCACTGAAAAAACTGATGGCTTTTCTTAAAACAGTGAATATCACCAACACTTACGTCGGAATCCCTGCTCTCTGCTCTTTGAAAGCAGGCTGATTCCCCTTCCCAGGACTAAGGTGGTAACTGTGCAACAAATGTTTCTCCTCAGCTGCTTAAGCTTCCTCTTTGTGGAAGTGGAAAAATGAGTCTGTCAGAATTCACTTTTAGAGGCAGAGGTGATTTGACTCTGTTCCAGCCTAACTTCCCAGGAGCAGAACCCATCCATTTTGGAGAAGAGTCACCTCCAAATGAATGCGTCTTTTCTTCTCCTGACAGACTTTCTCTGTGAGACCCTCACTGCATACAGAATAACAACTGTTGGAGAAATGGGTGGTTTGTGCCTGATTCATCAGGGATTTGGACATCATTACAGAGGATTAAAAAAGCAAAACATGCTAAATAAAAAATGATATAGTTTGACCCTTTCAGGAATTTGTTCTCATCAGTATTTTAATATCCCTCATGACTGAAAATTGGATTAATGAGTCTTAGCTATGTACATATTCTATTATGGGTGATAAGCTCAAGCATATTGACACAGAAAGTCCCTCTTCCAGATAGGTATCAGGGATTTGAGGGTATCTCCCTCCTCTCCCTCTATCTTGGATGCAGTAGTCTGGACACAGCAGCCTTAACTAGCTGATAAATTATGTTTGAGGCCACATTTCCAATTAGATTGCAAATCTCAATATACCGAATCTCCCCTCCCCCAGCCCACAGACAAGCAAGGACACATGCATGAACCTGAACGTCTTTAGTCTATACCCCAACTTGGGACCATTTTGGTGGAGGAGAGCTGGGCTCATTGCTGTCTGCTTGCTCTGTGCTATCAGGCCACCACTGCCTTAGCGACCTACTGAGCTCCTCTGGGTAACATTCAGGCTTGCTGATATGTCTCTTATTTAATATTAATAATTAATAACAGATATTATTAATAATATCTGTTTTAATATTCTGGTTCTTGCTTAATTCTGAGCATAGTTGAGATTAATCTTACATGCAGTCCCCAAGTATAACCCGTAGTGATAACACTCAGTGTTGTCAACAGCAACAATATAAAAAAAAAGAAGTGTTTCATGCTTCTCAAACCATTTTGACCTGAAATTATGTCTATAGATCCAGATGCCCCATGTCTAGAAGAGTAAGAATATTTCTCCTACTGTTATTTAAATTCTAAAAATATTTATGGTGGATGCAGAGAGGAAAAAAAAAAGTCATTACTATCCCGTTTGTTAGAGAAAGGGAATTCATGGAGGAAGAGATTGCATACATTGTATAACTGAATAATCTTCTTCTAGGCAAATGTGTCCTGAACTGGGTTCTTCAGAGCTGTAAGATATTAATTGATATCCTCTACAAAAAAAAGGTGTTCTGTGGTCATATAAATTAGGAAACCTCTAGGTCGAACAAGTTTAAACACATCTTCTCTAACATGAGACTCCGCTGCACAGGTCAAAAGAAGAGAATGTTTGCCAAATGAATCTGACCACGAAACTCTTTTCTGGAAATACTCATATGCACTGGACTCTGGGAAGTGCTGCCCTAGTCTTCAGCATCCTTTGAACCTCACTGGACTGCTTTTGTCTTACTCACACCTACATACAAATTCTTAGCCCTAAAATCACAAATTGATGGATGTATGTGAATTGCAGAAAATTAGAAAGCAATGGCAAACAAAAGGGAAAATGATAACCATGATCCTCCCAGGTAACAGATGCATTGCTAATCTTTTATAGTATACCTTCTCCTTTCTTCCTCTCTTTTCTGTCTCTCACCTTACTCTGTAGATACACATTGTCCATTTCACATTATACAAGTGAAATAAAGCCATATATATTTTTATAATCTGTTATTTTTTACTTAATCTGTTTTTGAAAAAACTGTCAGTGTTGTGATATCTTTATCATAGTTTAACAGCTTCTCAGTGTTCAAATGGTTTGTCCCATAATTGAATTCTCTAATAGTTACAAATTTAATTTTAGTTGTGGCAGGTCCCCTCCCCTCCCATATTATAAGCAATGGAGTTGTATTAGAACAACTAAATCTTTGCAGCCATCTGTGCTTATTTGACTTAAGGTTCATATGAAACCTACCAATGGGTCATAATTTTCATTGACTTTTCCCCTCGTCCAGAGACAGAATCTTAATTAGAACTAGCTCTAAAGCTGTTAGTACCAGGTCTCTTGTTATTAGGTTAACTGTTGCATGGTTTCATGGTTAGGAATGAAGGATCTGGAGTCAGAAAGCTTTGGTACAAAGCCTGACTCTGCTACTTAATGCTTCACTGAGCTTGACCCTAGCTATAAAATGGGGAGAATAATAGCTGCCTCAGTGAGCTCTGAGAATCATGGAAGTGTGTGTATGTGTGTGTGTCTTGGGAGGATGGGAAGGCAGAGAAAGGGGAATATATTGGGCACGAGAGATCACCCAGACTCCCACAAAGCCCAAGCCCTTCTTCTCCTAGCTCTTCTTCTATTTCTGGCAAAAGGAACCACTTTTTAAATAATGAGAATAGAGGACATAGGATCTGACATGGCTATGGCTGTGGCTTAAGCTCTACAACTTACTAGCACCACAACCTTAGACAAATTATGTAACTTCTTTCTGGTTCACAGTCTATAAAATGGATAGTAACTGAAATCTCTACCTCATGGACTTGACGTAATGATTCAGTGAGATCATATTTTTGTGTATTGTGACTCTCATCTAATAAGCAGTCAGTGGCAACTTGAAAAAAAAATCACTTAACCTCTTTAAGCTTTAGTTTCTACATCAGTAGATATAATGATTCCCAGTAGGTTGTCACCAGGACCAGAATTAAATGAAAAAAAGCAAACAACAACAAAAGAAAAGAAAGTGCTAGGCACAGATCGTGACAATAAAAAAGAAAAAAAAAACTGTTGCCTTCGAGTCGATTCTGACTCATAGTGACTCTATAGGATAGAATAGAACTACCCCAAAGGGTTTCCAGGGAACATCTGATGGATTTGAATTGCTGACCTTTTAGTTAGCAGCCAGACTCTTAACCACTGCAATAGCAGGGTTTTAATACATAGCAGTGCTCGTGACATGTTATTGTACCCAGTGGATAGCATTGCTAAACATGGTATCTTTCACACAACTAGGCTGCACTGGCACTACTTAGGGTCTTTGCAGTACTGTTGACATTTGGAGTATTGTGAGTTAGGGACCCCTTGGATGCAATGCTTGCAGGCAAATGGACCACCTTTATTTTGGTTTGCTAATTGGAAACCACTCAAGCCCAAGTACTGACTTGACCTGTCCAGGATTTTAAAGTACACAAAGCTGGCTTGTAAGGTCACCCTTAGTAGAGTGATACTTTTCAGTACATTTTCAGTGCACTTTATGACTGATCAGATATTGGAAAGTATGAGGCAACAGGTCCTAGCGGAGAATGGAAAAGAAGTATAATAGATGGCTGAGGTACTGTAGCTACTGCATTGCTTTTTGAGCTAAAGGTGGGCCTGGAATTCTCTGTCTGGCCCCAAAGAGAAAAACATATGCTGGGAAATTGTGTGAAGCATGAGGAGTCATAGTGGAATTGAGTTTAAAATATACATCATGAATTCAATCTCAAGGCATGTTACAGACTATATAATCCCTTGGAGGCTCTCAGACTCCTTAACACCACTTAAAATTAGATGTGTTCAAATTCTTGCTCACGCCACCCCACGGTACACGTTGTAAACCATTATTTTCCACTCATATCTGAGTTCAAACCAATAATTCTGTATTCTGTACAGAATGGCACCACGGCAGTGAAGTTTCCTTGGAAGGTATCTTTGTTTTCTTCAATGCTCTGAAGTGTGAAGTCTACATAATTTGCTAAGTGCATCATGTTTACATATGCATAAACCATTTACCTCCAAATCACCATCTCCTGCCTGTGCTATTGGCTGGATGCTTAAAGAAAATGAAGCTTAATTTTCTGTAAGCAGCATTCCATGGTTTCCAAATAAGCTCATAGAGACATAGATAAACGAAATTACTTCGTGCTAACTATCCAGACAGGAATAAGCCAGGGCTGAAACAACCCAGGTGTGCGGAGTTGTTCTAGCATCCCTCAATCACATACACAAACACAAAATGAGATCCCAGGCCCCCTGGGCTGCTGCCAGGCTGGGGTGAGGCCTGAGGTTTTAGCAGAGCCAGTTAGCTGGCATAGACTTGATTTCAGCCGATGGAACCCCAATTCAGAGTTATCATGTTGGTAACTTTTTTTCCTTAGAGAAGGGAGTCAGCAGCATATCAGGGGTAGGAGCACGAGGCCATCCTTTGCAAAAGCAGGAATCCCTGGGTAGCGCAGACAGTTAATGCGCTCAGCTGGACCAAAAGGTTAGAGGTTTGCTTGGCCATGAGGCACCTCCGAAGAAAGAGCCAGTGATCCACTTCCCCCAAATCAGCCACTGGAAAAACCCTGTGAAGCACAGTTCTCTGATACACGAGGGCGCCACTGAGTTGATGGCAAAGTGTACACAAATAAGTAAGTGCAGGTGGACTAAAGAGTATGAGCTTTAAGTGTTTGGTTCTGAGTTCAGGTGTTGGCTTTGACCCCTACATGTGTAGGGCAAGTGGGAGAAGTTGGGGGCACAGTTCCTAACCTGCTCTAAAGTATCAAGTCAAATCCGTTGCTGTGAAATCAGTCCTGGTTCATGGAGACCCCATGTGTTAGTTTAGAACCACTCATAGGGCTTCCTAGGCTATCATTTTCACAGAAGTGGATTGGTAAGGCCTTTCTCCCACAGATCCACTTGATGGATGGCTTGGAGCCACTCTTTCCATTAGTACTCAGGAGCAAGCTGTCGGTGGCACTCACCCGTCTTTGAACCTGCGTAGGCCTTGGCATTCTCAGCAGTGAAATGGAGACAAGAGAGCCGTCCTCCCAGGGCGTGCCGAGCCCCACCAAGACAAGTCCATCTTTGTGTGTACTCGGTATCCCAGCATGTGGCCTACGTGTATTCTCCCTTCCTCTTCCCCAGCCTAGTCCAGTCTTCTTTCAACTGGAAGTTATTCCTGGGTGATGGCTGTAACTCTGTTTGTTCTTCATCCTGAAAGTTGCGTGCTGACCCTTTTTTGTGTGACATTTTCCCCATGTTTATCCTTGAGGCTTTCATGGTAAGGGGAGCAGTGCGTTCACTCAGCTTGAAGTATTCATATTCTTTCCTTTGCTTCTTCACAAAATGTGTCAATGCTGACTTTTGACCAGCCCTGGGAATGGGTACAGATATGACTATTGCAGGGTCCTGGCTACATCAGATTTTAAAAATCAGAAGGAAAGACAGGTCATGGAAGAGCAAAATACAAGTTTAAGGCCCTGGGGACACCCAAGGAGATAGAATTTTCCTGGGTGCATGGAGACAGAAGATAGCTGCACCAAGTTTGATGCTTCCTGTCGATGAAGTGGGAAACAGCATTGTGGGAGACAAAACTGCTTATGTCTTCACTGTTAGAATTCCTCAGCTTAGTGACAGGATAGCAGTTTTCTTTTGCAAATAAGGAAAAGGGAGACTGAGCACCAGGCAAAGGCTGTGTCCAAGTCATCTCTGTATCTCTCAGGGTGTCTGAGTCAGGGAATACTGGAATTAGATTTAGTCCTGCGCAAGGTCACAGGGCAGAAACCCTGGTAGCATAGCAGTTAAGTGCTATGTCTGCTAACGAAAAGATCGACAGTTCAGATCCATCAAGTGCTCCTTGAAAACTCTATGGGACAGTTCTACTCTGACCTGTAGGGCTGCTGTGAGTTGGAATTGATTTGACAGCAGTGGATTTGGTTTGGTTTTTTTTAAGGTCATAGGGCAGGAAGGAGAATGTCACACAGATTGTGTTGATTAAAAAATCCTGAGTTTGGGACTATTTTTCCCTTTTGAGTTTAAAAAGAGAAATGTCAGCATGTGCGTGAGAACTAATGGATTGGTGCAAACTGTCTTCAGTTACACAGCTAACAAGTCTCCTGAGGTTGTACCATTCAAGGCTTCTGCCACCTCCTGGCTATTGCCCTGCACTGCACCGGTTCGTTCCTTCCTTCGCTTTGTTCATTCAACAAGCATTGAGCAACCACTTGTGTTGTTTTCCCGCACAGTGCTGAAGACAGCTGAGCTAGAAACACAGTCCCTGCATTCAAGGAGCACACAGTTAAGTGGCAGACACAAAGAAAGAGACTTTGATTTTTTTTGAAGAGGCATACATATCAAAAGGAATACAAAAGAAAATTTTTTCTGCCCAGTTCTGTTTACCATCTGTCCAGCTGTTACCTAGTCTCCCTGAAACAAAGCCATTATTAATAGTTTTGTAAATATCCTTAAAGTTCCTTCATGTATATAAGAAGTAAATGCAAATACAGACTTTAATGCACTGCTGTCCCTTTTGTTAAATGGATGGTAGTATATGATCACATTGTTTGGCACTTTGTTTTTTTCTATGCTTTCATAGCATAGAAATAAATAGCTGTGATTTTCCATTGAGTGGATGTACTATAATTGATTTCACCATGGACATTTGCATTATTTCCAGTGTGGTGCTATTTCATAACCATGCTGCAGTGAATAACCTTGTACATGTCATTTCACATCTGTGTGCATGTGTAGGTTACAATCCCACAGTGCAACTTCAGAGTCAAAATATATCTAACAAACTATCTCAGTCACAATGTCATTATTCTGTTTCTTTTAATGAGTATAAAGTCAGGTTTTGCTTTGTGATCAGTCTGAAAATAAACTCTTATTCTTTTAACAGATGAATTTTAACCCAATTTAGATTTATTGATGTAAAAGTTATGTTTCCTCCTGCAAGCTCTGACATTTTTGTAATGTCTTATCTTCCTTTCACTGAGAGTTCTGTCTTCTTAGTATGTGGAAGAGTGTGTATGTATAATTCTTCTGATGTTTAGGAATGTTATCACTGTAAGCAGCGGTAGTATCAATGTGATCCCTCTTTCTTTTTTGAAACCCTGGTGTGTAGTGGTTAAATGTTACATGTGCTAACCAAAAGGCAGTTTGAATCTGCCAGGCACTCCTTGGACACTCCATGGAGCAGTTCTGCTATGGCCTAGAGGGTCGCTGTGAGTCAGCATTAACTTGATAGCAGTGGGTTTGGTTTTCTTTTTTTACCTCTCCTTCCCCTTTCCCTTTTACTACTTGATAATAATATGGTTATCCTCCTAGGGTCACCTTAGTTTTATAAAATACATTCAGACTTGTGTTACTTGATCTGTTATTTTTTCATGCTTTCATCTGACCCCCAACTATTATAAATAAGACATTCAGCAGACTTACACTACTTTACATCTTCCTCCTCCTTTTTCCTCACATTAGTGTGTGTGTGGTGTCGTTTCTTTATTGCTAGGGCATAGAGCATTTGTAGTCTTATCTGTCACTGCAATCTTGACCTTTGTTCATTAGTAAATGATAATGTTTCCCAGGTCGTCTCTGTGATTGGCTAAAGTTAGTCCCTCTGCTAGCTCTTCTGCAAGGGTTCATGGGAGCAACATGCTCTGAAGTCTTGTATTTTTAAAACTAGTTTTCTGTAGTATTTATTCTCAGAAGATAGGTCAGGTTGATGTAAAAACTTCAACTTTCTTTTGGGACTATCTTACAGATATTGCTCTATTGGCTACTGGCTTCGAATACTGTGATACAATGTGAGGGCAGTCTTATTTCTGTTTCTCTGGAGGAAACCCTGGTGTTATGGTGGTTCAGAGTTTGGCTGCTAGCCAAAAGGACCACACTTCAAATTCACAGGTGCTTAGAAACCCTATAGGGCACTTCTATTGTATCCTATAGGGTTGCTATCGGTCAGTGTATATTTTTAAAATCCTATAACTTCATTAGGATGGATATATCTTAGTATTGACCTTCAAGGTCAGTTTCCTTTGACTTACATGGTGCCTTTTCAATATGTAGATTGAACTCTTTTATTTCAAGAATTGTTTAACAAATTGTGTTTTAAGTGCCTGTGTTGTTTCGTTGTTTTGTTTCTTCAGAGGCTTCAGTTAGGCTCCTGGGATTTCTTTGCTTATTTATAGCTTGTCATTTACGATCTAATCCTCTGTAATTTCTTCTTTATTTCCTTTTCCTTTTGTCCATTCTTCTCATTTCTGGCATCCTTCTTTCTTATTGTATTTTCTACAGTATCAGTTCTCACTTGAGCTTCTTGCTATGTGGATTCCATTTTTTTTTATGGTGGTTTTTGTTTTTCCTTCCATTTCTATCCTTTTAGATCTAAATGTGTCATCTCCTCCACTGTCTTTCACCTCTTCTCTCAGCTCTTGCATACTGCTTTTATTGTCTTTTTTTATAAAAGAGATGACTTCATTTTAATTTATGGCATTATATTTGGTCCCAATTTTCATTTTCCGGCTGAGTATTCTTCGGTAAGTTTTGCTGCTCTTTTACACATTTTTTTTCTTTCTTTTTTAAATCTACACACAAGGCCTCTCCCCATCCCTTTTTTTGGCTGTTATTTTTGCTATTAGTGGAATGAGGTAGATTTTGATGGCCTAGCTATTTTAAAAAGATTCCTGTTGATGGAAGAGTAACCAGACTGTCATTGCCTAATTCGTAATTCACAGTTCTCGGTTTCAGTGATCACCAGATACAGATGGCTTCCTGCTAAAATGTGTCCTCTGTATTATCTTGTCTGCTGTGTTTTCATGAAACAGAGCAGGTCCAAAAGAGTCTCTCGCATCAGCTGTGCTTACCCTGTGCCTTCCACTGTTACACCCAAGTTTTCCTGTAGAGTAAGCCCCTTGCCTAGAGGAAGTAGAATTTTCTGAGACCTGCTGCCCATAGCTCACTTTACTCTTTTCTGCCTATCTTTGGATTTTTTTTTTCCTTGAGCAACTTTTGCTCAGTGAAGTGCCTTTTCTTTATCCAGATGTTTGTTCCTGCTGAACAGGAAATTTTAGTCTATCATTTCAAGAGAAAACTTATGTATAGGAAACACACACACACACACACACACACACACACACACGCTTGTATTTATTTAGTTTTGAGTATATTTAAAACAATATTTTATCATGCTTTAAGTGAAAGTTTACCATCCAATTTGTTATAGAAAAATTTGTGTGCACACTGCCATGTAACTCTAGCTGCTCTCCCCACCCTGTGGTGGCACACTTCTCCTTTCCATCGTGTGTTTCCCATGCCCATTCAACCACTTCCGGTTCCCCTCCACCTTCTCGAACAGGAGCTGCCCAGTTAGCCTCATGTACGCGTGTGTACTTAAGCCAAGAAGTACACTCTTTGTCATTTTATGTCTCATAGTCTGGTCCCATCTTTGAAGAATTTTCTTCAGGAATGTTTTCAGTTCTGGACTAACTAAGAGCCCAGGGGCCTTCTTTATCCTTAGGAAACCCTCCAGTCTTTCAGACTATCAAGAAGGATATTTTTTATAGAGTTTGAGTTCTACCTACCCAGTTTTCTACCACTACATCAGGGACTCTATGTTGTATTCCTTGTCGAGGCAGTCATTGGGGGCGGCCAGGTACCATCTAGTTGTTCTGGTCTGACATTGATGTCGTTTCTGGATTATATGGCCCTTCCTGTCTCTTGGGCTCATATTTTCCTTATGCCTTATGAAGGCATTCACAGTTCCACCCTAATCCTCTCTAATGTAATCCACTCCATTAACCACAGGCAGAGATTAAGGATTTACAGCATCAGAAAAATCACAAAATGGAGGGCAATCACAGAATACAGGGAATGCTGGCCCAGTCAAATTACTACACATATTTTGAGGGGCACACAATTCAATCCATGACACCTGCAAAGTGTTGCCACCTCGCTTGTACCGTAATTGTGTCTTTAGAAGACCAGTCTATCATTGTGTGAAGCCAGCTGCCTTTCGTTCTCTTCTGCTCCAAGTGTGTTGGGCTCAATCACTGCTACTCAGATGGCTGCTTGCTAGCTTTTCAGACCCCGAACACTGCTCACCAAAGTGGAATGCAGATTGTTTTCTTCAAAAAACCTTTCTTATGCCAAGTGACTTAGATGTCCCTTGAAACCATGGTCCCGCAGACCCCTACCACTGCTACTCTGTCCTTCAAAGTGTCAGGTAATGTTTAGGAAGCCTTTTAGCTTTTGCTTTAGTCTAGCTGTGCTGACCTCCCCTCTACTGAATACCGTCACTCCCCGACCTAACCCAACTCCTATCTATTATCTAATCAGTGAGTGCACCCCTCCCTCACCCTTGTAACCACCAAAGACTGTTTTCTTCTGTCTTCAGACCTTTTCTTGAGTCCTTATAATAGTGGTCTCATACAGCATTTGTCCTTTGGCAGTTATACTCAGCGTAACGTCTCCCCAGATTCCTCCACATGATGTTTCCCAAGATCATCATTGTTCTTTACCATTGCACAGTATTCCATTGTGTGAGTATGCCATAGTTCATCCTTTCATCCATTAATAGGCATATATTTTTTTTTAGTTCATTTGACTGACCCACCTGGACCTTCTACTTTTCATTTCTGTCTGGGTGCTTCTGCTGTATTTTTCAAGCCTGTGGATGATATAGCCAAGCCAAGTGGATGATATCTCTCTCCTAATTTTACAGAAAGAGCTACTTACGATTTTTTCCTATTTACACTGTTGCTTACATATGATATTCTGGAGGGAAAGAGGGAAATTGTTAGATATCTAATACCATAGTGTTAGATACTGGATCTCTTTAGGCAAGTCTGATCAAATTTGAGAGTATTGTTAAGAATAGAAATAACAGCTAACGTTTAATATCTTTGCCAGTAACCAGGTCATCTCTGTACCCATAGGAAGTCCCTGAGACTTGAATACCAGCTACTTTTCATGTGAAATCTCTATAATCTATGCCCTTGTGCTTCTAGGTGACCAGGTGTAGAGTAAGTTGCTGGACCTGAAAAGAGAGAAGATCATGTATCAGAGACGTTCTTTGTGGTGCTAGGAAGGAGTTTTTCTTTTGTTCTTGCTTTATTTATCCTGATCTTTTATAATTTTGTGCACTAGAAGCATGGTTCGGCCATCCTGGGACCATTCTGCTTTGGCCTCAATTCTAACTGGGAGTTCTCATTTCCATCTCCACTCTCCAACCTGTTTCTCTAGTCTCCCCAGAGATGCTGCTAGGCTTTTGTAACAAGAAGCATGTGGTGCTACCATCCTTCTGATTAGACCATGTGCCTGTCTCACTGCCTATCCTAGACAAAGGAGGTGGAGTAGTCAAGGTGAACTCATGGGTATTTACAGTTGGCCCATATAGGTTCCCAGCCCCTGACTTAATCCATAAATGAAAGTGTACTGATGCCTTCCTCATTGATGCCACCCCCAAATAAAAGATACAATTCCAGTTTCCAAAAATTTCGTAGGTTCCCCCTTGCCCTCAGGATCATATCTCAAATCCTGAGCTTGGCATTTATGATCTTCTACCAATTCTTTGTACTTTTCTATCCTACTAAATAATAATATCAATTGTTTTGTCATTATTGTTGTATGAAGGTTTACAAAACCAACTAGTTTATGCTTAAACAATTAGTAAACATACTGTTTTGTGACACTGGTTATCAACAGCAGGACTGGTCAACACTCTCACTTGGGTTCCCTGTTACCAGCTTTGCTGTCTCCTCCTGCCTTCTTGTCTTTGCCCCTGAGCTGGTATGCCCATTTAGTCTCATTTTGGTTTATGGGCCTGTCTCATCTTTGGCTGAAGGGTGAACCTCAAGAATGACATCAGTACTGAGCTAAAACGATGTCTGAATGTTATACTCTTGGGATTTCTCCAGTCTCTGTCAAGCCAGTAAGTTGGGTCTTTTTTTGGGAGTTAGAATTTTGTTGTACATTTTTCTCCAGCTCTGTCCAGAAGTACCCTCTATTGTGATCCCTGTCAGAGCAGTCAGTGGTGGTAGAAAGGTACCTCTAGTTGTGCTAGACTCACCTGGTGCAGGCAGTGACAGCTGTAGTCCATTAGCCCTTTGGACTAACTTTTTCCTTAGGTCTTTAGTTTTCTTCCTTCTTCCTTGCTGCTGATGCGGTGAGATCAGTGGAGTATCTTCGATGGCTGCTCACAGGCTTTTAAGACCCCAGATGCTACTCAATAAAGTAGAATGTAGGACATTTTCTTTATAAACTATGTTATTCCAACTGAAGTAAATGTTCTCCAAGACCACGATCCCCCATAGCCCTGGGTCCAGTAATTAGGTCTCTTGGGGAATTTGGGTGTGTCTGTGGAGCTTCCAGGACCTTGCTTCGTAGAAGCTGTGCTGGCCTCCCCGAGGACTGTTGACTGTCTTACCTCCCACCGGTTACTACTTATCTGTTGTCTAGTCTATTTAATGTTTTTCCATCCCCACCAGACCCTTCCCTTGTAACCATCAAATATTGTTTCTTTTTGTGTGTAAACATTTTCATGAGTTTTTCTGGTAGGAGTCTCATACAATATGTGTCCTTTTGTGGTTATTTCACTCAGCATAATCCCCTTCAGATTCATCCTTGTGATAGGCTTTGCCGATTCATCATTGTTCTTTATCATTGCATAGCATCCCATTGCGTGTATGTATCGTAGGTTATCAATTTTTCTGTTGATGGGCATCTAGGTTGCTTCCATCTTTTTGCTGCTGTGAGCAAAGCTGCAGTGAACATGGATGTACATATGTCTATTCGTGTGATGGTTTTTATTACTCTAGGATACGTTCCTATGAGTGGGATTGCTTCATCATATGGTATTTTCATTTTTATCTTTCTAAGGAAGTACCATATCATTTTGCATTCCCACCAGCTATGCAAAGAAGTTCATCTCCCCAAAGCCTCTCCAGCCTTTGTTATTTTCTGGTTTTTTTTTTTGAATCATGCTAGCAATGCCAGGGTGAAATGGTATCTCATTATGGTCTTCATTTGGATTCTTTTAGTGGCTAGTGATTGCTAGTATTTCTTCATGTCTCTGTTAGTCCCTTCTTTGGAGACATTTCCTTTGCCCATTTTTAAATTGAATTATTGTTTTTGTTGTAGAAGTGTTGGATTTTCTTGTAGATTTTAGAGATTAGATCTGTATTGAATTTGTCATAGCTAAAATTATTTGTCCCAGTCTGTATACTCTCTTTTTACTCTTTGGTGAAGTCTTTTGATGAGAATAAGTGTTTAATGTTCAGAAGATCACAGTTATCTAGCTCATCTTCTAGATTTGTATGTTGTTACTTATAGTTTATAATTCTGTTGGGGAACTTTCTATACCTATTTTATTTTGAATTTTTATCAGGAATGGGTGGTGAATTTTGTCAAATGCCTTTTCTATGTGAGTTGAGGTGATCATGTAATTTATTTATGTGCTGGAGTACGTTCATTGATTTTGTAATGCTGACCTATGCTTAGCTGCTATGAGTCTCACTTGGTCATGATATATTTATTTTGGTATGATGCTGATTTTTATCGGCTAGAATTTTGTTGAGAATTTTTGCATCTATATTCATGAGAGATATTGGTCTTTTTCTTTTTTTGCAGTACCTTTGCCTAGTTTTATTATAAGAGTTAGGCTGGCTTCGTAGAACGAATTTTGGGGTATCACGTCCTTTATACTGCATTCTGAAATGTTTGGTAGAATTCTCCCATGAAGCCATCTATGCCAGGACTTTTTTTGTTAAGAATTTTTGTTGTTGTTGTTTTATTTTTAATTACTTTTTCAATCTGTTCTCTTGTTATGGGTCTGTCTGTCCAGATTTTCAATATCATTTCACCTTAGTTTGGGTAGGTAATGTGTTTCTGGAAATTTGTCCATTTCCTCTAGGTTATCAGACTTGTTGGAATATAATGTTTCACAATACTCGTTATGATCCTTTTTATTTCATTTGAGTCTGTTGTACTATTCCCCATTTCATTTCTTATTTGGGTTATTTGCATCCTCTCCTGTTTCGCTTTTGTCAGTTTGGCTAGTGGTATGTTAATTTTGCTGATTCCTTCTATTGTATTTTTCTGTTTCCTATTGCATTTATTTCTGATCTTTATTATTTCATTTCTTCTGGTGGCTGTAAGCTTCTGTATTCTTTTTGAATTTGTTTGAATTGTGTAACTAGTGTTTTGATTTTGTCCCTTTTTTGATATATTTATAAATTAACATCTGAGCACTGTCTTTGCTGTGTTCCAAAGCCTTTGGCATGAGGGTTTTTATTCTCATTTGATTCCATCTTTGATTTCTTGTATTACTCAGTGGTTTTTAAACACGATATTCAGTTTCCAAGTAAGAATTTTTTTTTCTTTTCTGTTGTAAATTTCTGCTTTGATAGCATTGTTGTCAGAGAAGATACTTGTATTTTTCCAATGCTTTGGATTTTGTTGTGTTGCTTAGTGTTCTATGTTGTAATCTAGTCTGGAGAACATTCCTGTGCATTGGAAAGAATGTGCATTTGCATCTGTTGGGTAGAGTGTTCTATACATTCTGAGGTCAAATTGGTTGATTGTAGCTTTCAACTCTTCTGTATCTTTGCTGAATTTCTTTTTAGATGTTCTGTCCTTTACCAAGAGCTGTGTGTTGAAGTCTTCTACTGTTATTGTGGAACAGTTTCTTTTTTCAGAGCTGTTAGGGTTTGTTTTATGTATTTTGGAGCCCTGTCATTGGGTGTATACACTATGGTTAAGTCTTCATGATAGATTATCCCTCATTATATAAGGCTTCTCTTTGTTTAAAGTCTATTTTATGTGAGATTAGTATTGCTACTGCTGCTCTTTTTTGGTAGCTATTGCTTCATTTTGTTTTTCCATCCTTTGGTTTTTAATAAATTTGTTTCTAAATTGTGTCTCTTATACAAAGCATATTGATAGATCCTGGATTTTTTTTTTTTTTTTAAATCCATTCTGTCACTTTCTCTTTATGGGTACATTTAGGCCATTTATGTTCTGTGTAACTATTGATAGAGTATATTGCTGTCATTTTATGATGCTAACATTGTCTTTGTTCCTTTTACTCTTTCCTGTGCTAAATTCTTTTTATTTGTGTAATTAATTTTTTTTTTTTTTGTAGATTTTGTGTTTACCAAGACTTTATGTGTTTCTCCTTTATTTTGATGAGTAGGTTTCTTAACTTTGTGATTACCTTAAAATTTGCCCTTATCTTCTGAAATTTGAAGCCGTCTTTTAATAGTTGGTATCACCTTGCCTTCCTCTTTGTACCTTTTTATTGTTCTGAGGTTATTACCATTTACAGATTAACCTCTCTAGTTTCCTGTTATAAATCTTTTTGTTTTGATTAATCCTTGAGAGTTCATTCCGTAGGCTGATAACTGGCTGATGCAGTCTTACATCCTAGATTCAGCCTGTTGTCTGATGTTGTTTGTTCTCAAAACAAAGGGCTTTCTTTAATCATTCTTCTAAGTGTGGCTTTGTTGTTTCATATTTCCTTAATTTCTGTTTATCTGGAAATGTCCTAATTTCATTATTATATGTAAGTGAGGAGTTTGAAGTTGAATTATTCTTTGTCAGCAATTTTTTTTTCTTTCAGGCTTTTATATATGACATCCCACTGCCTTCTTGACAAGGAGCTTAGTCTTACTGTTTTCCCTCTGGATATGACAGCATTTTTTCCTGCTGTCAAGATTCTTTGTCTGTTGTTTTAGTATGTGATTATGATATGCCTTGGTGATTTTCTTTTGAGATTTAACCTATATGGGGTTTGTTGAGCTTCTTGAATGGGCAGCTTTTCTTCTTTCATGGTATTACAGAAGTTTTTGACAACAATTCTTCAGTAGTACTGGAGAATTTTTCTGTTTTGGAACTCTGATCACTCTTAAAGTTTTGTGTTTGATGTATCCCACATCATTCTCCAGGTTTCTTCAGTTTTCTTTGTTCTTTCTCTAATTTTTCCTTAAAGTGGTATCTGAGTATTTGTCTTCAGTTTCATTGATTCTGTCTTCCATTGTTTCACATCTGCTCTTCAGATCTTCTATGACAGTCCATTTCTGAAATCTTGTTTATCTTTTGGATTTCTAAGTGCTATGTTTATATTATTTGTAGTTGTGAAATTATGTTGACATTTTGTTCCTGTGTTAGTTTCCTGAGTTCTTTCATTGTTTTATCTGCCTTTTCTTCAACTCTTGAACATCCCTAAATATTAGAGATTTGTATTCCGTATCAAGTAGTTCTAATGCCTTTTCTTCTTCTAGAAGGTCATCTAGTGTTGTATTTTGGACTCCTACTGGAACCATCCTGTCCTGCTTGTTTTTTAAATATGTTTTGACATTATCTGCTGTCCTCAAGATATTCAGTAGTTATTTTGTTGCTTTATTTGGTTATGGCTGAGTAGAAAGGCTGGGTGTTCTTGGCTCACTTGTTGACTCTGTTCTTCTCACCACCTTGTCCAGTGGGCAGGGCTAGTTGCTCAACTATGGTGCAGTAGGGCAGGTTCAGCAGAGGGGCAGAGTCTGGAGTGGGTTGTTTGTGCCATATACCAGTACCTACAAGGTGGGGCTGTGGGTCAGTGCACAGCAAGTTCCAATAGACCATGCCTGTGTTGCTTGAGGATGCGGTGTTCAGTGCAAGGTGCAGATAAGGAGGAGCAGGGGAGGTTGGATATGTGAAACTAACTAGCAAAGAAGAGAAAGAAACAGGAGCCCCCCCCCCCCCGCCAAATGGTGAGGAAGCCGTGGGCCAGTTGCTTTTTAGCCAGGTATTGAAGCACAGCCCATCAATAGGAACAGAAATGGCATACACAACTAGATGGGTGGGATAAAGGAAAGAAGAAAGGGAGAGATTAAAAAAAAAAAAATCAGATAAAGAACATGGTGACATAACCATGCCTCCACAGTAAAGACCTGAAAACCAAGTAAAACAGAGACAAACATCAAACCTGAAATGTGAAGTGTCAGATGAAGAGAAAAAGATCTCAGCCCAAAACTGAATGGAATAAGAAACTGATACAAAACAGAGAGTGTGAAGACATACAAGAGAAAGTTTTCTATTAGCTAACCCCATGTAGATTCTCCGTCGTGGACGCCTGTCAGAGATTGGCAGACAGGGACTTGGGAGAACAGATTTACAGAGGTCTCAGCAGAGGACAAAGTAACTGGTGGCAAGCAGGGTACATTTCCGCCTCCCCCCCCCAACATCATCTCCCTACTGCTCTACGCCTGTGCCTCCTGGCTAGCTGCAGTGGCTCAGCTGGCCACGAAGTGCAGCGTCCATGCCACTTAGATTCACCATGCCCACATCAGAGATCAGCAGATGGGAATGCCTGGAACAGTACCTTCAGGAGCTGCCAGCAGGATACAGATCGTTACAGTAGGGAACTAGGGATGTTAATCTGTAAACAGCAACAACATCAGAACAACAGAAGAGGGAATAAATGTTATAGAACTTTCTAACAGAATGGAAGGCAAGGCATTCTAAGTAATAATAGACTGGTTCATACCTAGGAAAACAAGGATAAATTTCATGGAAACCACAAATAAAGTTAATAAACTTACTCATTAGTATAAAGAAGGAAAACATGAAGTCTCAATAGAAACAAAATCTATAAAAATGAACAAAAAAGAAATCCACAAACAAAATTCAGCACAGAAAAATAAGAGGAACAAAGAAAATGTTAGCACTGCAAAAAAAAAGGCACTATGAAATGGCAGCAATAAATTCACTCCTGTCAACAATTACACTGAATATAAATGAGTTAAATACTCCCATAAAGAGACAGAGTGACAGAATGGATTTAAAAAAATGAGATTCATCAGTATGCTGTTTACAAGAGATAAGCACCTTAGAAAGAAACACACCTAGTACTAGTACAATGACAGATACATTGACCTGTGGAACATAATTGGAAACCAGATGTAAATTCATCCACCTATGGTCACCTGATCTTTGAAGAGGGCCCAAAGTGCATCAGATGAGAAAAGGACAATCGTTTTAGCAGGTGGAGCTATTAGAATTTGATGTATTCTCATAACAAGGAGCAAATTGGAGCCAGCCTAGTGTGGGCAAGGTGAACGCAAGTGGTGTGGAGTCAGCACCTCCCTGGCTGAGCGACCTCCGCATGCCAGGACGCCACAGAGGTCAAGAAAGAGGAAGCAGGGTGGGAGGTGGCAAAACCTGTCTCCCTGGCTGCTCAGTACTCTGTCTCCTTCTGGGGGCTCTGTGAAGCTGACTTCCTGTATTCCTTGTCCACTGATCTTGGTTGCTGAGGAGTCCAGGAAGACAAGTCTGTGCTGTTAGCTGGTGTAGGACCTCCACTCTGTATCTCTCCTTGCTCTTTGTTCTCTGTATCAGTTTTGTATTCCATTTGGTGTTTGATTGAGTTCTCTGTCTCTTCACTTGATGCTTAGAGTTTCAGGATTGATGTTTGTCATTTTACTTAATTTTTCATGTCTTTGCTGGGGAGGGATGGTATGGAGCTTCCGTCTGTAGTGCCATGTTGGTTCCACCTCCAGGAAGTCCATTTTATTTAAAGGCTAAAAACATACCTGCATGTATGGGTGCTTCAGATGTTAAAAAAGATAATTATATTTAAGAATGCCTAGATTTGGATATAAAATTTGAAAAGGTGAAATAGGACACGATTACCAGTTAAGACTGGAGGTACCTTTTGATACGTATCCTAAAAATATGTTTTCTGTCACTAACACCTTTTGCAGATATAGCAGGATGTATCAGTTCTGAAAGTTAGTCCTACTTGTGTCAGAAGTCCCTTGGAATGTGTATCTACATACATAATGTATGAAGTATAGGAATATCTTATAAACAGATATACAGAGGATATAAAGAGATATATACACACACGTATGTATGTATACATGTTACATTTGTATATATGTAACTAATTTACAGTTAGATTTAATCATGCTGAAGTTGTATGTGTAACTTAAACAGAGCTAGTCTCAAATAAAGGTCCCCAGGTCTGTAGTCAGCTACTAATTGAATGATTGGCATTCTGAATCCACCCAGCGGCACCAAAGATAAAAGACCTGGTGGTCTATCCATAAGATTACAGCCACTGAGAACCCTGTGGAGTGCAGCTCTACTCGGAAACACAGCAGGATGACATACGTTGGAATCATCTCCAGGGCAACAGGGAATCCTAAGTATAAATCAGCTTTCACAATCACTTCATTCAAATTGGCTTCTTCATTATTTCTAAGATTTGCCTGGAATGTCTTCTATCTTTTAAAGTCTCCCTGCATGAGACCTTCAGTTCAAGTCCTGCCTGCTCCTAGAAACTTTCCCCTACTGCCGTCCGCCACTTAGAGGTCAGACATTAACAAAATGCAGAGCAGCTTTCAGATACTCCCCAGCATCAGATATGGGAAACACTTGAGGTCCAAGACCATAGACTTCTCTACAGTAGGATGGCCCACAAGGGTTCAACCATTACAAAGCTAGTCTCTTTCCCTGGGATCTGACTACCCCTGGCTCTTCCAGAGGTCTGCTTTGGACTTGTTTTAATTAAACGTCTTGTCCTAGAGCACCTCTGAGAACAAGTGTTGCCATTTTCCCAGATTAACCGTTATCACCTGAGAACCTGAGAAGTCTGGCCATAAAACCCTTCAGTAAAGCTGCTGCTGCTAATGCTGCTTCTACAGTCACAGCTTGTCCACTCAGGTCTCTCATGTAGAGGATGACTTACCCACTGGTTAGGGAACACAATTAAAACTGTAACTGGCATTTTTGACCAGTATCTTGCAGTTGAGTACTAGTTTTACCCTGAAGTGTAGAGATGGCTCTGGATTTTATCAGAAGCTTTAAAAAGCTTATTTCATCTAGCTAACCTCCTTGTTGCAGATGACTCTGGGGAAAAAGGAAGCGTTGCCCCACTAATGTACATTTACAAATGCCGTGCAAGTTCTGCAAGTATTTTTGTTTTCCAGATGAAAGATTATCATTGGGATCAAGGGAAACATTAAAGTCTCCACAAATCAGGTTACCAAGAGTAGTCTTACATGAGTTTAATAGGGAAATTTATCCATCTTAGCTTACAGGTTGTACCATTAATTAATTTAACTCATCTTCCTCCAAGTTTAATGTCAGTATTTTAGGTTCTTCCAAAGATTGATTTTTAAGGACTTTTTAGCAAGCTCCTGAATAATGGAGCCCTAATTCCTTTGCTTGTGCCTGTTTTTACATAAAGCGATGCATTCCCTAAGGGTAAGAGAACATGCATATATATTGGTGTTTTAGGCACTGGAAAGTAAAAATTGGAATGACATATAATGACTCATGTACTGTTGCATATAATTCAAGAAGGCATAACTCAGATGAAATCTCTGTGAGATGATCTCTGATTAGAAATGAAGATTCATCTTGTATGTAGCTTTAGAAATCTCAGTAAGCCCTAGTCATGTTTTCTGTCCCCAAAACTCCTATAGCTGGGAGCTTATTATCTATCAGCCTCTCAGGAGTAAGTGCTACCAGCTCCTGAAGTTCCTCAGAAGAGAAAATAATAATGACTGCCTATTGGAGTTTGAGTTGCTTAGTCCTCACAATAAATTCTCACCATGGTCCTGTGAAGCATACATTGTTATTCTCCCCATTTTACAGATGAAGAAATAGAGTCTCAGAGAACAGCACTGACTTAACTTGTTCATTGAGAGCTGGGATTCAAACCCAGGACTATCAGACCCGAGAGCCTGAACTCTTAATTGTAGCACTAACTGCCTAAGTCCTGGAGAAGGAGTGTAGTTGTGACCCCCTACTCTCAAGTGCATGGTTTTTTGTCTTGTGAGAGGCTTTCAGTGTGCTTGAGGAGGAATGTGCAGAAGAGCAGGTGTGGGCACCTTTGGTGCCCTGGGGTTGTGGTATATGAACAGAGCAATGAATTGAAAGGGAGGAGACCTGGATTTGATTCTCAGTTTTGCCATTTGCCATCTGTAGTACTATGGGCAATGTCATCCAACCTCCTTTGAAAAATAGGAGAGGATAACAGTATCTGACTGGATGGCTACATGTGGATGTTGTGTTTAAAAATAGCATATGCCTGATAGTGGTTCCTGGACTTTTCTGTCTGATCAATCACTATGTCTGCACTGTGTCCACAAACAAATAATATCATGTCCAACAGCTGCTGAGGGCTGACCACAGGCTAGCCCTCGTGCTAATCACTTAAATGCATTTTATTTTAAACTTCACTGTAATCCTGTGAGCTACTCCTGTTAACTACTTTCATTCTACAGATGAGGAAACTGGAAGTTGCAAAAGTCTCTTGTCCACAGTCTCGGTAAGGACAGTAGAGCTGGAATCTGAGACTAATTATTCTCTTCTACCTCCCCAGGAACCTTTTAAAGCAAAGTGATGCTGATTGTTGTTCCTAAAACTGATGCTAAGCAGAATCAACTCTCACTTCCCTCAGTTCCAGTTTATTGCAACGCATGCTCTTAAGGGAATCACAGACTTGCTCGTTCTCGCCTCCTTCAGGCTCCCCTGGAGCGCAGCAAGCCTTCCTCAGCTTTCCCACATAGGCATCCAACAATGGGGCACCTGCTGTGTGCCAGACTGTCAAAAGCATGAGGGACCCTGTCCCTGTAGTAAGGGGAGCCTGAATCCAGACATGTTCCGGGTGGCTAGCAGGAACATGAGATGGCAGAGGGAAGAGGCAGTTTAGGAAGGTGTCCTTCCATTTGCTGAGAATCCAGACTCTGGGAAGCACTGTAATCTCTGCCCTAAAGAATGCTTAGCTGGACCTTTCACTTGAGATGCTAATTGCATATGCTGAATACATTGATCCAGCTCTGCTCTGATTAAGTAATTATTCACAACAGTACCCAGGAGGGCTAACGGAGATCAGGTGGAAAGGGCCGGCACCAGGCTCCATCTCTGAGAGCTCTCCTGGCTGGCATCCAGGGAGACTTCTAGCGGAGAGACTTCTAGTGTGGCCCAGCACTTTAATGACCGTCAGCGGCACTGACGTTTACATTCTGATTGTTTTCATATTAGCTTCTCCTTGGGGTGGAGAGGGAGGTAGGGTCGTGTGACAGGTGGGAATTTTTTTTTTTTTTTTTTTTGTCTCTTTAGCTGAAAATTTCATGGGTTACAGGGATATACCAGTAATTGGTTCCCTAGCAGAGGGTTACAGATTTGCTACAAGGTTTGTATGTCAGATTTGCCATTTTCAAACCTTCCCAGTTGGGTATTCAAATGTGGCTTTGGGTGTTCAGGATTTTTGAACACAGACACACACTTCCGTACAGTCATTCTTCTAGATATTGATTCTATATATAGAATTTCCATCTACTGTCCCCACTCATTATTCTTCTCATTTCCTCTAAGTATTTAAACTCTCAAAGTATTGTTTCTTAGGCTTCCTTTTTTCTGTCTAACCCCCTGAAAGTGCTGTTGGGAGTGGCATTCAGCCCCCAGAGTCATCAATAAGCTGAGACTAGCTAGCAAAAACAATTCTAGCCCATGGGAGTGCTCTTCAAGGAAGTTCACATTACTTAGTTTCTGTCTCTCCCAAACAATAGCCTAATCTGAAACCTACTTACCAGCTCATCTCTAACCCTTGGCTGTGTCTGAGGCAGGACAGAGCCGCCAGAGAAGCTGTGGTGATGAGGGCAGAGCCAGAGTGTCAGGCTACTGACACTCACTTGGTGAAGAAGCAGTCCTCTTTGTCTCTCCAATAAGCTACTACCCAGGCTATCTAAATTCCCCATAAACAAATACCTATTAGGTAGAGTACCAATCTCCCTGTCTTGTGTAATCATACCTAAAGAAAAACAAACAATAAATAATTGCCACGGAGTCATTTCCAACTCATAGCACCCCCACGTGTGTCAGAGCAGAGCTGTGCGCTGTAGAGCTTTTTCAGGCCTTTCTCCTGAGGGCCTCTGGGCTGACTTGAACCAGCCACTTTCCAGTTACCACATGCTTGCATGACCCACGTACCTGCATCACCCAGGGGTCCCGTGTTTGCTGCGTTAACCCTGAAAGGGCTTCTCTGCCCTGCAGTGTTGGCTGCAGTGCGCCCTTCTTCTGCAGCAGCTAGGTCTCTCTTGATGTGCTCCAGGCACTGAACTCCTGTCTGCATTCTGATCTAGTCTAGACTAAAGCCGTCTGAAGCTCCTTACCCTAGGGGCAAGGGGAGAAGGGTGATCAGGGCAAGGGGAGAAGGGTGATTAGGTGGGAAAAGCAGTCAAATTCTTTTCCCAGGGCTACATACCATCCATGGAGGCTACATGACCCTTACATAGTTGCTCACCACATTTTTGTTCCTAATTTCTCAACAGAAGAAGTCCTTCGGGAGAGCACCAAATTACCCTGGGCCCTCTGCCCTAGCACTGTACTTTCTTGGGAGAAAGAACTGTTTTCACATTTTGAAGCCCTGCGCACTGGCACTGCACTTTTCTCTAATGAAGCCCGGGGGCTGCATATATAGGCACTGGCTTCTGGGAGCAGAATAGGAATGTAGCCGGCTGCACACAGCCCTTCTGGAGGACCATTGTTCTCACACTGACAACTAAATGAAGGCAAGAGCCTCACTCGCTCTCTCCATCCCGTAGAATTCAGCAAGCTGCCTTAGCTACATCACTGGCAGAACTTCCTTTGCATGCAAAGGTCTGATGTTTGAACATTTTCCAGCCTGGAGTGTGGACCGAGGATTTCACCGTGGAGCCCGTGGGTGGTAAAAATGGTTCACATGCTCAGCTAATAGAAAGGTTGGAGATTCAAGTCTACCCAGCATCACCTCAGAAGAAAGACCTGTTCATCTGCTTCCAAAAAAATCAGCCCTTGAAAACCTTGTGGAGCACTGTTCTATTCTAACACATTATGAGGTCACCAGGAGTCAAATGAAAGTGATGACAACTGTTATTGCTTTTGCTGTTGTTGTTGTATTCATTGCATCAGTTATTGCTGGCTACCCAGAATCTTAGTCAATCCAAAGAGCCAGTCCAGCATGCAGGGGTTATGAGACGGCAAACATGGACTCTGATATGCAGCCCTGGTATCAAATCCTGTCTCTCTTTATAGCTACTCGACTTTCATAGTTTGTACCTTGATAGTTTGTACTAATATAGTTGTCATTTCCACATTCCATGCAACGATGCTATGAGCTAAGCTATATTATGCCATTTTACAGATGAGAACATTTAAACTGATGAAAGGTAGTAAGAGGGTTATTATACCCATCAGCAAGCATGTATAGGAGGCATTTTTCTTGGCAGGAACTGACTGCGTTACATGCTAAGCTCCAGTCCTGAGCTGGGCTCAAGATGTGTTTTATGCTGCTGTGTTCTAGAGGGTGATATGGAAATTGAATGAGAAGTTGCAGGTCTAATGGATATCATCAGAGGACAAGCTGTTGGGAAAGCTGTCCAAGGCATTGGCAATATATAAAAGAGAAGACTTGCCTAGTATGAGAGTTAGGGAAATTCTCTAAGAAGTAGTAATGCTAAGGCATAAGCGTGATGGAGAAGTTGGCATTAGCAAAGCCAAGAAGAGAGATGTGTTCCAGGTGGAGCAGTACCTGAACGTCCAGGAAGGCCCCAGAACGTGGATGGCACAGAGGAGAGAATACACCAAAGAGACAGCAAGGGTCACAGCAGTCAGATCCAATGGACACACCTTCTTAAGGACAACCGGTAGCCTCTCAAGTGACTCAAGCAGGAAAGTGACTTGATCAAATGTCCATTTTAGCAAGATCACCTTGGCTGCTTCGTGGAGCAAGGAATGGGGAGGGCAAGATGAAAGGTCAGCCAGGAGCCTGCTGGAGTCACTCATGTAAAGGTGGCAGGCCTGACCTGGACTGGGATGAAGGCAGTGGAGATGTCCTCCAGATGTCCTCCAGAAATGGAGGGACTTGGGAGAAAGACCCAAGAATTTTCTGTAGTCAGTAGCTGCAGAAGATGAGAAAAACAGAAGATTCCTGAACAGTTCTCAAATTTTTGCCCTAAAGAAATGGGTGTCTGCTGTTGCTATTTTCTAAATACTGGAGGAGGCACAGAAGGGAGGGCGTTGGAGAATCTCAGAAATGCTTCAGCACACCAGCCGCGTTTGAAAAGATTGAGGTCATGTGCTTAATATGTGGAGTAACCTGGAGAAATAGGAAGACAGCTAGGGAAACATCACTGAGAAGTTGGATGCTGGGCCGAGAACACCCAGAGCAATTAAAATGAGCTGAAGAAACAACCCAAGTGCCGAACAACAGATGAGTGGATAAACAAAATATGGTATACGCTTATGATGGAACGTTTTGCTGTTGTCGATAGGTGTTGATGAGTCAGTTCTGACTCACAGCAGTTCTACGTACAGCAGAGTGCAACAGTGCTCAGCCCTCCACCACGCGCGTTGCCATGCTGGAGCCCACTGTCGTGGCAGCCACTGTGTCAGTCCGTCTCATCAAGGGCCTTCCTCTTTTCTGCTGACCCTGCACTATGCCAAGCAGATGTCCTCCTCAAGGGACTCATCCTTCCTGACAGCGTGTCCAGCGTACACTGGTTTCACTTCTTCCAGGACAGATCTGTTTGGTCTCTTGGCAGTCCATGGTACATTCAGTATTCTTCTCCAACACAATTCAAAGGCATCAGTTCTTCTTCTGTTTTCCTTATTCATTGCCCAGCTTTCACATGCACATGGTGCAATTGAAAATACCATGGCTTAGGTCAGGCACACTTTAGTCTTCAAGATGACATCTTTTTTTAACCCTTTGAAGTTTTTTTTGCAGCCCATTTCCTAATGCAGTGCATCTTTTGATTGTTTGCTGTTTCCAGGGACGTTGATTGTGGATCAAAGTAAAATGAAATCTTTAACAACTTCCATCTTTTCTCCATTTATCATGATGTTGCTTATTGGCCCATTTGTGAAGATCTTTTTTTTCTTGATGTTGAGGTTTAATCCATACTGAAGGCTGTGGTCTTTGATCTTCATCATGTTTAAAGCTTTCTTCACTTTCAGCAAGCAAGGTTGTGTCATCTGCATAATACAGATTGTTAATGAGTCATCCCCAATTCTGATGCCTTGTTCTTCGTATAGTTCAGCTTCTCAGCATACGGATTTAGTAGCTATAGTGAAAGGGTTTCACTGTGACACACACCTTTCCTAACTTTTAACAAGGCAGTGTCCCCTTGTTCTGTTTGAACAACTGCCTCTTGATCCGTGTACAGATTCCTGTGAGCACAATTAAGTGTTGTAGAATTCCCATTCTCTGCAATGTTATCCATAATTTGTTATGACTCACACAGTCGAATGTCTTTGCTCAGAATATTATTCAGCCATAAAAAGGAGTAAAGTATTGATATATGCTAAAACATGAATGAACCTGGAAAACATCATAACAAGTAAAATAATTAAGTCCCAAAAGGTCACATATAGTATGGTCCCACTTAGGTAATATATCTAGAATAAGCCAATTCTTAGAAGCAGCAAGTTTATTACGGGTTACTATGGGCTAAGAGGAAGGGAGACTGGGGATTTTTGCTTAATGGGTACAAAGTTTTTGTTTGGAGGGATGAAAATATTTGAGAATTAAATAGTGTTGATGCCTCCACAAATATAAACACCCACTGTCATCAATTTTGACTCATAGACACCCTATAGGACAGTAGAACTGCCCCACAGAGTTTCCAAGGCTGTAAATATTTACAGAAGATTACCACATCTTTCTACCATGGAACAACAGGTGGATTTAAACAGCCAACCTTTCAGTTTGCACCTGAGTGCTTAGTCCTGTGGACCAGTAGGTCTGCTTTGTAAAACTTAGTGAATGTAATTAATGCAACTGAATTGTACGCTTAAAAATGTTGAAAACAGCATTTTGTTATGTATATTTTACCTCAATAAATAAAAGTCCTCAAAAAAAAAAAAAAAACTAAAATAGAACTGAAGCCAGGTTGGAGGGCAGGGAAGAATATAACTGAAAATAGGAAGAACACTTATTTGCTTAGAAGGCACAAATAAATAAAGCCCTAGCCTTCCAAGTGAGGAAACCCTGGTGGCATAGTAGTTAAGTGCTACAGCTGCTAATCAAACTGTCAGCAGTTCATATTGGCCAGGCACTTCTTGAAAACTCCATGAAGAAGTCCTACTCTGCCTAGAGGGTCACGATGAGTGGGAATCAACAGCAGTGGGTTTGGTGTGAGTTGCTGAATGAATCAAACGCTCTCCCAGGAAAGCCCCCATCTTTTGCACTGAAATGCTTGATGTCGGTGGCCTGAAGACCCCGCTTGTCTCACCAGGAGGTGTGCAAGAGGCCATCAGACACCCCTCCCTCCAGATGCATCACTAGGATTGACTGACCTCAAGGCAGAGTGCCAGAATGGCAGGTGGATTTGTTTGTGATTTTTCTCCTGCAAGAATTCCACTTCCCCAGGAATTTGGATGTGTGGGATGTTCACTTTCAGTTTCCCATTTCCGAAAGGATTAATACCCAGTTCATACCTTTCTCAGTGGTGGTGATAAGTACTTAAAATGCAAGCATTTTTCTCCCAGTGCCGGCCTGCCTGTTGTGACTGGAATACCAAATCTGAACAAATAGCTCTGCAGGCTGTCGTCTTTTTCCTCTGAGATGTATCAATCTCCAGGCAGATTGCTCCTGACTTTCTCCGCATAAGGACTACTCAGTTGAGGACAGTGAGTGGATGGGGCCTGGGAATCAAGTGTCTCCTATCTCCATTTCAGAGCCCTGGTGGTGTAGTGGTCAGAGGTGTGGCTGCTGACCATAAGGATGGCAGTTTAAACACAGCAGCTGCTTCTTGGGAAACCGTATGGGCAGTTCTACTCTGTCCTATAGGGTTGCTACATGTCTGAGTCAACTTAATAGCAACAGGTATGGGTTTTTCTTTTCTTTTTTTTTTTTTTGGATCTCCGTTTTAAGGAGACAGTGAGTCACTAGTTCTGACGCACTATCCACTCTGCAGGAAAAAGATGTGGCAGCCTGCTTCCCATAAAGATTACAACCTTGGAAATACTATGGGGCAGTTCTGTTCTTTCCTATAGGGTCACTGTGACTCAGAATTGACTCAACAGCAGTGAGTGTGATGGGGCTGGATCTCCAGTTCAGCTTTCTGATCTCTCTCCTCCCATGACAGACATAGACTTTCAAGATTCCAGCCCCTAAGCCCATCAGCCATCAGAAGCCTGTGTATTTGGGGAAGCCAGTGGGAAATTCAGCAGTCTTCTAAAGCTATAGATTACCTACACATCTGTTAGGGTTTAGTTAAATGTGACTAATTTGTCTTATAGAGTGAGATGGGGAGTTATTTCCTTTGCAAGTTGACTTGGCAATTTCTCTGCTCAGAGAACATTTAGAATAGATGGTACGCATGGTAATCGAGAGGAAGTAGATACTATTAATATTCCGTTTTCATTTTCAAATATAAGAATGACTACAGATCCCAATTCCATTCCCCTCTGGAAAATAGACCATGTCCTCTCCTGGTCTGGGCTGCAGTATCTGTCCAAGAAGTCACAAAGAGTGACACTGGATACTCCCAGAGGCTCTGAATTGGGACTGGTTAGCTTGTGCTATGGATTGGATTGTATCCAAAAAAAAGTGTGTACTACAAATCTTAAACTCTTATACCTGTGGAGGTACTTCCAGTTGGGACTAGGACTTTGTTATGTTAATGAGAACATATCTCTGTGGAATGTGTTTTAAGCCATTCACCTTTGAGACTAAAAAGGGAGCAGATAAGGTACAGAGAAGGAAGTACAAATGGAAGGGAAGATACTGGCCATATGAAGCTTCTCAATGAACAGAAGCTGAAGAGAGACAAGGACTATCTCTCAAAACAGAGAAATCCTTCACCTAGAGTCGGCACATTGAGTCTGGACTTCTAGCCTCCTAAACCAGGAGGAACTAAATTTCTGTTTGTTAAAGCCACCCACTTGTGGTATTTCTGTTACAGTAACATTAGGAAACTAAGACAGTGTTTCAGCGAGGACCTGCTCCTGAGGACTGCAAAGGACATTACCCTTCACCTTCAGCAACAACTACTTCCCCTGCCGCCTGTGGGCGTGGCCAACTCCTGGTTCCTGGCTCACGGGGATGGTGGTCTTACTGTCTCTTTTCTCAGCCTATCTTCAGCGGCTAAAAGGAAGGAGTAATGGCATAGCCTTGGATCTAAGAATATCATTATGGACCTCCAGAGAGTTAAAGATCCTCGAATGATAGCCAGCTTCATTTGTTGCTGTCCAAGAGAATGTTCTGCCATGATGGAAATATCCTATGTCTCTGCTATCCAGTATGGAATTTGCTAGCCATATGTGACTGCTGGGAACTAAAAATGTAGACAATGAGACTGAGAAATTTTAAATTGTATTAGTTTTAACTGAACGTAAATAACCACTTGTTGCTAGTGATAACAGTACTAGACAACACAAGACCCATTTTCATCTCTTTCTTGTGCCAGCTTTGTTTAGATGCATTTGTCTGGCTGCTTTCTGAAAGCTGTAATGTTTGCTTTAACTTTACCTATAAATCTTCAGAAACTCTAGACTTGCATAGAATAGTAATAATAATGGTAATGTAATAAAAATCATAGCTAGTACTTCACTAAGCACTTACTGTATACCATGCACCTAGCATACAGTCTAATGTATAGTCACAGAATGATGGTAGCATTTTGAGTATATAGATGAGGTAACTGAAGCTCTGAGAGGTTAACTTGTTTGAGGTCATCAGCCAGGGAGCCAGTAGACCTAGATTCCGCCTCACGCAGAGATTTCTCAGTGCCATTTCCTCCCTGGTGTTTTAAAATTCAGTCATGCCCTGGTTGTGAAAAGCAAGGGTATCTTAGATTGGCCTGTGGAATAATGTCATTCATGAATACTGTATTCCTCCAACTAATCATCTAGATGAAACCAAGTGGTAAACACTTTCCCTCGGCTGGTTAAAAATGAGAAGGTAAGGCAGTCCCTGCCATAGATTAAGGGAAAGAGAACAACCAAATGGAAATACTTAAAATGCTGATATATTCTGGAAAATGTAACCAGTGTCACTGAATAATATGTATATAAATTGTTAATTGAGAACTCAGTTTGCTGTATAACTCTCACCAAAAATACAATATTAAAGAAAAGACAGCAAGGATGTCTTGAGGTCATCAGCAGTTTGGGTATAAACAATAGATGCTCATTCACTCAGTGCTTTGTAGAACTGAGTCTGTGTACTGGCCTGAAATCAGTGCAGTGCTGTAAATGAGACTCTCAGTGGAGAGTTGTGGTATCCACTGGATTCCCTCAAAGACGGCAGGTTTGAAATTCTAATCTGTACCTCTTTAGCGCCACGAAACAGAACTCAGCTCTGAGCTATAGAGCATTCTCCTGGCTTCTTAGTTCCCTGTAGCTTTAGAATTTGGCATAAGCGGCAGTTGTAGGATTCAGTTCTTTGTCCATTCTTACTAAAATTTTGACTGTTCAGGTCTCAAATTTCTGTCCCTTCAGACGTTAAAGGCCACCAAGCACACTGCTGGTTTTTCTGCCTTTTGGTGTTGACACACTGCCTTGGACCTTTGCCAGAATCCTCAGCCCCCAAAATTAGCCTACACCCTGAGGGGAAAAGCTGCTTGGACAATCAGTTCACTTCTCTTCAATTTTCCCTTCTTCAGGATTTCAAGTTTCCCTTACCTTAGTACTCCAGGAGGCCTTCAAACAGCAGGCATACTTGTCTGCCCTAGTCACTCTGCCACACCCTAACATATGGGCTGGAGGATTACACAATGGTCTCTTCATGAAGCAAGCCTTTGCCTGTTCTAGAAAGTCAAGATTAAACTTGTAGAAAGGCCAACACAATAGGCCAAACCAGAAAATCTAAAGCCCAGAGAGAGCCTGCTGTTACTGGCGTCTTTTGGTATCCTGGGCAGCCTGTCTCTAAGAACTTTAATTATTCCTGGTGTTAATCTCTTGGCATGAGTCTAGTAGAAAATGTGATCTTCTCTGACAAAACTGCAGTAGCAAGTTAGACCATTAACTAAAGAGCTCTGTGACCATCTTTGGAAGGTAGTACCCAACTGTGAGGCCATTGCAGCTTGCTTTAGTAAAAGAAGCCCTAGTGCCTGATAATTAAGCACTTGGCTGTTTAACCAGGTCAGTGGTTTCAAAGTGCCAACTTCTTTGTAGGAGAAAGATGTATCAGTCTGCTTCTGTAAAGACTCTTATGTTGTTGTTGGGTGCTATCAAGTTGGTTACAACTCATAGCGGTGCTTTGTACAACAGGATGAAATGCTGTCTGGTCCTCCACCATGCCAACAGTAGTTTTTATGCTTAAGCCCCCTGTTGCAGCCACTGGCTCAGTCCATCTTGTTGAGGGTCTTCTTTTTCACTGACCCTCCACTCAACCAAAGATAATGTCCTTCTCCAAGGATTCATCCTTCCTGACAACATGTGCAAAGTATGTAAGATACAGTCTCGCCATCCTTCCTTGCAAGGAGCACTCTGGTCGTACTTCTTCCAGAGCAGATCTGTTTGTTCTTTTGGCGGTCCATGAAGCATTCAGCATTCTTCTCCAGCACCACAATTCACAGGCATCAATTCTTCTTTTGTCTCTTTTGTTCATTGTCTGGCTTTTTCATGTGTATGATGTGACCGAAAATACCATGGCTTGGCTCAGGCACACCATAGTCTTCAAGGTGACATCTTTACTTTTCAAAAGGTCTTTTGCAACAGATTTTCCCAATTTAGTGTGTGTCTTTTCATTTCTTAACTGTTGTTTCCTTAGACATTGACTGTGGGAAGAAGTAAAATAATCCTTGACAACCTCAACCCTTTCTCCATTTATTATGAAGTTGCTTACTGGTCCAGTTGTGAGGATTTTTGTTTTCTTGATATTGAAATGCAATCCATCCTAAAGGCCATGATCTTTAATCTTCATCAATAAGCGTTTCAAATCTTACTCACTTTAGCAAGCAAGGTTGTGTCATCTGCATAACACAGGTTATTAATGAGTCTTCCTCCAAACTTGATGACTCATTCTTCTTCACGTAGTCCAAATTCTGGGATTATTTGCTCAGCATACAGATTGAAAAGATATGGTGAAAGGTTACAGTCCTGATGCACACCTTTCCTGACTTTAAGCCATGTAGTGTCCCTTGTTCTGTTCACACGACTACCTCTTTATCCGTGTACAGATTTCTCATAAACCCAATTAAACGTTATGGAATTCCCAGTCTTCACAATATTATCCATGATTTGTTGTGATCCACACAGTTTAATGCTTTTGCACAGTCAGTAAAATGTAGGTAAACATTTTTCTGGTATTCTCTGTTTTCAGCCAAGATCCGTCTGACATCAACAGTGATATCTTTTGTTCCACATGCTCTTCTGAATCTGGCCTGAATTTCTGGCAGTTCCCAGTTAATATACTGCTGCAGCTGCTTTTGAATGCTCTTGAGCAATTTTACTTGCGTATGATATTAGTGGTCTTATCTTATACTTTCCTTATTTGGTTGGATCACCTTTCTTGGAAACAGGCATAAATATGGATCTTTTCTAGTCATTTGGCCAGGTAGCAGTCTTCCAAATTTCTTGACATTCATGAGTGAGTACTTCCAGTACTATATCCATTTGTTGAAACATCTTAATTGATATTCCATCAATTCCTGGTGGCTTGTTTTTTGCCAATGTCTCCCTTCAATGTAGCTTCACCTTCTTCCTTCAGTACCATTGGTTCCTGATCATCTGCTATCTTTTACAATGGTTGAACATCGACCAATTCTTTTTAGTATAATGATTCTGTGTATTCCTTCCATCTTCTTTTTCCTGAGTTGTTTAATATTTTCCCGATAGAATTCTTAACTATTGCAATTTGGTTTGAATTTTTTCTTCAGTTCTTTCAGCTTGAGAAACACAGAGCATTTTCTTCCCTTTTGGTTTTCTATCTGCAGCTCTTTGCACATGTCCTTTACAATATTTTGTCTTTCTGAGCTGCCCTCTGAAATTTTCAGTTCTTTTACTTCATCATTTCTTCCTTTTGCTTTAGCCACTTGATGTTCAAGTGCAAGTTTCAGAGTCTCTTCTGACATCTAATTTGGCCTTTTCTTTCTTTCCTGTCTTTTAAACAACCTCTTGCTTTCTTCATGGATGACGTCTTTGATGTCATTCCACAACTCATCTGATCTTCAGTCCTCAGTGCTCAACATATCAAATCTATTCTTGAGATGGTCCCTAAACTCAGGTGGGATATACTCGAGGTCATACTTTGGTTCTCATGGACTTGTTCTAATTTTCTTCAGTTTCAATTAGAGCTTGCATGTGAGCAGTCAGTGGTCTGTTCTGCAGTCAGTACCTGGTCTCATTCTGATTGATGATATTGATGTTTTCCATCATGTTTTTCCACAGATGTAGTCAGTTTGATTCCTGTATATTCTATCTGGTGAGGTCCTGTGTATAGTCACTGTTTATGTTGGTAGAAAAGGTATTTGCAATAAAGAAGTTGTTGGTATTGCAAAATTCAGTCATGCGATCTCTGGTGTTATTTCTATCAACATGGCTGTGTTTTGTAAATACTGACCCTTCTTTGTTTCCAACTGTTGGATTTCAATCACCACTAATTATTAATGCATCCTAATTGCATTTTCGATCAATTTCAGACCACAGAATCTGGTGAAAATCTTCAATTTCTTTATTTCTGGCCTTGGTGATCAGTGCATAAATTTGAGTAAGAGTGTTAACTGGCCTTCCTTATAGGTATATGGAAATTATACTGTTTCTGACTCAGGACAGATCTTGAAATGTTCCTTTTGACAATGAATACAACATTTCTCTTCAAGTTGTCATTCCCATAGGACTGTCCTATTCAGAAGGTCCAAACCCAGTCTATTTCAGCTCACTGATGCCTAGAATATCAATGTTTATACATTCTATTTCATTTTTTACAATTTCTAATTTTCCTAGATTCATACTTCATACATTCCACATTCCAATTATTAATGGATGTTTATAGCTCTTTCTTCTCATTTTGAGTCATGTCACATCAGTAAATGGAAGTCCTGAAAGCTTGACTCCATCCACATCGTTAAGATCAATCCTACTTTGAGGAGGCAGCTCTTGCCCAGTCATCTTTTGAGTGCCTTCCAACCTGGGGGTCATCTTCTGGCACTATATCAGACACTGTTCTGGTGCTATTCATAAAGTTTCACTGGCTAATTCTTTTCAGAAGTAGGCTGCAGGGTTTTTCTTCCTAGTTTTCCTTAGTCTGGAATCTAAGCTCAAACCTGCTTGCCATGGGTGACTCTGCTAGTGTCTGAATACTGTTGGCATAGCTTCGAGGACGGCAGTAACATGCGAGACTCCACAGTAAGACAAACTGATAGACAGGTTGCAAGGTTTGTAAAAATTACAGCCTTGGAAACCCTGTGGGATTGTTCTCTGTCTGTAGAGCCCCTGTGAGTTGGAATTCACTTGATGACACACAATAGGGAGTTCTATCCAGTTAACCAGAAGAACCTGTGACTATCATGTTGCCCAACTGTGAAGCCAATACAATTTGCTTTACAGTAGCTTGCAGGCAGTTCAAATGCAAGCTCTGAACAGTGCTGCTTGCACTGGGAGTCTGGGCTGTCTCTTTTTAATACTGTTTACCTGTCGCAGCAACATCCTCTGGGATGTTCTCAGAGTGAGGGGTAATACTATAGATGCAGGGGAAAGTTTTTTTTTTTTTAGGCATGGCATTGCCAGTGAGGGCACATTGTGGGCAAGGAACTAACAGAGAAGAAGGCCCAGGGGCTCAGTGTTTCCTGCATTTGCTTTTTTCTAGCCTGCACAGACAAGGAGTTGAGGAACTTGGCTTCCCGGCTGAAAGACTGGTTTGGAGCCCTGCATGAAGATGCAAACCGGGTCATCAAGCCCACCAGCTCAGACACAGCCCAAGGCAGTAAGTTCACCACTTTACTTTTGCTAATTTATTTTGCTTTGAATCCCACATTTTCTTTATTAGTAGACATTGCTGATTTTGCAGTAGCATTTTGGAGTGAAAAAAGTAAATGTACACATTGATTATAAATATGTCTGAATTTTGGAATGCCTTAGAATCAATATGAAGACTATTTTTTAAAATCTCATGACAAAAATATTACACGCTTATTGCAGACATTTTGGAAAATACACTAAATAAATAGAAAAATACCGAAAACAAACAAAAAAACTCCATTGTAACTCAACCATGTTATAAGTATAAAAACATATTGTATTATACTTCTAGTCTTTTTCCTTGGCATTTAGGGGAAAAAATAGATATGAGTACATGTATCTGTGTTGTGATATTGTATGTGCATACATTTGCCAAGTGAGGATCATATTTTACAGATTGTGTTGTGATCTGCTTCTACCATTTAGCAACATACCATGACTGTCTTTCTGTGTCGTTAATCGTGAAGTGGTATTCTGCCGTACAGCAGCTACACAGAATCTCAACTTAAGGATATAGCATAATTTATTTAATTGCCCCTTTATGAGGGGGCATTTAGGTAGTTACCAATATGTAGCTATTATAGACAATATTGCAGCAAGCATTTCTGATATATTTTTGTGTACATTAGTCAGACGGCATTTTGGTTTCCCTGGAAATGACCAGATAAATATCTTCCCATCATTAAAATGCAGCCTGTCCTGGCTTCAACTACCAAATTGGTGGAACCTTTTTTTATACTGGGAGAAAACTTAGAGTAGACCCTCACATTTGCACTTTGAGGAGTTTCTTGGCACCTTTAACTCAAAAGTCATCACGGGAAGACTTTTCCACAGTGGTACCAACTGAACACCATAATTGTTCAAATACGTGATTTTGCTGCAGCCTTTTGTATGTAGCCCAAATATAAAAATATGCAGCTGTTGTAAAAGACATAAGAGTATATTTTTACCTGTTACTGACCCCTATACTAACATGTTATTACTTGTTTAGATAGAATTTCTGGAAGTAATGCTCTTGGTTTGAATGAGGTAGGTAAGAAGTTAAACTGGCAACTGTTTGAACCCATAGTTAAGCAGCAACTGGTGTTCAGCCAAAATAAAAATTATCTCTTAGTCTTTGGTTATTCTTTGAGCTTATAGGCACCAGTGGAGAATGGTAGCATATGATGTGATTATTGTCATTGCTGTTAGCTGCCACTGAGTTGGCCCCTGTCTCATGGTGACCTCATGTGCATTGAAGCGAAACATGCCGAGCCCTGCACCGTTCCCACTGTTGGTTGCAAATCTAACGGTCGGATTCACAGTGTCTTTCATTTACTTTCTGAAGCCAGTCATCAGGCCTTTCTTTCTAGCCCTCTCAATCTGGTATAGCTAGCCTACCTGTATGTTGGTGGTATGGAGAAACTCCACCCAAGTACAGGTATTAGGGCCCATCCTGAGTTGGGGTCTTTTACTTTATGGGAAGGCAGTGTTTACTGCCCAGAATCCAACTATCCAAAAAGTGGTCATTGGTGGTTGGTGTCTCTGGGAAGAGTAAAACAAGATATTTTTTTCCCCACTTCTGCCAGAGGCTTGGCTGGGAGTTTTTGGAAAATTGATTCATAGGGAGTCTAAAGAAACTTGTCTCTGAGACCTCCAGGAGCAGCTAGGCTCTTGAGTTCTCTGAACAAGGTTTCAACAGAGAGCAGGTTGTGGTGAGCAGAGTTGCCCTCTGCAGCTCCCATCTCGGGAGGCTCCTGCTGCAGACAGCTGGGAGTCTGCAAAGACCTGCTCTCAGCCCCAAGCAAATTGTGTCCCCAGAGCAGCCTTTAGAGCTGATGACCTGAAGCAGCAGACTGAAGGAGAAGTAAAGGCATGACCCCTGGTTAGCCTCCAGGCCACAGCAGGAGAGACCTGAGTCAGGTGAGGTGTGCCGAACGGCAGCTGGGGAATCTTGCAGTCCCACATGCCCGGGGCCAAGTGATTTCCCCCGAGCCCTGATACCCACAGGGGCCAGAGGCAGCAGGCTCTTTTTTAGAATCTGATTTCTGAAGGAAAGGAGGATTGACGTTTTTTACTGCTGCTCAACTAGCTTGACACTTTTTTTTTCCTTTTTTGTGGTCAGTCTGCAGTAAACTCCTCTTTCCTGTGTATTCAAATGTCAACATTCTATAAAATTGATTCATATTATGTAAAATATTCTCTACAAAAGCGAAGAACCATTTAGTGTCAGAGTAAATTATCTTCCTTAATTCCATAGCCCCTGAAGACATCTTCATCAGAAGAACTGTTCATAGCCATGACATTAGTCAAAAAAGAGGTACATTATGTTCCATAGTCTCTCTTTTTGAAAGAGGGGATATTTTCCAAGATGTACTAGATTTCTATCAAAATTAATACTTTTTTTAAAATGGCAAGATTTTCTGTTTAAAGGAGTAAGCCTTGCCATAACTATAAAAATTTTCTGAACAAATATTTTTATTTAGCATTTACTATACACCACTGTAGGAGCCCTGGTGGCATCGTGGGTAAGCACTTGGCTGCTAACCAAAAGGTCAGTGATTTGAAGCTACCAGACAATCTGCAATAGAAAGATGTGGCAGCCTGTTTCCATAAAGTTTTACAACCTTGGAAACCCTGTGGAGTTGTTCTAAATTTACTTTGGCCTTTAGGGTCACTGTGAGTTGAAATTTGTTCCACATCAGTAGGTTTTCTATGTCAGCATGAGGCATTAGTGGTTCAGTGGGAGAATTCTCACACCTTCCAGGTGGGACACTCTGGTTTAATTCCCAGAATGCATCTCATGCGCGGCAACCCCCTCTATCTCTCAGTGGAGGCCTATGCGTTGCTACGATGCTGAGCAGGTTGCAGGGGAGCTTTTAGACTAAGACTAGGAAGAAAGGCCTGGCAGTCTACTCCTGAAAAGAAGCCAGTGAGATCCTATGGATCCTATGGTCCAGTCTGCAACTGATCATGGAGATGCCACAGGCCTGGGCAGTGTACTGTTCCACTGTGAGTGGTGTCACCATGACTTAGGGACTGACTGGATACAGTTAACAGCAACAGCACATACTGTTGCTGACAGGGTGATAAAACAGGCAGCATGACAATAAAGGAGATAGTAAACTTATTTTACTGGCTTCTGGACAGTTAAGACCATTCTGTAAAGACACTGCTACATAAAGGGTGAGAACACATAGCTGTATCTCATATCCTCCATCCAGACTAAGCAAGAGTTCCTGGCATGACACATAGGAGCTCGATGACTGAGCCGTGGGATCAGGAGTGGATAATCAGATGGGCAGTCTCTCAAGATACTGCCATCATGGCCCTAGACAGAAGTCACTGTGTCGTCCCCCTGACCCCCCAAGGCACCCTACTAAACTGTATGTCTGCCAGGCGGCAAGATGATGCAAGGCTGAAGGTAGCCGTGGTGGGGAAGGGGTTGGCAGGCTCAGGATGGGGCTGCCTGGGTTTGAATCCCAGCTCCATAACGGCATGACCTGGAGTAAGGCACCTAAGCCTCAAGCCTTGTTTTTTTCACCTGTAGAGAGAACCTGGTACCTTGCACAGGGTGCTGCAAGAATTCAATAATAATTAATTAGAAAATTCTTAGAAGGGTGCTTCATATACAGCCACACATGTAGCATTAAAGTTACCTTTTTTCATTATTATTCTGGGGAAAATGATTCCAGTCCTTGGAATCCATCTTACAGAATAATTTTGGATTGTGTAGTACCTTAGATTCAAAAAGAGTTTTAGATTTGGGCCACATCTTCCCTGGGGGTTGTCTGCAGTAGACTGAGTGTCTAGGGTGGTAAATGAAGGGTTATTGTTCCAGTACAAACAGTTTCCAGTGTTGAACCAAATAATTCTTTAAGAAAGCTACCCCTCCCCCCAGGGAAATAAGAAAGAAATTATTGTCTGAGTCGATTTGGATTCCATATCATGAATCTCTTTAGGGGATTTCAGGAAAGAAGAATGGGGAATGGAGGCAGATACCTGACTTGTTTTGCCATTAATGTTCACACTGCTTGGATTTAACAATCCTTTGGGATATATATAATCAGTACTTCTGGATGATGCTATGTAGTTTCATTTTATTGACATCTTTTTATATTTCCTTTTGTTTTTCAAATAATTATTTTTTCTTCTAAATGTGAGAGCATAGATTTCAATATTGTAAGTTGCTCTCCTTACTCGGTTTGTATTCTTCCTTTCAGGCACACCTTGTTGTACGCAAATCCAGTAAATAAAAATCCCTAATTACATTATAGATAAATTAGTGCTGGGGATTTGTTCCCTTTAGAACATCTTTTCTTAAATGCTGCCTTTTGTTCTAGTGCATTTTAAATTGTTTCACTTAAAAACAGCAAACAAACAGCCTAAAACAGATGGGTGCAATATTCCAGTACAGTGCCCCTGAGACTGTGCCCTGGGGTGGGGTGGGGGGGCGGTTGGCAGGGGGAATGAGGCTCTCTATTTTCTCTTGGAGCAAAAAGCTGGAGAGTTGAGAAAGGTGGGGAGGCCAGCTTGGTGTTGTTTAAGACATACCATTCCTTCTGCAGGGTTTGACACCAGCATCCTGCCCATCTGTAAGGACTCCCTTGGCTGGATGTTCAACAAGCTGGACATGAACTATGACCTCCTGCTTGACCACTCTGAGATCAATGCCATCTACCTGGATAAGTACGAACCCTGCATCAAGCCTCTCTTCAACTCCTGTGACTCCTTCAAGGATGGCAAGCTTTCTAACAATGAGTGGTGCTACTGTTTCCAGAAGCCTGGAGGTGAGGACCACATATCACACATTGAGAAGGCAGATGGAGATTAGCAGACAGACAGAAACAGCTGGAGAATAAAGAATTCATCTCATGTAATGGCAAATCCAAAGGCTCATTTCTTCTATTGTGAGTCTCAGTATGAAAAATACTGTACAAATATAAAAGTATTGTAATTACCACTATCACAGTCACCAATTTATACTGTCTATATTCTCCTTAGAGAAAACAACTTGGTAACTTCTCTGTGGTAAGTATGGATTTATTCGGAGTGTTCAAGACAAAGATGTTTTGTTTATAAATTCCTGGTAATTTAGGAAATAAAGAGGCAAGATTTGGGCGATGAGTAGGAAGGATAGTGCCACCTCATGTAGCCCGGAGTCTGGTGCTGTGACTCACTCTCCTTGGGAGGGTGTGGTCTGGCTTCTCTTCTGTTTCTCCTGGGTGTGTGGCTATGTGTGGTGGTCCACAATCCACAAAGACTGGCTTGCATCACATCCAAACCCAAGCCCCAGAAGATACGGATCAGCCTGAATCAGGTAGCCAGTGTACCTGATGCATACATGGCTGGCAGAACATACCTCCAGGAAGAGGTACCCACATTAGCACTAAAATACATATGTGTTTAAGCATTTGAAAAATACATTCAGTAAAAGTAAGTGCACATGTGTAAGTTTATAGGGTTATAAAACGCATTCCTAGAATTATAGGCCAAAAGAGCATGTGCATTTTAAAATTTGAGCAGTTTTGCCAGTCTCACCTTCAAAGAGGTGGTGCTACTCACCAATTTATAATCTCATCTGGAATATGTAAGTACCTACTTCTCCATGGCTTTGCCATACTATGTGGTCACTGCCAAATGGGGCACAGGGGCAAGAAATGATAGCCCCTTTGAGGCTTCGTTTTACTTTTCTTCTTCTGAGTTAGGCTGAGCACTTTGTGTTGAGAGAGACACTCTTGACTTCCTTGTCGCTGTACACTGTACACACTCTGTCACTCTTTCCATTATGCTCCTGGGTTTTGTTTTGTTTTAAAGAACTTTATATTAAGGAGTTGGGACTTTTCCAGTCATTAAGTGTTGCATGCATTTATTTCCTAACCGGAACTTTGCGATTTTGCTAGAGAGCAATTTTAAATTTTAAGATAGTCTTATTTCTCAATCTTTTATTTTGTCCATTCTTAGAAGCCATGGAAAACCCTGGTGCTGTGGTGGGTTAAGTGCTGTGCCGCTAACCAAAAGGGCGGCAGTTCTACTGTGACCTCTAGGGTCGCTATGCGTTGGACCTAACTCGATGGTGGTGGGTTTTGGTTAGAAGCCACGAAACTTGCATTAAACTTCTGAAGGTATTTCCTACTTTAAGATATAGAAGTATTCTCTCTCTTGTGGCTTGGTTTCCAATTGCCCTCTGTCATTTATTGACAAGCCTGTGTTTTACCTTTATTGTACATAAACCTCTGTATATGCTTATGTCTAATCCTAGATCCTTTGTCCTATTTATGTAACATTTCCAAACTGTTTCAATTACAGTTGCTTTGCAATATATTTTAATATATGCTAAGGCTATCATCTCCTTCTATTCTTCTTTGATGAGAATTTTCCAGAATATTATGTTTCTTTTCCCCTTGGCACTTTAGAATCTGTTTATACAATTTAAAAAATCCAATTGGGATTTTGTTAGACTCAGGCAAGAATAGATTAATCTAGGGAGAATTGATAGCTGTATGATACTGAGTCTTTTTATCCTAGAATAAGACAAAAAGTATTAATCAGTTACATTTTAAAGTTTTGTTCTGACAGATATTATAATTTGTGTTTATTGTTGTTGCCACTGTAAATGAGATAGATGTTTTTTCCACTAGATTATCTCACTGGTGGTTGTTTCAATGTTAATTTTGTATTCAGCTACCTGACTAAATTCTCATCTTGATTATAATAGTTATTCTGGTTGATTTACTTCAATTTTTCAGGTGTACCATCATTATCACCTGCAAATAGTGATCATTTTTTCCCATCCTTTTCAGTTTTTGTACCTCATTTCTTTCTCTTTTCTAATTCTATCAGCTAGTTACATCAGCTAGTACCTCCAAATCATTATTAAACAAGAACCATGTTTTCTGCTTTAATAAAAGTGCTTGTAGTGACTCAGCATTGAGCGTAACAACAATTTTACGCTTGAGATCTGTGATTTTAGCCTGAGTCCCTTTAGAGCTGGACTGAGGCAAAACTTAAGCACTGACACTTCCCATGATGAGCCTGGGCTCCTGGGATGAGTTGGGAAAAGTAACTCTTGGTGTTTCTTGTTTTCTCCTTTCTCGTTTTGTGAGTGTAATGACACTAGCTAGCTCCTTTGCTTTTTTATTAGATCATCGCCTCCACCCTCCCAGCTCAGCATCAGTCTGGGATTTTTCACTTTCAACATTCTCTGATTCATTGTATTGTTATTCTCTCTAAAAATTTGAGGAGGGTGATTATGTCATGCTCCTTATTCTCTGTTTATTTATGTCTTTCAGGCTAAAATTTTCTCTAAACCACTCCATTAACTGTAGACCATAGGGATTGATACCTGAGATCCTTATTGTGGCTAATGTGGGTATTCTGTAATTAAGGCTCTCAGTGCTTTTTGACATTTTTTTCTTTAGTTACATGCGTAAGTTTGACTTTGGGGAGTTTTTTTAGAATATTTTCTGGGAGATTATGTTTCTTGAATTAGTCCTTGAATGTTTGAAAGTAAATCCATTTTTTTTTACCCTGAACAATAGGGGTACTAAGTGTAAACATCTGAGAAATGAGGTGTTTTCTTTTTCTCTCCTAGTTATTTTTAAACTTTATTTTCCCAGCACCGAATGGAACTATAGAAAAATGTGAAATGAGTCTAATGTTTATAGGTTTCTCTGTTTTCTATTATTAGTAATGTAACCATTTCACCTGGAAAACAAGATTTTTTTTGTTTGCCTTTCAAGGACATTAATTTCCTAGGACATGTCTCCGTTTTGTTCCTTCTGTGTCACTTGTTCCTGAAGCATGATGTACGCTTTAGAGCTTTAGAATTAAATCTTTTTTTTTTTCATTTTAATTATAATTTTCAGGAACTTTTCTTACATTAACTATGTCTTTGAAAACTTCTTCCATTTGATTGGTCTCTTCACAGGTGAATGTGTGTTTCATATAACTTTGATAGCTTTAGGGATGGCCTTTGTTTTTTATCCTTGAGCTTTTCTATATCTGCCTTGAACTCTAGTTTTGCAGAGTTTATTTTCATTATGTTCTTAGATTTCTTAGAAAAATCCTTGGTAATTATTTTCATCTGCAAATTCAACAGCACTTTGGAATATGAATTCTTCATCTTGAATTTTGTGCTATTCTGTGCTTTTCTTACAGCACTTTTGGGTAGAATTCTGTCTGCTTTCTTTACCTTTCAATAAGTACAATGTTTTTAATTGGAGGGAGGGTCAGATGTTACTAGCAGAAAGTCAATTTGCCTCATAGTAAAACTGTGTGATAACAGTGTATGAATGCTTCTGATTTTCCTTCTCTTCAGGGCTGAACAGTCTTCTAAGTGCCTAGTTTCTACCTTTCTAAATAGTTACAAATATGAAATTTTCCTTTTAAAAACAGATAACATTGATACCTACCTTATGATTCTTGTGAAAATTAAATGAATTAAGACAGTTTCCGAACACTGGTTGATACTTCTAAGAAATCAATAAATAATAGTTATCATAATACATGCTACCTTTAGCCAGCAATCAGAGTTCGTTTGTCCTTTTCTTTGTCATTTTCGGTTGGTATCTTTCCCTTTTACTCTGAAAGTATCTTAAAATTGGAAGTTAGCCAACTGCATTTCTCAACCAGCCTGTCTCAGGGAAGAAGGAGCAAAGCCAGGTAGCACCGTGAAATCTACAGGGCAATCGATGTATATAGGTGCTCAGGTGTTTTATATGCAAGTGTGGCAGAGGGGACTGCACAAAGAGGCAGCATGAAACGGAGGTAAGAGCCCTGAAAACATTTTCCAGTACCTGGAGGACAGTGAGCAAATAGCAGACCCTTCTGGAGCCACAAGATCTGCAAATTGGGGTAAAACTCTGAAGAATTTTTTTTAGCTTGGAAATGGAAACAAGTTCTTCTTTGAGGGGTCAAGGTACAAGGTACTATGTGCTTTCATACACCCCACTTAGTCACGTGGCTTTTACTGCATCTTCTCCTTCTTTGAGGTCCCTGGTAGCATAGTGGTTAAGAGCTTACCTGCTAACCAAATGGCCAGCAGTTCAAATCTACCAGCTGCTTCTTGGAAACACGATAGGGTAGTTCTACTCTGTCCTATAGGGTCATCATGACAGCAACAGATCTTTCCTTGGAGGTATGTGCTGGTTCCTACAACATACACATCGTACAACATACAGCTTATAGCTGAGGGCTTGGCAGCTGAGAGAGTTGAAGATGCTTGCCCAAAATACTCAGCTAGTAAGTCGCACAGTTGAGATTTAAGTTCTTATTCTTAATCACTGCATTTGCTGCCTGCCCCTCTAGGTCTCTTCTGTAGCTTAATAGTTGTCCCTTGAGGCCTATATTTTATTTTCTTGAAGTAGTGAGCCATAAGGTCTGAAGTAGTATTCTAATCCTCTTGCTTCCCTACAGCAAGACCTGGCTCTGATTCAGCACTTGTCCCCTTCTGGTTAGTTGGTCTGGACTGTGACTCTAGAACACTAACTTGCTAATAAGTCTTGACCCTGATCCTGAACTCCTAGAAGCCTTCGCTGGTAATTTACTTCCTCATATAAAGGAAGAAGTGTATTAGCAAATCACCAGTCAGACACTTGCATTTGCTGTTTGCTTAAGTTGTTGGTAGGAAGAAAAATTCCTGTACACTTCAAGTAGCCCCAGAATACTGCTTGAAGTACTCAGCAGTATGAGGTTTTTTGTTTTTTTTTTTTAATTAGTAACACTAATGGCCTAAATTTGTTTGGCTGCACAGTAACAGCATATGGAGTAATTCCACTCCCAGGTGTGTCATTGTCTGCATTTCACGTCAAGAGTGAAGCCCATCATTAGAGATTATATCACATACCATCTGGAAACTGACTTTCATAAATTATTTTTTAGGTCTCCCTTGCCAGAACGAAATGAACAGGATTCAAAAGCTGAGCAAGGGGAAAAGCCTGTTGGGTAAGTACAATTTCTTGCCACCTCGTTTAAACAGCTAATTAAACCATCAGTGTCTCTTGTAGTGTTGAGCAGAGCAATGGTTATTCAGTTAGGGACCCATGTTTCCTGAAAGAAATGCCTTGACCAGGGCTCTTCCAGGCAGCTGGACATACATGGGGAACTGGCTAGCTGGCCAGGCACTACTTGCCTGCTCTAACGTAAGGAAGAGAAGACAGAGGGCAGGCCAGCAAGGTTAGAAGTGAGCACCATCTCAACTGCTAATTATTCACTGACCTTGGGCTACAATGAACCCAGGTTTTCAAGTAGGGCCACTGAATAGAACTGTCAAGAATCCCTTTTAACTCTAAAATTAGAAAGATTAGAAAGCCTGCCAATGATTCCCAGTCAGTGCTATGATGCTGGGTAGGTTTCAGTGGAGCTTCCAGACTAAGATGGACTAGGAGGAGCCTGCTGATCTACTTCAGCCGGTCAGCTTCTGATCTTGGGGATGGTGCAGGATCAGGCAGCAGTTTATTCTGTTGTGTACGGGGTCACCGTGAGTTAGGGACTGGCTTGACAGCAGCTAACAAGAACAACATGAGAGCATTTCCTGTATTTCTCAGATCAATTTGTCCATCCAAGGTGAAGATGAGCTAACCCAAATCAAACCCATGGCTGTAATGTCAGTTCTGTCCTATAGATCAGATTGGAACTGTCCGTAGGGTTTCCAAGCTGTATGTGTTTACAGAAGCAGACTGCTGCACGTTTCTTCCTCAGGGCAGCTGGTGGATTTGAACCACCAACCTTTTGGTTTGCAGCTGAGTGCTTTGGCCAGTGTACCACTGTGGTTCCTTAAATGACCTATACTCCCTTCAGAATTTATCAGATAGAGTTCTATTTAGTGGGTTTCTCTGTTTTTCAAGAAAACCTTGGAGGAAAGTGTTTTGTTTCTTTAGACACTGCCTGTTTCTCTTTGTCCAAATGTTAGGCAAAAGCAAGTCCTAAGAGTGTGCTTTTCCCTAACATGCAAGTCTGTTGCAGAGGTGAACGTAACAGCTGACCCTTCAAAGCTTTCCTTTGCCTTTGAATCCCTTTTTCTGGCACCAGGCTGTCACTGAGATGGCGGTAAACCTCATTTCTTTGAGGAAGAAAAGGAGTCTGTCTTGCTTTTTATAAAGAGGGCTGAGGACTGCAACACAATAACTCAAAATTACTCTTGTTAAACATTCAGAGGCAGGCACATCTCCTAAGCAGCCTGCCATTTCAGAAGTCTATTTTCTTGAAGGAAATGGGCGAGTTTTCTTGCAGACTTGTCAAAAGTAGGTGCTGTGAACTTGGGCAGCTTCTTCTCTTCTGTTATTTGGGTCACCTCAAAGCACATACTACCGTCTTCCTTCTTTTTCAAAGGATGTGTTTCACTGGCTCCCTTCCTTCCTTGTACTTCTGATAACCCCTACTCAACTCAAAACAGGTAAAACCCCAAACTTGTGATTTTGACCTCTCTGGTCCTCAGATCATCTCCCGTGTCAAATGACACAGAGACATCTTTTCAATCTGAAGGCAAAGAAGCTGGAACCCTCTTCCATAGGTTTTCCAATGCTAGGACTTGTGCTTGCTGGTCTCAGTCCTCCGCTGGGGATATCTTCTGGTGTTTGAGTGATGCTCCTGAGGTCCACAGGCATTTATAAAACTAGTATAATGCTATTTTTTTGTTGTTTTCTCATAGGATATAGATATCTTATTTATGCCTCGTTGATTAACAATTAAACATCTGTAGAGTCCATAGCCTGAGATAAAATGTCTCATTTTCCATTTTTCCATGCTCATATGAATTAAATGCCTACTTATGCTTGACCATGAATCCCACCTGGTAATAAAGCCCACTTTATTGTATCTCTTCGTATATGAAGATTATTCTGGCTGACTCAAAAAAATGCTATTCGTTTACTTAAAAAAAATTTTTTTCACAGTGAAATCTAATAAATGTGTATTTAGATTCAAAAATAAATAAAACAAGTAGCAACAAATTATAATCAGTTATAATTACTGCCTATTTAGAAAATGTGATAATCCTATTACATTATAGATTTAAAGTAGGACCTGCTTCTTGCTGACCGAGGGATCAGCCCAATATGCATTTTTGTTTTGTTTTGTTTTTGGTCTATTACATACAGTTGTTTTCCACACTGCAACTCAGGGAGAAGCAGCAGCATTTTCCCAGCTCTCTGCTTATTCTCTTCTTGCAGACCTTGATTGAGAATCTGTTCACAATTCTCTTTGCCTCTTGGTCCCCTGGGATGCTGAAAGCAGCTATTTTGTCTTTTTCTTCCAAATGTTCCCTGCAGATGAGTGTCTAAGTCAGAGTATGGGTGCCACCACTGAGCCTGTAATTGTGGCATTAGCAGACTTTGCTAAATGAGGGATACAGTGTTCAGGGACCTCCTGAGGCACCTTCTTCTCTGTGACCTCAGGAAACCTGAGCATCTTAAAATAACCTGGTGAGAAGAGTGGCTGAAAGTAGATCTTAGAGGCAACAAGATCTGGGTTCAAATTCAGGTTCAAATTAGGAGAAATTGTTCCATGCAGGGACTTTTGCTGCCATGAAATAAAAAGTAAATCAGTAAGAACGTAATGTCTCTCTGAAACAAAAAAAAGTACTACTAGAGTAACCCCCTCATTCCTGATCTTTGGTTCACTTTTGAGGTTTTTGTAACCCACGGTCAACCACAGTTCAAAAAGGTTAAATGCACAGGTAGCGTGATGAAATCTCATGCTGTCCTGCTCCATTATTCACATACCTTTATTACTATAACTGTTCTATTTTGTTTTTGCTGTTGTTAATCTCTTCTTGTACCTAATTTATAAATTAAAATTTATCATAGATATGTATGTATAGCACAAATTATAGTTTATATAGAGATCAGTACTATCTGTGTCTCAGGAGGCCTTAGTATACCATAGCCTCACCTTATTCATGAGGAATCTATTCTAAGATAAAGGAATGGAAAGCCATAGTGGTGAGCAGGCACCTATTTATCCATGAAGTTGATGATGAAGATGTCACTACCATGTCACACTCAGAAAAGTCTCCCACAGAAGATGGACATCAAGTCATGAAACATACATACTCACACCCTAGCCAAGCCAAGTGGAAAACCAAAACTAATAACTATCACAAAAATTACCTACTACTGAATTAGAATCATGTTAACAGCATTAGACTTACCAACAGTATTGATTTAAGAATAGAATTTAGTAATTTTTCAGAGTGCTAAAGGAAAATAACTGAATCTATAGTTCTGAACTCATTCCAATGATCCTTCAAGTGTGACAGCAGAGAGATATTAAACGACCAAAGCACGAGAACCAAATCCATTACCACCAAGCTGATTCTAACTCATGGCAACCCCGTGTGTTCCAAAATAGAGCTGCTCAGTGGGGTTTTCTTGGCTGTAATCTTAACAGAAGATCACCAGGCCTTTCTTTTGGTACTGCTAGGTGAGTTCTCACCACCAACCTTTAAGTTAGTAGTCAAGCACAAGCTGAGCCACCTCGGGGTCTTTCCAAACCACAGAACTCTTTGCAGAGTATCACTAGAGGATTTACTCGACAAGAAGAAAAATAAATCCAGAAGGACTTACTGACGTGCAATAATAACAAAGAAATAAGACCTATTGTAAAATCTAAATAAATGTGACCTGTAAAAATATTTCTAATGCAAGCTAGAATTGAAATTGCAGATTGTTGGGGCAGGAGAAAAAGATTTCAAAATGTGTTAAATTTCTGGTTTTATTCGGGAAGAAATGAAAGTAGAGATTAATTTTAGATCTTATTAGGAAAAATATACTTCTGTATAGAAAATGTAAGTTTATATTTCCTTATGTAGTTTTTAAAGCTAAACATGAAACAAAGAAAACTTGATTATTTCAACAGAACTCAGGAAATGGGAAAAATGATAAATAGGAAACAAAATATGGGAGCAGAGATCAGAGCAAACATCACAATAAACATAAATGGACCAAACTTGCTTCTTACCAGAGACTACAGATTGGTAATTTAAAGAAAGAGTTAGACGACCAAAAACAATTCCATAGAAAGCTGAAACTAAAACATTGTAAAAATCCTTTTTTGATGGCTTGGCCAATGTCTGACAAAAGCAAATACTTTGCTTTTAATTCTAAAAGCAGAAGATATATGCTGCTTAAATGTTCCTTTTCCATGTTATGTCATCCATTGGTATACTCCTAGTTTTAAAACAAAACTTACTAGATGTGTGTGTTGGAACTGACTGAATGGTAATGGGTTTGAGTTTTGTTTTTAAAAGAATTATAAGGATACATTGTCAAATCTATAATGATAATCAAACTTTAAGATACCTATTCTTGAAGCAGACGACAAAAGAAAGAAAACAAAGGGTATTAACTGTAAGTGTTTCTGTGCTTCTCTGATTAAAGTTGACCTTTTTTTGTTCCTCAGGGACATTTATACCTCGGTGTAACGAGGAGGGCTATTACAAAGCCACACAGTGCCATGGCAGCACAGGGCAGTGCTGGTGTGTGGATAAATATGGGAATGAATTGGCTGGCTCCAGGAAACAGGGTACTGTGAGCTGTGGTGAGTAAGGCCTTCTTTTATCACCCCCACAATGACTCCCTGGGAATTTCAGGTCCTTACAGTATACAGATCTGCAGAAGAATTTTAAGAGATAGCTATGGCCAACAGTGTATCAGGCAGACACAGTAATCTTGCAATCATATGAGATTATGCATATCTAGGTTTGTGGATGCCAGAAACTCATCATGATCCTGGCTCGGACAACAGTTTTTCACAGGCAAAGAGAAACTTTTGCAGACATTGTTGCTTAGGATTATAAAACCTCCTCCTGAAAGTAGAAGCATGTCAAGAATTCTAGAACTCATATCAGAACAAAGCGTGTGGTTCATGTCACAAGGACTAACCCTAACAGGCTTATTTCAGAAGCAGTAGAGGTGATATGCTCTCACATGGAAGCAAGGAACCTTGACATGGGTCACAACATATAAGCAGAAACTAACCTCCCATCTTTTCTCCCTTCTTAACATGCTTCAGAAGAAGAGCAGGAGACGTCAGGTGACTTTGGCAGTGGTGGCTCTGTGGTCCTGCTGGATGACCTCGAGGATGAACAGGAGCTGGGGCCAAAGGACAGAGAAGGGAAGCTCAGGGTGCACACCCGGGCTGTGACGGAGGATGATGAGGATGAGGATGACGACAAAGAGGATGAGGTTGGGTACATATGGTAGTCCCCACGAGGAAGAAGACACAGGTTTTGCACAACATTGCAAGTCACTTCCTATTCCTCCTGCATTTATATCTAAGACTGTGAGGCACCAAGGTCTCTTCTCCACTGTTGCTCTCTATACTCAACCCAAGGTTTGGAAGACAATTCCTGGTTCCCAGAACATTCTGATTTGGAATTTGGTTGTGTGGGAGGAAGGATGTTGTGTTTTCATTTTGTTTTCAACATGGGAATGGCTGGCTTAATAAGAGTCTCCTTCCCTCCCATGAGATTTATGCAACAAGCATGTGGTTTATGTGGAATTCTGACAGAACAGGGAGCCCCAGCCCTCTTAAGCGTTAAAAACCCCTTTTTGATTACCCACAATGGTGGTTATTACAGCATGGTTCCTGGCCTTACAGTGTCTAAGTGCTGTTCTTGTGTCCTGTAGATGTCGTGGAAAATACCACATTTGTCCCTTGCCCCTTACTACCCCTAGTGTTTATTATTAAAAATTATGTTTTTACATCACTATATCTGGCTTCCCACAAACAACAGCCTTAATTCAGTCAAGAGTCCCTCTGGGGAATTCATTTTTTTTTTAAAATGGTGTCTGGATGCTTCTCTCTATACATGCATAGATATGTATGTGTGTACATAAGAGGCTGTGTGTGTATGTATACACTTCTCAAAAAAAATGCTTGAGGTATCCACTGAAAACCAGTTGTACGCCTATTTGCTTGTCCAGACCTGGATTGCAACTTTTGGAATATGATTTGTGTTGAAGTCCTCTTTTGCACTAATGGTAGGCCCTTGTAGCCTGCGAGGTGAGGGGATTTCTTCTCTATGCATCATTGGCCTTCCTGGAAGCCTCTCTGATTCAAATCACTTTTTTTGCGAAGCCATGCGACTCCCACGTGGGCAGCTCCACAAGCCATCTTTTCATTTTCTCTCAAAGCCCTCCTCAGCTGCAGCCCTGCATTTTGCCACTGGCTTCTCCCTCCCTGCCTACTCAAGGGCTTTTGCTAAGGCATGTGCACATACCAATGCTCTCAAGAAGATGGTACCCCAGTGTTCCCTTAAGAGAAGAAAGTTTAGGATGCTTAATGTTTTGCTTTTCTCTCTTTCTGTCCACACATCATGATGAAGGTACAAAAACTACACATACTTTTAAAAGCTATACATACTTTTAGTACCCATGATTGTCTGCAGAGAACCCCAGATAGCAACCCAGACAAAATTTCACACACAGTAGCACAGGAGGCTAGGGTTGGATTTTTAAGAGCTGGTTCTCCTCCTGCTTCCCCCTTGATCTACAAGTGCAGACACTAACGACACGAGTCAAGAAAACCCTTCACTCTTACATTTCTTTTCCCAAACTCAACTCATTCTTTGCATTGAGTTTAAATTCAGTAGCATTGTCATCTCTGCATTCTTTGGGATTGTTCTCCCTATTAAGCTGGCCCAGATACAAGTACCAAAGAATAGTCTTCAAAGTGGCCCCATTCAGTTCGGTACCTGACCTTAAGCCCTTGCCCCTGAATGCTCCAATCTGCAGCCCAAGCCAGGCTCTCTGGCCCCCGTTTGTGTCTCTTGCTTTTCCTATTAGCTGCAGCCAGTCCACAAGAAGACCACTTTTAACTCAGGCAAAAAATGTATTTACCCAAACCATGATCATGGTGACAATTGACCAACCCTGTCCCCCTCAAATTGACCATTTCTTTGTACTTTACCAATCTGCCTCACACTGGCATTTTCCAGCCCTTTCATTTAGCTAGATAAAATAGAATTTTCCCCAGAGTTGGGGTCAGATGAGAAATGAATATACTTGATGTATCTAATTCTTCAGCATAAGAGATTAAAGTACAATCAAAATCCTAGGTATATTTACTTTCCCTGTAGGGAGACCATAGGCAAGCTCCGTATTAGAAGCTCAACTTCTGTTTCATTTTTTCTCCCCTCGCTTGAACAAAGCTTTCAAATCATTTAGAAAACAGGTGCTTAATTGCAACTAAATGACAATAAAAGTGTATGAAAAAATCAAAACATATTAAAAACATCTCAGTTTAGACCATGAAAGAAAACCATTGTTACTGTCTTGTCCGAGCCTGGAAAATGCACACAAGAACAAATTAAAATCGACAAATTGATTTCGCTTAGAGAAACTTCTAGGAACAGACTGAACTGCTGATTTTAATTTGCCTAATTATCTTATGACAAGTGTCAAATTAAGATGACACTTAAAGATCCTTAGCATTAACTTAATTATGAAGGAGAGTGCTCAGTAGACAATTCTCAGTAAAGTAATGAGATGCCATTTTCAGAGATATTCCAAGAAGATATTTCGATACATTAAAATATTAAATAAAAAGCTCTCCTGAGATTGGAGCACGAAATCAATGGAACACCATTATACCACTTTTCATGCCTTGCTTTGGCGTGACAGCTCTAGGGTTTTTTTCGTCTTTAGTATTTTTCACATGTACCACAAATTAAATTTTGAGTTAGTTAGTCTTAGAATTTTGTTTTCCTCTTCTGTCAGGAGTCCTTTAGATACCATGACTGAGTATGTAGAAAATCTTGATTGAAAGAAAAGTAGTATTCTGGTAATTCAGTCCCTTGTTTGAGACAAGTATTGAGTTGAATCCCTACTCATTTGTGGAAACTCCTGCATGAATAGTTTTGTTCCATGAATGTTTTTTTAATATTGTTTCCTTGATATCTAACTTAAATCCCAGAAATGTCTCCCATCATGGTTAGTCGTCTGGCATACCGATGTCCTTTGGTTTCCACAAATATTCTAGGTATAGGAATTCCTTAATATAACTGAATTTGAGGGTTTGTATTAGTTTCCCCTTCTTTTATGCCCATGTCCCCACTGCCAGAACAAACAACCAACATGTCTGTCCAGGTCTGCTCTTCTGCTCTTCCCAGGATGCCCTTCACATACGTTGTCTTTACCTTGACCACACTGTGCAGTAACATCCAAGAGCCCTTTCTACAGTGGGTGGTTTTGGTCTTTTTATACCTTTTTTCTCAAAGTCTCTGATGTTTGTCCCTGTCAAATGTGTAGCGTTGTAATAACAGCCCACCAAATCCTGAGTGTCAGTTTGTTGTCCCTATCGTAGATGAGATAGTGAAGTAGAAAAACCTAGTAAATTTTGAATGCTTTTCCACATAGGCTTATCTGGAATGTGAACACAACTCTTTGGTTAATAATAAATGCTTAACTGTAGTCTTGAGTAGGTGCATTTCTGTCTGTCCCAATAAATTTTAATTTGTCAGCAACATCTCAGTGTGTGTGTATTTGTTGGGTTCCGTGTGAACTAGGCAGGTCGGGTCCACACACCGGAACTGGGGGAGGACAAAAGGGATTGCCAGCAGAGGCCATAGTCAGAACTCCTGCTCCCATTAGCAAGGTGGCCTTGCTGGCTGTGAGGCTTGATTTGGCTTCTCATCACACCTGGCGCATGCGTGCCCTCTGCTATTCCACTGGCTCCTACACTGGCTGCTTTTGCCTCTTTCAGGCTCCAATTTTGTAACATGTTCCTTACCCATCAGATTTCACTATTGCTGCCCTGTTTAAAACCTTCTACTTTTTCAACTACATTTATTGCTTCCTTCCTCAGCCAGTTATTCCCAATTCTCCTTAAAAAAAAAACAACAACAACAAAAACTCTGTCTTATAGGGATTTTGGGCTCTCCTCAGCTCATGAATTAGCATACCAGATACTTATCAAATATTAGAAAGCACCCAAATTGGAACAGGAATTATTTCCTTTCCACCTTTATCCACATTTGGGCCAGTGGGTTTATGACTTAATTATACCCTGAGTGAGTAATTTCTCCATGAGCTGCGGTAGAAACTATGTTATGAATAATTCCATTCCTTTACCCCATGGACCAGATTTTATAGACAGTTTACAGATTGACAGTTCAAGGAAAGATGCTTCATACATGCACAAAACAACTAATTTCAAGAGAACAATGGCCAATGTGAAGGCTTCAGGTAGTTAAAGGGGTTCATTAAAGAATTGCTGTCATCTATGAGCATGTTCTGCATTTCCCCAAGCCATGATTTTATAGGTCAAGCCCTGTATTTCTCCCAAAGTCACACCTTTGTGAATGCCACCATGATCTTTCAAAGGACCAATGGAAGAACTGGTTATGAATGTAGAGGCCTGGCTTCCATTTTTGGTTATGTAGCTAAGTGAAAAGGTCATGTACTTTCTCAAAATTCTTAGTGAGGTTGAAGATTCACTTCATGAGTTGATTTAAGGAAAGGGAAATGTTTTAAAATGCATTCATTCAATAAGCCTAACTTAGTTATATGGTGCTACTGTAGCAGAAATACCACCAAATGAATTGGCTTTAACAAAGTTGAATTTATTCCCTCACGGTTTAAATGAAAACTACTGCCATCGAATCATTTCCAACTTTAGGAGGCTGAAAGTCTGAATTCATGGCCCCAGCTCTAGAAGAAGGCTTTCTCCCTCTGTGGGCTCTGGAGGAAGACATCTGTCATCTGTCTTCCTCCTAGCCCAGCAGCTTATCCGCATGGGCACCCTGGGTCCCAAGGATGCACTCTGCTTCTGGCTCTTCCTTGGAAGTAATGAAGTCCCTCTTTTCTCTCTTTGATGCTCTCTTTTATGTCTCAAAAGAGATTGACTCAAGATACAATTAATTCTGTAGATCTGAGGCCTAACTTGGTAACATAACTGTCTCTAATCCTGCCTCATTACGTCCTAGAGGTTAGGATTTACAATACATAGGATAATCACGTTACAAGATTTTGAATGCTTTTCCATGTAGACTTATCTGGAATGTGAATTCTGATCACAGATCACTGATCACAGATTACAGATCACTGGGAATCATGGCCTAGCCAAGTTCGCATACATTCTGGGGATGAACATTCAATCTATAACAAAGCCTTTGTAGATTAATAGATAGACTTACAGGTTAATCACTTGGCTTGGCATATAGGTTAATAGGTTCACTAAATACATGTTGGACAGATGAACGTCTTGATGGCACTGTATTAACTTCTAGAAATACAAAGATGAATAAGACCAGGTAAAATCTTCCAAAAAAATAGACATACATAACTGTCACAAAAGAGGTTGTTACCAGTGACCACTCCAGCCTTGATATGGCTCACCTTTCTTGGTTCCTTTTACACATAATTTCCTGTTTCTCCTCCTACTTCTCTGGCTATTGTTTTAGGTTTTTGAGTGTATCTTTTTTGGAAACCCCAGCTGCTGATCAAAAAGTCAACAGTTGGAATGCACCAGGTGCTCCTTGGAAACTCTGTGAAGCAGTTCTACTCTGTCTTATAGGGCCACTCTTAAGTCAGAACTGATTCGACAGCAATGGGTTTGATTTTGGGTGGTTATATCCTTTTGTCTAATCAAACCAGTTCTGTATCTGTATCCCCGGGCTGCTTCTCTTTAACCTGCAGTATTTTCTATGGACAGCTGTATCTGTGCCTGTGGTTTTAATCACCTCCTCTGCTCTGAGAACCCTCATTCATATGTCACCCGTAACTTTCAACTTGTGATCCACAATCACCTGTCATTTAAATAGTTCCTGAATTTGCCATTGAAAACTCAATTTCAAACTTTTGACAGTCAAAAAGAGGACAACACAGAGTGTATATACTTAACACCTTTGGCATCAGCAAGGCTTTACTCGAGTCCTAACAAACATGAGCCATGAGAGAAACACTGGTAAAGTTGCCTCCATCAAAATCAGTAACACGTCACAAACATAAACAAGAGACTAAAGATCTTGGTAACACAAAACACATGAAAGAGTAGGGTATGAAATATTTTTTTTAAAAAGCTCCTACAAAGTTATAGGAAAATTACATGCTTACAGGCTAATGGGCAAAAGATGAAGACAAGAGGTTCATGGAAGAAACACAAATGGCCAGTGAAACCATGCCTAACCTCATCTACAATCAGGGAAATGCAAACAGCTAAAACAAGGATCAGTTTTCACTCAGGAAAAAAAATAAACTTGATAATGCCACATGTTGATGAGAGTGTGAGGAAATGAGCATGGGTGTACAGCCTCATGGAGACTTGGCAATCCCTACCAAAATTAGAGTGTGCATCCTAGCACCCAGTAATTCCACTTCTAAGTAACTACTCCTAGACAAAATCACACTTATTAATGAAGAGATACATACAAGTATATCCACTGCAGTATCATTGGTTAGAATGGAAAAATGTGGAAAAGTGGAATTTGAGTGGAAATTTGGAAAAAATGTCCACTAGTGGAGACATTGGGTGTGTCTCTACTTTGGAATACTACACAAGTTTCAAAAATAACTTCAGAAGCATTGAAAAGGAAAAATCTCCAAAATGTTGTATTGGAGTAGAGATTGGGAATCAACTAATTTATAGAAAATGGTATTTATAAATTAGATACCTAAAAAGCAACACTATCCATTTTTTTAGGGTTGTTACATAAAAGCACAGAATAAGGCCTGAAAGGAAATACACCGAATTGGTAGCAATGGTGACCTTTGAAAGAAAGACTGGGATTGGGACTCTGGACAGTGGGGCATTAGTCGTATCTGTAAATTGTATTTTTATTTTTTATCACAAAAGTAATACACCATAATGTCTGTGATTTAAAAATGAATAACTAAAAAATAACTCATTATCTTCCTCTTCCAAATGGCTCTTCCTACAGTGCTTGACTCCAGGAGTGGCCTCCCTGTCTACTCCCTTCTCCAGGCAGAAATCTTGAAAATCATCGTCTAATCTTTTCTCACCCCACTGCTGACCTGCAATTCGTCACACCCCAGCCATTGCTGTCCGACACATAGTGACCCTATAGGACAGAGCAGAACTGTCCCATAGCATTTCCAAGGATCTGCTGGTGGGTTTCAACTGCTGACCTTTTAGTTGCAACCAAGTTCTTAACCACTGTGACACCAGGGCTCCAGTAAGTCACTAAAGCCCCAAAACTCACTACCATCGAGTTGATTCCAACTCAGTGATTCTAAAGGACAGAACAGAACTGGCCCACAGTGATTCCACAGAATGCCACGCAAATTTGAACTGCTGACCTTTTGGTTAGCAGATGTAGCACTTTTCCACTACCCTACGAGGGTTTCCAATATCACTAAGTATTACCAATTTTTTTTTTTTAATACCTGTTTTCCTCTCTCTCCCACTACCACTGCCATGGATCTTACCACCATCATTTCTTTCCTCAGTCCCTTAAATTCCTTAGCCAGTGACCCTTCCTGTTTATCCTTACCCAGCTCAGATCCACCCTACACACTGCAGCTGCTACAGTAATTTATTCTTGACGGCAATTGACATCCTATCACTGCCTCCCTTAAGTTTCAGTTTCTCATCACCTTCAGGACCAAAAGCAAAGTACTCCACCAACAGACTCCTTTGGAATTTGAGTCCTTCACTCTCTTGCATTCCTCAGATTCTAATTGTTTTGTCCCCTCCCCCCAGCTCTTCTACTTTTACAGCCTCTGTACCTGGCTCACCTCAATTATTCTTCCTGTTGGAAGCCTTCTAGAATGCTCCTCGCAGAACCGGGCATCCAACTGTCATCTGTAGCAACTCGTGCCTATGTCCCTCAGATAGTACTTATCCCCCACAAGGTAGCTGCCCATGTTGCATGCCCTTCAGTCTCACTCTGTCTCATTTTTGAGTGTCAAGACAGTCAACAAACACTCACTGTCTGTTGTATGAATAATGAACATAAGGAAGTGCTAAGCTGAATGTAAGTGATGTCCCTGAACTGTACATATAAAAAAGTTGAAACTGAAAAATGTTTTATTATGTCTTTTCTCACAAAATTTTTAAAAGAAAATAAGTACAGTAATGAAAGCAAACAGTAATGAATTAATTCTTAGGAAAATTAATAATTTTTTTAAAAGATGTGATAGAAAGGATAACATTTGATCAATACCTTCAGGGAGGGTTTGCAAGTCTGAGAGAGTGGCAAATACAAGAACAGTTGAGATTTTTCACAGCTTTATTAAGGTGTAATTTACATACTCTAAAATCCACTTACAGTAAATGTGCAATTCAGTGATTGAGTAAATTTACAGAGTTATCAACCGTCATGATAATCCATTCTTAGAATATTTTCATTACTCCCAGATGAAAGCTCATGGCCAACCACAGTCCTGCCCTTTTCCAACCCTGCGCCTCAGGCAACTGCCAAGCTACTTGCTGTCTCTTGAGAATTCTCTTTTCTGAAAATTTCATACAATTAGAATTACAACATGTAGTCTTTGTATTGGCCCATGGCTGACCACCATGCCGTAAGTTCTATTATTCACAGGTTTGGGGAACATAAATGTGGATGGCCGACCTGGTGCCGAATAATGACTTGGATATCTTTTCAATGTTGGGTCTTGACACACTAACCACCTGGCAATACGTGCTTTCCAAAATCAGAGAGAAGTCCTATTTTCCTGATGATTCTGTTGTTTTTACTATTCTAGCCTAGAATATTTTCTTCACCCTTCCTTCCACACAAATTTTCAAAAACCAACAGAAAACATCAACCTAACAGTCTAGCAAGGAGTCCATACTCACCTTCCATTATGAAACACTGACTGGATCCACTTTGCCAGCTAGCAAGCATGACAATGACATGGTGTGTGGTGATGGTTAGGTGCTGTCAAGTCGATGCTGACTTATAACAACCTTACAGGACACAGTGGAACTGCCCCTTAATCTTCACAGAATCAGACTGCCATATCTTTCTCTTGTGAAGCAACTTGTGAGTCTGAAACACTGACCTTTCAGTTAGCAGTACAGAGCCTAACCACTGTACCACCAGGACACTGCCTTAATACAAAAATCACCCTTAATTAGATACCTATAGAGAGAGTCCCCCACACGTCAGCTAATTTGTTATATTGCAGGGGGTTTTGTGTTACTGTGATGCTGAAAGCTATGCCACCAGTATTCAAGTATCAGCAGGTCACCTGGGATGGCAGAGGTTCACCGGAGCTCCCAGACTAATACAGAGTGTGAAGAAGGACTGGGTAGGCTGCTTCTGAAGAAAATTGGCCCATTAAAACCTTGTGAATAATTTCAGAACATTGTTTGGTATATTGCTGGAGGATAAGCCCCTCAGATTGGAAGGTACTCATAAGACTACTGGGGAAGAGCTGCCTCCTCCAGATGGAGTGGGCCTCAATGACACAGAGGGAGCCAAGCTTTCAGGACCTTCGTTTGCTGATGTGGCACAACTCAAAATGAGAAGAAACAGCTGCAAACCTCTATTAATAATTGGAACACGGAATGTGTGACTTATGAATCTAGGAAAATTGGAACTCATTAAAAATGAAATGGAACACATTTACCTCTACGTCCAGGCATTAGTGAGCAGAAATGGACAGGGATTGGCCAGTCTGAATCAGAAAATCATTTTGTCTACTATGCCAGGAATGACAAATTGAAGAGGAATGATGTCACATTCATTGTCAAAAGAACACTTCCAGGTCTGTCCTGAAGTACAACACTGTCAGTGACAGACTAATATCCTACAAGGAAAACCAGAGAATATCACCCATTTTCAAATTTATGTACCAACCACTAAGGCAAAAGATGAAGAAATTGAAGATATTTACCAACTTCTGCAGTCTGAAATCAATCAAACATGCAAACAGGATGCATTGATAATTATTGGTGTTTGGAATGCGAAAGTTTGAAACATAGGAGAAGATCTGGTAGTTACAAAATATGACCTTGGTGATAGAAAAGTGCCAGAGACAGAATTTTGCAAGGCCAACAACTTCTTCATCCCAAATACCTTTTTACATCAACATAAATGGTGACTATACAAGCAGACCTCACCAGATGGAATACACAGGAATCAAATCAAGTATATGTACGCAAAGAGATGGTGGAAAAGCTTAACAGCATCAGTCAGAACAAGGGCAAAGGCCAAATGTGGAATGGATCGTCAATTGCTCATATATGAGTGGAAGCTGAAGAAAGTTAGAACAAGTCCATGAGAGCCAAAGTACAACCTTGAGTATATCTCACCTGAATTCAGAAATCATCTCAAGAATAGATTTCACCCACAGAATAGCAAAGAAAGAAGAGGTTGTTAGAAAGATGGGAAAGAAGGAAAAGAACAAAATGGCTATCAGAAGAGGCCCTGAAACTGGCTCTTAAATTTTGAGTAGCTAAAGCAAGTGGAAGAAATGACGAAGTAAAAGAACTGAAGATTTCAAATGGTGGCTCGAGAAGACCAAGTATTACAATGACGTGCAAAGATCTGGAGTTAGACAATCAAAAGACACCAACATGCTCAGCATTTCTTAAGCTGAAAGAACTGAAGAAAAGATTCAGATCTTGAGTTGCAACACTGAAGGATTCTGTAGGCAAAATACTAAACGACACAGCAGGAAGCTTCAAAAGAAGGTGGAAGAAATATATAATTACCATACCATACAGAACTGCAGACATTCAGACGTTTCCGAAGGTAGCATATGATCAAGAACCAGCAACACTGAAGAAAGAAGTCCGAACCACACTGAAGTCACTGGTGATAAATAAGGCCCCAGGAATTGATGGAATATCAACTGAGATGTTTCAACAAACAGATACAGCACTGGAAGTGCTTTTGTCTGTGCCAAGAAATCTGTAAGAAAGCTACCTGGCTAACAGGCTGGAAGAGATCCACATTTACGCCTATTCCCCAAAATTCTGATTCAACCAAATGTGGAAATGACTGAACAATATCATTAATATCACGTGCAAGTAAAATTACACTGAAGTTCATTCAAAAATAGTTGCAGCAGTGTGTTGACAGGAAACTGCCAGAAATTCAACCAGGTTTAGAAGAGGACATGGAATGAAGGCTATCATTGCAGATACCAGGTGGATCTTGGCAGAAAGGAAAGAATACCAGAAAGATGTTTACCTGTGTTTTACTGATTATGCAAAGGTGTTTGACTGTGTGGATCGTTAACAAATTGTAGATAGTATTGTGGAGAATGGGGATTCTAGAACATTTAACCGTGCTCATGTGGAATCTGTGCTTATATTAAGAGGCAGTCATTCAAACAGAACAAGGAATACTGTGTGGTTTAAAGTCAGAAAAGGTGTGCATCAGCGTTGCATCCTTTTACCATACTTATCAGGGTTGTATCCTTTCACCATACTTATTTAATCTGTATGCTGAGCAAATAATCTGAGAAACTGTACTGTATGAAGAAAAATAGCACATGAGCACTGGAGGAAGACTCATCAGCGTATATTATGCAGAGGTGACGCCCTTGCCTGCTGACAGTGAAGAGGGCCTGAAGCGCGTACTGATGAAGACCAAAGATGATAGCCTTCGGTACGGATTACACCTCAACATAAAGAAAGCAAAAATCCACACAACTGGACCAATAAGCAACATTAGGAAAAATGGAGGAAAGGTTAAAGTTGTCAAAGATTTCGATTTACTTGGATCCCCAATCAACACCCATGGAGCAGTCAAGAAATCAAACAATATATTGCGTTTGCACTAATGTGCGGTAAAAGACCTCTTTAAAGCGTTAAAATGCACAGATGTCACCTTGAGAACTAAGGTGCCCCTCACCAAAGTCAAGGTGTTTTCAGTCATCTCATATGCTTACAAAAGCAGGACAATGAACAAGGAAGACTGAAGAATAATTGATGTCTTTGAGTTGTGGTGTTGGCGAAGAATGCCAGATACACCAAGGACTGCCAAAAGAATCGACCAATCTGTCTTGGAAGACATAAAGCCAGAATGCTCCTTAAAAGCAAGGATAATGAGGTTGTGTCTCACATACTTTAGACATGTTGTCAGGAGGGACTGGTCCCTGGAAAAGGACATCATGCTTGGCAAAGCAGAGAATCAGGAGAAGAAAAAGAGTCTCAATGAGATTGATTGACTGCAACAATGGGCTCAAGCACAGCAACAGCTGTGTAGGACTGGGCAGTGTTTTGTCTGTTATACTTGGGGTCATTATGAACTGACTGCACAGCACCTAACAACAGCAGCCTGGTGAATGTAAGCTGCTTACCTGTATGCACATTATCCATAGATATCTCACAACCATTCTGCAGGTAGATGCTACTGCTATTTCTATTTTACCAGAGAGGTTAAGTAAGTTGTCTAAAATCACACAGCTAATAAAGGGCAGAGAGAAAATTTCAATCCAGAATGGACTAGCTCCATAGCCATCTTTTTAACTAGTATGCTCTGGTGCTGTGAACATTAATTTAAGAAATGAAATACAGATTAGTAAAAGATAAATACATACATACATAATAAACCCAAACCAAACTCCACTACCATTGACTCAATTCAGACTCATAGTAACCCTATCAGGACAGCATGGAACTGCCCCATAGGGTTCCCAAGGCTGGCATCTTAGTGGAAGCCTACTGCTGGGTGGTTGTCCTGGTGGGTTTGAACCACTTCAGTTAGCAGCTGAGTGCTTTAACCACTGCACCATCAGGCCTCTTTCATGTATGTAAAACACACATGCATTAAAGAAGCCCACAATTGTACCCTGGGAAAATGTCCAGCAACAAATTGACATTTATCAGCTACCAGACACCTAGCATGGTGGGATGAGAAAATCAGACTTTGTCTTTAAAGAACTCTCAATTTCTTTGCTGGAGAGAGATCAGAAGGACAGACAGAGAGCTCGGCAGCCTGTCCCGTGAGGCGCGAAGCTGGCTGCTCTGTAGAACAGACCCCCATCAGGGCTGGGCCAACGAGTAAGCAAGGAGTGTGCTGACTTGTGTTTACTCACTAAGTTGTGGAGCACAGCTTTTGTAAGAGTCCAAATAGGGGAAACTGTGCACTGCAGGAGGCACGAGTAAGTGCATTTGTACCCTGCACACAGGACAATCTGTCCCTGGCTTCATAAGAACCTCACTGGCTCCCTGTGTTTGCTTGCATGAGTCCCTTCCCTTTCCGACCTGGGAAACGAATTACTCTGCCAGGTCTCTGGGGTCCTATGATTCTGTGCTCACTGGCGGCTCTGTCTTTGCTTCCTGTGCAACACCGTTCGTGCACCTTAAACCCTTCCTCCTGGGCTTTCTGCCGATTTCCATGGCTTCAAGGACAACAAAGCCTGGACACATTTTTTAAGGACCACGCCGTACAACGTGGCATAGTTTCCTCTTATAAACAGTGGTGAATTCAGACTAACTGTGTTTAGGGAATTCCTTTACCCTTTAATCACAATCCAGCCCTCTCCCCTTCTTGTATCTGATTTTGCTTCCCCATGGCCTCTCAAAGCCCACATCTGGACTTCACAGCACTTGGTGCCTTGTTCACCACAAGTGGCCTTATTCCACTGTGGCTGAGAGGAGAATTCATTTCATTTCACTGTTCAGTCTCAATACCGCAAACATATATTCCATGCTGACATATTTTCATTATGGAAAAGCAAAACTCTCAAACATGAGGGGAATGGTTATTTATTCTGCCACTTGACATTTTGTGCAGAATAATTCCTGAGTCATTTTATAGCTTAACAAATAGTTCACAAACAAAGGAATTGATAACTTTGGACGAGCAGCCAGCCAGGATTTAGGAGCTGGGTAACGTTAACCAATAGGAATGAAGCCGCTCTCCAGACTCACATTAAATGCAATGATACTACGCAATGTCACAGCCATTTAGCCTCAGGAGACAGCAATGTCTAATACTGAGCAGCACCTTTAGACTGGAAACCACACCTCCCCATCACTCCCTGGGGAACACTGAGGAAAGCCTGAAACCCTTCATTCTGACTGCTGCCAACCCCGCAAGTCAGAGGCAGAGCTGAGGGGGTGGGGAACTTGGCCCTGGACACAATTCCAAGGGGGTGCCAGATGACATATGGGATGACATTCTGAAATACCACAAATATGAAAGGTACCTGGCTGAGGCAGCTGGACATGAAAAGGAAAGGCACTTCTGCTGTTGTGTGGCTGTGTCCATCTACTCATCTTGAAACTAGGGGGCGGGCAGGGAAGATGCAACTCTGAGATTGCCCCTGGACACTCTAACTGTGCCTATGCCAAGTACGACCAAGTAGTACTGCTCCATAGGGTTTTCTGAACTGTAATTTTTACTGAGGCAGTTTGCTGGGCTTTTCTCCCACTATGCCACTGGGGGTTGGCACTACCTACCTTTATCTTCCTAGATAAGTGCCAACAGTTTTCACCATCCAGCAACCTAAACTTCATCTAATTCAAAATGCTTGGCCTGTCCACGAATGCAGATGTCTGTTAGCACAAAAATATGCTATGCTATTTTTTTAAATTAAAAGCCAAAGGGTCCACTTTGAAGAATTTTATTTTGTAGGATGTTTTCCAGTTTGAGTTTGGTTGATGCCTCTTTGTGATGAAATCTGGTGATGTCTTTTCAGTGGGGCTAACATAGAAGTGACAGGTACCCAGTGTCTCATTACTGTGGATATTAAATTTTATTCCTTGGTTATGATTTTATTGGTCACTTTTGTCCACTGTGATGTTTCCTCCCCATCCAATTACAATTATTAAAATCTTGTGGAACGAATTTTTTAAAAAGGCAACAGCTCTCTCTCTCTCTCTCTCTCTTTAATTATGATTGAATGAAAATGTACATTCCCATATAAATTTGCATGCTGACCTGTATGCAGCTGCCACTGCTCTCCCTGCACAGTGACAGCACACTCTTCCTCTCTGCTCCATACATGTCTTATCCTCTCAGCAGTCTACTATCTTTTCCTCTTCACCCAATCCCCTTCCTCCAGTATGAGGTCAACAGGACGACATCCTATAGATGCCTAGAACCATAAAGTGGCCACAAAATATGGTCATTCTGCGTCACCAAGTCCAATCCATTGCTGTCCGAAAAGTTGACCTTCATTATGATTTATGGACAGGGGCAGCTCAGGTTCGGGGCGATGCTCCCAGGGGAACCCTGAAGCCTCTGGAACATCAATTGTGGTCTTTTAGTAGAAATCTCAGGGTGCATCCCTATTTATTCTTCTGTTGCCAGTGAGACTCAACTTTGTGAGCTCCACTGTGGCTATCACTAGTGGTGGCCGGGCACCATCTGGTTCTTTTGGTCACAAGTCGATGTAGACATCCACTCACATGGGTCTCTCTGTCTTCTGGGTTCTCTTTCCCCCATGTTGTTATGGACTTCAGTGGTCATCCGTTCCTGCTAAGTTGGGACCATTTGCTGTACCCTCAGATGGCAGCTTGGCAGCTTTTAAGATCCCAGACACGACTCCCCAATGTGGGGTGTGGAGAGTCCTCGTTACCAAAACGCTAGTTGTGCCATTTGGCCTCGATTTCCCCTGATAGCACAGTCCCCAGCCCACCGCCTCAGCTACTCTGTCCTTGCAATATTGGGTTAAGATGGGAGGAGTACACAGTTGTGGTGAAGTCCAGTTAATATTGATCTTACTAATGTATGCTGTCACCAATTTCACCCAACCAAATTTCTAACAACCATCTAATCTCATTGCCTCTCATTGCCCTCCCACCCTCCCCAACCTTGCAGCCATCAAAGAGTCTTTTCTATTATGCATGAGTCTTTTAAGTTCTTATCATAGGGGTCTCATACAATATTCGCCCTTCTGTCGCTAACTACTTTCACTCAACATAATGTCCTCCAGTTGAAACCAGGTTGAGAGATGTTTCCTGCTATCATTGTTGTTCTTTATCACCGCATAGTGTTCCATTGAGTATGTATACCATAGTTTACCTATCTATTCCTCTGTTGTTGGGCATCTGTTGCTATTGTAGACTGTGCGGCGATGAACATCCATGTGCATGTATCAGTTGGTGTGAACAGCCTTGGTTCTGGAGGATATGTTCCAAGGAGTGGAATTACTGGGTCAAATGGTATACATACATACCCATTTTTTAAGGTACCACCAGATTGCTTTCCAAAGAGGTTGCACCATTTTGCAATTCCACCAAAAGTGTAGGAGAGTTGCAATCTCCCCACAGACTCTCCACCATTTGTTGTTTTGCATTTTTTGGATCATGGCCAACCCTTGTTGGGCTGAAATCGTATCTCATTGTCATTTTGATTTGAATTTCTTTAATAGCTAATGATTGTGAGCATGTTTCCATGTGTTTTTTGTCTGCCTGGATCTCCTCTTTAGAGAAGTGTCTGTCCATCTCCTTTGCCCATTGCTTAATTGGATGATTTATCTTTTTCTTATTGATATTTTGTAGTACCTTATAGGTTATGGAGATCAGGTGTCAATCTGACAGAGTTGCCAAATATTTTTTCCCATTCTGTAGGTGACCTTTTAATTCTATTAATAAAGTCTTTGGATGAGCAAAAATGATTCATTCTTAGTAGTTCCCATCTATCTATTTTCTCTTCTGATGATTGTGGTTTGTTTAAAAGATTTTGAAGTCTATCTACATTGTGTATTAAAACTTCCATTGTTGTTCATGCTTTTTCTTGGGTGACCTTTATCGTTTTAGATTTGATATTTAGGTCTTTTATTCAGTTTGAGTAAGTTTTTGTATAAAGTGTAAGATGTGGGTCTTGTTTCAATTTAGTGCAGATGGATATCCAATTTTGCCAGCACCATTTGTTGAAGAGATTGTTTTTACCCCAATTTAATGTCTTAGGGCCTTTGTTGACTATCAACTGTTCATAGGCAGAAGATGTCATCTCTGGATCTCAATTCTGTTCCACTTATCTATCTGTGTTTTTGTACGAGTACCGGCTGTTTTGACTACTGTAGCAGTGTAATAGGTTCTAAGGTCGGGTAATGAGAGGCCACCCTGTGTGTTCTTCTTCTTTAATAATGCTTTACTTATCTGGGGCTTCTTCCCTTTCCAGACGAAGTTGGTAATTTGTTCCTCCATCTCATTAAAAAATATCGCTGGAACTTGTATTGGGATTGCATTATATAAGTAGATTGCTTTGGGTAAAATAGACATTTTCACAGTGTTAAGTCTTCCTAACCATCAGCAGGGTAGGTTTCTCCATTTATGTAAGTCTCTCTTAGTTTCTTGTAGTAAGGGTTTGTAGTTCTCTTTGTAAAGGTCTGTTATTTCTCTGGTTAGATTAATTCCTAGGTATTTTATCTTCTTGTGGGCTATAGTAAATGGTATTGATTTGATGATTTCTTTATTAACTGTCCCGTTGTTGGTATAAAGGAATCCTACTGATTTACTTATGTTTATCTTGTATCCTGAGACTTTGCTGAAATCTTCTTTCAGTTTGAGCAGTTTCCTTATGGATCCTTTGGGATTCTCTGCATATACAACCATATCATCTGCAAATACAGAGATTTTTAGTTCTTCTTTGCCGATGCAGATGCCCTTTATTCCTTGTTCTTGTCTAATTGCTCTGGCTAGAACTTCTAGTGCAATGTTGAATAGGAGAGGTGAGAGTGGGCATCCTTATTTAGTTCCTGTTCTTAAGAAAAACTGTTTGTCTCTCCCCATTCAGGATGACGTAGGCAGTTGGCTTTGTATAAATGGCCGTTATTGCACTGAGGAATTTGCCCTCTATTCCTATTTTGCTGAGAGTTTTTAGCATGAACAGATGTTGGACTTTATCTGATGCCTTTTCTGCATCAATAGACAAGATCAGGTGATTCTTGTCTTTTGTGTTGTTTATGTGATTGATCACATTAGTTGTTTTTCTGATGTTGAACCAGCCTTGCATCCCTGGTATGAATCCAGTGTGGTTATGATGCATTATTTTTTGGATATGTTGTTATATTCTATTGGTAAGAATTTTATTGAAGATTTTTGCATCTAGATTTGTGAGTGGTATCAGTCTATAGTTCTCCTTTTTGACTGAGTCTTTCCCTGGCTTTGGTATCAGGGTTATGCTGGCTTCATAGAATGAGTTTGGGAGTACTCCATCCCTTTCTATACTGTGAAATAGTCTCAGTAATATTGGAGATAACTCTTCTCTAAAAGCTTGGTAGAATTCTGTGGTGAAGGCATCTGGGCCCGGGCTTTTTTTGATGACTCTTTCAGTCTCTTCCTTTATGATGAGTTTATTATGTTGATTTGCTTCACCTTGTGATAATTTTGGTAGGTGATATGAATCAAGGAATTTGTCCATATCTTCTAGGTTTTCTAATTTGTTAGAATACAGTCTTTCATAGTATTCAGCTATCATATTTTTTATTTCAGTTGGATCTGTTGTGACAACTCCCCTTTCATTTCTTATTCAGGTTATTTGTTTCCTGTTTTTCTTCAGTAAGTTTAGTCAGTGGTTTGTCAATTTTGTTGATCTTTTCAAAAGAACAGCTTTTGGTCTTTTCAGTTTTTTCAATTGTTCTTCTATTCTCGAATTTGTTTAGTTCTGCTCTGATGTTTATGATCTGTTTTCTTCTGATGCCTGAGGGGTTCCTTTGTTGTTCTCTCTCTACTTATTCAGGCTGTAGGGTCATTTCTTTGATTTGGTTTCTTTCTTCCTTCCAGATGTGTGCATTTATGGAGATAAATTGACCTCTGAGCACTGCTTTGTCTATATCCGATAGGTTCTAGTAGGAAGTGTTTTCATTCTCATTAGAATCCATAAATTTCTTTATTTCATCCTTGATTTCTTCTATAACCCAGTGGTTTTTTGAGCAAGGTGTTGTTCAGTTTCCAGGAGTTCTGCTTTATATCTATGTTTTTTCTATTGATTCTGACTTTTATGGCTTTATGATCTGAGAAGATGCTTTGCATTAATTCAGTGGTATGGATTTTGTTGAGAATCGCTCTGTGTCCTAACACATAGTCTGTTCTGGAGAAAGTTCCATGTGCACTGGAGAAGAAGGTGTAGTTGTCTGCTGATGGATAGAAGGTTCTGTATATGTCAATGAGATCTAGTTGGTTAATTGTGGCAATTAGGTCTTCTGTGTCTTTACTGAACTTTTTCCTAGACAATCTGTCCAATATTGAGAGTGGAGTGTTGAAGTCTCCTACTATTATTGTGGAGTGATTTATCTCCTTTTTTAAGTGTAGTCAGTGTTTCTTTGATGTATTTAGGTGCTCTAATATCAGGTGCATAAATATTTAATATTGTGAAGCCCCACTTGTGTATTGAACCTTTCAGCAATAAATAGTGTCCATCCTTGTCCACGATGGTGAATTTTACATTAAAATTTATTTTATCTAAGATTAGAATTGCCACACCTGCTCTTTGTTCATTGTTAGCTTAATATATATTCTCCCATCCTTTAATTTTCAGTTTGTTCCTATCTTTGAGTGTAAGGAGAGTTTCTTGTAGGCAGCATATAGATGGGTCATATCTTTTGATCCAAGATGTCACTCAATGTCTCTTTACTGGAGCATTCAGTCCATTCACATTCAATGTAATTATTGATAGGTATGTGTTGAGTGCTGCCATTGTGATTTCTTTTTTGTGTGTGTATGTTGGTGTTTTTTCTGTTGTTCTTATTAATCTGTTCTGCAACCTTCTTCTGGGTATTGATTTTTCACCTTTTTCAGGGTTGGTTTTGTGGTTGTTGAGACTCCTGTATTACATTTGTTGATATGATATGTTACTTCTTTACTGTGCTTTACGGCTGACCCTATGATCTCACTTAATAAACTATATATAAACCAAATTTTGATTGCTACCAGTCTTGTCAACTTCCTCTCCATCTGGAAGGACTATAACGACTGTAGTACATCCCTCTTTTTAATATGATGATATCATAGTTTACAGATATGATCACTAGATCATTTCTTTCACTATTATAGCTTTGATTGTGTTTGGAGCCTTCCCTAACTGAGTAGAATTCTGGATAATGTGTCCTTCTAAAATATAAAGGTAGTGGTTTTGTTCTTCTAAACCAAGTGATTCTTTCATTATTTCTTGTAGGTTTGGTTTGGTTTTTACAAAGTCTCTGAGTTTCTGTTTATCAGTGAATGTCTTAATTTCATTTTCATATTTGAAAGATAGTCTTGCAAGATATATAGTTCTTGGTTGGAAGTTCTCCTTTAAGGATTTGAATGTGTCATGCCACTGTCTCCGTGCCAGCATCATTTCTGCTGAGAAATTCAATGAAAGCCTACAGGGTTTCCCTCTGAATGCCAGCGTTGCTTTGAGTCTTGCTGCCTTTAAGAGTTGCTGTTTATGTTTCATTTTGTTGAGCTTGATTACAATATGTCTTGGAGTCTTTCTTTTGAGACCTATATTGAGTGGTGTTCAATACATATCTTGGATATCTATATTCTCTTCTTTCATAATTTCTGGGAAGTTTTCTGTCAGCAGCTCAGCAACAATACTCTCTGTGTTCTCCGGTGTCTCGCCCTGTTCAGGGACTCCAGTTGATAGTAGATTGTTCTTCTTAATAGAGTCCCACATGCTTCTTAGTGCCTCTTCATTTTTCTTGTTTCTTTTTTCTGATTTCTTCTCATAGCTGGAGTCAGTAGCTCTGTCTTCCAAATCAGAAATTCTCTTTTCCATTTGTTCCATTCTGTTTTCTTGGCTTTTAATTGAAGTTTCTATGTCTTTGATTTTGTTCTTTATCTGCTGGATTTCCAAGTTCTGATGTTTCATCAGATCGAACAACTTGCTTAATTTTTCATTTTTCTCTGCTGCATTTTGTATAAGGTCTAGGAGGGCTCTCTATATAATCCTCTTGTATTCACCTTCTGATAGTTTCAGAAAAGCTTCTTCATCTGGGAAGTTCTGAGGTGGTTTCTTTTGGGGGCCTTCTGATGCCATGGGTGATGTCTGGGTTACTGTATTCTCCAAAGTTTGTTGCTTTTTGGGCTTCATGTGGGTCTACAGAGGCTGGGAGAGATGCTGTGAGGATGGACCACAGTTGTTTCTCTAGGATGTCTTAAAATGAGAAGTAAAATGTATTTGACAACTTCCAATGTCAGTCATGTTCTCAGGTATATAGGTCCCTCTTCCCAGGCTGGCAAAGTAAGCACCTCTATATTGAACACCAGATATTATAAACTAGCTCAAAATACAGAAAGGCTACTGGCCTGCTGGCCTCTGCTGTCAGGCCCCCGCTATAGGCGATACTGTGTAATTCTGCTTTTCTGCTGGAAAAGCAGTCTCTTCTGGGTAGGCACTGCCTCCTAGCCCAGCTCTTATGTCCAGCTGAGGCTTCCATATGGATCACTCCACCTTCCAGCAAAACAAGATGGCATCCTGCACAAGCTCACCAGCTGGTCAGAACCAGGCTCCTGGTGAAAAGAGAGGCCAAGAGGGCCAAAATGCCCAGAGTCCACAGCCTCCACTGCTGGGCCCCAGCCCCAGGCAACACTGTGCAAAACAACGCCTCCCTGCTGGAAAAACACTCCCATCTCATCAGGAGCCTCCTCCCAGCCTAGGAACCAAGTCCAGCTGGGGCCTATGCCTGGGCTTTTCCATTTCCCAGTGGATCAAGATGGCGTCCTGCACAAGCGCATCTGTACAGCTACCACATGGCAGAGGCAGAAAGATAGGCCAGAGGAGCCGACGTGTATAGAGTCCAAAGCCAGGGTCTTAGAACCTGGCCATTATGTTTGCCGGTCCCATCAACAATGCGTCTTAGACCAGCAGCTAGTCAAGTCCCAGCTCTGCCTGCCAGCCAAGACAGGGGAAAAAAAGCAAAATGGTGAGTTACCTTCAGTCTCTGCAAGCCTGTGCTCACAGAGAGTGGGGTCAGTGAAAGAGAGGAGGTTTTGCGCTCAGTGGTATGAAGTCCAAATTAATAGTCCTATGTCACATCGCAGGGTTCACTACGTGTCCAGAAGGCTCCGTTTAATTATCATTTCAGGTCTTGGTTTCCAGAGGGATTTAAGGAGACATGCATTTAGTCTGCCATCTTGACTCACCCCCCCCCGCAATAGCTCTTTTGTCTAGAAAAATGATTAATAATTCACCGACTTCACAACTTTTCTTCCACGTACATAAGGCCTAGCACTATTGTTTCTAACCTCCTTTTTCATTTTTATATTCCCCTTCAACACATTCTACTTACATCTTGTAGCAGTTTTCTCTGTTTCTAGAATACCATCTGTACTTCCGAGGAGCACCTGGTGGATTTAAACTGCCAATTTTTTGATTAGCAGCTGCAGCACTTAACCAGTATGCTACCAGGGTTTCTTCCAGAAGAATACAGTAGAGAAAATCAGGTTAAAAAATAGATAATGAATTATATTTTTCAGAATTAATCAGAGTCACCAATTCTTAGACTCAGGAAACCCCCAAAATCTCAAACAAGATAAATTGAAAAAAAATTCACTCCTAGCCTCATCATTATTGGCTGAACACCAAAGACCAAAAAAAAAAAAAGTCAGAAAGAAAAGGTGAATTACCATCACCTTTCAAAGAAATGGCAAGCTGGTCAGTGGTTCTCAAACTCTAGAGTGGGTCAGAAACACCTGAGGAGTCTTTTAAAACCTATGTCCCTTGGCTTCACCATCTGAGTTTTAATCCAATAGTACTGGAACAAGGCTCTAGCATTGCTAACAAGCTCCACAGTGATACCGATGCTGCTGGCCTAGGGACTGCCCTTCAAAAACCACTGAAGTAGATTGATAATTGCATTCTAAAAAGCAACAGCAGAAGACAGATGATGGCTAGGATGATTTTTGCAAGGTACCAAGAGAAGCATCACTGTCAACTTAGAATTGATGTCTAGGAAAACTGGTTTTCAAGAACAAGTTCAAAGTAAAGATACATTTGGACAAAAACTGAGCATTTATTGTCAATAAACTTTCACTGAAATAAGTACAATGTGTGTGTCAGGAAGAAGGAAGAACATTTCAGAAGGAAAGTCTGAGATGGAAGAAAGAAAATACTAGATACACAGATGTAGGTAAACAAACTGTGCACAACAAAAACACTACTATCTAATTTGCAGAGCTACAAAAGCCAATTAGCATTAAAATCCTGGCCTACAAACCCATACAGGTCAAGAATGGAGTGATCAGAATTTACAACATTCACTAAGGCTGCCTGTATGGTGCCTAAGGAACAGAGTAAAATTGTCATTCATGCGTAAGAACAACAATGCCTATATAGTCAGACATAAGTAGCACCACCTAGCCTGTTTACCAGGCAGATGCCAATGCAATTCAGAGTATCGGCTCACTTCTCGACTCCTTGCCCAGGCATAAACCACACAACCGTACACAACCACTCTGTATATAAGAATTTGAAGTTTAGTACCAGAAGAGTACCTTTGAAAATACTACCAGAGAATCCACATCAGCAACAAAATGAATCGAACAGGGAGAAATGAGATTTAAGAAGCAGCATGAGCAAAGAATTTTGTAAAAGTTATTGTTGTAGTAAATATTTATTTTGATTTAAACACATTTTAACATCCAAATAAGTAAACTGGAACTAAAATTGTAAATATTAGCACTACAAAAAAGTGACATCTTTGCTTTTCAACACTTTCAAGAGGTCTTTTTATAGCAGATTTATCCAGTGAAATACGTCTTTTGGTTTGTTGACTACTGCTTCCATGGCATTGATTGTGGATACAAATAAAACAAAATGCTTGACAAACTCAATATTTTTCCTGACCAGTTGTTAGGATTTTTGTTTTCTTTGTGTTGAGGTGTAATCCTCATTAAAAGTTGTAGTCAAATAGGAAATAAAAATGATAGAAATAAATTCAAATTTATGAGTAGTCACAGAAATTGTGAATGGGTTAAACTGTCCTATCCAAACAATAGAGGTTCACAGATTAGATGAGCAGTAACAACCACCAAAAAACAACAAAAGCAGCTATGGGCTTTTTATAAAAGGAATGTCTGAAACAAAATGACATAAACCCAGTGCCGCTGAGTCAATGCTGACTCATAGCAACCCTATAGGGAAGAGTAGAACTGCCCCATAGAGTTTCCAAGGAGCACGTGGTAGATTCAAACTACTGACCTTTTGGTTAGCAGGCATAGGACTTAACCACTACACCACCACGATTTCCAAAAAAAAATGACATAGAAAGTTGTCAAATAAATGGATGAAAAATCTATACAAGGCAAATAATAAAAAGAAAACTAGTTAGTTGTTAACATACGAAGAGGTAAAAATAGAAAACAAAAAGTAGATGAAATAAAAAGAGACATGGTTACCAGGGGCACAAGAGGAGGGGTGGGGTTAATTACTGTTTAGGAAGCAATGAGTTTTTGTTTATGGGGATGGAGAATTTGTCAAAGGACATTGGTGATGGTGTGTGAGCTGTATTCTCACCACCCTCCCTTGTAAGCAGCATTCTGGCTGCACTGCTTCCAAGAAACATTTGTTCGTTCCTGGTACTCCACAGTGTATTTGATGTTCTTCTCCAACACCATGAATCAAAGGCATCAATTCTTCTGTGGTCTTCCTTATTCATTGTTCAGCTTTCACAAGCATACAAGGTGACTGAAAATACAACGGCTTGGGTGAGATGCACCTTAGACCTCAAAGTGACAGCTTTTTCTTTTTAATACTTTAACTTTTAACACTTTAAAGAGGCCTTTGGGAGCAGATGTTCTCAATGCAATATGCTGTTTGATTTATTGTCAGCTGTTTCCATGGGTCTTGCTTGTGGATCCAAGTTACAGAAAATCCTTGACAACTTCAATACAGTCTCCCTTTATCAAGATGGTATCAGTGTCCAGTTGTGATGATTTTTGTTTCCTTTATATTGTTGATATGTAACCTCTTCTGAAGGCTGTATGTGCTCTTTGATCTTCATCCATGTTTCAAGTCCTCCTCACTTTCAGCAAGCAAGTTTGTATCGTATGCTCGTCTCAGATTGTTAATTAGCCTTCTTCCAATTCTGATATTGCATTCTTCTTCATATAGTCCAACTTTTGGGATTATTTGCTTGGCACACAGATTGAACAGGTATGATGAAAGGGTATAACCATGATGCACACCTTTCCTGATTTTATACCATACAGTATCCCCTTGTTCTGTTCCAATGACCACCTCTTAATCTATGTACAGGTCTCTCATGAGCACAATCAAATGTTCTAGTGTTTCCATTATTTGCAATGTTATCCATCATTTGTTATGATGCACACAGTGAAATGCATTTCTTGATACTTGTTGGTGTGGTGGCGGCATTCTCTGATGCTCTAATTGAGTTTCAACCCTGAGCAAGCACTGTCAAGTGGGTCTCAGAGGTGTGGTCTTAAAAGGTATTCTTGTCCCTCAGAGGTACTGGTGAGCCTCACACTGTTCCTTCCCCTCTTCTAGAGGATAGAGCTTCGTCTTTTCCATTCCCCCACCTTCATTGCAATGCATTGTCTCCTAAGACTACGGTTGTGTCCTAAAACTACAGTTTTTGTTCTCTTCCTCCTGAAGACTAAGGTTCTTATGTCACAGGGAAGACAGGTCTCGGTGGAGTTTCTAGGGGATTTCAGACCCCAGACAACAATGAGCTGAGAGCTTGGTAGGGTTTTATGAAGGAAACCACTCCTAGGAGAGTATGCCAACTGTTGCTGTTGAGTTGATTCTGACTCATCATGTGTGTCACACAGTAGAACTGCTCCATAGGGTTTTCTTGACTCTACTCTTTACAGAAACAGATTGTCAGGCTTTTTGTCTATGGTACCACTGGGAGGGTAGTTTTTAGCTGAGCAGTTAAGCACAAACCATCCGTACCAGCTGCCTCCTTTATATCTGCGGCCCCCAAGGGCTTCACACTGTCACTGGAGCCCACATCCAGCCTTCAAGAATTAGTTAAAAGTTTCTTGTTGGAACTTCTGATAAGTTCATATGGTACCTGGTACCCAGTAGTCAGCCCCCAAAAAGCAATCGATCTGGCCCTGTTTCTCCCTGCAGATCCCTCCCTCCACCGACACTATTCAACACTGCCTGAGCCCTGTTGTCCCAGAAAACAGCAGTGTCTCCCCAATCTTTGGTTTTCCAAACCATTGTGTGTTCCAGGAAGTGGCTTACTGTAAAGAATCAACCTTATTTCTATAACCTAGAGAGCACTTTCTGTCCATGCTTCCTCTTGGCTTCTGTAAAATTCACAGTGACTCCCCTGTTTATCTGTGACAGTCAAACACAGATCCTTTTCCTTTGGCTTGACCCTGCTGACAAAGCCATACTTTCTTCCTTTCACCCACAGCCAACCTTCTGTTCTTTGTCTCTGTCTTAGTCATGTAGTGCTGCTATAACAAAAATACCACAAGTAGATGGCTTTAACAAAGAAAAGTTTATTTTGTCACAGTCCGGTAGGCTACAAGTCCAAATTCAGGGCATCAGCTCCAGACAGTCTTGCTCTATTGGCCCTGGAGAAAGGTCTGTATTGTCAGTCTTCCCCTGGACTGGGAGATTCTGAGGTGCAGGGATCCCAGATCCAAACGATGTGGTCTGTTCTTGGCACTGCTTCGTAGTAGTATGAAGTCCCCAGCTCTCTACTTATTTCCCTCCCCTTTATGTTCCAGAAGATTTCTTTAAGGCACAATACAAGCTTACAAACTGAGTCCTGCCCCATCAACACAACTACTGCCCGTCCTCCCTCATAAACATTTAGGCAGGATTTACAACACATAGGAACACCACACAGTGCCTGAAATCATGGCCTAGCCATATTGCTACACACACTTTTGGGGGGATACAATTTAATCCATGCAAGTCTCCTGAGTGATTAGCTAAGATTTGTCCCTTTGAAACTAGATAAATATTTCCAGTTCAGCTAAGTGATTGAGGTTTTCTGTCTGTAAAGCAATCCTACCCGTAAATCATCCCACCTGTGATTTTTCTGTTTCTCCCTATAAAAGTATAGGACATAAACCACCCGTGCTTATATTCTGATCTTTGCAGCTACACCTTGTAAACAAAAAAAGCAGAGATTAAAAATTAGTGTTAAATATCTGAAGACAACTACCTGAAGAATACATATGATTTATATAAATTTCACATCAATAGTGGGGCTGCCTGCTGTACCAGCATTGTATCATTGGAGGTGCTCTCCCTGTTACAATGACGTGAATAGAATCATCTCCTTTGTTCTTTATCACTTTGTATCTTTGACACCAAATTTCAGATGAGTTGCTTGCCCTGTGTCCTCACTTCTCCGAAAGTTCAAGAAAAGTGATTAACTTGCAGTCTGTTCAGCCTTTTTCTTGTTATGAGTGTGGGAGCAATGTTGTTTCCAATTCTCTCTATCTCTGAACTGAAACTGGAAATCCTGATGCTTTTATTTACAAGTTTCATAATAAAAACTTTGTTCCTTAGCATATTCCAAAGTTGTTTTTTTTCTTTCTCCCAGGTACCTTTATCAACTAATGGGATTTTTAAAATTTCAATCTATTGCAGTCATTCTTTTATACTCAAAGTGTCCCATTTGGGGGAACCCTTTCAAGTTGGCCTCTTAAACCTTTTGGATTTCTGCCACAGATGGGAGACCATTCACTTTTTACTCTTTTGGTGGGAAATGGTATTTAAAGACCATAAACTGGGCTGCCAGGTATATAATAAAGACTTAATAAAGATTAGCTTTTTCAGTTGTCCAAAATTATTTATGGAACAACACATGCTTTGAACCAGATCTGTTCTAGGTGCTCATACTAGAACAGTAAAAATAAGGACATGAGAGGCAATGTTCCTTACCTGTTTAGAGTTTAGTGGAGGGAAGCAAACAATCAAATAAATGTCAGATAATTAAAAGCTATAGAATCTTAAAGCAAAGAAGGGGGCTTATAGGCATGCTATTGTTATTTTTAGTGACGGTATTACCATTAATACTAATAAAGATTAAGAATTGAAATCTCTATATACATGTTCTCCTCCAAGCAATACAATTGGGTGGTCAAATCTAATCTATGGAAGCAAAAGCCCATTTTTAACATCCTATTAGGAGACCTGATGGCATAGTGGTTTAGCATGCTGCTGCTAAGCGAAAGGTTGGCAGCTGGAATTCACCAGCCACACCTTGGAAACTGTATGAAGAAGTTCTACTCTGTCCTATAGGGTCATTGCATATAACCTACTTGATGACAAGTCTGGTTTTTAAATCAAGCTTCTTTATTTAAAAAAATTATAAGTGAATACTTTTGTAAAGTCTACATGTCATCCTTCTCCCCAACCTCATCCAGTGGGTAAAGATATCATCATGGACCGAGTTCGTCTCAAGAAAATGACATCCTCATATTGTTAGTATCTGGGACAAGAGTTCTGCAGGCCCATTGTTCTTCATGCTGAGAGACTTGAGGCTCTGGGCTATGACAGCCCTTCACTAGACACTGAGGATAGATCTTAATGAATTCTATTGTGCCCTTTTCTCATGGATTGAATTGTGTCTCCCCCACCCCAAATAGGTGTAGCCCTGTAGCTGGGCCATGATTCCCTGTATGCTATGATTGTCCTCCATTCTGTGATTTTCCTGTGCTGTATGTTAAAGAATTAGGATGGGACTGTAAATCCCTTCATAAGATCACCTCCCTGCTCCACTGTAAAGGGAGTTTCCCTGGAGTGTGGCTTGCACCACCCTTAATCCTTTCAATCCTACAAGAGATAAAAGGAAACAGAAGCAGGCAGAGAATTGGGAACCTCACACCACCAAGAAAGCAGCACTGGGAGAAGAACACGTCCTTCAGACCTCAGCTTCCTGCACCAAGATGCTCCCTGGACAAAGACTGATGCAATACCGGACTTTCCTCAAGAGCCGACAAGGAGGAAAACCTTCCCCTGGAGCAGACATCCTAAATTTGGATTTGTAGCCTACCGGACTGTGTAAGAATAAACCTTCATTTATTAAAGCCATCTGCTCTGCGGTATTTCTGTTAGAGCAGCACTAGCTGACTAAAACACCCTTCCTCCCCAATAAAGGTGAAGTGGCCAATAGAAAGAGCCATCCTTTTAAGAGGTAATAATATCCCAGCTCTGCCTCCTCATTCCCGCTGATTGGCCCTTAGAGACCCTCCAACTCCCCTTGAAAACCTTTTAAGAGGATTTAGCACCTTAGAACAGGAAAGTTTTTAATTTTAATGTCTGCTGACATATCGCCATGGAACCAAATAAAAACATTTTATTTGGTGATACTTTCTGAAGGCGGAAACTATTTGTGAAAAACATTTAGGTGCCAGGGATGAATGACAGTCTCCGTCACATTTCCAACGTATCCGCATAAGAAATAGGAACACTGCTGCCTGAATGCTATAAAGTATTTTTATGGAGCTCTAAATTCTGTTGGTGTATAGTAAACCAGGCACTAGAGACAAATTTCCGGGACTGTGTATATATCAATATAATAGACAGTCCAATCTATTTCTAGGATAATCGTTGTGTATATCTTAAAGATACATTTTTATTAAAAATGAAATTTATTTTATATGAACACAGTTACAAAGTTGGTGCCCAATGGTATGGTGTCAACTTTCTTGGACTATTATGAATAGTTGGTAGTATTATGCCTAATAGTCCGAGAAAATTGACACCATACCATCGGGCACCAACTTTGTATAAATTATGTACAGTTGGTACTATAAATTAGTTTCTCCAGCAGGCTGTTCTCTTGGGCACCAACCCCCCAAAACCCACTGCTACCCACTTAATTCCAACTCATAGAAATCCTATAGGACAGAATAGAACTGCCCCACAGGGTTTCCAAGGAATAGCTGGTAGATTGAAACTGCTGACCTTTTTGGTCAGCAGCCTAAGCTCTTAACCACTGTGCCACCAGTGCTCCAGTTGTGTACCAGGTCACCCTAAAATCCCAAAGTCTTGATTGTTAGATTATCTATCTCTCTTAAAAGTCTCCTTAAAACCAAACAACCAAATAATTTGCAATTGAGTTAATTCTAACTTACGGTGACTCCATATGTTTCAGGGTAGAACTTCATTCCACAGAGTTTTCAATGGTTGTGACAGGCAGCTCTCCTCTGTCCTACAGAGTCACTATGAGTTGGAACTGACTCAACAGCAAGGAGTTTGTTTGAGAAATCCTCGTGGTTAAGACCTATGGCTGCTAACCAAAAGATGGACAGTTGAAATCCACTAGGTGCTTCTTGGAAACCCTATGGGGCAGTTCTGGCCTGTCCTCTAGTGGCTGTGTGAGTCAGAATCAACTCGATGGCAGTATTTTTTAATTTGTTTGTTTTCTGGGGATGGGTAGGAGTAACCTTTTAAATCACCAGACTTGTCTTCTAAGACACTCTGGGTGAAATCACTCCACCAACATTTTGGTGACCAACCCAGCATTTAACCATTTGGGCACCCAGAAACCTTAAAAATCACCCTCGATGTTCTTTAAAATGATAGAAACACAAGGCTTAATTCTTTTCCATCCCTAATTGCCATGGCAAAACATGGTTCACATGCTAAGAAACCAGATTTCACAGTGGTGTTTTAAGCTCTGAAAGGAGAAGGATGTGCTGAATGTGCCCATCATTATCACTGTTGCCTACTGGACTCGGGCTTTACAAAGCCAGCTGTGTCTCATTCATAACTCCATCGCCAGTGCTAAGTTCCAGAACCTGCCATAGAGGAGAAATCAAGAAATTAACTGAATACACTATTCAGTGACATTTTCTTGGTGCTCTTATTGTATATCTTTCCTGCAATTCCACCCACTCCAGTACATCTGGCCTCATTTAGGGTGGTGATCCGAATCTTCCCTTCACAGGCCATGACCTTGCTCAGTGCCTAGTCTTTGCCTGTGCTATCAACTCCAATAGAATGCCATTTATTCCCATCTTCCAGGATGTTTTCTCAGAGAACATTCACCTCACAAGGCTGCTGGAAGGCTGGAATCAGGAAAATGATACAAACACATCTAGCAGACTCTTGGAAAGGCTGGCGGCATAGTGGTTAACAGCTACAGCAGCTAACCAAAAGGCTGGCAGTTCAATTTCACCAGGTGCTCCCTGGAAACTCTATGGGGCAGTTCTACTGTGTTGTCTAGGGTCACTATGAATTGGAATTGACAACAGGGGGTTTGGTTTGAGTTTTGCAGACTCTTGGCAGAGTACTAAAATTTTCCTTCTCACTGCCACAGATGCTTCATAGCAGCCCTGTGGGTTTCTGCATCGGGACCAACAATTTATCTCTTGAGCACACACTGTTTTGTATTACTCAAGAACTGTCTCTTCTAGGTCAGTATGGTCTATGTTCTGGGAGGGCCATGCTTCATCTCCCTGCTTTCATCAGAGTAGTTAGAACAAAGGAGGACACCTGGTGGAGACTCAGCCAGTGCCAGCCAGTCTGCTCCCTCCTGTCGCATGCTCCTTCCTCTTCTCTTTCTGTGGTCTGCACTTCTTTGGCAGTGGTCTGCTCTGTTCCCAACCCATCAATTTTATTATTCCGTAATCCTGCCTCTCTGGGCCACAACAGACTGGGTCAAATGTGAAAGATTCACCCCACTGGACCAGGAGATCCCCTTTTCAAGGGATGTGTACATGAAGCTGAAAGGTATCACTCCTGGACCAACACACACAACTTTGAGCTTGTGCGACACCCGTACTCCACCCAGTGGACTGAAGAGTCAAAGAAAATTTGTAGGTGGATAGAGAGGTGAACGAAGCACAAAGGCAGGAAGGTAGGAAAGAAGGGATGGAATCACCCTGTTTAATTTCTACTTTCTGGTTCTAATAGTTATTTCCCCAAAGCTCACAAACCTTCCTGCCCCTGGGTTCCACGAGATAGTCGTCCTCATTAAATCTCTCACAGAGCCCCAGTCAAGCTAGCTTGCGGCCCAAACGTGCTTTGTTACGGCTGTCCTTGTGCAACGTGGTTCAGTCCTGATTCCTAGCAGCCCCACACAGCAGAGTGGAGCGGCAACGGGTCCAAGCTTCCTAGCTGTGACCTTTACGGGAGGAGACCTCTAGGCCTTTTCTCCCAGTGAGTGGCCTGTCGGTGTGAACCTGCGACCTTTCTTTTCACAGCTGAGTGTGTAACTACTGTGCTAACAGAACGCCCTCATAAATTCTTAGCTGATAGACCTCCTTTTGATTCTTTCACACTTCCCCAAATGTATGGAGGAGAAACCTTTAGGGGCTCTGAGAATCCAGGACATCTAAAATTTTTCACAATCTTCTTTCTCTAATAAATCTAGGTTTAGGGCTAAGGAAGAAAAGGGTCCATGTGGGAGAGAAGAAGTTCACAGCAGTCTGGCCATTTGGAAATCAACTTGGTTTATGTTTCTGTGTAACATCTACCCTTGGCAGTAGTGACTCCTGTGGTACTTGGCTTTTGAAAGCTTCATGACATGGGCAAAGAACTGTGCCCCAAACACTGGCTTTAAAGGCAGACACACTTCAGTTCCATTCCTTGTAGGAGATATGCCCTGGGGCTCCGTTCTTATATTTCTCTTCAAGCAGCAGGATTAGGAGGAGAGGATTTGGGATGGCACAATGCCTGGTACATGGAGGTACCCAGTGCACCTTCCATGCTGATAAGGCTAGGTCCCTTCCATCCGTCTTCACTGTGATCTGACCCACAGAGGAGAAGGGATGCCGAAAAGTGACATCGTTTCTTAGATGACAGCAATGTCTGTGGTTCCTGTACACAAACTCATAGTCCCCACAAAGCCAATTTAAAAGGTGTACACAACCTACCACGTTCCCTTGAGTGGGCCAAGTGCTGAAAACAGCAGTGAATGGTTAGCTGAGAGAGGGTAGGGAAAGCTGTTTTCTTTTTTCAAATTTTTACTCACAGTGTTCCTTTCTGTCCTTTCTGGGACTTGGGAGGTTGGAAGGGCTGAGGCAGGGGAGGAAGGAAGGGAGTGTATCTCTGCTCTGCACAGTCATAAATAAACATTACAAGGGAGAGAGATGCAAATACAGTGAAGAGCAAGATATCATCGCTATCCCAGGAGGGAAGAGACTGTTACATTTCAAATTATTAAAGATTCAACCACATGCACGGAATAAATGTATCTCATTTAGGTCTGAAGTTTTCTGCCTTTATTCTTATTTAATTAGACCATTTGCTATGTAAAGATCTCATATTTCTGTGAGAAGCATCATCAGCAAATTTAACTCCAAAAGGAAAGTAATTAATTTCAGAAATGGAGGTTGTCAGTCAGTTATATGCTGGCATAAACCATCTCACTAGCGAGCGACCACATCCTTTAGGGGTTTCTGCCTGTTACTCCTGTCTCAGCTGTTAGATGGAGCAGACCCCATGGACTTGCCAGAATTAGTGGTTGTGTCGGTTTGAAGTCTTGTGGATAATGATGTACCTAAACTAACTTGGTACAGATGATCGCTGCTCTCTCTCTCTCTCATGCAGACATTTTGGCCAACCTCCAGGATATACTTACTTTATTTATCATGCTTCCTTTCTGTCACGGATTGAATGGAGTTCCCTCAAAAGATCTGTTGACATCCTAACTCTGAGCACCTTTGAAGGTGACCTTATTTGGAAATGAGTCTTTGAAGATGTTATCAGTTAACAGTGGAATGGGGTGAGTCCTAATTCAGTGTCAGTAACTAAAACAACCCATTGCTGCAGAGTTGATTCCAACCCATAGCAACCCTATCCCCAAAACCAAACCCACTGCTCTCAAATTGAGTCCAACTCATACCAATCTTATAGGTCTGAGTAGAATTGCGCCATAGAGTTTCCAAGGAGGGCCCAGTGGATTCAAACTGCTGACCTTTTTGTTAGCAGCTGTAGCACTTACCCACCATGCCACCAGGGTTTCCTAGCAACCCCATAGCACTTACAAAAGAAGAGACATAGAGCAACACACAGAGGAAAGAACACCAGGGGATACTGCAGTTGCATGCCAAACACCCGGAGCTACCAGAACCTGTGAGAGACAAGAAACCATCTTCCCCTGGATCCTTCAGAGAGAGAATGGCTCTGCCCACACCCTGGACTCCGAGCTTCCAGAACCACGAGAAATTTAAGTTCTTGTAAGCTACCAAGTTTGACGGACTTCATTACTGCATCCCTATGAAATTAACACTGTAGCTAAAAGCCTTAGAACTTCAAAGTAACCACAACAGTTAATAGTAATAGAAAGCTTTATTCTTAACGTTGAATAAAATAAAAGGAGTTTTCTTTGCTCTTGTAAGAGATGATATAGAGTCTTTCTCTTTTGACTGACTGATAGGATAAATTAAATTAGCTGGGTTCGTATGTAAATCTGCCTTTGGAGTCTGTAATAAACTCAATTGGTTGTGGTGGAGTATTCTTTTTAAATGTGGCTGGATTTAATTTGCTAGCATTTTATTTAAGGATTTTCTTTTTTCATCTACTGACCTGTAGGCTGGATGTGGCTATGCTCTCCTTAGGTATCAGAGTTGGTTGTTGCTAGGCTGTAGTTAGGGTAACAGAGTAGAACTGCCTCAAAGATTTTTGTTAGTTCTAATCTTCAAGGGGGCAGATAGCCAGGTCTTTCTCCTGAGCAGCTGCTGAGTGCGTTTAAATTGCCATTCTCTCTGTTAGCAGCAAGTGTTACCCACCAGGACTCCTTAGAGCGAGGCTAGCTTTCTGCACTGTACTAAGACATGTGAGAAGTACCATCGTGGATGAACAAAGTATTTGGCAAAGCCTCTTATAATATCACAGGCAGAGTTGGGAGCAGAAATACAAAAGGGACTCATATCAGCCGTCGTTACTTCACACATCTCTGACTGTCGTCTCTGTGGGTCCTCACCTCTCAGTACGCAACATGCTTCCCTGTGGCACTTACCGCATTTGGTAGCTAGATATTAATTGGTTTGCTTATTTGTTTTTCTGTCTCCCACTGGATTTTCTGCCTGAAACATAGCATGAGTTCAAGAAATATTTGCTGAATGAATGACAGGTATTAGGAGTTCTAGGGTAAAACATCACAAAGTTATAGTAAAGGAGAACAAGAAAGATTTTACTGAAGATATATTCAAAGAGGAAAATGCAGGAAATGGAGAAGCATGCTACCAGAGCCATGTCTGTCAGTCCAAGGAAATTGCGTGACAGGCAAGAACGGGAAAATGGACAACCCTGCTGCTTGAACTGTATCTCTCTGAGTTGAAGGAATGTTACTAATAGTATTAACACTACAAAATAAATGAAGTCCTTGAGAGCTTCATCTTCTCACGGATTGGCTAGAAAGTGCTGAAACACTATGATTCCGCACTTTGAATTATCTTCTTAATAACCATTGGCACAGGTTTCAGTAATAACAGTCAGGAGGGTCTTCACTGGTCCAACATATCTTACTAGACATTACATGCTAGAAGAAAAATAATTGCAGTTATATGAGTCTTTCACGCTGTTTAAGATTTGTTTATATGAATGGTTCTCTCAAGATGTTTTCCAAGACTGTCTTAGCTATTTTCTTTATCCTTCAGAGCACAGTTGGTGTTTCCTTATGAATCCTTGTGAGTCCAGTTCTAGGTGGGTCACACATGTTTATGGTCAGGGAGAAAGAGTAATGGCTCCAGAATTAGCTCCTTAATCATAGGCAAGAGTCAACTGGACCGAAGTTAAGCTCTATGAGTAAGCTGAAAGGTACAGTATTTATAATACTAATGCTGTTAGATTACTTTAAGCCACTTTCAACTCATAGCAACGCTATGTACAACAGAAGGAAACAATGCCCAGTCCTAAACTATTCTCACTCTCCTTGCTGTTTCTGAGCCCAGTGTTATAGCTACTGTGTCACTCCATTTCATGAGGGTCTTGCTCTGTTTTACTAATCCTCTACTAGGCATGATGTCCTTCTCCAGGCAGTGGTCCCTCTTGATAACATGCCCAAAGTATGTAAAATGAAGTCTTGCCATCCATACTTCTAAGGAGCACTGTGGCTTCTTCTAAGACAGATTTGTTTCTTTTTTTTAGCAGTCCATAGTTTTCAATATTGTTCACCAACACCATAATTCAAAGGCATCAGATTCTACTTTGGTCTTCCTTATTCACTGTCCAGTTTTAGCATGCACATAATAGTAATAATTACCAGTCATTGAGTGTTGACTGTATAATATATATACTGTGCTAATCCCACACATGTCTGTCAGTATGTGATGTTGCAGCGACTTGTGTGTTGCTATGATGCTGGACACTACATCATTCAAATGTCAGCAGAGTTGCTATTGGCCAACAGGTTTCAGCTGAGCTCCCTGACTAAAACAGCTTAGAAAGGACCAAGCAGCTTACTTCTGAAAAGAATTATAAATAGCAGAGGAACATCATCTGACTGAGTGCCAGAAGAAGAGTCCCTTAGATTGGAGTAAAATACAACTGAGAAGGAGCTGCCTCTTCAAAGTACAGCGGACCTTAACGATGTAGATAGAGTCAAGTTCCTGGGACCTTCATTTGCTGATGTGACATGACTCAAAACAAGAAGAAACAGCTACAGACATCCATTAATAACTGAAATGTGGAATTACAAGTTACAAACCCAGGAAAATTGGAAATTGTCAAAAATGACATGGAACACACAAACTTCAATATCCCAGACATTAGTGAGCCAAAATGGATTGGTGTGATTTTGAATGAGACGCTCATATGGTCTTCTATGCCGAAAGTTGCAAGTTGAAGAGGAATGGCATTGCATTCCACATCAAAAAGAACATTTCAGTATTGATCCTGAAGTACAACGCTCGCAGGATAATATCCATACACCTACCAGGAAGACTAGTTAATATGACTATTATTCAAATTTCTGTATCAACCACTTTAGGCCAAAGATGAAGAAGTTGAAGATTTTTTACGAACTTCTGCAATCTGAAATTGATCAGGCATGCAATCAGAATGCACTAGTGATTACTGATGATTGGAATGCAAAAGTTGTAAACAAAAAAGAATTGATAGTTGGGATATATGACTTTGGTGACAGAAATGATGCCAGAGACTGCATAATAGAGTTTTGCACAACGAATGACTTCTTCACTGAAAATACCTTTTACACCAACATAAATGGTGACTATATGTATGGATCTTGTCAGACGGAATACACAGGAATCAAACTGACTGCAATCTGGGAAAGAAATGATTGAAATGCTCAAAATCAGTCAGCACAAGATGAAGGGCCTACTGTAGAATAGACCATCAGTTAATTGCTCATAGGTAAGTCCAAGCTGAAACTGAAGAAAATTAGAAAAATTTCAAGACAGCCAAAGTACAACCTTGAGTACATCCCACCTGAGTTTAGAGACCATTTCAAGAATAGATTGGACATTAAACACTAATGATTAAAGACTAGATTAGCTGTGGAATGACATCAAGGACATCATATATGAAGAAAGTGAGGTCATTACAGAGACAGGAGAGAAAAAAAGGTAAAAATGGATGTCAGAAGACTCTGCAACTTGTTCTTAAACGTCAAGTAGCTAAAGTCAAAGGAAAAAATGGGGAAATAAAAGAGCTGAACAGAAGATTTCAAAAGATGGCTCCAAAAAACAAAGTAAAACATTATCTCTACATTGGTTGAGGTTCCACCAACTCAGAAGGTAACATATGATCTGGTACCAATGATACTGAAGGAAGATATCCAGGCTGCACTAAAGGCATTCGCAAAAAATAAGGCTCATGAAATTCATGGAATGCCAACTGAGATGCTCCAACAAATAGATTTAGCCCTGGAGGAGCTCACTTTTCTATGCCAAGAAATTTGGAAGACAGCTACCTGGCCCACTAACTGGAAGAGATCCATATTCATGCTTGTTCCCAAGAAAGGTGATCCAACCAAATGGGAAAATTATCCAACAATATCACTCATTTCACATGCAAGCAAAATTTTGCTAAAGATGATTCAAAAGCTGCTGCAGCAGCATATCAACAGGGAGCTGCCAGAAATTCAAGGTGGATTTAGGAAACTGCCAAAAATTCAAAGTGGATTTAGCAAACTGCCAGAAATTCAAGGTGGATTTAGGAAACTGCCAGAAATTCAAGGTGGATTTAGGAAACTGCCAGAAATTCAAGCTAGATTTAGAAGAGAACATGGAATCAGTGATATCACTGTTGATGTCAGATGAATCTTGGCTGAAAGCTGAGAATAGCAGAAGGATGTTTGCCTATTTTTTAATGACAATGGTAAGACATTCAACTGTGTGGATCATAACAAATTATGAATCACGTTGCAGAGAGTGGAAACTCCAGACCCTTCTTTGTGCTCGTGAGTAATCTGTACAGAGATCAAAAGGCAGTCATTTGAACAGAACAGGGGACAGTTCACGGTTTAAAGTCAGAAAGGGTGTATGTGAGGGCTGCATCCTTTCAACACACCCATTCAATCTGTATGCCAAGCAAATAATCCCAGAAGCTGGACTATATGAAGAAAAATGGGGTATCGGGATTGGATGAAGACTCATTAATAGCTTGCATTATGCAGATGACACAATCTTTATTGCTAAAAGTGAAGAGGACTGATGAAGACAAATTACACTTCAACATAAAGAAAACAAAAATTCTTACAACTGCACCATTAGGCAACAGCATGATAAAAAGAGGGAAGACTGAGGTTGTCAAGGATTTCATTTTGCTTGGATCCACAATCAACACCCATGGAAGCAGCAGTCAAGAAATGAAAAAGATGCACTGCGTTGGCAAAATCGGTCATCTCTATAAAGTATCAAGAAGCGAAGATGTCGCCTTGAAGACTACGGCGTGCATGACTCAAGTCATGGCGTTTGCAGTCACTGCATATGCATGTAAACCTGGGCAATGAGTGAGAAAGGCCAAAGGAGAACCAGCTCCTCTGAAGTGTGGTGCTGGCAAAGAATGCTGAATACACCATGGACTGCCAAAAGAATAAACAAATCTTTCTTGGAAGAAGGACAACAAAAAAACTCCTTAGAAGCACAGATGGAGAAATTGTGTCTCACATACTCTGGACATCTTATGAGGAGGGGACAGTCACTGGGGTAGGACATCAAGTTTGGTGAAGTGGAGGGTCAGCAAAAAAGAGTAAGACCCTCAAAAGGTGGATTGACACAGTAGCTGCAATAACAGGCTCAAGCACAACAACAATTGCAAGGATGGCCCAGGACTGGACAGTGTTTCCTCTGTCACACTATGGGTTAGAACTGACTTGATGACATCTAACAGCAATGCTATAGTCCACCTGTCTACCAGTTTGTAGTACTGTGGTGGCTTGCATACTGCTGCTGCATGATGCTGAAAGCTATGTCCCTGAAATTTCAAATACCAGCAGGGTCACATATAATGAGCAGGTTTCAGCAGAGCTTCCAGGGTAAAACAGTCTAGGAAGATAAGCTTGGCAATACAATTCAGAAAATTGGCTAAGGAAACTCCTATGGAGCCCAGCAGAACAATGTGTGAATGGCTTGCTTTTGACATGTTCTCACTGAGGGCATCATGTTTGTTAAGCAAAAGCCAGCTATAGCAAAGGCAACCCTGACTGGGACAGACTGGCACAACAGCCCCGATGAAGGTTTTAACATGCTAGCAACATGCAAGGATGACAGAAGACCCCCCAGCAATGTTAAACTGTGTTCAACATAACATCACCATTAGTTGGAGTTGACTTGACAGGAGCTATCTATCTCTATCCACATGGATAGAGTTGTACATATTTAAGTTACAGCAAACCACACTTATAACTATTAGTGTATCTGAAATGTTTCATGTTCCTGGGAGGAATTTTTGGAAAAATGCATGCAGGAGACTTCAAAAACAATTGTTGAGTTACGTGAACACACTCCAAGCATCTGAACAAAATAATATTATGGAAGAGATTGGTGGAAAAATCACCCACATGGCAAGAATGCTGAATTCAGAACTTGATATCAATAGGCTGAAACAGTTTATAGCCATGAAGAGTGAAGTTGACAGATCAGGACTTAACAGATTTTGAAGAAGAAAGAAATGCTGAAGAAGGAAAGAATGAATGAGGACCATGAAGGAATGAAGCTGTCAAAACATTTTATAGTAAAAAGATTAGCTGGAGTTTTTATTTTTCTAAACTAAATCAGGGGCTTCAGTTGCTTTAAACCATAGACCCATATGCTGATCACTTTGCAAAAGTCAATAGCAGCTTTAGGAAGCAGTAAAATGTTAACATAAAATACGTGAATGAAAAAAAAGAAAAGGAGTATACAGATAACTCTCACTAATCTTCTGACTTGAAATAGCATTTCTATCCCCAGGGATAATTGAGATCATCCAGAATCCCCCACAAATGGAGTTATTACCACAGCTAAAAATGCCATCATCCAACTCGTCTTCATCATTGGAGTAAATTTTTATGATTTATGCATTTTCTATGTACATATATGTTAAAGTATATTTGTAAATTTGTATGTAATATTTCAACCTCCAAAGACAAATATAGGTTGGATTTATAATGATACTGGCAACAAAAGGCAATGACAATAAAAACTAAAAAAAGATAATAAAGTATTTGACTTATGTCAGAACTGACTTACAGTAGAATCACAGAACTCAATCGGGGACTACCTGTACTATATATTACACATACTATATACTATAACCATATGCTATATTCTTAATTTTATATACTTTAAGGTGCTATATATTCCCTTATGTGATCCTTTCAGAAGTTCTATAAAGTTGGCTAAACTATAGGAAATAATTTATTCAAAGTCACCTAGTTAGCAAGCCGGGATTGGACACCAAGTCCTTCAGACCACAGAGACTGTGTTCCTTACAACACAGAGAAGTTGTCTTCTCCCTATGACAAGTCACAACAGAGAGAAAGAGCTGGGTTTAGTAAATTTTCCTTTACATGAGATCATATCTTGGTTTATTTACTAAATGTGAGATTCCTTGGGCCAATGTTACATTAACATTTAGAAGGATTTTCACTTCATGTAATGAAACTGCTGTTGCATGCAGAAAAAACGTGATTGTTTAAACGCCTAGGAAACTTCATTTAGAATGCAGCATTCTTGACAAGAAAATCATCCTCATTCTTCCTCCATGGTCCACAATAATATAGCCTGAGAAGCAGAGAGAAAGGTGTGAAAGCCTTCCTCCTTCCCAGCTCCAAGGCCTAGGCCTGGAGTCTGGGTGGTAGACAGCCAGAGTGCACAGAACAGCACTGAGCAGCTCTGGTGAAGCCCAGGGGAGATGCAGCTTTTCCAGCATGGGGGTTATCAGAGTCATCGCCCACCTCTCCTTCTCCTAAGCCAACCCTCTCATTTCATGTTTAAATGACTAGCTTGGGACAGCTCAACGGGAGAGCCATCCTGTGACAGATATGTTGTTTTTTTTCCTAAGTTGAGATTAAAAAGTAGCAGGGGTTTATCATGGGTCGAATTGTGTCCTCTTAAATATACGTGTAGCAGTTTGGCTAGGCCATGATTCCTGGTATTATGCAATGTTCTATGGTGTAAATCCTGCCTCTGTGATGTTGAGGGAGTATGGATGGTGGTTGTGTTAGTGAGGCAGGACTCTATAAGATTATGTTGTGCTTTGAGGCAATCTCTTGGGATTTAAAGGAAATGAAAACAAGTAGGGAGCTGAGGACCTTATACGGTCACGAAAGCAGCAGTGCTGGGAGCAGAGCACACCCTGTTGACCCAGGGTCCCTGAGTCTCAGTAGTTATCCCAGCCAAGTGCCGTTGAGTTGGATCCTATTCAGTTCAGGAAAAATTGATGACAGTGACCCTCCTCTAGAGACAACAAAGACTTTACCTGAACCTGATGCCCTGAATTTGGACTTCTAGCCTGATTTCCTGTGAGAAAACAAACTCCTCTTTGTTGAAGCCATCCACACGAGGTATTTCTGTTATGGCAGCACTAGACGACTAAGACGGGCTCAACAAATGGATTAAACTCAAAGCTTAGAAGTATTCTAAATAAAGCCAAACACTGAGGGACACAGTAGCAGGCTTGGGAGTCTGTGGACCACGGTGACAGGGAGCATCAAAGTCAATTGGCATAATAAAATTTATTAAAATGTTCTGCATTTGACTTTGGTGAGTGGTGTCCAGGGTGTAAAAAGCTAGCAAGAGACCTCAAATTGACCTCAACCCACGAGGAGCAAAGCAGAAAGGGCAACAACAAAGACAAAAGGGAAGTGTGAGCTCAAGGAACAGAAAGGGTCACATAAACCAGAGCCTCCATCAACATGAGACAAGAACTAGATGGTGCCTGACTGCCACCAAAGACTGACCTTACATCAGTCCCTGATGGAGCAGGAGAAATGTAGGGTACGCAACTTGAGCTCTAGTAAGAAGACCAGCCTTGATGGTCTGACAGACTGGAAGGTCCCCAGAAGACACAGATCCTGGACCCAGGAACCATTCTAGAAGCCAACTCCCCAGACAAAGACTGAACTGGTATATAAGACATAAAATGACAGTAGTAAACAGCATGCTTCTTGGATCGGGTAGATACAGGAGAATAACTGAGCAGCTCCTGTCCAGAGATGAGAAGACGGGGGGGACATGAGCTGGTTAAATGTGCAGGGGAAGTATGGAGTAGAAGGGAAGACAGTGCTGTCACTTAGTATGGACAGCAGCTACCATTACATGGCAAAGTGGGTGTGAATTTCTGTGTGGTAAACCGACTGGAATTATAAACCTTCACTTAAAACACAATGAAAAAAATTAAAATTAAAAAAATAGTGGAGGCTGAAAAAAGAAGAGGATCCATACAGGCAGATTGGATGACGTTGATTCATTCAACAGTTGTTTACTAAATGTATATGCTTGAAGCCTGGGATACAATAAAAGATGCAGTCCAGCAGAGTGGAGGGTACCCAATAAACTACTACTGTTTGATAAGCACACTTGTAATATATGCTAAGAAGGAAAATGAAGGGTGCTGTGAGAATTTAAGCAGGGAGACTTGTTACGCTTGAACTGAGGATGTATAGCTCTCCCTGAGGAAGTGACATTTAAGTTAAAGACTAGAAAAAGAGTGATAGGAAGCCAATAATAGGGACTTGGGATTCAGACAGACTATTACGGACAAATTCTCTGAGGAAGAAAAAGATGTAAGATAAAAATTAAGACGAAGGATGGGGCTGGTGTGCTTGGAGTGGGAAATGGAAATAGGGTGAGTGGCAGGAAGCACAGGCAGAAGCTAGATTATGCAGAGCCTTCCAGATCACATTGAGGAGTGTAATCTTTATGTCAAGAGTCTGGGTAATCAATGAAAGGGTTTGAGCAATGGAAAAAAACATAGCCAGGCAGGTTATAAACTCCAGTCTGATTGCACTGTGGAAAACCCACTCTAATGGGCAAGGGCAGGTGTGTGAGACCACTTGGCCTCTACCATAGAGACAATTATGGCTGGTGGTGGCAGCTGAGAGAGAGAAGAGTGGGGGGGTTTATAATGTATTTTGGAGATGAAATCTTCAGATGTTAGTGAATCACGCTTGACAGCAACTAAGAACAACAACAACGACTGTCTGCATGCAGAATAAAACAGAAAAAAAAAGCAAACTAGCTATCATGAAGTCTATTCTGACTCATGGAGACCCCATGTGATTCAGAGTAGAACTGCCCTCTGTAGGATTTTCAATGGCTGTGATCTTTTGGAAGAAGGTTACCAGGCCTTTCTTCTAAGACATCTCTGGGTGGATTTGAACCACCCGTCTTTTGGTTAGTCTCAAAAAAACCAAACTCATTGCCACTGACACAATTCCACCTCCCAGTAACCCTGTAGGACACAGTAGAACTGTCCCATAGGGTTTCCAAGGTTGTAATCTTTACAGAAGCTGACTGCCACATCTTTCTCCTGTGTAGAAGCTGGTGGGTTCAAACCACCGACCCTTCAGTTAGTACCAGAGCATTTAACTGTTTGCACCACCCTGGGACTCCTCCGGTTAGATGCAGTAGGTGAGAGATGTGGAGGTGTGAAAAGTGATGTCCAGTGTTCTGACCTAAGCAGATGTGCCATTATTGAGATGCTATTACTGAGATGTGGGAGGGGAGGAGATCTGCAGGGTCTCCTTATGGAGCTACCTTATGACTACGCTGTTGTTGTTAGGTGCCATGGAGTCAGTTCTGACTCACAGCGACTCTACGTACAACAGAACAAAATGCTGCCCAGTCCTGCATGTTCCTCACAATCGTTGCAATGCTTGAGCCTACAGCTACAGCCACTGGGTTAGTCCCTCCTTTCTTTTTTTCACTGACTGTCTTCTTTATCATAGGTGGTATCTTTCTCCAGGGACTGATTCCTTCTGATAACATCCAAAGTGTATGGGATGAAGTCTTATCAGCCTTGCCTCCAAGGAGTGGTCTGGCTGTACTTCTTCTAAGACAAATCTGTTCTTTCTTTTGGCAGTCTACAGTGTAGGCAACACTGTTTGCCAACATCACAATTCAAAAGCATCAGTTCTTCTTTAGTTTTCCTTATTCATTGCCCAACTTTTGGATGCGTATGAGGCTACTGAAAACATCATGGCTTGGGTCAGGCACACCTTAATCCTCAAGGTGATATCCTTGCTTTTCAACACTTTAAAGAGGTCTTTTGCAGCCAATTTTCCCAAGATAATGTGTCTTTTGATGCTTGTCTGCTGCTTCCATGAGTGTTGATTGTGGATCCAAGAAGATGAAATCCTTGACAACTTTAATCTTTTCTTCTTCTTAGGGCTCTTTTTTTGGGAAAAATCTTGAGACGTCAATGTAAACCATTGCATATGTTTCCTTGTCTTTACTGGGTGAAAGCATCAGACTTGAGCGTGAGTGAAACATACACCCCGTAAGGGAAAGGAGACTGGGAGAGGGGAGAGAAAAAGTGGTGACAAGTAAGAGAGTTCAGGAAAGTTCTATGGCAGAGACGAAAGTAGGCCCAAGCCGTAAAGGCTGTTGTTACTGTTAAGTGCCAGTGAGTTGGTTCTAACTCACAGTGACCCTTATGCACAACAGAAACACCGCACTGTCCTGCACCATCCTCGCGGTTGTTGTCATATATGACCCCATTACTGTGATCACTGTCTCAGTCCATCTTCTTGACTGTCTTCTTCTCTTTCACTGACCCTTGATTTTATGAGTTGGTGGTTCAAATCCACCAGGTTCTCCTTGGAAACTCTACGGGTATATCTACTCTGGCCTCTAGGGTCGCAATGAGTCGGACCTGACTTGACGGCAATGAGTTTTTGTTTCTTTTTTTTTTAATTTTATGAAGCATGATGTCCTTCTCCAGGGACTGATCTGTCCTGATAACATACCCAAATACGTGAGATGCAGTCTTGCCATCCTTGCTTATAATGAGCATCCTAGCTGTACTTCTTCCAAGACAGATTTGTCCATTCTTGTGGCAGTCCACAGTATATTCAAAGGCATCAATTCTTCCTCAGTCTTCCTTATTCATCGTCCAGAATTTGCATGGATATAAAGTGACTCAAACACTATGGCTTGGATCAGGCGCACCTTAGTCCTCAAGGTGACAGCTTTGCTTTTCAATACGTTAAAGATGTCTTTTACAGCACATTTGTCCAATGCAATGCATCTTTTGATTTCTTGAAGGCTGAGGAGGACTGCAATAGGCAAAGCCTTGTCCTTGTCATACACTTCCAGGAAACCTATAACTCAAAATTATAAAATGCAATTGCAGTTTTCACGAGGTAGGACTTGCTTCATTAAAGCTTACCTTCCTTCAGCAAGCATGCTGTGCTTCAGGATAGAAGGAATTGCAATGGCCTGGCTGGGAAAAAGGGAGAACTATTTCTAGAAATGCTGTCCTGGGCTACCACAAAGAAATTTTCTGAATGTGTCTATTACCCAGCTGGGAAAGAGGGCAAACACCTAGGTACAGTCATCAATTAAAAAGAATCAGAAGGATTTGCAAGTAGACTTCAAGAGGAGAGAAGCAAGCACACGTGAGTTGTTTTATATTCTAGCAAAGGCTTCCCTAACTCACTGACAGGCTTCCCAACCCATTCTAAGAGGGTGAGAACCTCTTCAGTGAAGACGACTTATTCACCACGACTACTGTTGTATGGAAGCATTGGTGGCATAATGTTTAAGTACTGTGTCTGCTAAACAAAAGTTCAGTAGCTTGAATCCACCAGGTGCTCCTCGGAAACTTTTACGGACAGTTCTACTCTGTCCTAACAGGTCACTGTGAGTCTGAATCAACCTGATAGCAATTGGCTTATGGTTGTTGTTGTTGTTAGGTGTTGTCAAGTTGGTTCCAACTCATAGCAACCCTATGAACAACAGAACAAAACACTGACTGGTCTTGCGCCATGTCCACAATTGCTTTTACGCTTAGGCCCATTGTTGTGGCCACTGTGTCAATCCATCTCATTGAGGATCTACCTCTTTTTCTCTGACCCTCCACTCTACCAAGCATGTGTCCTTTTCCAGGGACTGATCTTTCCTGACAACATGGCTAAAGTATGTAAGATGCCATCTTGCCATCTTTGTTTCCAAGAAGCAGTCTGGTTGTACTTCTTCCAGAATAGATCTGCTTGTTCTTTTGGAGGTCCATCATACATTCAACATTCTTCTCCAACAACACAATTCAAAGGCATCAATTCTTCTTTTGTCTTCTTTGTTCACTGTCCAGCTTTCACATGTATATGATGTGATTGAAAATACCACAGCTTGGGTCAGGCTCATTTTAGTCTTCAAGGTGACATCCTTACTTTTGAATACTTTAAAGAGGTCCTATGCAGCAGATTTTCCCAATGCAATGCGTCTTTTGATTTTTTGACTGTTGCTTCCATGAGCGTTGATTGTGGACCCAAGTAAAACAAAATCTTTGACAACCTCAATCCTTTCTCCATTTGTGACAATGTTGCTTACTGGTCCAGTTGTGAAGATTTTTGTTTTCCTGATGTTGAGGTGCAGTCCATACTGAAAGCTGTGGTCCTTGATCTTCATTAGTAAGTATCTCAAATGTTCTTCATTTCCAGCAAGTAAGGTAGTGTCATCTGCGTAACACAGGTTGTTACTGAATATCTAGGAGACTGACTTTAAAGTCTCCATTCTTTACAATGTAATAGTTCTAATTTGGGGAGGTGAGGGAGACTTTCCAGGTCACTCTGAAAGAGTCCCGTTGTGGTTAATAAGGAGATTAGTATTGAAGTTACTACCAACATCTGCCATCAAGTAAATTTTGACTCATGCCAACACCACATGTGTCGGAATAGAGCTGTGCTCCAGAGGGTTTTCTATGGCTAACTTTTCAGAAATCACTACGCCTTTCTTCTGAGGAGCCTGTGGGTGGACTTGAACCTGCAACATCAGCATGTTAAGCATTTTTACCACCCAGTGACTCAGAAATGGACTAGTGTTCCATTATTTTTCCCCACATGATTCTGTTCATTTAATCTCTCATGTATAATCAAATCAAGTTATGAACGAATTTTCCCCACTTGAATCTTGAATTTTTATTACCATTATGCAGCCTAAAACGCCACATGCCGTGTTTATACAAAAGTGAGAGAGAAAACAGATCAATATTTATAATTTGCTAGAGACATAATGGCTTCTATCAAGACACTGGCAAAAATGGAGGGACTCACGAAGACTAAACTTGCTGCATCTCAAAATGCCACAGAAAAGCAATGAACCACAGCTACATTAAATAAAAAATATGTCCTTCAAATCAGGGACAGAGTTGGAAGACAGCTAGGCCAGAGAGAAGAGCATAAATCTAGTGAGAGATGAACAGCATACAAATGGCCTAATTCAAAGTCTAGGCATAAATACAGCATCAGTGCAGGACAGTGGTGGAGATCCAGAGTCCTGGAGTCCTCCTGCCTTGGGTTCAAGCCTCACCTCTGCTACTGACCAGATCTTGGGGAAACTATCTTCTTTTAACGGTAGCTTCCTCCTATGTAAAAGTGGGGATAACACTGCCTATGATCTAGTGCCTTCTGCCTTGGACACCCTGGTGGCACAGTGGGTTAAGTGCTATGTCTGCTAACCAAAAGATCAGCAATTCAAATCTGCCAGATGCTCCCTGGAAACTCCATGGGGCAGTTCTACTCTGACTTCTAAGGTTACTATGAGTTGGACCTGACTCGATGGTAGTGGGTTTGGCTTATATATTTATTTTTTTTGGTTTATCACCTAGTGTCACGGTCATTAAGAGCTAGCCTGCTAACCAAAAGGTTGGCAGTTTGAATACGACAGGGACTCCTTGGAAATCATATGGAGCAATTCTACTTTGTCTTATAGGATCACTATGGGTCATAATTAACTCAAAGTTGTAACACTCATTTAGGTTGTACCACTCAAGAATGCTGCGAATTGGAAAGATATAATCTATGTGGAATGCTCAGTAATAGTTATCAAGAGCCACACACGCCAGAGGATCTGTTCCCAAATGCCTCCCACACTAGGCAGGGATCCCCTCCTCTGGGGCCAGCTGGGTGCTGGTTGTCAGTTTCAGGAAAAAGAAGAAATCCTGTATTAGTTTTACTCCGTGCTTCCATTATCTAACATCTTAAAAGATGCTCAACCTCATACCTAAGAGAAATGCAAATTAAAACTACCCTGAAATGCCATTTTCTACCACCAGAATGGCTAAGTTCCTGCAATGTGCCAACACACACTAATGGAGGGGCTGTAAAGAATCAGGTCCTCTCAGACTTTGCTGATCTGAATGTAGTTGGTACATACCTTATGAGGGTAATTGGCAATACATCAAAATTACAAATCCACAGAACCTTGTGTGTGTACAATGCTGGTAATTGAAGAATTTTTTTTTGTAACATCAAAAGATTAGAAAGAACCCAAAACCATCACTAAGGAGCCATTTGATTAAATTGGTACATTCACCCAATAGAATACTTTATAACTGAGAAAAGTTAGCTCTTTTCATAAAGAGTTGTCGAAGACATATTTTAAATTAAAAAGGTGCAGACCAGCAAGTGTAATAATGCTATGTTTTGTACAATAAAAAGGGGGAAATAGTCACATTTGCTTATATAACCACAAGAAACTCTGAAAGATACATAAAAAACTGAGAAAAATGGTTAACTACAGGTAGGTCATAACTGGCTAAGTAGAGGGCAAGGCAGGAGAGAGAACTTCCCACTGTATGTCTTTATTTATATCTTTTTTTATTTTTTCAAGGTTTCAAACTATAAGATCAAATTTAAAAAGAACCCAATGAACCAAAATCTGCTGACGTTGAGTCAGCTCCTACTAACAAAGTCTGATAATTAAGTTTGCAAACTTGCTACTGTGCACTTAACTGGCAGCACTGTACAAACAACTCAGTAAGGCTTTATAATTTTGCAATATCAGTGTCTCACAGCTGTGTTCATTTCAGTGTGTGGTAGTATATTGCTGAGTGGCATTCATCATTGTTGCATGTTTTTGTGTGCCATCATGAGAATGTTGGAGCTTTAATTAGAGCACTCAACAAACATTAAATTTCTTGTTAAACTTGGCAAGAATGAAAGTGAAATCAGGACATGGTAGTCCAAGTTTATGGGGATAATGCCATGAAGAAAACAGCAGTGTACAAATAGATTAAATGTTCTTCTGAGGGGAGAGAAAGAGTCATTAATGAAGAGAGATCAGGACAGCCAGTAATAAGCAGAACTGACAAAAACACTGCAAAAATGTGTCGAATTGTGCATCTAAGTTGTTGGCTGACTATGAGAAACACAGCAGACCAAGTGAACATCTACAGAAACACAGGAATATCTGAAATGAAAACCTTAGTATGAGAAAAGTGTGTGCAAAAAATGGTCCCAAAGGAGCTCACTGATGAACAAAAGCAAAGCAGAGTTGAAGTTTGACAAGACCTTTTGGAGAAGCAAGACACTGTTTTGGGTCATGTTATCACTGGTGACAAAACATGACTTACCAATACAACCCTGAAACAAAGTATAAAAGTGCACAACGGAAATCAGCCAATTTTCCATTCCCAAAAAAGCTCCATGAGTCCAAATCAAGAGTCAGAACAATGTTGCTAACCATTTTTTTGATATCAGAGGGACTGTTCATTATGAATTCGTACCAGATGGACAAGTAACTAAATTTACTATTTGGAAGTGCTGAAAAAGCTGCAGGAGAAAGTCAGATGAAAACAACCTGAACTTTTTGGCAACAACTCATGGCTCTTGCATCATAATAATGCACCAGCTCACATGACACTGTCTGTGAGGGAGTTTTTAGCCAGTAAACAAATAACTGTATTGGAACACTCTTCTTACTCACCTGGTCTGGCCCCCAATGACTTTTTTTTTTACCTGAAGATAAAAGAAATACTGAAAGGAAGACATTTTGATGACATTCAGGACATTAAAGTAATACAATGAGAGCTCTGGATGCCATTTAAGAAAAAGAGTTCCAAAATTGATTTCAAGGGTGGACTAGGTGCTGGCATTGGTCCATAGCTTCCCAAGGGGAGTACTTTGAAGTTGACCATAGTGATACCCAGCAGTGAGGTATGCAGCACTTGTTCTAGGATGAGTTCACCGACTTGTCTTATCTCATATGATAATCCCATGTGTGCAGAGTAGAAGTGTTCCACAGAGATTTCAAGCCTGTGACATTTTGGAAGCAAACTGTCAGGCTTGTCTTCTGAGGCACTTCTAGTTATGTTTGAATTGCCAAGCTTTCAGCTAAACAGTTGAGCACTTAACCTGTTGCACTACTCAGAGATCCACATAATCAAATTGCCTATCAAAAAATTAATAATTTTACAATTCAATTTTCTAGAACGTGACCACATATTATTTTGTGAGCAATGTCATATGCTCAAACCTAGCCCTGTTAAGAGTCCATACACACACAGTCATGGCCCACTTTCTGGTTATTAAGAGCTTTTTTTTATGTACTTATTTCTGCCTCTAAGCTATCTCGGCCCCAATTTGCTTCCCCTTACACGGAACTCAGTTTACAATTCTGAAACTAAGGATGCTACTCTAGAACATGCTTCTTCCAGTTGTTAAATTGTAAGATCAATATCACACAGCAATGTCCTTTTCCACTTATCCTCTCACGTCCTTCCATTTCCTCACTACCTTCTTCTTTTTTCAAACATTTATTAAATACTTACTATATACCTGCTGTGCATGAGGCATTTTAGGAATACAAAGATGAAAGACAAAGACTCTGCCATCAAAGAACTGCTGGTTTGGGAAGGGGAAAAGCCAATAGCAACTGTAATACAAAGGGAAACCTTCTATGAGAAACTACCATCTAGCCACAAAACAAAAAATCCAAACCTACTGCCATCATAGTGACCCTGCCCCATGGAATTTCCAAAGAGCTCCCAGTGGATCTGAACTGCCATCCTTTTCATTAGCGGATGCTATTGCAGTTAACCCGCTATGCCACCAGAGTTTCTTTACCTAGGCACAGAGCTCTCAAATACAGAATGCCAGTATGACCCAGGGGAACACTGGGTGGCCAGGAGAGATCTGAGCCCATGTTGAGGAGAAGATGCTACCACGTCCCAGTGCTATGGCTAGGCAGCCTGGGCCCTCATCTACCTCAGTGCCCTAAATCTCTACAGATAATTATCCAAAGGCCTTATTTTTAAATAGTAAATGGTCAACTCCCAAGGCATGTTACTATCCCAAGGTAACTCCTTAATTTTAATGAAAGATGTCTATTCTCCTCTTAGCAATAAGTGTTTTATTATTCTAGTTGTACTGTACGTGTGCTGATTCTTCACTGATTAGTGTATTTGGTTAACCAGGAAACCTAGTTCCTTGTTTGCGAATGCAAAGTCTATACTCATTCATATTTTTGCTTTCACAGGTAGTTTTTGAGATTGTAGATGTATATGTTTTATCAGTGGAGAAAACAAATGGTCACAGATTGAACTGTGTGCCCCCAAAATCTTTGTCAGCTTTACTGAGCCATGATTCTCCGTAGTTTCACAGTCATGTAATGATTCAATTTTGGAGATACTTAATAATGTAATCATCCTCCTGATGTCATCTGATGTGATCAGTCAATCAGTTATAAGACGATCAGAGTGGGATGCAACATCCTTACTCAGGTCACCCTGATCTAAGAGAAGCTTTCCTGGGGTGTGGCCTGCACTGTCTTTTATAAAAGGAAAGAGACAGGAGCAGAGAGGGAGGGACCTGACTTCTGTCATAAGAAGGGCTGGGAGTGGAACACATCCTTTGGACCTAGGGCCCCTGTGCTCAGAACCTCTTAGATCCAGGGCAAGGCTGATACCAAGACACACGCAGACCTCCAAGGAATATCAGGCCCACAGATGTTGCAAGGAGACAAAGATCTTCCTCCAGAGCTGACAGAGAGAGAAACCTGAGAGAATAAATTTCTCTGTGTCAAAACCATCCACTTGTGGTGTTTCCATTACAGCAACATGGGATAATTAAGACATAAATTTGAGTTTTGTTAAAAAAAAAGAAGTCAGGAGAGATTTATTAACCTACCTTTCATGAGGTCCAATATTTAAGTCTGTGAACTTAATTGCTCTAAGTGCTATATATCTCATTTGCTGAATGTCACTATGGTCACCTTCAAAGTATTCCCCCCTTGGGAAGCTATGCGCTGATGCCAGCACCTAGTCTACCCTTTAAACCAATTTGCAACTCTTTCTGGAATAGCCATCGTGCATGGCAGAATGGTTGCAAGTTCAAAAACTTAATTGTACAGTTGTCTGAGAGGGAGTTTTTAGCCAGCAAAAAAAAATAACTGTATTGGAACACCCTTCCCACTCATCTGATCTGGTCCCCAGTAACTTTTTTCTTTACCTGAAGATAAAGGAAATATTGAAAGGAAGACATTTTGATTACATTCAGGACATCAAGGATAATACAATGACAGCTCTGATGGCCGTTCCAGAAAAAAAGTTCCAAAATTGCTTTGAAGGGTGGGCTAGGTGCTGGCATTGGTACATAGCTTCCCAAGGGGAGGACTTTGAAGGGGACTGTAGTGATATTCAGCAAATGAGATATATAACACCTTCTGTGATGAGTTCACAAACTTAATTGGCAGTCTTTATATGTAAGTTCTTATCAATTTGTTACCAGTATTTCAAACAAACAACAGATAAATAACAACACAAATAATACCAATAGCAAATCCACACACACTAGAATAAATATCACTGTAATTATTTGTTTAGGAAAAAAATACAAAACAGTGGAGCAAACTGCTTGGAAGGTTATAAAATTGGTGTCTGGGAATTTAGAATGCGTCTCAATGGAAGCATAAATATTTATCTTCTCTATTCCTCACTACAACATATAATCAACAAACATGTCCCTCTAAGTGCAAGTTATCATAATATCCCTCACTGGAATTTAATTCATTCACAAATCCTTTCACATTGTCTTGGAATGGTTTGCTTCCAACCTTACTATTGGGGTACAAAAGGGATTGAAGATTCCCCCTCCTCTGATAATTTGGACTGTGCCCAGCTTACCTCAATGTCCTGAAAGTCTATCAACACATATACTCAAAAAAGTGAAAATAGACATTTTACCTAGAAAGCTCAAGGACTTGCAGAAAGCAAGCCAGACTCTGGTTCTACCCACATTTATTCGAATTCCCCTTGGCGGTGGCGGTGGGGAGGGAATATAAAAATGCTGATTCAAAGCCACTGTGAGGAAATGGAGCTCCTTTAATATCAAAATTAGAAATTACTTTTAGTTAGTGATTGCCAGTGTCAGCCATTTATCCCTGTCTTTGAGGTCAGAATCTCATTAATTTCCCTTTGGCCCCTTGAAACCTGTAATTGTAGCACTGAGTGATGCTGACTGGGCCTCTCACTCTGGAGCAGGTAGATTTCTACCCCAGGCTGGAGCTAATTGGAGCTCTGTCCAGGCACACAGCTTTTCCCTAGACAGGTGATGAGAAAGTCTTTTTTTTTTTTTTTTTTGGTAGTCTTTCACTCCTCCTCCTAAAGGTAGTTTGACAGGAGAGAAGCCCTAGCCTCTCTCTTGCTCCTTACTTTTTCTCTTTCTAATTACTAAGAAGACCAAATGCATGAAGGAGCATCCTTTTTGAGTAGCCATTTCTTTGCCTTTGGTTTCGTATTTTCTGCCCTGGATGTGGTAATAGCGGGTGTTACCATCACAGCCAACACTACCACTATGTGTATCAAGGAATGTTGTTACTGATTGCCATTCAGTCAATTCTGATTCATAGCAACCCTACAGGGCAGAGTAGAACTGTCCTGTACAGTTTCCAAGCCTGTAATATTTAGGGAAGCAAACTGCCATGTCTCTCTTCTGCAGAAGAGCTGGTGGATTTGAACCATCAGCCTTTCAGTTAGCAGTCAAGTACTCGGCAATGGTACCATCAGCGTTCTTTGGGAGGGTCATTAGCCAGTTTTGAAAGACAAAGAAAGTTACAGAACCTACAACATTTCAGTCAGCAGTCAAGTATATTGAGCTTTTTTGCCACCAAGGGATCTGCATAAGGATCAACTTTTTGAGTTTTATCCTACTCCCTGTCTTTAGCTGGCTTCCTGGGGCAAAAATGTTCACTTTGCTTTTTCTTTTCTTTCCTCAGGTGTTTTTCTTCTTTAAGCTGGCTCTGATGTCCCAAATATTCTGAGTTGGCCCCTTGCCTTACTTAATTCCAGACCTGTATATGCTCCTCAAACACATGGGATACTTATCTTTACGACAACTGTCCTGGTCGTATCCTTCCAGCATGGCTTGTCTGTCTGTTCACATTTACCTGCCTTCCTTTATCCCTGATGCTGAAAATCAGTTCAGTGTTCAAGCGCTGTTATAACGCTACTACCTTAGGATTCATTGTGAGATTTATTGTACTTACAACTCACCATTTCTTAAAGGCAGCTAAATTAGGTATATTACTAGGGAAATTATTCCTGCTGTCAGGTGTCAAGTTGGTTCCAACTCCTAGTGACCTTATGTACAACAGAAAGAAACATCACCCAGTTCTATGCATCCCCTCAGTCGTTAATGTCTGAACCCATTGCATGGTCACTGTGTCAACCAATCTCCTTGGGGATCTTCCTCTTTTTCACTGACCCTTTTCTTTACCAAGCATGATGTTCCTACTCCAGGGACTGATACATCTTGATAACATGTTGTCATGGATTGAACTGTATCCCCCCCAAAATAGGTGTAGTCTTGAGGCTGGGCCATAATTCCCAGTATCTTATGACTGTCTTCTACTTCTGGTTTTCCTATGCTGTATGTTAAAGGACTAGGGTGGGGCTGTAAATTACTTATGAGATCACCTCCCTGCTCCACAGTAAAGGGAGTTTCCCTGGAGTATGGTTTGCCCCACCCTTAATCCTTTCATCCTGTGAGAGATAAAAGGACAGAGAAGCAGGCAGAGAATTGGGAACCTCTTACCGTCAAGAAAGCAGCACCGGGAGAAGAGCACATCCTTCAGACCTGAGGTTCCTGCACCAAGACGCTCCCTGGACAAAGACTGATGTAATACCGGACTTCCTTCCAAAGCCGACCAGGGGGAAAGCCTTCCCCTGGAGCAGACATCCTGAATTTGGACTTGTAGCCTACCAGACTGTGTAAGAATAAACCTTCCTTTGTTAAAGCCATCCACTCTGTGGTATTTCTGTTAGAGCAGCCCTAGCTGACTAAAACAAATGACTAAGGTACACAAGATGAAGTCTCACCATCCTTAATTCTGAGGAGCATTCTTGCTGCACTTCTTCCAAGACACATTGTTCCTTCTTCTGACATGGATATATTCAACACTCTTTTCCAACACCATAATTTAAATGCATCAATTCTTCTTAAGTCTTCCTTTTTCATTGCTCATATGAACCACCCCTTCATCCCTAAAACCAAACCCATTGCCAGAGAGTTGATTCAAACTCACAGCAACCCTGCAGGACAGAGCAGAACTGCCCTCTAAGGTTTCCAAGAAGTAGCTGGAGGATTTGAATTGCTGACTTCACAGTTAGCGTTCAAGCTCTTAACTACTGTGCCACCTTAGCTCCTCTTGCATCTGAGGCTATTGAAATTACCATGGCTTGGGTCAGGCAGACCTTAGTCTTAAGAAGAAATTTTGTTTCTTAACACTCTATAGAGGTCCTTTTAGCAGATTTACCCAAAGGAACACATAGTTCGATTTATTGACTGCTGCTTCCATAGATATTGATTGTAGATCCAAGTAAAATGAAACCCTTATCTTCTCTATTTATCATGATGTTGCTTACTAGTCCAGTTATGAGATTTTTTTTTTTCTTTACATTGACCTTCATCAGGCAAGACTGTGTTATCTGCATATCGTAGGTTGTTAATGAGTCTTCCACTACTCCTGATGCCTCCTATAGTCAGCTTCTCAACTGAAAAAATTGAAAAAAATTTCAGGCCTTGAGTTGCAATAGTTAAGGATCCTATGGACAAAATATTGAATGATGCAGGAAACATCAGAAAGATGGAAGTAATACAGTCATTGTACTAAAAAGAACTGGGGGCTATTCAACTACGTCAGGAGGTAGCACATGATCAACAACCAGTGGTTCTAGAGGACGAAGTTCAAGTTGCATTGAAGGCACTGGTGAAAAATAAGTCTCTAAGAATTGACGAAATGCCACCTGAGGTGTTTTAACAAACAGATGCAACTCTGAAAGTTCTCATTCATCTATGCCAAGAAATTTGGCAGATAGCGACCTGGCAAACCGACTGGAAGAAGTCTGTATTTGTGTCTATTCCAAAAAAAAGTGACCCAACAGGTTGTAAATTATGCAACAATATTATTATTAATATCACATGCAAGTAAAATTTGCTGAAGATAATTCAAAAATGATTGCAAAAGTACATCAACAAGGGACTACCGGTAATTTAAGCTCGATTCAAAAGAGGACATGGAGACATATACGTTATTGCTGATTGTGGGAAATCATGTTAAACTCTCTTGACATAAGTTCAGCCATCTTGGACGCTGAGCCGTTACTTCAGCTCTGTACAACCTCTTGTACTGTTTGTGTACTGTAACCTAGAGGCAGTCTGGGAATACTTCTAAGCCCTTGGCCCGAACATCTGAAACAATGTATAACCGAAACTGTGTCCAACTGACTTAGTTACTGTATGTTTCAGTTCCTTGTATGCCCAGTTACCAAAAGAGTATAAATACTGTAATAAAACCTTGATCTGGGCTCTCGGCTTGGGATAGCTGTTAGTCCCCTGACTCCCAAACTGTTTCACATCTATCCTTTCTTAGTCTCAGCATCACTCTCCTCCACCCACCATGTTTATCGGGGAACTCTCTGATCTCCGACAGCTGATACCAGAAGGATCTTAGCTGAAAGCAGAGAATACCAGAAAGATGGTTATCTGGGTCATTGACTGTGCAAAGGCATTTGACTGTGTGATCATAACAAATTATGGTTAACATTGGGAAGAATGGGAATTCTAGAACATTTAATTGTGCTTATGAGGAACCTGTACATAGACAAAAAGGCATTGTTCAAATAGAACAACTGGATACAGGGTGGTTTAAAATCAGAAAAAGTGTTTATCAGGGTTTTATCTTTTCACCATCCTTACTCAATCAGTATGCTGTACAAATCTGAGAAGCTGAACCATCTTATCCGTGAACATACACAGTTTCTTTCCTCTACAGTCCTGTTCAGCAAAACCATGTGCCAGATGAATATCCAACTCATGCTGTCAGCGCTAAGTACTCTGCTTAATGAAAATCTCCTTACGAAAGTCTTTGGTCTTATTGACCAATCATCCACAAGTGTATCGAAATGGGTGGAACTGACATGTCCCTTCTTTCTGGAATTGTGCCTGGCCTCAATTTAAACAGGTAACTCAGGGAAGTAATATGTTCATAGAGGAAAAGTAGCCATCGATTCAGTTTAGAAGCTCATTGGGTAAGGCTAATTTTACTTTATACACTCCCTGTGTCATCTGCGCTGCAGCTAGTTCAAAAATATCCCATTTCCATTTGCTTCCCTGTAATTTCTCAGCACAATCCTTACTTCCTCCAAGAAGCCTTACCTAATCTCACCTGCTAAAGTAGGTGCCATAGGACTCAGCACATGTGGCTATTGCTTATTTATTTTCCCTAAAACTGAAACTAAACTAGTTGCTGTGGAAGTCTAGACACCCTAATGGAGACCCCAACCCCATGTGTCAGAGAAGGGCTATGGCCACATTGTGGCCCACACTGTGGACCAGTGGGAGGAAACTGCCTGGTCTTTCTTCTAAGGCACCTGTGGGCAAACTCAAACCTCAGCCTTTCAGTTAGCAGCCTGTGCTTTCTGTTTGTACCACCTGGGGAATCTACAGTCATTTTCCCTACTAAATTTCTAAGGCCCCCACATTGTGTGCCGCCTACTCACCGCTGTGTGCCCAGCACTCAGTACAGTGCCTGACACACAACACTGCAAAACCAAGATGTGACGGATAAGTGAGTGAGGGAATAAATGGCCACATGTACCAGGCTATTGCTTGTGATTTAGTCAATATAAAGAATCTTCCACATCTATTATTGTTGTCAAAGAAAGAGGAAATATATATATTATTAAGTGAAAGCTAGTTCCAAAAAAAAGCAAGTGTGCTAATAATGTCATTTGCATAAAAACATTTTTTTCAGACAGAAGGTTGGAAGAATACACGATGTGGAAGATCTTGACCAAAATATTAATTTTGTTGGGATGGAGACTAGGGGAGACTTGTTACTTTTGTCTTGATACATTCTGTAATACTGAAATATTTCATATGGGAATAAATTGTGTTTATAATAAAACCTCCTTCTAAACAAAGCTACTGATTTTGAAAAGATAAACAAATGCAAATATTTGGGTTTTATCCCTCTGAAGTCTGCAGGGTAGAAGTGCAGTTACTTGAACTCTAAAACCTAGGAGACAACAGAGGCATGGATCAGAGCTTCTGCCTTACAACACGGTGCGTGTGCCTGCGGGCTTCCAGAAAGTCGTGTTTACGAGTGGTTTCTGGGAAAAAAAAAGTCTCTTCACACTTGATATATCCTTCTTCATCAAGAGTTTGTTTTCCTCATCTCTACAGGCTATTTCCTTTGGTTTCTAATTAAAAACACAAAGAAACCAAAAGGAGAGCAACAACTAAGTGTTTCCTATGGTTTGGCTGTCCTTTTAAATGTCTGAAAAATTTGTAAGCGATCTCAGAGGGAATATCTCGACAGTTACTGTTTGTGTTTCCAGCTCTTTATTTCCCTTCTCTTCACCACCCTCAACATGAAAGGCAGTAAACTTATATAGAACTGAGGTTTTGAAATTGATAGTCCACATACTATGGCTTATCTCACTTTAGCATTTGTGATATCCTCTTTAGTAATAGATACCTTGGTGGCATAGTGTTAAGAGGTATGACTGCTAACCAAGAGGCTGGCAGTTCAAATACACCAGGTCTTCACTGCAAACCCTATGGTTTCTGTCCTGTAGAGTAACTACAAATCAGAATCAACACAATGGAAAAAATTTTTGGTATTTTTTAGTAACAATGGAGCTAACAAACCTTAAATACCTTGAAGAACACAAAGATTCATTCTTGTAGATAATAGCAAAAAGAGAAGAAAAAGAGAAATAAACCTCATTATGCTTTAAAAGGGGAATAATTAAATAAAATTTGGGGCTGCCCTACTACAGAAAGCGAAAAAGAGTTTAAAAAATAAATTACCACTTTTACCATCATGGAATATCTCCAAAACATATTGTTGAAAGTGAAAACCAAATTCCAACATGAACCATATTGATGATTCTATATCTAAAGCAAAGCCACACACAAGCCAATATCATGTCTCTTCTACAAGAATATGTTATATGAAAGTACATCAAAAGGCCCGGAAAGACACAGCATAGCAAAAGAGTCATCACTTTTGAGTGGGATGACAGGAGCTAGAAGGACAGCAAACACTGAGAGCAAACTAGACTTTAATTTTATTTGAATTGTTTGATTTTTCTAAAGAATGTCTTCATGTATTTTTGTAATCCAAAAAATCTTAAACATAATTAAAAAAATTACTGAGCACTTATAAAGTACCTAAATATTGCCTGCACATTTGTGCACGCTCAGCACATGACACGTGCTTTTATTACTTTCAAAAATAAGCAACCAATAGTGATTTCATTAGCCTTTAAGAGTGCTAACTGCATTGCAAACGTTAGCTTACGGGTGTCAAAGATGTATGTTAGGAGAGAATTTCACTTGCCCATTTCTGCCCTCTTTCAGTTTGGGCAGAACAAGTGGAAGGAGAAGCAGATCACAGAAGATTAGGCAGTGATGCTATCTGTGAAACAAACTGCCTCCAAGCTTCTTAGAGAACATGCATTTCTATTCAGGCCTCGGCAAAGTTACATTTCACCTTTTCATTCCTCTTAATGGGCTATAGAGCCTGAAAAAGTATTTTAAATATTCCATTCGCTCCCTACAGGAGCCAATATGATATTTTTAGGGAAAAGAAACTTATACCATATTACCTCTTAGAAGTATATAAGCTCACGACCGTACAATTTGGTAATTGAGAAATCCAATTGACTCTCTCTGAGCTGGGGAAAATGGATTTGAGAGGAAATGGAATTTGGGCAATGACTTTCAGGCAGCCTGGTCAATATCTCTAAGAGGCCAGATTGATTGCAGGCAAGGAGTGAGCCAGGAGGTGGAGAGGCTGGGAGCAGATACGGAATCAGGCTTCTGGTTGGTTGCTTCTTGCTGCTCCACTGAAGGTACCTGGGAGGGAACTATCTGATTCAGCTATATTTCTTCCCGAGCGCTGCCTTCCAACAGGACCATTTCCCTGTCTCCAGGTCAACATTTTCCAGCCAGTATGTTTTCAACTTGATATTTCTGGATAAGTTATGAGCTGGGGTCTTGAGTCATTTGTTGTGAATAATGATCACAATGCTGAAATGTAGAAATCATTTGCTTCTTAAATAAACTGGGATCTATGGTTAATTTTTTAGCATTAGTCCTGTTCATTTGCCTTCCAGTTTGCTCTCTTGAGCAATACAGCCTTCAGGCCCAGACAGTGCTGAGAACCTCTGCTCCAGAGAATGGTTCAAGGGTCGCTTCCTCATTTGATTTCCTACATGCTCTGAGGCCCAGTGGACTGTGATTCAGAGGTTGACTCTGCCATACCCTAGGTAAGAGAGCTTGGGTAAGGGAAAGGTTCACCTTCCTTGTCTTTAAGACAGGGGGGCGCATGGCTAGCTGCACGACCCCAGAGCATGGCATGTACTCACATCTATCTGCCCCTTCCCCATGGAATGAACGCCCCTGATGGACCCATACTGGGCAGCCACTTGCTCAAAATTTTCCTCATGAATTTATTTCCTAACTGTTAGACATGCAATTACGTTCCTCAAGAGTAGGTATTGGATGGAATCCTACTTAGAATAGGGTTTTCTTTGTTATGTTCATGAGGCCATATCACTATAGGGTATGCATTAATCACCTTTGAGACAGAAAAAAGAAAAGTCACAGAAAGAAGAAAGCACTAAAAGAAAGGAAGATACTTGCCATGTAGAAACCAACCAAGAACCAGGCAATGACAGTCTACAGAGCCGGAAAGAGATCTTCCCCCAGAGGTGACAGAAACAGATAGCCTTCCCCTATAGCTGGTACCCTAAATTTGGACTTCAGACCTCCTAAACCTTGAAAAAATAAATTTCTATTCTTTAAAACCACACAGATGTGGTGTTCCAATTACAGCAGCACTAGATAACTAGGACAGCAGGTGATAGAGTAAGTCAATACTTAATAAACCCTCAGGCTTTTATTTTATGTTTCTACTTCCTAGTGTGAATTTTATGGTGGCTCCTTCATTCCTTCTACCAGCTTCCAGTACCTTCCGGTTAATTCTCCTGTGTCTGGTTTCTCCCATACCATATATACTGTCCTCTCTGGGAAACATTTATGATGAGGGCTGGGCAGGTTCTTCCTGTTCATGGACAATCAAAACCTTTGCCATTGTGTTGATTCTGTTGCACATGATCCTATAGAACAGAACAGAACACAACTGCCCCACAGGGTTTTCAAGAAACAGCTGGTAGATCTGAACTGCTGACTTTTGGTTAACAGTGGACTCTTAATCTCTACACTACCAGAGTTTTCCTCATGTATAAGGAGGCGAGGCTCTAACTGCTAAATTTAACTCACGTCACTGATAAGCATATCTAAAAACTGATAACTTTCTGAATACTATCCATTTAGGTGTGTGACTTGGGCAAGTGCTCAGAAGGCCAGTGTATCTGGACATTCTGGGTAGGAGGAAAGGTGGTGTGATTCTTTACCTATATCCTAAGACTTAAAAAAGAAAGAAAAAATTTACTGGTGAAATATTTATGTCAAGTGGAGCAGTAGGTAAAACTTCTGTCTTTCACCTGTAACGACAGGGATTGGGGTACAAGTTTAACCAGCAGTGTGTCCTTGATGGAGGTCTCTTGGTGCTAGGGTTCGAAGTCAGTAGCAGCAAGGAAGGCTGTTTTGTGCAGAGCATTTTGTAGTATTGGATATTGGCAGCACTCAAGAGACAGAGCAACATGGAAACTAGTTGCCTCTGGCTTGCTCTTAGTAAAGAGGGAAAGTCTAGAGGTTTTACATGATTTTAGCTCCTCTGGTCTTGCCTGATAAGGTACTGTGGGGCATGATATAACTCAGATGACATCAGGATAACCTGGGCTATAGGTTTATATTCAGGGTATTCTAACACAGACAAACTAAAGGCTATGTCATACTTTATCAGAGTGAAGCAGTTGCTTTACAATGAGGTATCTGTTATATTAGAACTTATAAAGAACAGAAAAGCTTACTTATCAGTTTTAAAACTTAACCAAAATGTCTTAAGTTACACATCATATGTTTCACACATACGTAACTTAGAAACTATCACATTCATTATAAGCATACATACCATAGATTCACTGTCATTGGCTTCTTTCTCTCCAGACCACCTTGATGGAATTCTGAAACAGCACATTTCACTGCTAGTTATCGTGGACTAGGATAACACTCCCTCCCCTGCAGATGACAACTATTAAATTTGGACATAATACAGGAGCCAACTGGCTGAAGTCACTAGAAAGGGCACAGAAGCAGACAGACTGGCTCAGAGTGCATGCTAGCTTGGAGAAGGGAGTCAGAGAACTGTACAAATGCTTTCCTGTGTCCAAGGCATTTGGCCTGAGGCTAAGCAGCATGCAAAGAAACAGGCAGGTGTGAAGGAAAAAATCTGTAGTCTTTCTGACCTGGGAAACCAAATAAGTGATGATGGGAAATTATGAATGCCAAAGTGAGTAAGGAAATCTCAAAAGGGAAAGAGCCAAAAAGGGGATCCCCAAGTTCTGTTTACACAGTTCTTAGGCAGACCCTGAACTACTGAAGCATGAAACAGACTCCCAACAGTTCAGTTGAAGTATAAAGATCTACATTAACACCAGAACTGCTGCCTAAGAAAGAGCGTTTGTAGCTCAAGCTCAGCCAAAAAAATCAGCTGTTAAGACAAAGCAGAATTCATTAGATAAAAATAACAAATTTCCTATTACATTTTTTATGTTGGCTGTGTTGTGAGGTGTCATCAAGTCAACTTAGACTCACAGCAGCCCATGCACAACAATGCAACACTGCCCAGTCCTGTGCCATCCTCACAACCGTCACTGTGCTGAAGTCCCCTGTGGCAGCCCCTGTGGCAGTCCATCTCCCGGATGGCCTTCCTCATTTTTGCTGATCCTCCCTTTTCTATCAAGCACGATGTCTTAATCCACAAACTGATCTCTCCTGATAACACGTCCAAACGACACGACACACAATCTCACCATCCTTGCTTCTAAGGAGCATCTGGTTGTACTCTTCGAAGACAGATTTATTCATTATTTGGGCACTCCAAGGTATACTCAATATTCTTCACCAGCATGATCCAAAGGTGTCAATTCTTATTCAGTCTTCCTTATTCAAGTCCAACTTTCACATGCATAGGAGGCAACTGAAAAGAGCTTGGGTCAGGTGTGCATTCGTCCTTAAAGTGATATCTTTGCTTTTAGACAGCACTTGGCTTGGCTTGGCTTGCTTTTCAAACTTTAAAGTGGTCTTTTGCCGCAGATTTGGCCAATGTCATGTGCAAATCTTAACTTTTTGATTGCTGCTTCCCTGAGTGTTGATTGTTGATTGTGGATCCAAGTACACTGAAATCCTTAACTACCTCAGTCTTTTCTTGATTTATCATGATATTGCTTATCGGTCCAACTGTGAGGATTTTTCTTTTCTTTATGTTGGGGTATGATCCATACTTTGATCTTCATCAGTAAATGTTTCAAGTCCTCTTACCTTTCAGCAAGCTTGTGTCATCTGCATATCACAAGTTGTTAGTAAATCTCCCTCCAATCCTGATGCCCCGTTCTTCACAGAGTCTAGGTCCTGGAATTACTTGCTCAGAATACAGATTGAATAAGTATGTTAAAAGGATCCAGCCCTGATGCACACCTTTCCTGTCTTTAAACCATGCTGTATCCCCTTGTTCTGTTTGAACAACTGCCCCTTGATCTATGCACAGGTTCCTCACGAGCACAATGAAGAGTTCTGGAGTTTCTGTTCTTTGTAATGTTATCCATAATTTGCTATGATCCACACAGTTGAATGCCTTTGCATAGTCAATAAAACACAGGTAAACAAACTTCCAGTATTCTGTGCTTTCAGCTAAGCTCCAGCTGACATCAGCAATGATATTCCTGGTTCCATGTCCTCTCTGGAATTCAGCTTGAATTTCTGGCATTTTCCTGTTGATGTACTGCTGGGACCACTTTTGAGTGATCTGTAGCAAAATTTTACTTGCATGTGATATTAATGATATTGTTTGATATTTTCAGCAAATGTTGGATCATCTTTCTTTGAAAGAGTACAAATGCGGGTCTCTCCCAGTTGGTTGAACAGGTAGCTGTCTTCCAAATTTCTTAGCATGCGTGAGTAAGCACTTCCAATGATGCATCTGTTTGTTGCAACATCTCAGTTGACAGTCTGTTAATTCCTAGAGCCTTGTTTTTTTCACCATCGCTTTCAGCACAGCTTGGACTTCTTCCTTTGGCACCATCAGTTCTTGATCACATGCTACTTCCTGAAATGGCTGAACCTCAACCAGTTCTTTTTGCTATACTGACTCTATATTTCTTCCATCTTCCATTGGTGCTTCCTGCATCCTTTAATATTTTCTCCATAGAGTTTTTCAGTATTGCAAGTTGGGTCTTGAATTTTTTCTTCAGTTTTTTCAATTTGAGAAATTCCAAGAGTATTCTTCCCTTTTGGTTTTCTAAATCCAAGTCTTCGCACATGTCATTATAATACTTTACTTTGTCTTGTTGAACCACCCTTGAAATCTTCTGTTCAGCTCTTTGACATGATCATTTCTTCCTTTTGTGTTAGCTGCTCAACATTCAAGAGTAAGTTTCAGAGTCTCTCTGACATCTTTTTTGGTCTTTTCTTTCTTTTTAATGATCTCTTGCTTCATGTATAATGTTCTTGATGTCATTTCACAACTTGCCTGGTCTCTCATCATTAGTGTTATTTGCATCAAATCTATTCTGGAGATGGTTTCTACATTCAGGTGAGATATACTCAATATCATACTTTGGCACTTGTGGACTTGTTCTAATTTTCTTTAGTTTCAACTTGAACTTGCATATGAATGGATGGTCTTTTCCAAAGTTGGCCCCAGTCCCATTCTGACTGATGGTATTGAGATTTTATATTGTCTCTTTACACAGGTGTAGCTGATTTAATTCCTGTGTATTCCATGTAGTGAGGTCCACGTGGTGAGCTCTGTGTGTACGGTTACCATTTATGTTGTTGAAGAAAGATTATTTCCAGTGAAGTGCCATTGGTGAAAAAGGTCTTGTGAAATTCTATCACTTGGTTTTTCCAGCATTGTTTCTATTACCAAGGTCATTATTTTCCCACTACAGATCCTTCTTTGTTTTCAACTTTTACATTCCGATCATCGGCAATTATCAATGCATCTTGACTGCATGGTTGATCAATTTCAGACTGCAGAAGTTGGTAAAAAATCTTTGACTTCTTCATCTTTGGCCTTAGTAGTTGGTGCATAAATATGATTAATAGTCATACTACTGGTCTTCCTTCTAGATATATGGATATAACCTTGTCACTGTTGTACTTCAGGATAGATCTTGAAATTGTCTTTTATTTTTTTAACAATGAATGTGATGCTTCAACTTGTCATTCCCAGCACAGTAGACTATACGGCTAATTCAAAATGGCAAAGCCAATCTGTTTCAGCTCATTAATGCATACGATATTGATTTTTATGCATTCCATTTCACTTTTGACAAATTCTAGGTTTCCTAGGTTCATAGGTCATATATTACATGTTCCAATTATTAATGAATATTTGTTTCTTCTCATTTTGGTACTGCCATATTAGCAGATGACAATGTCAAAAGCTTGACTCCATTCACTTCATTAAGATTGACTTTACTTGCTGAAGGGAAAGAGAACTTCATGTATTTACTGATGAAGATCAAAGACCACAGCCGTCTGTATAAATAGAAGATAAAGGAAACAAAAATCCTCACTAGTGGACCAATAAGCAACATCATGATAAATGGAGAAAGACTGAAGTTGTATATTGTATATTTAAGGCTTACTTAAATATATAATCAATACTCATGGAAGCAGTAATCAAAAAATTAAAATCTGTAGCAAAAGACCTCTTTAAAGTGTTGAAAAGCAAAGGTGTCACTTTAAGGACTTGGGTACACCTGACCCAAGCCATGGTGTTTTCAATTATCTCTTATGCATGTGAAAGCTGGACAATAAATTAGGAAAACTGAAGAACAATTGACACCTTTGAACTGTGGTGTTGGTGAAAAATATTGAATATACCATGGACTGCCAAAAGGAGAAGCCCTGGTAAAGTGGTGGTTAAGTGATATGCCGTTGAGCAAAATGTCAGCAGCTCAAATCCAACAGTCACTCCCTGGAAACCCTATGGGTCAGAATTGACTCAATGGTAACAGGTTTGGTTTAGGGCCCAAAGAACCAACGAATCTGTCTTGGAGAAATACAATAAAAATGTTCCCTTGAAACAACAATGGTGAGATTTCATTTCACATACTTTGGACATTTTATCAATAGGTATCAGTCCCTGAAGAAGTACGTCATATTTAATAGAGAGCCAGCAAGAAAGAGAGAGATCCTCAAAAAGATGGACTGACACAGTGGCTGCAACAATGGCCTCAAGCATAACAACAATCGTTTAAGTTTGGTGCAGAGCTAGGCACTATTTTGTTCTGTCATACATAGGGTCACTATGAGTTAGAACTGACTCAACAGTACCTAACAACAATAGTAAAGGTGAAATACAAACAATGAAATCAGACAGAAGTATTCAATTTATCACAATATGAATTGACCAAATTAATTCTCTCCTTCCCATAAGAACTTAAGCCAGCTGCCACATTTCTAGGGTAATTGTTATCCTCTAGGAGTCCTGGTGGCACAGTGGTGGAGGACTTGGCTGTTAACCAAAAGATCAACAGTTGGACCCTACCAGCTACTCTGTGGGAGGAAGATGTGGCAGTCTGCTTCTGTAAGGATTTCAGCTTTGGAAACCTATTGGAACAGTTCAACTCTTTCTTTTAACATTACTGAGTCACAATTGACTTGATGGCAGTGTTTTTATGTTCTCTTGTGGTTTGGAGAGGCAGGAGGTTTAGGCTACTCTTATACTGTAGAATTCTGGTTTATGGTTAACACTAAAAAGTAAAGCTGTTTTTACTAAAAGTGGTTGTCATCCACTTCTTTGATAAAAGGGGATTTCTGTGACCTTTCCAGAGTCCTTGGACCCCAAACACAACTAGACAAGGATGCAGGAGGCTTTATTTTTCAGGACTGAGCCTCATTTAGCTTTATATGGCAGGCATATGGGCTTGAACTTAGCACTGGCAAAAAGCAGGAGTAGGTCACACTCATTTCCTGAATCAAATTTGAGCTCAAGTTATTTTTAAAAGTGAGCCATGAAGCAAATCAAAGTTGTTTTAAATACAGAAATCCAATAAGCCAGTTGGACTCAGGACTCAACTTATATCTTTTCTAGAATTATTCAACCAGAAAATCAGAATATTCCCTAAACTGAATCTGAATTGGATTGTACTGTTATTTCATTTGGTTCCAGTCCCTAGATTGTGGAAGGAGTGGACGTACATTTGTGCAGGGGGAGTTTACAGGCTGGAGCCTCTGTGGGTGGCAGGAGGGCTTTGTGAATCTGTTTGTGTTTGGAAAGTAAAATAAAACTTTGTTAGGAAACTGATGTGCAGTAGCTCTAGTTGCAGGACAGTGAGGCAGTCATCAAGAGAACATGTTTCATCAGTATGTGAGCAATGAGCTGCAGTCCAAAGAAGATCACATGGAGTTGGGCCTCAAAGTTAATTCTCCTCAAAAAGGACAGAGTACTGTTAGGCATGATTTGTTACACAGAGAAGGCATTGTTTTCTTCTGGAACACACTATTCCAGCAGCGCAAAGAAAGCTTTGAGCTGCTGCAAAAGTTCTACAGCAAACATGGCTTTTGATCAAGAACAGGATTCACCAGTACTGACATTAGAGTGGGATTGTGAGGTATTGTAATGCAAATCTCTTCAATTTGGGAATCAGGAGTTTTTCGAAGCAATACAAGAGAAGGGAATAAATGGCTGTAAAGAGAAAAATATACAAATAAAGCCAAGCACTGTCACAGCATCTTGCCTAAGTAAACGTGACAGTTTCCAAAAATCAGTAATAACTTTGACTCAAAAAGTGCCTGAATTTCCAGGAAGAAGGTTATTGGACAGGCCTTTGACTCCAGTCTCACCCTCTATAGCCACAAATATGGGAGTAAACGTGATCTGGGTTTGGTGTAATATGCTCCTAGTAACTTTAATATTGATAGGTTTGATCATCCACCAGTCCTGGGAGGATAAGTTTAAGTCACACCTTATGCTGGGGGAGACACTGACAGTGTGACAAAGGAGAAAGTACTTGTCATTATTTGCCTCAAGAACTGCATGCTCATTACAACCCAGTAATCCCACTCCTAAGAATACATTCCAGTGATACAGGATCATATGAACAGACATGTGAGTATCCATGTTTGCAGCATTACTCACAATAGAAAAAAGATGGAGACAACCTAAGTGCCTATCAATAGTTGAATAGATATGGCATATACACACAACAGAATACTAGACAGTGATAAAAAAGATGAATTTGTGAAACATCTCACAACATGGATAAATCAGAGGGCATTACACTGAGTGAAGTAAGTCAGTCACAAAAGGACAAATACTATAAGAGACCAGTATTACAAAAATTTGTGAAAAGGTTTACACAGAAAGACACAATCTTTGATGGTTATGAGGGAAAGGTAAGCAGGGAAAACACTAACTAGATAGTAGATAAGTGGTGACTTTGGTGAAGGTTAAGACAGAACACAATACGGGGGAAGTCAGCACAGCTTGACCAAGGCAAGGTCTTGGAAGCTTCATAGGCAGATCCACTCTCCCTGAGGAACTGAATTACTGGGCTAAGGGCTGTGGATCATGGTCTCAGGGAACATCTAACTCAACTGGCATGCCAAGCCAGCCAAGTGCTGTCAAGTCGGATCCGACTCATGGCAACCCTAGCATAATATAATTTATAAAGAAAATGCTCTACAACCTACCTTAGTGAGTGGCATCTGGGTTGTAACAGCTTATGAAAGGCCATGAAAGACATTCCACTGATCTCACTCCATGTGGAGCAACCAAGAATGAAAAAAACCAAAGACACAATGGAAAGATTAGTCCAAAGTACTAACAGACCACAATTACCACAGCCTCCACCAATGACTCCATAAGTAGGGTGCCATCTTTGCCAGCCATGAGACAGAGCCTGCTGCCCCACAGAGTCCACTTGTGGCCAGTCACGAGAGTACACAGAGACAGCTGGTGACCAACTCCCCTTTTAGAACTACATCTCAGCTCCTATTGAGGTAACACCAGAGAAATCAAACAGCTTTTAGATGGCACACAGACAACAGTCAATTGCTAACCATTTAAAGATGTGGTCCACCAATGTTCCAGAAAACTGTCAAAATAATCAAAAACTTCCCAGATGAAGACTTTCTGAAACTATCAGAGGTCAAGTATGAAAGAATTATATAGAGAACCCTCCTAGAGATTAAACAAAATGTAGCAGAACAAAATGAAAAATTAAGCATACTATTTGGACTGATGGAACATTAACAATCTGAAATACAGCAGATCAATAACAAAATTACAGAATTAGACAATTCAGTCCAAAGCAAAAGAGCAGAATTGAGGAGATCAAAGTCAGACTTTACGACCTTGAGGATACAGCAACTGATGCCAGCATTTATGAGGATAATTGAGAGAAAAGAAATAAGAAGAATGAAGAAGGATTAAGAAACATGAGTGACTCTATTAAGAGAAATAATATAGGAATAATTGGAGCTCCAAAACAGGGAGAGATAGATGAAAATATAGACACCATCACTGTAGAGTTGCTGACAGAAAACTTCCCTGAGATTATGAAAGAAAAGAACATCAATATCCAAGATGTGTACGGAACACCACAAAAGGTTGGACCTTAAAAGAAAGACACCAAGGCATATTATAATCAAGCTTAATAAAATGAAACATAAACCAAGGCTCTTAAAGGCAGCAAGGCTCAAGCCAGCCAAGCCAAGTGCCGTCGAGTCAAGACTCAAAGCTAAGCTAAAATTTAGAGGGAAACCCTGTAGTCTTTTGTCTGATTTCTCAGCAGAAAGGATGTTGGTAAGAAAGCGGTTGGATGATACATTCAAAGCCCTGAAGGAGAAAAGCTTCCAACCAAGAATTCTATATCCTGCAAAATTGTCTCTCAAATATGATGGTGAAATTAAGACTTTCACAGATAAACAGAAGCTTAGAGACTTTGTAAAAACCAAACCAAAATGACAAGAAATACTGAAAGAAGCTGTTTGCTTAGAAAAAACAAAAACATTAAATGTATACTTAAGGAGGCAACTCAGGACACAGCAACCAGAATCCTACTTATTTAGGGATGTAAAAAGCTCAAACAAAACTACAATATGAAAAGAAGGGAACCAGTGATCATAGACGAAAACTATGACATCATCACACTAAAAAGAGGGACATATTACAGTAGTTATAACACTTTCAGATGGAGAAGACATTACAAAGATATGCAGAAGTGGAAGTCTGGTTTAAACTTGGAATAGTAAAGGGGGTCATAAGGGTAACTGTATCAAAACAAGAAAGATAATACAGCAGTCTTAATAAACACAAAACCAACACGGAAAAAGATGAAAAATCAACCCATAAAGAATGACCCAGGAAAGAATATTAAGAAAATCACAGAAAACATCAACAACACGAAAATAAATGCATCAAAAGACAGCACTAAATACATACCTGTCAGTAATTACACTGGATGTAAACGGACTGAATGTTCCAATAAAGAGACAGCAAGTGACACTGTGGATCAAAAATATGACCCATCTATATGTTGCTTACAAAAAAACACACTTAAGACTCAAAGATATGTACAAAATGAAAATCAAAGGATGGGAAAACATATGGTGAGCCAACAACATGCAGAGCAGTGTGGGAGTGCCAATACTAATCTCAGATATAACAGACTTAATGTAAGATTCACCATCATGGACAAACATGGTCACTATTTATTGCTGAAAAGTTCAATACATAAGCAGGACATAACAATATTAAATATTTATGCACCCAATACCATAGCATCTAAATATATTGAACAAACACTGACAACACTGAAAAATGAGATGGCACATTCCACAGTAATAGTTGGAGATTTCTACACTCCACTTTCAGTAAGTGACAGATCATCCAGAAAAAAGCTCAGTAAAGACACATAAGCTCTTATTGTGACAATTAACCAACTAGATGTTATTGACATATACAGAACCTTTTACCTATCAACAGGTAAGTATGCCTTCTTCTACAATGCACACGGAACATTTTCCAGAATAGACCACATGTTAGAATGTAAAGCAAATCTCAACAAAATCTAAACCACTGAATTATTGCAAAGCATCTTCTTGAACCACAAAGCCATTGAAGTTGAAATCAATAGTAGAAAAAACAGGTAGAAATTTGAACTTATGGACACTGAGCAACAACTTGCTCAAAAAGCCATGGGTTATAGAGAAATCAAGGATGAAATAAAGAAATTTATTGAGGCAAATGGGAATGAAAACACATCCTACCAGAACCTATGGGATACAGCCAAAGAAGTGCTCAGAGGTCAATTTACCTCTATAAGTGCACACATCCAGAATGAAGAAAGGGCCCAAACCTAACAATTAACCCTAGAGCTTGAACAAGTAGAGAGAAAGCAACAGGGGAACCCCTTAGGCACCAGAATAAAACAGATAATAAAGATTAGAGCAGAACTAAATGCATTAGAGAATAGAATAACAATTGAAAAAAATTAACAAAGCCAAAAGCTGGTTCTTTGAAAAGATCAACAAAATCAATAAACCATTGGCTAAACATACAAAAGAAAAACAGGAGAGGAAACAAATAACCAGAATAGGAAATGAGATGGGAAATGTCGATACTATGAAAGACTGTACTCTAACAGATTTGAAAACCTGGAGAAAATGGATGGTTTCTAGATTCATATCACTTACCAAAATTATCACAAGGAGAAGTAGAACAACTTAATAAACCCATCGCAAAGAAAGAGATTGAAAAAGTCATCAAAAACTACCAATCAAAAAAAGTCTTGGCCTAGATGTCTTCACCGAAGAATTCTACCAAAGTTTTAGAGAAGAGTTAACTCCAATACTACTGAGACTATATCACAGCATAGAAAGTGATGGAATACTCCCAAGTTCATCCTATGGAGCCAGCATAACTGTGATACCCAAACCAGGGAAAGATCCCACTAGAAAAGAAAATTACAGACCAATATCACTCATGAATCTAGACACAAAGATCTTCAACAAAATCCTTGCCAACAGAATTCAACAACATATCAAAAAAAAGTTCACCATGATCAACTTGGATTTATACCACAGATGCAAGGCTGGGACAAAATCAGAAAAACAATTAATGTGATCAACCACAAAAATAACACAAAGGATAAGAATCACCTGATTTTGTCAGTTGTTGCAGTTGTGACCAAGTCCAACACCCATTCATGCTAAAAAGTCTCAGCAAAATAGAATAGAAGGGAAACTCCTCAACCCAGTAAGGAGCATCTATGCAAAGTCAACTGCCTACATCATTCTGAATGCAGAGAGACTGAAAGAATTCCCCTTGAGAATGGGAGCTAGGTAAAGATGCACACTCTCATCATTTCCCTATTCAACAATGTACTAGAAGTTCTGGCCAGAGCAATTAGACAAGATGAAGAAATCAAGGGCATCCGCATTGGCAAAAAGAAGTAAATATCTCCCTACTGTCTGCAGATGATATGACTGCATATGTAGAAAACCCTAAAGAATCCACATCTACTCAATTAATAGAAGAATTCAGCAAAGTATCAGGATATAAGATAAGCATAAGTAAATCAGTAGGATTCCTTTATAACAACATAGAGATCCTCAAAGAAGAGAACACCAAATCAATACCACCCACTATAGCTACCAAGAAGATAAAATACCCAGGAATGAATCTCACTAGAGAAATAAGAAACCTACACAGAGAGAACTACAAGATCTTACTGCAAGAAACCAAAAAAGGCTAAGATAAGTGGAAAAACCTACCCTACTCATGGATAGGAAGACTTAACATTGTGAAAATGTCTCTTATCCCAAGCAATCTACATATACAATTCAATCCCAATACATTTTTTAATGAGATGGAGAAACAAATCACCAACTTTGGAAAGAAAAGAAACTCTGGATAAGTAAAACACTACTGAAGAATAGGAGCACAGTATGAGGCCTCCCACTACCTGACCTTAGACACTATTACATTGCCACAGTAGTCAAAAACAACCTGGTACTGGTACAAAAAGAGACATACAGACCAAGGGAACAGAGTTGAGACCCCAGCGATGCCACCAATCTCTTATGAACAGATGATATTTGACAAAGGCCCTAAGATTGTAAACTGGGGTAAAAATAGTCTCTTTAACAAATGGTATTGTCAAAATTGGATATCTATCTGCAAAAACCTGAAACAAGACCCACCTATACCTCACACCCTACACAAAAACTAGCTCAAAATGTATCAAAAATCTAAATATCAAGTAATATGATAAAGATCATGCAAGAAAAAATAGGGTCAACAGTGGAAGTTCTAACACACAGCTTAGACAGGCTTCAAAATCTGACAAACAATGCATGACAAAAAGAAGAGAAAATAGATGAGAACTACTCAGAATGAAGTATTTTTGCCCATCAAAAGAGTTAAAAGCCCACCTACAGAATGGAAAAAAAATTGGTAGCTACATGTCGGACCAATGTCTGATCTCCATAATCTACAAGGTACTGCAAAATATCAACACCAAAAAGGTAAATAACTCAATTAAGTGATGGGCAAAGGAGGTGGACGGACACTTCACCAAAGGGGACATCCAGGCAGCCAAAAGACATATGAGGCAATGCTCATGATCATTAGGTATCAGAGAAATCCAAATCAAAACTACAATGAGATACCATCTCACCCCAACAAGGTTGGTCATAATCCAGAAAACACAAAACAACAAATGCCGGAGAGGCTGTGGAGAGATCAGAACTCTCCTACTCTACTGGTGGGATTGCAAAATGACAACCTCTTTGGAAAACAGTGTGGCGCTTCCTTAAAAACCTAGAAATAGATATATCATTTGATCCAGTAACCCCACTGCTCAGAATTTATCCTACAGAAACAAACACGGTCACACAAACAGACACATGCACATGAATGTTTATTACAGCACAGTCCACAGGAGAAAAGATGGAATCAACCTAGATACCCCAAAACAGATGAACGTATAAACAAACATACTCAATGGAATGCTATGCAATGGCCACAAAAAAAAAAAAAAAAAAAGATGATTATAGGAAACATCTCATAACCTGGTTTCAACTGGAAGACATTACGCTGAGTGAAATCCGTCAGCATCAAAAGGACAAATACTGTATGAAACCTCAGCTATAAGGACCGAAAAACAGACTTACGTACAGAAGAGCCTTTGATGGCTACAAGGATGGGAAGAGAGGACGAGGGTTGGTTTTAGATTAGACCATTGATAGAAATTTGATTCGTTGAAAGTGACAGCATACAGTAGAAAGTAGATCAACTTAACTGGACTTCAACATAAACTGAATACTCTTCTAATCTCAACCTAATATTGCAAGGATAGAGTAGTAGAGGCAGGGTCTGGCGACCATGCTTTCAGTGGACATTGAGGTCCATTGGCATAATTAGCCTATTGCTAAGAGAGTCTTCTGCACCCCATATTGATGAGTGGTGTCTGGTGTCTTGAAACCTAGCAAGCTGCCATCTGATGTACACCGAATGGTCCAACTCATTTGGAACAGATGATCACAAAGAACACCAAAGACATGAGGAAAAAAGAGCCCAGTAGACAGAAGGACCCATGTGAATGAGAGACTGTATCAACATGTGACCAGAAGAACCAGATGGCGCCCAGCCACCACCAAGGACAGCCATGATGGGGCACACAATGTTGAGTCCCTGTGGTAACAAGAGAAAAATAGGGGTGCAGCTCAAGAACTCTACTAGAAGACCACAACTGATGTCTGATGGCCTGGGGAACCCCCTGAGAGCATGGCCCCTAGATCTGCTGCTACACTTGTCTAGAAAACACTATGGAGGTCAACTCTTCAGACAAAAATAGACCAGACTCAGGAACACAATGCGACCACATGATGCATGTGTTCTATGGTACTACGTGTTTATAGGAGGCAATCCTACTGGTCTCTTTCTAGTTGCGAGAGAAGAAGGTGGAGATGAGGGGGCAGGTGCTTGTTAAAAGGATATGACAAGTATAAAATGCAGAGGAGGAGTGTGTATCATGGGTCCAGGAGAGCAGAAGGAGCTGCAGACAGGTAGGCATGCAAAATTGATTTGGATTGTATACTTTCACTTAATCATAATAAAAAAGAAAAAAAAATTTAACTCAGAAAAAAAGACTGGATTTACTGGTCTGAAAGGGACTACAGAAAGTCACTTCTGAGCCAAAGATTGGACAGTGGATAAAACAAAAAGAGAATAAATGGACACACCAGCCCTGGGACAAGGATGAAAAGGCAGGACAGCTGGTTATGGGGAAAGGACACACCAGCCCTGGGACAAGGATGAAAAGGCAGGACAGCTGGTTATGGGGAAAGGACACACCAGCCCTGGGACAAGGATGAAAAGGACAGGAAAGCTGGTTATGGGGATCCCAAGATCAAGAATGGAAGTATGTGACATGCCATGTGGTTGGCAACCAATGCGACAAAACAGTATGTGTATTAAATGTGTAATGAGAAATTAATTTGCTCTGTAAACCTTCATCTAAAGAACAATCTATTATATATATGTGTGTGTGTGTGTGTGTGTGTGTGTGTGTGTGTGTGTGTGTGTGTGTCCTCTTTCAGGGGATGCAAAAGAAGAATGATTGAGCACTCAAATTGTTCAATCCCTAGAGTTCCAAAGATGTACTGAAGAAAAGCATAGGACCAACTGACCATGTCCTAATCTCACTTTATAGCTCTAAGGATGGGATAAGCAGTGAGAAAGTTGTCACTTCAGTCCCCTCCTTAAAAACCCTTGATAGCTTTTTTAGGTCTCAAGTGAGTTTCTTGTAGACAACATATGGATGGGTCATGTCTTTTGATCCGATATCATTCGATGTCTCTTTATTGGAGCATTCAGTCCATTCACATTCAATGTAATTATTGATAGGTATGTATTCACTGCTGCCATTGTAGTATGTTTATTTTTGTGTTGATGTTTTCTCTGTTGTTCTTATTAGTCTGTTCTGGGACATTCTTTTTTGTGAGTTGATTTTTCACCTTTTTCAGAGCTGGTTTTGTAGTTGTTGAGACTCCTGTGTTACATTTCTTGAAATGGTATGATACATCCTTCTTGTGCTTTACAGCTGTCCCTATGATCCCCCTTAAGAAACTATATATAAACCCAATTTTAATTGCTACCAGTCTTATCATCTTCCTCTCCATCTGGAAGGACTATAATGACTGTAGTACATCCCTCTTATTAATATGATGGCACCATAGTTTTCATGATGATCACTGGATTGTTTCTTTCCGTATTAAAGCTGTTATTGACTTTGGAGCCTTCCCTAACTGAGTAGAGTTTTGAGTAGCGTGTCTTTCTAAAATATACAGTTAGTGGTTTCGTTCTTCTAAGCCAGAGCCAAGAACTTCTTTCAGTATTTCTTGTAGTTTGGGTTTGGTTTTTACAAAGTCTCTGAGTTTCTGTTTATCTGGGAATGTCTAAATTTCATTTTTGTATTTGAAAGATAGTTTTGCAGGATATATAATTCTTGGTTGGAAGTTCTTCTCCTTCAAGGCTTTGAATGTGTCGTGCCACTGTCTCTGTGGCAGCATGGTTTCTGCTGAGAAATCTGATGAGAGCCCACAGGGTTTCCCTCTAAATGTTAACTTTGCTTTGAGTCTTGCTGCCTTTAAGAGTTGCTACTTATGTTTCATTTTGTTAAGCTTGATTATAATGTGTCTTGGAGTCTTTCTTTTGAGATCTATATTGGGTGGTGTACGATATGCATCTGAGATGTCTATATTCTCTTCCTTCATGATTTCTGGGAAGTTTTCTATCAGCAGCTCAGCAATAATACTCTCTGTGTTCTCAGATGTCTCACCCTGTTCAGGGACTCCAATTAATCGAAGGTTGTTCCTCTTAATAGAGTCCCACATGCTTCTTAATGTTTCTTCATTTTTCTTGTTTCTTTTTTCTGATTCCTGCTCATAGACGTTGGCGTCAGTAGCTTTGTCTCCCAAGTCAGAAATTCTTTTCTCCATTTGTTCCATTCTGCTTTCTTAGCTTCGCATTGAAGTTTCTATGTCTTTGATTTTGTTCTTGATCTGTTGGATTTCGGAGTACTGGTGTTCCATCAGATCGAACAGCTTGTTTAATTTCTCCTTTTGTTCTGCTGCATTCTGTATAAGGTCTAGAAGGGCTCTGTATATAATCATTTTGTATTCACTTCCTGATGCTTTCATAAAAGTTTCTTCATCTGGAAAACTCCTTGGTTGCTTTGTTTGGGAGCCTTCTGAAGCCATGGGTGATTTCTTGTATGCCACAATTGTCTGTTGCTTTTTGGGTCCCATGTGAGTAAGTAGAGGCTGGAAGAGATACTGTGAGGATGGACTGCAGATGTTTCTCTAGGCTGTCTTAAAATGTAAAGCAAAAGGTATCTGACCACTTCCCAAGTCAGTCAGGTTTTCAGGTGTAGAGGTCCCTCTTCCCAACTGGCAAACTAAGCACCTCTCTATCCAACCCCGGATGATACAAACTAGTTCAGAATACAGCAATGCTACTGCCCCGTTGGTTTCTGCTGACAGGGCCCAGGCTTAGGCGACACTGTGTCAAATACTGCTTTTCTCGTAGAAAAGCTGTCTCCTGTGGGCAGGCTCTGGCTCCCAAGCTAAACATTAGGTCCAGCTGTGGCCACTGTATCCAAGATGGTGCCCTCCACACAGGCAGCAGATAGAGGGGCTAAAGGTGCCGAGAGGTAGTGATTCCTCTGCTTCTGTTGCAGGCCCCCACTGTAGGCGGCACTGTGTAAATTACTGCTTTTCTGTTGGAGAAGTGCTGTCCTGTTTGCAGGCGCTGGCTCCCAGGCTAAGAACTGGGTCCTGCTAAAATCTCCATACCCAATACGGGGTCCCACACACTGACAGTGCAATTCCTTACAAACCCCGCTGTGGCAGAGATAAAAAGGTAGGCCCAAAGTGGCTAGACTAACAGAGTCCTAAGCCTGGTTCTAAAATATGGGAATTTCTCCTGTCTATCCCCCCAGCAGCACATCTGAGTCTAGCCGCTAGGCAAGACCCAGCTCAGCCCGCCGGCCAAGACAGAGGAAAAAAAAGTCAAAATGGTGTGTTTACCTTCAGTCCATGAGATCCAGCGTTAACCAGGAGCAGGAGTTCACGAAAGAGAGGAGGTTTTTCACTCAGTGGATCTGACTCAATGGCACTTGGCTTGGCTTGGCTGGTATGAAGTTCAAATTAACAGCCCTGTGCTGTGTCCTGGGGCTGATTAGGTGATCAGAAGGCTCCGTTTGATTATCAATTCAGGTCTTGGTTTCCAGAGGAATATAGGGAGACGCGTGCTTGATCTGCCATCTTGACTCCACACCCCCTTGATAGCTTTTTTAAAATATATATTTTATTGTGCAATCCAAATCAATTTGCCATGTAAAATCCCAGGCACACACCTCTAAGCAAGTGCTCCTCCCTGACCCCCATGACAGCACACTCCTTTCTGCCCTGTTCTTCCTGCATCCATTCAACCAATTCCTATCCCCCTCTACTCTCTCATCTTGCCTCTGGACAAGAGCTTCTCAGACAGCCTCATGTACATATTTAAAAGAAGTACATTCTTTTTACCAGATCACTCTGTGTCTTATAGTCCAGTCTAATCCTGGTCCAAAGAATTGGCTTTGGTACTCCTTTCAGCACTGGGCTAACAGAATCTAGGGGCCATGTCCCCAGGGACCCCTCCAGTCTGACATACCAAGTGAGGTCTTTTAATAGAGTTCTAGTTCTGCACACCCATTTTTCTCCTGCTACATTAGCGACTTTATGTTGTGTTTCCTCTCAGGGCAGTCATTGGTGGTGGCCAGACACCATTTAGTTGTTCTGGTCTCATACTGATGTAGTCTCAGGGTCATATGGCACGTTTTGTCTGCTGGGCTCATATTTTCCTCATGTCTTTGATGTCCTTCATTCTCTTCTGTTCCAGGTGGATTGGGATGAATGGATGCTACTTAGATGGTGACTTGCTAGCTTTTAAGACCCCAAATATCACTCACTAAAGTGGTGTGCAGAACATTTGCTTTTAAAAACTTAGCATTGGTATCCCCTGAAATCAAGGGCCCCAGACCCCTCTCCCTTCTCCTCTATCTTTCAAAACATTAGGCTGTATTTAAAAAGCCTTTAAGCTTTTAAAGTAGTCCAGTTGTGCTAACTTCCCTTCTACTGTGTGCCTTCTCTCACTTCATCTAACACAATACCTATCTACTATCTAATCTGTATATAACCAATCTCCCTCCCTCCCACCCTGGTAACAATCAAAGATGATTTTATTCTGTACTTAAACCTTTTCTTAAGTCCTTTCAATAGTGGTCTCGTACAATATTTTTGCAACTAAAGTCATTTAGCATGATGCCTTCCAGATGACTCCATGTATGTTTCCTAAGATCATCATTGTTCTTCATCATTGCATAATGTTCCATTGTGTAAATATACCATAGTTTGTTTATCCATTCATCTGTTGATGATCATCTAGGCTGATGCCTAGACTGTTGTGGACAGTGATGCAATAGACACTGGTGTGCATATATGTGCCTCTGTGACAGCCCTTATTGCTCTAGGATACATTGCAGGCAGTGGGATTGCTGGATCATAAGGTATTTCTATTTCTAGCTTTTTCAGAAAGTATTAGATTGATTTCCAAAGTGATTGTACCATTTTACACTTCCAGCAGCAGTGTGGAAGAGTTCCAGTCTCTCCCCAACCTTTCCAATATTTATTTAGTATTTTTTTTTTATTAACACCAGCCTTGTTGGGATGTCATGGCATCTCACTGTAGTTTTAATTTGGATTTCTCTAATGGCTGATGATTGTGAACATCCCCTCATGTATCTGTTATCCTGGATGTCTTCTTTGGTGAAGTACCTGTTCATATCCTTGGCCCAATCTTCACTGGGTTATTTGTCAGTACTAAAAGGCACTGAGGTTATGCAGTACCTGGTAGATTACAGAGATTAGATAGTGTTTCTTTTTGTGGTAGGCAAAAATTCTTTCTCCATCTGTAGGCAGTCTTTACTCTTTGGTGAAGTCTTTGGATGAGCATTTAAGTGTTCACTTTTTAAGAGTTCTCAGTTATCTATTTTCTTTTCCAGTATTTGTGCATTGTTAATAATATTTTGTAGTTTGCTTATGCCATGTATTAGGAATTCCAGCATTGTCCCTATTATTTCTTCCACAGTTTTTATTGTTTTAGAATTTACACTTAGGTCTTTGATCTATTTTGAGTAAGTTTTTTGTTTGTTTGTTTTTTGCATGGTGTGAGACATAGGTCTTGTTTCATTTTTTGCAGATAGACATCCAGTTAGGCCAACACCATTTGTTAAAGAGGCTGTCTTTTTTTCTCAATTTATGGACTTTGGACTTTGATCAAATATCAGCAGCTCATAGGTGGATGATGTTATACCTGGATTCTCAGTTCTGTTCCTTTGATCTATATATCTTTGTGCAGGACCAGGTTGTTCGGACTACCATGACAGTGTAATAGGTTCTAAAGTTAGGTAGTATGAGGCCTCCTACTTTGTTCTTCTTCAGTAATGCTTTGCATTATCCAGGACTTCTTCCCATTCCATATGAAAAAATGCCACTGGAATTTGTATTGGGATTACATTGTATCTACACATTATTTAGGGTAGAAAAGACATTTGCAGGATGTTAAATCTTTCTATCTATGAGCAAGGTATGTTTCTCCATTTGTATGTTGTAGCTTTCTTTTGATTTCTTGCAGTAGAGTCTTGTAATTTTCTTTGTATAGGTGTTTTATGTTTCTGGACAGATTTATTTTTAGGTATTTTGTCTTCTTGGGGGCTATTGTAAATGGCATTGATTTGCTGATTTCCTCTTTGATGGTCTCTTAGTTGGTGTAAGAAGTTCAACTGGTTTATGCATATCTTGTGTCCTGATACTTTGCTGAACTCTTCCACTAGTTTCAGTAGTTTTTTAAAATGGATTCTTTAGAGTTTTCTGTGTGTAAGATTATATCATGTGCAAATAGATGCACTTCTTCCTTATCAATTTGAGTGCCCTTCATTTCTTTGTCTTGCCTGATTCTCTGGCTAGTACTGCTAGGACAATGTTGAATAACAATGGTGACAATGGGCATCCTTGTCTAGTTCCTCTTCTCTAGGGGAATGCTTTCATACTCTCTCCATTTAGGATGACATTGGCTGTTGACTTTACATAGATTCTCTGTATTATGTTGAGGAATTTCTCTTGTATTCCAATTCTGTTGAGAGTTTAAAATGAATGGGTTTTGGACTTTGCCAAAGCGTTTTCTGTATCAATTGATAATATCAAATGGTTCTTATCTTTTATGTATGTGATTGATTACATTAATTGTTTTTCTAATGTTGAAGCATCCCTGTATCCCTAGTATGATTACCATTTTGACATGGTGAATTAGTTTTTTAATATGTGATTGAATTTTATTGGCTAGAATTTTGTTGAGGATTTTTGCATCTAGGCTCATGAGAGATATTGGTCTGTAATTTTCCATATACAGTGCCATGTTTACCTGGTTTTGGTATCAGGGTTATACTGGCTTCATAGAATAAATTTGGGAGTACTCCACCCTTTTCTACGCCTTAGAATACCTTTAGTAACAGTAGTGTTAACTCTTCTCTAAAAGTTTGGTAGAATTCTGCAGTGAAGCTGTCAGGATCAGGTTTTTTTTCATTTGGGAGTTTTTAAATTACCTCTTCAGTCTCCTTTTGTGATGGGTTTATTTAGTTGTTCTATTTCTGTTTGTGCTAGCTTTTGTAGGTCATGTGTTTCTAGAAATTTGTCAATTTCCTCTAGGTTTTCAAATTTATTAGAGTACAATTTTTCGTAGTATTCTGCTATGATTCTTTCAATTTCAGTTTAGTCTACTGTGATATCACCCATCTCATTTCTTATTCAGGTTATTTGTGTTTCCTGTTTCTCTTTTGTCAGTTGGGCCAGTGGTTTATCAATTTTTTTGATCTTTTCAGAAAACCAGGTTTTGCTCTTATTAACTCTTTGAATCATTTTTCTATCCTCTAATTCATTTAGTTCTATTCTAATTTTCATTATTTGCTTTCTTCTAGTATCCAAGGGGTTCTTTTGCTGCTCTCTTTCCACTTATTTGAGTTGTTTCATTTGGGTCCTTTCTTATTTTTGGATAGGTGCATTTGTTGAGATAAACTGACCTCTAAGCACTGCTGTCTTAATTATCTAGTGCTGCTTTAACAGAATTACCACATGAGGATGGCTTTAAAGGAGAAATTTTATTTTGTCACAGTTCAGTATGTTAAAAGTCCAACAGCTGTCAGCCCAGGGGAAGAATGTCTGCTGGCTCTAGAGGAAGGTCCTTGTCATCAATCTTGCTTTGGGTTGGAAGCTTCTGATGCCCAGGGACCCCAAGTCCTCTCCAAAAGACACACTCAGCTTTCCTTCTTCACAGTATGAGGTCCTCAAATCTCTTGCCAGCTTTTTTCTTTATATCTCAAGAGACTGTCTCAAGGCACAAACCAGCCTTACACATTGAGTCCTGATTCACCAACTCAACTGCCTCCCACTGCCCCTCATCAACATAAGGGGCAGCATATACAATATAAAGGCACACCACAAAATACTGGGAATCATGACCCAGTCAAACAGCCACACACATTTTTGGGGAACACAATTCAATCTATGACAACTGTTTTGCTGTGTCCCGTAGATTCTGGTAGGATGTGTTTTCATTCTCACTTGAGTCTATGAATGTCTTTATTTCACCCTTGATTTCTTACATAACTCAGTCATTTTTCAGCAAGACGTTGTTCAGGTTCCACATGTTTGATTATTTTTACCTCTTTTTTCTGTTATTGAATTCTAGTTTTATGGCTTTATAATCTTAAAAGTGATTTATGATCTTTATAGTATTTCAGTACTTTGAATTTTGTTAAGGATTGCTTTGTGACCTTCTATGTGGTCAATTATGGAGAATGTTTCACATGCATAGGAAAAGAAAGTAAACTTGGCTGCAGTTGGGTTGAGTGTTCTGTGTATATCTATGAGGTCAAGTTGGTTGATTGTGGCATTTAGATCTTCTGTGTCTTTATTCAGCTTTTGTGTAGATGTTCTATCCTTCACTGAGACTGGTGTGTTGAAGTCTCCCACTATTATTGTGGAGCTGTCTATTTCTCTTTTCAATGCAGTTAGTGCTTGTGGAGTTCTGTCACTGAGTGCATAGATATTTAATATGGTTATGTCTTCCTGGAGTACTGATCATGTAATCATTATATAATGTCCTTTATCCACTGTGGTCAATTTTACTTTAAAGTCTATTTTATAAGAGATTAATATTGCCACTCCTGCTCTTTTTTGAATATTGTTAGCCGGATACATGTTTTCCATCATTTAGTTTTACTTTGTTCATATCTTTGAGCCTAAGGTATGTTTCCTGTAGGCAGCAGATAGATGGATTGTGTTTCCTTATCCAATCTTCCTCTCTCTATATCTCTTTATTGGTGCCTTTAGTCTATTTACATTGAGTGTGATTGACTGGTATGAGCTTACTGCTGTCATTTTGATGCCTTTTTTTTTTTTTTTTGCATTTTATAGACATTCCTTCGTTGCATTTAATTTTATGCGAGTCTTCTCTCTATGTATTTTCTTTTCATCTTTTTCAAAATTGATGTTTTATATTTGCTGAGACTTCATGTTTTTCTTGTTTTTGTAATTTTGACATGTAGGACTGACAGTTTCCCTTGTGGTTACATTACTATTTAATCCCATTTTTCTAAATTTAAACCAGTCTTTAATTTCTTATTACCTTGACTTCCTCTCCTTTGGGTCCCTCTTTTTGTTACAATGTTTACATAAAGACATCTCTATTTTCAGTGTTTTGCCTATGATTTATTTTTGTGATTCCTCTGTTTGGATTGATATCCAGTTGCTCTGTTCTGTATTCTGGTCTTTGGGTTGCTTCCTGGTGTTACTGATTTTCTAAAGAAAGGAGTCTTTTTAGTATTTCTTGTAATTTGATTTAGTTTTTGCAAATTCTGTTTCTCTGGAAATGTCTTAATTTTTCCAACATATTAGAGAGAAAATTTTGCTGGATATATAACTATTTTCCTTAAGGACTGGCAACTATTTTCCTTAAGGACTTTGAATATGCCATCCCACTGCCTTCTTGCCTGTATGGTTTCTAGTGAGTAGTCAAGCCTTAGTCTTACTGATTCTCCTTTGTAGGTTACTTTTCTTTTATCCCTAGCCACTTTTAAAAGTGGCTCTTTATCTTTCATTTTGGCAAGTTTCATTATAGTATGACTTCATGTCTTTCTTTTGGGATCTACCTTGTGTGGAGTTCAATAAGTGTTTTAAATAGGTATCCTCTTATATTTCACAATATCAGGGAAGTTTTCTGTCAGTAATTCTTCAACAATTCTGTTTGTATTTTCTGTTATCTTCTAGTTCTAGTACTCCAATTATTTGTAGACAGAGCCCCACATAACTCCTACTGAATCTTCATTTTTTAAATTCTTTTTATCTGATTTTTCCTCATATATGGTGGTGTCAGTGGCTTTATCTTCTATCTCATTAAATCAGCCTTCCGTTGCCTCAGTTCTGTTCCTTTGACTTTCTATTCAGTTAGCTGATTCTATAATTTTATCATTAATTTTCTGAAGCATAATGCTTGCCACTCTATGGTTTCTTACAGCTTGTTCAATTTGCCATTATGCTTTGCTGCATTTTGCCTCATCTTCAGTTCTTCAACTCTTGAAGAGTTCTAAGTATTAACCTTTTATATTCTGATAATTCCAGGAGGTTCTCTTCCACTGAAAAATTTGATTCTTTGTCTTGGGAGCATTCTTAAGCGATCATAGTCTATTCCTTTAGGTGCTCTGATACTGACAGCTGTTTCCAAGCCATCAATAAACTGTAGTTATTTATATTTGCTTACTGTTTTCTAGCTTCTTGTTTTGAAATATATAATTCACCTTCTTATATGGATTCAGGTCAGGTTTCCACGTAGCCAGTTACCAAGTGTATGGTGCAGGCTCTCACCTACTGTCCTAGACGGCAAAGGGTGATTGGTGTAGGCACAGGTGTCTGGCTATAGCTGCCGAGAAAGGCAGGGGAGTAACAGCCATCTCTGAGTGTCTATGAGGATGGAGTATCACTTTATGTCTCAATCTCAGTGAAGAAACAGTTTATGCACTGATTTGCTGGCTTAAGGGAGTCAGCAGAACTTCCCCACTTTGCCAACTTTGTTAAATTGTTAACCCATTGAGTCTAATAATGGCTCAGGGAAGGCTTAAGGAGTCTTAATTCTGGTTCACTTAATGGTGTCAGACTTCAGAGCTGGGAGCAGCACAAAGAAGAAAGGGAAGAATGGCTCAGGGCAAGCTTGAGGAATTCTACTTCCAGGTCAGTTAATGGTTTCAGACTCTAGTGCCGGGCACAGTGTAGAGAAGCTGGGGTGTTCCAGGAGAAAGGAGACACACCCACTTTATAGAAAAGATTCATACCTGTGCATGGCAGTTCACATGAAAGACGTATGTTTTAACAGTCTGGTATTCTCTCTCAGTGGTTCCAGAGATGCAACTGGATTTTCCAGACAATTATTCCCGATGAGGAGGACACTCATCAACGCCCATACTTGGGCCACCACACGGTGGTTGTAGCCATTTTCTGGCAGGTCAGGTCTGTGGAATCCTATGTGCTTCTGGTGCTACTCTCCCTTCCCTGTTGCTCAGTCTAATTTTTCAATTTTATTGATTTTCAAGGCTCCTAGGGTGTTACATGTACTGGATTCATTTGTTCTTTTAGGTATTTGTTGTTAGAGAGACCATGGAAAGTGTCTGTCTAGTCTACCATCTTGGCCCTGCCTCTTGATAGCTTCTTGATGCTCTTGAATCAAGTCCAAAATCCTTACCTTGACTTAAAATACTTGCATCATCTGGTGCCTGTATTCATCTGTAGCCTGGTCACCCTCTATATCCGCTTCCAAAAATTCAGCCTTGTCTCCATTTTCTAACATGCCATGCTTCTGTCTGAAACTCTTCTTTTGTCTGATCGAATCTCTCCAGTCCTTCAGAACCTTTTATGACTGCCAGTTCACTGGAGAGGCCTTCCTTTTAGCTCTTCTTTACCCATTCCAAGTGAAGTCTCTGGTACATCTACCTATTACCCCCTTAGTATTTACTGTGATTATAAGAGTATTATGAATTATTTCTTAACCGTCTTCCCTCCTAGATTATAAGATATTTTTTAGGTCAGGGTTGCCACTATTTTTACTTACTTCCATACCCCAAGCACAAAGCCTAACTAATTATAATAGTGACTAACCTGTATTGGGTACTTTCTACCTTCTTTATGCATTACCTTAATTAATCTTCAAATTGCTCCATGAAATATGTACTATTAGTACACCCACTTTGCAGCTAGGGACATCAGGGCACAGAGTGATTAAGTAACTTACTCAAAGTGACCCAGCCAATAAATTTTGGGACAAGAATTTGAAACCAGATGTTGATGCTCCAGAGGCTACAGGCTTAACAACTATGCCACAGTGACTCAAGAGTCATCGAATGAATTTATAAGCGAGTAAATGCAATTGAACTGACACGATATTTGTGGGACTAGCTGATCAAGAGAAGCAAACATTTGGGTGGCACAAATGGTTAAGCACTTGACTACTAACTGAATCCACCCAGAGGCACCTTAGAAGACAGGCCTGGTGATCTGTTTCCAAAGGATCACTGCCTTGGAAATCCTATGGAGCAATTCTATTCTGTGGACATGCAGTCATCATGAGTTAGAATCCACTTAGAGGTAACTGTTTTCTGTGTCTCCCCCCACCCATTAAATATTATAACATGTATTGAATGCTTATTACAAGAATGTTCTTCATTTTACTGATAAGGAAATTGAAGCCTACAGAGTTTAATAACAGGTCGTACAGATAACAAGTAGCAAAATTTGGATTTCAAATCTTTTTAAACACTATATAATACTGCCTGTCACATAAAGTATAACAAATGCGGTTATAAAAATGAATCCACACTTATGGATTTTAATCACGTGCACCCAGGCACACAGACAAAGCCCTTTCAAATGAAAGTGCAAAGTGGCTGGGATTAGGTTCCTTTTTCCCATTCCTTTATAAAATCAACCCAAGTTAAGGTATAGAAAATGGCCATTAATGACAGCTGGGACTTTCCACTGGTAGACAGCCCACTCAGACATAAATACTTGGCATCTCAGATCACGAGACTGCAAGACAGCAGGTATTTCAGCTCCTTGTCCTGATAAGTCCAGCTTGGTTCCTGTTATGGACTGAAATGTGTCCTCCCAAAATGTGTGTCAACTGATCTGATGTGACTTCCCTATGTTTTGTAAATTCTACCCCTATGATGTTAATGGGGCAGGATTAGAGGCAGTTACGTTAATGAGGCAGGACTCAGTTTACAGGATTGGGTTGTATGTTGCCGTCAATCTCTTTTGAGATATGACAGAGCAAATCTAGTGAGGAGAGGGACCTTACAACACCAAGAAAGTAGCATCGTGAGTAGAGGGTGTCCATTGGACCCAGGTTTCCGGTGCTGACAAGCTCCTAGCCCAGGGATTGATAACAGGAACCTTTCCATAGAATCAACAGAGAAAAGCTTTCCCTGAAGCTGATACTCTGAAGTTGGACTTCTAGCCTCCTAGACTATGAGACAATAAATTTCTCTCTGTTAAAGCTGTTCACTTGTGGTATTTCTGTTATAGAAGCACTAAAAAACTAGACAGTTCCTCAGCTCAAATCCTTAACTTTTTTCCTTAGATTGCCCATTCTGCCAGTCCTGGCCTCTGACATCCATTCTGCCTGGTGTGATACCTCAAGAAGCTTGTGATCATGAGGGGTTGGGGCAGTCAGAGGAAGACACATACAGGAGAGCCTAGAATGACTAAACCAAAACACCCAAACCCAGTGCTATCAAGTCACTTCAAACTTCTGGTAACCTCACATGTTAATCAGAGTAAGACCCGCTGCATAAGGTTTTCTTGGTCCAGCTCCACGGAAGTAAAAGCTTGGCAATGTCCTTCTGTTAGGATTACAGTCAAGAAAATCCTTTGGAACAGTTTTTCTCTGTAATATCTGGAGTTGCCATGAGTCCAAACTGACTCAACAGCAATGGGTTTGGTTTTGGTCTTTGAGAATCCTTACAGAAACCATATTACTAGGTCTTTCTTCTGTGGTGCCACTGATACCATCAACCTTCAGGTTAATACCAAACTCAAAAACCAAACCCCTTGCTGTTGAGCCAATTTTGTCTCAGATTGACCCTATAGGACAGAGTAGAACTGCCCAGATGGTTTCCAAGGGGCATCTGGTGAATTCAAACTGTTGACCTTCTGGTTAGCAGCCACTATGCTCTCCTAACCACTATGCTACCAGGGTTTCTCAGGTTAGTAGTTGGATGTAAACCACTTGTACACCCAGAGATCCTTCAACTGTGAGTAGTTTCTAGTTAGTGGGAGTATGTAAATTTGAATCAATATCTGGAGAGACTTTTCTGCTATACAAGTGACAACAATTCTATAGGCTGAACCCAATATGTTGGATTAAGGAAAATCTACTTTTCTATTGAGAACTAATGTGTGCCTGACCGAAGCCATGGTGTTTTCAGTCACCCCACATGCATACAGAAGTTGGACAGTGAATAAGGAAGACCAAAGAATAATTGATGTCTTTGAATTCCAGTGTTTGCCCCCACAACAACAACAAGAACAACATTTGCCAAGACAGAGCACAGGGACTTGTCCAAGCCTCTTCTCTGCTGTATAGCCAATATTTGCCGCCTGATGGACACCAGCCCTGTTGTTCCCCTCTGGTCAGCACTAGCAGGTATCTCTGTGTGTCCAGTGCTGGCCACCTGTGGACACCACTATTGGAGGGTGAGATGGAGCATGGTCTCAGTCCTCTGGATCATGTGCCAGGGACAGAGAAAGGGAATTAAGCTCTCAGAAACAGCTGACACATCTAAGCCTACACATCTGGATATGTAGTTTGTGGCAGCCATTGCAAAAAAATGTCCAACGTTCCTTCTCCAGAGTGAAATAAGAGCTTTCCTCTGTTTAAGGGAAAGCTCATAGTTCTGATTTTTCTGAGGGGACTAATGGCCTAGAAAGATCCCAGCAGGGACAGAGCTGAGAGTCCACTGAGCAGGTAGACTGCTGCCTGGTAATTCATTTATGTAAGACTTTTGCCTGGGGACTGCAAAGCCCTCTTACAACTAATAGTTTGCCATAAAAATGACAAAAATTCCCCTGAAGGCCAGGCCCAGTAAAATGCAGAAATGAAAACAAAACTTTCAGTGTTTCCTTGTTTCCAGGCTTATCAGGGCTGTGAGGAGCAATTGTCTGGAGAGGAGAGAGACAGAGAGAGAGAGAGAGAGAGAGAGAGAGAGAGAGAGAGAGCCACAGAGAGCTGGAAGGAGAGCAAGAGAGCAAAGGAGACAAAGTGTTGAAGAGGGCAGAAATGGGTAAAATTGGAGAGAGAATCATGCAGAATATGAGACACAGTTATGGATTTTGTTCTCTCCTCAAAATTGTGGTATTATAGGAGGCCTTGTTCTATGATTTTCAAAGACTGCTGAGGTCATGTTGGCTCTGACTCACAGTGATCCCATGTGTGACAGAGTAGAACTGTGCGTCACAGAGTTTTCAGTGGCTGTTTTTCTCAGAAGTAGATGGCCGGGCCTTTTTTATGAGGCAGTGGTACACGGACTGAAACCACCAGCCTGTTCGCAGCAGAGCACATTAACCTCTGTGCCACCCAGGGACCCCTTTATGTCCACCGGGGGATGATAATAGTACTATACTAATGACAATATGTGCTAGAGGAACAAACCATAGACAGCCGGATTCTATCAAAAAGAGACTGGTTGGATCAATTATGGTAGCGTTATATTCTATTATTATAATTAATATTTGTTTAGGATATCATGTGGCTCTTTGAAAAATGAAGTTTATTTTTAACACTGACCTATAGTGATGTTTCTGAAATTAAAAAGACTTAAGTTTGAGGATAGCATGATCTCATTTTTGTAAAACATCAAAACACCATCACCCACACTTGGAAAAAAAGTTCCTGATACGTACGTGTACGCACCTGTGTGAGCAAAGAGAAGACAGTGAAGGATACCCTATAACTTTGTCAATATTACTTCTTGGGGGAGTGTGGACAACAATGCCAGGAGGGAACAGGGAAATAATATGACTCTCTTTGCTTCTGCCTGTCCTGTTTGACTTGTTACAGTGAGCACACATTATTAGAATCTAAGCTAACAAAAAAGAATAACAAAAAGTTAGAACTATTAAATTGCTTAGAATCTAAAATAACAAACAGTCCTAAAGGTTAATCATAAGCCCTGGCTCGCAGCCTATTATGCAGCAGGCCCATTACTCTGAGCTTCACAGTTTTGTTAACACCTCACAACAACCCTCTGCTGTTTACAGGCTGAGAAATATTTAGTAAGTTGCCTGAAACTGCAATCCAAGTAAATTGAGATTCAAACCCAGTTCTTGAACAGGGATACAACTAGAAGGTGGCTAAGCATCAAGAGGTCAAGCAGGAGGTTGCGGACAGGTGCCTCACTCAGGTAAGTAATTTTCATCTGTGCCCAGAGGCAAGGATAGGACAGCAACTGCTGCTAGCCAGACCCAGGTTTAGAATAGGTTCCCTAGCATATCAAACTTTAATATCTCAGTTCTCTCAGCTGGGCTCAGCTGAGTGAGCTGCTATTATCCATCAGCTTCTACACTGCATTGCCCAGGGAACAGGCTGTTTGGAACACACCGTGTCTGGAAGCATTTCATCAGCGAGCAGGCTTAACTCAGACATAGTAACATCATCTAGCCCACTTTTCTATACCCATGGGCAGGGCAATTAAGGGCACTCAGGTCCAGCTGGCATAGGGTATGAGGCAGTCAGGTCTTATTAATTTAGGGTTGTGTGATAATTCAATTTCAACCTGGCTGAAGTTTGTCTGTGTGATCTCTGTAGATAAAAAGTTGGTCAGAATTCTCGATGAATAAGGAAAACAGACAGGTGAGAAGGGGAAACATTCAAGCTACAGCGGAGAGTTAAGTGGTTTGGGAGTTTGTTTGTAAAGAACTTAAGCATGTTGTCTGCTAGAAAATGCCAACCCCTGGATAGTTTTTATTAGTGGCAAGAGCAGAATCAGCAATGTTTCTAGGCCACAACTTGTTAGAAGTAATCAACTAACTGTATCTGCTTTAACTTAATAGTTTATTTCCTCAATAGTGATATTTCTCTAAACGATTAGAAATTCCCCAATCAGAACTGTAATATCTCTGAGACTGGCAACCTGGATAAAGTAAATATTCCAATTGTTCTCACAGTTTCTTCATTTCTGTCTCTTTCGAGGAGCATATTTACTGGTTTGGATCTTAGCCTGTGAACTTCACATTTCACTCTCTCAGTCCAACAGTTAAACATTTGTCTGCTAACTGAAAGATGGATGGTTGGAATCCACTCACCAATGCTGTAGGAGAAAGATATGACAATCTGTTTCCATAGAGATTACAGCACAGAAAACCCAACGGGGCAGCTCTGTTACGTAACACATGGGTTTGCCACAATTCAGAATCAACAACAGGCCAGCAGATGGGAACTGCACTCTCTCTCAGGAAGAAGAAATATCTCCTCCTTCCAAAGAACATATTAGCTTGTATATTTCCTCTTAGTCCCTTCTGTGCCTTTAAAATCACATTTTCTTTTGCCTTTCCATTTTTGTATGGACTCCATTTCCTGGTCTCCAGGATCGTTCATGTATCTTCTTTAAAGTTACCCTCTTACCTCATCCCTCCGGAAATTTAGAGATAGGAGAAGAGCAGTCCACCTCTGCAGCTACCATTTCCTTATGACCTCTCACTACTTCTAATTCTGCCCTCTGTCCCCACCATTCACAGAGCATGCTCAAAGGTCACCAACAACAGTCTAATCACAAATGCAGTGACCTTTGCTGAGTCTTCATCCTGTTTCACCTTTTGGAGCATCTCATACTGTGGATCGCCTCCCTGCCCCTTTGGGGAAATACATTTGTTTCCGTTGTTCTCCAGTCTCTTTATTCTTCACCTACTTCTGGTTGTGGTTTCTGTTTCCTTTCTTTACATTCTCTTCCTCCTCCCAACTCTTAATGTAAACATGTTTCAAATTTTCTTTGCTTAGAGACAGTGGGCTGGTACTGTATCTTCTCCTATGACCATAAGTGCATTTTAATGGATCACTTCTAAATGTGCAGCTAAAGTCATGTCCTACTCTTCTACCTAAAATTCAACATGCTAAGTGTGTATTTCTTCTTTCTAGTAGCATCACTGTTTTCCTAGTCAATGGGGCTTGACCTCTTGGGATTATCCTTAAAACACTTTCTTCTTTCTCATCCAGCTATCTCACACGTAAGTGATCCCTTCTGAACCCCAAACATCTATTACAAACTGGCTCTCTGAGGGCTGCAGATCAACTCAACAACGCTGAGCCTCTGTTTCCTAATCCTTACCAAATAGATCGTGACAAACACACTGGAGGTTATCTCAAGGGCTAAGAGCCCTGCCACTGAAGCTCAGAACGGACAGTCCAGAGTAGATAGGTCCTGTTGTTTTTGCTATGCAGATTATTTTCTCCTTCCCACACCTGACACCTCTGGCCTTGCTGAACCCTTGGCATCTCCTTGCCTAGGTTTACTGTAGTGACTCTCCCAGTCAATTTTCAGTCCTTAGTCTTATAGTTTCCATGTCCACTTGACCTCTTCCATTCTTTGGGCTCAAATTCACAGGCCCTGGCTGACAGAGATTCTCTTACTTCTTGACTAATAACTTTACCAGCTGCCACATTGTAAATGAATCATCTCACACGAACCCACTTAACCTCTCTGGTGCTCATCTTACTAACTACTAGAATAGATGGATGGGGCTTACTTTACTAATTTACAGGATAATCATGAGACACATGTTAGATAGTAATTGCCAAATTTTTATGAGCATACGAATCACCAAAGAAGTGGATGAGGAAGTAAAGAGAACTTGTTTCTGGGGTCTGATTTCAGAGATTCTCACTCTGTAAATTGGTGTCAGTCCCCAGAGTCTCTGTAAAAGTTCTCCAAGTGTTTTTTTTTTTTTTTAGATCACACTTTAGGAAACTCTGCTCTAAGTCAATGGATGTGAAGGTATCTTTGTAAACTAGAGTGGGTGCTGCCTTCATCTGTCAACAAAGAGCACGGGAGCACCTGCTATGTGCTGCTTAGTGACAAGTGAATATAATAATGAAAGGGGTTAGAAAAGGAACTCAAATAGGAAGCAAGAAAGGCTGGTTATTATGTTTTCACTGATAATTATTTTTCGGACAAGAACACCACAAAGAAGCCAAATCTCTATAAACAACAAAGTGGGGAAGTGCAAGAAAACCAGAAATAAATGTGTAACACACTAAAAAATCAAATCCAAAGAAATGTTTCTTCCACTGTCCACCTTCTGTTAGAGTGACTTGAACACATTTCATTCTTCTTCTGATGTACAATGACCTGTTTAGTCATAAGGGTCTAAGAAGTGCCTTTGTCTTAAATTACCTAGTGCTGCCATAACAGAAATACCACAAGTCTGTGGCTTTAATACATTAATATATATATATACATGTATGCATACATACATATATGTATATATTTATACACACACACACACACACACATACACACTGCTGTGAAGTTCATTTCAACTCACAGAAGTCCTACCAGACAAAGTAGAACAGCCCACAGGGTTTTCAAGACTGTAAATCTTTAGGGAAACAGACTGCCACATCTTTCTCCCACAAAGCAGCTGATACATCCAAACTGCTGATCTTTCAGTTAATGAAAAGTCCAAGTCAATGCCAAGCTGTATCACTTCCTTCTGTGAGACTCTCTCCTAGTTTCTGGCGCCTGCAGGCAATCTTTGGTACTCCCTTGGTTATTCTTGGTGTTCCTTAGTATCTGTTTTTGCCTTATACATATGGTGTTTGTGTCATTTCCAGGAGTATGTCTGTGTCTTCTGCTCTTTTCATTACAGAAGTGATTATTGAGATCCAGTATAGGTGTGGACCTCAATAACACACACGAAAAGAAAACCCCTATTTCCAAACAGGGTCACATTTACAGATATAGGGGTTAGGATTTCAACACATATTTTGAGGCAACACATTCAGTCCATAACACCTTTGTACCTGGTAAGTGTTTAGCACATGTTTGAATAGATTATTTGTTTATACATATGTCAGTTAGAAAATAGCCTTACTGAATGCAGTCAAACAGATGGTCATTTTAAAAATAGCAATTTATGAATTTCTTCTTTTGTAACTTGCAGGCATGGATAGCTGTTGGCCACTCAGAGAGGCAGACAAAGGAAAAAAAAGAGAGAAGAGAACACAGACTAAAGTGCCAACCAAGCACTAAGCTCTTGTGTTCACTTTGGAATTAGAAATTCTGATCCACACTTCAGCAACAGGACAAGAGGTCTCAAGGGCACCTCAGTGGACTAACAAAGTCTTCCTGTCTCATCCATAGATTTGGGACCAGAGGTTCTTAAAGTATATGGTGCCATGTACACATCTGGTGAAGCTTATGGACTTCTCAGCATCATGCTTCTTAACACGTAAAACTGAAATGTATAATATTCTAAAGGCAACTAATTACACTGAAATATGTTATCAAAATATTTTTAAAAATCTGTGTAATATGATATCTTTGTGTTTCCTTATTACCCTACTAAACAGTAAGACTAAAGGGCAAATCCAGTAACTACCAAAATTTCAAGATAATAATAAGCATAAAAAGGAAAACCTGTAATGTATATGAAAATATACGTGCCTCTTCTACTAGTGACAAAGTCACTAGTAGATTTGTTGCCTACATTCGTAATTGAGTAAAGTTTTGACTTGTGGCTAGACATTAGTGAAAATCAAGGTGTAGTTTTATGTCTATCCAAGCTGCTATCTTATTAATAGGGTGAAGAACAAAGAGGAATTCTCTGTGACCTCAGGTCTCAAAAGTAAATTTATCCCTGTGCCTCATCTCTGATGGAGCTCAGTGTCCAGAATGTATCCCTTTCTTGATTTGCACCGTCACCCTCCTGATACTTCCCTAACCATCACTGGGATATGCCAGGTTCAGAAATGATTGATCTCACCAGCATCCAACAGTGTGCCCTGGTATCTACAACCAGTATAGAAAGAAAGCTGCAAAAACAGGCAGATAAATCTAGAACATAGGAGTCAGCAAAAATCAAAGGATAAATGATGCATTCTTATCTCTGCAAACTTCTCCCTTCTAACTCATCCTTCTCTAAAGTGATGACTCTTAGCTGGGTTTAGGAATACACGGTGACTGGAAGTACGTGTGGGGCATTTGTGTAAACTAAGAAACTGTCCATTGTGCAGATTAAAGGGCAGGGAGGGCAAGTAGAGATTAAAGTGGCAGCTCAGTCTTCCCTTGTCTACCACTGCTTCTCTACATAACATCTCCCTACACACCCAGGTGGGTCATCTCTGGTGCCCCACCTACATGGTATTATTTCTTGGTCTCCTTATCAAAAGTTGGAAACTGGTGGACAGAGGGTTTGCTCAGTTTTCTTAACTGGAATCAAGATTACCCTTCCAGCAGATGTAGGATTTGTTCTATTTTCTCATCTTTCTTTCCTTCCTAAAACAACAATAGTTATGGTTTTGCAAATTGATTCCTACTCATGGCGACCCCATGTGCACCAGAGTACAGCTGTGCTGTTCAATGACTGATCTTCGAAAGCTGATCATCATACTTTTCTCCTGAGGTTCCTTTGGGTGTACTTGAACTTTCACCTCTTGATTAGCAGCTGAGAGTGTTAAATATTTAGCATCACCCAGTGACTCCTTTTCCTTCCTATCCCAAACCAAAACCCACTGTCATGAACTCAATTCTGACTGATAGTAACCCTATAGGACAGGGTAGAATCCTATAGCCCCACAGAGTTTCCAAGGAGTGCCTGGCAGGTTTGAACTGTCTGTCTTTTGGTTAGCAAGCATAGCACTTAACCATTATGCCACCAGGGTTTAGGAAAACAAAACAAAACATTGGTGTCGAGTTGGGTCTGACTGATAGCAGCCCTAGAGGTCAGAGTAGAACTGCCCCATAAAATTTCCAAGGAGTCTCTGGTGGATTTGAACTGCCAACCTTTTGGTTAGGATGCCTTTATTCTCCCTTTTACTCAGATCCAATTTTCAAAGGCCAAACATATGCCCAATTCCTTCAGAAAGGCCTCTTGGCATGCTGAGATATTGACTCTAAAACACCAGAACTGCCATATTAGTTTCCCAAGGATTCTGTGACCAAGCAGCACAAAACTGATGGCTTAAAACAACAGAAACTTATTGTCTCAGTTCTGGATATCAGAAGCTGAAATTCAGGTGTCAGCAGGGCTAGACTTCCTCTGCAGGCTCTAGGAGAAGGTCCTTTCTTGCATCTCCCAGCTTCTAACAGCCTCAGGCATTCCTTGGCTTGCAGCTGCATCATAACTGTAGTCCACAGACACTTTCCCTCTGTGTCTCTTCTTTTACAAGAATACCATTCATACTGGCCATCATGAATCAGAAAATTATGTGCTCTGACAATTTAAAGAGGAATGATGTATTCATCATCAAAAAGAACATTTCAAGATCTATCCTGAAGTATAGCTCTGACAGTGACAGGATAATACATTTATGCCTACAGAGACAACTAGTTAATACAACTATTATTCACATTTATGCACTAATTACTAACACCAAAGATGAAGAAACTGAAAATTTTTTACCATATTCTGCAGTCTGAAATTGACTGATTGTGCAGTCAAGATGCATTGATAATTACTGGTGACTAGAATGTGAAAGTTGGAAACAAAGAAGAAGGATCAATAGTTGGAAAATACAGCCTTGGTGACAGAAATGATGCTGGAGATCATGTGATAGAATTCTGCAAGACCGGTGACTCTTTCATTGAAAATATCTTTCTTCACCAACACAAATGGCTGTTGTACACATGGATCTCTCTAAACAGAATACACAGAAATCAAATCGACTATATCTGTGAAAAGAGACAATAGAAAAGCTTAGTATCATCAGTCAGGATAAGGCCAGGGGCCTACTGTGGAACAGACCATCAATTGCTGATATGCAATTTCTACATTGAAAAGAAAATTAGAACAAGTCTGTGAAAACCAAAGTACAACCTTGAATATATCTCACCTCAGTTTACAGACCATCTCAAGAACAGATCTGATACACTGAATGCTAATGAAGATCAGGCGAGTTGTAGAATGACGTCAAGAATATCATACATGAACAACGCAAGAGGTCATTAAAAACATAGGAAAGAAAGAAAAGACCAAAATGGATGTGAGGAGAGACTCTGAAACTTGCTCTTCAACAATGAGTAATTGACATGAAAAACAAGCCATTATGAAGTAGAAAAACTGAAGAGAAGATTTCAAAAGGTGGCTTGAGAAGACCAAGTATTATAATGACATGTGCAAAGGGCTGGCAACAGAAAACCAAAGGAGAAGAACATGTTCTGCATTTCTCAAGCTGAAAAGAACTGAAGAAAAACTTCAAGGCTTGAGTTGTAATACTAAAGGATTCTATGGGGGATATATTAAATGACACAGGAAGCATCAAAAGAACATGGAAGGAATACTCAGAGTTATCATACCAAGAAGAAATGATCGATGTACAACCACTTCAAGAGTTAGCATATGATCAGAAATGGATGGTACTGAGGAAAGAAGGCCAAACTGCACTGAAGGCACTGGGGAAAAAAAAGGATCCAGGACTTGACAGAATATCAATTAGGATATTTTCACAAATGGATGCAGCACTGGAAACACTCACTTGTCTGTGCCAAGAAACTTGGAAGACAGCTACCTGGTCAACTGAATGGAAGAGATCCATATTTATGTCTATTTCTAAGAAAGGAGATCTAACTGAATGTGGAAATTATCAAACAATGTCATTAATATCACACAGAAGTAAAGTTTTGCTGAAGATTATTCAAAAGCAGCTGCACCAGTATATTGACAGTGAACTGCCAGAAATTCAGGCTGGATTCAGAAGAGGATGTGGAACCGGGGATATCATTGCTGCTGTTAGATGGATCTTAGCTGAAATCAGAGAGAGGGGTTTGCCTGCGTTTTATTGACTATGCAAAAGCATTCAGCTGCTCTATTGATTATGCAAAGGCATTCAACTGTGTGGATCAACAAATTATGGATAGTATTGTGGAGAAAGGGAATTCTGAAACACTTAATTGTGCTCATGAAGAATCTATATATAGACCAAGAGGCAGTTGTTTGAATAGAATAAGGAAACACTGCATGGCTTAAAGTCAGGAAAGGCATGTGTGAGGGTTGTATTCTTTCACCGTATGTATTCAATCTGTATGCTGAGAAAAAAATCTGAGAATCTGAACCATATGAAAAAGAGCAGTGCACCAGAACTGAAGGAAGACTCATAAACAACCTGTGTATGCAGATGACACACCCTTGCTTGCTGAAACTGAGGAGGATTTGAAACACTGATGAAGATCAAGGACCACAGCCTTCCGTAAGACTTAACGTCTCAACATAATGAAAACAAAAATCCTCACAACTGTACCAGTAAGCAACTGAGAACAGACTGAGGTTGGTCAAGGATTTCACTCTACTTGGATCCACAGTGACCACAGAGGCAGCATCAAGACACACTGCATTGGGCAAATCCGCTGCAAAAGACCTCTGAGGTACTGAAATGCACAGATTTCCCTTGAAGCCTAAGGTGTGCCCAGCCATGGTGTTTTCAGTCACATGAGTTTGTGAAAGCTGGACAACAAATAAGGGAAGACTGAAGAATTGATGTCTTTGAATTGTGGTGCTGGCAAAGAATACTGAATATATCATAGACTGCCAAAAGAATGAACAGATCTGTCTCTAAAGAAGTACAAACACAGTGCTCCTTAGAAGCAAGGATGGTGAGACTACACTTTACACACTTTGGACATGTTTTCCAGAAGATCAGTCCCTGGAGAAGGACGCTATGTTCAGCAGAGGGTCAGGAGAAAAAGAGACTCTTAATGAGAAAGACTGACATAGTGGTTTCAACATTGGGCTCAAGCCCAGTGATCATGGGCATGACACAAGACCAAGTAGTCTTTTGTTCTGTTGTACACAGGATCACTATGAGTCAGAACTGACTTGAAGGCACCTAACAACAGCCAAATTGGATTAGGATCCACCCTACTCCAGTAAGACCTTGTGGTGGATTAATTACTTTTGTGTGTGGCCTCCATTGTTACAGTCTTGTAACTCTTACCCAGGTGATTGTGTGATAGGGTAATTATGGCCCAGCAAAGAGACTGGTTATTTTTGCCTTAAAAAGGCCAATTCCAGAGCAGAGAGGAAAGCCTACCATTATTAAAGAAGGAAAGAACCACGGGAGACAGCAGTGACCTTCCCAGCCCTTGGAGTGAGAAAGCTGAGTGTCTTATGTCAGAGACTGAGGGTCAGGGAGAAGTCTATCCTGACCCCCAAATTTGGGAATTGTTATGCTTCAAAACCTCAAGAGCCATTTCCTTTATATGGCTTGTGAGTTCTGTGAGACATTTCAAGAAATTAGGGAACTCAAAGAGAAGAGGGAAAGAACAGAGGGGAGAGGGAAGAGCTGATGGCAGAGATAATGGAGTGGTAGCAGCTTGGAAAAGTTAGACATCTGGGACATCTGTAAACTCGGACTCCTACAAGCCGATCTTTTGTGCTGACCCTTACAAAGAAATTATTCCCTTAGACATCATGTTAATTTCACTGACAACAGGTTCAAAACTAATGCCAATACCACACCAGAAGAGACCCTATACCTTATGAGCTTCATGCTTCTTGCCTCTTAACTTATTATTTGAACAATATGCATGGAATTCTTAAAATAAAACACACATATATCAAATGGGTCCCTGACCTACAAAAGTTTGTGAAATCATAGAGCCAACCCCATAATCTATTTTTTCCCCAAGATATCAGCTCCAGTGTAGACTGGAGGTAAAAAGGATGTGCTATGGAGTCCAGCGGGCACCTGAGTGATTCCCAGCACACTCAGCAGTGGTAAAATACTGAACCCTTCTAAGTCGCAAAGGAAGACTGAAAGAGCGTCGACGTATATGAATTACGGTTTAGGTGAAGAATATACCATGGACTGCCAGAAGAATGTACAAATCTGTCTCGTAGGAAGCACAGTCCGGATGCTCCAGAGAAGTGAGGATTGTGAGAACAAATTCTCAGGTGCTTTGGACATGTTATCAGGAAGAACCAGTTTCTAGAGAAGGACGTCATGCTTGGTAAAGTAGAGGATCATAGAGAAAGAAGTGGATCTTCAATGAGGTAGACCGTCACAAGGACTGCAACGACAGGCTCAAACATACCTACTATCATGAGAATGGCTTAGGGTTGGGCAATCTTTCATTCTGTTACTTATATGGTCACTATAAGTTGGACCCAACGCAATGGCCCTAACAACAAATCTCAGTTTACTCATTTTAACACGTGATTAATTATAGCCCCTACTTTGTGGAATCTACTGTTAAGGTATCCCCACACCACCTACAGTGCTTGCTCCACTAATGTATTAACGCTATTATTTTCCTTCCCCTTCTGTCCACTACTCTCCACCCTACAACTGCCTTTTAGTGAAATCGCTTCAAGAATATTTAATGCTTTCTGCTTTGTATTTTCTCTTTAAGCCCATGACATAACATCCCATGGAGTATTACTAAGCTTCTTACAGGCATGACCAGCATCCAGGTCTCCTGGCCCCTACCCACATGCCCTTTGTGCCATTGTGTCCTGGCGTGGATCAGTGAACGAATAAAGGATTACCCATGACTTTGTTTTTAAAACTGGTACCTGCTTTAATTTATGTTTGGCTCAGACTTGATCCTTGCTGTGTCTGTCCACATCAGCGGCCTCAGTGTTCTGATGACAGGGACTGTCAAGATAATTGGCTTTGCACCGTAGAGCGTACAAAAAGGTCTAATTGATGATGACATTTTGGTAGCCAACAACTCTTGAAGTCAGGAAGGATTTTGTTTAGCATTATCTTGATGTTTAATGAAACGTTCAATAGTCCCTCTTAAGAGTTTTATTTTCTAATTTCCCCAGACTGCATTTGTAGTTTCTACATGTTGCTTGTCTCTTGGTGACAGTTTCAGGCATTTTCCCAAATGCTAATGATACAAAAGATGAATGATAGTGTGGGTAAATTGCTGTGGAGCCACGCTTTTGAAAAGATAAAAAGAACAAGAAACGGGACTTCTCCAGCGTCTGTTCAATTTCAGTGACACATCTCTTATTATCTGCCTTTGTTTTTACTCTGTGGGTAGTTAAATTTTAGCAAACTGCATAGTTTCTCCCAGAGAACTACCAATTGAGCATTTTTCAACTACGGCAAACAACATTTTTCTCATACGAAATAGATTACGTTGTTGCTCCAGAATATCTAAAACACTCTGGAATTGTTGACTTGGTTCCCAAAGTAGCTCTTATTTGCAGAGAATATGGAAAAGTGAGCACGATTAGAGTGGACCCTGTTCTTAGGCTGAGACTATACTTCCAGCATCTTTATGGATCTCCTCTGTTCTCCTTCAGTCCATAGCCCACACAGATTATTGCTATCAGAGTGTGTTTTCTAAAATGTGCATCTTATCACATGACTCCCCTGCTAACACCCCATAATAGCTCCCCATTACTCTCAGCATAAAATGTACTTTTTACCTCTACAGGCTTAGCTACTATCTGCCATTTATGTTCCAGCCACACTGAACTAACTTCCACTATTGTTCTCAACGTACACTATGCTCTGGCTGGCCTTTCGAACTTTATCTTTGTGTTTCCACTGTCTGGAAGCTAGAATAGATGCTCTCTGTGCCTTCCTAGACTTCTGCCAGCTGACCTCACATTCTCTTATTCCTGGCCATCGTTAAGAACTGATGTGGACACTGCTTCTGCCAGGGAGTCTTCCTAAACCCCCACCGGTCTAGGGCCTCTCTGTGATCCCCCAGTTCCATGTACCCTGCCATCACTGTAACTCTTACTACCCTGTATTGTCATTACCAACCTGCTATCTCTCATCATCTACTCAGAGGAAGTAAATGTCTAATGACGACTGTCCCACAGGGTCTGGCATAATGAATGGCTCACATATTTGTGGAATGTTGCTGCAGTGGTAGTAATCTATTAGGGATAAAGAGTAGGACCTAAAAAGAGTTAAGGAGCCATGGTGGCACAATGGTTAAGCATTCAACTGCTAACTGAAAGATTCAGCCATTCAAATCCATCAGTTGCTCTGTGAGAGAAAATACCTGCCAACCTGTTCCTGTAAAGATTACAGTCTAGCCTAACAAGCTGCCACGTAAGTAGTATCAACTGGTCCCAATCCACCCGGAGCAGTGGTAAGCAGAGGACATCAAGGTCAGGAGGAAAATATGAGCCCAGCAGATGGAAGGTGCCATATGATCCAGAGACTACTTCAGCATAGGACCAGAACTAGATGGTGCCCAGCCACCGTCAATGGCTGCTCTGATGGGGTACACAGTACAGAGCCCCTGATGTAGTGGGGGAAACGTAAGCACACAGAACTAGAACTCTACCAAATGACCAAACTTGGCTGTTTATCAGTCTGGATGGTCCCCTGAGAACATAGTCCCCGGACTTTTTATTAACCCCAAATCACATCCAGCACTGAAGCCAGCTCTCCAGACAGACTGACCCGAACTATATCAGACATGGAGTGCTGCTGGTGATGAACAATCTTTTAGGCTTAAATATATACATGGGGCTGTCTGACAAGACCACTGCTGGAGGTGAAATGATAGGGTGAGGGGGGACAGGACTTGGTCAAATGGACAAGGGAAGTTAGGGTGGAAATGGGGAGTGTGCTGTCACAGGGGGAGGGGAGAGTGGGGAGAGCACTTAGAATAGTGGTGTGAATTAGGGTGCTATGTGACAGATTGATCTGAACTGTATACTCTCACTTAAAACAAGAAGACTATAGCTTAGCAAGGGGATACCAAGTAACAATAGACCAGTTTAAACCTAGGGAAAGAAGTGTCACTTTCAAGGTAACCAGAAGAAAGTTAACAAACCTACTCATCAAAATAAAGAAGAACATAAAATTTCAATAAAAACGAAACCTACAGGAACAAAAATGCGAAAAAGAAGTTCACAAATCAAAAAACTTCAGTACAGGAGAGGAACAAAGAAAATGCCAGCATCACACACACACACACAAAAAAAAAAAACCCACAAAATGACAGCAATAAATCCACACCTATCAATAATTCATCTCACAACACGCAGGTAAATGGAGAGCATTATACTGAGTGGAATAAGTCAATCCCAAAAGGACAAATGTTGAATGAGACCACTGCTGTAAAAACTCATGAAAACGGTTTACACGCAAAAAGAAACAATCTTTGATGGTTACCAGGGACAGAAGGAGTGGGAATGGAAAAACACTAAATAGGCAATAGATCAGTGGTTAACTTTGGTGCAGGGTGAGGCAGTGCAGAACACTGGGAAACCAGCACATCTGTATAGGGCAAGGCCCCGGAAGTTCCACAGACACATCTAAATGCCCTGAGGGACTGAACTGCCAGGTGGAGGGCTGTGGGGGCTATGGTCTCAGGGAATACCTGGCTCAACCGGCATAACAGTTTATAAAGAAAATGTTCTACACTCCACTCTGGTGAGTACCATCTGGAGTCTTAAAACCCACAAGCGGCCATCGAGGATGCTCCACTGGTCTCACCCCCTCAGGAACAAGGAAGAATGATGAAAACTAAAGATGCAAAGCAAAGATTAGCCCAAAGGACTAATGGAGGACACCTTCAACAGTCTTCAGCAGCCTCAGTCCAGCACAACTAGATGGTGCCTGGTTACCACCACAGACCGATCCGACAGGGATCACAACAGAGGGTCCTGGACACAGCTGGAGAAAAACACAGAACAAAAGTCTAACTCAAAATGAAATTCCAGACTGCTGGTCTGACAGGAACTGGAGAAAACACTGTGAGCATGCCCCTGGACACCCTCTGAGCTCAGTAGTGAAGTCACTACTGAGGTTCACCCTTCTGCCAAACATGGAAAACATGCCCATAAAATAAAATGAGGCAAAAGGGGCACAGCAGCCCAGGGGCAAGGGCTAGAAGGCAGGAGGGGACAAGAAAGCTGGTAACAGGGAACTCAAGGCTGAGAAGGAGAGAGTTGATGTGCCATGAGGTTGTTAACCAATGTTATAAAACAATATGTATAGTTTTTAATGAGAAAGTAGTTTATTATAGAAGCCTTTATCTAACATATATATATTTTAGAAAAAGGTTAGATAGGAACCCAATGGTTTATGTTAATTTAGAACAACCAGAAAAGGAGGGTGAGAATGTCTGCTCATCTTTTAAGAATGTAATCACGATCACTGAACTGTACACGTAGAAATTGTTGAATTGGGGACTGTTTTGCTATATATGTATAGTCTCAACAACAATAAACAAAAAATTTTAAAAAGATTACAGGGTTAGAAACCCCATGGAGTAGATCTACTCTGCCATATAGGACAGCTATAATTTAGAATTTACTTGATAGCACACAACAAGAACATGACAAATTAAGAATCTTAGGCTCACTTTTGCTAAAGGTAGAGTTAAACACTGATCTTATACGTCATTTGTACCTGATTATTTCATGAACCATTTCCCCAGTCAGAACATAAGCAGCTGTTAAGCAGTCACTTAAGAAACCTCCTCTAGGGGCCTGTGTGGAATCAGTATTCAACAGATGCTGTTAGGTACGTGGATCTCACTATTCTATAACTACTCTTTTTCAGAGATATCCGTCAATGATTAATACACAGTTTGAGCACCTCATTCTTTGTTATGATGTAACTGAGGATAAAATATGACAAGGAATATGTTTAATGTAGTCACAACTGGCTAAGTCCAAGTCATGATAATGCCTAGGATCATATTCCACACAAACTCGAAGACTTATCCAGTGGGTTCTAATGCCTTCTCTAAGCTTGTAAGAGTCAGCTGTAGTGCTCCAGATTTCTAAGGCAGCAGCTGGACCAGAAAACGTTACTAAAAGGGCAAGGATCAGATCATGGCAATTATCCACCTAATGTGGCGTTTATCTGAAACACTAACTCTGTGCAGAGTCCTTTAGACTACTCAACATTTATTTCATGAACACTTTCCTGAAACTAGCAATAATCATAAAGATAATAATTTATTGCAAACATCATCAATGCAAGAAAGATAATTAGCATAAGCAATCATTGCAGGGAAATATTAGCTGTCCATAAAACATATGCCTAAATCTGTTTCTTGCTCCCCTTGGAAGAGATTAGTTACATATGGTTTATATGTATGCCTCTTGCAGATGTTGATACTTAAAAAAATATGAATTAGCATTATTAATATTTTTGGAAAGAAGAAAAGAATTGAGAGCTTCATTATCATAGATGATTGAGGTTTCAAATGATAATGGCATTTTATTTCCAAAGTTCATCAAATAGAGGATTTTAATTGTGAGGCTTGGGTAATCATGGCCACTTTGACTCTTGATAATTACGCATCAAGACTGGACATTTTCAATGAGGCTTCCTGAAATTAAGGGTATGTTCTGCCATTGTGCATTTGATACAGAATAAAAGACACTTCAGATTTTAATATTTGAAAATGTCAAATACTTCTAAGCACACTTGTTTGAAAAATATTCTAAGAATTTAGATTGGAAGAAGTGAGAAACATAATTGTGAAAGTGGTTTTCAGTCGTTGAGAGGGAATAGCCATGGGGCCAACTTAAATAATTAGCTTAAAAAAGAAAATCAACAAATGTTATGCAAGGAAGTGCCTTCTATTTCAAAGCAAAGGGGTGAATGGATTCCAAATGTCTATCCACTAGTGAGAACTACTAAGGCATTCTGCTGCATCTTTTTTCTATTCTCACTCTACATGATGGATGAATTAGAACAGCAAGTACATTCTCATTTCAAAATATTTCAGAATATTAAATAAGAGGCATTAGTGGCTGCATAGCCAATACCTAGTGTCTGTGGTGGAACTATACAATTGTTCCTCTGTGGAAGTTTCTGCTGGGATGGGTGTTACCTTCAGAGCTGAAGTCTCATGAGGAAGAAACTGTTCTCTCTGTAAACTAATGATCTCTCTCCTGAACTTCATGTTGATTCATATATAAACACAATTAGGTAGGACACTGGTCTGCTATTAAATTATTTTCAAATGTAAGTGGAATTTCTAAAATGAGACTCAAGAAGTTATGCCTCTTTTTATACGAGGGAAGCGAAGCACAAAAAGAGCATAAAGAATTAGAACGTTCTAGCAGTACCAGTTGGAAACACAAGTGATGTAGTAGTTAAGTGCTATGGCTGCTAACAAAGAAGTTTGATAGTTCAAATCCACCAGGCATGCCGTGGAAACTCTATGGGACAGTTCTACTTTCTACTGTAGTGTCTCTATGAATCAGAATCCACTTGACAGTAATGCATTTGGTTTTGATCTACTAGTGTCTGTGGCCAGCATGTTGAATCAGACTGGTGAGGGCCCTGTGTGCTTCAAAGTAACCTGTCCTCCAGAGGGTTTTCAATGGCTGATATTTTGGAAGTAGATCATCAGGCCCTTCTTCCAAGGCAGCTCTGGGTGGACTCAAACTTTTACTCTTTGGGTTAGCAACCAAGTGTTTTAACTATTTGCACCGTCCATGGACTCCCTCTAAAATTTTTCCTACGATTTCATCAATCCCCTGAAAGAAATTCGCCTTTCAAGGGTGGCATATAATCCCTGCTCAAAGACATTTCAAACTAACTACAACCAAGCCAAACAGAAGACATCTGGGAGAATATTCAGGACCCAACTGGATTCAGAAACATATTCCTGGAGGACACTTGAATTTCCTGTGGGAACTTTTATTGAGACCTCCCTAAACTGATAGCCTTTCTGGAACTGAAAATGAACAACAACTTCATACCATATAACAAACCATTTCCTTTAATAGCAGGCATCATTCTGAGACAGAACTGAGAATGTGAGATTTAAAGATCACGGATAGATGAGGCAGGCTCCTGCCATCTGTGCTGGTTAAGATTGTGTGTCAGCTTGGCTGGGGCATGACTCTTAGTCATTTGGTGGTTATATGATGTTGTGACCACTTCCATGTTCAGATTTGACATAATGTGATCATCCCCTTGATGGCATCTGCTGTGCGTAGCCAATCAGCTGCAAGGGTGTTTCCTTAAGTATGCCACCTGCATCAATAAAAGTGGGCATTCTGGCAAGGCTCACGGACTTTTGCTTGCTCTGGACCCTGCAGCTGTCTCCTCTTATGAGACTGGAGCTAGCAGTTTACCTGCAGTTTATGGGACTTGAGCTAGCAGTTTACCTTCAGTCTTGTCTGTAGATTTTAGGATTCATCAAGTTTTGCAGATTGGGAGCAATAGCCCTGCTTTTCTGACCTGCTAATCTTGGGTTTGCCAACCCTTGTGGCTGCAAGAATCAAGAGATGCCTCCATCCTGACCATGTACTTGGGATGTTCCTATCTCTACAGCCACATGAGCCATTTGTTTGATGCAAATATTTGTCTACATATATTTATACTTTTTACTGGTTTTGCTTCTCTAAAGAACCTAGCCTATGACAGAAGCAAATCCACTACGGGCTGAAACTGAGAACGTCAACTGCTGTCACAACAGTGGAAAATGCACGGAAGTACAGCGCCTCGTCTGAGCTGTGTTTGGGCTGGGTGCAGAGGGGTGCTCTAGATTTTGTTTAAAATCATCTAGGGAAGATGAAGTGTTTATTGCTCTGTCTCTGTTTTTAGCCATAGCTGCCAGAATTAATAGAGGTATCCTGATATTTCTATTGGAAAAAAATGGTGTTATCAACCTGATTTGTATTAGACAATAAAATGTACCTTGAGTTGAGACTTCGTACCTACACAGTTTCTGTACAGTTTGGAAGAGGCTCACAACCAATGGCAGGAACTCAACTTAGGTAAGCTGAGCAAGTATGTAAGATAGCCCTACTCAAATGACATGAAGTACATTTAGATGACATGAGCTCACTGCTGAGACCACAATTAAAATAAAGGAAAATAGACATGTACTTCCTTCAGCAGGAAGGATAGATCATCTAACAGCTATGAAGCCAACAGGTCATATTTGACTCCAAGATGTAGCACCTTATATTGATCCTAATACATATCTGTTGTCTGTTTTGTTGCTGTAAATCACATGGACCCATCCAAACACGCATGGATGCACCTTTGCCCAGCTAGTCTCTAAAAGAGGCCCATGGGTTTACTCTTCCTCCTCCTCATCTTCACCCTCATCCCCAACACACGCAGAGCTCTTGTCCTGACCACTCTCAGATTCCTGTTTCTCCTTGTTGTTAGCTGCTATGGAGTCAGTTCCAATTCATGGCAACCCCATATATAAGAGAATGAAGTGTTACCTAGTCCTGCACTGTCTTTATTATTGATGGTTTGTTTGAGTCCATGGTTGTGGCTATTCTGTCAGTCTCTCGTACTGGAGTCTCCCTAACCTTCTCTGGCCCTCTGCTTTATTGAACATGATGGCTTTCCCCAGTGATCAGCTCCTCCTAACACTGTGTCCAAAGTAAGTGAATCAAAGTCTCGGACAATAGTCTGTGACCATATGGTTTTCATTGGTTACTTTCTGGAAGTAGACTGCCTGATTGTTCTCCCAGTCTGTCTTAATCTGGGAGCTCCAGTGAAATTTGCCGACTGTGGGTGATCCTGCTGGTACTTGCAAGACTGATAGCAGGGGTGATACCAGTAAGCAAGGTATGCACAAGCTTACTTATGTTTACTCACTATAATGATGTGGTAAAACCCAAGTGGAACTGCACATTACAGGTTTGTAAGCACAATAAGCCAGTGCAGACTTTGCTTATCCATCCTCGATTTGTGGTACAGCTTCTAGCATCGCTGTAACATGCAAGCCACCGCACTAAGGCAAACCAACAGATGGCATGGTTCTCCTATTCCCACTCAATTCCTCAGCTCTGGGGACTCATAGCTACCTTTGGAACTCCAGGTTTGGAGACACTGTCAACTGAATTCTTGGCCTTGTGTTTTGGCCCCTTTCTCAGCTTGCCACTGTACCCTAACTTGCTTTAAACTTGCTGTTGTCATTCTGATCCACAGAGTGGTCACCCCTCCTAGTTATATTCTATTCAGACTGACCATGGCTCCCTTAATGGTCTCTTAATATCCAACCACTTTGGCAAAGACAGGTAGCCTTAGCCTTGGCAGGCACAAAGTAGACATACAAGTATCTGTTGGATATTGCAGAATGAATTGGGTAGTTGAATACTGCCACTGATCACTTCTGGACTGTTTGAGTTTCTTGCAGACTTCTGGATTTAGCTCATTTAGTGACTCTCAATTAAGGCTTTGTTAATCAGTCTATTTCAAAATCTTACTGTGGTTAAGCCTACAACAGGGAAAATTTATCCATTGATGAACGAGAAATGATTGAGTTAGCTAAGATTGTTGGACTAAATTAGTTACAAAAAAAAAAAGAGCTTCAGTCATTTGGGGTTAACTTATCATCCTCTAAACAATACACTGGGTCTTGTAAGTCAAGACCTTATCAGAGCCCCGAGTGTGACTGAGTACTAAAAACCTACTACTCACTGCACAAGGAATTTATTATACATACTTAATAAAGAAATCTCAGAGCGGAAAGGTAAGCTTTATTTTGCTGACTAAAAGATACATACTAACAGAGAGTTGAAGTGACTTGTCCAACATAAATAGGCTAGTAGATTCTGGAGACTGAATTCCAACCCAGGACTGGATCATTTTACATTTCCACTTAGCTTCCTTATTATGGTCTAGGCAGACTAGTCAGAATGCAACAGATCAGAGCTTTACTGTATTTTTTTAAAAATAATGCACCCACGTAAACACACTGTCACAGATTATATTGTGTCCCCTAAAACTATGCATATCAATTTGGCTAGGCCATGATTCCCAGTATTATGTAACTGCCCATCATTCTCTCATTTGATATGATTACCCCAGGTCTATGATGTTAATGAAGTGTGATAGTTGGAAGTTACGTTAATGAGGCAGGCCTGTCTATAAGCCTGGATTGTGCTTTGAGTCAATGTCTCTTGAGATATAGAAGAGAAAAGCAAGCAGAGATGGACGAACTCATACCATCAATAAAGCCACACTGGGAGCAGAGTGCATCCTTTGGACCTAGGGTTCCTAGTCAAGGAAATTCCTCATCCAGTGGAAGACTGATGACAAGGATCTTCCTGCTGAGCTGACAGAAAGAGAGCCTTCCCCTGGAGCTGACTCCCTGAATTTGTACTTCTAGCATACAAGACTGTGAGAAAAGAAACTTACTTCTCTTTTTTATTGTGATTAGGTGGAACTATACAACCCAAATTAAATTTGCATTCCCACCTATCTGCAGCTCCTTCTGCTTTCCTTGCCCAGTGACAGCACACTCCTCCTTTTCTTCCTATATATGTTGTCCTCTCCTCTCTACCCTCTTCTCCCTTCTAGTAAGAGGCCATTAGGGCGGCATCCTGTAGATGCACAGAACCATAATGTATACACACCATATGGTCACACTGGATTCCCCTGTCCAGTCCATTCCTGTCTGGAGAGCTGACCTCAGTAAAGTTTTCTCGTCAGGGGCAGCAGCAGGTCTAGAGGTCATGCTCCCAGGGGAAGCCCCAGGTAGCCAGAGCATCAATTTTGGTCTTTTAGTGGAGTTCTTGAGGTGTACCGCTCTTTTTCTCATGTTGCCACAAGGACTCAACATTGTATGTCTCATCACAACTGTCTTTGATGGTGGGCAGGTACCACCCAGTTCTCGTGGGTTACATGTTCATAGTTACTCATTCACATGGGTCATTCAGTCTCCTAGGCCCTTTTCTCCACTTGCCTTTGTTGTTCTTAGTGATCATCTGCTGTGGATGATTTCGGACAATTTGATGTACCTCAGATGGCAGCTTGCTAGCTTTTAAGACCCCAGATGCCACTCACCAACATGGGGTGCAGAAGACTTAGTGATAGGCTAATTGTGCCAATTTACCTCGATGTCCTCTGAAAGTATGGTCCCCAGACCCCTGTCCCTGCTACTATGTCCTCACAGTATTGGGTTAAGATTAGAAGAGTTTTCAGTTTATGTTGAAGTCCAGTTAAGTTGGTCATCTTTCTACTGTGTGCTGTCATTGCTTTCACCCAACCCAATTTCTATCAACTATCTAATCTATGACCAGACCTCTCCTTCCCTCCCCACCTGTCATGGATTGATTTGAGTCTCCCCCAAAATATGTGTAGCCATGTGGCTGGGCCATGATTCCCAGTTATCTTGTGACTGTCCTCCATTTTGTGGTTTTCCTATGCTGTATGTTAAAGGATTAGGGTGGGACTGTAATCCCTTTATAAGATCACCTGCCTGCTCCACTGTAAAGGGAGTTTCCCTGAAGTATGGCTTGCCCCACACTTAATCCTTTCATCCTACAAGAGATAAAAGGAAAGAGAAGCAAGCAGAGAATTGGGAACCTCGTACCATCAAGCAAGCAGCATCGGGAGAAGAACGTGTCCTTCAGACCTGAGGTTCCTGAGCCAAGATGCTCCCTGGACAAAGACTGATACAATACTGGACTTCCTTTCAGAGCTGATAAGGGGGAGAACCTTCCCCTGGAGTGGACATCCTGAATTTGGACTCGTAGTCTACTGGACTGTGTAAGGATAAACCTTCCTTTGTTAAAGCTATCCACTCTGTGGTATTTGTTAGAGCTAGCTGACTAAAACACCACCCTTGCAGTCATCAAAGAGTCTTTTCTTCTGTACATAAGTCCATTTTTAAATCCTTATACCACAGTCTCACACAATATTTGTCCTTTTGCCACTGATTTCACTCAGCATAATGTCTTCCAGTTGAAACCAGGTTATGAGATGCTTCCTAAAATCATCGTTGTTCTTTATCATTGCATAGTGTTCCACTGAGTACAAGTACCATAGTTTGTTTATCCATTCATGTGTTGTTGGATGTCTGGGTTGATTCCATCTTTTTGCTATTGTGGACTGTGCTGCAATAAATATTTCCTTTGTCTTATAAAAAGAGAAAAGCACTTTCTTCTGTAATTCCTTCACTTTCTGACTTGTTTGGAGGCCAAATTAAGTAACATTGAAATATGGAATCTGTATCTATGTTCATCAGTTAAATTCCAACCCTACTCTGAACCCCAATTCATGTATCTGTTCATAAGACTGCCCTTGATTCCATAGGATAAATTCCAAGCAGTGGGATTACTGGATCAAATGATGTATCTATTTCCATCTTTTTAAGGAAACACCAAATTGCTTTCCATAGAGGTTGTACCATTTTGCAATTCCACCAGCAGTGTAGGAGAATTCCAATCTCTTCACAGTCTCTCCAGCATTTGTTGTTTTGTGTTTTTTGGATCATGGCCAAACTTGTTGGGGTGAGATGGTTATCTTATTGTAGTTTTGATTTGGATTTCTCTAATAGCTAATGATCGTGAACATTTCCTCATGTGTCTTTTTGTTACCTGGATAGCCTCTTCAGTGAAGTGTATGTCCATCTCCTTTGCCCATCACTTAATTGGGTTATTTACCTTTTTCTTGCTGATATTTTGCAGTACCTTGCAGATTATGGAGATCAGACATCGGTCTGATACGCAATTGCCAAATAATTTTTCCCATTCCGTAGGGTCGCCATGAGTCGGATCCGACTCGACAGCACTTGGTTTGGCTTAGGTGGTCTTTAATTCTTTTGATAAAGTCTTTGGGTACACAAAAGTGTTTGATTTTTAGTAGTTCCCATTTATCTATTTTCTCTTCTATTGATTGTGCTTTGTCAGATTTTGAAGTCTGTCCAAATTGTCTAAACTGTCTAAACTTCCATTGTTGAACATACTTTTTCTTGCATGATCTTTATCATTTTAGGTTTGATATTTAGGTCTTTGACCCAATTTGACTTAGTTTCTGTGTAAGGTGTGAGATATGGGTCTTGTTTCAACTTTTTGCCAATGGAAATCCAATTTTGCCAACAACATTTGTTAAAAAAACTGGTTTAACCCCAGCTTACCATTTAGGGTCTTTGTCAAATATCAACTGTTCATAAGAGGATGGTGGCATCTCGGGTCTCTGTTCTGTTCCATTGGTCTATATGTCTCTTTTTGTACCAGTACCAGGCTGTTTTGACTACTGTGGCAGTGTAATAGGTTCTAAGGTTGGGTAGCGTGAGGTCTTCTTCAGTAGTGTTTTACTTATCTGGGGCTTCTTCCCTTTCTAAACAAAGTTGGTGATTTGTTTCTCCATCTTGTTAAAAAATGACAGTGGAATTTGTATTGGGATTGCATTGTATATATAGATCACTTTGGGTAAAATAGAAATTTTCCCAATGTTAAATCTTCCTATCCGTGAGAAGGTAGGTTTCTCCATTTATGTAGGTCTCTCTTGGTTTCTTGTAGTAAGCTCCAGTATAGGTCTCTTATTTGTCTGATTAGATTTAGTTATAGGTATTTTACCTTCTTGGAGTTACAGTAAGTGGTATTGACTTGATGATTTCTTCTTTGATGATCTCTTTGTTGGTATAAAGGAATCCTACTGGTTTACTTATGTTTATCTTATATTCTGATATTGTGCTGAACTCCTCTATTAGTGTCAGTAGTTTACTTATGGGTTCTTTAGGATTCTTTGTGTATACAATCATATCATCAGCAAATAGGGAGATTTTTACTTCTTTGCAGATGTGATGCCATTTATTTCTTCATCTTGTCTAATTGCTCTGCCTAGAACTTCTAGCACAATGTTGAAAAGAAGTGGTGAGAGTGGGCATCTTTGTCTAGGTCCCATTCTCCAGGAGAATTCTTTCAGTCTGTCTCCATTCAGGAAGATGTAGGTGGTTGGCTTTGCATAGATGCCCCTTATTGCATTGAGAAATTTGCCTTCTATTCCTATTTTGCTGAGAGTTTTTAGTATGAATGGGTGTTGGACTTCATGGAATGCCTTTTCCGCATTAGTTGACAAAATCAGGTGATTCTTATTCTTTGTGCTATTTATATGGTTGATCACATTAATTGGTTTTCTGATGTTGAAACAGTCTTGTATACCTGGTATGAATCCAACTTGGTCATGATGAGTTATTTTTTTGATATGCTGTTGAATTCTATTGGCAAGGATTTTGTTGAAGATTTTTGCATCCAGGTTCATAAGTGATATTGGTCTTCGTTTTCTTTTTTGTGTGTGATCTTTCCCTGGCTTCAGTGTCAGCCTTATGCTGCATTTATAGAATCAATTTTGGAGTATTCCATCACTTTCTATGCTTAGAAATAGTCTCAGTAGTATTGGCGTTAATTTGTCTCTAAAAGTTTGGTAGAATTCTCTGGTGAATCCATCTGCACCAGGGCTTTTTTTGGCTGGTAGTTTTTGATGACTTGTTCAATCTCTTTCTTTGTGATGAGTTTATTAAGCTGTTCTACTTCTCCTTGTGATAATTTTGATGGGTGATATGAATCTAGAAATTTGACCATTTCCTGTAGGTTTTCCAATCTGTTATAATCTTTTGTAGTATTCTGTTATGATACTTTTGATTTCACTTGGGTCTGTTGTGACATCTCCCATTTGATTTCTTATTTGGGTTACTTGTTTCCTCTCCTATTTTCCTTTTGTAAGTTTAGTTAATGGTTTATTAATTTTGTTCATCTTTTTATAAAACCAGGTTTCGTTTTGTTAATTTTTTAAATTGTTCTTGAGCTCTCTAATTCATTTAGTTCTGCTCTAATCTTTATGATCTTCTTTCTTCTGGTGCCTGAGGGGTCCCCCTTTTGCTCTCTTTCTGCTTCTTCAAGCTGTAGGGTTAATTCTTTGGTTTGAGTCCTTTCTTCCATCCAGATGTGTGCATTTATAGAGATAAATTGACCTCTGAGCACTTCTTTGGCTGTATCCCATAGATTCTGGTAGGATGTGTTTTCAGTCTCATTTGCTTCCATAAATTTATTTCATCCTTGATTTCTTCTATAACTCATAGCTTTTTGAGCAAGGTGTTGTTCAGTTTCTGTGAGTTCAAATTTCAATTTTTTTTTCTGCTACTGATTTAGACTTTTATGGCTTTAAGGTCTGAGAAGATGCTTTGCAATAATTTAATGGTTTGGATTTTGTTGAGACTTGCTTTATGTCCTAACACATGGTCTATTCTGGAAAATGTTCCATATGCATTGAAGAAAATGGTGTAGTTATTTATTGATTGATAAAAAGTTCTGTGTATGTCAGTGACATCTCATGTCTTTACTGAGCATTTTTTCTGGATGATCTATTACTGAAAGTAGAGTGTTGAAGTCTCCAACTATTATTTCAGAGTGATCTATCCATTTTTCAATGCAGTCAGTGATTGTTCAATGTATTTAGATGTTATCATATTAGGTGTGTGTGGCGAGCCGGCCCCACACCCCCCGAGCGGCTGCACCCAAAGATGGCGCCTTGGCTTGTAGCCACACCCAGACCCAGAGACCTTAGAGCAGTAAACATCTTGCCTGCGCATGCCTGGGACACGCCCTAGCCCGTACGTGGGCCAGTAGTGATTGGCTGATTCATTCCGTATATAAGTGGAACTACTGAAAATAAACGCTCTCTCTGCTTGAAGACCAGAGGACGTGGTGTCGGTCTGTTGCTGTCACTCCGCCACGAGTCGGTATCAGGGGGATAGCGACATCTGGTGGCCCGTACGGGGAGCCAACGGGACCCCAACCTTCCTCTGGCCCGATCTACAGCGCTGGTAAGAACCCCTGGGAGGCGCGATTTCAAAGACCCCTGGGAGGGGCAATCCTATGAAACCCTAAGAAGGGCAATTGGAAAGATCCCTGGGAGGGACAATCAGCCCCAAGGAGGGGTAGTCTAGACTAAACGCCTAAAAGGCTTCGGGGACGCCCGGAGCCGTTAGGCATAGCACCAAGAAAATGGGGAACCAGCCCTCTGCTGAACATCTACTAACTGCTTGTAAAAGCCTGCTTAGACAGAGGGGTATTGGATTAAAGCAACAGACGATTGAGTGCTTCCTCTCCGCAGTGGAAGAGGTGGCTCCCTGGTTCTTAGCTTCGGGCCATCTTACTGTTGCAGCCTGGAACAAGTTAGGGGCAGATCTAACTAGAGCAGATACACAAGGCAACCTGCCCCCAGGAGTAATGGGTATTTGGATTCTGATTTTAACTTGTCTAGAGGATGAGTCAGGAGTATTTCAAAGGGTGTTACAGACAGGGCAATCCGCGTTAGAGCAAATTCAAGAAGAGCGCTCTCAGCAGGGCAGCGCCTGTGGCGAGGAAGAGCCGAAGGAAAGTGAGCCTGAAAGTGAGTCAGAGGCAGAAGAGGAAGTGGAAAAGGTTGTGCGCCATTTTGGGCGTCTCCGCCCCATTTCCGCACGGCCCTCAGCGCCTGAGCTGCCTAAAAAGCCGCCGGACGCGGGTGGGGGTAACCTCCCACCCTATAATCCTTATGCCCGGTGCGAGGCGCGGCCTGATACAAGGCCCAAAGCGTCAGCTAGAAGTTTTTGCCCCGAGATCTGGAGAGAGGTACCCCATGCTATGGGTGCTTTTCCTGTTTTTCAAACTCAGCAAGGGCAACGGTATCATGAAGTCTTAGACTGGAAAACAGTAAAGGGGGTGGCTGAGGCAGTAAGAACGTATGGCGTTGCCGCCTCTTTTGTGGTGGCTTCCTTAGAAAACCTACACAGGTATGCCATGACTCCGAATGACTGGCAAAATCTCGCCCGTGCCTGCCTAACTTCTGGGCAGTACCTAGATTGGAAATCCCTGGTGATGGAGTTTGCTACTGAGCAGGCAGCACGCAATGCCCATAATGGCCAGCACACGTGGTACGTTGATATGCTGATGGGTCAAGGGCCTTATGCCAATCAACAAATAAACTATCCCCCTCAGGTGTATGACCAGATTAACCTAATATGTACCATGGTGTGGAAGTGCCTCCCAAATCGCGGAGAGCCGGCAGGAAACCTCACAAAAATCATTCAGGGCCAAAACGAGCCTTTTTCTGAGTTTGTGGCTCGTATGTGTGATACTGCCACAAAGATCTTCGGAGATGCAGACACAGCTATGCCCCTCATTAAACAGCTAGTCTTTGAACAGTGTACTAAAGACTGCCGAGCTGCCATCACCCCTCATAAGCAGAAAAGCCTAGAGACATGGATGAAAGTGTGCAGAGAAATTGGAGGGGGGCTCACCAATGCAGGGCTAGCAGCTGCCGTAGTGGCTGCAATCCAACAGACGCAGGGCCCTTCAAATAACCCCAGATGCCCAGAGCAAAAGGGCACATCTAGCGCTGGTCAGCCAGCTTGTTTCCAGTGCGGGCGCCCTGGGCATTTTAAGCGAGACTGTCCCTCCTTTCAAAGCAATGCACCCGCAGAAAACAATCCCCAGGGGCCGGGGCGCTGTCCTCGATGCAAGAAGGGCAATCATTGGGCATCTGAGTGCTATTCAAAACAAGCGATGGACGGAACGCCTTTAGGCCCCAATCTCACTGGCACTAGGCCAAAAAATGTCCAGCGGGGCCCCCGCCGCCAGGGCCCTCGAATATATGGGGCACTCCAAACTCCGGCAACCAGTGCACCTCCTCAGCTAGTGCAGTGGCCGTCCCTGCTCCCTCTGGGGCAGGGTGTGCCACTGCCGTAGCCACCATCCGAAGGGCAACTGCCGGCAGCGCCGGACTGGACCTCCGTGCCACCACCCAACTTGTACTAACCCCACAGATGGGAGTCCAGCCTATCGACTCTGACATGTCGGGACCCCTTGAGGCGGGTACGGTGGGGCTGATTATTGGTCGCGGCTCGGCCACCTTAAAGGGTATTATAGTCCATCCCAGGGTAATTGACCCTGACTATACTGGCATTATAAAAATCATGATATCTTCCCCAAAAGGAATTTTAGCCGTTTCCCCAGGAGACAAGATTGCTCAGTTGCTTGTCCTCCGCAGCGACCATGATCAATTCCCAGCAGAGAACAGAATTAGGGGCGACCAGGATCTCGGGTCCACTGGGCCATCATGTACTATGCTAGCCCTCGACCTTGACCGCCGACCTATGTACACCCTAAAGGTAAATGGCAGAAAATTTATAGGGTTGCTTGATACCGGAGCAGACCGTAGTGTAATTAGTGAAAGGGACTGGCCAGCTAAATGGCCTGTACAAATATCCCAGCAAGTGCTTAGAGGGCTGGGCTATGCAGGGACCCCAAAAATGAGTTCGGCTGAGCTTCATTGGCTAGATGAGGAAGGACACGCAGGACAGTTTCAGCCATATGTCCTAAACACCCCTGTCACGTTGTGGGGACGAGACGTGCTTACAGAGCTTAACCTAAATCTCACAAATGAACAACTCTATAGCCTTCAATCCAAAGCTATTACGGCTGATATGGGGTATATCCCCAGCTTTGGGCTGGGCAAGCATGCTCAGGGCCGAACCAGCCCTGTACCAACTTCCCCACACTCCAAAAGAGAAGGATTGGGTTTTTCACAGGGGCCACTGAGGCAATAAAAATCAAATGGAAATCAGAGCAGCCTGTCTGGGTACCTCAGTGGCCCCTTCCAACACAAAAATTACATGCTGCCATGGAACTCATTGCAGAACAGGTAGCTTTAGGGCATCTAAAAAAGTCTAATTCACCTTGGAATACTCCTATATTTGTCATACAGAAGAAATCGGGACAGTGGAGACTGTTGCATGACCTCAGAGAAATTAATGCTACTATGGAGGTTATGGGGCCTGTGCAGAGAGGCTTACCAGTACTCTCTGCTTTGCCACAGAACTGGCCCATTATAGTAATAGACATCAAAAATTGTTTTTTCTCCATCCCACTGCACCCCGAAGATACCCCTCGATTCGCCTTCACCTTGCCGTCTATCAACCATACTGCCCCTGACAGGCGCTATGAGTGGGTAGTCCTTCCACAAGGCATGGCTAACAGCCCAACCATGTGCCAAATCTTTGTAGATAAAGCCATTGCCCCCGTCAGAGATGCTCATCCCTCCGTACACTGTATCCATTATATGGATGACATTCTCTTAGCAGCACCTACTCACGCTGAAGTTCAAAAGGCTTTTTATGGGGAATGCCCTTGAGTATTTGGGTCCACACATATCTCCAGAACAAATTAAGCCACAGAAAATTACCCTAAGAAGAGATAGACTGAAAACTCTAAATGACTTCCAAAAACTGTTAGGAGACATACAATGGATATGCCCCTATCTGGGCCTGCCCAACCACATCCTACGACCCCTTTATGACATCCTACAAGGTGATCCACAGTTAACGTCTCCCAGACACCTTACAACTGAAGGTGCTCAGGCCTTAGAAAAGGTAGAGCAAGCACTTGCAAATGCTGCCCTCCGGCGGCGCAACCCCAAAGCAGACATCCAGCTGTGTATCCTCCCTTCACTTACACAGCCCACAGGAACCCTATGGCAGGGTGGCCCCCTTTATTGGATCCACCCGCGAATTTCTGCAGGGAAAAGTATTTCTTGGTACCCTGCTGCCGTGGCACAATTAGCATCGATTGGCCTACAGCATAGTGTTCAAATCTTTGGGTCTTACCCCTCCAAGCTAGTAGTACCATATACCAAAGACCAAATTCAAACACTTGGATCGGTCAGCGATGATTGGGCAATCTTACTGTTCACCTTCCAAGGACAAATAGACAACCACTACCCCAAAGACCCCCTTCTACAGTTTATGGAATTTCACCCAGTAGTTTTTCCAAAGTTCACATTCTGTAAGTCGCTAGCTGAAGTCATGAATGTCTTCACTGATGGATCTCAATCAGGCATTGGCAGCATTCACATTCCTAACCGACAGCCTCAGCTTTATCTGTTCCCAGGCGCCTCTGCTCAGGTAGTAGAATTACAGGCTGTTCAACATGTCTTTCAAACAATTGACTCACCCTTTAATCTCATTTCTGACAGTGCTTATGTAGTTCAAGCTGTGCAGCGGCTTGAAGCTGCAGGACAAATTGACCAAAGTTCTCCCGTCAGATTAATTTTTTCTAATATTCAGCAGTTAATCTGGAACAGAAAACACCCTTTTCATATCATGCATTTAAGAGCCCACTTAAACCTTCCAGGCCCTATTACCGAGGGCAATGCCATCGCAGACGCACTGACGCGCTGCACCCTCATTCTTACTGCAGCCGAACAAGCCCAGGCTTTTCACAAAACATTTCATGTTAATTCCAAAACACTCACCAGTAGATTTGGCATCTCCCGTGAGGTCGCACGCGCCATTGTGCGACAGTGTCCTGCTTGCGCCCCCTATCGCCCATCACCCTCCGTCGGGGTTAATCCACGTGGGTTACAGCCCATGCATATATGGCAAATGGATGTCACACATTATGCAGAATTTGGCAAGACTCGATATATTCATGTGTCAGTAGATATGGCCTCCGGCCTAATTTGTGCCTCGGCGCTCGCTGGAGAGTCTACTAAAGATGTCGTCACCCATTGCCTAGCCGCATGGGCTGCTGGGGAATCCCAAAACACCTAAAAACTGACAATGCACCCGCGTACACTTCCAAAACTTTTCACCAGTTCTTACAACAAATGGGCACCACTTGCAGCCATGGCATCCCCTACAACCCCGAAGGCCAAGGCATCGTAGAGCAGGCCCATCTAACACTCAAAACCATGTTGAACAAACAAAAGGGGGGAGCTGGCTACAGCCGCACACCCAGGGACCGCCTTTCACTTGCTCTTTTTACCCTTAATTTTTTATTGTTGGACGCCACTGGGCGCTCAGCTGCTGACAGGCATATGGGCCCCCATGGGGCGTCCCAAGCACAGGTCATGTGGAAAGATATACTCTCCGGAGCTTGGAAAGGCCCTGACCCAGTGCTGATATGGACCCGAGGGGCCGTATGTGTATTTCCACAGGATGCTCAGGACCCTGTCTGGATCCCTGAACGCTTAACCAGACCAGTTGCGAAGCAAGATGCCGAGAAGTCTTCTTCCTCTTCTGCTCCTGCTGGGGGTGACCCTGGGGAAAGCAGTGACTGAACAATACCAAGAAAATCAGGATAAGTACCGGTGGGGGTTGTTAGATGTCCTACCCCTTCCCCTACCTGTGCATCATACTGCTTCCGTCTTTCCCCGCATATTCACAACCAATAGCTCGCTGGAGCTACCCTTCCTAAAACAACAAGCTGACTTTGCCCCTGAACCATGCCCCCTTAATATAAGCTTTCAAGGTTTTTTGTGCTTTCATATACTCACTAATTTTAGTTCAGAAGTTAATAGCTCTGACTACAACCCCAGTTGCATTACCCTGTATAATCAGTCTGCTGGATGGTTTGATACCCCTAGCAATAGTAGTAACCCTCGAACAAAATGGTACCCTCCTGCAAGGCCAAATACCGCTCAGGGTACCTAAAGCCAATGGCAGCATCCCCTCATAACCTCAATGGGCCCCAAAATGCAAAAGCACGAGGGACTGGCCTAGTCTCTGGACAGGTTGTCAGAGCCACTGCCTCCAGTGGACAGTAAAGCCTTACTCTACTTTCTCCCCAGCTATTGGTACCCGAATCAATGCTACAATGTTTGGCAGCAACTATACTTGGCAAAGCCCTACTCAGGCCTTACCCACGCTTCTATGGCCCTGATAATGGGTGGAATTATTAAAAATGCCAGTGTGTGTTGGAATGCCACCGAATCCTTCGAATTAACGCTACAGGAGAAGTCCTCTAACCAAAATCTTACTTTTTCCCCTACCCCCATGTGTGTTTACCCTCCCTTCATGTTTCTTCTTTGTAATGGTTCCACCCTATATCCTGCACCAATTCAACCTGTTTTTACTCCCTCTGCTGGAATGCTACTGCATTTCACACAGCCCTTGTAACTAGATTACCCTGATATGTCCCTTGGCCGGTCGAGCGACCCTCTTACGCCCAGCTCTGGCTCAAGCCTTGACTTTGTCCAAGGCTCCCTAGTGCATGTGGTGCAGCTGGGCTGTGAGTGGCAGTTCCCTGGCCTCTGTGTTACTTCTGTGCAGTTTAACAATATCTCTTGCGCAGTTAGTCTCTCCAGACAACTGTCTCGTCAGCTACTAGGCAACTGGACCGCTGAAGTGGACAACTTACTTGATCAATTGTGAGGTGAGATCGCTGTAATAAACTCCACACGTATTGACACCTCTACCGCTGTCACCTTGATGAACTGGGTCCAGTCAGCCCTACATACTGTTCGAGAACGGGCAGGCTCTGGTGCCCTGGCATGCATCCTATGCTTCCTGGGTCTGTGGCTGATCCTATACCTTCGTCACCAGAGGAGGCAACAGCAGATGAACATGGCGCTTTTGGTGCAGGCTATCGCAAATGCTGAAGAACCAGCATCAACTTCAGCCGGAGTGTGGCTGCAAATGCTGGAAGGATAGCCAAAGACGGGCAACCTCTCTTGGGGGTGTTACCAACCTAAGACAGGGACCCCACCAAGCTGTGGGGTATCCCAATGACGGGTAAGGAGCACTCTAGCCAGAGATGACCTAAGACAGGCACTTTCATACATATATAAAGTAAAAGGGGGAGATGTGGCAAACCGGCCCCACAGCCCCCCGAGCGGCCGCACCCAAAGATGGCGCCTTGGCTTGTAGCCACACCCAGACCCAGAGACCTTAGAGCAGTAAACATCTTGCCTGCGCATGCCTGGGACACGCCCTAGCCCGTACGTGGGCCAGTAGTGATTGGCTGATTCATTCCGTATATAAGTGGAACTACTGAAAATAAACACTCTCTCTGCTTGAAGACCAGAGGACGTGGTGTCGGTCTGTTGCTGTCACTCCGCCGCGGGTCGGTATCGGGGGGATAGCGACAGGTGTGTAAATATTTAGTATTGTTAAGTCCTCCTTGCTTATTGAAACTTTCAGCAATAGTTGTCATCCTTGTCCATGACGGTGATTTTATAGTAAAATCTATTTTAGCTGAGATTAAGATTGTCACACTTCCTGTTCGTTGTATGTTGTTAGCTTGGTATCTATTATTTCATCCTTTAATTTTCAGTTCATTCATATCTTTGAGTCTTGTAAACAACATATAGACAGGTCGTGTCTTTTGATCCAGAATGTCACTCATTGTCTCTTTAATGGAGCATTCAGTCTGTTTGCATTCAGTGTAATTATTGATAGCTACGTGTTTAGTGCTGTTATTTTGATGTATTTGTTTCTGTGTTGGTGTTTTCTATGTTGCCCTTAATATCATGTTCTGGATCATTCTTCTTCATAGGTTGAATTTTCATTTATTTCAGTGTTGGTTTGTGGATCCAACTCGATGGCACTTGGCTTGGCTTTGTGTTTGTTGAGACTCTTGTCTTACATTTCTTGTTTTGATATGTTGCGTTGTTTTCATGCTTTGCAGCTACTCCTATGATTCATGTTACTACTGTAAGTGCTTTAACTTCCTCTTTTAACTTCCTCTCCATCTGAAAGGACTATAGCTATTATAGTACATCCCTCTTTTTAGTGTGATGGTGTCATAGTATTCACGATGTGATCACTGGTTCCCTTGTTTTAATATTGTAGGCTTGATTGCATTTTGTGACTTTCCTAACTGAGTAGGTTTTTGGATGCTGTGTCCTGCATTGCATCCTTAAATATACACCTAATGGTTTTGTTTTTCTAAGCAAAGAGCTTCTTTCAGTATCTCTTGTTTTGTTTTTTACAAAGTCTCTAATCTTCTGTTTATCTGCAAAATGTCTTAATTTCATATTCATATTTGAGAGACAGTTTTGTAGGATATGTAATTATCAGTTGGAAGTTTTCTCCTTCAAGGCTTTCAATGTGTCATCCCACTGCCTCCTTGCCACCATCATTTCTGCTGATCAGTCAAGTGAAAGCCTACAGGGTTTCCCTCTGAATGTTAGGTTTGCTTTGAGCCTTGCTGCCCTTAATAGTCTCTGTTCATGTTTCATTTTATTAACTTTGATTAAGTCTTGGTGTCTTTCATTTGGAGTCTAGTTTTTGTGGTGTTTGATACATGTGTTGGTTATCTATGTTCTTCTCTCCTAAATTTCAGGGAACTTTTATGTCAGCAACTCAACAAAAACACTCTGTTTTCAGCTATCCCTCCCTGTTCAGGAACTCCAATTAATCATAGATTATTCTTCTTAACAGGGTCCCACATGTTTCTTAATGCTTCCCCACTTTTCTTATTTATTTTGTCTGATGTCTCCTTATAAATGCTGATGTCAGTTGCTCTATCCTCAAGATCACTAAGTCTGACCTTCATCTCCTCAATTCTGTTCTTTTGGCTTTGGACTGAATTGTCTAATTCTGTAATTTTGTTCCTGATCTGCTATATTTCAGATCATTGATATTGAATTTTGTTTACTGTCTAGGAGGGCTATATATATAATTCTTTTGTGCTTGACCTCTGATAGTTTCAGGAAGGCTTCTTCATCTGGGAAGGTTTTTGATTCTTTACTTTGGGAGTTTTCCTGAGCCATAGTGGACAGTTTCTATATATGAGTAGCAATAGTTTGTTGCCTTTGTGCCATCTAGAGGCTTTTTAGTTTCTATGGTGTTACTTCAACAGGAGTTGAGGCGTACTTCTGAAACAGGAGTTTATCATCAGCTGCCAATGTGTACTCTAGTGACTGGCCCCAGTGTACTCTCTGGGGTAGGAGGCTCCACCTCCTGGCTGGCAAAGATAGCACCCTACTTATGGAGTCACTGGTGGGCCATCAGCTTACCCAATGATGTGGATCAGTAAAGTCTGGAAGAGATGCCGCCCAGCAGCTCGGCAGTTGTTTTCCATGCAGTCTTATTTTAAAAAGCTGGGAGCTGTCTGACAGCTGCTGAAATCAGTCAGGCCATCATGTGTGGCAGGTCCCACCTTGCCTTCCAGCTGACAATGGAAGCACCTCTTTGGCTGTCCCCAGATGCTATGATGTAGTTCAAAGTAGGGATGGGTTATGGCCTTGCTGCCATCCTCAGCTGGACCCCACCCATAAGGTTACACTGTGCTAAACACAGCATTTCTGTTGGAAAAGCACTTTCCAGACTGGCACTGCTTCTTGGCTCAGGAATTAGCCCCTGCTGAGTCCTTCAGTTGAGTGACTCCACCTCCCAGCCAACAGAGATGGCATACTAGCCAAGCTGCCCTTCCCACTGTGAAACAGCAGAATCTATGGCGGAGCTCCGAAAACAGAGGGTGGAGGGACAGTGGTGCCCTCAGTCATCAGCCAGGCTCTCAAAATATGGCTATCCCACATACTGTCTCTCTGATGCACTATACACTGTTAGTTTAGCACCACAATTCAGTGTATTTTCTGGCTCATGCCCCAACTCTGCCTTGCAGATAACAAAGAGGGCGTCAGTACCTGTAGTCCATCCAAGCAGTGAGTCAGCAGGGGCAGAGCTCAGGACACACTGTCTTACGTTAGAGAGAGTTCGATTCCTGTTTAGTGCTTTTTAGTCCAATCTGACAACGTTAAACCTCCCCTAGGGCTCCCTGGGAGTCTAGAGGTCTCCATTCAATTAGTTATCCAGTCCTTAGTTTTCAGAAGGAATTGAGGAGATACATGTCTAGTTTACCATCTTGGTCCTGCCCCCAAATTTCTCTTTGTTAAATCCATCCACTTGTGGTATTTCTGTTACAGAAGCACTAGATAACTAAGACACTCACCTACACAATAATGCATGACATAGCTCACTTACAAAAATAGTGAAGAGTTGCACAATTGACAAAAGAAAGTATAACATATACTTTATTTGTACAAAGATAATGGTAGTTTCCAAGGAATTCATAACCCACTAGGCAAGAAGACTGCCTTAAATCACATGACCAGATGGAGACAATGACAGTTATGAGGTATGCAGTGGTATATTGCTGGGAAAACAACACAAGGATGGTCACTGCAAACGCACAGCTCTGGTCAGCTCCCACTAAAAGGCCCAGCAAAGTTAACATCAATGCTCCCATCTATTTCTGGTCCCCTGCTCATTTCCCAACTTTATAATCTGACAGCCAAAGCCCTGGAATCCCCTGCAGGACAGCTGCCTAAGGCCACACCATTGCTGGTGAGCTGATTCCCACTCACTCCTTCTTGTGGCTTTCTGCCATCACTTATCCAAGTACAAATCTGGGTTAGATTCCTCATCCACAGCTTCTTAATTCCCTTGTCTTCCTATTCGGCTTCCCTGGTCCTCAAACAGTATAGACAGCTGCAAAAGTTGCACATTCCAGCCCTCATTCCTGGTCTTCATCTACCCCTAGAGTCAGCATGGGTCTCAAAGCCCAGATTTCAAATTTGATTGGTTATTTTTCTTTCTACTTCAGCTCTGCTCCATTGGATCCGTTCTATACTCTTCCATCATGAGTCTGGGTGACTCGCAATAACCTCATTTCTACACTAACAAGCATGCTTACTTCCTTTGGATCTGCCAGTCAGCAGGGAAATTTGCAGAGGATTTGGAGTGGGAAAGATGTATAAGGATCCACGAAGTCACTACATCTTTGCCTCAGGTGTTGAAGGTAGAATACCATAGAATAATTCAGGAATGACAGACTATTACTAAATATTCTAGTGTTTGGAAATAATTGCAGGATAATAATAACTGCCTATTGAATACTTAATGTGTGTCAGCAATTGGTTTATTGTCAATCCTTCCAGTAATACTGTTAGGCATTGTTATCCCCACTTTGTAGAAGAGGAGACAGTCTGAGAGACTAATAATAAGCATAAGGCATACATTTCATACATAACAAAGCCAGTTTTAAATCCTAGGTTCACTAGACCCTGTTCATGCTAGTCTCACTGCCCCACACTGCAAGAGAGAAGGATGAACAAGGCTTGGCCTCTACTTGCAGGTTGGAAAGATGCTAGAATGTGCATGCTGACTCAGAAGACATCCCGAGGTCCAGGCAGGACATCTGGGCTTTGGGAGGCAGAGTGCAAGCTGAAAGAAGGACGCAGAGACTACAGCCAAGATCAGAAAAACCATCATCTTTGGAGTCTGCTACTCTTCTCCTTTTGCACAGGAGATGAGGGGTCCCGCAGGCCTGAATTCTGATGGCCATAACGCCTGGCTACACAGAGCTCACAACCAGGTTCAGTGAAGATGAACTGCCTTGGCCCTAAAGGCAGAGCAATGAGTAAAATCCAGCTCTAATTTCTATCTGCTGAAACCTAGACCTAATCAAACACCCACAATAGTTTTAAAGTGAATGTTAGTTACAACCCAGAGCTAATTAAAACTTTCCATAAAACCACTCTTTAAAATTTAAGTGGCCTTGAATGCTAACAGCCCAGGCTTGTCTCTAACTGCAAAATTATTATTAACACATTAGCACAGCAATACCAGTGATTGAATTTGCTCAGCAATTTCACAATAATGATGTTTTGAGTGTTTCCAGCTGAAATGGTGTGTCCTTTTCAATTCTGACCCAGTAGGCTATCAACCTCTTCCCTCCCTTGCTTCCGCCAGACTGCTGGCTTCCCTAGGAGGCCCATGCAGAGTTTCCTGTAGCTCTGCTTACAGCTGCCTACAGCTCCTGAGCTTATCTCCACCTTGACTCCCACTGTTTAGTGTGGACTTTTGATATTTCTTTCTCCTTGAAGGCAGAGACTGTTTTTATGCAGAGCACAGTATGATCCAAGGTCAGGATATGGACATCAGCAGTGACCAGATCTCATTCCAGTCCTAGCGCTGTCTCTTAGAACAAATATAATAACATTTCTATTAATGATAAAAACTGTTCACATTTGAGCAGCACGTACTATGTGCCAAACACAATTTACATATATTATTTAAATTCCCATAGCAACTCTTGTATTTATTCATTCTGTTTAGCTCACAGTTACAAGCCAGCCACTATTACACTTACTATAAATACCCACTCACAGTATCTCAGGTGCTATTGTATGTTACATGCTTTACTAAGTTGACCCTCATAATGAATTCGATGAGGTGATATTATCCCCATTTCAAAGACAAGTAAGCTGAGGCACATAAAAACTAAATAATGAGGGATTAAGTAACCATGGTTATATGCTACTATGTAGAGTGGTGCCAGCATTCACACGTATGGAGGCAGGCTCCAGAATCCATGTTCTTAATCTCTATACCATTGTTCTCAAACTCAAGCATATCTCAGAGTCACCTGAATGGATTCTTAAAACACACATTTCCAGGCTCAGTTTTCCCAAGGTTCTAATGTACATTCTTAAAAAGTTCCCAGATGATGCTGACACTGCTGGTCTGAGGACCACACTATGTAAAAAACTGTTCCAGACTATGTTGGCAGTATTCCTATCCTCTTCCTCTTCCCACAGGTGAGAAGACTCTCAGGTTAGATAAATTACCCAAGATTACAAGTCTACTAAGTAGAACTGAAATTTGAAAGTTGATTCATCAGATGAGACACCCTGAATCTCCATTTTCCTATCTTTATAGTACGGATAATAATAGTAACTACCTTATAAATTTGTTAACACTAACCAAAATCACGAACATTACAATCTCTGTTATGTAGTAGGTAGTCACTGAATGTTTGCTTTCCCTGTATCCTTTAGTATTCTACACACATTATACGATAATGAATTCAACTGACTCTATTCAATGGCTCCAAAACATTGCTTCAGAGTCTCCTGACTTCCCCAGTCCTTAGTGACATCATTTCCTTTAATGCCCAAAGGTCAGTAATATGGACAGACCTCTCTCCTCCGCAACTCGAATTGCCAGGGTTGTCACATTCCATAACTACAAGGGAATACTGCTCAAATTGTATTCTGAATGGATAGCCCCCTCCTTGGGTCAATAATGTAGCAACCCCGCTGGTCTCCAGCTCTGTTCTTTTAAGGTCCAGAGTAATTTCCTTATTACAGTCCATTTTAGGCCTGTAGCCTGATAAATAAAATCTAAAGACATGCAATTTTACACACAGATAAGTTAAATTATTACACTCAGTTCAGTTCTTCATTGCCTTAGTATTATCTGACTTTTAGTTGCCTCAAGCTGGGTAAATGAATGTCTGTCACTGTGGCTGAGCATCAAGATCTTATGCTGTATGTTCACAACTTTCTTCATTTGGTGACAGAAAAGTAGGACACAGCTGAAAATCCTTTTTAGAGCCTAAAATTCTAAATTTGCATCTTGCTTACACTCCCTTGTCTCATTCTCCCAAGATCTTTTCATTTCATCTCTGACTTACAGGACTCTGAGCCAGCTCATTTCAAGTCAAACTCCTGTTGAGCACTGGCATTTTCACCCCTAGATAAACTGAATCAGAGTCTCCATTTTAATGAGATCCTCAGGCGATTCTTATATACAATAAATTTTGAGAACCACTGTTCTACTAGTGATTCTCAGAATCGGTCCCTAAACAACAGCATTAACATCATCTGGGAACTTGTCAGAAATGGAAATTCTCAGCAGGAGTTGGAACCTAAATGGACCAGTTCAAAGCTCTGGTGACATGTAAAGACACTGGAAGATTAACAATGACCAAAACAATGGAACAAACTAAAAATCAGTGACTTTTCATGGACCCATCAGAGAACTGAGGCTTCGTGGTGAATCAGTACCCTGAAATCTGGAGTGGATGTAGAGAATCACAGCCAAGATAATCGTACCTAGATTAGCAGTCCCTGGAGACAGTGCTCCTCAGAAACTGGTAGGAACATTTAAATGATACTTATGATGAATTGTTGGAGGCTGAGTAAGGACTAGCTTGAGAGTGAGCCGAATCTGGGTGCCACAGTCTTAGTGGGAGCTCCACACTCGCATGGATTCTCCAGGGATCATGGTGCAGAGGCTTGTTATGAGTAGGAATTAACTTGACAGCAGTGTTTTTCTTTTAATGGTGCAGGGTCAAGAAAAAATCAACTCATGGCTCTGACAAAGGAAGGGCAAGAAGAATCATTTTGAAATGCTCAGATCTTTCTTGAAAACAAAAGCCTATGTCCTATAAAAAAGATTCTACCAGTGCCTTATCGCACATAGGCAGCAGGAAGAAGGCAATAACCTAGCTCCAGCTTTCTCCAGCCTTCCTGTCCCAGGTAACCAGGATGGGCAGAGCAGGAAACTTGTGAATGTCACAGCTCAGGGAGACAGGCCACTAAAAGGACTGAGATTTAATCATAAAATTAATGAATACTTCATCTCCTCCACTCCTTCTGACCATATCAACAGAGCTCCAATGTAATTACAGTGGACTATAACTCAAAGAGCTACAAGAACCAGACTATTTCAGAAGGAGTTTTTAGATAAAGACAACAGAGAGTCAAAACAAAGCAGGGACACTAGAGGAATCTGAAGCACTTGGAAATCCTGGTGGCTCAGTGGTTAAGAGCTATGGCTGCTAACCAAAAGATCTGCAGTTCAAATCCACTATGCAGTCTTTGGAAACTCAATGGAGCAGTTCTCCTCTATCCTATAGTGTTGCTGTGAGTCAGAATTAATGACTCGACAAGAATCTTTTTTGTTGTTGTTGTTGCTGGTTTGGCCTACAGAAAAGGAGCCCTGGTGAGCAGTGGTTAAAACACTTGACTACTAGTGAAGTTGGCTGTTTGAAGTGACTCATTGCTCTGCAGGAGAAAAACTGGGGCAGTCTGCGTCTATAAAGAGTTACAGGCTTGGAAAAACTACAGGACAGTTCCACCCTGTCCTATATGGTTACTGTGAATCAGAATAAATAGCAGTGAGTTTGGTTTTGCTTTTGGTGGGGCCTATAGTTACAGTAAAGATTAACCAGCTCAACTCCTTGCCAGACTAACAAACTTTGTACTACAGATTTATCTATCTCACTTTCTACTACTTAATACATAAATCATAGCCAGCTTTCAACAAAAATTGTAAGATATTTAGGCAGCTAACAGACACATGAGGAAACGTTTCCAATCACTAGCAGTTAGAGAAATGCAAATCAAAATTAAAATGAAATTCCATCTCACTATGATATTATTTGCACTAATCAGAAAAACAAGATAACAAATGTTGGAAAGGTAATAGAAAGATTGATACTCTTGCACATTGCTAGTAGGAATATAAAATAAAATAAGCAGAATGATTTGGCACCTCCTTTAAAAGCTAGAAACAAAAATATTATATGATCCAGCAAACCCACTCCTAGGAATATCTCCTAGAGAATACGAACCATCCATGAGTAGACATACGCACATCCATGTTTATTGCAGCATTATTCACAACAGCAAAAAGTTGGAAACAACCTGAATTACCCATCAACAGATGATTGGGAAAAAAATTATGGTAAATAAACACAATGTAGTACATTAACACTAAAGAACAATGATGAATCCATGGAACATCTACAACAGGGATAAATCTGGAGGCCATTATGCCAACTGAGATAAGTCACTCACAGAACGACAAATACTGTATGAGGCCATTATTATAAGAGCTCAAGAAAAGGTTTACACACAGAACAATATTCAATGGTTACAATGAGACATGGGGTGGAAATCACTAACTAGATAGTGAACAGGTGTTAACTTCGATGAAAGTAGATACAATATAAGGGAAGTTAGCACAACTTGAGCAATACAAAGTCATAGAAGCTTCCCAGACACAACCAAACACTTTGAGAGACCAAGTTACTAGGGCTGAGGGCTAAAGACCATGGCGTCAGGAGGCATGCAGGTCAGTTAGCATAATGTAATTCATAAAGAAAACATTCTACATCCTACTTTGGTGAGTAGTATCTGGGGTCTTAAAAACTTGCAGTGGTCATCTAACATACATCTATTGATCCCATCCTGTCTAGAGCAAAGCAGAATGAAAACAAAAAAAAGACAAGGAAAATGTTACTTTAAAGGACTAATGAACCACATGAACCACAGATTCCGACAACCTGAGCCCAGAAGAACCAGCTGGTGACTGACTACCACCACTGACTACTCTGACAGGGATCACAACACAGGGTCCTGGACAGAGCAGGAGAAAAAGTAGAACAATATTCAAATCCACACACACACAAAAAGACCAGGCTTACTGGTCATACTTACAGAAACTGAGGAAACTCATGCAACTGTGGCCACTAGCCACCCTGTTAGCAAAGAAATGAAGCCATTCCTGAAGACCACCTTTCAGCCCAAGATTAGACAGTCTATGAAACAAACAGTAACACCTGTGAAGAAGGTACTTCTTAGTGCAATCACACATACAAGATTAAAGGGCAATACCTGCCCAAAAGCAAAGACGAAAAGGTACAAAATAACAGGAAAAGTAGATGAATAGACACCAAGAAGCCAGGGTAGAAAAGGGAAGAGTACTGATACATTGTGTGGATTGCAACCAAAGGCACTGTCTTACTCACCTAGGACGGCCCTAGCAGAAAATACCAGGAGTGGATGGCTTTAGAAAGAGACATTTTGTTTTCACAGTCCAGTAAGCCGCAAGTCCATTCATAACTTACAAGTCCATTCAATATCAGATAATATCACAATCCAGTAGGCTGAGTTAAAATTCAGTAACAGCATCCTATCACAGGAACCTCAGGTCCAAAGGACGAGCCCTGCTCTCCTTGCTGCTTTCTTGTTGGTATGAGGTTCCTGACTCTGCTCACTTCTCTCTTTTATATGCCACAAGCTGGTGGCTTGAGTCCTGCCTCACCAGCACAACTACAGCCCATTCTCCCTCATCAACATCAGAGTCAGGATTCACAACACAATGGGACTCATGGTGGAGCCAAACTGACACACACTTTTAGGGAGGACATAACGCAATCCATTATATTCTGCCCTTTGTCTCCCCACTCTACTCCCCACAAAAAATCATACCCTTTCAATATACAAAACATACTCATGTCATAGCAAGAGTCTTAAAGCCCAAGTCCAAAATCTTGAAATTCCTATTCAACTGTGAAATCCAGAACACGTGTTATCTACTTCTAAAATACAATGGCAGAATATTTTCACTACAAATGAGAGAAATTTCAGGGACAGGCATAACAGACCAAGAAAATTAACAGAACACGTTACATTAGCCCTCATGGCTTGAAAAATAACACTCGGTACTTTAGACATTTTACACAACAGCTGTTCCCTCCAAACTCTAGGCATTGACCACTCTCCAGATTCTGAGTAGAGGCCTCTGAGCCCTGGGCATACTCTGCACTTTCCAGACCCTCTGGGACTGCAACTCTCCGCCCTCAGTTTTAGGAGCCCCACTCTTTGGAGTGGCTCTCTTTGAAGCCCCATAATCCATAGCCCCACATTTAGGAACCCCTGAGGTCATGGCCATACCTTTTGAGAATGAGGCCACTCAGCTTCTCAAGCTCCTTGTCTCTTCAGCTCTTGCTTCCTATGGGCTCATGGCCAGGGCCTCAAGCCCTCTTCTGCCCTGCTGGGCAAATGTTCCAAAGCTCTAGTGCCTGGAGACACCCTACTCTGCCAGTAAGCCTCCTGCAAATAGGCACTCAGCCCTCTTACTCTGTAGGTCAGCAAGCCTAGATTCACCAATTTAAGCACCCAGAAACACCCTACTCTACCAGGAAGCCTCCTGTCCACAGGCATTCTGCATTCTCTCTCCAAGGGTCAGCTTCTGGTTCTGCTTCTGCCAGTTCACTGCATTTTCTTCCCGTCTGTGCCTTCTCAGGTGTTAGCAGTTCTCCTTAGCTCCTTCTGAGTCTTCCAGCCATTCACAGTTTCAAAACCACTTCCATATATTTTAGGTATCTATTAGAGCAGCACCCCATTCTCTGTGTACCAAATTCTGTCTTAGTCAACTGGTACTGCTCTAACAGAATTGAAATATGGAAGTGGTTCTGAAACTGTGAATAGAAGAAGGAAATCAAGAAAACTACTAACACCTGCTTGCTTCCCTTTCCTTTATATCCCAAGAGATTGCCTCAAGTTACAATACAACTTACAGATTGAGTCCTGCCCCACCAATAAGACTGCTGCCCAACCTCTCTCATTAACATCATAAGCCAAGTAAGCCAAGTGCCATCACATTAACATCATAGAGGTAAGATTTATAACATATAGGAACATCACACGAAACCAGAAATTATGGCCTAGCCAGATATCTATGAACATTTCTGGGGGGACACAATTCAATTCATGACAGATAGAAACATTGCCGATGTAGTGTAAAGCAATGTTTGTTAAAGTGTGGTCCTCAGACCACAGCTTTAAGAATGCATAGTGTAACCTTGGGGAATTTGAGCTCAATAAATTGTATTTTAACAAGCCATCCAGCGATTCTGAGACAAACTTTAGCTTGAGAACCATGATAACAGAGGCTAAGACGTGGATGCTGGAGCCTGACTCCATGGGTTTGAATCTTGGCACTGTTCTTATTAGCTGAGTGATCCTAGTTGCTTAATCCTGAGTTAGTTAATCTATCTGTACCTCACAGTTGGAAACCTTGGGTGGCATGATGGTTAAATGCTACATCTCTAATCAAAAGGTCAGCAGCTTAAATCTACCAGGCACCCCTCAGCAACTCTATAGTGCAGTTCTACTCTGTCCTATAGGTCTGCTCTAAGTCAGAATTGCCTTGATGCCAGTGGGTCTTTTGGGGGCTTGGTATCTCAGTTCACTCAACTGTAAAAGGAAGTCCAAGAACATTTAAATAACTGGAGACAGATAGTCCGGGTTCATAGATAGGAAGATTCAAGACATCATAAAGATCCCAGTTCTTCCTAAATGATCTAAAGATTTAATGCAGTCCGAACTGAAATTCCAATAAGCTATCTTGTAGATATCAATAAATTGATCCTAAAGTTTATTTGAAAAGACAAAAAGCCAGAATAGCCATCACAATATGGAAGAAGAATAAAGCCAGAAAACTGACATTATTTAAGATTGACTATATATATTATTTCAGATTGACTATAAGGCTACAATAATCAAGACAATGTAGTACTGGTGAAAAAAGAGGCACATATATCAATGGAATAGAGCACAGAGCTCTGAAATAGACCCATACAAGTATAGTCAACTGATCTTTGACAAACTAGCAAGGTGATTCAATGGAGAAAGAATAATATTTTCCACAAATAGCATTGGAACAAATGAATTTCCTTTCCTTCAATTTTCAATAATATGTTTCTTATTATTTTCTGAGACTTCCCCATAAGTAAATTTAATTTCCATATTTCCACTGACAGTCTTTGCAAGGCAATCTAGGCTTTTTCTTTCATGCACCTCTAAACTCTTCCAGCCTCTACCCAGTTTTGGGTATTTAACAAATACAACGCAGTATCCCACTTTCCAATACCAAACTATATTATTTCCTGTTGTTAGGTGCCATCAAGTTGGTTCTGACTCATAATGACCCTTTGTACAAATGAACAAACCATTGCCTGGTCCTCTGCCAGCCTCATGATGTCACACTTAAGCTCACTGTTGACAGTCTTCCTCTTTTTTGCTTACTCACTGCTTCACAAAGCGTAATGTCCTTCTCCAGGAACTGGTCGCTTCTGACAACATATCCAAACTATGTGAGACAAAGTCTTGCCATCCTTGCTTCTAAAGAGCATTCTTACTATACATCTCTCAAGACAGATTTGTTTGTTCTTCTAGCAGTCCATGGTATATTCAATATTCTCCACCAACAGCCTAATTCAAAGGCACAAATTCTTCTTCCAGCTTCCTTATTCACTGTCCATCTTTCACGTGCATATGAAGCAAAGGAAAATACCATGGCTTGGTCAGACACACCTTATTCTTCAAGGTGACATTTTTGCTTTTTAACACTTTATAAAGAGGCCCTTCGCAGATCTGCCAAGTGCAATATGTTGTTTGATTTCCTGACTTCTGCTTCATGGTTATTGATTACAGAACCAAATAAAATGTAAATTGGTTTCCTAGAGCTGCCTTAACAAATTACCGCAAGTTGAGTGGTTTAAGACAACAGGAATTTATGTTAAGTTCCAGAGCCCAGAAGTCTAAAATCAAGGTGTCAGTGAGGCTATGCTCTCTCTGAAGGTTCTAGGGGAGGATTCTTCCTTGTCTCTTCCTATCTGCCAGCAATCTGTGGTGTTCCTTGGTTTGTACACGTACCATTATAATCTTGGCTGCTGTCTTCACATGACATTCTCCCTACGTGTCTCCTATACGGTCTTATAAGGATATGGGTCATTGGATTAGGTCCCACTTTCTCCAGTATAGTGGCATCGCTAGTGTTGGTGTCACCCAGTTTGGTAACTTGTGATGTCATCCTCACCACAGATCTTCTCCCATACCATACCAGACTATAAAGAATCCTTAGTAAGGTTTTTTTCTACTAGTATTCGTCGTAAATTGTAATTCCTGTGTATCAGGCCCTCTTTTCTTTTAATTACTACTTAATTCTCAAAAAAAGTTATTTCATTCACCATAAACACATTAGCAGCAATGAAAACAGCACAACTTGTTTGTAGTGTGTTCAGATGAAACCGCATGATTTCAAGTGTTGTTGCAAGTGGATAACAAAGTAAATTAACATAGAATTTTAGCCTGTGGGTATGATACACATAACATGTCTTTTGTTGTTATAACTCATTACAGAGATATTTTGTGTAGTATTGCATTTCATTTATTTATTTAATTTCTCATAAAAAAAGTTATAATACACATATTGTTATATGACAATAGCTGCAATCCCCAAAATATTACAATACACTCCCCTTTCCACCCCGGGCTCCCCATGCCTGTTCTCTAGTTTCTGTCTCTTCCTGTCATCTCATTCTGCTTTTGGGCAGGAGCTGCCCATTTGGCCTTGTGTATCTAATTGTACTAAGAAGCACATTGCTTACACGTGCTATATTTTGTGTTACAGTTTTGTCTAATCTTTGTCTCAGTAGTGGGCTTTGGGAATTGTTTTAGTTCTGGGTTAACAGTGCATCCAGAGGCTGTAGTTTCAAGGGTTCCTCTAGTGTCTGTCAGACCATTAAGTCAGTTCTTTTATGTAAATTTAAATTCTGTTCTAGATTTTTTTCCTTCTCTGTCTAGGAGTCTTGACCGTGTTCCCTGTCAGGGTGGTCACTGGTGGTAACCTACCACCATTTAGTTCTTTTGGTTTCAGGCTGGTGCAGTTTCTGGTTCATTTAGTCCTTTCATCCTTTAAGTTAGTATTTTCCTTGTGTCTTTGGTTTTCTTCATTCTCCTTTCACGGAGTGATACAGGACCAATTGATGCATCTCAGAGAGCTCCTCGCAGGCTTTTAACACCTTACATGCCACTTACCAAAGTGGGATGTAGAATAACGTTTTAAGGACTGTGTTATGCCAGTTGACCTGGATATCACCCAAAACTATGGTCCCCAGACACCAGCCACTCTGTCCCTCAAAGTATTTGGATGTGGCCAGGAAACTGCTTTTGCTTTAGTTGGGTTGTGCTGACTTCCCTTGCATTGTGTGTTGTCCTTTCCCTTCACCAAAATTGATCTTTGTCTCCTATCTAGTTAGTGATTTCCCCTCCTCTTCCCTCCCAACCTCATAACCATCAAAGGCAATTTTTTCTGTGTTTAAACCTTGTTTTGTTCGAAAGGCACTTGGCTTGGCTTATAATAGTTGTGTCATACAATATTTGTCCTTTTGTGACTGACTTATTTTATTCAACACAGTGCCCTCCAGATTCGTCCATGTGGTGAGATGTTTCAGATTCATCATTGTCTTTATGGTTGCACAGTATTTCACTGTATGTGTGTACTATAATTTGCTTATTCATTGATCTGTTGATGAGCAATTTAGGTTCTTTCTATCTTTTTGCTATTGTGAACAGAGCTTAAATGAACATGGGTGTATATATATTTATTCATGTGATGACTCTTAATTGCCTCTGGTATATTCCTATATACCAGAGAAATTGGTGGTATATATGATCTAATGCAATTGCTGAGTCAAATGAGGATTGCCAATTAAGTTCAGGAACTCATCCTACAGAAAGTGCTACTTACTTCATTGCTGAATATCACTACAGTCACCTTCGAAGTACTCCCCTTGGGAAGTTATGCCCAGATGCCAGCACCTAGCCTACCCTTCAAAATAATTTTGGAACTCTTTTTCTAGAATCAGAGGTGTCGCTGTATTATTCTGGAAGTTTTGAATGTCATCCAAATGTCCTCCATTCAATGTTTCCTTTATCTTTGGGTTAAAAAAAAAATGTCACTGGGGCCAGATCAGGTGAGTAGAGAGGGTATTCCAATACAGTTATTTGTTGACTGGCTGAAAACTCCTTCCCAGACAACTATACAATGAAGTTGGCAAACTTGTCACCATGCCACCACGTGCAATGGACATTCCAAAAACAGTTCCAAAATTGCTTTCAAGGGTGAACTAGGAACTGGGATTGGTGCATAGCTTCACAAGGGGAGTTCTTCAAAGCTAACTATAGTGATATTCAGCAATGAGCTATGTAGAACTTAATTTAGTGGACTTAATTGTGAGACCTTGTATGGTATCTCTAATTTTAGCTTCTAAAAGAGGTGCCGTGTTATTTTCCAAAGTAGTTGTACTATTTTACATTCAGTCTAGCAGTCCATAAGAGTTCCAGTCTCTGTACAACCAACCCAAATTTTGCCATGTTGTGTATTTTGGATTAATACCAGCCTTGTTGGGACGAGATGGTATCTCACTGCAATTTTGATTTGAATTTTTCTAATGGCTAATGATCATGAGCATTTCCTCATGTATCTATTAACTACCTAAATGTTTTCTTTGATAAAACATTTGTTCATATCCTTTGACCATTTTTCAATTGGATTATTTGTCTTTTTTGTTGTTGAGGTGTTGCATTTTTTTGTAGACATTAGAGACTGGAGCTTTATCAGTTATGTCATAGCCAATTTTCTCCTCCCTAGACTGCAGGGTGTCTTTTCACTTGTTTGATAGTCTTACGATGAGTGTTTGATTTTTAGGAGTTCCTAGTTATCTATTTTGTCTTCCTGTGTTTGTGCATTGTTAGTTATGGCTTGTATACTGTTTACACCATATTAGGGACCTTACTGTTTTCCTTATTTTTTCTTCCATGATCTTTATTGTTTTAGACTTTATGTTTAGATCTCTGATCCATTTTGAGTTAGTTTTTGTGCACAGTATGAGGTATTGGTCTTGGTTCATCTTTTTGCAGTTGGATATCCAGTTACGCCAGAACCATTCATTAAAGTGGCTATCTTTTCCCAAGGTTATGGACTTTAGACCCTTGCCAAATATCAGCTGCTCATAGGTGAATAGATTCATGTCTGGATTCTCAATTTTGTTCCATTGGTATATGTATCTGTTGTTGTACCAATACCAGGCTTTGGTATTTGTACCAAATACCATTGGTACCAATACCAAATACCATTGGAATTTAGATTGGGTTTGTATTCTATCTGTAGATCACTTTGGGTAGAACTGATATTTCCACAATGCTGAGTCTTCCTATCCATGAGAATACTAAAAGGGATTTTTTCCCTCTTTTTTAAAATTTATTTATAATATTCTATTACGGTTAAGTGAAAATTTATAGACACAGTCAACTTGCAGCATCATACCCCACACAAAGACCCTAATGGGACTCCATTTGCTACCCCAGCCCTGTGATAGCACACCAGTCCCTTCCACTTTGCACTTCCCATATTCATTCAACTTACTTCCTGCCCTCCCCTCCACCCTGCCCTCTCATTACTATGGGGGAGCTGCTCCAACAGCCTCATGTCTTACAATTCAGTCCAATTTTTGTGTAAGGAGTTGTCTTTGGTGCTAGTTTCATCTCTGAGGTAGGAGCAAGACCAGGGGCTGCGCTCTTAGGTAACCCTCCAGGATGCTGGACCATCAAGTCTGGTCTTTCAATAGAATTCTAGAACTGTGCCTGTATTCTCCTGCCTCTGCATCAAGGAGTCTGACATTGCATTGCCTCTCAAGGCATACAATGGAGGTGTCTGGGTACCATCTAGAGCTTCTGGTCTCATGCTGGTATAGAGACTGGATCATCTGGCCACTTTTAGCTCCTGGGCTCATGTTTTAAAGGGTTATTTTTATAAAATAACAATAAATTTCTGCTGAAACAATGCACAAAAATTTTATGGACAGTCATTTTGGCCAGTGTCACCCCCTACTGACAGTATTAGCCAGTGCTGTCCATACTCGTGTAAGTCCCATGTATAACACTGCTCCTGTAGGATGTCATCCTAGTGACATTCATAATGATCCTTTAAAAGAACAATTGTGGGGTTTTTTTGTGAAAGTTTACAATTCCAGTCAGTTTCTTATACAGAGACTTAAACACATTTTGCCACATGACCCTAGCTGTTCTATTTATGGCATGACAACACACTCCTCCCCTTCATTTCTTATTTAAACATTTAACCAGCTCCTATTCCTGTCTTCTCATCTCACCTCCGGACAGAAGCTGCCCAGATCATCTCTTGTATCTACCCAAGCCAAGAAGTAGTGTCTTCATCAGCACCACTTTAAGTCTTACATGCGAGTTCCATCTTTGTCTGAGGAGTTGGCTTCTGAAATGGTCTCAGTCCTGGGCTAACAGACAGTCCAGGGGCCATGTCCACCAGGGGCCCTCCAGTCTCTCAGACCATCAATTCTGTTCTTTTTACTAGAGTTCAAGTTCTGCATCCCACATTTCTTCTGTTCTGTTTGGGAGTCTTTGCTGAGTTCCCTGTAAGGGCAATCTTTGGTGGTGCCTGGGCACCGTCTCTGGCATATACAGCCCTTGCTGTCTCTTGGGCTCATACTTTCCTTGTGTCTTTGATGCTCTCCCTTTTTCTTTGCTCCTGATAGATTGGGACCAATTGGTGTTTTTTTAGATGACTGTTTGCTAGGTTTTAAGATCCACCCCCAGCACCACTTACCACAGTGGAATGCAGAATATTTTAATAAACTTTGTAATGCCAATGGACCTAGATGTCCCTGAAACCAGACCTGCAACTCTGCTACTCTGCCCTTAAAGTGTTTGGTTTTATTCAGAATATTTCTAAGCTTTGGGTTCAGTCAATTTGTGCTAACTTCTCTACCATGTGTTGTCTCTCTTGTCACCAAAACTCTTGTCTATTATCTAATTAGAGAATATCCTTTCACTCCCACTCCCCCTTGTAACCTTGAAAGAATGTTTTTTCATGTGTTTAAACCTCTTCTTGAGTCCTTGGTCCACTTTAGAAATAGATTTGGTACTTTCTTCAAAAGGTAGAAGTAGAAATATCATACAATCCAGTAATACCACATCTTGTAATATATCCTGAAGAAAAAATTTGCCACATAAGTAGATACATGAACACCAATGTGGATAGCAGATAAGTGTTCCAGTCTTTCCACATCCTCCCCTAGATTTATCATTTTGTGATGCTGGATTAGTGTGTACCTTGTTGGGGTGAGATCGTATGTCACTGTAGTTTTGATGTGGATTTCTCTAATGGCTAACGTTCACGAGCATTTTCTCATGTACCTGTTAGCTTCCCGAATGTCTTCTGCGGTGAAATGCCTGTTCTTATCCTTTGCCCATTTTTTAAATTGGATTATATATCTTTTTGTTGTGGTAGTTTTGCAGTATCTTTCAGATTTCAGAGATTAGACACTGATCAGACTGGTCATAACCAGAGGTTTTTTTTCACAGTCTTAAGACTGTCTTTTTACCCTTTTGGAGAAGTCTTTGGATGAATGTACGTGTTTGATTTTTAGGAGTTTCCCAGTTATCTATTTCTTTTGTGGTATTTATTCATTGTTAGTAATGTTTTATATCCTCTTTATGTCTTGTATTAGGGCTCCTAGCATTGGCTCTGTTTTTTTTATTCCATGATCTTTATCCTTTCAGGTATAGCATTTAGGTCTTTGATCTATTTTGAGTTAGTTTTTGTGCATAGTGAAAGATAAGGGAGTTCTCTCATTTTTTTGCAGATGGATATGTAGTTATGCCAGTATCATTTGTTAAAGAGACTGTCTTTCCCTCAATTTATGGATTTTCAAATTTTGTCAAGTATCATCCGCTTGTAGCTGGATGGTTTTGTGTCTGTGTTCTCAATTCTGTTCCATCGGTCTATATTGTTGCACCAGTGCCAGGCTGTATTGACTACCATGGCAGTTTAGTAATACGTTCTCAAGTCAGGCATTGTGAAGTCTCTCATTTGTTCTTCTTCATCAGTAATGCTGTAGTTATCCAGGGCTTCTTCCTTTTCCATATGAAGTTAGTGATTTATTTCTCCATCTTATTAAGAAATGACATTGGAATTTGGATCTGGATTGTGTTGTATTTGTAGATCGTTTTTGGTAGATTAGACATTTTCAGAACTTTAAGTCTTCCTATCCATGAGCAAGGTGTATTTCTCCTCCTATATAGGTCTCTCTTAGTTTCTTGCAGTACCACCTTGTAGTTTTCTTGGTATAAAACCAAAAACCAAACTCAGTGCTGTCAAGTAGATTCTGACTCATAGCAATCCTATAGAGTAGTGTAGCACTGCACTATAAAGTTTCCAAGGGGTACCTGGTGGACTCAAACTGCTGATGTTTTGGTTAGCAGACAAAGCACCTAACTGCTACACCACCAGTTTCTTGGTATATGCCTTTTATATCTCAGGTTAGATTTGTTCCTAAGTATTTTATCTTCTTGGGGGCTATTTAAAAGATAACTGATTCACTGATTTCCTCTTTGATGTTTTCTTTGTTGGTGTCAAGGAATCTAACTGATTTTGTATGTGTATCTTGTATTACGAGACTTTGCTGAACTCTTCTGTTAGTTCCAGTCATTTTTTTGGTGGATTCTTTATGGTTTTCTGTGTATAAAATCATATCATTTGTGAGAAGAGATACTTTGACTACTTCTTTACCAATTTGGATGCTGTTTATGTCTTTTTCTAGCCTGACTGCTCAGGCTAGAACCTCAACCACGATGTTGAATAAAAGTGGTGACACAGGGCATCCTTGTCTGGTCCCTTTCTCCAGAGAAACGTTTTCAGACTCTCTCCATTTAGGATGACATTGGCTGTTGGCTTTGTATACATGCCCTTTTCTTCCAATTTTACTGAGAGCTTCTAACATGAATGGGTGTTGGACTTTGTCAAATGCCTTTTCTGCATATTTGATAAAATCAAGTAGTTCTTGTCTTTTGTTTTATTATGTGCTTGATTACATTGATAGCTTTTCTTATGTTGAACCATCTTTCCATAACTACTTTGAATCCCACTTGGTCAGGGTGAATTATTATTATTTTGAAATGTGTTGAATTCTACTAGTTAAAAGTTTGTTGAGGATTTTTGCAGCTAATATCATGAAAGAGATTTGTCTGTAATTTTCCTTTTTTGTAGTGTCTTTATCTGGTTTTGGTATCAAAGTTATGATGGTTGTTTGCTCTCCTGTTTTTCTTTTGTCAATTTGGCTAGTGGTTTGTGAATTTTGTTGATCTTTTCGAAGAACTAGCTTTTGGTTTTGCTAACTCTTTCAATAGATTTTCTATTCTCTAATTCATTTAGTTTTGCTCTAATTTTTAATGGTCCAGTTTCTACACATTCTGAGGTTCTGAGTACACATGAATTTTTTGCAGGACACTATTCAACCACACACAACAACCTTTTCAATTTTTCAGTAAATTTAAAACTTCCTTCAAAATCTACAAAAATAAAATAAAAAAGCAATAACAAAACTCCCCCAACTCTGATTCTTTCTATGTGAAAGAAAGACATTGAGGTCAGATAAAAAAAACTCAGCTCTTCACTCTGACTTAGTTTCTTTCTTTTCTTTTCTTTTTTCTTTGAACCCAGATGTCTCGTACTGATGCTACCATGCTCTAGTTCTGCCACTCCTAGTTCAATCACTAGGCAGCTCCATTGGTTTGAAATTATAATATTGTGCTTACTTCTTTATGGCTACTTGTTTACAACTCCTGTAATTGGCATTTACAAGGCCATTCTTCAGTCATTCAGAGACATTTTCCTGAACCTTTACACCCAGGATAAAAATTAGGCTAATTATCTTCTGTCATTCTTCACATGAGGGATTTTCTAAAAATTTCACCACCCTGGACACTGTTCTGTGAATATTTGTGCTTGTTAAAATGGCAATCCCAGATCTTAAAATAGTTTTTTATTGTGTTCTGAACATAATTGAGTTGGGTATCATTTCTTGAATTATATTTGCTTTTAAAATTTACAGCTTAAAATATATATGAGTTCTGACAAATAAGTCCACAAACTTAGTTGTTTCAAGTGCTATGTATCTCATTTCTGAATATCACTATGGTCACCTTCAAAGTACTCCTCTTGAGAAACTATGCATCGATGCCAGTGCCTAGTCCACTCTTGAAAGCAATTTTGGAACTCTTTCTGGAATGGCCATTGTGCATGTTTGCAAGGTGGCAAGTTCATGAACTTAACTGTATAGTTGTCTTTGAAGGAGTTTTTAGCCAGTAAACAAATAACTGTATTGGAATACCCTCTCTACTCACCTGCTCTGGCCCCCAGTGAATTTTTTTTTTTACCCAAAGATAAAGGAAATATTGAAATGAAGACATTCGGATGACATTCAGGACACCAAGAGTAATATGACAACAGCTCTAATAGCCGTTCCAAAATTGCTTTGAAGGGTGGACTAGGCACTGGCATCTGTGCAGAGCTTCCCAAGGGGAGTACTTTGAAGGTAACAGCAGTAATATTCATCAAGGAGGTATGTAGCACTTTTTCTAGAATGAGTTTGCAAACTTACTTGGCAGTCCATGTATACCAAGTCATTCTGGTTTTAGCTATCCATTTTAAAAGTAAATGAGGTAAGTGTAATTAAGCCTTCTTTACACATCCTCAGAATGGCTCATCAAACATATTCTATTGATAAAATTTAAAACAGTTCATTTAAATTCTACCCCTCATCCAAACATTCTCACTGTTAGAAATCAACCATTGCTTTGACCAATTTTCTGACTGAGTTGGCATTTTCCCTATTGTAGAAAGTGCCATGTAATCATGCTGAGGATATGTAGTAAACATGTTCAAATATGTGTCTTCTGTTCAGCAACTGGCTTTATACAGATTAGCAAAATCACAACTCTCTCAAACAGGAATATGTCTCAATAGTATTTTCCCCAGAGGGGTTGACTGAGCCATAAAAATACTTAATCAACATCATGGAATTTGGCGGCACTAACTCTTAGGTTCTCACACTGAGCATAAAACTGAATATAGTAATAAAATAAAATTGTGGTGGAATAACTCCCAGGGGAAACAGAAATTATAGTATTCAGATACAAAAGCTGAAGTTAGTTGCTACCTTTTATATTCCAGAGTAAACCTTTCTGAACACTGCAGAGGAGTGAGTTGGGAATTCTGATGTTGGGAAAGATTCCTTTTCCTATTTAAATGATTCCCTAATCTGGTCCATTCTGATTCTGTCTTTGGAAGAATGCTTTAGATGTAAGAGGTTAACTAAATTTCCTGAACATGCTCAGAGAAGCTACATATAAACCTACTGGATGACTTGTTCAACTTTTTTTTTTCTTTTCTTTTTTTCTACTTTCAACATTCAGTCTAAATCCCCTCTGTGGCCATCTTGATATTTTGTTGGCTGTTTCTCATTTACCTGACTAAAACTTCTACTTGGTTGTTTGATGTTATTCACTCTCTGTGTTTGTTAGAGTTGGCCGTATATTAGTCTCTGGTAACGTCCTGTTGATAAAAGATGTTGTATGATATATTATAATGACTTAAAGAATGGAATTTTTTGCTTCTCCCTCATACTACTAGGTCTCAAGGGATACTCAGTTATGGGCACACTCAATAGCCTTTTTGAATCATGCAAATGGGTATAACCTAAAAACCACCCCAGGCCAAGTCTGTGAAACCCCAAATTAATAAAGGTGGTTCATCAATCTCATTTGATTACAGTTGTATAGCTGTGTGTCAAAAAAAAAAAAAAAAAAAAGCATGTACTACCAAGGACTGGCCCAGTAGTGGATCTGGCATGGTTGGTAACAAATTCAGTTTTATCACTTTCATGTGTGTGTTGAGGAAAGAGGGAGATTTATCTGTCCTTTTATAAATGATTTGAGGACAAAATAAGACTGGCTATTCATGCTGCTGAGACCTTTGCTTGGTTCACAGATGCAGGATTAGTTTTGTGGTGTTCAACAGCTCATCCAACTCTGCTCAGCCTTGTGGTGATGAAGTTTCCTGCAGGGGGTGAGGCTAAGTCGTCTTTATGAACAGCTTCCAGTCACCTTTTCTCAGATCTAGAGCTAGCTCTGAGGTTTCAAAAACAGGTCAAGTAATTTCTTGTCCCTGAAAGGAAGACTGTTGTTCCTTCCTGTACTGCTGGCACTTCTGTGAAAGGAAGGCTCTCAGAGTTGGATAGCGGACCTGTGGTGTGACTGTCACTACCTCTCGTGGCTAACCTCCAAGGGAGTCCTGACTCTGCTTGCCTCCTGGAAACAGATTCCCCAGGAATTAGGCTTATAAGCCAGGAGGATCCTGAGGAAACACATTTGAGGTTTCAGAAATATCAGCTGTTGGGAGATTTGTTTCAATGCCTGAATCAAAGAAATTGCAAGTGGCAAATTCATTAAATCTTGTGTGTCACTTAAGATCAGCTGATAGCACTGGAGACTTGTCTGGAGAGAATCTTAGGTCACATCTGGTTTTAGGGTAACGAAAAACTTGATTGATTAGAGATGTGTCTGTCAGGTATGCCCGAGAAGGGTCCTGTGGTCTGAGAGCCTCATTTTTGCCACCAGGGGTAGAGACTTCTCTGGATTCTGCAACGATTGTGCAGCATGTTAAGACATGCTTGGCACTATTCCAATTGCACAGAGGAAGTCTGAAGTACTAGATAATGCAATGACTGCTCTTGGGGAAATATATATGGAATACCATGACATGTGCTGCCACGGATTGGATCATGTTCCTAGGATGGGATTTATTATTGTCCCTCCTTAATACATACACACATGCACACATTCAAACACACGCACATAATAGCACAATGTTGCAAGTTGATGTTACACACTTGGCAATTCCTCTACTACCCAGTCTTCTAAACCAGTGCTTCTCGAGATTTAATACTCATACAAATCAGCCAGGAACAGAATCCGATTCAGTAGACTTGGGGTGGGGCTTAACATTTTGCCTAACATGTTCCCTGGGTGTCCATGCCGCTGATCCATGAACCACACTTTGCATAGCCAAGTTCTAAACTTTCAGGTTTCACTTTTCTCTTGCATAACGACAAAACTTAACTCAGTGTATAAGTCTGCGTCATCTTAATTGTCACCTAACATCCTCACCTTCCTCCCCTCACCGACCTTACCCTTGCCAAAACATCCCCACTGCCTCTCCTGCAGTCCTTTCTACTTGTCTCTGTCCCAGGGCCTTTGTATATGCTGTCCGTTCTGTCCTGAATGTTCACTTCTCCCATCCTCACTTCCATACATTTTACTCAGGTTTATGATCTCATCTCAAACATCACTTTTTCAGAACAACCTCTTTCAGAACAATACTCTTTATTATCCACTCTCACAGAACAGAATATTTTCACCTTTGTTTTGGTGATGATCAGTTGATGCCCTTCCTTCTCCTTTGTTAGAGTATAAGCTCTGTAGGGCAAGGATCTTATCCGTTTTACTCAACAGCATATTCCCGGAATCGAGCATGTTGTCTGTAGCTTCAGTTCCTGAACTGTGGTATGCTTGGAAATGGCACGATAACCCCCAGAGTATCAGGTTTTACCGGAAAGAGAAGCCCCTTTTCCTACAAAATGTGCTGTTAGGGCAGCTGTTCTGAGACACATGGGTAAAGCAGGAGACAAGCTGAGGTTTGAGGTAGGTACTGCTTAGTTAGAGACATGTTTCCTGGTTATGAGATAGGACATGGGGTTGTGTTGTTTTAGAATATTACTGCAAGTGATTTATCCATCTTGTCAATCTTCAAGGAGACTCTGGTGGTATAGTGGTTAAACAGTAGCTGCTAACCAAAAGGTCAGCAGTTCAAATCTAGTAGGCACTTCTTGGGGTAGTTCTACTCTGTCCTGTAGGGTCACTATGAATTGGAATTGATTCAATAGCAATGGATATCAGTAGGATATATAACAACCCTTAAAGGATAAGGACGTGATTCAGTTATGCTGTATGTCAAAGCTCCTTGTACACCATGTAATACTCTTTACCTTCATTTCCTCCTGTTACTGTATTAGAAACTCTTTCTGGACAGAAATTGGGTCTTTCCTTATCTTTATTGCTATGAGCCTCATACCCAGTGAGAGTCTGATAACCTGTAAGACCAAACTGAATCTGGGAACACATATGTAAAAATCTACGGCCATCTGCAGGCTGGTTCACTAGTGTCTTCCCTGGGATTGCCAGGATATAACAACGACAATTTACCCTATCGCTACCATTATTTACATGAATGGCCGTGCTTCCTTTTTCGTATTGGATATTGGAAAGCTTAGCATCAAGTTCTGTGTAAATATCTCACTTTTTAGCAAGAATTTCTTAAGCTACCTCAACTTCTTTTTGGATTCAGGCAAGGTACATGGAAATGGGTAATAGATATTTAGCAGGATACCTATTAATACGTATGATGTGCTACATAGTTAACCCATATTAACTCCAATTCTCTCTATCCAAGAAGGTAAGTAACATTGGCATCACTTTAAGATGAGAAAAATAGAGTGATTATATAACCGGCTCAAAGTTAGAGGCCTGAACTCTAGTCTAGACAAAAAAAATCTAAAACTTAGAAAGGTTAAATAACTTGTCTAAGTTTCCTCAGCTCTATAGTGACTACTCATTTCATAGGGCTTCTATAACAAATTACCAAAACTAAGTTGCTTAAAACAACAGAAACCTACTTTGTCAAAGTTCTGAAGGGCAGAAGTTTGTGTTTCCTTGCTTCTTCCTAGCTTTTGGTGGCTTCTGCCAGTCCGTGGAGTTCCTTGATTTGTAGCTGCATCACTACATTCTCTCTCTCCATCCATCCTCACACGGCCTTCTTCTCTCCACATGTCCTGTCCTCTTCTTGTCAGGAAACTAGTCACTGAATTTGGGGCCCAGCCTAATCCAGTAAGACCTCATCTCAACCTAATTACGATAGAATCAGTCGATTTAGATTTAGGAAAGAATTACAATTTGAGAGAGCCAATTTTTCAGAAAATAGGGCTGACTAGATAGGGTTGGGTTTAGTCAGCCTGGAGTTTCTATCCTTCCAGAAATCACTTCCTCATCCATAATCATTTTCCCTCCACCCAGCTCCCAAACCTCATTGAGAGAAGAATGCTTACCTTGCAAAATACGTCCTCAGCTGCAGGACCAGAACAACACTGTCTCTCAATTGCTTGTTTGATGTTAACGTTATTCTGAGATTTACATCTCATCCAACATGATATTTTAATGAGCCTTTGTCTGTTCTAGTTAAGTCAGTGGAAATGGAGCTAATGAAACACATAAGTGGGGAGAGGTAGTTAGTTCTTGGTAAAGCTGGCCACCTTCATGACTCCTGAGCCGTTCTGTTTACTCTGACAGTGACAAGTTGCAGATTCTGAGAATATCTCTGGGAATACTCTACTCTAGGTGTAACCCCTCTTACACTTCCCTGCAGTCACAAAGCAGGCAGGGGGGAAGGTATGCTGTACCATGAAGACACTTTATTCAGGGCCTGCGTAAATCAGTGATGCTAGAGGACAAGCCACCACCCTTCTGTCAGTTTGTTGTCCTGTGTGGCTTACATGTTGCTGTAATTCTGAAAGCTATGCCATCAATAATTCAAATACCAGCAGGATCAGCCAGGTTGGCAGTTTTCAGCAGAAGTTCCAGACTAAGAAGGATTAGGAAGAAAGGATTGGCAATCTACCTCTGAAAAATAGCCAATGAAAGCCTTTTGGATAAGAGGATATTATCCAATATAGTGCTAGAAAATGAGGCCCTTCAATTGGAAGGGACTTAAAGTACACACCAACCATAACAACTGGACTTAAAACTACTAACAATTATAAAGACGGTCCAGGTTGGGGCAATGTTTCATCCTGTTTTACATGGGGTCACCATGAGCAACAGCCAACTCAGTGCCAACTAACAACAAAGAAGACAGCAGGAAGTCATCTACCCAGGGAAAGATATCAAGAATCTGTGCATGTCCTGTACTTACAAAGGACAGCAATTTGGGGAAAAAAGAGAACGCAACCGGGCCATTCTTCTGGGCTACGACGCAGGGAGGCAGTCTTGAGAAAAGAGGGAGCATTATTACATAGTGGTTTAAAAGCATACTGTTGTTGTTAGGTGCTGTTGAGTTTCTTCTAATTTACAGCAGCATTGCCTACATCAGAAGGCAACACCACCTCATCCGGCACTGTTTTCACAGTCGCTGTTACCCTGGAGCCCACGGTTGCAGCCCCGGTGTCAATCCCTCTCCTTGAGGAGCTCCGTCTTTTCCGGCAGCCCTCTGGTTCACCAGGCATGGGGTCCTTCTCCAGAGACCAGAGCCCCTGACCACGTCTCCAAAGTATGTGAGATGAAGCCTATCCACCCTTGCTTCTGGCTGTATTACTTCCAAGGCAGATTTTTTAATTCTTCTGGCAGTCCACGATACATGCAACATTCTTCACAAACACCACAATTCAAAGGTGCCGAACTTTCTTCAGTTTTCCTCTTTCATAGTTCAGCTTTGACACACATATGAGGCCACTGAAAACACCATGGTTTGGGTCAGGGGCACCTTAGTCTTCAAGGTGGCTTCTTTGCTTTTTAACACTTCAAAGAAGTATTTTGCAGAACATTTTCCCAATGCAATACATTTTTTTTTGACTTGACTGCTGCTTCCATGAGTGTTAATTATGAATCCAAGTAAAATTAAATCCTTGACAACTTTCATTTTTTCTCTGCTTATCATGATGTTGCTTATTGGTCTGGTTGCGAGAATTTGTGTTTTCTTTCTGTCGAGGCATAACCTATACTGAAGGCTTTGGTCTTCAACTGGCATCAGTAAGTGCTTCGAGTCATCTTCACTTTCAGCAAGCAAGGTAGTGTCATCTGCATAATGCAGGTTCTTAATGAGTCATCCTTCAATCTTGATGTCCCGTTCTTCATGTAGTCCAGTTTGTCAGACTGTTTTCTCAGCAAGCAGACAAAAGAATGGTGAAGGGACACAACACTGGCGCACATCTTTTCTGACTTTCAGCCATGCAGTATTCCCTTGTTCTGTCTGAACGACTGCCTTCTTAATCTACATGCAGGTTCCCCATGAGCACAATTAAGTGTTCTGGAATTCCCATTCTTTGAAATGTTATCCATAATTTGTTATGATCCACACAGTTGAATGCCTTTGAAAGGTAATAAAACACAGGTAAGCAACTTTCTGGCACTCTCTGCTTTCAGCCATTACCATCTGACATCAGCAATGATATCCCTGGTTTCACAACCTCTTCTGAATCTGGCTTTTATTTCTGGCAGTTCCCTGTCAATCTACTGCAGCAGCAGGTTTTGAATGATCTTCAGCAAATGCTCACTGAGGAGGCACGTATACTAACTGTTCTAATCCCCTCCCTCTCTGGATATCATCTTCACTGGAAAAGCCTCCCTCCTTTTGGTCCTCAGATGGCACCCTCATTTCTTCTTGGTGACAGATTTTTTTCCCTCGATGATGCAGTCTCCATTTTGAACTGAGTTATACTGTGGTTCTTGGCCTGTGGGCAATATTTCTTTGTAGATAATTTTTTCACCTTCTTTCTGAGCTCATCAATCATTCATACTTTACTGTATGAATTTTAGGTCCTTAAAAGAAAGTTCTGATAAAGAAAATCTTGGAAATTACAAAAAGAAAAGAGAGAATATAACTTTTCCCCTCCAAAGGAAACAATCTGACACAGAGATCCAAATATTGTTTTCAGCAATATTGGGAGGAGTCAGAGAGCACTTCTCTGGAGATGTAGAAGGAAGGAGGAAAAGAGGGAAGGAGGGGAGGATAGAGTGAGGTGGAAGGGAGGGAGGCATGAAACTCTAGAAAGCCATAAATGCCCTTCAAGTTGATCAGAATGTCTGGGCCCTCTGAATTACTTTGGTAGTATCTAAACAGGGTTATCAAGAGGATTGACAAGTTTTTGTAGGGCAGATGCTTTGCAAGAGACAGCTTAATGATTTGCAGTGTGAGTCCTAGGGTCAAGGAGAACTTGGTTTAAACTGACACTTTTCTCTTTTATGGATGTGTAAATTGGGAAAGTTATTTAACCTTGTAGAGTTCTGCTTCATTTGGAAAATGGGGATAATAATAATCTTCCCAACAGGGTTTTGGGGAAGATTAAACTAATTCCTCAACACAAAGAGTGCCCAGCACAGTCCTCAGGAAAACATCAAGCAGGAGTGATTTTTACCCTTTCTACAAATATAAAGCAGTGGACATGGGAGTGGGAGGGGCTTTGGGTGACCCTTGCAAGCAGAGATAGTTTCTCTTGGAATGCCGGGCACAGGCCAAAAGTACAGGCTTAGACTAGTCCTATGTTCTTGAACAGCTGATTAGCCCCTGTTTCTGAAGGCTTTTTCTTTCACCCCAAGGATTTAGGTTTTGTTTTGTCAGTTCCTTGCTCCTGGTCCTTTCAACCTATACACTTTAGTAGCAGCAAATTCTAGCAGAGCCCTCTGTGCCAGGGGCTGAAACAGGGGCAGATTTACCCAGTAAGCATAGCACACACTGTTCTACAGCAAGCAAAGTACACATAAACTGAATTGGTTTTACTAATCTGCAATGTGACCAGTTCCACATAGGCTTCACTACGTGTTTGATGTGGTCAAAACCAAGTGAAATTGGTCACACTGCAGACTAGCACATAAGCACAAGTAAGCCTGTGCATGCCTGTTCACTGGGTAACCCACCACTGCAGGGCTGGCTGCGTCAGGAAGTCGTGTTTCCTGACTCTCTCGAACTTCTTCCCTGGTAGTTCCATTGTTCTTGGCCATTGCATTGCCTTTCTCCCCACTGACCATCAGGCTTTTCCTAGGTTTGTCATTTTAGTTCTTTTGTAATCTTGTTTTCCTTCTCCAAAAAGACTTGCTCCTGAAATGTTGTGAAGCACTGTTGATAGGGATTTGAGATGACAAGCCAGGTAAAGCTAAGTGGATCCTGTTTGTCTGTGCTTATATTGTGCTTGCAGGTTGGAGACTCAGCGGGTGGACAAAGTATTGGTTTGAAAAGCGTCAGCCTTTCTATTTTTCTAAAGCTACTGTGTTTCTTAAGTCAAGCCTCAGAAGGCTTGGAAAATTCTTCTTTACAGACCCCACCAGTGATTTGTGAGAGCATTTGTCCTAGATTTACTTGGCTCTGCGGCTGAAAACTGTAGCAGGCGGAAAGCTAACTTTGGAACAGTTGGAGGGTTTACCCCTTGACACCAGCATGCATTTTCTCTTCTAGCTGAGGCCCAATTATATAAAGGACCATATGGAAAAACTTCACCGGAAAAGAAATAAAGTCTGTCTAAGTTTAGACTCAGCCAGGCAAAGGGCCTGATGTAGCCAGGGGATGAATTGAATATTGGCAAGACAAGCAGGCCTCTGTGAAAGGGAAGTGGCATGACGCTAAGTGCTCGGGACATCTGAGTTCCAGCCTAGCTTTGTCCTCAGATCACTTTGTGATCTTGAGTAAATAGATCACTTGATGCCTTTGGACCTCAGTTTCTTCATCTATAAAGAAGAGGATTATAGCTGGCTGTCTCTAAGTTCCTTTTACGGTAATTATGTTATAACGCAATGATATGGCTGGCCAGAGAAAGACAGATGAGGATAGGCTTTGTGTCCAGGGTAAGCCTGTTACATAGAAAACTGTCAAAAATTTGTGTGTAAATAAATCTTACTTTCCATGTGCTTATGGATTTCAGTTTTTAAAGACCAATCAAAAAATCAATCCATTGCCATCAAGTTCATTGCAACTCATAGTGACCCTATAGGACACAGCAGAAGTGTCCCACAGAGTTTCCAGAGAATGGCATATAGAACCCAACTGCCAACCTTTTGGTTACCGCCCAGCTCTTCACTGCTGTGCCACTAGGACTCTAGTTTTAAAGAGCTAGACCAGACATTCAAAGCTGTAACGTAAATGAAAGTATCTGGTAACGAGCATTTTTGTTTGTTTTTGGTGGAAGATATACAGAAGCCAGAGCAGGCTAGTAGTTACACCCTTGAGGGCAGACAGAAGATAGATATAGGAATATACACACATATGCAGAGACACAAAAACACCTCCACATCAATCTAAAGACGGAATAAAGAGCCTGGGTGGTAAAAGCGTTTGTGATTGGCTGCTAACCTGAAGGTTGGCAATTTAAACCTACCCAGTGAGTCCGCCAGAAGGCCTGCTGAACTGCTTCCGTAAAGATTACGGCCACGAAAACCTCATGGAATAGTTCCACGCTGTGACACACCAGGTCATCCTGAGTGGGAAACGGACTCAACAACAGCTGGCAACCAGTGACAACAAAGCCAAATAGTGGCCCCTGGGTAGTGCAAAAAGCCCGTGTGTTTGGTTGCTAATTGAAAGACTGGAGGTTCAAGTTCACCCAGAGGCATGTTAGAAGAAAGTGCTGGCAATCTACTTCATAAAGGTTACAGCCACTGAAAACCCTACAGAGCACAGTTCTACTCTGACAGACATGGGTTTCTCATGAGTTGGAGTCAAGTGGACAGCAACTGGTTACTGATTAAAGACAGAATGCTTTCCTCAGACAAATGTGTCTTAGCAAGCAATAGATATCTACTCAGTCCAGCACCAATTTAAGAGCATTCATTGTTTAGGGGAAATCTCATAGTTATCCACAGCCACAACACTGTCTATAGCCATACAGTCTCAGAGTTTCTGGATTTTTTTTTCTCCTTGTTCCTTATCTCCTTCCCCTCTCTCATTCCCCTCCAATGAACTGTATCATCCAGAGCCTCCTGAAATACAGCTCTGTTCTCTCCTGACAACCTGCCTACCTCTGCTTACTCAGGGGTCCATTTAACGTTGGTTTGTGTGAACTATGGTTTTCCTGGTGCTGAATCCAACCCTGCCTCTCTACATGGCCTCCCAACTCCAGAACTCTAAAAAGACTGTATCATCCTCTGTGGCACTTCAAATTCTCAGGAGAAAGAATCCGATTCATTCCTGTTTGAGCAACAAATTGAACAGAGAGCCAGCTGATGTGGTACTGACATGGGTAACCAGGCCTGTCTTGTTAACATGGATGGAAGAAAGAAATGCCCAGAAAACAGGACTGTGGGTGGAACATTTACCTCAGAATGAAGAAAGCTTATTTAGAAAAATCCAGTAGGTAAAACCAAAAAAACTTGGAGTCCCTTTTTTGCTGTCCTGTCTTCTAGACACTTGTCCCCTCCAAAGAACACAAGAATGAATACCATTAATCTAGAACGATCTTCTCAGAGTAGAGTAATAATGAGCCTGTGATTTATTTTCTGTTGAGCTTCCAAGTCTCCAATTTAATCAAATAGGGGAAAAATTTCACACAAAAAATTTAAGGAATGATTCAAACATAAAAGAGAGTTCCACATTCTTTGGCTCCCTCCCCCCCCATTTTCCAAAGTCACCCATTGTTTCCAAATCAAGAAACACTTTCTTCCCTTTATGTGAAAAAAAGAAGAAAAAAGGCATGTAATGTTATCAATTAAATCAACGTTTACTGACTGCCTACTATATACCAGCAACGCCTGGCACTGGAGAACTAGAAAATGAACAGATTTCCACGGACTGCTGAGACAGACAGGTAGGTATCCAGGGAACTCCAGCTCAAGCAGTGACAGTGACATTGTACATTTGTATGATGATTTCACCTCAGTCCTCTCAGTGCAGCTTTCTCAAAGCCCATTAATGTGGTGTCTTGGCTGGAAATACATTCAAACGTGACCAGAGGAGGGATTGGACATCAATACAAAGACAAGAGGATTCGTCTTACCGAGATTTTTCCACAAGCTCCATCTGTTCTTACCACATGCTATTCTTCCTCCCTACACCCACGTACAACTTTATTCCTCTCTGAAAACTCACTCATACTGATAACTTATCTGCTACAGACTTATGCGTTATAACAAATATAATTTCACTGGAATGGATCACCTCTCAGCTCCATTCCACTTCGCAGAGACTGGGTTTCTCTGGGCACAACACATTATCTGTGTTTGTAGGAGAGCTACATTTTCTTCCCGTGGTTATCTATTTTGCAGAATCCAAACTCCACATTATCTTTGTTTGCTTGCTTTTTCCCTTTTTGTAATAAAAAATGAGGTGCCAGTATTCACCTTGATAAACTGCAAAACTTCTCCCACCTCCTCTGTTGAGATCTCACATATCTCTGGCTTAGAAAGACTACCAACTGAAGCCTGTGCTCACATCCATGAAAAATGAGAAAGGGTAGCCGACCTTTTCTCACTACAAATTACAGAAAACATCACAATAATGGAGTACTTTGGGGGAAGGAGTTCATGTGAAACAGCCCCACTCTTTGTCACATGGCAACTCTGTGTTCTCCTCCAGCTTATCAGTGGCGATGTCAGGGAGATAGCTCATAGGTTGAGGAGTAGTGCTGCACTCCATAGGGTTTCCCAGGCTGTGACATTTCAGAAGCAGATCACCAGACCTTCTTCCAAGGACCCTCTGAATAAGTTTAAACTGTCAGCCTTTCAGTTAGCTGTCAAGTGTTTGCACCACCCAGGGACTCCAGACAGTTGATATAAGGAATCTTAATAAATTCACTTATTTATTAATAACTTATTAAAGTATTTCACTATTGATTTTTTTTTTTTTGGTTCAACAAATATTTATTGAGTGCCTGCTGAATGCCAAGCATAGTACTAGGCCTTAGGGGTAGAATAGTATATAACTGCCTTCCTTCTAGAAGCTCATAACCTAGAATGGAAAAAAAAAAAGAAAATTTAAATGACGGTTGATGAAAAGATTTAAGAAGTGTAAATGCAGAGTGATACAAAAACACACAGTAGGAACAGAAACTTATAACTTAATTAGGGCCCAATTCTGTAAGTGATTCATATGTGCATTTGTGTGTGCTTGCACATTTATGTGAAAGGGATGGGGAGATACCAGGGAAGTTGCTTCCTCAGCTTTGAACTTTGCACAGAAAACTTTCATCAATTTATTCAGGCATGGTTACTTGACCTGTTGTTGTTAGGTGCCATCGAGTCAGTTCCAACTCACAGCGACCCTATGAACAACAGAACAAAACACTGTCCAGTCTTGTGCCATGTCCACTATTGTTTTATTCTTAAGCCCACTGTTGGAGCCACTGTGTTGATCCACCTCATTGAGGGTCTTCCTCTTTTTCACTGACCCTCCACTTTACCAAGCATGACATCCTTCTCCAGGGACTGATCTTTCAACATGTCCAAAGTATGTAAGACACAGTCTTGCCATCGTTGCTTTCAAGTAGCACTCTGGTTGTACTTCCAGAATAGATCTGTTTGTTGTTTTGGAAGTCCATTGTATATTCAATATTCTTTTCCAACACCACAATTCAAAGGCATTAATTTTTCTGTCTTTGCTCATAGTCCATCTTTGGCATGCATATGATGTGACTGAAAATACCATGGCTAGAGTCAGGTGCATTTTAGTCTTCAAGGTGACATCCTTACTTTTGAACACTTTGAAGAGGTCCTTTTCCCAGTGTAATGCATCTTTTGATTTCTTGTCTGCAACACTCCTTAATAAATACTCTATGGAAGATATACTGCAAGGAGCTCAATGTAACAATTGTAAAGAACTGTGAGTAGCTTCTGACTTCTGCTGTTGTTTCTCCTTCTTAAGGAACTTTGATTATGCTTAACCTGTGTAGCTGACAGATTAATAGTCTTTAGACTCTAGAAACTTTTCTGGTTGATCCACATTGTGTTGAGTTGCCCATACTGGATGTCTAATTCTTAACCCCCTGCCCTACCCTGCTTGAAACTGTCAGTTTGTCATACAGTTGAGGCTTGTGTTTTGCTGTGATGCTGAAAGCTATGCCACTGGTATTCAAATACCAGCAGGGTCATCTATGGCAGAAAGGTTTCAGCTGAGCTTCCAGACTAAGATAGGCTACAAAGAAAGACCCAGCAGTCTACTTCTGAAAAGAATTAGCCAATGAAAACCTCATGTATAGCATCAGAACACTGTCTAATACAGTGTTAGAAGATGAGCCCTTCGGATTGGAAGGCACTCAGAAGTTGACTGAGGAAGAGCTGCCTCCTCGGAGTACAGTTGACCTTAAAGTTGATGGAGTCAAGCTTTCAGGACCTTCATTTGCTGATGTGGCATGGCTGAAAATGAGAAGAAACAGCTGCATATATCCACTAGTAATTAGAATGTGCAAGTATGAATCTAGGAAAACTGGAAATGATCAAAAATAAAATAGAACACATAAACATCTATAAGGTAGACATTACTGAATTGAAATGGGCTGGTTTTGGACACTGAATTGGACAACCATATGGGCTATGTTGGGAATGACATATTGAAGAAGAACGGCATTGCATTCCATCAGAAAGAACATTTCAAGATCTATCCAGAAGTACAACTGCTAACAGCAATGGGGTAATATGCATACGCCTACAAGGAGGACCAGTTAATATGATTAATTGCTAAATCCAAAGATAAATTGAAGATTTTTACCAACTTCTGCAGTCTGAAATTGATCAAACATGCAATCAGGATGCATCGATAATTGCTGGAGATTGGAATACCAAAGTTGGAAACAAGGAAAAGGGATCAGTAGTTGGAAAATACAGCTACAGCAATATAAACCATGCTGGAGAGTACATGACAGAATTTTTCAAGACCAACAACTTCTTCATTGTAAATAACCTCTTTTTCAGCAACAGAAAAGTGATCCAACCAAATGTCAAATAATCAACAATATCATTAACATTACATGAAAGTAAAATTTTGCTGAGGGTTATTCAACAGTGATTACAGCAGTACAGAGACACAGAACTGCCATAAATTCAAGCTGGATCCAGAAGAGGATGGGAACCAGGGGTATCACTACAGATGTCAGATGGATCCTGGCTGAAAGCAGAGAATACCAAAAAGATATTTATCTGTGTTTTCCTGATTATGCAACAGCATCTCACTGTATGAATCATAACAAATTATGAATAACATTGCAAAGAATATGAATTTCAGAACACTTAATTATGCTTGCAAGGGATCTGTACATGGGTTAAGAGGTAGTCATTCCAATAGAACAAGGGGATATTACATGGTTTAAAGTCAGGAAAGGTGTCTGTCAGGGTTATATCCTTTCACCACACCTATTCAGCCTGTATGCCAAGCAATTTATCTGCGAATCTGGACTATATGAGGAAGAATGGGCATCGGATTGGTGGAAGACTTCACTAACAACCTGCATTATGCAGATGTAAAGAGGAGTTGAATCACTTACTGATGAAGATCAAAGACCACAGCTTTAAGTATAGATTAGACCTCAGTGAAAAGAAAGCAAAATCTTCACAACTGGACCAATGAGCAACATCATGATAAATGAAGAATCGATTGTGAAGTTGTCAAGAATTTGTTTTTACTTGGCTCCACAATCAACACTCATGGAAGTAAGCAATCAAGAAATCAAAAAATGCATTGCATTGGGGAAATCTGCTACAAAAGACTTCTTTAAGATGTTGAGAAACAAAGATGTCACCTTGAAGACTAAAGGAGTGTCTAACACGGTGTTTTCAATTGCCTCATATGCATGTGAAAGTTGGAGGAAGAATAAAGAAGAATTGATGTCATTCAATTGTTATGCTGGCAGAGAATGTGGAATATACTATGGACTGCCAAAGGAATAAACAAACTTGTATTGGAAGGACAATATCCTTAAAAAAAAGGGTAGTGAGACTTTGTTTCACATACTTTGGACATGTTATTAGGACAGAGCAGTCCCTGGAGAAGGACATCATGCTTGGTAAAGTAGCAGGTCAGCAAAAAAGAAGAAGACCCTCAAGGAAATGTGCTGACACAGCAGCTGCAAGAATGGCCTCAACATAGCAATGACTCTGAGAATGGCACAGGACCAGACAGGTCTGTTGCACACAGGTCACTATGAGTTGAAGTCAGTTTGACAGAACCTAACAACAACTGTGACAATTCTTACTTCAAGGACCTTATTATTCACCTTAGGAGCCCTGTTAGCACAGTGAATTCAGCTACTACCAAAAAACATCCACAGTTCCAACACACTAGTTGCTCCCTGGAAATTCTATGAGCCAATTCTACTCTGTCCTATAGGGTCTCTATGATTTGTAATTACCAGACAATAGGTAAACTGTCATTAGTGAGCTTAGCACATTATTTGCAAAATATTCTTTTTCTTAAAGAAACCAAGCACTCGAACCAAGTTTGACCCAGTAGTTCCAATGCCATTGCCAGGGAATTGGACTGTCTCTCCAATTTTTGGCTTAGCCACCTCAGCAATGGCCCCATTCTCAGGTAGACTCCATTCTTACAGAAGTGAGATGTCTTCCAACAGCTTCTGGGGCTGCAGCTTTTCTTGTTGATAGCCCTTACATCAGCAACACTGCAAACCATAGTTCTGGAATTGAATGTCATTGGCCAGACTGGGGAAACCCTGGTGGCATAGGTGGGTTGAGTGCTATGGCCAGGGAAGTGTAAGACACTGATTGGCATAAACAAGTTATGACTGACTCTAGGAATCAGATATAGGACTGGTCATTCACCAAAATCAAGTGGCTAAGAAAACGGTGCTCCAGTTAGGAAGAGGAGCAAGAGAAGTGTTGCTAGAGAATAGAGGTGAACTTCTTGGGACCACAAGATGTGCAATTTGACACTTCATGGATAAGAAGGAAGCAGCCCCCTGAAGAGTCAGACAGAGGAAAAGTGTTCCAGGAAACTAATAAGGTCCTGAGCAAGAAGTTGGCGTGTTCAAAGAGATCAGGAGGCTGGGATTGCAAGGTAAGTGGGAAATGTTGTGGTGATGACCCTTCCTTTGGCAATGTTTTACATTTACGTACTCTGGGGGTCAGTTCTACCCTGGCCCCTAGGGTCACCATGAGTCGGATCTGACTTGATGGCACTTGCTTGGCATACAGAGGTACATAAATAATTTTTTTTCCCTACATATAAAGAAGTCTGGTGGCAGAGTGGTTAAGTGCTAAGGCTGCTAACCAGAACTTTGGAAGTTCAGATCCATCTGGCTCTCTTTGAAACTCTGTGGGATGGTACAACTCTTTCCTATAGGGTTGCTATCAGTCAGAATCAACTTGACACCGATGGATGGGTTGCATAGTGGTTAAGAGCTTAGGTCAGCAGTTCAAATGTACCAGCTGCTCCCTGTGGGGCAGTTCTAGTATATGTATACAAAGTACACATAATGGGCCCAGTGTTCTACGAACTGTTTTCTGAATACCTTGTCTCACCGACAAACAAAAGTGCCGTGGAAGCAAGGCACTCTTCATGTCAATACATATAAATGTACCACATTTTTTCTAATGATAATAGTGTGTATTAAGTTTATTTAAATCCTCCCCTAATTATAGGCATTTTTTCCGCAGTTTGACTGTGACAAGCAGTAATGCAACATTTGTTCTCACACATAAATCTCAAAGAACGTGTATTTCTTCAGGGTAATTTCTGAGAAGAGGAAGTTCTGGATTAAGGGATATGCACATTTTTAAAATTTTTATAATAATGCCAAGTTATACTCCAATGGGCTTTACAATGAATATTTCAAACAAGAGTAGATGAGAGTGTCTGCTTCATTAACATCACTGAATATGATCAATAGGTTTCATTATTTCCAAAGTGATGGATAAGGAACGTTAGCTAATTGTTGATTTAATTTTCATTTCCCTGATAACTAGTCAAGTTGAATAACTGTTCATATGTTTATAGTCCATTGTTATTTCTTCTTATGTTAATTGTCTATTACTATTCTTTATCAATTTTTCTTACTTGGCATTTATAGGAGCTTTTTATGTACTCTGAATACGAATCCTGACTATAATTTGTATTGTAAATATCTTTTTTGTCTGTTGCTCATTATTTCCCCAAACTTTATTATGAAAATTTTCAAATATTCAGCAAGTTGGAAAAAAGGTTGCTTATTTTAAAACTTCTGTTATAATTCCTTTTATAATAAGAAGTTTAAATTTATTTCATACACCTGTTAACAATTCTTTTAACTTCTGGTATTTTGTATTCTACCTTGAAAGACTCAACCAATTTCAAAATCCTCTATATTTTCTCATATATCTTCATTAAATATTATCATTGTCGTGAAAACACAGCACTTTAGTCTATCTGAGTTATATTTTGATGTGGAATATGGAATTCTATCTTTTCCATTGTTAAATTCCTATATGCAGATGGAACCTGTTATGTACATTCTGCTTTATTCATTCATTATTTTAATTTCAATGTATGTTTTGATGCATGTCAGGCTAAGCATATTCCTCACTAATCTCTTCAACTTGTTTCTTCTGTTTCTTGTTCTTCTTCTCATCCTCCTCCTTCTCCTTCTTTTTCTTTCCCTCATTCTCTTCTGTATTCTTTTCCTTCTTTTTCTTTAAACTATTTCTCATTGAACCATTTTTTCTTTTAAAAAAATTTACTTTGTTATTGTTGTTGAGAATAGAAGGACCAACAATTAAGTCTGCAAACTTCATTGTTCTAAGTGCTACACACCTCATTGCTGAATATCACTAATGATTACATTCTTCAAGTCACATAACCATTCTTGCTCTCCACTTGAGTTGTTCCTCTCTCATTAACATAAATTCACAGCCCCCTAAGGTTCCTATCTAATCTTTTGAGTTGCTGCTGTGAGATTGCTCCCACAGAGACAGTTCTCAAAAAAGCATAATGCTTAAGGCAGGCAGTTTTTACTAGTTAAGCTAAACTATTGTTTGGTTTTAAGAAGACTTCAGGGGATATTTTCAGTTTAAGGTTTACAAATCATCTCAGGGCTCTTTAATATCAAGTCAGAGAGTATTGGCATCTTAATCACACTTGGTTTTTTTTTTTTTTTTATCCATGGACTTAACCCTGGGAAGTGGGAGTTCTCGTTCTTTTTAAGAGAAATATACTAGTGGCCTAGTGGTTAAGTGCTACATCTGCTAACTGAAAGGCTGACAGTTCAAATCTCCCAGGTACTCCTTGGAAACTGTATGAGGCAGTTGTAGTCTGTGCTACACGGTTACTCTGAGTTGGAAATGACTTGACAGCAGAGGGCTTCATATTTTTGGTTTGCACCCTTTGGTGATGGAGCATCATCCTTGAGGACTCGGTTCCTTCTGCTCTCTGTAGTGGATGAAGGGAAGCATCTTACTTACTGTCTGACAGAAATCATCATTTCTGCACTGGGGGAGGGACTGACACCCTCTGTGCAGATCTTTGAGACTTGTCCCAGGAAATAGGGCTGCTGGAATCACTAACTCTCCCTGTATCCAGTTTCTTTCTCATCACTGCTTCACATGGTCACAAAGGACAATGCAACTTTGTTGATACTTAACCTAATTCATAATATAATCCTTGAACTTCCTTCCCAGTTTGCTACCTTATTGTTAGTCAAGTTCCTTTGAACTTTTTGGTTCCTTTTGAAGAAGGAGTATATAAAAATTGGTGAGACAGCTTTTTGCCCTATCTGCTCTCTGACCCTTCTAAGATGCTCTCTTGGTATCTTCCACTGTTCTATTCTCACCCCAGATCTTATATACCATTCATGTTGGCATGGAAGAGGTAATACTGCCCCACTCCACCCACATTTGTATCAACCTAATATTGTGACAGTACAAACATATTACTATATGTGTATTTTAAATATGTTTCAAAATGTTCAAAATTCAGAAGAACATGGAGAATAATATAACTAAGGAATTAAGCTTTTAAATTTGTCTCCAGTAAGGCAATGCCTCCTAGTTAAACAATTTCAGCAGTACAAGCCATAAATGCTCACATATGTGTAAAGCAAAGCAGAAAAAACCTTCATAGTGAAAGAGGTACAGATGCTGGCCTGCTGGGCTCTATTCCCACTCAGATTCCTTGTGCTTAGATTGATTTAGTAAGAGGCAGTTCAAACAAAGACACAAAATAAAAGACCAATTCAGTTCCAACAATTGAACCTTTAGTTCAGGCCATCTCCAGACCACCCTAACTGAAACTCAATGAATGAATAATAAAGTACACAAGTCTAAGTGTCATAGATTGAATTGTGTCCCCCCAAAATACGTGTCAACATGGTTAGGACATGATTCCCAGTGTTATGTGATCATCCTCCACTTTGAGATCATAATTTTATGATAAAGAGGATTAGGGTGAGAGTCCAAGATCCTTACTAAAGTCACGTCCTTAATTCAATGTAAAGGCAGTTTCCCTGGGGTGTGGCCCACACCACCTTTTGTCTTACAAGAAATAAAAGAAAAGGGAAGTGAGCAGAGAATGGGCAGAACTTATACCACCAAAGAGCACCAGGAGAAGAATGTGTCCTTTAAACCTGGGGTTCCTGTGAGGGAAAGCTCTTAGTCCAGGGAAAGATTGATGACAAGAACTTTCCTCCAAAGCTTCCCCTGGAACTAACACCCTGGATTTGGATTTCTAGCCTACTGGACTGTGAAAGCACAGACTTCTGTTTGTGAAAGCCATCCGCTTGTGGTATTTCTGTTATGACCCATTGCCACTGACTCGATTCTGACTCCTAGTGATCGTAGAGGAAACAGCAGAACTACCCTATAGAGTTTCCAGGGAGTGCCTGGAGGATTCAAACTGCTGACCTTCTGGCTAGCAACTATAGCACTTAATCACTATGGCACCAGGGTTTCCAATTCCTGTTATAGTAGCATTAGATAACTAAGACACTGGATAAGGCAATGTACCTTACAGATAAAAGCATAGCTTTAGATTGATGCCCCCTAAAATTAATTTTGCTCAAGACCATTCAAAAGTAACTGCAACAGTCCATTGACAAGAAACCACCAGAAACTCAAGCTGGATTCAGAAGAGGATGTGGAACCAGGGGATATCATTGCTGATGTCAGATGGATCTTGGCTGAAAGCAGAGAATACCAGAAAGGTGTTTACTTCTGTTTCATCGACTATGCAAATGCATTTGACTGTGTGGATCATAATAAATTATGGATAACAGTGCAGAGAATGGGCATTCCAGAACACTGAATTGCACTCTTAAGGAATCTGTACATGGATCAAGGGGCAGTAGTGCAAACAGAACAAGGGGACACTGCATGGTTTAAAGTTAGCAAAGGTGTGCATCAGGGCTATATCCTTTCACCATAACTTTTCAATTTGTATGCTGAGCAAATAATCTGAGAAGCTGGATTATATGAAGAAGAATGAGGCATCAGGATTAGAGGACAACTCATTAACAATCTGCATTATACAGATGACACCGTCACACTTGCTGAAAGTGAAGATTTGAAATGCTTATCGATGAAGATCGAAGACTGTTGCCTTCAGCATGTATTGTACCTCAATATGAAGAAAACAAAAGCCTTACACAACTGGACCAGTAAACAATGTCATCCTAAGGACTGAGGTTGTAAAAGATTTCATCTTACTTGGGTCCACGATCAACACCCATGGAAGCAGTAGTTGAAACAATCAAAAGACACATAGCATTGGGAAAATCTGTTGCAAAGGATTCCTTTAAAGTATTGAAAAGTAAACATGTCACCTTGAAGACTAAACTGCACCTGACCCTGGACGTAGAATTTTTAATCACATCATATGCATGCAAAAGTTGGACAATGAACAAAGAAGACAGAAGAAGAACTGATGCTTTTGAATTGTGGTGTTGAAGAAGAATATCGCATGTACCATGAACTACCTAAAGAACAAACAGATCTGTTCTAGAAGAAGTACAACCAGAGTGCTCCTTGGAAGCAAAGATGTCAAGACTGTGTCTTACATGCTTTGGACTTGTTGTCAGGAAAGATCAGCCCCTGGAGAAGGACATCATGCTTGGTAGAATGGAGGGTCACTGAAAAAGAGCAAGGCCTTTGATGAGATGGGTTGACACAGTGGTTGCAACGATGGGCTTAAGCACAGAAACAACTGTGGACATGGCGCAAGACTGGGCAGTGCTTCCTTCCGTTGTGTATAGTTTCACTATGAGTCAGAACCCACTTGATGGCACCTAACAACAACAAAACAACCTGGGAGTCTGATTATACATAGGCCTTAGACTACGTGGCCCGTTGTCTGAGATGACTGTTTATCCCACCATAATGAGAAACTTACGACAGAGTGCAATGCAATTGTAAAGAGTAAGTACAGATCATCTGATTCAAGCTCTGATTCTGCCCTTTACCAACTGAGTGATTTGGGGCAAGTTACTTAAACTCCCAATGTCTCCGTTTCCCCATCTACAACATGAACTTAATGATTACTCTTGTCTCACACAGTTTTTGCCTAAAATAAATAACACAATATATATAGGAGTCCCTGGGTGGTATAAACAGTTAAACATTTGGCTACTAACCAAAAGGTTGGTAGTTTGAATCCACCTAAAGATGCTGCAGAAGGAATGCCTGGCCATCTACTTCCAAAAGATCACATTCATAGAAAAACACTAAGGAGCACAGTTTGACACTCATGAGGTCACCATGATGCAGAACTGACTGAACAGCAACTCTTTTATTTCTTTATTCACTTAGATATATCGAATGCTTAGAAAAGTACCCTATTCATAGAAAGAACTCAAGAAAGATCAGCAATTATTATATTTATGTACATATCTATTGTTATATTTATATATTTATTTGTAGCCCTGGTGGCATAGTGGTTGAGCTTGACTACTAACCAAAATGTCAACAGTTTTTTATTTATTATGTATTATGTATTTTATTAGAAAGATGACATACATTGTCATGGTGTAACGGTTAAGTGCTATGGCTGCTAATGGGAGAAAGTCAGCAGCTCAAATCTGCCAGGTGCTCCTTGGAAACTCGGTGAGGCACTTCTACTCCATCTATAGGGTCACCATGAGTTGGAATCAACTTCATGTGGATTTGTTTTTTTTGGTTTATTATTATTTTCATGGTTATCACTTCTGGATAGGTCACAAGACTCGCCATGTCGATTTTGCTCCATAACAAACAGGACCAGAGTTTGGCTCTTAGTGATGTGGGCTGGGACTTCGTGTTGCCAGGCTTTCTGCCAGGAATGTATTGGGAACTAGGCAGACGTTAGGACCCTGTTAAATGTTCCTGGGTAGTAAACACGCAATGACCTGCTTCCAGACCACGGGTGGTCATCAGTTTAGAGCACACAGAGAACTGATTAAGCCAGAAACAAGCAGAGATTCTCTGAGGATGAAGCCGACAGCCTTACTTGCACACCAGCCCTCTAAGAATGGCAGGGGGCCCCGGAAGACAGGGAAAAAAGGTTGCACACTTTTCTTAGGCAGTAGGAGCCTTTAGTTCAGTCAAATTAGGAAATGGTTTATTACAATGTTACCAGAATCTTCCACAGGCTGCCTGTCTCAGCAAGGATATTACCATTCTCAAAATCCCCTTGTCGCATTTTTTTCATTACAATAAGGCAATTGCTAATTTCTATGCTCTTTCAGGCTGAAGTTCTGCATAATTTTCTCATCCTCTAATTGCTGTTCCCATTCAATCCTGTAAAATAATAGGATGGCTCACTGTGCTGTTGGAATTTGGAAAGTGAAGCAAAATCCTCTGTCGAATTCATTGCACTTCAGCCCTGATTCAGCAGCCGTTTCTTCGGAGTGGCTTCAAAGCGAACTCAGATACACGGCAGCCATCCCTTCTCATCCTTTCCCCCCAGGCTGGTGTGCCCATTTAGTCTCATTTTGGCTAAAGGATGAATCTCAGGGGTGATTCCAGTACAAACAATATCTAGGGGGTTTCTCCAGTGCCTGCCAGACCAGTAAGCCTGGTCTTATTTTGAGAGTTAGAAGTTTGTTCTACATTTTTCTCCAGGTCTGCCCAGGACTCTCAGTTGTGATCCCTGTTAAAACAGCTAGTAGTAGTATCCAGACACATCTAGTTGTGCTGAACTTAGTCTGGTGGAGGCTGTGGGAGTTGTGGACTAATCTTTCCCCTGCATCTTTAATTTTCTTCATTCTCCCTTGCTCCTGAACAAAAGGGACCAGTGGAGTATCTTAGATGGCCACTCAGTAGCTTTTAGGACCCCCATTAACTCACCAAAGTAGAATGTGAACATAATGTTTATAAACTATGCTATGCCAGTTGAACTAGATGTTCCCCAAGATCACAGTTCCCACAACCCTCAGCCCAGTAAATGTGGCCCCCAGGGAACCTGGATGAGTCTATGAAGCTTCCATAAGCTTACCTTGCACATTTTGTGCTGGTTTCCTCATTATTACATACTGTCTCACCTGTCACCAAGGTTACCATGTATCTACTGTCTAGTTAGTGCTTTTCCATCTCCATTCCTACTATCTCATTTCTTCATTCAGCCTTTCATTTCTTTCCCAAACACCACCCGAATGAGAATATGCCCTTTCTTACCCTGGTGACACAGTGTTTAATAGGTGCTCCTATTAAACAGTTTAAACCCACCAGTGGTTCCTTGGAAACTCTATAGGGCAGTTCTCCCCTATCCTATAGAGTTTCTATGAATCGTTGACACTATGGCCATGTATTTGATTTTTTTTGTTGACTATTATGAAGGTTTATTATTCATATCACTAGCATATAAACTGTCTTGGAGGAAGGAGTACAAAGGGGCAGAAGGGAGCTGCTCTTAGTCACTGTGAGTCCTTGTGTTACGCAGATAGCTGACATGCTCAGCTACTAACCAAAAAGTCAGAAGTTCTAGTCCATTGTCATGGATTGAACTGTGTCCCCCTAAACATATTTGTATCAGTTGGACTAGGCCATGATTCCTGGTATTGTGTGATTGATGCTGTAAATCCAGCCTCTATGATATTAATGAGGAACGATGGGAGGCAGTTGCACTGGTGAGGGAGGGCTCAGTGTGTAAGATGATGTTGTACCTTGAGGCAATCTCTAGGAATATAAAGGAAAGGGAAGAAAGCAGAGAGAGTTTGGGACCTCACACCACCAAGACAGCAGTACCAGGAGCAGAGTGCATCCTTTGGAAAGGATCCAGGATCTCTGTATCTCAGAGGCTCCCAGCCAGGGGAAGATTGACAACAACCTTCCTCTAGAACCAGCAGAGAAAGACCTTCCCTGGAGCTGATGTTCTGAATTTGGACTTGCAACCTACTGGATTGTGACAGCATAGAATTTTTCGTTTTAAAGGCATCCATTCACGCTTATTTCGGTTATAGCATAGATGACTAATACATCTATCTACCCAGAGACACCTACCTCAAAGAAGGTCTGGACACTCAGCCATTGAAAACTTTATGGAGTACAGTTCTATTCTGTGACACATGGGGCTGTCATACTCAGATTGACTGGATGTCAACTGGTTTATTCACTGATGTGTTTCAGTACTTAGGGCAGGGCCTGGCACATTGTAAGCAACCGATACATCCTTTTCAATTCTGAATGAATACATCAGGAATGCTCAGTGCATTATATGGATTATCTCAAAGAAATATACAAAAATCCTACAAGGAAATATTATTATCCCCATTTTACAGTTGAGGAAATCGAGGCTTAGTGAAGTTAAGTCACCCAGGATCACATAGCTAGCAAATTTTGCCAGCATCCTCAAACAAGCACTGTGATTCCAGAATCCATCTTCTAAACTACTATGAACACTGAGTCATGCTGCCATTCTCTTGACCACTAGGATCTGCTCTGTGTTTGTTCTCCTTGCCTGTACTGTTGTCTCTCACAGGGTTTATCAGGCTGAATTTAAACTATTTGCTTACATAAATCACAATGGCGTGTCTTCCCATCATGCCTTCTGTCAGGAAACGACCCTCCTACATGACATGAGTAAGAGTCTCTCTGGGACCAGCTCATGAAGGTCATGTCTGAACATACAAGGTCTTCTATGCCATGACTCCTGCTTCTACCACCACTTTTTTGTTTTTGGTGACTGAGTGAAAGTAGTATACAATCCAAGTTAAATTTGCATGCCTGCCTATCTGCAGTTCCCTCTTTCCTTGCCCAGTGACAGCAACCCCTTCCTTTCCATTCTATACATGTCATATCTGGCTAAGAATCTCCTGTTCCCTCCTCTCCACCCTCTGCTCTGTGTTCTGGTAAGAGGCCAGTAGGATGGATCCCGTAGATACATAGAACCATAAAGTGGACACACCATATGGTCACCCTATGTTCCCAAGCCAATCTGTTCCTGTTCAAAGAGTTGACCTCAGTAATGAATAATTTGATCTGGATCAGCAGCAAATCTAGGGGGTCATGCTCCCAGGGGAAGTCCCAGGGCATCAGACCATCAATTGTGATCTTTTAGTGGAGTTTCTGAGGTGTACCCCTCTTATTATTTGTGTTGCTAACGGAACCCAACATTGTGTGCCCCATCATGGCTGTCCTTGGTGGTGGCCGGGCACCCTCTGGTTCTTCTGATCATATGTTGGTACAGTCACTCATATATGTGGGTCCTTCTGTCCTCTGGGCTCTTTTTCTCTTATGTCTTTGATGACCTTGGTGATCATCTCATTCAGCTGAGATGGGATCATTTGATGTACTTCAGATGGCAGCTTGCTAGCTTTTAAGACCCCAGATGCCATTCATCAACACGGGGTGCAGAAGACTCTCTCAGCAATAGACTAGTTGTGCCAATTGGCCTTGATGTTACTTGACAGCATGGTCCCTGGACCGCCACCCCTGCTACTCTATCCTTGCAATATCAGGCTAGGAATAGAAGAGTTTTCAGTTTATGCTGAAGTCTAGTTAAGTAAGATGATCATCTTTCTGGTGTGTGCTGCCACTCCTTTCACCAAAACTAATTTCTATCAGTTATCTAATCTATATGCATCCCTTTCCCTTCCTTCCTCCCCTCCCTTGTAGCCATCAAAGAGTCCTTTCTTCTATATAGTTTCTAAGTCTTTATAGTAAATGTCTCATACAGTATTTGACCTTGTATTGCTGACTGATTTCACTCAACACAATGTCTTCCAGTTGAAACTAGGTTATGAAACGCTTTCTGAAACCATCATTGTTCTTACCATTGCATAGTGTTCCACTGAGTATATGTACCATAGTTTGCTTATCCATTCATCTATTGTTGGGCATCTGGGTTGGTTCTATCTTTTTGCAACTGTGGACTGCGCTACAATAAACATTCGTGTGCAAGTATCTGTTTGTGTGACTGACCTTAATTCTGTAGAATATACTTGAAGCAGTGGGATTACTGGATCAAATGGTATATTTATTTCCAGCCTTTTAAGGAAGCACCAGACTGCTTTTCAAAGAGGTTGTACCACTTTGCAACCCCGCCAGCAGTGTAGGAGAGTTTCAATTTCTCCACAGCCTCTCCAGCCTTTGTTGTTTTGTGGGTTGTTTTTTTTTTTTTTTGGATTATGGCCAATTTTGTTGGAGTAAGATGATATCTCATTGTAGTTTTGATTTGGATTTCTTTAACAGCTAGTGATCATGAATGTTTCTTCATGTGTCTTTTGGCTGCCTGCATGCCTTGTTTAGTGAAATGTCTGCCCATCTCCTTTGCCCATCGCTTAATTGCATTATTTACCTTTTTCTTGTTGATATTTTGCAGAACCTTGTAGATTATGGAGATCAGGCATCGATCTGACATGTAGTTGCCTAATATTTTTTCCCATTCTGTAGGTGGTCTTCTAACTCTTTTGATAAAGTCTTCGGATGACCAAAAGTGCTTGATTCTTAGTAGTTCCAATTTTCAATTTTCTGTTGATCAAACTTTACTAGATTTTGAAGTCTGTTTAAATTGTGTATCAATCCTTCCATTGTTGATCCTATTTTTTCTTGCATAATCTTTATCATTTTAGGTTTGATATTTATGTCTTTTATTCCGTTTGAGTTGGTTTTTGTGTAAAGTGTGAAGTATGGGTCTTGATTCAATTTTTTGCAGATGGGTAACCAATTTTGCCAACACCATCTGTTAAAGAGACTGTTTTTACCCCAGTTTAGAGTCTTAGGGCCTTTGTCAAATATCAACTGTTCACAGGAGGATGGTGGCATCTCTGGGGCCACAACTCTGTTCCATTGGTCTATATGCCTCTTTTTGTTCCAGTATCAGGCTGTTTTGACCACTATGGCAGTGTAATAAGTTCTAAAATTGTATAGTGAGAGGCCTCCCTTATTGTTCTTCTTATTCAATAGTGTTTTGCTTATCCAGGTTTCTTTTCCTTTCCAAACAATGTTGGTGATTTGTTTCTCCATCTCATTAAAAAATGTCACTGGAATTTGTATTGGCATTGCATTGTATATGCAGATCACTTTGGATAACACAGACATTTTCACAATATTAGCCTTTCTATCCATGAGCAGTGTAGGTTTCTCCATTTATGTAAGTCTTTCTTAGTTTCTAGCAGTAAAGTCTTGTAGTTCTCTTTATATAGGTCTCTTATTTCTCTAGTTAGATTTCTACCACCACTTTGACTGCACAGGACACTCTGCTCCAGCCTTGTCTACCACTAACAATGTCAAGCGTGGGCCACGCTGTTGAGCTATCTGGCCTGGCCAAAAAAAGCTATGTGGCATTTTTCAGGCATGAGCACTGGTAATAACAAAGGCTGGGCCTGGCAGGCCTCAGGGGGAAGCTGTCTGCCCCAACAAGTCTTGGTGCACAGCCAGGGGATAGCAGTCTCTTAGGGGAGTTAGTCAAGGATGCAGGCCCTTCTCTATTGGAGAACTTTGACAGAGGCCTCCCTCTAGCATCTCTACTGAAACTTCCTTATTGGAAGAGAGGGAAACTTGAAGACAATTTTCTACACTCTGACTCAGTACTTTTCCACTCCTAGCCCTTCCCCCTCTTTATTTCTATAGCTCAGGGTCCATCAAACTGCTGGATCTTTATGTTTGTGGCTTCCCTGAAAATGAGAAGATCCCCACATCTGTATTGATCCATCCACCTGATCCTTGTTACTGAGGAAATAGTGAATGGAGAGAACTGGTGGCCTCTCTGGTTTAACCTCTTACTTATACTATCTCAGAAAGTAACTGAAGGCTGGCCTCATTTCTTTTTGGCTCTTTATATTATTCAACTACTTGAACACCTGGTGGATCAGCTCAGCTCAGGCTTGCCCAGCTCAGCTCAGCTCCTAGAGAGATACAACTTTTAAATTTTACTGAACTTTCAAGAATGATATTTCAAGAAGTATAGTACCAACACTCACAGCCTCATCCTTGGGATTTCTCATCCAATTTTCTCTTTACCTCATTCCTGACCCTCTTTCTTATGTCAAGGTGAGTTTATTACCTCCTCCACCCACCCCTAAATCAGGAAGAGAAAGAAGGAGAGGAAGAATATTTGCCTTACCCAGTGCTTGAGGCTGCCATCCAAATCATTTTTTTTGTGCAGGATTAATCTGTTTCTAGTATATAGGGTTGTGTAAGATTGAAACTGACTTGATGGCAACAGGTTTGATTTAGTTTGGTTTAGCATGATGGATCATGCATGTTTTCATTCCCTCTGAGACAGGGAACCTAGAGGCCTCTGTAAATAGCTTTCCAGTAAACAGTGTGACTGAAACCACAAACAGAGGAAAAAAGATCCAATGATTAATCACATCTTGAAACACTGAGATAAGTTACCCAAATGACTGTGTGAATTTCCTCAGAACTGTTTTTCAAAAGGAACCAAGTGAAACCAACTTGGGGGACATACGCAGAAAATCCAACTTGGACTGCTGTATGTCTTCCCAATGGGGATATAAGAGCGCCACATTCAAGACCAAGGAATTGAACACAGGAACAAGAAGCTGTGCAAGCGTGACACCCCATAATCAGTCCTGCTACCCGTCCCAGAAGACCATGTGGCGGTTGAAGTCTGTGTGTACAAGAAATAAAGGAATAAGCAGCCACCTGCCATCTACAAAAGGAAATTCTTCAGATCCCCATTGCCGATTTGTTGTACCCTGCTATACCCTGGGGCACAGACATGCTATAAAAGCTGCTTTCTCAGTGAGACAGCCTGCAAGAGTGCTAAACACTTTGCTGCCACCCATCTCAAAGTGCTTTCATTTTCCAATCAAGATTTCTCTAACAGGCCAGCCACGTCTCCTCAAGTAATTCTTTCCTGCAGGTCTGGCAAGGACCCTTGAGAGTCTTCAAAGACTCTCTGTAACACCTCTAGGAGAAATGCCATCACCAGTCTGAGCCTAATGGCCTCTATTAATTTCCTAGGCCCCTGCAACAAAATACCACAAACTAGACAAGTTGGAACAACTGAAATTTATTGTCTCACAGTTCTGGAGGCTAGAAGTGCAAAATCAAGGTGTCAGTAAAGCTGGTTCCTTCTACAGGGCTCTCGGGAAGCATCTGTTTCAGCATCTTTCCTAGCTCCTGGAGGTTTTGCTCAATCCCTGGAAGTTCTTAGTTTGTAGATGCACCATCTAATTTCTCACACTTTACGTGGTATTCTGTCTCCATTCCTCATACCTTACATGGCATTTTTTCTTTGTGTGTAATATTCTCTCTTATTAGGGCACAGATCATATTGGTTAAGGTCAACTCTACTCTGGTATAGCTGCATGTTAACTAATTACATCTGCAATTTGCTGTTTCAAAATAAGGTAACATTCAGAGGTACCGGGGACTAGGACGTCAACTCGTTTTTAAGAAACACAAATTAATCCAGAATACAGCTTCAGCTTAAAATCATACAAGAGACCACAACGGAGGGTGGGGCCCAGATGGTGGAGTAGACAGATGCTTCCCATCACCCTTCTAATGAGAATGTTCCAAAAGAACACAGTCATCTAGTACATATGACCTCCTAGCAGCCCTGAACATCAAAGGAAAAGTTGAGAAATTGGACTAAGCAAAGGGGAATGGAGAATAGTACCAGCAGCACATAGGATTTCATAGACCTGATCGGTCAGAAAGCAACCACAGAAACTGTTTGATGGGTCCACCATGGATGTTGGTGGGTGTTCCTCTCAGTAGAGATGTCTGTCTGGAGAGTCCACTGGCATCTCTGGAGCCAATGACCAAAAGATAAGTTTCTTCATGTAAGCTACCACGGGCAGATCTATATCTTTCCTTTGATATAGGCTTACATATCTCCCTTCTCCTGGCACTCTCCCCTCCCTTCTCTGAACTACACCTGGTATGTGAGTCTGGTGCTATTAACTGAGCCAGAAGTAGGGTGCTTCAAGCCCACCCTGAGTCATTCTCCTCTCCCTTCTCTGCACTGCACTTGGCTCTGGAGTGTGATGCCATTTACTGAGCCAGGAGTAGGACTCCTTAAGCTTGCCCTGAGCCATTCCATGAGAATTGGACGGGGAACAGTTTAATATACTTGGGGAAGGGGGAAATTTTTTTTCTGTTGACTCCCTGATAGCAGAAAATCAGGGCAGAAATTGCTCCTTCACCTAGATTCAGACATAAGTGGATATGCCAACCTCGCAGACACTCAGGGAAAGTGTTAGCCCCCTGCCTTTCCCAGTGGGTGCAACCAGACTCCTGTGCCTATAGAATCACCTTGCTCATCTAGGACAATAGGTGAAAGCCTTCACCACACACTTGGTGACTGACCACCTGGATGTCTGAGCTGAATCTATATAAGAAAAGTAAACAAGAAGCTAGAACACAGTAGGAAAACATAAAATAAATAACCACAATTTACTAATGGCTTGGAAATAACAGTCCATATCAAAACATTTAAAGGAGCAGACCATGATTTCCTCAGAAAGCTCACAGAGGAAGAGAACTTCCTGGAATTATCAGAGTTAGAATACAAAAAATTTAATATGTAGAATTCAAGAGATGCAAAATGTGTCAGAGCATAATGACAAACTGAACAAACTGCAAGAAAGTATTCAGTGGCAAGAATTAGAAACTCATAAAAATAATAATAAAATGAGAGAATTAGACAACTCATTAGAAAGTCAAAGGAGCAGAACTGAGGCAGTGGAAGCCCAAATTAATGAGACAGGAGATAAAGCATATGACATCAACATATTTGAGGAAAAATCAGATAAAATATTTTTTTAAAGTCCAGAAACACTCAAAATTATGTGGGACTCTGTGAAGAGCAATAATCAAAGACTGATTGGAATACCATAGTAGGGGGGTGGGAAATAACTGAAAATATAGACAGAATTGTCAAAGATTTGCTGACATAAAACTTCCCTGTCATCATTAAATATGAGAAGATACCTATCCAAAAAGCTCATTAAACTCCACAAAAGGTAGATCTGAAAGAAAGACACCAAGGCATATTATAATCAAATTTGTCAAAACTAAAGATAAGAGACACTTTTAAAAATAGCCTACAAAGGAAATATATAAGACTAAGCTCAGACTTCTCAGCAGAAACCACATGGGTAAGAAGGCAATAGGATGACATACACAAATCCTTTATGGAAAATAATTGCCAGCCAACAATTATATACCCAGTAAAATTTTCTCTCAAATGTGATGCCAAAATTAAGACATTGCCAGATAAACAGAATTCTAGGGCATTTGCCAAAACCAAACCAAAATTACAAGAAATACTAAAGGGAGTTCATTGGTTAGAAAACCAATAACATCAAGTAATGACCCAAGACCAGAATATGGAGCACACCAACTGGATATCAACCCAAAGGGAGAAATCACAAAAATAAGTCATAGACAAAACACTGAAAACAGGGAAACAGGGATCTCATTACGTAAACACTATAACAAAAAAGAAGGATCCAAAAGAAAATTTAGTCACGCATCTTTCATATAGACAGAAAGTCAAGATGATATAAAGAAATTAAATAACTGTAAGAATTTAGAAAAATCAGTGTAAATACTAAGGTAACCACAAAAGAAACTATCAATTCTGTGTATTGAAATAAACAACAAGGAGAATACAAAGTCTAAGCAAATACAAGAGCACTAACATTGAAAAAGATGAAAATACATAGAGGAAAAACAAAAACAAACAAAACTTAGTGCAGAAAATTACATGGAACACAGAAATTGTCTACAACGCACCAAAAAAGACATCAAATGGACAGTACTAAGCTCATATCTAACAATAATCACGCTGAACGTAAATGGACTAAAATGCACCAATAAAGAGATTGAGAGTGGTAGACTGGATAAAAAACATGACCCGTCTGCATGTTGCCTACAGGAGACACACCTTAAACTCAAAGACATGAACAAACTACAACTCAAAGGATAGAAAGAAATATACACGAAGCTAACAACATTCAAAAAGCAGCAGAAGTAGAAATAGTAATCTCTGATACCAAAGACTTTAAAGTAAAATCCACCACACTGGAAAAGGAAAGACAGTATATAATAATTAAAGGATCAATACACCAAGAAGACATAATCATATTAAATATCTACACACCCAATGACACAGCTCCAAAATACATAAACACTAACAGCATAGAAAACAGAAATAGAGAGCTCCACAATAATAGTAGGAGACTTCAACACAACACTCTCAGAGAAGAACAGAGCATCCAGAAGAATGCTTAACAAAGACATGGAAGATATAAATGTCATGATTCACCAATTTGACCTCAAAGACATATACAAAATGCTCCACCCAACAGCAGCCAAGTATACTTTCTTTTCCAGTGCACGTGGAATCTTCTCCATAAATGACCACATTATTAGACCACAAAGCAATTCTTAACAAAATTCAAAGTGAAGAAATATTACAAAGCATCTTTTCAGAAAGGGTGAAAAAAAAATCAAATACATGGAAACTGAACAACAGCTTACTCAAAAACAACTGGGCTATAGAAGAGACCAAGGAAGGAATAAATTCATGGAATCAAATGACAATGAAAACACATCCTATCAGGATCTAAAGGACAGAGCAAAAGCAGTGCTCAGAGGTCAATTTATCTCAATAAATGCACAAATCCAATAAGAAAAAAGGGCCCAAGTCAAAGAATTTACAACTCCCACAAGTGGAAAACTATAGATACAGTGCAATCCCAACACAAATTCCAATGGCATTTTTTAATGAGATGGATAAACAAATCACAAGCTTCATATAAAAAGGGAATAAACTTGGATAAGCAAAGTATTACAGCAAAAGAACCTCTCAGGAACCAGAAGAAAGCAACTAATAAATATTAGAGCAAAACTAAATGAGTTACAGTACAGAAAAGCGACTGAAAGAGTTAAGAAGACCAAAAGCTGCTTTTTTTAAAAAAAAAAAGATCAATAAAATTGATAAACCATTGGCAAAACTAACAAAAGAAAAAGAGGAGAAGCAACAAATAACTCAAATATGAAATGAGATGGGTTGTATCACAGCAGACTCAACTGAAATTAAAAGAATCATAACAGAAGACTAGAAAAAATTGTACTCTAGTAAATTCAAAAACCTAGAGGGAATGGATAAATTTTTAGAAACACATCATTTACCAAAACACAAAGAGAAGAATAACTAAATAAAACTATCACAAAATAAGAGATTTAAATGGTAATTTTAAAAACTCCCAACTGAAGAAAAGCCCTGGCTCTGACAGCTTCACTGGAGAACTGGACCAAACTTTCAGAGAAGAGTTAACACCACAATTACTAAAGGCATTCCAGAGCACAGAGTAGGATGGAATATTCCACGATTAAACCAATATAACCCTGATATCAAAAGCAGCTAAAGACAGCACAAAAAAAGGAAATATCTCTAGTGAATTTAGATGCAAAAATCCTCAAAAAAATTCTACCTGATAGAATTCAAAAATGTATCAAAAAAAAAAAATTAACCATCACCAACTGGGATTTATACTAGGGGTGGAAAATTGTTTAACATTAGAAAAACAATTAATATACTCAACCACATAAGTAAAAGACAAGAACCACTTGATTTTATCAATTGATAAAGAAAAGGCATTTGAGAAATTTCAACACCCATTCAAGTTAAAAACGCTCAGCAAAATAGGAATAGAGAAGGAAATTCCACAACATAATAAAGGGAATTTATGGAAAGCCAACAGCCAACATCATACTAAATGGAGAGAGTTAGAAAGCATTCTCCTTGAGAACAGAAACCAGAGAATGATGCCCTTTGTCACCACTCTTATTCAACACTGTACTAAATGTTCAGCCAGAGCAATTAGACAAGATAAGGAAATAAGAGGCACTCTAATGGATAAGGAAAAAGTATCTCCTAGATAACATAACCTTAGAAAACCTTAAAGAATCTACACACACACACACAAAACCTCCTGGAACTAACAGACGTTTCATGATACAAGATATACGTGAATAAATCAGTTGGATTCCTTTACACCAACAAACAGACCATCAGAGGAAATCAACAAATTATTACCATTTACAATTGCCACTAAGAAGATAAAATACCTAGAAATAAATCTAACCAGAGATGTAAAACATTCATAAAGAAAATTATAAGACTCTACTGCAAGAAATCAAAAGAGACTTACATTAAGTAGAGAAAGCTGCCTTGCTCATGGATAGGAAGACTTACCATTGTGTAAATGTTAACAACAACAACAAAAAACTATAGATACAGCGCAATCCCAGTACAAATTCCAATGGCATTTTTTAATGAGATGGATAAACAAATCACCCGCTTCATACAAAAAGGGAATAAATCTTGGATAAGTAAAGTATTACTGAAAAAGAACAAAGTGGGAGGTCTCACACTATCTGACTTTAGAAACTATTACACTGCTGTGGTAGTTAAAACAGCTTGGTACTGGCACAAAAAGAGATATATAGATCAATCGTATGGAATTGAAAATCCAGATGTAACATCATTCACCTGAGAGCAGCTGATATTTGACAAAGGTCCAAAGGCCATGAGCTGAGGAAAAGACAGTCTCTTTAACAAATGGTGTTGACATAACTGGATATCCATCAGCAAAAAAATGAAACAAGATCCATATCACACACCCCATGCACAAAAACTAACTCAAAATGGATCAAAGACCTAAATATAAAATCTAAAATAATAAAGATCACAGAAGAAAACATAGGGACAACACAGGGAGCCCCAATATATGACATAAATTACAAAATATTACTAACAAAGGACACACATCAGAAGAGAAAATAGATAAATGGAAACTTCTAAAAATCAAATACTTATGCCCATCTAAAGACTTAACCAAAAGAGCAAAGAGACAACCTACGGACATGGAAAGAATTTTTGGTTGCCACAAATCTGATCAGCATCTAATCTCCATAATCTACAAGGTAGCGCAAAACATCAACAAGAAAAAGACAAATAACCCAATTAAAAAGTAGGTAAAGGATATGAACAGGCACTTCACCAAAGAAGACATCCAGAACACTAACAGATACATGAGAAAATGCCCACGATCATTAGTCATTAGAGAAATTGAAGTCAAAACTGCAATGAGATATCATCTCACCCCAATAAGGCTAGCATTAACCCCAAAACCACAAAATAATAAATGTCAGAGAGGTTGTGGAGAGACTGGAACTCTTCTACACTGCTGGTAGGAATGCAAAATGGTACAACCACTTTGAAACTTGATTTAATGCTTTCTTAAAAAGCTAGAAATAGAAATACCATATGATCCAGCAATCTCACTTCTTAGAATATAACCTAGAAAAATAAGGGCTGTCACACAGATATATGAACATGAATGTTTATTGCAGCACTGTGCACAATATCAAAAAGATGGAATCAGCCTAGGCGCCCACTGACAGGTGAACAAATAAACAAACTATGGTACAGTCACACAATGGAATATTATGCATTGATAAAGAGCAATCATGATTTTAGGAAACATCTCAAAGCATGGAGTCATCTGGAAGACATTATGCTGAGTGACAGTCATTTACGGGACAAATAGTTTATGAGATCACTATTACAAAGATTCAAGGAAAGGTTTAAGCATGGCAGAAAATAATCTTTGACGGTTGCAAGCGTGGGGATGGAGGGAGATTGGTATTCAAGATTAGATAGTAGATAGGAAGTGGATTAGGTAAAGGGAATGATAGTGTACAGTAGAAGGGAGGTTAGCACAACTGGATGACACCATGAGCTAAGAGGTTTTCTAAATACACCCCTACATTTTGAAGAATAGAGTAGCAGGGACAGGGGTCTGGGGACCATGGTTTCAGGTGACATCTAGGTTAACTGGCATAACTATGTGTTTTTTTTTTTTTTAAGAAAATGTTCTGTATACCACTTTCATGAGTGGTGTCTGGGTTCTTAAAAGCTAGCAAGTGGCCATCTAAGTAGCATTGATTGATTCCAATCCACCTGGAGTAGACAGAATGTGGACATCAAAGACATGAGGAAAATATGAGTCCAGCAGACAGAAGGTGCCAGATGATCCAGAGACTACATCAGCGTTAGAGCAGAAAAACCAGATGGTGCCCCGCCACCACCAATGACTGCCCTGACGGGGAACACAATATAAAGTCCTTAATGCAGCAGGGAGAAAAACTGGTGAGCAGGCCTAGAACTCTGTTGAAAGACAAGGCTTGATTGTCTGTCAGACTGGGGGGTTCCCTAAGGACATGACCCCCAGACTCTCTGTTAGTTGAGAGCTAAAACTAGTACTGAAGCCAGTTCTTCAGACAAAGAGCATACTGGATGATAAGACATAAGAGTGACCTGGCAAAGCATACGCTTGTTGGCTTAAATACATATATAAAGCTGTCTGAACAGCTTTTGTCTAGAGGCAGTATGAGTGGGTGGAGGGGTGAGGAGTTGGTTAAATGCATGCAGGAAGCAGGCAGTGAGAGCAGTTACAGTTGCATAGTGGTGTGGGTACAGAGTTTCAGATGGCAAATTGATTTGGAATGTAAACTTTTATTTAAAGCAAAGCAAAATGTGTACATACATATATACATATTAAAAAAAAAAAAAAAGACCAGCATTGATACATCAGAGAGTTTGGCCTATTTGGTCTCAAGAAGAACCTATGAGATCTGTCCCTAGTCCAGGCAGAGCCACTTGAATCTAAGACCATCTCCCTTGTAGCCCACTCCCCACCCCAGCCTGAAACTTCTCATTGTCCATGTAACTCTTTCACCAAACTAAAAACAAAGCCGGTTGCCATCAAGTCAACTCCAACTCACAGTGACCCTATAGGACGAAGCAGCACTGCCCCATAAGGTTTCCAAGGACAGACTGGTGGATCTGAACTGTCAACCTTTGGGTTAGCAGCGGAGCTCTTAACCAGAGCCCTGAGTCTCTCACAGCAGTTAAGTCTATTGAGAACAGGTCTGTAACTTTGTCACTCATCTCCTCTGTGCTTAGCTCACAGCTGTCTGTAGATGATGCTGTGCTGAATTGAGTCCCACTCCCTGTATCCTGCCTCTGATGTCACCTTACCTCAGAGCCCTTGAGAAACTAACTTTCTGCAGCAGACACCTGCAGACTTGAGCAGCCTGGGGCCAGAGGAATCAATCTGAACATTTCAATCCCCGGACAGAAAAGAGTTTTTGTTGTTGTTTGGCTTTTAATGTTACCCTAGGGGTAGGTGCCAGGTGTTTTACTGGGGTTCTGGACACTAGGTATAGCATAAGAGGCAGAAAAAACAGGTTTCATAGAGCTCAGTTTTAATGTGCATTTCCTGGTCTGTGTTGACAAGACAAATAATGGCCCTCGGACACTATTAGCTCTGATGAGATGCAAGCAAACAGACAGGCTCAGCCCGAAACTTGGAGTTCGCAGCTAGTTAGTTCATTCTGGGCCACTCAGAGATCTGCTCTGTTTTATGCAAAGGGGAGAGGCTGGTATGATCAGCAACCCTACACTGTGTGTAATTTCTTCAATCTATTTAGCATACATAAACTCCATCCAAAGAAATTACAAAGGAGAGTGGGTAAGGAATTTGCCCTTGGCAGGAAAATTGTTGTTTAGAAAGTTAATTATGGGGATGTGACCAAATGATAATTTTCTAGATGTATATATTTATATGAACTTCCATTGCCTCTACGGTCACTAGAGGGCATCTGGGTACTGACCAAAAACCAAAAACCAAACCCACTGCTGTCAAGTCAATTCCAACTCATAGAGAACCTATAGGACAGAGTAGAACTGACCTACAGAGTTTCCAAGGAGCACTTGGTGGATTCTAGCTGCTGACCTTTTGGTTAGCAACTGTAGCACTTAATCTCTAACATCATCAGGGTTTCTCCTGACAGTCTGTATTATTTACATGCTGCTAATCCTGGTGGTAACTAAATGACTATTTAAGGCCTGTGACTTTAGCACGTCACCGGTAAGTCACCTACCTGTCTTGGCTCTTAAGGATACAATTGGAAAAGGCCAATAACCACAAATATGCATACCCATTGCCACTGAGTTCTACAGGACTGAGTAGAACTGTCCCATAGGGCTACTAGTGCTGTAATATTAATGGGAGAAGATTGCTATATCTTCCTCTCACAGAGTAGTTAATAGGTTCAAATGACTGATCTTTTGGTTAGCAGCCAAGTGCTTAACCACTGCACCACCAGGGCTTCTCATAAACACGCATACTATATAACTAATAAATAACCCCCAAAAGACAGGCAACAATGGCTCCGTATCTTATCAAATTTGTCATTTTCTGCATCTCTGACCAGAAGACTCCACACAACCAGATTTGGATGGATTGTTGTTCCATGCTGTCGAGTTGATTCTGACTCATAGTGATCCCATGTGACAGGGTAGAACTGTCCCAAAGGGTTTTCTAGACCCCCTAAGTGGTGGCCGCATAACCACTGTATGACGAGGGCCCTTCCTGGTTGGACTTGTCACCCAATTTTTTGCGGCTGCTTTTGCATACAAATAATACAGTCTTCACTTAGGTTTCTGAAATCTGAGTCAAGCAGAGGGCTGTGATAACTAGCTGTCCGTGGGCCCTGGCTTGACCACAGATGAGGGGCTTGTATCCCGTACCCAGACCAGGGGCTGGCCTTCAAAGAGTGTCTATGTCTAAGAAAATATCCATCACTGGCACTTATTTTTTGGGAACTGGGTTAAAGCTGAATTAGGAAAAGAATGTCCAGGCGTTCCCTGGAGAGGAATGAAAATGCAAACATGAGAGGAAGTCACGAGGTGATTAAGGACACACCTGTGAGGAAAGACGGGCCTGATCAGGATATTTCCTATTTATTGAGTCTTCTTGTTTGCCAGGACATATCTCACGCACTTTAGACCCACCACAACAGCCACGCAACAACACTTGTAAAATAGATATTGCTATCATCTTTTGTAGAGGTCAAAACTGAGATGCATATCAATTAAATGACTTGCTCAAGACCGTACAGCAGGTAAGCAAGCTAAATCAAAAATGTCTGTCCACTGCTTTCCTTGGAATAAAATAATTGCTATTGGTTTTTCCTTAGTCATCAAGAAAGAAAGTAGGGCTAGATGGAAACTTCTAGATAGTCTTCTCTTTGTTCTTCCAGGTCCATCCTTTGCGTCCGTTTATCACTTGGCCCTGTGCCCCGGAGTTTGACCTCTATGTGGTACTCTAACGGACTCCCTCGCCTGCTGTAATCTGGTTGGTTCAGCCAGTGAAAGTCACCAGCAGGGGATCAAAAGACAGGAAGACACTGTGTGGGGACTTCTTTTCTTGTCTCCTTCTCTGCTGTTGCTGCAGGCTGGACGTGCCCCTGACCACACGCCCTGTCTCTGTCAGGCAGCCCTCTCCTCACAGCCTCTCTCCAGGGACCCACAACATTCACAGCCGCTCTTAGTCCTGAAGCACAGCGCCAGCTCTTGTTTTTAATTTAAACATTGTCCACAACTTTGCAAACAGTTCCTTTATCAAATCCCCTTACCTTAGCCAGCTTGTGTGTTCCACTTCTTTCCTGCTGGGACACTGAAAGGTAGAGGGAACCCGGCAAGCTTGGCACAGAAAAGTGGAAGGTGACAGTGAAGTGGGCGGGTAAGAAGATTTCGAATAGTACTGTACAGATGGGGGTCCTTCGCAACTGAACAGGGGTCCAACTGAACAGTGTTGCAGACCCCTTGCAGTACCTGGCAAGGATCTGAAGCAGAACTAATCTGCCTGGCTTCTGGGCATATAAAGTCTGAGAAGAAAAATAGAACAATATCTTACTAAAAGACTGGCCAGGACAAGAAAAGGAGATGAAGTCCTGGATGCCTAGGAGCCCCTAGTCTAGCAGAGGAGGCAGATGTGAAAGGCAACCTGTGCTTAGAAGCTGGAAGGTGCCCTGAAAGCTGTGGGACTTGGGTAGGCTTCAAGTCATGGTGCTTTCTGTCCTATAGTCACGTCTCTGTCCAGGTAGATACCTGGATTCTGTCTTCCTTAGTCAGTAAGGTCTACGTTTTGGAGTCTGGCTGGAGAGAAGACAAATGCCCACCACATTTTAATGGTGTCTCCAGTTGGCTTGATGGTGAAATTAGGGTAGTATTAGAAACTGCTTTTATTAGGCACTTGGGAATTTCTTAATCCTGCTTTGTCAGTCACCTTCTGTCCTTTGAGGTCAGGGGCTGTGGGTGGTGGGCAAGGGGGATAACAAAATAGTTGCCATGGGGTTGGTTCTATTTCATAGTGACTCCATGTGTGTCAGTGCAGAACTGTGTTTCATACGTTTTCCATGACTGATTTTTTGGAAGCAAATTACCAGGACTTTCTTCCAAAGCATCTCAGGGTGTATTTGAACCTGAAGCATTATGGTTAGCAGCAAGGCTTGTTAACTGTTGGCATTACCCAGGGAAATATTTGACAAAACAACAAACAACATGTTAGCGGTGACTTTTGCCTCAAACTTCAGAGCAGAGAATGCTAGTAAACTGGTGTCATGGATTGAACTGTGTCCCCCCCAAAATATGTGTAGCCACATGGCTGGACCATGAGTCCCTGTATTCTATGATTGTCCTCCATTCTGTGATTTTCCTGTGCTGTATGTTAAAGGATTAGGGCGGGACTGTAAATCCCTTCATAGGATCACCGATCACCTCCTTGCTCCACAGTAAAGGGAGTTTCCCTGGGATATGGCTTGTAGCCCTGTTTGAACCACCAACTTTTCAGCCACTGGTCAACTACTCAGCAATTTGTGCTACCCAGTGCTCTACCAAATGTTTAATTCATAGCAGTTCTACCCACAGTGAACTAGAATCTACATTAATTACAAGTCTTCTCTGTTGGGAAGACTGAAGAGGGAAGGATGAAAATAAGAAGGCTTGAGAACGTCTCTCCCTGAATGCCCCTGCCACTCTCCTGTGGCTCAGTAGCTCCTACCAACCAAACCTTCCTGTAAATAACTACTACATCAAACAATACACCCAAAACAAATGACTTGAATGCACTGGAAACTGGAAAGAGAACAAAATCATGTTCTGAATTGGAGACATTTAGAACAAAAAAATGGCACAGTGTGAGGGCCTGAGTTTAGTGTTATTTGTTTACTTGTTTTGCTTTTGCTGAAGGGTAGGCCCCGGAGGGCAGCAAAAATCCCAGCAGAAAAATCTTAATCTTGTTGGTTCGAAAATCAGGGGACTGAGTTTGGGGAAACTAAAGCTGCTGGAAAATGAGAAGTGCAACACAGAAAGGGAAGAACCAGAGGCAGAGGCCAGAATTTTGTATATAAAATCTACCCAAATCTTTAGTGTTGCCCTTAGTCAGAAAGGTACAGTACAGACTCCAGTTAAGCTCTAAGATATTAAGATGTTGGCCAAAAGACCAAGGTAGAAATTTGAGTCCAACCAAGTGAATTTCCTTGGAGGGGCAGAAGAAGGAGGCACTTTTCATAATTCATACTTCCTCCGACATAATATTTTGCAATGTTCAAGATACAATCCAAAATGAGTTCACATGTGAATAACAGGCAATATCTGATCAAACGGCCTACTCCAGGAGAGATGGTTAGGGGCAGTAGTTCTCAAAGTGTGATCTGAGGAGTTCCTAAGACCCTCTTGGGGTCCACAAGATCAAAACTACTTTTATAATACGAGGTCTGACAAGTCCACAAACTTAATTGTTCTAAGCGCTACATACCTCATTGCCTAATATCACTATGGTCACCTTTAAAGTACTCCCCTTGAGAAACTATGTACAGATGCCAGCACCTAGTCTAGTTTTTATACCAATTTTGGAATTCTTTCTAGAATGCCCATTGCGCACAGAGGCACTGTGGCAAGTTTGTTAACTGTGTAGCCCTCTGTGAAGAGTTTTTAGCCAGTGAACAAATAACCATAAAGGAACGCTCTCCCTACTCCTCTGATCTGGCCCCCAGTGATTATTTTCTCTACCAAAAGATAAAGGAAATACTGAAAGGAAAACATTTTGATTACATTCAGGACATCAAGGGTAACACGACGAGAGCTCTAATGGCCATTTCAGAAAAAAGTTGCAAAATCACTTTGAAGCCTGGACTAGCTGCTGATGTTGGTGCACAGCTTCTCAAGGGGAGGACGTTGTGGGTGATGGCAAATATGCGGCACTTTTTCTAGGATGAGTTTGTGAACTTACTTGGCAGTCCTCATAATGCTATTTGCCTTTTTTCTATCATGCTCTCACAAGTGAATAGTTGAGTTTCCCAGAAGTTACATGACATATGGTGTCAAAACAGATTGAATGCAGAAGTAGATATGGAAATCCACTTATCTTCTACTAAGGCAGACATTGAAGAAGTTTGCAAAAATACGATACCATGCCAAATTGAAAGGTTTCTTTTCATTAAAAAGAGTCTATTTTCTAAAAATAAGATAAAATATTTCCACTATATCTTAGTTTTAATTTCTAGTACGATAAATTTTCTTTTTTATTTAACATGACTGAGTGAAAATGTACATTCCCATATAAATTTACATGCCCACCTATATGCAGCTTCCACTGCTCTCCCTGTCCAGTGACAGCACACTATTCCTCTCTGCTCCATACATGTCTCATCCTCCCAACAGTCTCTTTTTTCCCTCCTCTCCACCCACTCTCCTTCCTCCAGCCAGCGTGATATCCTATAGATGTATAGAACCATAAAGTGCAACCAATATATGGTCACTCTGCATTGCCAAGTCCAATCCATTCCTGTCCAAAGAATGGACCTTTGGTATAATTTATGAGTAAGGGCAGAATCAGGGCTGGGGGCCATGCTCTCAGGGGAATCTCGAAACCATTGGACCATCAATTGAGGTCTTTTAGTGGAGATCTCAGGATGCACCCCTTTTTATTCTTGTGTTGCCAGTGAGACTCAACCTAGTGAGCTCCATCGTGGCTATCACTGGTGGTGGCCGGGCACCATCCAGTTCTTCCGGTCCCAAGTCGATGAAGGCACCCACTCTTGTGGGTCTCTCTGTCTTCTAGGTTGTCTTTACTGCATGTCATTTTGGTCCTCAGTAAGCATCCATTCCTGCTGAGCTGGGACCATTTGCTGTGTCCTCGGATGGCAGCTTGACAGCTTTTAAGACCCCAGACGCCACTCACCAATGTGGGGTGCAGAGAGCTCTCTTAGCAAAATGCTAGTTGTGCCAACTGGCCTCGATTTTGCCTAAGAGCATGGTCCCCTGCCCCCTGCCCCAGCTACTCTATCCTTGCAATATTGGGTTAAGATGGAAGGAGTACTCAAGTTATGTTGAAGTCCACTTAAAGTTGTTCTTGTTTCTAATGTGTGCTATCACCGCTTTCTCCCAACCAGATTTCTAGCAACTATCTAAACTAAACCCTCCCCCCCTCCCTCTCTTTCCCTCTCCTCCCTTGCAGCTGTCAGAGTCTTTTCTTCTATACACAAGTCTGTTTTTGAGTTCTTATCGTAGAGGTCTCATGCAGTATTTGTCCCTTTGTCACTGACTACTTTCACTCAACATAATGTCTTCCAGTTGAAACCAAGTTAGGAGATGTTTGTTGGAATCATCGTTATTCTTTATCATTGCATAGTGCTCCATTGAGTATATGTACCATAGTTTACCTATCCATTCTTCCGTTGTTGGGCATTAGTAGGATAAATTTTTATAAAAATTACCTGTATAAACAAAAGCTTTTTTTGGATCCTCTGTAAGTTTTGAGGGTAAGGGGTCATGAGACCAAAAACTTCAAGAATTGATGGTGTAGGACATCGATTTTCAGGCTCTAACCCGCACTGGAATCACCTGAGCAGTTTATTAAAACATCTTGCTGATGCCTACCCGCCTACTTGCGCTGTCCCGCCCCCTCCCCAGAGTTTCCGATTGAGTACGTCTGAGAGGGGGAGGGGCAGGCTAAGCGCCATTTCATTCTCCTAAGTTTCTCAGCAGATTGTGATGCTGATACTAATGCTGCAGATTCAGGGACCAGACTGGTGTAAGGATGCTGCGGTGTACCAGCTGGATATCCTTTTCAGGAGCAAGGTACTAATTTTCCAGTGGCCCCAAGTGTTGTCTACTTGGTAACAGATGGCTGAGTTCCTCCGCAAGTACTGCCGTAGGCAGAGGGAGCTGCCCTGTCCTCCTGTTATCCTTGCTCTCCAGGAACAGCTGACATCTAATGACTGGTGATATCGGGGTGTGAAGCCTGTCTCCTTCGCCTTAATGTGGTACAACTAAAGAGCCCTGCCAGCACTGCCTGTTGGATCAGCTGAGATCCTTGTTGCGTCTCTATCACAGTCCAACTGCTCTGTCACAGACTGAATTGTGTCCTCTCCAAAGATGTGTCAATTAGTTCATGATTTCAGGATTATGTGGTTGTCTTGCATTTTGTGATTGTAATTTTATGTTAAAGAGGATTAGGGTGGGATTGTAACACCCTTACTAAGGTGGTATATCTGATCCAACGTAAGGGATTTCCCTAGAGTGTACGCAGCCTGCACCATCTTTTATCTTACAAGAGATGAAAGGGAAGCAAGCAGAGGAGGGGCCTCATACCACCAGAAAAGCAGCATTAGGAAGAGAGCACATCCTTGAAACCTGAAATTCCTGCATAAAGAAGTGTCTAGACCAGGGGAAAATCGATAGCAAGGACCTTACTCCGTAACTGACAGGGACAGAAAGCCTTCCCTTAGAGCTGGCCCTCTGAATTTGGACTTCTAGCCTATTAGACTGTGAGAAAATTAATTTCTCTTTGTTAAAGCCATCCACTTGTGGTATTCCTGTTATAGCAGCACTAGATGACTAAGATATCCACTCTAGCTAATTCAGCTTCCCGCCAATTCTTTATAGGTGTTATTCCCAATGGCAGTCTGTAATAAGCTCAACACTCCATTTGGAGTCACTCTGTCCCAGGGAACCTGACCTCTGACAAATCGGGAAGGATGGATCTGTTTTGCAGCCTGGATAGTCCCCAGTCTCTTTGATGGGCAAAGTGGCAGTTCTGATGTCTAGACCATTTTTGCTTTTGTGTGTATGTGGAGAAGTTTAAGGCCCAGACCTACCAAACATCCCCACTGGTGTGTAGCATCCTGGCAGTGTGGTCACGGGCAATGACCAGGCCCAGTCATCCTAACAGTGGTGTCTTGGAGTCAGTTCATAATAGAGTACATAAGCTGATAATTATATTTTCAGGAATTTCTGAAACTGGTTATTAAATGCCAAGCCAAGTGCCGGCAAGTTGGAAACCAAAAGGTCAGCAGTTCAAATGCACCAGCCTCTCCTTGGAAATTCTATGGAGCAGTTCTGTTCTGTCCTATAGGGTCACTATGAGTCAGAATTGTCTTGATGACCATGAGTTTTGTTTTGATTATATTAAAAATTGTTACATAAATTTTAAATTGAGTAAGTTATATTAAAAATAAAAATACTCAAAATGTATCCCTTCCTAATTATTTTGCTGTTTCACTATTATCTGTGCTCCTAAAGCCACGTATGTCTATTGCATCAGATGGTGGAAATACCATATGATGGTGTGAAACTATGCATTTCTTCCTGTATTCAGTGGAGTCACTTTGGTAACTTAAAATCAGACATAATGGGAACATTTATACCCTGCTGATTGTCTAGACTTCAGAAAGTAATGGAAAAAATATCAGTAATGTAGATTAAACTAAAAAGTGCAGTTTCTCTGTTGTCATCACATTGTGAATAACACAAAATTTTGAGAAAATATTTCACAGCATTTGGAAACTTTCATATGATTTAGCAAAGAAGTTGTTCACATCTGTTATGGACTGAGTTGTGTCCCTAAAAATATGTGTTATAAATCCTAACTTCTGCACCTGTGACTATAATCCCATTTGAGAATGGATTTTCTTTGTTATGTTAATGTGCAGGATTAGGGTAAGGTGTATCTGAAGTCTATCTCTTTGGGATACAAAAGAGATTAAACAAGCAAGGGAAAGAGCAGAGATAAAGAAAGACAGATGCCAAGCCACACAAAAATCGAGACTGCTTAGGAGCACAAGCTCAGAGACATTCCTTCAGAGGAAGCATAAAGAAAAAGGCTTCCGCTAGAGCTAGCCAGCATCCTGAAATTGGACTTCTAGCCTCTTAAACTGTGAGAAAATAAACTTCTGTTTGTTAAAGTAACCCACTCATGGTTTTTCTGTTACAGCATCATTAAATAACTAAAATGACAGCATTGATAGGTGAATGAAGTTCTGACGTACATCTTCACTGTTTCATTTTCATCTTGATCGTTAAGGTAAATGAAAATATCAGCTAATATTCATGTTAGAACTGTATTTGTTTGCCAACTGTTATCCTAAGTTGGCTACAGACGCCAAGGTTCAGCAAAAATCCATGAAAGGCTTCTTGAGAATCAGTTGGCTATAAGGAATTTACAATTAGGAACATTGCATATATTATTGAGTATTATATATTATGCTATTAAGAGTTAAGAGTTTGGTTGCTAACTGAAAGGTTGGCTGTTTGAATCCACTGGCTGTTCCTTGGAAACCATACAGGGCAGTTCTGCTTTGTCCTATAGGGTCGCTATGAGTTGTAATTAACTTGACAGCAATGGCTTTGGATTTGGGTGTTTTATATTCACATTTTATATATCACTAAACAAATAAACTGTGGAGTGTGAGCTCTCTCACTCACACGCACACCACACACACACATTAGTGTGTTAAACATTTACCAGTACACCACTTGTCATTTGCCTTCTTGTGAGTACTCTATAGAAAACAGCAAATTCAGGTGTCTAAGAGCTTAAACAACTGCTAAACTCTGTGGGAAAACAGGTAAGAAGAGAATGAGATGCTGTCTTCCACCCCAGCGTAGGAACTGCCCATTTCAGTCCCTAACCCGGGGGGACCGCCACAGCCTCTTCCATTTGCCCTTCACTGATGGCAACTCTCTATTTAACCCACTGGTGTGGCTGGAAATCTGATATTCTTATTTGTCTGGTCTTATTTTTCTAATTCTCCTGATCTTATTGGTTCATATCTTCTTATTCTTGTGGTCCTGTTGACTCATATCTTCTAATACCAACTGTTTGATGAGCTTGGAATAGAGAAGACCACCTGTCCTGCTCTTGAATGGTTCACATCTAACAAAGAGTATAGACACACAGGATCAATAAAACACAGTGACCTATGCACAGATATAAGTAAAAAGAGAAATTCGTAATTATCTATTGGACAGAACCCTTAAGTGTCCGGTGACTCACTGTGTACTAAGGCTACTTCACAGGGGAGGGTATACATTAACAACGTCTTTGCAGGATGGTTGGGACCTGCAAGGTAACCAAGTGTGCCAATTAGGAAGAACACTATGTGTAAAGGCACAGAAGCAGTTCAGGAGATGGCTTTTGATTCTTGGTCATGAGAACTGTGAAGAGCTGCCCATACTCTCCCCAGGTCCCTAAAGAATGCATGTGGTACAATCAACAATAGGTCTGAAGGCATCAGACAGAGGCCAGCTGTCTTATGTGAGAATCACAGCCCTAAGGCCATACTTACAGGCTATTATAATCCTCTGAGCTAATTGGACACTATTCCTATAGTTCTGTGCTCCCACAGCTTTGTATGGTGATTTAGGAGTTTTATGTTTAAATTCATTGGGAGAGGACCCTAGGGAACTGATTTCCTTGAAAATCTTCCAAGGACAAGACTTATCTCATTCCTTACTTGGGATGGTTTGAATATATCTTCTGGGTGGAAAGTGCCGCGAGGGCAGCAGGTGACCTTGCCATCTGACTCTATGGTCATATCCAGAGTTGGTCTACTCACCCTTAGCTTGGAATACTGGTTTGGATGAATTAAAGTCCTAGCAAAGATTCTGGAATCTCTAGCAGCCTATAGTCAAAAACAGATCTATTTCCCATTCAGTGAAAGACGAAGTTGCTTTGGCAATGAAATCAGGAAAAAGCAAGAAGTCCCTCCAGACCTCTGTGTAGCCATAGCTTGCAGCCCATTCTCTGGGACCATCAGGCTTCAGTCAGCTTCTAGGAGCACTGAGGAGGCAGCACAACGTGGTCAAATAAGGACACTCTGTCTTAGCTGTCGCCTCACTGGGGAAGACTGACAGGCTCCCAGTCGGCAGGCCCTTTAAAACGTACCATATCATAATAACTTTCGTCTGCATTTCTGTCTCCCAGATGAGACTGCCAGCTCCTTGAGGGCAAAGACTGGATTTGATTTGTCTCTGGATCCTAAGTGCTGAATGGGAGGAAGGGAAAAAGGGAAGGGAGAGAGGGAGGGGGAGGGGTGGAGGGAGGAAGGAAGGGAGATGACAGGGAGGAAGGTAGGAAAGGAGGGAGGGGGGAAGAGAGGCAGGAAGGGGAGGGGAGGGGAGGCAGCAGGGCAGCCAGGCAGGAAGGAAGGCTAGACGGATGAATGTTCAGTTTTTCCCTAGAAGAACTAATGGTGAAAATTTTTAGTAACTTAAAAGTTAATTCATTAAACACTTAAGTATATGCTACCCATTTTTCAAATTGTTCTTTATGAATGATTGTACTTAATCTTTGTAACAATCTTATGAGACATGTGTAACTAGTATCCCTATTTTATTAATGAGGAAATTCTTATTTAAAAAACAATAATCACTTTCTCAAGTTTACTAATAAGAGGATTATTACAAGATAACTGATGAGGGGAAGATCTGGGATTCACATTCAGGTCTATCTGAATTCAGTCTCATTCTCAAACACAGTTGAGTAAAGGTATTGAGAGAAGGCAGGGGATACATAGGCTACAGTAGGGAATGAGTGCTTCCTGGGGGAAGTAGAATTGTATCTGGTATCTATAGGGAGGCTGTAATCTGGAAAACTGCAAATGGGATGGAAGAATGTTCCAGAAGAGAGGTAAACTGAAGCTTATTGAGATTGTGATGGGTGATGGTCTGAACCAGTTAGTGAGGAAAGAGGGATAGTGTCAACTCAGTCCTCTTCCTTTCCCTGAGTCCTGTCCATTAAAATGAAAAAAAAAAAAAAATCACGATCTTGCCCATTATTTCCTCTCTCAGCCTGCTGGAATCTTGGATGACTTGTCCTAAGGAACAGAGAAAAACAGAAATGCCTCTATCAGTGACAAGCAGATCTGGGGGTTTTCTCCCTGTGAGGTAGCTGCCTGCTCCCTGTGGCTTGGCCAGCCCCGATTGAGGTCTCCACAGGGGCTACCATTGGTATTTTGAGAAGCAAAAAAAATAAGTTGAATCAGAGGCAGATTTGCAAGTAAGTAGGAAGCCACTTAGAACTCTGGCCAAGAAGAACTACAGTCTTTTGTGTTCAATCAGGAAGCATAATGAAAGGGGGCACTTGGAGCAAGTTTCAGGGCAAGTGGAAGCAGCTCCATCAGATTTGAAAATGGGACACACAGTGCTACCCCTCTCAGATTATGAAATCAGAGTACCAAATGGATCATCAGTGCAGATGCTGAAGACTTTGTGAAGGAAGAAGAGAATCACTATTTCCATTTTGCTAGGCAATGTTCCAGGCATTCCATATGTGTCATCTAATTTAATACTTAAAATACTTCAAGGATATAGAGATTGAGAAAGGTTAATTGACTTGCCTAAGCTGTCCAGCTTTTAAGTTGTTGAGTCATGTTTGAAAACTTGTAGCACAAAGCACATGCCAGACTCCAAGTGCTTTGCACTGCAAGTCCCCTTTGGCAAAAGTATTCCATGTATTCTCTTCCTGGGAGGTGAGTTGAGTATAATGAACTCCAGTGAAAATCAGGTATCCCAACTGTTAACCCTATAAGAACACTCTAGATCTCACAAACCGTGGGATATTAGATAGGTTATTACTAGGTATCAGAAGATCTAAGATGTGGTTCCTAGGTATTTTGATATGAGTAAATGAGTGTTCTTCTTAAACTTTGAGCCACTAATTTAAAAAATACATATAATAGTTTTGAACCAATGTTTTCTACAGGGAAAATATTAAATGATGCAGGAGTATCAAAAGAAGATGGAAGGAATACAGAAGGTCATTATGCTACAAAAGAATTGATCAGCTGTTTCAAAAGGTAGCATATGATTATGAAGAAATGGTACTAAAGGAAGAAGTCAAAGCTGCTTTGAAGACATTGGTGAAAAACAAGGCTCTAGGGAGTGATGGAGTATCGATGCGATGCTTCAGCAAGTGGATGCAGTGCTGGAAGTGCTCACTTGTCTGTAGTAAGACATTTGGGGGGCAGCTATCTGGCCAGACGAATGGAAGAGATTCATATTTAACACCTATTCCCAAGAAAGGTGATTCAACCAAATGCAGAAATTTTTGAACAATATCGTCAATACCCTGCACAAGTAAAATTTTGCTAAAGAACATTCAAAAGCAACTGAAACAGTAAAGTGACAAGGAACTGTCAGAAATTCAGGCTGGATTCAGAAGAGGATGTGGAACCAGGGATATCACTGCTGATGTCAGATGGACCATGGATGAAAGCAGAGAATTCCAGAAAGATGTCTACTTGCGTTTTATTGATTAGGCAAAAGCATTCAACTGTGTGGATCATAACAAATTATGGATAACATTGCAGAGAATGGGGATTCCGGAACACTTAATCATGCTCAGGAGGAATTATACATGGATCAAGACATAACTGTTCAAACAATACAAGGGAATATTGCATGGTTTAAAGTCAGGAAAGGTGTGTATCTGAGAGTTGTATCCTTTCACCATACCTGTTTAATCTGTATGCTGGACAAGAAGCTGGACTATACGAAGAAGAACTGGGCCTCAAGATTGGAGGAAAACTCATTAACAATCTGTGATCTACAGATGACACTACCTTGTTGGCTAAACGTGAAGAGAACTTGAAACACTGATGAAGATCAAAGACCACAGCCTTCAGTATGGACTACACCTCAACAGTAAGGAAGCAAAACCCCTCAAAACTGGACCAGTAAGCAACAGCATGATAAACAGAGAAAAGATTGTGGTTGTCAAGGATTTCATTTCTCTTAAATCCACAGTCAACACCCAAGTAAGCAGCAGTCAAGAAATCAAAGGATGCAGTGCACTGTGCAAGTCTGCTGCAAAAGACCTCTTTTGAGTGTTGAAAAGCAAAGATGTCACCTTGCACGCCACAGTGCATCTGACCCAAGCCATGGTGTTTTTAATTGCATCTTATGCATGTGAAATCTGGAAAATGAATAATGAAGATAGAGGAAGAATTGACACCTTTAAACTGTGGTGTTGGAGAAAAATGTTGACTGTACCATGGACTGGCAAAAAAAGGGGTAGGTGTCTCTTGGAAGAAGTACAGCCAGAGTGCTCTTTGGAAGCAAGAATGGAGAGACTGCATCTTATGTACTTTGGACATGTTGTCAGAAGGGATCAATCCCTGGAGAAGGGCACTATGCTTGATAGAGAGTCAGTGCAAAAGAGGAAGACCCCTCAACAAGGTGAATTAACACAGCTGAAACAACAGACTCAAGTACAACAATTGTGAGAATAACAGGGAACTGGGCAGTGTTTTGTTCTGTTGTGTATAGGGTCACTATTAGTTGGAACTGACTCAATAGCACCTAACAAGAACAAGCACACAGCTAATGTGCAGTAAATACAGATTACTATTATTTGAAACACTAAAAGTAGATTGAGGAGTTCTAGAAATACCGTCATAGTTGGGAATAATAATCTTAGATAATCTACATAGTCTTTTCAAGTCTTAAAAATAGTCTACGATTCTTTCCGTCTTCTCAAGTCCCACCTTCCAAGTTTCCTAGAAAAATTAGTAATTACCCCAAAGTGTAAAATGCACTCCTAATCTCCTTACTTAAAGGCCAAGAAGTTGACATTCATTGTATTTCCTTCTAGTCCATGATCTTATTTTTTTAATAATAAAAATAATTGTATATAAACAAACTTGTGTCATATTATTTTTTCATTTAACTTTGTTATCACATGACCTTCTCATATTTTAAAAGTTTTTTTTTCCCAATATATCTTCTAATAAGTAAAGAATAAACCATCATTTAGATATTTTTGTGATGCTGGACAGTTAGCTTATTTATAACTTTCAGCTAAAAGAAAGAATGCTTTAGTTAATGTCTATGTACAATAAATCATAGCATATAAAATCATTCCCTCTGGACAGAGGTTGTTTTTTTTCTTCCCTTTTATTTATTCATTTCTTATTGTGCTTGAAGTGAAAGTTTACAGTTCAAATCAGTTTCCATAGCAAATCTACACACACATTGTGATGTGAGCCTGGTTGCTCTCACTATAAAGTAACGGCACACTCCTCCTTTCTACCCCAGATTTCCCATGGCCATTCAGCCAGCTCCTGTCCCTTTTGCCTTCTCATTTGGCCTCTGGACAGGAGTTGTTCATTTAGTCATATGTGCCTACTTGAGCTAAGATACACTCTCTTCACAGGTATCATTTTATATCTTACAGTACAGTCTAATCTTTGTCTAAAGAGTTGACTTCAGAAATGGTTTTAGTCTGGGTCAACAGAGAGCCCAGGGGACAAGCCTTCTGGAGTCCCTTCAGTCTTAGTCAGACCACTCAGTCTGGTCTTTTTATGGAATTTGAATTCTGTACCCCATTTTCTCCTGCTCCATCAGGGACTCTGTTGTGTTTCTTTCCAGGGTGGTCCTTGGTGGTGGGCAGTCATCATCTAGTCATGACCTTGGGCTGATGGACTATCTAGTTTCTGTGGTGCTTTTTGTCTGTTGGCCTCATATTTTCTTTGTGTCTTCATTCTCCTTTACTTCAGGTGGGCTGGGACCAATTGATGCATTCTAGACAGAGCTTGATAGCTTCAAGACCCAGATACCACTGACCAAATTGTGACAAAGAACATTTTCTTAGTAAATTTTGTTATGCCAATAGACCTAGGTGTCCCCTGAACCCATGGTCCCCAGACCTCTACCCCTGTTACTCTGGACAGAGACTTTTATATACCATCTAACTTCTTGACTTACAGGCCTTCTTGACTATTAATGCTATTTCTTCAAGTACTTTTTTTAAAAGCTATCCTTGTGACTGGTGGTTGTTATTGTTAGGTGCCCTTGAGTCAGTTCTGACTCATAGCAACCCTGTGTACAACAGAACAAAACATAGCTCACTCCTGTGCCATCCCCATGATCAATGCCGTGCTTAGTCCACTGTTGCAGTCACTGTGTCAACCCATCTTATGGAGAGTCTTTCTCTTTTTTGCTGACTCTCCACTTTGCCAAACATGATGTCTTTCTCCAGGGTGGTCCCTTCTGGTAACTTGTCCAATGTACGTGAGACGAATTCTCCCCATCCTCACTTCTAAGGAGCATTCTAGATGTGCTTCTTCTAAGACAGATTTGTTTGTCCTTTTAGCAGTCCAGGTATTGGATATTTTTCAGCAACCCCACAACACGAAGACATCAGTTCTTCTTCAGTCTTCTTTATCCATTGTCCAGGATTTGCACACGTGTGAGATGACTGAAAACACCATGGCTTGAATCAGGAGGACCTGAGTCCTCAAAATGACATCTTTGCTTTTCAGTACTTTAAAGAGGTCTTTTGCAGAAGATTTGTCTAATGCAATATATTGTTTGACTTTTCAAAATTCTACTTTACATGAAGGTTTACAGAACAAAGTAGTTGCTCATTAAACAGTTACTACACATATTGTTTAATAACATTGGTTAACAACCCCATGACATGTCAACACTCCCCCTTCTTAACCCTAAGTTTCTTATTACCAGCTCTCCTGTCCCCTCCTGCCTTCTAGTTCTTGTCCCTGGCCTGGTTTGCCCTTTTGGTCTTGTTTTGTTTTATAGGCCTGTCCAATCTTTAGCTGGAGTGTGAACTTCAGGAGTAACTTCATTACTAAGCTGAAAGAGTATCTGGGGCCATATTCAGAGTTTCTCTCTCCAGTCCCTATCAGTCTATAGATTCTGATTTTTCCCTTTTGAGTTAGAGTTTTATTCTACATTTTTCTCCAGCTTTGTCCAGGACCCTCTGTTGTGGTCCCCATCAGAGCAGTTAGCGATGGTAGCTGGGCACCATCTAGTTGTAATGGATTCAGACTGCTGGAGGCCATGGTAGATATGGTTCATTAGTCCTTTGGACTAATCTTTCCCGTCTTTGTTTAGTTTTCTTCATTCTTTCTTGCTCCCAAAGGGGTAAGACCAGTGGGATATCCTAGATGGCCACTCACAGGCTTTTAAAACTCTCTGATTTCTTGCCTGCTGCTTCCATGGGTGTTGCCTGTGGACCCAAGTAAAATGAAATGCCTGAGAACTTCAGTCCTTTCTCAGTTGATTAGGGTCTTGCGCATTGGTCCAGTTGTAAGAATTTCTGTTTTCTTTATGTTGTGGTGTAATCTTCATCAGTGAGTGCTCCAAGTCTGCCTCACTTTTAGCAAGCAAGGTTGTGCCATCTTCATATCACAGGTTGTTCCTGTGTCTTCCTCCAAACCTGATGTCCCATTCTTACTCATACAGGCCGGCTTCTTGGATTATCTGTTCAGCATACAGACTGAATAGGTATGGTCACAGGATGCAATCCTGATATACATTTCTCCTGACTTGAATCCACACAGTATTCCCACACAATTAAGTGTTCTGCAATTCCTTTCCTTGCAACGTCAACCATAATTTGTCATGAAGCACATAGTCAAATGCCTTCGCATAGTCAATAAAACCCAAGTAAAGAGCTTTCTGGCATTCTCTGCTTTTAACCAGGAGATGACATCAGCAGTGATATCCCTTATTTCACGTCCTCTTCAGGATCCAGTGTGAATTTCTTATAGTTCCCTGTTGATGTACTGCTGAAGCTGCTTTTGAATAATCTTCAGCAAAATTTTACTTGTATGTGATATTCACGATATTATTCACTAATTTCCACATTTGGTTCACTCATTTTTCTTTGAAATAGATATAAATATTGATCTCTTAAGCAAGTGGTACATTTATGCAACATCAGTGTATCTGAAAATATTTTCCATGCTGCTTCCACAAGGAAAGTATTGGGTCCTATTATTGGATAACATTGCAAAAAATGGGAAATTCAGATCACTTTACTCTGCTAATGTGGAATCTATACATAGGCCAAGAGGCAGTCTTTCAAACAGAGCAAGTAGATACTGACTATATAGTTCACAGTCAGGAAAGGTGTGTGTCAGCGTTGCATTCTTTCACCATACTTATTCTTTCTGTATGCGGAGCCAATAATTCAAGACAATGAGTCACACAAAGAAGAACATGGCATCAGAATTGGAGGAAAACCCATTAACAAGTTACTTTTTGCAGATTACACAACCTTTCTTGCTGAAAGTGAAAAGGTCATGAATCACTTAATGATAAAGATCAGATAACTACAACCTTCAGTATGGAAAACACCTCAACAGAAACAAAACAAAGATTCTCACAACTGAGACTGGTAACTGACATCACGATAAACAGAGAAAATATTATTGTCAAGGATTTTATTTTACTTGTATTCACAATCACCAATCACGAAAGCAGCAGTCAAGAAATCAAACAATGTATTTGCAATGGACAAATTTGCTGTAGAAGACTCCTTTGAAGTATTAAAAAGCAAAGATGTCACTTTGAGGATTAAGGTGCTCCTGACCCAAGCCGTGGTATTTTCAATCACTTCGTATGTAAGCAAAAGCTGGACAATGAATAAGGAAGATAGAGAACAATCAACGCCTTTGAGTTTGATGTTGGTGAAGAATACTGAGTGTACCATGGACTGCCAAAAGAATAAGCGGATCTGTCTCAAAGAAAGTACGTTCAGAATGCTTCTTCGATGTGAGGATGAGGAGACTTTGTCTCATCAACATTGGACATGCATGTTATCAAAAGGGCCAGTTCCTGGAGAAGGACATAATGTTTAGTACATTAGAGGGTAAGTAACAAAGAAAAAGGCCCTTAACAAGATGGACTGACACAGCAGGTACAATGGGCTCAAACACAACATTGATTTGAGATGGCACAGGAGTGGCCAGTGTTTTTTTTTTTTTTTTTTTTTTTTTTTATATACACAAGGTTGCCATGAATCAGAACCTAGCAACTACCACACTGTTTTCCCCAGGGTCCTTGAGTGGTGTGAATAGTTTGTGATGATTGTCTTACCCAGAGCATGATCAGATGCACTCAGCAGTGCCACAAGAGGGAGCTCTGGTGACCTGCTGTTGTGAGGATTCCAGCCAGGAAACCCTCATGGGGAAGTTGCACTCTGTCACACACGGGGCTGCCATGACTTTAAATCAACTCCACAACCAGTTTTTTTTTTTTTTTTTTACTTTTACTGTTTTATCCTCAAAACTATTGCTCCTTTATCTACTGTATTCTAGTATCACAGAGAAAATGTTTGTGTCTGGCCAGATACGTATCTTTGTGGGTCATTTGTGGATCACCTAAAAGGATGCTTGTAGAATTTTCTTTTTGATTAAAATATTTGATTTCAGATATGTATCTCAAAGTATGGAAATATGATGAGGTTCTTCCCTCAATGTCTTACTATTAAAGTTTCACCTTAAAAAAAAACTGCAGAATTTAATTATGTTCTTGATTATTGATTCATAGTAATGATTCTAGAAATTTTTCTCTAAAATTCTTATAATTGTTAAGTGGAGGATCTACTCATTATTCTCTCTGTACTACTATTCCCACAGCCTCTGTATTTGTCCCATTTCTCTAATTATTAATTATGTTATAAAGTTTTGTATCACATAATTGAATATTCATATAATTTCTGATCTTGAATGCCTCCAATGTAGATTAAATTCTGTATTTTTAGTTTATCTGTCTTCCCTTCCATCTTACTATGTTGGCTTTTCATGTTAGCCTATCCTATCCTTGTGAATTTTTGTTTCTGTTTCACAGAGGCCTATCTCCTAGTATTAAGTATTCAAATAATTTTCTAATCTTTTTTTTTTTTTCCTGAATCCTATAATGAATTGGAAACTCTGGTTGGCATAGTAGTTAAGTGCTACGGCTGCTAACCAAAAGATCAGTGGTTCAAATCTCCCAGTAGCTCGTTGGAAACTCCATGGGGGCAGTTCTATTCCATCTACACAGTTGCTATGAGTCAGAATCAACTCGACAGCAGTGGGTTGGGTATTGTAGTAAATTATCTTCAGAGATTTGCTATTCTTCTGCACCTTCAGAATACTATAATGTTTCAACAATCTTTTATGATATTTTCATAGATCCTGTGTAGTATTTTTTTCTCGTGTGCTTAAATGCCAGCCAAGCCAAGTGCTGTCGAGTCAGACTCTAGAGGGCAGTGCTTAAATGAGGTGAGTTTTATCTAGAGCCAAATGTCACTGTGTGTGTTAGTTCTCTTTAATGACCTTGAACACTAATTTACTTTTCTTCTTCTACTTTATAGCCCAAGAACAAAATTACATGCATAGTTCTCAGCCCAATTTCTTATTTCCAGTAGGCACTCAACCACTGTGGGCCCCCAGCCTGAGACAGCCATCTACCTGCCTTCCTGAGTGCTTCAGGTTCTGAAAACATGGAAAGTGTGATCACCTGTGATTTGGGGCATGCCTCAATGCCAAAACATCTCTTTTCAAGTGTACTTGAAGTACATGTGATTGAAAAAGCAAAAGCAGAAAACCAAAAAAAAAAAACCTCCCAAGGAAAAATGCTTGCGTGTGCGCATGTGTATACACACCTAAACACAAACATATATAGACATCAAATAGTCCCCTTCCTCTACACGGCTTCTTTAGTTACTTCCTCAGAGCTTATGTATCTGAATAACACAAAATGTACTGAAAAAGTGTGTGTGAGGAGCATGCTTTCTGAGTGGAGGAACAGCAGTTTGTCTGCTGAAAAAGCACCACCACGTGGACGGAAGACGGAGCTCCACTTTCTTCGTTGTACTTTTGAACCAGGTAGAAAGGGATGGACAGAGGTAGAACTTACTTCCTTTCAAAGGGGAAGAATGTTTCCATAGGTGAGCTAGTGGAAAAGTTGCATCCAAGGCTATAAAAAGATTTCCTCTTAAGCCAGAAGCCAACAGCGTAGGGATCAAAATGTCCAGCTGGTTTACTTGAGTTGCAAGGATTATGCAAATCCATTGTACACCCTACCGACTTTCTTTAAGGTCAGAAACCCGCTTACCGCCATGACCTGTTGTCAACTCTCCCTCATCATTAACTTCCTGGTATCTTCTGCCTCTTCTATTTTTCTAAGCAGTTCTCCCTTTCACTTAAAGTCTTTAGGTCTTTCCCTTACAATATCATGTTCTTGAACCCTCCTCTCACTAGGATGAATTCAGTGCAGCAATGAAGTGATTTTTCTGTAGCAATAGGATGTGAGAATATTCGTTTTCTTCGACACGTCTCTAATTTATAAAACATAGCTATCATCAATTTCTAATGCAGTGGATAGTTATGCTTAATTATTTTTTACTTCATTTCCCACTAATGTGTTTAAGGGAAGTGATTACTGGAGATGTGATTTAAGTACTAGAAATGCCATTTGGGAGACAGATGGTTCATCTCAACCCAAAAGCTCCATCCATCAATGGAGAAATGGAGCCATCCCCACATGGGATAGTGGATGCGAGCCCCCAGGTTCGCTTCTGTGTGCTCACGCGTATGTGAGCATGTGGTTATGGAGGTTATTGGTTACAAGTCTCTGTGTGGAAACAGGGCTTGCATAGTTTCAAGACTCATTAAAGCTGTGTAAGTTGTGAAGTGACAAGCTCCACAGATCTCTGAATGAATAATGTTCCCTTTAGTGACTTTGTACATTTCAAGATGTAATGATCATTCAGAACTCATTACCATCTGAAAATATTGGGGGGTTGGTAGTAACTTGGCAATTGTCTTTCACTAATGTTAATTCCTGCCCTTGGAGGCAGAAATAGAACTTGTAGGAGGAGGAACAAATGTCCCAAGTCACTCCACTCTCTCCTTCCTAATGTCCTCCTGTCCTCTCCCACCTCTCCTGCTTTACAGTGTGACAAGACTGCTTGCAAGGATTCCTGCTTCTCTCCTCACCTACATCTTCCTGCTTTCCTCTACCAAATGCTCTAAGCAGGTTTCCCTTCTTACCTAGTAGAATATCTGTCTTCTCATTTAAACTCTCATTTAAACTTCTTTCAGGAAACCTATACTAGAGCCTGGGTGGCAAGACAGTGAAGAGCTGAGCTGCTGACCAGAAGGTTGGCAGTTCAAACTCACCGGCTGCTCCTTGGAAACCCTAGGTAGGCAGTTCTCGACAGCGCGTAACAACATGCTGGGCTGGGTCCCAAGCTTCAGCTTCACTAAAGGGAACATGCAGAAGAAGAAAAGGATGAAAGTAAGCATGAGCAAGCATGATCTTAATTGTGAAATGTAAAATTCTGATGAATGATAGCTCAGGACCTCCAAGTGTATATATGGCATGCCACCAAATACTAAAATTCAAGGAGAAGCTTTCTACCCAAATTCTAATAATAATAATAATAGTACAATAATAGTGATAACTAACTGTTGTTGTTGTTGTTGTTAGGTGCCATCCAGTTGGTTCCAACTCATAGCAACACTATGCACAATAGAATGAAACACTGCACCATGCCCACAATCATTTTATGCAAAAGCCCACTGTTGCAGCCACTGTGTCAATCCATCTTGTTGACGGTTTTCCTCTTCTTCGCTGACCCTCCACTCTACCAAGCTTGCTCTTCTCCAGGAATTGAATCCCTCTTGACAACACGTCCAAAGTATGTGAGATAAAGTCTCGCTATCTTTGCTCCCAAGGAGCATTCTGAGTATACTTCCTCCAGAACATATCTATTTGTTCTTTTCGCAGTCCATGGTACATTCAGTGTTCTCCAACACCACAATTCCAAGGCTTACAGAGGGACTATTCTATGACAAAAAGTCCCTGGGTGGTGCGAACCATTAAGAGCTCGGCTGGCTAACTGAAAAGTTGCTCATTAGAATTCAACCAAGGATTCTTCAAAAGAAAGCCCTCAGATTGGCTTCCATGAGATTACCAAGCTAAAACCCACAGATGTCAAGCTGATTTTGACTCATAGCAACCCTAGAGGACAGAGTTGAATTGCTCCATAGAGTTTCCAAGGCTGTAAATCTTTATAGAAGCAGACTGTCACACCCTTTTCCCTTGGAGCAGCTAGTAGGTTTGAGGCACTGGACTCACGGTTAGCAGCCAAACGTTTTAACCACTGTACCACCAGTGCTACTCTGTAAGAATAAAGTCATTGAAAACTCTATGCGTACAGTACTCATGGGGCTGCTATGAGTAGGAATCAACTTTACAGCAACTGGTAGTTTTTGGTTTTGGTTTTGGTTTTGTTAACTATGAGGAGCACTTTATCTTATGGATGATGTGGAATCACTGGCGAGTTTTAACGTGGGAAGTGATGGGATTTAGCTCTTTTCTCTGCATGCAGATTAGGTGACGAATGAAGGGACAGAGATGTGTCGGTGGTGGCAGGAAACCAAGAAGGTGACAGCTGCCATGGTCCAGGTAAGAAACAAGCTCAGACTACTGCAGAGGAGGGATGTCTCCTGGGCACCTTCAGAGAAAAAGCAAGTGGACTTTCAGCTACTGTTTGCAGTATACCAGCAGTGCCCAAGCAACAAAATGTAAACATTTTGAGAGATTTTTCTAATCTTTTCTGATACATACAACTCTATTTAAATCTAAAGGAAGACTTTGCATTGGACTCTACTTCCCCTTTCACATTTTACTGTTGTCTATAATAGTGAAGAAATTGAATATTTTTACCAACTTCTGCAATTTGAAATTGACATGTAATCAGGACAATTACTAGTGATTGGAATATGAAAGTTGGAAACAAAGAAGGACTAGTGGTTGAAAAATATGGCGTTGTTGAGAGAGACATTGTCAGAGATAGCATGATAGAATTTTGCAGGACCAACAACCTCTTCATTGCCAACACATTTATTCACCAACATCAATGGTGACTATACATGTGGATCTCATCCCATGGAATATACATAAATCAAATTGACTATATTTGTGGAAAAGGATGATGGAAAGCTCAATATCATAGTCAGAACAAGGTCAGGGGCCAATTGCAGAAAAGACCATCAACTGCTCATATGCAAGTTCCAGCTGAAGCAGAAGAAAATCAGAACAAGTTAACAAGAGCCAAGGTACGGTCCTGAGTATACCTGACCTGAATTTAGAGACCATGTCAAGAAAAGATTTGACACACTGAATGCTAATGACAGAAGACTAGATGAGTTGTGGAACGACATCAAAGACATCATATATGAAGAAAGCAGGAGATCATTAAAAGGCAGGAAAGAAAGAAAAGATCAAATGGATATTAGAGAGACTCCAAAACTTACTCTTGAATGTCGAGTAGCTAAAGCAGAAGAAAAAATGTTGAAGTCAAAGAGCTAAGCAGAAGATTCCAAAGGGCAGCTTCAGAAGACAAAGTAAAGGATGATAATGACACCTGGAGACAGAAAACCAAAAGGGAAGAACATGCTTGGCATTTCTCAAGCTCAAAGAACTGAAGAGAAAATTCAAACCTCAAGTTGCAATTGTGAAGGACTCTACTGGGGAAATAAAGGATGCAAGAAATATCAAAAAATGGAAGGAAGACAGAATCACTATACCAAAAAGAATTGGTCAATGTTCAACCATTTCATGGGGTACCGTGTGACTGGGAACCAGTGGTACTGAAGGAGGAAGTTCCAGCTGCACTGAAGGCTTTGGTGAAAAACAAGGCTCTAGGAAGTGAACACTTAACAAATGAGATGTTCCAACAAATAGATACAGCACTAGAAGTGCTCACTTGTTTATGCCAAGGAATTTGGAAGACAGCTACCTTGCTGGAAGAGATACATATTTATGCCTAATCAAAAGAAAGATAATCCAACAGAAGGCAGAAATTATCAAACAGTATCATTAATATCACACACAAGGAAAGTTTTGCTGAAGATGATTCAAAAACTGCTACAGTTGTAGGTTGAATTCAGAAGAGGACATGGAACCAGGGATATCATTATTGACATCCAGTGGATCCTGGCTGGAAGGAGAGAATACCATAAAGATGTTTGTTTACCTGTGTTTTATTGAGTATGTAAAAGCATTCACTGTGTGGATCATAAAAAATTATGGATAACAACACAAAGAATGGCAATTTTAGAACAATTAATTGTGCTCATGAGGAACCTTTGTACCCAGATCAAGAGGCAGTTGTTTGAACAGAATAAGGGGATACTGACCGCGTGCTTTAAAATCAGGAAAGGTATGCCACATTTGCATTCTTTCACCATGTCTGTGCAGACCTCACCAACATAACTCACTAACCCATCTCATTAAATCATAGTGACAATTTACAACACTTAGGAAAATCTCATCAAATGACAAAATAGTGGACAATCATGCAGTATCAGGAGTGAAGGCTGAGGAAAATGAAGACACACATTTTTGTGGGGACATACTTCAACCCATGACTGACGGGGAGACTACATTACACACACTTTGGACATGCTGTCAGAAGGGATCAGTCCCTGGAGTAGAACATCATGCTTGGGCAAGTTCAGGATCAGCGAAAAAGAGAAAAACCCTCCACAAGCAGGACTGATACACAGTGGCTGCAACCCTGGGCTCCAGCACAGCAATCGGGAGGCGGGTGCCAGGCCCTGTCTCGCTGTTCTGTATGTAGGGTCACTAGGAAGTGGAACAGATTCAAGGGCACTGAATAACAGCAGCGACATAATAGAACTCTGCTGAAAAACAGCTACACAGTAGTTTCCATTTTAAACAGTTCAACGTCTTACTTTACCGTGGCTCCCTTCTCATTTTAAAACAAGGGGTTGTTTGCATGGATAAGCCACCTGAATACAGGACCCCAATGAGTCTCATTTGAAAACAGTGCTGTATACCAAACACCAGCTTAATATTCCTTCAGCAGAAGGTCTGTCTGTGGGAAACCGTCTCACCAATCCTCACGCTCCCCTTGCAAGCTTTTCTAGCGGGTCCCAGGGCAGATCATGGGCCTGCAGTGCCCTCTGCTGGTTCTTGAAGTTATAGTTTGACACTCTCATTTTTCAAGCACTGATGTGGTTTTCTCCAATAGAGAAAAGCACTGTTAAGATTTGCTCTGTCTACCTGGAGACCTAAATTAATTAATTATTTGGCACTCAGAGTTGTAGGAGGCAGGCTTAAATGAGAATTAAAAGAGATGTTATTTTTCCATGACAAGGTAAAGGAGACGCTGAAGAATTAAAATCAACAGACAGAAAGCCACGTGTGCCGGCTTCAGCTGGCTTTGGATATCTTGTCTACCACATGACGCTGGACAGGTTATTTCCCCTTTGCTCTTCACTGACCTGCATGAGCACTTACTGCAATCAGGCATCTGATGGCAACTGCACAAGCTAAATGTTCACTGCGTGCCAAAGAAAAATCTGAAGTTTTATTAGAGAAGTGTAATTCATACAACTGTCTGGGGAAAGAAACTCACTAGCAAATATCGAGAGCTTTAAACATAGTTTATGTGCCTTCTGACTTGATAATTACACTTTTAGAATGTATCCTAAGGAAAGATAATTGAAATGTGGAGGAATGGTATAAAGAATGTCATTACAGTATTAAGGATGATACTGGTTAGAAATAATCTAAATGTCCAAAAACTAAAGAAATGGTTACATCAACCTAGTATTCCACATTATGTTTTTATGCTGCCATTTAATAGCAATGTTTGTGATAATTTTTAACTAAAATATTTATACTGTTAAGAAAGAACAAGCCATATGATTGTACCAGGAGTCCTTGAGTGGTACAAACAGCTAAGCGCTCCACTATCAGTCCAAACGCCTGGCAGTTCAAATCTACTCATAGGCTCCTTGGAAGACAGGCCCAGCGACTGGCTTCCAGAGAGCCACAACCTTGAAAACCATTAGGAGCAGATCTATGTGCACACACAGGTCTCTGTAAACTGGAATCAACCATAATAACTAACAACAACATATACTATATCAAAGATTACCTCAGGGAAGCACTCTGAGGTAATCTTTGAAATGAAAACAAGACAAAAACTGATAAAATTTGGTATTAGTAAGGTTATGAGGAAAATAGGAATCTGGGTGGCATCATCAGTTTGCAGTTGCCTGATGATCGAAAGGCCTGAACCTCCCAGCAGCTCTGCCGAAGAAAAACCAGGCGATCGATTTCCATAAATAGTACAGCCTAAACAGCTCTGCTGAATGTGTCTACTCTGTGACACAGACACAGGGGTCACCACAAGTCAGGGGTCGAATGGACAGCAGTCAACAACAACGTGACGAAAATGAGTCTAAGCTAATACTGGGACAGAAGAGAAGATTTGTAAAGTCACCTTGGACAGATTTTAGAGGTATTCATTAAAATAAAAATATAATCACCCTCCCCCCCATCAGAAATAAACCCATTGCTGCAGAGTTGTCTCCTGCTCATAGAGACCACAGGGGACAGAGACAGACTGTCCACAGTGTCTCCAAAGTTATAAATCTTTGCAGAAGCAGACTGCCACATCTTTCTCATGTGCTGAGCTGGTGGGTTTGAGCTGCTGACATTACCATTAGCAGCCAATGTCTTTGTTTGGGGTAATTGCCTCAGGGGAAAAAAATCTTGTGTATGTACAAACGTGGATAGGCTTAGACGGACCAGAAGATGCTGTGGGAGGGAACAATACTCAAGCCTTGACACCCTAAGAAAACAAAAAGTGTTTGTTTTTATTCACACTATGTGTCTATCACAGTTCCCCTGGGGCTCAGCTCTCATATTCAAGGTTCACACTGAAAACTCCATGAAGAACTATGCTGTCCCAGTGGCAGCCACCAGTTACCTGTGTTTACTGGGCCCAACTGGTATGCAGTGTAAATGTAAAATATACACTGGATTTCAAAAACTGAGTCTAAAAGATATAAAATATCTCATTAATATTTGTAATATTGATTGCATACTGAAATGTTAATCATTTGAATATGTTGGTTTAAATAAAACATATTGTTAAAATTAATTTTACCTAGTTGCTTTCATTTTTTAATGCAGCTTCTAGAGAATTTAAAATTACATATGAGCCTTGGTTTACATTTTCATCAGGCAGTGCTGGTCTAGAATATTACTAGATTAAATGGCAGCAGATGAGAGAGATGATGAAGTGTTGAGCTGGCTCTTAAAAGATTTTGGCTGGAGGTGATACATGCCACTTTGGTTGATACTCTTCTGGCCTAAGGAAGTCACAGTGGCTCATTTGAGCTTATTAGAGTTGAAAACTATAATCCTACTATGTGCCCAGAAGAAGAAAGAGATTTAGAATATTGGGAAACAGTCCTCTTCTGGACCACACTGTGAATGAAATACCATGTAGGGATTTAAAATAATGTATTAGGTCCATGTGTGTTGACAGGAAAAAGTTCTAAGACATACTAATGAGTACAAAAAGCAAGCTTCTTTACATTACATACTGTTTAATACCATTTGTAAAACACACAGAGAGAGAGAGAGAGAGAGAGAGAGAGAGAGAGAGAGACGGGCAGAACAAAACTACACATTTTAAAAGGGCATATCTTACACAGCTAATTACCCAGCTAAGTGTCTGAAAGGGTCTGTACCCAACTTAGAACAATAGCTGCCTCTTGTGGGAAGAGTGAGTAGCATTATCTTTAATGTTTGGATATTGTGATGGACTGAATTGTGTTCCCTGCAAAACTGTATGTGGTGATTCGGCTCAGCCAGGATTCCTAGTATTCTGTGATGTTCCTTTGTGTTGTAAACCCTGCTTCTGTGATGCTAACGAGGGAGGATAGGCAGCAGTTTTGTTGATGGGGAAGGATTAGATGTGTAAGGTTACATTATGCCTTCTATCTGTCTCTTGAGGTATAAAGGAAAGAAGCCAGCAGAGAGGTTTGGGGACCTCATACTACCAAGAAGCAGTGTCAGGAGCTGAACATATCCCTTTGGAAATGACTGGCACCCCTGCACCTGAGAAGCGTCCAGTCCAGGGGCAGATTAACAACAAGGACTTTCCTCCAGAGCCAGCAGAGAAAGCCTTCCTCTGGAGCTGACATCCTAAATTTGGACTGTAGCCTACTGGACTGTGACAAATAAAATTTCTTTTTAAAGCTATCCACTTGTGGTATTTCTGTTAAAGTGGCACTAGGTGACTAAGATATTAACCCATAGAGTATATTCCTCCGGAGGCTGGATGCCCTCTTGTTTGCCCTCCTGATGGCTCTCCCGTCTCTACTCTGTTCCAGCCTGCACCCAGGAAGGTTACCTGAATTGATGGGCAACCTTGCTCTCTGGTTTCTGGTTGTGTTTGGCTAATGGAGGCCCCTGACAGGGAGAGAGGACAGTGAGGATAAGGTGTTTATGCCATGCCTGGTAGTACCACAGGAAATAGTGGTGGTGATGGTTAAAAGCTATGGCTGCTAACCAAAAGGTCGGAAGTTTAAATCCACCAGGTGCTCCTTGGAAACTCTATGGGGGCAGTTTTACTGTGTCCTATAGGGTTGCTATGAATAGAACTGACTCAATGGCAACAGGTTTGGTTCTTTGGTTTCAGTGATGTCACAGCATCACCCCCCATCCTTTTTTAGCACGGGGTCCTCCCCACAAAATCTGCCTAGTGTTCAGATCATGGCTGTTCCCCTCATCTATTTGGGCATTATGAGGGTAATGACACTGCACTGGACTCAGGGTGCTGCTCTGTCTCTTGGGTTTCCTTATACTCTGATCACTCCTTATACTAGTAACTTGATTAAACTCTCTCCAATGTACATAACTTGAGTGTACAGGCAGTCTTCAGATTACAAATGAGTTCTGTTCTTAAATCTGCCTTTAAGTTGCAACAGTTAGGTATCATTGGAATCTAACACCAGTTAGCTAAATGTTTGTCTTTGTCTTTAGTGTCCCTTAGTATACATAAAAAGCATCGAAGAAATACTTCTGGATATACGAAAACACTGTTAACATATGAGGTCTGACAATTAAGTTTGCAAACACATCCTAGAAAAGGTTCTACACACCTTGTTGCTGAAAATCACTATGGTCATTTTTGAAGTACTCCCCTTGGGAAGCTATGCACCAAGGCCAGTACCTTGTTGACACTTCAAAGCAATTTTGGAACTCTTTTTCTGGAATGGCCATCAGAGCTGTTATTGTATTACCCTTGATGTCCTGAATGTCATCAAAATGTCCTCTTTTCAATATTTCCTTTATCTTTGGGTAAAGAAAGTCATTAGGGGCCAGAACAGGTGAGTAGGGAGGGTGTTCCAATACAGTTACTTACTGGCTAAAACTCCCTCACAGTCAGCTATACAATTAAGTTCACAAACTTGCCACTGTGCGTGATAGCCATTCCAGAAAGAGTTCCAAAATTGCTTTGAAGGGTGGACTAGGTGCTGGCATTGTTGCATAGCTTTCCAAGGAGAGTACTTCAAAGGTGAGGTATGTAACACTTAGAATAATTAAGTTCCAGACTTAATTGTCGAACTTGTAACAATACAATAATAATAATAACGTTTTGATGCACATCACATAGTGGCACCATTTTGTTTCCATGAACCATTGTGTATACCTTGAATTTTTAATATAATAGGCTTTACAGAAGTGGGCTGGTTAACTACGAGTTGTATATAAATCAAACATTGGGAACCAGGAGACTACCTGTACCACCTGTTTTTGGTGGGATTCTGAGTAATATATGTCACTCATCTATCTGTTTGTTGTACTGTAGGGCTTATGTGTTACTGTGATGCTGGAAGCTATGCCACCAGTATTTGATATTTTGTAGTATCTTATAGACTATGGAGATCAGGCATCGGTCTGACATAGAGTTGCCAAATATTTTTTCCCATTCTGTGGGTGTTCTTTTAATCCTATTAATAAAGTCTTTGGATGAGCAAAAGTGTTTGATTCTTAATAGTTCCCATTTTGAGTGTAGTCAGTGTTTCTTTGACATATTTAGGTGCTCTGGCATTAGGTGCATAAATATTTAATATAGTTAAGTCTTGCTTGTGTACTGAACCAGCAATAAATAGTGACCATCTTTGTCCACGATGGTGGATTTGACTTTAAAATTGATTTTGTCTGAGATTAGAATTGCCACCCCTGCTATTCTTTGTTCATTGTTAGCTTGATATATATTCTTCCATCCTTTAATTCTCAGTTTGTTCCTGTCTTTAGGTCTCAAGTGAGTTTCTTGTAGACAACATATGGATGGGTCGTGTCTTTTGATCCAAGATGACACTCAGTGTCTCTTTACTGGAGCATTCAGTCCATTCACATTCAATGTAATTATTGATAGGTATGTGTTCACCGCTGCCATTGTGATATGTTTATTTTTATGTTGATGTTTTCTCTGTTGTTCTTATTAGTCTGTTCTGGGACACTCTTTTTTATGAGTTGATTTTTCACCTTTTTCAGAGCTGGTTTTATAGTTGTTGAGACTCGTGTGTTAGATTTCTTGATATGGTATGATACATCTTTGTTGTGCTTTACAGCTGCCCCTATGAACTCCCTTAATAAACTATTTATAAACCCAATTTTAATTACTACCAGTCTTGTCATCTTCCTCTCCATCTGGAAGGACTATAACGACTGTAGTACATCCCTCTTTTTATTACGATGACACCATAGTTTTCATGATGATCACTGGATTGCTTCTTTCCATATCAAAGCTGTGATTTACTTTGGAGCCTTCCATAAATAAGTAGAGTATTGAGTAGTGTGTCGTTCTAAAATATAAAGTTAGTGATTTCGTTCTTCTAAGCCAAAGCCAAGAACTTCTTTCAGTATTTCTTGTAGTTTGGGTTTGGTTTTTACAAAGTCTCCGAGTTTCTGTTTATCTGGGAATGTCTTAGTTTCATTTTCGTATTTGAAAGATAGTTTGGTAGGAAGTTCTTCTCCTTCAAGACTTTGAATGTATCATGCCACTGTCTCCATGCCAGCACGGTTTCTGCTGAGAAATCTGACGAGAGCCTACAGAGTTTCCCTCTGAATGTCAGCTTTGCCTTGAGTCTTGCTGCTTTTAAGAGTTGCTGCTTGTGTTTCATTTTGTTACGCTTGATTATAATATGTCTTGGAGTCGTTCTTTTGAGATCCATATTGGGTGGTGTACGATATGCATCTGAGATGTCTATATTCTCTTCCTTCATGATTTCTGGGAAGTTTTCTTTCAGCAGCTCAGCAACAATACTCTCTGTGTTCTCAGATGTTTCACCCTGTTCAGGGATTCCAATTAATCCAAGGTTGTTCCTCTTAATAGAGTCCCACATGCTTCTTAATGTTTCTTCATTTTTCTTGTTTCTTTTTTCTGATTTCTGCTCATAGATGCTGGCATCAGTAGCTCTGTCTTCCAAGTCAGAAATTCTTTTTTCCATTTGTTCCATTCTGTTTTCTTGGCTTTGCATGGAAGTTTCTATGTCTTTGATTTTCTTCTTGATCTGTTGGATTTCAGAGTACTGGTGTTCCATCAGATCGAACAACTTGCTTAATTTTGCATTTTTTTCTGCTGCATTTTGTATGAAGTCTAGAAGGGCTCTGTATATAATCAATTTGTATTCATTTCCTGATGCTTTCATAAAAGTTTCTTCATCTGGAAAACTCCTTGGTTGCTTTGTTTGGGAGCCTTCTGAAGCTATGAGTGATTGCTTGTATGCCAGAATTGTCTGTTGCTTTTTGGGTCCCATGTGAGTATATAGAGGCTGGAAGAGGTACTGTGAGGATGGATTGCAAATGTTTCTCTAGGCTGTCTTCAAATGTAAAGCAAAAGGTATCTGACCAGTTCACAGTCAGTTTCAGGTGTAGAGGTCCCTCTTCTCATCTGACAAAGTAAGCGCCACTATATCCAACCCCAGATGATAACTAACTAGTTCAGAATACAGCAATGCTACTGCCCTGTTGGCCTCTGCTGACAGGGCCTAGCCTTAGCCAACACTGCGTCCAGTACTGGTTTTGTGATAGGAAAGCACTCTCCTGTGGGCAGGCTCTGGCTCCCAAGCTAAGAATTAGGTCCAGCTGCGGCCACCGTACCCAAGATGGTGTCCTCCACACAGGCAGCAGACAGAGGGGCTAAAGGTGCCGAGAGGTAGTGATTCCTCTGCTTCTGTTGCAGGGCCCCCAACATAGGCAGCACTGTGCAAAATCACTCCTTTTCTTTCGGAGAAGCGCTGTCCCATTTGCAGGTGCTGGCTCCCAGGCTAAGAACGAGGTCCCGCTAAAATCATGGTACCAACATGGTGTCCCGCACCCTGACCGTGAAGCTCCGCACAAACCCCGCTGAGGCAGCTACAAAACGAAAGGCTCAAAGTGACTAGATTAACAGAGTCCCGAGCCTGGCTCTCAGAATATGGGAATTTCGCCTGCCTATCCCCCCAGTAGCGCGTCTGAGTCCAGCCGCCAGGCAAGACCCAGCTCCTCCTGCCAGCCGAGACAGGGAAAAAAAAAGTCAAGCTGGTGCGTTTACCTTTCGTCCATGAGAGCCGGGGCTAGCCAGGAGCCGGAGTCAGCAAAAGAGAGGAGGTTTTTCGCTGAGTGGTATGAAGTCCCAATTAACAGCTCTGTGCCGTGTCCTGAGGCTGATTAGGTGATCAGAAGGCTCTGTTTGATTGTGAATTTGGGTCTTGGTTTCCAGAGGGATATAAGGGGACGTGTGCCTAGTCCGCCATTTTGACTCCGCCTCACCACCAGTATTTGAAATATCAGCAGGGTCACCCGTGGTGGACAGGTTTCTTTGGAGTTTCCAGAGTAGGAAGAAAGGCCTGTTGATCTATTTCCAAAGCTTTGCCAATGAAAATCTTATGGATCACAAGAGAACACTGTGGAGTCACTTGCTTTGTACAGCCATCTGGAGGGGGCACGCTGGAGAAGAACAGCTTGTTTGGTGAGCAGAAAGGATACCCCTAGCAAGGCCAACTGGTGTAACAGCCACAGCAACCAACAGAAACAAGCCACAATCCAGCGGATGATGCAGGACCAGGTAACACTTTGCTGTTTTGTACATAAGGTCAGATAAATCAGAGTTGACTTGACAGAAGCCAACTATCTGTAAGCAGGAAAATGCTTCATTTGTATAATTAAAAATAAATAAAAATCACAGGGAAAAACTTTGAAGGAGCTGTGGCAAAAACGTTAAAATTGTTTGACTTACGACCTGTAAAATATTGAAACAAGACCCATATCTCACACCTTACATGAAAACCAACTCAAACTGGATAAAAGACATAAATATCAAACCTAAAATGATAAGGATCATGGAATAAAAAATAGGATCAACAATGGTAGCTTTTTTATTATGATGATGATGATGACTGAGTGAAAATATACAATCCCATATAAATTTGCATACCTGCCAAGGAGCGGCTCCTACTGCTCTCCCTGCCTGGTGACAGCACACTCCTCCTCTCCATTCTGTACATGTCATAGCCTCCTAAAAATCTCCTATACCCTTCTCTCCAGCCTCTCCCCCATGTCCAGTATGAAGTAAGCAGGATGACATCCTATAGATGCCTAGAACCATAAAGTGCACACATGGTATGGTCACTCTGTGTCACTAAGTCCAATCCATTTCTGTCTGAAGAGTTGACCTCCATTATGATTTATGGACAGGGGCAGCATCAGGGCCAGCCGCCATGCTCCCGGGGGAACTCTGAGGCACCTGGACCATCAATTGTGGTCTTGTAGTGGAGATCTCAGGGTGCACCCCTTTTTATTTTCGTGATGCCAGTGAGACTCAACTTTGTAAGCCCCATCATGGCTATCACTGGTAGTGGCCGGGCAACATCCAGTTCTTCCAGTCACGTGTTGATGTAGTCACCTGCTCACATGGGTCTCTCTGTCTTCTGGGGTTCTCTTTGCCCCATGTCATTTTGGTCCTTGGAGATAATCTGTTCCTGCTGTGTTGGGACCATTTGGTGTACTTCAGATGGCAGCTTGGCAGCTTTTAAGACCCTAGATGCCACTCACCATATTGCGATGCAGAAGACTCTCTTAACAAAATGCTAGTTATGAGAATTGGCCTTGATGTCCCCTGACAGCATGGTCCCCAGCTACTCTGTCTATGTAATATTGGTTTAAGATGGGAGGAGTAATCATGTTATGTTGAAGTCCAGTTAACATTGATTTTCTTTCTAGTGTGTGCTGTCACAGATTTCACCCAATCAACTTTATATCAACTATCAAATCAATACCCCACCTCTTTCCCTCCCTCCCCACTCTTGCAGCCATCAAAGAGTCTTTTCTTCTATGCATGAGTCTGTTTTTAAGTTCTTATAGTAGAGGTCTCATACAACATCTGTCCTTTTGCCACTGACTACTTTCATTCAACATAGTGTCCTCCAGTTGAAACTAGGTTATGAGATGCTTCCTAAATGGAAGTTTTAATATCCAACTTAGACTTCAAAATCTGACAAAGCATGATCAAGAGAATAGAAAAATAGATGAATGAGAACTACTAAAAATCAAACACTTTTGCTTATCCAAAGGCTTTATCAAAAGAATTAAAAGACCACCTACAGAATGGGAAAAAATATTTAGCAACTATATGTCAGACTGACATCTGATGTCCATACTTTACAAGGTACTGCAAAATACCAACAAGAAAAGGGTAACCAAACCTATTAAGCATTTGGCAAAGGAGACAGACAAACACTTCACTGAAGAGGCTATTCAGGCAGCCAAAAGATATGTGTGAAAATGCTCATGACCATTAGCTCTTAAAAAAATCCAAATCAAACCTATGATGAGATACCATCTCACCCTAACAAGGTTGGCCATGATCCAAAAAACACAAAACAACCAATGGTAGAGAGGCTGTGGAAAAATTGGAACTCTCCTACACTGTTGGTGGGATTGCAAAATGGTACAACCTCTTTGGAAAGCAATCTGGCACTCCCTTAAAAAGATGTAAATAGATATACGATTTGACCAAGTAGTCCCACTGCTTGGAATATATCCTACAGAATCAAGGGCAGTCACACAATCAGATACATGCACACAAATGTTTACTGCAGCACATTCCACAATAGCAGAACGATGGAGTCAACCCAGATGCCCAACAACAGATGAATGGATAAACTATGGTATATATACTCAATGGAACACTACACAATGATAAAGAACAATGATGACTTTAGGAAGTGTCGGGAGCCGAAATCATCTTAAAGAAAATCTTAGAGAAATTTACTGGGCTAGGCTCACTTAAGAAAAATATTGTGCCAGCAAGGTCATGAGAACTGACTGCTTAGCAATATCCCAAGAAAGAATAACAACATGTGGCTGTCCTTGGATAGGGCTAATTATTAGATCAGAGGTTTTGAGAACTAGGGAACACAGGTGCGTGAGAAAGACCAGAGTTAAGAATAAACAAAGAAGTGTGTGCTGTATAAAAGTTTGCTCAGAAAAGAAATAAACGTCTCAGCTTGACTGAGTCCCCCCTGATGTGATCGTTTCGGCCTTATTCAGCTCCCACGCTTTCCCCTCAGCTCTGTTCGTCTGACGGCTGGTACCATCAAGTGGCACCCGAACAGGGACCTGAGGTACGAAAGAGTACCGCGAGGAGCCGCCGCGAGTTATAAGGTGTGCACACAAGGTAAGTAAAGGGGCGGCAATATTAGAAAAACATCAGGGGAAGAATGGGAACTACCAGCAGTAGAGTCCTATTCGCACAAATGCTCCGACACATGCTAAAAGGTCGGGATATGAAGATTGGGCACAATCAACTTTTAAGGTTTCTTGAATTTGTTGAGAAAATATATCCCTGTTTTCCAGAAGAGGGAAGTGTTGATTTAGCAACATGGATGAAAGTAGGAGAAAAAATGAAAGCTTATTTTTCTGCCCATGGGCCAGAAAAAATGCCCGTAGATGCCTTTAGTCTCTGGTCATTAGTCAGTGATTGTTTGTATCTCTGTCATGAAATAGAGAAGGTTCCTTCCTCCTCCATAACAGAAAATGAAAGGGAAAATAACAGCGCTGGTAATGGAATTCTCCCCAGCATGCCTCTTTTGGAGGAAGAGAATGAGGAAAATGTGGAGTTAAACCCCGCGTCCGCAGCTGATTTAGAGGCAGCTGCTTTATATCATCCCAGAGATCACCCTGCAGCTCTGATCAATTTGGCCAAAACTGCTCCTCCAGCAAGTGACCCCAATCTCCTTAAGGCTGTTGAGGAGATGCAACAGCAACTTAATAAATTGTTGACTCATTTTTCCCCTTTGAAACCATTAAGTCTTCCATTGCTACCCAGCCCCACACCCAGTGTTATAGCAGGCTTAGATCCACCTGACGACCGGGCAGTTCCGGAGCCAGTGGTTGCGGTGGTACAACAACCCCGGCTCCAGCCTATAAAAATGCAAATCTCCCCTCTGCAGCCATCTCTTCAACAAGCGGCTAGACAAGGGGAGAGCACAGAGGGATTTGAGCATTTGTATCCAGTATATGAGGAATTAGATCAGCAGGGAAATCCACAAAGAAGGCATAGGCCAATTCCCTTTAAGCAATTAAAAGAACTAAAAACTTCCAGCATGTCCTATGGCCCTACAGCACCTTTTACTCTGGCGCTGCTGGAAAACATTGCCATGGATGCTCTGCCTCCGGCAGATTGGAAAATGCTGGCAAAAGCATGTCTTTCGGGGGGGGGGGATTTTTTGCTGTGGAAATCAGAGTTTTCAGACCAATGTCGAACAACTGCAGACACAAATAGACTCAACCAGGTCGCGGCTCCCTACGAGATGTTGGTGGGGGAAGGGCAGTGGGGCGACCTGAGTAATCAGTTACAGTATAACCCTGGAATTTATGCGCAAATCAATGCGGCTGCTAAAAAAGCCTGGAACAAGTTACCCCCTACAGGCAAGGCGACTGAGGACTTGTCTAAGATTAGGCAGGGCCCTGATGAGCCCTATCAAGATTTTGTCTCCCGCCTTTTAAAAACAGCAGAAAGGCTTTTGGGCGTCACCGAAGCTGGAACGCTCTTAATTAAACAGCTAGCTTATGAAAATGCCAATTCGGTGTGCCAAGCGGCCATTCACCCATGGAGAAAAAGGTTTGATTTATCGGACTATATCAGACTGTGCACTGATATAGGACCTGGCTATGTTCAAGGAGTCACCTTGGCCGCAGCCTTGCAGGGAAAAACAATTAAAGAAGTCCTATTTCAACAAACTGGAGGGAAGGGTGGCCGCGGTGCCTGTTTTGGGTGTGGTCAGTCAGGGCACCTGGTACGGCACTGCCCCTCAAGAAGGGGACAGAAGGAGGGGGCTAAAGGTGTCCCACCCAGACTTTGTCCTAAGTGTAAGCGAGGCAAGCACTGGGCTAGTGAATACAAATCTAAAGCTGATAAGGACGGGAATCCCATTCAGCAGGGAAACGGGAAGAGGGGCCAGCCCCAGGCCCCGAATCAATGTTATGGGGCAATCAAGTGCAGTCCCTCAAACGATCAGGGAAACAATTCGTTTGTGACCTCTGGAAGGCCACCCCTGGCAGCGCAGGATTGGATCTCTGTGCCGCCGCCCACACAGTACTAGTCCCTGACATGGGAGTCCAGGTCCTACCCACAGGGGTCTACAGACCTCTGCCCAAGGGCCTGGTTGGGCTCCTGTTAGGAAGAAGTAGTACCACCTTAAAAGGCATTCAGATTCATCCAGGAGTCATTGATGAAGACTACCACGGGGAAATTAAAGTTATGGCCTCCTCCCCCAAACAGGTCTCAGTAATTGGGGCCGGACAGAGAATTGCTCAAATTGTGTTACTTCCCAGAACACAGGAACAATTTAGAAGCAAAAGAAAAATCAGAGGCAGTCAGGGATTTGGGTCCTCAGATGCTTATTGGGTGCAGGCCATCGGACACAAACGCCCCGAGTTGGAGCTCATCATACAGGGACGAAGGTTCTTGGGTTTGTTGGATACCGGAGCCGATGTTTCCGTTATTACCCTGGCACAATGGCCTAGCCCGTGGCCAAAACACAGCAGTGTTACTCAGTTAAAGGGCATCGGACAAACTCAGGACCCTGAAATAAGTAGCAATATCCTGACTTGGGCTGATAATGAGGGACACTCGGGAACATTTCAACCTTATATTGTGCCCCATCTTCCGATAAATTTATGGGGAAGGGATGTCATGTCACAAATGGGGGTTTATCTCCACAGTCCCAATCCTTCAGTTACTAAACAGCTACTAGATCAAGGATTCCTCCCACAACAGGGATTGGGAACCCAAAACAAAGGAAGAGTGGAGCCCATCCAGCCACAGCCTCACCCCAAACGAACAGGGTTAGGGTATTTTTAACAGGGGCTGTTGATTCTCCTGCATCCCATGCAGATGCTATCACATGGAAAAGTGATGAGTCTGTATGGGTGGACCAATGGCCCCTGCATCAAGAAAAAATTAGAGCTGCAGAACAGTTGGTGCAGGAACAGTTAGACAGCGGCCATATAAAACCATCTAACTCACCATGGAACTCACCTATCTTTGTAATAAAAAGAAATCAGGAAAATGGAGATTATTGCAAGACCTTCGGGAAGTTAATAAAACTATGCAACTTATGGGGGCTCTCCAGCCTGGGCTTCCTCATCCTGTTGCTATTCCAGCCAACACTTATAAAATAGTAATTGACTTAAAAGACTGCTTTTACACTATTCCTTTACACCCAAAAGATTGTGAGTGTTTTGCTTTCAGTGTTCCTACCTCTAATTATGCTCGCCCCATGTGCCGGGTATCACTGGACGGTACTTCCCCAGGGGATGGCCAACAGTCCTACTCTCTGTCAAAAATTCGTTGATCAAGCAATCGCAAAGGTACGTGAAAACCACCCTGAAATGTACATGATTCATTACGTGGATAATATCCTGCTGGCTCATAAGAATGAGGGATATGTTTTAAGTGTCTATTCGGAGCTTTCCACAGCCCTCCAAGTAGCAGGACTCCAAATTGCCCCTGAAAAAATTCAGACAACCTCACCTTTTTCTTACTTGGGTTATTTGTTATATCCTAAACATATTATTCCTCAAAAAATTCAGTTACGGAAAGACAACTTAAAAACCCTCAATGATTTTCAAAAGCTCTTGGGGGACATTAACTGGCTCAGATTAAGCTTAGGAATAACCACGGCAGATCTCAAACCCTTATTTGATATACTTAAAGGGAATTCTAATCCTACATCTCTCAGAGAACTTACTGTTGAGGGACGCCTGGCCTTACAAAAGATTGAGAAGGCCCTTTCCAGCCAACAAGTGACGTACTTAGATTATGACAGAACCTGGTGTGCCTGTATCCTTCCTACAAAACATATGCCAACTGCCGTTCTTTGGCAGGAGGGTCCTCTTCTTTGGATTCACTTGCCCGTATCCCCTTCCAGAGTACTACAACCCTATGATGAAATACTAGCTGCCTTAGTTCAACAGTGTCGCACAGAAGCTCGCCGGTATTTCGGCAAAGAGCCCCCTAAAATTATCTTACCAATTCCTAAACAGAAAATTCACTGGCTCTTCACCAACTCCGACAGCTGGGGTATCGCATTGGCGCAATACCCTGGACAGTTAGAATCCCACTACCCGTCCCATAAGCTGTTGCAATTTGCTTCAGAGCATGCCTTTGTCTTCCCCAAAGTCACCAGCCTCCATCCTATTCATGATGCCTCTTTGGTATTTACTGATGGCTCCTCTAATGGTACATTTGCCTATTCCATTAACGGCAGACTCTATCAGATTGCATCCACTTCTGCCTTGGCACAAATAGTAGAATTCTGAGCCGTTGCTGTGGTATTTCAACAGTGTGCACAGCAGCCATTCAACCTCTATACTGATAGTCGATATATTGCTAATGCTCTTCCTTGGCTTGAAACCGCACCGGTTATCCAAGCTGCCAATCCAGAAGTTAATCAATTGTTCAGTCAAATACAAACCAGTATCCGGAAGCGAACACACTGTTTCTTTGTTGCTCATATTCGTGCACATTCTGGGCTCCCAGGACCCCTCTCACAGGGAAATGATCTTGTTGATCAAGCCACACAAGTCATTGGACTTTCTAAGATTCAGGAGGCTCAATCCTCTCATGCAATTCATCATCAAAATAGTTATAGTCTCCACCGTATATTCCAAATCCCCCGGGAAGCCGCAAGGCAAATTGTAAAACAATGTCTGACTTGCCCACAACATCTTTCAGTCCCCCATTATGGAATAAACCCGCGAGGTCTTCTACCTAATCACCTGTGGCAAATGGACGTTACTCATATCCCCTCTTTTGTCCACGTTACCATAGATACATTTTCCGGTTTCATCATTACCACTGCCGCTGCGGGTGAAGCAAGTAAGCACGTTATAACCCACTGTCTCTGGTGTTTCTCTATTTTAGGACTGCCACGAATCATAAAAACTGACAACGGCACCGGCTACACCAGTCGGGCATTTCAAACCTTTTGCACACAATTACACATTCAACACAAAACAGGAATACCTTATAACCCCCAGGGTCAAGGTATTGTTGAACGAGCCCATAGTACCCTCAAACACCAACTTGAAAAAATAAAAAAGGGGGAACTATACCCCTGTACCCCTCAGAACCTTCTTAATCATTCACTCTTCATCTTAAATTTTTTAACTTTAGACCGGGATGGGCGGTCACCTGCAGAGCGCTTCTGGCATCCACAAACACGCACACATTTTGCTTTAGTAAAGTGGAAGGACCCCCTAACAGGGGTATGGAACGGCCCCGACCCTGTACTTATCTGGGGACGAGGGCATGTTTGTGTTTTTCCACAGGATGCCGATGGAGCGCAGTGGCTTCCTGAGAGGTTGGTGCGCCTGGCGGAGAAACCCAAGGGCGACAGTGTGGCTGTGGCTCCTCCTGATGATGCTGGCGGCTGAAGGGGCACTATACTGGGCATATGTTCCGAGTCCTCCAGTGCTACATGACAGTGTTTGGGGTTGGGAGACGCGCATCGCTTACAATCAAACAACAATTCACCGAGTGTGGAATTACACGGGTCTAGGAACAGGGCGAGTACTCTGCCTAGGAAACAACATCCCTGCAGTGTACAGTGGCTGCTACAACATCACCAACCTAAATAACACAGGGGGCTATGTTTCCAATGGCCGAAATGGAGAAAACTCTGGACTTGGACATAAACTAACCCAATCTCTCCTGAATAAAACAGTCACCACTTGTGTAATAGGGACCAATGTAATACTTAAAGGGAATTCCAGTGAGAAAAAAAATGAACATCACTTGGACAAAGGTGACTGTCACACAGGGCAATGAAATCTGCCATATTGTAACCTGTTTTAACACAATATGCTTTAACTGTAATTTTACTGATTGTGTGGGCCCCCTTGGGGAAGAGAAACTTATGATTGTTCTACATCAGCCTCCCTTTGTGTTAGTATCTGCTATAATCACCGTGGTCATTACTCAGAATGTACAGACTGCTCAATTTACAGATAATGTGGTTCATAATATGTCACAACTTATGGGTACTCAGGAAATGATTGGTCTAAAAGTAAAACAAAGTTAGAGCTACTGTTTAAAGCTGTAGAAGTAATAGGAAAATCTGGTCCAAACTTTGTAACACCAAGCCAGGCTGACTTGTCATGCTGGATTTATCTAGATTTGTGTAACTAACAAAACTCACAATATAAGCACAGATACATGGGAAAAAGTTAAACAACATCTAAAAGATATGTAGAAACATACTAATGAAACTCTGCACTTAACACAGTCACATTCAGAAATTCTGGCACTAAGTCATGCCCATTTACCCTTTAATGCTGCTGCAACAGCTGGAAATCTTCTGAATAACCTTAAAAACATGTTTACTGGACCTCTTGACCAAATTTGGCACCTACTGCTGCCAATGGCCACTAATAGATGTTCATCACCTAAAGCTGCAAACGCAGCACAAACCCCCCATGTTTACTATGTAACCCACTGCGGTAGTCAGAGACGGGTAAGATGCTTCTTGATCTGTGTTCGCCTAAGACAGGGCCCTATCGCTAGAGGATAGGGTTCCGATGACGGGAAAGGCACAGAGATAAAGAAGCACGACCTAAGACAGACACGCAGAATGGGTCAGCTGTGACACAGCTGGATTCTATAAAAAGAAAAAGGGGGAATATGTCGGGAGCCGAAATCATCTTAAAGAAATTCTTAGAGAAATTTACTGGGCTAGGCTCACTTAAGAAAAATATTGTGCCAGCAAGGTCATGAGAACTGACTGCTTAGCAATATCCCAAGAAAGAATAACAACATGTGGCTGTCCTTGGATAGGGCTAATTATTAGATCAGAGGTTTTGAGAACTAGGGAACACAGGTGCGTGAGAAAGACCAGAGTTAAGAATAAACAAAGAAGTGTGTGCTGTATAAAAGTTTGCTCAGAAAAGAAATAAACGTCTCAGCTTGACTGAGTCCCCCCTGATGTGATCGTTTCGGCCTTATTCAGCTCCTGCGCTTTCCCCTCAGCTCTGTTCGTCTGACGGCTGGTACCGTCAAGGAAGCATTTCAATTGGAAGACATTATACTGAGTGAAATTGGTCAGCAGCAAAATGACAAATATTGTATGAGACACCTGCTGTAAGGACTTAAAAATAGACTTACGTACAGAAGAAAAGACTCTCTGATGACTGCAAGGGTGGGGAGGGAGGGAGAGGGCTGTTCATAGATTAGACTATTGATAGAAATTTGGCTGAGTGAAAGCAATGACAGCACACAGTACCAAGATCAATTTAACTGGACTTCAACATAACCTGAAAACTCTTCCAATCTTAACCCAATATTGCAAGGATAGAGTAGAAGGGACAGGGATCCTGGGACCATGCTCTTGAGGGACATCAATGTCAACTGGCATAACTAGCCTATTGCCAAGAGTCTTCTGCACCCCACATTAGTGAGTGTCGTCTGCGGGCTTAAAAGCTAGCAAGTTGCCATCTGAGGTATACCAAGTTGTCCCAACTCAGCTAGAACAGATGATCGCTAAGGACAACAATGACACGAGAGAAAAAGAACCAAGAAGGCAGAAAGATCCATGTGAATGGGTGACTACATCAACATGTAACCAGAAGAACCATATGGTGCCTGGCCACCAATAACGACAGCCACGATGGGGCTCACAATGTTGAGTCCCAGTGTCAACATGAGAAAAAAAGGGGTGCACCCTAAGAACTCCATTAAAAGACCACAACTGATGGTCTGAAGGCCTGGGAGTTCCCCTGGGAGTATGGCCCCTAGACCTGATGCTGCCCCTGATCATAAATCACTACTAAGATCAACTGTTCAGACAGGAATGGATTGGACTCCAAGACACAGAGTGACCATATCGTGTGTGCATGTTTTGGTTCTATGCATCCACAGGATGTCACCCTGCTGGCCTCTTACTTGAAGAGAGTGGAGAGGGTAGAGAGGAGGGGACAGGAGATTGTTAAGAGGATATGACATGTATAGAACAGAAAGGAGTAGTGTGCTGTCACTGGGCAAGGAGAGTAGAAGGAGCTGCAGACAGAAGGGCATGCAAATTTAAATTAGATTGTACACTGTCAGTCAACCACAACAAAAAACAATGTTTGCTTTAGTGTCTTTGGCAGTAGGATTATTTATGAATTATTTCTATGCCCTTTGTCCCCTACATTTCTTTACAGTTCCTAGTTTTTTTCTATGATAAATATTACATCTACAATCTGTAAAAAAAAAGTAAAAGTCTAAAATGGGTAAACAAACAGAAACATTATTCTCAAATCTCATTTGTTCTGAAATAGCTGGACTTGGTTTTATGAAACTGTGGCAAGCTAATGGTGACAGGGTGACATCCTGTAGATGCATAGAACCATAACATGCACACATGATATGGTCACTCTGTGTCTTGGAGTCCAATCCATTTCTGTCCTTGCTCACCTGGCAAAAACTATGCCTTTATCTTTGCACTATCCAGAACAAAACTGATGATGAGTGTTTCTTGAATGGTTATGACAGGCTAAGAGCTATCTATGGAAGGTCTGGTTGGCTCAGAGAGCATATGGGTAGAACTTTCCTGTTATCTAACTATGACTGCTCTAAATTTTCTGAACCAAAAACAGTCTTCACATCCAGGGACTTTTGAATCTCATCAAGACTCAAATTCACACAGCAGCTTTTAATCTACCCAAGTCAGGTCTGGCCTGACTTCTCTGCGGAGAAGCCCATGGAAGCGAGGGCTGCTAGAAGCTGAGTTTGAATCCAGGATCTTCCACTATTGGTCATGTGCCTGGACTAATACATGTATGCTCTCTGAGACCTAGCTTTTCTTCTTTGTAAAACAGAAATAATAGTTTCCATGTTGAGTGGCAGTGAAGTGCATGGAGTAATGTCTTAACAAATGAGAGCACCTATAGGAAACCTAGTGGCATGGTAGGCAAGAGGTACAGCTACTAACCAAAAAGGCCGACTCCACCAGGTACTCTTTAGAAACCTTATAGTGTAGTTGTGCTCTGTCCTATAATGTCTCTATGAGTAGGAATCAACTCTAGATGTCATTTTTTTAAATTCTTATTAATGATTAAGTGAGATATTATTATTTAATCAACTACAGTATATCATCAGGAAATGGTTTTCTCATTTGTATCCTGCAGGTCTGCCCATCTCACACAATTTTCTAACTTTTGTAACATTGTTTGGTTTCTTAAATATTTTAACTCAAGCCAATATAATTTAATTCTAACACCTTCTAGGTGCCACATGCTAAGGAGAGAGTAGTGGACCTGCCTGACCTGGCCTCACCTCAAGGAGCTTATGCTTTCTTTATGTAATCTCCTACTGGGCCCAACATCACACACAACTGGAGGCAGCTGGTAGAGAATTCCAGCTCCTATCAATCTTACTCCAAATCCAGACTTATCAACTCAAACACAGCAAGCACTCATAAATACTAGTCATCAAATTCTTATCTTCTAGATATAACCCTATAGGCTTCATGAAAACAGAGACCATGTTTATGTTGTTCACCATGTCAGTCTCCAGCTCCCAGCATGGTACCTAACACTAAATGCGTAGCGAGCACATACAAGGTTTGACAATTAAGTTCATGAACTCAGCCTAGGAAAAGTGCAGCATACCTCATTGCTAAGTATTGCTATAGCCATCTTTGAAGCACTCCCTTTTGGAAGCTATGCACTGACACCAGCACTGAGTCTACTCTTCAAAGCAATTTTGGAATTCCTTTTCCGGAACGCCCATCAGAGCTGTCATCATATTATCCTTGATGTCCTAAATGTCATCAAAATGTCTTCCTTTTAACATTTCCTTTATCTTCAGGCAAAGAAAAAAGTCACTGGGGGCCAGATCAGGTGAGTAGAGTGCATGTTCCAATACAGTTATTTGTTTACTGGCTAAAAACTCCCTCACAGACAACTACATAATTAAGGTCACATACTTGCCACTGTGCCAGCATGCACAACGGGCATTCCAGAAAAAAATTCTAAAACTGCTCTGAAGGGTAGACTAAGCACTGGTGTTGGTGCATGGCTTTCTAAGGGGAGCACTTCAAAGATGACCATAGTGATACTGCAATATGTATGTAGCACTTAGAACAATTAAGTTCACAGACTTAATTGTCAGACCTCATATATCACATTTCTTGACTTCTATTGCTGCTCTGATGTCAGTAAAGAAGGGGCTTTTTATACTGGCTTCTCAGTTTCATTATTACCCCATGCCGTGGCTTAAGAGAGGTATGACTCTTGAGATCATAAGACCAGAAAGTAGGGAAGCAAGAGTGGGCCAGCCAGAGAGATAGGAAGGGCTCATGAAGGAGGATGCAGAGTGGGCAGCTTTTTATAATTTCTCAGCTAGCTTCGCCTTTGCCATGGCTTTCCTCTGTTGCTTTTGCCATACGAATTTCAATGCTTCAGTTTCCCCACCTGTAAAATGGGAAGTAAAATTTCTACTTACATCATTCATATATGTTTTATTCTAGGTCTGTCAGAGCTTGTAGGCTAGCCCATGTAAATTGAAGAGACAAGGGATTCAAATGCGCATGAAAAGAGGAATGGTGATGTCACACTAATTTATTTGATAAACATTTAATAGCCAACTGTTATGTATCAAGCACTGTGCCAGACCCTCTAAGCACTTGTATTTTAGTGGGTTTCACTTCAAAAGGAAGGCACTGACAGCAGAGGTTACTGTGTTCAACTTCAGCTGCCACAAACTGCCACAGGGAATATAAGGAAAGACACACTGGGTTGCTGCTAGAAATTCTAAAGAACCAACTATCCCAATATAAAAGTTTGAGGTGTGCTTCAAGGCAGCTGAACTCTCTTTGCCCTTTCCTGAAAAGGATTTTAATTTCACAAAAAAATATAATTACGCAATTGGTGACAAGGAAGAACATCTCTTCTGCTTAATTTCTTTGGACTTTTTCACTTCCGTCACTCAGACAGTGATAGTCTGCCTGAAAGCATCAGATGTGCACTGTGCAGAAAGAACACGGGCAAGACGAGGGCGAGTTGAAGGCAGTGGAAGGACAGATGCTGTAGCCCTAGGCTCAATGGGACACCCTGTTATGGTCTGCTGGGCTGGAAAAGTCAAGCCCATCCACTTCATCTAAAGACTTCACTTTGCTACCTGTGCAATAGGTCTAAACTAATACTATTACTGAGAGGAGAAGGTGGAGTAATGGAAAGACAACTATGGGTTTGGTGTCAGAAGATAGGGGTTTTGATCCGACCCTAATAATTAGTAGGTGTTTGTTCTTTCAAGTGAAACAATGAAAACTGTGAAAGGCAGAATGCAAAGGGACAGCTATATTTCTCTGGGACTTGCAGGTTTCCTGCCTTGGACAGGATGCAATCTTACTACTTTTCTATTGTCCCCTATTAACCAAAACCAAAACATTGTCATTGAGTTGATTCCAGTCTCTGTCAGTGGGAAATATTTGTATTTGCCTTCTCTGACAGGTTTTCACCTTCCACACATTTGCCATATAGCTACTCTGAACTGTTTTTGTACCTGTAAGCAAAGATATTAGTAACTACCAACTTACAGGATTGCTGCCAATAGCTGCAATGAGTCAGCCCCCCGACTCACTGTGACCCCCCCATGTACAACGGACTTAAATGCTGCCCAGTTCCATATCATCTCATCAGTTGTTGCAGACCTGACCTCTCTGCTTCATAGGGTTTTCATTGGCTGATTTCTGGAAATAGATGACCAGACCCTTCTTCCTAGTCTATCTTATTCTGAAAACTCTGCTAAAATCTGTTTAGCGTCATAACAACATATAAGCCTCCACTGACAGACAGATGATGGCTACACATGATGTATGTTAGTGAAGAACTAAACCCAGCTCTCCCATTCTACCACTGAAACCACTGGCTTATAGAGAGGAATAAATAGTTTGATACATACATACAGATAGTGCTTAGGGCAGTGACTGATCCAGGTATGAACTCATTAAGAAGCTATTTTTAAAAGTTAGCTTTTCAGCACCGCATCCCACATCCAGCACACCCATTACCATGCTGCTAAAGTTGTCTATATCCTCACACTAAGGAACAGGGTCAAGCCTTCCTCACAGACACTCATAGACAGCTATCAGCTCCCTACCTTTTTCAGTGTGTGCAGCCAGATACCTGTGCCTACACCAATCACCCCTGACTATCTAGGACTCTAGAAGTGTACCTGCACCACAGACTTGCTGACTACTTGGGCACCTGAGCTGAGTCCATGCAACAAAAGTAAACAGATACCTTGGCCCACATGCCTAGTAACAGCTCTAAACACCTGTTGACAGGATGTTAGAACTTCAAAGGCATAATAACCAAACTAACACACATGACCAACCTATTTGGACATTTCTAAACAAAACAAAACAAAACAAGAAGTAAGCAAACATAAAATAAGTGCCTTACTAATGGTGTTAGGATAAGAGTCAATATCAAATCACTTACAAAGGAAGACCACGATGACTTCAGAAAGCACCCAAAACAAAGAATCAAGACATTTTCCAGGGAGGCAGTGCCAAGATGGTGGACTAGACACACGTCTCCTCAATTCCCTCTGAGAACTAAGGCTTGGAATGATAGCTGAGTGGAGCAGTGTGGACATCAGGGGAGCCCTAGGATCCGACACAGGGCTGTTAGATGAGCCACCAGATGCTGAGTCCTGATCCTGCTGATTCACTATTTTGGAGGACTGCAGGTACTGAAGTCTTCTTTGTTATCTGGGAAACAGGGACTGAGCATGAGCCAGAAAATAAGCTGAACTGCAGTGCTTAAGTAAACAGTGTATAGCACAGCAGAGAAACTGTGCCATGGACAGCCACTATCGAGAGCCAAGCTGTGGACTCAGGGCACCACTACCTCTCCATCCTCCCTATTTCGAGCTACACTACAGGTCCTGCTGTCTCATGGCAGAAAGGTAAGCTCAGCGAGGATGTCATCTTGGTCAGCTGGGAGGTGGAATCACCCAGCTGGGGTATTAGCTGCAGCTGATTCTCAAGCAGAGCAGCAGCTCCTGTCTGGCAAGTACTTCTCCAGTAGAAAAGCTGCATTTGAGATGATCAGTGTCTAGATTTAAGGGTGGGGCCTGGCAGACGATGGCAGGAAAGCCCTGACCCCTCTCTAATTTGAACCATGCCATGGCATCTGGGAGTGGTCTATGAGGTACTTCCATTGTCAGCTGGAAGGTGGGGCCTGCCACACCTGAGGATCTGACTGTTTGGGGCAGATGTTGGACAACTCTCTGATCAGCATTTATTTTAAGAAATACCTTTTAAGAAGTAACTTTTTAAATTAAGATCACCTGGAAAACTGACTGCTGAGAGGCCTGGCAGCATCCCCTCAACCCTTCACTGATCCACATCATAGGGTCAGCTGATGGCCCCTAGTGACTCCATCAGTAGGACACTGTCTTTGCCAGCCAGGAGGTAAAACCTGCCACCCTAGAGAGTCCACCTGGAGCCAGTCACTAGAGTACACAGAGATGGCTAGTGACCAACGCCCCTCCTAGAACTATGCCTCAGCTCCTGATGAGGTAACACTAGAGAAATTGAACAGCTTCTAGATGGCACACAGAAAACACTCAATTGTTAACCATTTAAAGAAGCAGTTCACCATGGCTCTGGAAAACTCCCAAAATAAAGAATCAAAAAGCTTCATAGATGAAGAAGCAATTCTGAAACTATCTGAGGTCAAGTACAAAAGGATCATATATAGGACCCTCTTGAGATTAAACAAAATGCAGCAGGACAAAATAAAAAATTAAGTAAGCTATTTCAATTGGTGAAACATCAACAATCTGAAATCCAGCAGGTCAATAACAAAATTACAGAATCAGACTATTCAATCCAAAGACAAAAGATCAGAATTGAGAAGATGAAAGTCAGACTTATGACCTTGAGGATACAGCAACTGACACCAGCATTTATGAGGAGAAATCAGAGAAAAGAAATAAGAAAAATGAAGAAGCATTAAGAATCATGCGGGACTCTATTAAGAGGACTAATCTGCCAATAATTGGAGTCCCTGTGCAGGGTGGGATAGATGAAAATACAGAGAGCATTGTGGTAGAGTTGCCGACAGAAAAGTTCCCTGAAATTATGAAATAAGTGAACATGGATATCCAAGATGCATATTGAATGTCACAAAAACTAGACCCCCCCAAAGAAAGACACCAAGATATATTATACACAAGCTTAATAAAATGAAACATAAAACAAAGCTATTAAAGGCAGTGAGGCTCAAAACAAAGCTAACATTCAGAGGGAAATCCTGAAGACCTTTGTCTGACTTCTCCACAGAAATGATGTTGGCAAGAAAGCAGTGGGATGACACATTCAAAGCCCTGAAGAAAAAAACCTTCCAACCAAGAATTACACAACCTGAAAAACTGTCTCTCAGATACAACGGTGAAATTAAGACATTTGAAGATAAACAGAAGCTTAGAGACTTTGTAAAAACCAAACCAAAACTACAAGAAATACTGAAAGAAGTTCTTTGCTTAGCCAAGCCAAGTGCTGTCGAGTCGGATCTGAAAAAAAAATTAAATGTATATTTAAGGAAGCAATGCAGGACACAGCATCCAGAATACTACTCACTTAGGAAAGTCAATAAGTTCAATCAAAACTACATTATTAAAAGAAGGGAACCAGTGATCACAATACAAAAACTATGACATCACACTAAAAAGAGGGATATATTAAAGGAGGTATAATTCTTTCAGACAGGAAGAAAATAAAAAGATATGCAGAAGGTAAAGTCTGGTTTAAACTTAAAATAGTAAGGGAGATCGTAGGAGTAGCCACAAAGCACAATAACAATGAGACATATGAAAACAAGAAGCAAAATATAGGAATCTCAAAAAAAAATAAAACCAACACTGAAAAAAATGAAGTCAACCATCAAGAATGACCCAGAATAGAATATTTAGAAAATATCAACAACACAAATATAAACTAACAGCACCAAACACATACCCATCAATAATTACACTGAATGTAAACAGACTGAATGCTTGAATAAAGAGACAGCAAGTGACATTCTGGATCAAAAGACAAGACATGTCTATATGTTGCTTACAAGAAACACATTTAAGACTCAAAGATGGGAACAAACTGAAAATCAAAGGATGGAAAAATATATACCAAGCCAACAACATACAAAGAAAAGTAGGAGTGGCAATACTAATCTCAGATAAAATAGACTTTAATGTAAGATCCACCATCATGGACAAGGATGGTCACTATTTATTGCTGAAAGAGTCAACACATAAGTAGGACATAACAATATTAAATATTTATGTACCCAATACCACAGCATGTAAATACATCAAACAAATGCTGACAACACTGAAAAATGAGATAGATCTCTCCATAATGATAGATCACTCCACTTTCAGTAACGGACAGATCACACAGGAAATAACCTCAGGAAAGATACAGAAGATCTTATTGTGACAACTAACCAAATAGACCTTACTGATATATACAGGACTTTTAACCCATCAACAACAGATAAGTACACCTTCTTCTCCAAAGCATATGCGACATTTTCCAGAATAGATCATGTGTTAGAACATAAGGCAAGTCTCAACAAAATCCCAAACATTGAATTACTGCAAAGCATCTTCTCGGACCATAAAGCCATAAAAGTTGAAATCAACAGCAGAAAAACCATACAAAGCAATTCAGACTCATGGAATCTAAATAACACCTTGTTGAAAAACCCATGGGTCATAGAAGAAATCAAAGACGAAATAAATTTATGGAATCAGATCAGAATGAAAACATATCCTACCAGAACCTATGGGATACAGCCAAAGCAGTGCTCAGAGGTCAATTTATCTCTATAAATGTACACATCTGGAATGACAAAAGGGCTCAGACCAAAGAATTAACCCTATAGTTTGCACAAGTAGAAGGAGAGCAGGAGAGTAACCCCACAGGCACCAGAATAAAATAGATGATAAAGACTAGAGCAGAACTAAATGAATTAGAGATAGAAGAACAATTGAAAAAATTAACAAAACCAAAAGCTGGTTCTTTGAAAAGATCAACAAAATTGATAAACCATTGGCTAAACTTACAAAAGAAAAACAGGAGAGGAAACAATCCAAATAGGAAATGAGATGGAAGATGTGACAACAGATCCAACTGAAATCAAAAGTATCATAACAGAATACTACAAAAGCCTGTACTTTAACAGATTTTAAGACCCAGAGGAAATGGAAAAAGTTCTAGATTCATATCACCTACCAAAATTATCACAAGTAGAAGCAGGTCAACTTAATCAGTCTATCACAAAGGAAGAGATTGAAAAAGTCATCAAAAAACTACCAACCAAAAAAAGCCCTGGCCCAGATGGCTTCACTGCAGAATTCTACCAAACTTTTAGAAAACAGTGAACTCCAGTACTACTGAGGCTATTTCATACCATAGAAAAAGATAGAATACTCCCAAATTCATTCTATGAAGCCAGTATAACCCTGATACCAAAGCCAGAGGAAAATCCCACTAGAAAGGAAAGTTACAAACCAGTATCACTCATGAACCTAGATGCAAAAATCTTCAACAAAATCCTTGCCAATGGAATTCAACAACATACCAAAAAAATAATTCATCATGACCAAGTTGGATTCCTGTCTAGGATGCGAGGCTGGTTCAACATCAGAAAAACAATTAATGTGATCTACCACATGAATAACACAAAGGTTAAGAACCACTTAATTTTGTCAATTGATGCAGAAAAGGCACTCAGCAAAGTCCAACACCAATTCATGCTAAAACCCCCCAGCAAAATAGGAATAGAGGGGTAATTCCTTAACGTAATAAGGGGCATCTATGCAAAGCCAACCACTTACATCATCCTGACTGGAGACAGACAGAAAAAATTCCCCTTGAGAATGGAAACTAGACAAGGATGCCTACTCTCATCACTTCTATTCAACTTTGTACTAGAGCTTGTAGCCAGAGCAATTAGACAAGACAAAGAAATAAAGGGTATCCACATAGGCAAAGAAGAAGTAAAAATATTCCTACTTGCAGATGATATGACTGCATATGCAGAGAATCCTAAAGAATCCACAAGTAAATTACTGGAACTAATAGAGGAGTTCAACAAAGTATCAGGGTACAAGATAAACATAAGTAAATCAGTAGGATTCCTTTATGCCAACAAAGAGATCATCAAAGAAGAAATCACCAAATCAATACCATTTACTATAGCCCCCAAGAATATAAAATACCTAGGAACAGATCTACCTAGAGAAATGAGACCGATACAGAGAGAACTATAAGACCTTATTGTAAGAAACCAAGAGACTTAGATAGATGGAGAAACCTATCGTGCTCATGGATAGGAAGACTTTACATTGTGAAAATATCTATTTTACCTAAAGCAATATACATGTACAATGCAATCCCAATACAAATTCCATTGTCATTTTTTAATGAGATGCAGAAATAAATCACCAACTTTGGGAAGGAAAGAAACCCTGAATAAGTAAAGCACTACTGAAGAAGAGGAACACAGTGTGGGGCCTTACACTGTCAGACCTTAGAACCTATTACACTGCCACAACAGGCAGTGTAATAGACAAAGAGGGGTGCAGCTTAAGAACTCCACTAAAAGAGATCATCTGATGGCCTGGTACAAAAAGAGACATATAGACCAATGGAACAGAGTGGAGATCACAGCCACACCATCATCTTCTTATGAACAGCTGATATTTGACAAAGGCTCTAAGATCATAAAGTGGGGTAAAAACAATCCTTTTATCAGATGGTGTTGGCAAAATTAGTTATCCATCTGCAAAGCACTAAAACAAGACCCATGTCTCACACCTTACTGAAAAACTAACTCAAATTGGAACAAAAACCTAAATATCAAACCTAAAACAATAAAGATTACACAAGAAAAAACAGGGTCAACAGTGGAAGTTCTAATACACACCTTAGCCAGACTTCAAAATTTGAGATGCAAAGCATGATCAACAGAAGAGAAAACAGATAAATGGGAACCACTAAGAACATTTTTGCTCACCCAAAGACTTCATCAAAGGAATCAAAAGACAACATACAGAATGGGAAAAAATATTTGGGAACTGTATGTCAGACCGATGTCTATAATCTCCACAATCTACAAGGTACTGCAAAATATCAACAAAAAAAGGTAAACAACCCAATTAAGTGATAGGCAAAGGAGATAGGTAGGCACTTCACCAAAGAGGACATCCAGGCAGCCAAAAGAAACATGAGGAAATGCTCACAATCATTAGCTATCAGAGAAATCCAAACCAGAACTACAATGAGATACCATCTCACCCCAACAAGGTTGGGCATCATCCAAAAAACACAAAACAGCAAATGCTGTAGAGGCTGTGGAGAGATTGGAACTCTCCTACACTGCTGGTGGGAATGCAAAATGATACAACCTCTTTGTAAAACAATGTGTTGTTTCCTTAAAAAGCTGGAAATAGATATACCATTTGATTCAGTAACACCACTGTTCGGAATTTATCCTATGAGATTGTCACATGAAAAGACACATGCACACAAATGTTTATTGCAGCACAGTCCACAATAGCAAAAAGATGGAATCAACCTAGATACCCATCAACAACAAACAGATAAACAAACTATGGTACATATACTCAATGGAACACTGTGCAATGGTAAAACAAACAAACAAAAAACAACAACAATGATTTAGGAAACATCTCATAAACTGGTTTCAGTTGGAAGACATTATGCTGAGTGAAATCAGTCAGTGGCAAAAGGACAAACATTGTATGAGACTCCTGCTATACAGACTTAAAAACAGACTTACATACAGAAGAAAACACTCTTTGATGGCTGCAAGGGTGGGGAGGGAGGGTGAGGGTTGGTCATAGATTACATAGTTGATACAAATTCAGTTGAAAGCAGTGACAGCCCACAATAGAAAGTAGATCAATTTGACTGGACTTCACCATAAACTGAAACTTCTAATCTCAACCGATTATTACAAGGATAGAGTAGCAGGGCTGGGGTCTTGGGACCATGCTTTTTGAGGACATCGAGGTCAACTGACATAATTAGCCTATTGCTAAGAGAGTCTTCTGTACTCCATGTTGGTTAGCAGGGTCTGGGGTCTTAAAAGCTAGCAAGCTGCCATGTGAGGTACATCAAATAGTCCTAACACAGCCAGAACAAATGGTCACTGAGAACATCAGAGACCATGAGGAAAAATGAGCCCAGGCGACAGAAGGACCCATGTGAATGAGAGACTGTATCAACATGTGACCAGAAGAACCAGATGGTGCCCGACCACCACCAGCAACAGCCATGATGAGGCACAGAAAGTTGAGACCCTGTGGCAACATGAGACAAAGAGGGGTGCAGCTTAAGAACTCCACTAAAAGACCACAATTGATCATCTGATGGCCTGGGGAATACCCTGGGAACATGGCCCCTAGACCCACTGCTACCCCTGTCTACAAAACACTACTGAGGTTAACTCTTCAGACAAAAATGAACCAGATTCAGGGACACAATGTAACCATACAGCGTGTGTACTTTATGGTTCTGTGGATTTATAGGAGGCTCTCCTACTGGTCTCTTCTAGATGGGAGAGAAGATGGTGGAGATAAGGGGACAAGAGCTTGTTAAGAGGATACATCAAGAGTAAAATGAAAAGGAGGAGTGTGCTGTCACTGGGCAAGGAGAGCAGAAGGAACTGCAGATCAGCAGGCATGCAAAATTGACTTGGGTTGTATACTTTCACTTAATCACGATAAAAAAGGAAAAAAATATAAGAAATTTTCCAGATGAAGAGAACTTCCTGGAATTATCAGAGGCAGAATATGAAAGATTAATAATTAGAATTCTTCAAGAGATCAAGAAGGATAGCAGGCAAAACTCAGCACAACATAATGGCAAACTGAACAGGCTGCAAGAAATCTTTGAGAAACAGCAATCAGAAATTCAGCAGGTTAATAATAAAAAGACTGAATTAGACAACTCAATAGAAATTCAAAGGAGCAGAATTCAAGCAATGGAATGCAGAATTAGTGAGACTGAAGATGAAGCAAGTGACACCAACATATTTGAGAAAAATCAGACAACAGAATTTTTAAAAATGAAGAAACACTAAGAGTTAAGTGGGACCTTATCAAGAAAAGTAGTTTATGAGTGATTAGAATACCAGAGTAAGTGAGGGTAACAGAAAATAGAGAATTGTTGAGATTTGATAACAGAAAACTTCCCTAACATCATGAAAGACAAGAAGATAACTATTTAAGATGTTCATCAAACTCCACAGAAGGTAGATCCCCCCCCAAAAACCACAAAGACTTATTATAATTAAATGTAACAAAAATAAAGATAGGCACATATTTTTAAAAGCAGCTAGGGATAAGCAAAAATAATCTACAAAGGAGAGTCAATAAGACTAAGCTTAGATTACTCAGCAGAAAGTAGGCAGGCAAGAAGGCAATGGTATGACATATACAAAGCTTTGAAGGAAAAAATTGTCAGCTATGAATTACATATCCAGCAAAACTTTCTTTCAAATATGATGGTAAAATTAGGAGATTTCCAGATGCAAAAACCAAACCCAGATTACAAGAAACACTAAAGCGAGTCCTTTGATTAGAAAATCAATAACACCAGATAATAACCCAAGATTAGCAGGCAGGACAAAGCAAACAGATACCAACCCTGATAGAAAATTACAAAACTCAATCAAAGCTAAAGCTTTGAAAATAGGGAAACAGATATCATGATGTAAAAGACAACAGCATTATAACAAAAGGAGGAACTAAAAAAACAGAGATATATCTTTTACATGGAGAGGAAGTCAAGGTGATACAAAGAAATTAAAGACTGGTTTAAATTTGTAGATGATATGATATGATACACAGAAAAGCCTACAGGACCACAAAACAACAATGACCAACAAAAAAGAACTACTGGAACTAATAGAATAGTTCAACGAAGTATCAGGAAACAAGATAAACATACCAAAATAGGATTCCAGTGCACCAACGAAGAGAACATCAAAGAGGAAATCCTCAAATCAATATCATTTACACTAGCCCCCAAGAAAATAAAATATTCAGGAATAAATCTAACCAGAGATGTAAAAGCCCTATATAAAGAAAACCACAAGACACTACTACAAGAAACCAAGAGACCTACATAAATGGAGAAACTTAGCAAGAAACCAAGAGACCTACTTAAGTGAACAAAATTATCGTGTTCACGGATAGGAAGACTCAGCATATTGAAAACACCTATCTTACACATAAGAATCTATAGATACAGTGCAATCCTTCCGGTGCCCGAGGGGTTCCTCTGTTGTTCTCTTTCTACTTGTTCAAGCTGTAGAGTTAGTTCCTTGATTTGGTTTCTTTCTTCCTTCCAGATGTGTGCATTTATGGAGATAAACAGACCTCTGAGCACTGCTTTGGCTGTATCCTATAGGTTCTGGTAGGAAGTCTTTTCGTTCTCATTGGAATCCATGAATTTCTTTAATTCATCCCTGATTTCCTCTATAACCCATGTTTTTTTGAGCAAGATGTTGTTCAGTTTCCAAGAGTTCCACTTTCTGTCTCTGTTTTTTCTGCTATTGATTTCAACTTTGATGGCTTTATGATCTGAGAAGATGCTTTGCAATAATTCAATGGCATGGATTTTGTTGAGCATTGCATTATGGCCTATCACGTGGTCAATTCTGGAGAATGTTCCATGTGCACTGGAGAAGAAGGTGTAGTTGTCTGCTGAGGGGTGGAAAGTTCTGTATATATCAATGAGGTTTAGTTGGGTAATTGTGTCAGTGAGGTCTTCTGTATCTTTACTGAGCTTTTTTCTTGATGATCTGTCTAGTAATGAGAGTGGAGTGTTAAAGTCTCCCACTATTATTGTGGAGTCATCTAACTCTCTTTTGAGCGTAGTCAGTGTTTCTTCGACATATTTAGGTGCTCTGACATTAGGTGCATAAATGTTTAATATAGTTAAGTCTTGCTTGTGTACTGAACTTTTCAGCAATAAATAGTGTCCATCTTTGTCCACGATGGTGGATTTGACATTAAAGTTGATTTTGTCTGAGATTAGAATTGCCACCCCTGCTCTTCTTTGTTCATTGTTAGCTTGATATATATTCTTCCATCCTTTAATTTTCAGTTTGTTCCTGTCTTTAGGTCGTGTCTTCTGATCCAAGATGACACTTGGTGTCTCTTTACTGGAGCATTCAGTCCATTCACATTCAATGTAATTATTGATAGGTATGTGTTCACTGCTGCCATGGTGATCTGTTTATTTTTATGTTGATGTTTTCTCTGTTGTTCTTATTGGTCTGTTCTGAGACACTCTTTTTTGTGAGTTGATTTTTCACCTTTTTCAGAGCTGGTTTTATAGTTGTTGAGACTCGTGTGTTAGATTTCTTGAAATGGTATGATACATCTTTGTTGTGCTTTACAGCTGCCCCTATGAACCCCCTTAATAAACTATTTATAAACCCAATTTTAATTACTACCAGTCTGGTCATCTTCCTCTCCATCTGGAAGGACTATAACGACAGTAGTACACCCCTCTTTTATTATGATGACACCATAGTTTTCATGATGATAACTGGATTGCTTCTTTCCAAATCAAAGCTGTGATTTACTTTGGAGCCTTCCCTAAATGAGTATTGAGTAGTGTGTCGTTCTAAAATATAAAGTTAGTGGTTTCGTTCTTCCTAAGCCAAAGCCAAGAACTTCTTTCAGTATTTCTTGTAGTTTGGGTTTGGTTTTTACAAAGTCTCTGAGTTTCTGTTTATCTAGAAATGTCTTAATTTCATTTTCGTGTTTGAAAGACAGTTTTGCAGGATATATAATTCTTGGTTGGAAATTCTTCTCCTTCAAGACTTTGAATGTGTCGTGCCACTGTCTCCGTGCCAGCATGGTTTCTGCTGAGAAATCTGACGAGAGCCTACAGGGTTTCCCTCTGAATGTTAGCTTTGCCTTGAGTCTTGCTGCCTTTAAGAGTTGCTGCTTATGTTTCATTTTGTTAAGCTTGATTATAATATGTCTTGGAGTCTTTCTTTTGAGATCTATATTGGGTGGCATACGATATGTATCTGAGATGTCTATATTCTCTTCCTTCATGATTTCTGGGAAGTTTTCTTTCAGCAGCTCAGCAACAATACTCTCTGTGTTCTCAGATGTCTCACCCTGTTCAGGGACTCCAATTAATCGACGGTTGTTCCTCTTAATAGAGTCCCACATGCTTCTTAATGTTTCTTCATTTTTCTTGTTTCTTTTTTCTGATTTCTGCTCATAGACAGTGGCATCAGTAGCTCTGTCTTCCAAGTCAGAAATTCTTTTTTCCATTTGTTCCATTCTGTTTTCTTGGCTTTGCATGGAAGTTTCTATGTCTTTGATTTTCTTCTTGATCTGTTGGATTTCAGAGTACTGGTGTTCCATCAGATAGAACAACTTGCTTAATTTTGCATTTTGTTCTGCTGCATTTTGTATAAGGTCTAGAAGGGCTCTGTATATAATCAATTTGTATTCACTTCCTGATGCTTTCATAAAAATTTCTTCATCTGGAAAACTCCTTGGTTGCTTTGTTTGGGAGCCTTCTGAAGCCATGAGTGATTGTTTGTATGCCACAATTGTCTGTTGCTTTTTGGGTCCCATGTGAGTATATGGAGGCTGGAAGAGGTACTGTGAGGATGGATTGCAAATGTTTCTCTAGGCTGTCTTTGAATGTAAAGCAAAAGGTATCTGACCAGTTCACAGTCAGTTAGGTTTTCAGGGGTAGAGGTCCCTCTTCCCGTCTGACAAAGTAAGCGCCACTGTATCCAACCCCAGATGATAACAAACTAGTTCAGAATACAGCACTGCTAGTGCCCTCATGGCCTCTGCTGACAGGGCCTAGGCTTATCCAACACTGCGTCGAGTACTGGTTTTGTGATAGAAAAGCGCTCTCCTGTGGGCAGGGTCTCGCTCCCAAGCTAAGAATTAGGTCCAGCTGCAGCCACCGTACCCAAGATGGCGTTCTCCACACAGGCAGCTGACAGAGGGGCTAAAGGTGCCCAGAGGCAGCAATTCCTCTGCTTCTGTTGCAGGGCCCCCAACGTAGGCAGCACTATGCAAAATCACTACTTTTCTGACAGAGAAGCGCTGTCCCGTTTGCAGGCGCTGGCTCCCAGGCTAAGAACAAGGTCCCGCTAAAATCTCGGTACCAACATGGCATCCCGCACCCTGACCACGGAGTTCTGCACAAACCCCACTGAGGCAGCTACAAAACGAAAGGCTCAAAGTGTCTAGATTAACAGAGTCCCGAGCCTGGCTCTCAGAATACGGGAATTTTGCCTGCCTATCCCCCCAGCAGCGTGTCTGAGTCCACCCACCAGGCGAGACCCAGCTCCGCCCGCCAGCCGAGACAGAGGAAAAAAAAAAGTCAAATGGTGCGTTTACCTTCCGTCCATGAGAGCCGGGGCTAGCCGGGAGCGGGAGTCAGCGAAAGAGAGGAGGTTTTTCGCTGAGTGGTATAAAGTCCCAATTAACAGCTCTGTGCCGTGTCCTGAGGCTGATTAGGTGCTCCGAAGGCTCTGTTTGATTGTCAATTCAGGTCTTGGTTTCCAGAGGGATAGAAGGAGACGTGGGCTTAGTCCGCCATCTTGACTCTGCCCCCCCCCCGTGCAATCCTGATCCAAATTCCAATGGCATTTTTTAATGAGCTGGAGAAACAAATCACCAGCTTAATAAGGAAAGAGAAGAAGCCCTGAATAAGTAAAGCACTACTGAGGAACAATGTAGGAGGCCTCACGTTACCTGACTTTAGAACTTACTACACTGCCACATTAGTCAAAACAGCCTGGTACTCATACAACAACAGGCACATAGACCAATGGAACAGAACTGAGAATGCAGATATAAAATCATCCACTTATGAACAGCTGATATTTGACAAAAGCCCAAAGTCCATACATTGGGGAAATGATAGTCTCTTCAATAAATGGTGTAGACATAACTGAATATCCATCTGCAAAAAAATTGAAACAAGACGCATGTCTCTCATCATGTAGAAAAACTAACTCGAAATGGATCAAAGACCTAAATATAAAATCTAAAAGGAAAAGATTATGGAAGAAAAAGTAGGGACAACACTGGGAGCCCTAATAGAAGGTATAAAGAGAATACGAAACATTACTAATAATGCCTAAACATCAGAAGAGAAAATAAATAACTGAGGACTCCCAAAAATCAAATACTCATGCTCATCCAAAGACTACCAAATGAGTGAAAAAACAACCTCCAGAGTGGGCAAACATTTTTGGTTATAACAAGTCTGATCAGCATCTACTCCCTAAAATCTATAAAATACTGCAAAACCTCAACAATAAAAAGACAAATAATACAATCAAAAAATGAGCCTAGGATATCAACTGGTACTTCACAAAGAAGACATTCAGGTGGCTAAGAGATACATCAGAAAATGCCCATCATTATTAGCTATTTTAGCAATGAAAGTTAAAACTGCAATGAGATGCCATTTCACCCCAACAAGGTTGACATTTGTTAAGCAAATAGTCCTAAACATTAAAAAACAAACAAACAAACAAAAACTGACACTTTGCCTGAGTTGTTGTCATGGATTGAACAGTGTCTCCCCAAAAATGTATATATTGATTTGACTCGGCTATGAATCCCAATATGGTGCCATTCCTCCCACATGATGTGAATTCTGTCTCTGTGATATTGATGGTGGAGAATGGGCTGCAGTTGTGTTAGTGAGGCAGGACTCAAGCTACAAGCCTGTGGGATATAAGGGAGAGAAGTGAGCGGAGGAAGTTGGGAACCTCACACCACTAAGAGAGCAGCACTGAGAGCAGAGCACGTCCTTTGGACCTGAGGTTCCTGTGCTGAGATGCTCTCCTTGAATTCAGACTCAATCTACCAGACTATGATGATTTCTCTTATTGAACGGACTTATAACTCGTGAATGGATTTGTGGTTTTACTGGATTGTGTCAAATAAAATTTCTCATCATAAAGCCTTCAACTAGTGGTGTTATCTGTTAGAGCAGTACCAGGTGACTAAGACAGTTGTGTTTACCATGTGTCATCCATTCATGTGTCTACACTCAGAACCATCAAGTTTAAAATTGCAAGTGGCTACTTAGATATGATCCACAGGAGCATGATTAGATTCACACCTGGATCACCATCAGAAGACCCTAACAACTCTCACACATTGCTGCTTTCCGTGGAAATCTATTCCAGAAAACAAGTCTTCTAGAAAAGTTGTCATTGCACAGATATATTTCAGCTAGTAGTCCCCAGATTCAGAGGTCTTTGGACCATGAAATTGACATGGCCAGATGAGCAGAAGAAAATAAACTAGCTGCCTGTTCAATCCACCCCAGTATGAAATAACAGGAGATATCTCTGCAGTAGCACCCACCCTTATTCCCCTTGCCCCATATGTATCCCAATTATAAGGATCCTCAGGCACCCTGACCTTAAAAAAGCACAGGACAAGGAGTTAGTACATTAGTTACTCACATGTTGTTGTTAGAGAAAAAATATGAATTAGGATAATTACAATGTAAAAACGAAAACCAACTATATTCCTAATGTGGTCACTGTGAGTTGTAATTGACTTGACGGCAACAGGCTATATTTTTACCACTTACAGATAAAAAATGAATTCTGTTGACTATAAATCCAATGAATTATTTAATATCATATCATATCATGTCATGTCATGTCATGTCATGTCATGTCATGTCATATCATATCATATCATATCTATCATATCACATAGAAACTGCCACTGGGGAACTTGCAAATTTTGACCCACTTCATGTAATCATTCAATAAATGGCTGTTTATAGCTTTCTGTGTCTTTGTGTTACACAAAGGGTTGTCATGACTTGGGGGTTAACTTAGCTAAAAACTAACAACAGCATAACAATAACAAGGAATCCAGTGTTTCAGTGAATTATCATTCATTTAGTTATTGATTTATTCAACAAACATTGATTCAATGCGTACTGTATACCCAGCTCTGTGTGAAAGACTCGGGATTCATTTGGGGGTGAAGATCCCCTTTTTCTTCTCTTCTAGGGGATATGCAGAGTTTAGGAGCAAAGATGGAGTTAAGAAGCCTGAGAGGTCTAACTTCCTGCCGTCATGTCAGTAGGGCCTCAGAGCAAATTAATTTTGGTTAGGTTGGAAAAGCAACGGGCAGTCATTAAAATGTCCTGTGTGAGGGAACGGAATGATCAGAGCAGCATTTGAGGGAACAAAGACTGTAACTTGTTTTCCCCAAGTAGTATAGAATAAAAGGAACATACCCTACAAGTGAATGAATGAATGAGTGGATGTGGTTAATCCTTGCTGCAGTGTCTCTAATTCTGACAGGTGGGGCAAACCTTTCTCTCCAGTCTTTGGTTTCCCACCTATATGAGGAGTTAGGTGATATTCACTAGGCTATCTGTAACGTTTTTTTTTTTGCTAGGTTCTAATATTATGTTATCTATGAGTCTGTCAGCAGTGGTTGAAGTGTTCTGCTGCACACCGAAAGGTCAGTGGTTTGAATCCACCAGCTGCTGTGCGGGAGAAAGATGTGGCAGTCTGCTTCCATAAAGATTTACAGCCCTGAAAACCCCTTGGAGCAGTTCTACCCTGCCCTATAGGGTTGCTATGAGTCTGAATCAACCGTATGGCAGTGGGGTTTTGTTTTGTTTTGGGCTGTCTATAACCTGTGGTCACTGTCAAAGAGGAATATTTCGGTTCAATAAGCTCTTAATATGCTGAAGCACTAGAGGGCAGAAAAACCACATGTATAAAAATACACATGCTGGTGGGGGTTATCACAATAAAACATTTGCTAAATTCATGCTTTCTTCCTGTTTGCATCAATTCTGCTCTGATTATTAAGAATGGATTTTCCTTATTGGTAACATCTGTGATACAGGTCAACTTTATAACCATTTTTATTCTCCTAATACTCATGCCATAACTATTTTCACAATTGAAATTTAGAACTGTAATAAAAAAAAAAGAGAATGTAAAATTTGAGACTAGAACTATCCTGGGAAGTCCTTGACATGAGCTTGTGATAGCTAAGAGACTTTTGTGTCTGATCAAAATTTCTTCTGGATCAGCTGATGTACTGAGGGTGGAAATAAACTTACATACTGTGAGCCAAATACTTGTCTGTGTTAAAGAAATGGAGGGCATAGAATAAAAGTATTTAAGGAATGACCTGATATCCATTGTGCTGACAGCCAGCACCCTGGTAGTCACAGAACCGAGATGGGGACCTCAGTGTGGGCTGGCACAAGAAAGGAAAGATGGTTCTGGAGCTTGTAACGGTGAAAAGCTGTTCTTTTCTCTGTCCACAGGGCCAGAGATGCAAAGGAAGTCTTCAAATACAGTAAGAATGATTTTGACTTAAGAACAAAGGAAAACTTCCTGTCCTTAAGGTATGTATTTCCATGGGCAGAGACTAGTATCACCGATCTAAAGGATCCTAGATAGCAGAGGGCCCCTAGAATGTGCAAGCGAATCTATAGCTGTAGATGGGTAGGCTGGGACCCAGGAGGTGAATTAGCTGATGACAAGGTCATCCCTATTCCAAGTTTTTCTCTGGGATGATAATTTCTTAGGCTGAGTGTTCAGATTGAAGGAATAAGGGATTTGGGGGCTACCAACTGGTATCCAGATTGTTTTTGACATGGTTCCCAGGTTGTGTTGTTGTGGTACCCTCAAACCCAGATGGTGGCAGTGCAGGCCAGTCAAATTCTGAGATGTGGAAAGTTAGCATGCTCCTAGTACATGCTTTCAGATGAGCATCTTTGCTTGGCGGGTCAGCTCCTTTTGTTGAACATTTCAATCCTTCCATCAATGAAAAGATTTGGTGATCACTGTGAGAGGCTGGTAGGCTTCTGTGTGACCAAGTCTCTCACTCTTTGCTAGAGGACTAATAGCTATCTGACCTGGCCTGATGTGCCCTCCTTTTTCCTCTCCAAAGAGGAACTGCTTTTGGACACATGGTGAGACAGTGGTTCAGTGCTCACCTGTTAACCAAAAGGTTAGTAGCTGGAATCCATCAGCGACTCCTTGGAAATGCTATATGTTGTCCTACTCTGTCCCATAATGTCACTATGAGTCAGAATCAAGTCAACACCAAGGAGTTTTTGGTCTGGGTTTTGATCACTAGTGAAGATGAACTTTTCAGTTACTTGAGATCACTCAGAGAGCGAAATAGAAGGAAGATAATTCATGTCTTACTATTAACCAGATAATAAGGAAGCTATTTTGAGCATGTAGCTGTAGCCAGTCCTCAAAAATACCCTTGTTAGAGGGAAATTATCATTCCCATTTTACAGATATAGAAATTGAGGCTCAGAAATGTAAAGAGGCTGGTCCAGGGTAAAAGAAACTCTAAGCTGCAAAGCCAAACTCAAAAAGAGGTGTGCTGATTCTCTATACTGAATGAGAACCTTGATCAAAGAAATCAGACAGCGGAGTGTGGAGCACCCAGAGGAGGGCAGAGAGAACCAGAAGAGAAGGTGTTCCCGGATAAACAGAGGATTCCTCCAGGCAGGTTCAAGGCTAAGCCCACCCCCTAGTTCATAAGCTCAGGTGGACAAGGTCGTACTTATCAAATGGAGGCATGCTGATTTAATAATGTTGGATACTAATGTTGTGTGACGCTTTGTGCTCTATGAAGCACTTTATGTAAGTTATCTTGTTTGCTTCTCACAGCAACCTTGTGCAATAGGAAGAAATGGTGCTTCTGATGTTAGGCTGTATTTGAATGGGTATTTATAGAACTTGATGTAATTCAATTTCTTTTCAGAAGGAAAGAAACCCCAAGTTTGCTATTCAGTCTCCCCGTGCTGAATTTGGGAAATTGGGAATCATCCGAATCAGTTTTGCTGCTTTGATGGGAAAAAGCATTATTGACAAATGAAAGGGTCTTTGAAGGTCAGCCAGAACAGAAAGCCTCTCTGGACAACAGCAACTCTGGGAAGACTCTATTTTGCAGGATGTACAGATGACACCAGGAGTCCCTGGGTAGCAGAAATGGTTAAGTGCTTAGTTGCTAACAAAAAGGCTAGAAGTTCAGATCCACCCAGAGATGCCTCAAAAGGCAATTTACTGCAAGGTAACAACCGCTGAAAACTCTGGGGAGCATTGTTCTACTCTGAAACACATAGTGTGGCCATGAGTCGTAATCAACTCCATGGCAGATGATTAGAATATAAGTGACAGTCTGCCAAATCATAGAAGCAGAGCCTTTGAATGTGTCATCATCATTCATTTATGTCTCCATTCATTCATTTACAAATGGGAATTGAGTACCTACTAATTGTCTGCCATTGTGTTAAACTTGTAAACAAAATGATGAGCCAAAAAGGAACACTGTCCCTGCCCTCATGGAGCAGGGAATCCTGTAAAGGAGCTAATTGGTCATCAAATAATCACCCCAATGCATGGACAGTATCTTCTCTGATAAGAAGGGGTTCACGGTGCCACGAAATTATTTAATAGAGTGACAATTTATAGGAGAGAGGTCCTTGGGGGAAACGACAACGGAGCTAAGAATGGAATGATGAGATGGCAACATCCGGGCGAAGATGCAGTGGAAGAGTGGTCCAGGCAGAGGGAGCAGAGCAGCAAAGACCTGTGGCAGCAGGATCTCAAAGAGACACGGGGCTGAGGCAGAGAGGGAAGAGGAGAGTCGTGCAGGGTGCGGGGGCATGGTGAGGCTGGAGAAGCAAAGGACAGCCACTAAAATGTCATGTGTGAGATGGAATGATTAGATCTGTGTTTCCGATGGTGTGTCTGCTTCTGGTATGGAGAACAGACTGTGGAGTTAGGAGGCTAAATCAGTAATCCAACCCAAAATGGACTGCACCTCAGGGGAGAAAAGAAGGTAATAGATTAGAGAAATTTACGAGGTCTAGTTTAGAGCAGTGTTTCCAAATTCCTGACAATCATCAGGATTTGGGAAGCAGAAACTGGAATTCCTGGGAATTCTCTGGAGTTTCCAAAATCATAACTTTTTCTTAAAATACTTCCAATACTTTCTATACTGTTTACTTTTATTGTGAATATCTCAAGATTTTTGTTTAATAAACAAGAAATTTTAAGTTTAATGTATTTACAAAGACTCGTGGCCTGTTGTTGCTGGGTGCTACCCAGGCAGTTCTGACTCATAGTCATTCTGTGTACAACAGCACCCAACACTGCCTCCCCCAGTGCCACTCTCGCAGTCATTGTTAGGGTTGAGCCCATCGTAGCCTCTGGCAATATTCAAAGACTAGCAAACACCAGCAAACATTACAGGGCAATATCCCCCTAAAGGTTTAAAAGTCCTGGTGATGCAGTGGTTAAAAGAGCTCAGCTACTAAAAGAAAAGTCACTGGTTTGAAACCACCGGTAGCTCCAGGGAAGACGAGGTAGTCTGTTTCTACAAAGATACAGACTTGGAAATCCTATCGTGTTACTATGAGTCAGAATCTACTTGAGGCAGTCGGTTTGTTTTTTTCTTTTGAACGATTCCAATAAGGCAGCATTCAGATGGCCTAATAAGACTAGTGGTACCATACAGAATCATGTCAAAATTGCCAACTTAAGGAATTCATTGTTTTTTTAAAACTTGTCATTTCTTGAACCACCAGGCATAGCTTTTGCATAAAGTATACTCTGTGTATAAGCTTATTAATATTCATTTTATTTCCAAAAATGAGTCACCATTAGCAACATACTGGGCCATGGACACACACAAGCACGACAACTTCTACAAGTGAAACCGACTGATTAGATGGCGACTGCCCAGGGGCTGCTGTCTGGGTTCCTGGAACTGTCGACCTTAACTTTTCACTCTCCATGTCAGCCTTCCCTGCTGGTACTTTCAACACGAAGTCATTCCCTCGAGCGTATAGCTTCTCCGTTAATTGTTCAGCTTTAATTCTCCAAAGAGATTTATGATACTTGTTTTCCATTTTCCTGAATTCTTGATTTATTTAGGGAGTTAGAAAAAAAGTGTGTAAATTTCCTGACAAATGTCAAGAAGGAACTCTAGCACAGAAACACTAGTTGACAGAACTAGTGATTGACTGGCAGGTTGGAACAGTCTGGCAGAGCGTCCCAAATCAAACTCATAGCCGTCAAGTTGATTCTCACTCATAATGATGCTATGGGACAGCACAAAACTGCCCCATAATTTCCAAAGAGTGGCTGGTGGATTCAAACTGCCAAGCCTTTTGGTTAGCAGCTGAGTGCTTAACTACTGTGCCACAGTATGACAGAGAGGTGGCTGGTAAATCTGAGCCTGTGTGTGTGTGTGTGTGTGTGTGTATGTTGTCTTTAAAAATCAATTCATTTCCCTAAAAATAATCAACAAAAAAAACTGGCATAGGCCATCAATTACACAATCAGATAGGTAATCAACCAACTCCTCTCCATCCTCCCAAATGGGAACTAGATTTCCACACAATGCCCTCTTACCCCTCTTTAAAAACAAAACAAAATAATATGCCTTCTGAAAGAGCAGCAAACAGTCTGAAATACAAGTCTTGCCACAATCTAGGACTCTTTACATGAGACCTTTAAACCCTAAACTTGGAATCAGGTCAACATATGTCAACCAGAGGTTTAAGCACCAGTTCCTGCAGGCAGACTCTCTTCTAGAGAAAATTGTTCTTTAACTTATATCCTGAATTTTTAAATTTTTTAGTCAACCCCTTTTAAAGACCACGTAGTTTCACAACTTGTGAAGTAGGGCTAAGAGTGTCATACTGAAGCATGCATAAAGGGCACAATGGAGACAAAAACACTGACAGAAATAAGAGGACTTGATTCTGAGAGAGGAAAAGTATGAGGGGAAAAATCTGATTATCTCAAGTGACTGCAAACAAAATCCCAGAGTCACTAAATATTCTCAATTTTTCCTTTCAGCTCTGAATCCAAACAGGCTTTCCCAAAGATGCATTAGTGATTCAAAGGAGAAACGAAACAGGAGATTGGATAGCCTACCTTCTGGCATCTGGTAGTGGCCACTGGCAAAGTTACTAATAGCACAGTTGTCTGCAGGCAGATTTTCAGAATGTGACACATGTACCTATCCAGAGGTGTGTGACGATCAGCCATGCTGAAGTCTATATCTGGGCTGGAAAGACACTTGCTGTTTTCCCATTTATGAAGTAATTATGAAGTATGCTCTAGGTGCTTGCTTGTTTTGTTTTGTTCTAGAACCATTTGTCATAGCTTTCACGACAGGGGAATATTTTCTCAGGCTGTGCAGGAATAAGAAAACCAGGAGGAAAATGAACACTGCTGACAGTCAGAGGAATACAATGTGCTAGAAGAATCTTAAAGACCCACAGCTATTTATAGAACTTGAAATAAATGCCTTTCTTTTGATTGGAAGAAGGACTTCTAAAAGAACTTTAAAAAAAGGACAAGAGAATGGTAGAGAAGTGGGAGAAATTTATCTAATATCTGTCTGTCTGATATAATTTTTTCTATAGGAAAAAAGTCAGAATTACCACACGATCACATGTATTCCTCCCCCTTCCCCAAGGAAATCTTTGACTAGGTGGGAAATCTTCCAAAGCTTTTTTTTTTCTTTTACTCTTTATAGCAAGGAATAAAATCAAAGAATTGATAGAAAATGGGGGAAAAAAACCATTGGCTTGTTGGTATGTTTCCAACTGATATTGCAAACTTGTCATTTAGGACATCTGTATAAGGTAAAGAAATCAGATTAGATATGATGTGTTCTTAGAAAACACTGTATACTGAGAGAATTTGGAAATATTTTCATAAGTTTCTACACTTGTTTCCTTAACTATAAATTACTTATTTGACTTCAGTTGGTGCCTATTTTGAAAGAAAAATAAGTACAATTAAGTGAGGACACTGAGTGTCAGGGCTGGACAGTGGGAAGAACTGGAGGTAAGCATCCACAAGCCGCATGGCAGGTGGGGACAAGGTGGATCGTCTGCCCGTAGTCTAAGGAACTCAGTCAACAAGAGCCTAGTGGCACACTGAGTCACTCCAAGAGTTAAAAATGTGATACCTGGTTCTCAGCAATTCAGATTAATTGGTCTAGGGTGTGGTCTGCCTTAAAGATTTTTAAATGCTTGCCAAACAATTCTGATGTTCAGCCAAGGTTCAAAGCGACTGACCAAAAAAAAGCTGGTTCAGGGCAGTGAGTTAGTGATACCCTTGGATTCCTTCACAATCTCTAGCAAGTCCAGGAAATCTAAAATCTAGACTTTTCCCAGGGGCCCTTGGTGAAGCTAAACAGGGAAGACTTCCTGTGTACAGCCTTGTCTCTCTGCTCTTGAGCCCAGAGGCTTCAAGGTTACAGCGTTCCCCAAGGAAAAGCTAGGAGGAGTAAGAGAAATTATTTCTGAGTACTTTTGTTGTAGATTCTGAAAAACTGTGTCCTTGATCTTGTTCAGGAGTGTTTCCCCATCATTTGGGCAATCAAATGCTTTGCAGGATCATAACAGCTGGGAGGAACCAGCCACACAAACAGGTGGGCTTATACACAGGATGCATATAAGGACTGCCAATTCAATTCTCAAACTCATCCTAGAAAAAGTGCTACATATTTCCTTGCTGAATATCACTGCAGTCACTTTCAAAGTACTCCCCTTCGGAAGCTATGCACCCACACCAGCCAGCGCTTAATCCACCCTTCAAAGCAATTCTGAACACTTTTTTCTGGAATGAGTGTCAGAGCTGTCATTGTATTACCCTTGATGTGCTGAATGCCATCAAAATGTCTTCCTTTCAATATTTCCTTTATCATTAGATAAAGACAAAAGTCATTGGGGGCCAGATTACGTGAGTTGGAAGGGTGTTCCAATACAGTTATTTGTTGAATGGCTAAAACCCCCCTCACAGACAACTAGACAATAAGGGCAGAAACTTCCCACCTTGCCACCGTGTGCAACTGCCAGTCCAGGAAGAGTCCCAAAATTGCTTTTAAGAGTGGATCAGGTACTTGTGTCCATACATAGCTTCCCAAGGGCAGTACTTCAAAGGTGACCATAGTGATGCTCAGTAATGAGGTATGTAGCACTTAGAACAATTAAGTCTGTGGACTTGATTGTCAGAGCTTGTACGTAGTTTTTCTTCAGTTCTTCCTTTTTTTTCCTGTTTTTTTTCTTCTTCCTTCCTTCATACCTTCCTTGTCTCTCATTCCTTTCTTTTTAAATCTCTTGGTTAAACATTTTTTGCATAAATCTTACAGCAACATAAAACAAATGAAACTGTGACTTTTGCTTGCCAGTCTAAGAGCTAGTTTTACGTGAGACCACATCTTATATACTGTTTTAATCATCTCGTGTTGTTATAACAGAAACACCATAAGCAGATGGCTTTAACAAAGGAAAATTTATTCTGTTACAGTCCAGTAAGCTACAAGTCCAGATTCAGGATATCGGCCACAGTTGAAGGCTTCCTCTGCCGGCTCTGAAGGGAGGTGCTTGTCTTCAGCCTTCCCTGGTGCCGGGAGCTTCCGAGGCACAGAAGCTCTGGGTCCTTTCCAAAGGATGCACTCGGCTCCTGGCACTGCTTTTGGTGGCAGGAGGTCCCCAATTCTCTGCTTACTTCCTTTTCCCTTATGTCCTAAGAGACTTCCTTAAGGCACAATACAATCCTACATCTTGAGTCCTGCCCCACCAACACAACTGCTACCTGTTCTCCTTTATTAACATCATAGGGGAAGCATTTACAACATGCAAGTACATCACACAAATCATGGCTTAGCCAGATGGCTACAGACGTTGTGTGGCGGGGGGACATGAATTAATCCATGAGATATACTGGAACTTTTTTTTTTAAACCATTTATATTTTCCATTTGTACACTCGGATGTTGAAGAAGAATACGTTACAGTCTGGAGGATGCCCTCCTGCATCCTTAATATCCCCACAACGGTTATGCTTATTTTTGATACTCACCCGAAAAGCATGCTCAGAATGGCCCTAAGCTGTGACATGTGACTGCTACAAGGTACTGAATTTTTAACACAGGCTTTCAGACAGAGTTTCTACTGATAACCTGCTCCCTGAATTTGCACTGATTCATTAACGAAGATGGAAAATGTGGAGTCCCTAGGAAGTGTGTTTGCCAGTTGGACAACTCATTGTACATGCAGCGTATCTGCATTTGGACTGTCTGTCTACATTAACAGCTGAGGGTCAGCCTGACCTTAAGCAGAGAAGGGAGCCGCAACTGCGTGGGAAGGGATGGGAACAGTTCTTGTAATGTGAAATGACATCTTTGCCACCACCTGCAGCTTGACCTTGGCCAGGTCTCAGCAGACAGGGCAGGGTCCTGGGACATGAAAGAGTAGGATAGTCTGAACTCCTACCACTCACTGACAACCTCCCACCCTTGTCTCCTCCTCCTCCTCCTGACAATTGCTGGGCTGTGTGGGTGGCACAGGTAGGCAGGAGGCTTGTGCCCTAGCAAGGCAGGCAGAGTAAGTACGTCTGCTTTTTGATCGTGAAACAATGAAACAGAACTTCTTGAGAGGTGCAATTCCAGGTTTCGCAAGTCGGACACACTGGGGAGCAGGGTTAGGCTGTTCAGGTGGTCCTCAGATCAGGTCATGACTGGTGGTCTCACCCACTGGCCCTGTCTTTGCTTAGGGAACCAGCATGCAAGAAACTCTCTGTTTGGGCTCCATAAAACTCATAGGAAGTGTCGTCTCATGGACCCTCCTCCACGGGAGCTACAGGACGGGGAGGATCAGGCTGAGCATCCACTCCTGCTAGTCACCTATAAACCCGGTGGCATAATCAGCACCAAATGCCAGATGTTACCTACTGAAAAAAACACATGTCTTTGTCATTCACTTGTGTTGGTTTGGGGCAAACTATTCATTAGTCCTCCAACCTCTAGAGCAGTGATTCCCCATGTGGCCACCTGGAAAAGCTTGTTAAAAAAAACTACAAATTCCCCACCCAGATGTACTGAATCACAAACTCTGTAGGTGGGACCCTGCCAGTGATTCTGTTGCACTTTGAAAGCCAGTGGTTTGGGGCTTCTTGTACTCTATCAGAGGTGTCAATATGACCTAGAATCAACTCCACAGTAACAACATCCAAGAGTGATTATTAATAGAGATCAGGGAATAAAACTGATTGGCTTATGAGCCCTTTAGCAAGTTACATACCCTCACGGAGCCTCAGTTTTCTCATCTGTAAAATGGCAATATTCATATTCTGCCCTCCCTGGGCTGGTGGTAGGCATGTCTAGTGCTCAGCAGAGAAGTCTCAATAAACACAAGCCCTTGTTTTGATCCTGTGTTGGTTGGATTCTATCCCTATGCTGCCTCTTGGGCTTCTGTGGAATCCTGGGGTGACGCAGATTGTTAACGGACTCATTGATGGCCAAAGATTGGAGATTTGAGTCCACTCAGAGGTGGTTCAGAAAAAAGGCCAGGCAATCAACTTCAGAAAAAATAGCTATTAAAAATCCTATGGAGCACAGTTCTACTCTGAACCTATGGGGCTGCCATGAGGCATAACTGGTGGGACAGCAACTAGGTTGTGTCTGTTACCGAGTCACGCTATGACCTGTTTTCTCAGGTAGCGGATATCACTTCCATCCCTTCTCTGCCTGTGTGTTTTACCTTTCTATACCATTCCTGTTGCTCAGTGTCATCGACTGAATTGTATCCACCAAAAACGTGTGTCAACTTGTCTACGTCTTGATTCCTAGTGTTGTGTGACCATGTTGTCATCTGATGTGATTTTTCTACATACCATGAATCCTACCTCTGTGATGTTAATGAGTCAGGGTTAGAGGCAGCTATGTTAATGAGGGCGGGCTCAATCCACAATATTAGGTTGTAACTCAAATCAATCTCTTTTGAGATACGGCAAGAGAAGGAAGGAGAAAGATGGGGTACCTCATACTGCCAAGAAATAAGAGCCAAGAGACTATCATGTCCTCTGGACCCAGAGTCCCTGCCCTGTTAAATTGATGACAAAGAACTTATTTTAAAGTCAGCAGAAAGAGACAGCCTTCCACCAGTGCTGGCACCCTGAATCCAGACTTCTATCCTCCTAGACTGTCAGGGAATAAATTTCTTTTTGTTAAAGTCATCCACTTGCAGTATTTCTGTTCTAGCAGCACTAGATGACTAAGATGCTGGGTATCACTTTTCCCTTAGAGACAATTCCTCCAAACATAAGTGGTACTCCATAGACTCTGAACTTGTAGGAGAAAGAGTTCTTAGAAAAAAATAGCAGGGACAAATTTCTACAAAACATTCTTGTATCAGCCCTTCCTTGTCCACCAGGCCATAGCTTTGGGTTTAGGGGCACTCGCTACAATTCCCAGGATGTTTTTTCCCAATGGTGCCCCATCCCAGAGTCTGGGAATGGGGATGTTCAATGACAGAAGTAATGATAGTGATAGAGAGTGTAGGTCTTGCCTCCTGATAGGGGACAGAAGAGGCTGTACAAATGGTACTTGTCCTCAAAGTATTTGTGTCATTGGCTTGCTATATACTACCCCTCCAGAGGGGTGGAGGAGGGGCTGTGAGACATGGCCTGGGCTGAGAAAGAGCGGAACGTTCAAGTTCCTGGACTGCAGTGTTGAGGAGGGGACACGTAACAGGAATCTGTGTGGTGTCATGAGAGGGTCCTGCATTACCAGACACTTGAGCTTGGATTTTGAATCTTAGTTCAGAGACTGACTAGAAAATGAATCATGAAGCAAGTTACTTCTTTGAGCTTTTGTTTTCTCACCTGTCCAGTGTAAATAATCTCTCCAGTTTTGCGGGGTTGACACGAGGGTTAAATCAAATCAAATCTCTGAAAGCGCCTTATAAATTATAAACACACAGTCATGGTTGTTATGAAGGGCCACTGCCGTGTAATCACTGGTGCTGGAAGCCCTGCTCGGCTACCTACCAGCTGCGCAACCTTGTGTTTCACCTTGAGTTCTGATTTCTCCATTTGAAAACAGAGACCCAAGAGTACAGTGGGATAAAGGGGGTCCACAATAGACCACCTCACATAGGCTGGGCACATTGGAAGGGCAACAGCTGTTGCCATTGCCTCTGACTTGTGGTGAGCCTATACGTCACAGTGGAATTGTGCTGCATAGTTGTTCTATCAGAAGTAGGTTGCCGGACCTTTCTTTCAAGGTGGCTTGTCATTCCCTGTGGTAATGTCTTCACCTCCTGAGGAGACTATACTCTTTTTAGGGCAGAAGTCTTGTCCTTTGGAGGCTCAGGGAGGGTGCTGAGCATATGGTAGGAATGCACTATTTATCATATTTAAGGAAAATCAATGGCATATTGCATTGGGCAAATCTGCTGCACAACACTTCTTTAAACTTGCAAAGCAAAGATGTCAGTTTGAGGACTAAGGTGTGCCTTACCTAAGCCATGGTATTTTCCATCACCTCAGATGTATGTGAAAGCTGGACAGCAATAAGAAGAACCGAAGAATAATTGGTGCTTTTTAATTACAGTGTTGGTGAAGAATACTGAATATTCCACGGACTGCCTGAAGAATGAACAAATCTTTTTTCAAGAAGTACAGCCAGAATACTCCTTAGAAGCAAAAATGGTGAAACTTGGTCTCGTGTACTTCGGACATGTCATCAGGAGGCACTAGTCCTTAGGAAAGGGCATCATGCTTGGTGTAGTAGAGGGTCAAGGAAAAAGAGGAAGACCCTCAAGGAGATGGATTGACACAGTGACTGCAACAATGGACTTAAGTATAACAATTGTGGGCATGGTACAGGACCAGGCAGTGTTTTGTTCTGCTGTATACAGCGTCGCCATGCATCAGAACCAATTCAAGGGCACCTAATAACAACAAAGGAAGTCAATAAATGTGGGTGCAGTAGGCAGAGTGTAACAATCCTGAACTGCCACTAGGGGGCGAAAAAGGCCAGATTGAGAGAGTAGCTGGGCCTCTGGACTAGCAGCCTGGGCACAATCAAGGAGCAGAGATCTTGCCACATTAGAGACAGACAAGGTGACCTACAGAAAAGCTCTTCTATGAGGCCCCAAACCTTTTGCCATCAAGTTGATTCTGACTCATATTGACCCCGTATGATACAGCAGAACTGCACCATAGGGTTTTCTTGGCTGTGACCTTTACAAATGTAGGTTGCCAGGCCTTCCTTCCTCAGCACCACTGGGTGGGTCCAAATCACCAACCTTTAGGTTGTAATCAAGCACAAATCATCTGTGCCATCCAGAGCCCTCCTGCAGAGTTCAGAGGGGCTGCTAACCCAGGAGAACACACATCCCAGAGCCCAAATCCTCCAAACTTTCAACGCCTATGGGCATATCCTCCGTACCTCCTCTTAGTTGGGCCTGGGCCCCCTTGTCCTGCGTCTGGCTGTCTACCACCTCCTCTCCCTCCCACTTTAAGGCCTGGTCTATGCTCTTGTCCCAGTGGCCTATTCTGTCTCTCTCTCTTTCTCCTGCCTTACTGAGACCATCCCTGCCCTACCTCCTGGCCAGCAGGGGTTCCTTTGGTCCTTTCTTCGTGTTCTTGCTCACACAAGACTGGCCTTCAGTGACACCTCCTCCCCTGCCTGGCTACAAGCCCCTGGTGGACAGGATGATGGTTCCCATTTCTTGTTAAGTTAATTCAGCCTCTAGCGTGTAGCAGGCACTGAGCTAGATGTCAGCGGGCAAAGAAGACATCGTCCCTATTTCCATGGACTAGTGGCAAAGGTGGAAAATAATCAGATAAACAAATAAATGAACAAAGAGGTTATAAACCAATGAAACCCTTTGCTATCAAGTCCACTCCAACCCAAGGGACCCTGCAGACAGTGGTAAATACTACAAATAAAATGAATGGACTAACATGATTGGGAGGAAGATGGGAACTATTTCCAACATACGGGCAAGGAAGTCTTCTCTGAGGAGGGGATAAATGTGTTGAGACCTGAAGGGAAATGGTGCCTGGGGGCCGGATCCCTGTCCATCTGTCAGACAGCTGCATCCCATTGCCTCCAGAGTAGAGTAGAGGAGCTTCAGACAGAGGACACAGCAGCTACAAAGACCCTGAAGTACAACAAGTTTACATTTTCTGGAAACTGACAGATGAGCAAACTGAGAGCACAGTGGATGCCAGAGGAGTAGTATCAGGTGAAATGCTACTGAGCTTGACATGTTCAAACTGAACCCCTGGTTTCCTCACAACACTGTGTCCGCATCTCAGTAAATGGAAACACCACTATTTTACTGTCCAGGTCCCAAACCCCAGGGCTTAACTGTTTCTCTCACACCCTACAGCTAATCTACCAGCAAGTCTGGTCAGCTTTACCTGTGAAATACTACACATTCAAAACTAACCACTTCTTCCCACCTGCACTGCTGCTGTGGCATCTTGGAGTAGCGGTGGCCTCCCGTCTGCTCTGTCAGCTTCTCCTCTCAGTCCCCAGCCATAGCAGCCAGATCCTAGCACCACCAAGCTGCCACCGCCCTAGGTCAGAGTCTAACCTAAAGCTCTTCAACTCCTCCCAGACTCCCACCTCACTTGCTCTGCTCCAGCAGCCACCCTAAAGCTCCCCCTGCTTCCAGCACACACGCAGACACACAGACACGCACGCACATGTGCACATATACCTCCTGCACACGCACCCGATTACCGTACGGCTCTCTTAAAGTCCTTTATGCCTCTGCTAAAATGTCAGCTTCTTAGCGAGGCCTCTGCTCACCTGAATCCTTCGCCTAACACAAACACGTGCACACACACACACACACACAGGATGCTTTCTATTTTTCTCTGTGACACCATTATTTGACATATTTGTTATTTTCTTGTGTATTGTCTGTCTTTCTCCACTGCATTATGAGCCCCACGATTGCAGGAAATTTGTTCTCTTTCCTGTTGTACCTTCAGCACCTGGCACAATGTTTGGCATGTGCTAGACCCTCAAAACTGTTTGTTGAATAAATGAGGTCAGAAATACAGGAGGATCCAGACAACAGAGAATATTATAAACCATGTTAAGGATTTTGATTTTATTCTAAAAGCAGAAGAGGCCACTGGAATGTCTTAGGCAGCAGACGGGGTGATTTACTCTGTGTTTTGAGTTTATTATGGGTGTAGAATGGAGAATGCTAGAAGTAGGGGCACCAGAAATGGAGTCAGCGCAACAGCCCAGAAAAGATGCTGGTGCAGGTGGTGTCAGGGGATATGAAGAGCAAAGTAACTTGACAGATCAGCCAGATAGAGGTTGGTGTCCAGACATACCAAGGACTCCTGATACCGCAACTTTCACAATCTGCCCTCAGCCAGACTGAGAGCCAGAGAGCCTGGGATGGCTTTCAGGCTCAGGTCTGAGGATTATGCTCTGTGCTCTATCTTCTACATTCCTTTGGTTGTAGATGAATCTTACATGTCATCTGTCTTGACTTGTGTGCATGTGTATCATGTGTATATCTGTGTCTATGCTATTTTTTTTTTATGACTCAGAAGGGATTAGGTTTAGGATCCACATCACATGGGTATGGCCTCAACTAACTGAGTATATTACATTAGACAGCACTATGGATTATATTATATACATTATGGAAAGTGATTTCATTATATTACATTGCAGGTAAGGCGATTATATTACATTGCAATTACACTGCATTATGCAAGGTAACCCACTCTGCCTAAGATCACCTGATTTGCCATAATTACTACTGTGTTTTATTGACTATGCAAAGGCATTCAACTATGTGGATCACAATGGATAACAACGCAGAGAATGGGAATTCCAGAACACTGAAGTGGGCTCATGATGAACCTTTACCTGAATCAAGAGGTAGTTGTTTAAGCAGAACAAAGGAACACCTTATGGTTTAAAGTCAGGAGAGGTGTGTGTCAGGGTCGTATCTTTCACCGTACCTATTTAATCTGTATGCTCAGCAAATATTCCAAGAATCTGGACTATATGAAGAAGAATAGGGCATCAGGATTGCAGGAAGACCCATTAACAACCTGTATTATGCAGGTGACACAACCTTGTTTGCTGAAAGGGAAAAGGAGTTGAAATGCTGATAAAGATCAAAGGGCACAGCTTTCTGTATGATTACACCTCAACATCAAGAAAGCAAAAATCCTTACAACTGGACCAATAAGCAACATCACAATAAATGGAAAAAAGATTGAGGTTGTCAAGGATTTCATTTTACGTGCTTGGATCCACAATCAACGTCCATGGAAGTAACAGTTAAGAAATCAAAAGATTCATTGCATTGGGCATGTCTGCTGAAAAAGACCTCTTCAAAGTATTGAAAAATAAAGATGTCACCTTGAAGAATAAGGTATGTCTGACCCAAGCAAGGTATTTTCAATTGCATCGTATTAGTGCAAAAGCTGGACAAAATAAGGATATAAGAATTGATGCCTTTGAATTGTGGTGTTGGAGGAGGATGTTGAATGTACCCTGGACTGCCAAAAGAACAAAAACAATCAGTGTTGGAAGAAGTACAACCAGAATGCTCCTTAGAAGCAAGGGTGGCTAGATAACATCTTATATGCTTTGAATATATTGTCAGGAAAGATCAGTCCCTAGAGAAGGACATATCATGCTTGGTAAGATAGAAGGTCAGTGAGCAAAAAAAAAGACCATCAACAAGAGGAACTGACACAGTGGCTGCAACATGGACTGAAGCATAGCAGTGATTATGGGCATGGTGTAGGATTAGGTGGTTTTGTTCTGTTGCACATTTAGAGAGGGAGACAAGCTTTTAAGAAGATTCTGTTTCAAATTCCAGAAGCCCAGATGCCTCTCTCCAGCTCCAGCCCAAGGACACATCCCTGTCCCCTCATAGAATTTCTTGAGATAAGCCCAGCTTCTAAGGAAAGAGGAACTTCTTCCCTGCAACTTAACACTAACTACTTATCTCTTGCTTGTTTAAGTGTGCTATGCCAATAAGAATGCAATATGAAAATCTGTATACCTGTAGATGCCAATTAGAAAGCTGTATGGAAACTCCTTTATCTGTTTTCTTGAGAAAATATATAAAAGGGATGTTTGATAGTGGGATAGGGTGTGCAGACTTTTTGGACCTGAGTCCATCCACTGCACCGCCAGCATTTAAAGCTTCTTCCTCTTTAAACAAAGTGGTTTTTGAGGTGTTTTCTCCTCTGTGGGCCAAACTTAAATCTTCTTCCTGCTACATACATGTAGGCTCGCTTATGAGTTGGAACCAACTCAGTGTCATCTGACAACAACAATTACTCCAAGACAAGCTGCAACAATGAAAACCTGCTACAACACACAGGGGTCTCAACATCAGCCCAATAGTCAGCTCATAAACTTCTTATTTTTGTGTATCATTGAGTTGATTCTGACTCCTAGTGATCCTATATAACAGAGTTGAATGCTGTATAGTGTTTCCTAAGCTGTAAACTTGACAAGAGCAGATCCAGTCTATTCTCTCACGTAGCTGGTGGGTTCAAATTTCAGACCTTTTGTTTAGCAACCAAGTGCTTACCTGTTGTGCCACCAGCTCTTCTTCTATCTGGGAATAAGACCTCATTTCACCCTAACCTCATCCGCAGTTCTGGAATTTCATTTGCATGGCAGGCAACATGCTGTCCCCAACTGGATTATAAAGTTGTTCAGGAGTGAAGCATTTGTCATAGCTCAATGGCTCACCAGTGACTTAACACCACCCTGGCAAACCTGCCTGAGCCCCTACTATCAGCTCTCTTCTGCTCATAGAGAGTTGTTTTCTCTAGCTCTCTGGGTTATGAGCAGAAAGACTGAAGCTCCATGGGAAAACCGTAGCCTTTTGCAGGACTGCAAAGAATCTAGGTTTAGCCCTTTCAGCAAATTACACTCTGGTTTTACAAAATAGAGTCCTTTGATTTGCTCCATAAAACTCAATGTGGTAAGACTGGTACCTGCTACAGCTTTAGCAAAACAAAACCTGAGTTCAAGTCCTAGAGCAAGCTTCCCTAACCTAGGTGGACTTCAGTTCTCTTATCTGGGAAATGAGGAGTGGTGCCTATCTCACAATGTGGTTGAGTGTTTAGCAACATAATTGCTTGACACACAGCACTTTCTCAGTAACATGCTGAGCAGCAGAGGCCAGGGCACAGATGGGCTGGTGTCTGTCTCACCTAATGTTTTGTGATTTGTATGCAATGTAGGAAGATAGAAAGTTTTGGCATGTGTGGAAGTGGATCATGGCCGGGAGGTCAGCAGGACAGCAGGTGAGTAGAAGGGTGAGAGCCACAGTATGGCCCTGAGAGGGACTATCATAGGCAGCTGGAGTCTTTCATTAGTGAACAAGAGGCTGAACCTTGAGAACCCGGCCCTTCGTCCTGCTCTGCCCCACACATGCAGAAAAAGCTGGCTTAGCTAAGAGGGATGGGCTTTATCTCAAAGACTGAGAGAAGACACTCTCAGCTGGAATTCTCCAGGCAGGAGAACGAAGGGAGCTGGAGTTCATAAGCTTATAAACCAGACTGGAAGCACCTGAAAAGCAAGGGTCATGTCTGGTTCACTGGTAAATTCTTAGCAAATAGCATAATGCCTGGTATCTTGTGAGCATTCAGTTATCTTTGGAATTCAGGCTAAACTGTGTGTAGATTTCTTTCATCCACTCATTCATCCACTCATCCATCCATCCATTTGACAATCATTTACTAGGTGCATATTCTGTCCTTGGTGGTGGGCTGAGTTGGCTTTAAGAGACATACAGTCTAAGTGAAGGGGGCTATGACCCAATTACATGGGAAATAGAAGCTGATCAAAGTAGTCAACTCAGTTAACTTCTGTTCAGTTCTCAGCATGGGTTATAATGTTAAACATCTCTACACTCTTTGGAATTCTGCTTATACAATCATCAACATGGCCTTCGTGAATATTAAACATGAAATATATATAGTGTGTGTATGTGTCATGGATTGGATGTGTATGTGTCATGGCTACACACCAAAATATGTACAGAAATGTGTGTAGCTGTTTGGTTAGGCCATGATTCCTGGTACAGTGTGATGTTCCTGTACTTTGTAAATCCTGCCTCTATGATGTTAACGAGGGAGGATGGGCTGGGCAGCAGTTGCATTGGTGGAGCAGGATTCAGTATGTAAGACTGATGGAGACTGATTCTATTTTTTAAAGGAAGCTTGCTTAGACCTATACATCCTAAAGAGTGTTACCTGCTTCCAAGCAGTCACTTGGAAGGCTGTATGCACATAAATTCCAAGACATTTTGGTTGCTTCAAACAGACCTTTCAACAACACTTCTTGCAAATGGTCTTCACGGTCATTTTACACATCATACAAGAAACTTAACCATATTACCTTACAGTCCCTTTTAGGAGGAGGAGACTAGGTCAGTATAATTCAACTTGCTCACCCATTGGATTAGACTTTTAATGATCTTTGGTTGTTATACAAAATTCAAATCCATCCTCAAAAGACAAAAGTCTAGCAACATTAAAGAGATTTTAAAAAAATGTGTTCCAAACTTAGGAGATAAATTTGAAGCTGAAGTTGTCCAAACATTTGAGTAATGAGGCCTTGTTAAAACTAAGTATCAAATTTGCCAAGGGGACCACTTGGCAAACTAGCACTCAGTTGGCTGCATGATTTTAATTCTGTATATTAAGCTCTCAGATTCTTTGTACCATAAACATCCAATGTATTTTAAAGTCTGTTCATTTTTTGCTCTTCTGCTTCATAAAGGTCTTTAGAGCTCATGGACTGGCTTTTTTTTTCATCCCCCAGAGTTAGCAGTGACCTTGACTACCCTATCTCCCCTTCCTCTGCACTAAAGACCCATGTATAGGCCTAACCATGCCTACTGTATGCCTGCCAGGGATGCTCGAACCTTTGCTCTCTCTGTAACAGGTAGACAGACGGGAGGCTTCTAAGAGGCTCCATAGAGACTTCTCTACCTTCTTAAGCAGTAGAGGATTAGGCATTGCTGGCCAACCAGCCAGGCTTTGATAATATACTCCTCTTTGAGTCCTTTTATCTTCTCCTTGCCTAGTCCACAGTGCTCAGTCAAATAATGAAAAAATTAAATGAAAACAATCACAATTTAACAAATACCAGGAAAAGTTATTAATGGATGTTGTCTAAATGGGACTAGTTCAAAAACCCTCCAGAACATCTTTCCTCTTATTACCATGTCATTTTAGGGTTAATATGTTATCTGAAGAAGTCCCCTGTTATAACAGGAAGATGTTACTTGGTAGACAGGACACAAGAACCAATACCAGCTGCTGACAATTAGTAAGAAGTCTCTTACCTGCACAGGAGAAAGCTGCTCAAGATTCAGAGGAAAGAGAAGCCAGGGTGCGGCATTCTTGGAAACGAAGGCTGGGAGGGAAGGGCTAATAATGCCCCTGCGAGGCACTCTGGGGACAAAGACGGGACAGTGAAACTCTAGGACAGAGTCTGGGAAGAGGCCTCTGGCAAATTCATTTGTCTCTTTATATCAAGCTGCGGTATCATCTCCTCTACAGCATCCGTGTTTTCCCCCATCCTACACACAACCCACCTGGGGAGAGTTGGCAGAGAATGGAAGTGCTAGGAGGGAGATTACACTTGAAAGAACTCCACTTCCTATTCCTTCCTAAGGGGAATCCAAGGTAATACTTCTCAAAGGGTTGATACAAACCTGTTCTTTCAAGAGGCACTGTAGTGTCCCTAAGATGTCATTTCCTATATCCCGCCAGGAGGTGCCTGGAGCCAAAGGGTCACTTCTTTTGTGTCTTTTCAGCTTGGTCTTGTGATTTCTGGCAGTTCTGTGTTGATGGGCAAGCTACCTTCTGGGGCAGTGATCCTTCAAATGTCAGCAAAGCTCCATCCCAAAGAGACAGGTGGAAGAATATCAATCTGCGATGACATTTGGAACTCCCTTCACCAACACTGCTAAGCATCTTGAAAGCTTTTATTTACAGTTGCAAACTTCTCAGTCATCCAGCTGGTCAAAAATCTAATTAAATTTTTTTCCATCAAATATTTGATCTCATAATCCAGTCTCATCCCACAAGAGTGTGCTTTTTTATCTGTACAATGACGACAGTGACAGTACACAACCCTAGATGTTGTGTGGATTATTATTAGATGAGGTACTATTCCCAGAGGAGTTTCTGGGTGGGGCAGATGGTTAAGCGCTCAACTTGTAGCTCAAAGGTTGATGATTCACACCTACCTGATGGCACCTCAGGAGGCAGCCTTGGCGATTTGCTTCCAAAAGGTTATAGCCAAGAAAACCCTCTGTAGCAGCTCTACTCTGCACAGTGGTGTTGTCATGAGTTGGAATCAACTCGATGGCTTCTAACAGCTTCTAATGCTGAGCTCTAGAAATCTGGAACCCAGGTGTCTGGTCTCTGTGGCTACTGGCTATGTGACTTTTAGCCTTTTGTGTAACCATTCATGGCTCATTTTTCTCAAAAGAGAAAAATAATAATGCAGGAGGTTATCATTTAAATGTTTTGTTTATACTTACACAGTGTTTTCAGCATCTCCCTACTGTGGGTAATACAAGCATCCAAGTAATCATCTCAAAGGTAATGGTTATAAAACCTCATTCAATAGCAGACAAACTGGGAGGATAGGCAACTGACAGTGATGTTTCCTCACAGCTCCTCTGGATGCACTTGGTGCTGGTTCAGCTTGTGACAAGACCGGATCTTCAAAAATCCACCCCAAACTTCATAGCGCCTGTCCATGTACAAATTCCATACTGGCTCGAGGTAGTTTCTGCAAAGTGGCTGTGCCTTTCTCATAAGTTACATTCTCTTTCCACTCTGGGGGTAGTGGTGGAAGTGAATGAGCTGGATGCCTGCAGCAGTGAGTTTGGTTAAGTCATCAACACGCTCTAGGCCGTGTAGGTGACTCTGTGGGTTACTGCCCAGACTGCTGTTTCCTGCTTCTCCCCCTCCACTGGGACAGAAGAGCAGAAGGGCAGTGTGTGTACCGCCTGTGTACCAAAAGGGGAGGGATGGGTCAGCTAGCGAACCCGATAACCAAACAGGGAAAGGAACTGCACTGCATTCCCTTAGCCAGAACAGGCTCATTTATTTTCCTCCAGGAGATACCCTGGGCTCAGTAAGCCATTGGAAGTTTCAACTGTTGATGCCTAGGTTCCATGTAAAGGCTCTCAGTGGCTACTGGATAGATTTCCTAAACCTGAAAGCATGGACTGGATATAGATGGAGGTATATGTACCTGTGTGTGTGTTGCTGAGATTCCAAGGTCCTTCGGGGAATAGCTTGCTTTCTCCTGCAGTATGATGAGGCAAATATCCCTTCAGAAGGCTTGTGTCAACATCTGCCTCCAAGAAGGAGGGCCAGTATTTGAACTTTTAGGTATTTCAGGGGTAGGAGGGCTTTATTGGCTTTTAAATTAGGCCTCTCTCAGTAGTTTCACTCACTGCCAAGATACTGCTTTTTTATCTCCAATTTTGGTCCCACCTAGGATGTTCCTCATTGCTGTTACATTCAGTTCTATTCATGTCACCAAAGCTACTGAGCCCTTACTCTATGTCAGGCGTTTGGTATCAGAAGTTGAGAGAACAATGCTGATCAAGACAGCGGTTCTGCTTTCACGGACCTTAAAAACTATTAACACCTTACTGGGTGCCAGGCACTGTCCTTATCCCTTTATGTTTTAATTCTCACAACAACTCTATGCAGTAGATGTATGAAAATTATTCCTATGTTATAGATAAGAAAGCTGATGCACAGAAAGGTTAATTTGATTAAAATAGCACAGCTCATCAACGACAGAACTGGACTCTGAAACCAGGCAATCTGCCTTCAGAGTTGATGCTTCAAGTACTATAGTTTGTGTGGTAGAAAAGATAACCACAGAGATTAGAGATTTACAGCCTTGTACGAGGCTAACAAGTTTTATTTCTCCCTCAGTGTGTCAGGTTTCTATCTTTGCTGCAGCAAATTATACACATTTAGTGGCTGAGAACAGCACCAGTTCATGATCGTAAGGTCCTGTAAGCCAGAAGTCTGGTGCAGGTCTCACTGTTAAAATCAAGGGGTCAGCAGGCTGAGCTCCTCTCTGCAGGCTCTAGGGGAGAACCTATTTCCTGTTCATTCTGACTCTGACACAATTCAGTTCCTTGCTCCAGTAGGACTGTGTTCCCATTTGCTCTCCAACTGTAAATTGAGAACTGTTGAGGTTTGTAGAGGTCATCTTATTTCTCGGCTTATGGTCTCCTTTTTCCATTTTCCAAGTAAGCAACAACGGGTGGAGTCCTTCCCACACTGAATCTCTAACGTACTCTTTTTCCTTCTTCTTCACTGAGATCGCCAAATGGACTAACTTGCCAGAGCCAATTAAACTGCATCACCTGGGAAGTGCGGCTCACGGGTGGTTTCAGCCAGGCACGCTAGTTTAGCTCCTGGAATGACATGCATCTCAAGTAATAATAATCTTTTATCTTCAGTGGCTCTTTCTTTCTTTGTAACTACCTATGTATCTATCTCCAACTCCTAATCGTATATTTTTCTTTTTATTTCTGGCCCTAGGACAAGTTTAGTTTTAGTTCTTATTTAAGGAGGGCCAATCAGCTATTCACCACTGAGGACTGCAATGTTAGGGACTTGGCTGTATGATCTAATCAGCTGGTAATCTTTATCAGCATGATGAGGACCCATTCTTTACTAGATGAGAAACAACAGAGAACCCAGCATGTTAGCTTCTCCTGTTTGTTCACCCATTCATGAGCTCACATCACCTGAGAAAATATTTTGTGATCCCTGGAAATAAGAGCAGCCTTTTGAGAGCTGGACCAGTGGATTTTTATTTCTCTGTGTCTATTCTTGACTCATGACTGAGTTGGAGAAGTGCAGCTTCTATCTCTCTATAGGTTTGTGTACTGTAATTAAGGAAAGCCTGTACTTGTTATTGTGCAAGGGTATTAATGGAAACCCTGGTGGCCTAGTGGTTAAATGCTACAGCTGCTAACGAAAAGATCAGTAGTTTAAAGCCTCCAGGCGCTCCCTGAAAACTATGGGGCAGTTCCACTCTGTCCTGTAGAATCGTTATGAGTCGGAATCAGGTTGACAGCAATGGGTCCAGCTTTTATGGCTTGAAAGGTATTAATAAATTAGATTATAGTATCTTTTAATTTAAAAAAATCTGTGCTTACATAGCTTTTAAGTGCTACATAGATCTAATATCCTCAGAATTCCTTCAAAATAAAGAACCCAAACTTCCAATATTTTAAATAGACTGGTTACAAAAAATCTTTCTTAAAGAAAATATTAGCTAAGAAGCATTCTTATATAAGAATAAAAAACTTCAAGTAGTAAACTCTTGAGCAAATCAGATTTAGTTTAACAACTTTGGCTTAAAAATTGTTATTGTATATCTTTTCTCTAACTTTATCAGAATGCCATATAATATATAAGATTTTTAAAAATAAGGTTTGGGTATGATTTTTCATAGAAAGACTAGTTAATTTGCACTTCTTAAACTTTCTATGCAAATTTACCAATCAGATAAACTAATAGTACTCCTACACAATAGTCAAGATTATGAAAATTTTTCAAGTAAATTTAATCATAATTCTGACAGTATTTCTATTAAGAGCAATTACGTTAATTGTGTGTTGCGTTGAGCATAATTTCTAAGAGCCTTAATTAGCTTTAAAACCATAGACTAATACTAAACTGGGTTAATTAATAGATAGTCTTGGGCTGTCTGGAAACCCTAGTGGCCCTAGTGGTTAAGTGCTACGGCTGTTAAAGCAGCAATTTAGGTCTACCATGTGTTCCTTGGAAACTCTATTCTGTAGGGTCAGTATGAGTTGCAATTGACTTGATGGCAATGGGTTTGGTTTGGGTTTTTGGCTACCTGCATAATTTCTAACCTAGGATACAGATGCCTTGGTTACTAAGCATGGGCTTAGTACACATATGTATATTTTTGCTTCTTATTTTTATATGTTATAGAATGGCTGTATCTGTGGGTCATGTTAATAGATGTGTTCATTTTGGCTGCGTTTACACCTTCTTAGGTGCAAAAAGCATGTAAGTAGCTGTAGGAAATCATATGTCTGCAGGAACTTTAGGGTCCACATGAATGCTTTGTGTGTGACAATTACCTACATGCCTGGTGATTCTCGTTTAAAACAGAATTTAGTTACTCTAGTTAGAAGGAGCCCTGGTGGAACATTGGTTAAGCACCTAGCTGCTAACCAAAAGGTCAGCAATTGGCACTCACTAGCTACTCTGCAGGAGCAAGTTGTGGCAGTCTCAAACACCATAAAGACTGCTTCTGTAAAGATTACAGCCTTGAGAATCCTATGGGGCAGTTCTACTCTGTCCTACAGGGTCACTATGAATCAGCATTGACTTGATGGCAATGGGTTTCCTTTAGTTAGAAGCTATAATTAATACATATAGTTATAAATATACTAGAAGTACTGGCAAAGAAATCCAACTCTGCTGACAAGATAATAGCATATGTCTCTTAGGGGGAAAGAGGACAATTTTGACCTCATATAAAGTGTCTCATTCCAGAATGGGGGAAAAGGTTCGTGAAAGCCAAACTCAGATATAGAAAGCTGTAGAAGGTTTGTAGAAAGTAAATTCTATTCACTTTGGCTTATAATACCTGCAAATAATGACTGTGAAAAAGGCAAAGCAATGTGCTAAAATTTTAGAGTGCTGACTTGGTTTTGATGGGCTTATTCATAAAATGTTTTAAAAAGTCAGTGGGAAGGGAGAAGTTAGAAAATCTTTATTGCCAAATACATTAATGCAAAGCTAGAATTTGATTTTTTTTCTGCTAAAATGATAAACTGGTTATAGAGCATTTAGTCAGATTACAGTCTTTACAATCTGTTATCTGTATTGCAAGGATTCCAAATTTCACCAGAATAAGTTTCTGAGCTTTCATACTGACTTTTTTCTTAAATAGTTAAGGTTCCATGACATTGTGCTACTTTCTTCTATGTTTATTTAAAACTTTGCATATCACTTTAATTAAGAAGTAGATGTTTTAGTCATCTAGTGTTGCTGTAAAAGAAATGACCTGAGTGGATGGTTTTAACAAAGAAATATATTTTCTCACAGAGGCTAGAAGTCCAAATTCAGGATGTCAGCTCCATCCAGGGTAAGGTTTTTTCTGTCAGCTCTAGGAGAAGGTCCTTGCCATCAATCTTCACCTGGGCTAGAAGCTTCTCTGCACAGGAACCCCAGGTTTAAAGGATGCACTCTGCTCCTGGTTCCTCTTTCTCGATGGTATGAGATTCCCTGCTCTCTGCTGGCTTCTCTTTGCTTTTATCTCTTGTAGTGTAGGTCCTAGTCCAGGGAAACTCCCTTTACATTGGATCAGGGATGTGACCTTAGTAAGGGTGTTACAGGCTCACCCTGATCCTCTTTAACATAAAATTACAATCACGAAATGGAAGATAACCACACAGAACTGGGAATGATGGCCTGATCTAGTTGGGGGGACAGTATTCAATCCATGACAGCTGTGTTTTCTGAAGAAAATGGAAATGGCATTGATAAACAGTTACTGATTGTCTGCCACAGCTTCTGGTACCCAGACTCCTGGACTCCATTCAGCCCTCACTAACACTGAGGCTGGAGGTAGGTCCCTAGAAGGGAGGGAAAGGTGATGTCTGTGTAAAAGCTTACATCATTCTGTTAATCTGCTGGCTCAGCAACAACTGCTATTTCGGAAAGCATAATGGTGAAAGTGACTTATTTCTTATGTACAAATCCTGGAGGCGGTGACAGTCTGTTTCCTTTATTTTCATAGATAAAAAGCTTTCAACATTATTCTCAGGACTTTGTTCATTAGGAACTGGGAAGCAATTAACAGTTTTTCAGAACGATTGGGATGATCAGAGTTGAACTTTGTAAAAACAACTCACAGTTGGTGTCTCTGGCTTCATGTGTGGTATTTGGTAAGTTATTTAGCATGCACAAGGCACTTACAATTGCAAAGGTTTTACAGTAGGAGGGGTTTCCCAGTTGCCATCATGTTGATTCTGACTTATGGCAACTGCACGTGTGTTGGAGTTGAACTGTGCGCTCCATAGTGTCCTCAGAGCTAACAGCGGTTCGCCAGGCCTTTCGTTTGAGAAGTTCCTGGAGCCCACAACCTTTGATTTAGTAGCTGAGCACATTAACCGGTTGTACTACCCAGGGCCTCCAGGAACATCCTTTAATAGTTTTTAACTAGAAACCTTAAGTTTTCTGAGCCTCAGAGAAGTTAGATAATTTCCCTAAGCTACCAGTCTAGTTCATAACACAGGATAAACAGAGGCAAACTGTTTTTTGCTTTTTTTTTCCAGCCACACTATTAGGCCAGGCAGTATCTCATCAATTAGTGAATAGCTGATCTTTCACTGGAATGCAAAAGATCATCAAAAGCTCAGTTACCAGAAATCTCAGTGAATATAGTATTTTCTGAATTGAATTTTCTGGTTAAATCTGTCTTAGCAACAGAGGCTTTTTCAGTTAACCTGAAGGGGTGAAAATCTTTCTGACATGCCATCTGGCTTTCCAGCCATAATAAGCAGTATTTCAAAGTGAAGAAACAATGTTTTCTTAAAGTTGTTCATACGAAGAATGAACTATAAACAAATTTGTTAGAATCATTATGCCAAAGCAGGAAAAAGTATGAGAATTTTTGATAACCTAAAGCTCAAATTATGGATAACATTGCAAAGAATGGGAATTCCAGAACACTTAATTGGGCTGCTGAGGAAACTGTAGATCAAGAGGCCATCATTTTGACGGAACAAAGAGATACTGTGTGGTTTAAAATCAGGAAAATGTGCATCCAGGTTGTATCTTTTCATCATACTTACTCAATCTGTACAGTGAGAAAATATTCTGAGAATTCAGACGATATGAAGCAGAACGGTAGCATCAGAAATACAAGCAAACTCATTAATAACCTGTGATATGCAGATGACACAATCTTGTTGCTGAAAGCGAAGAGGACTTGAAGCACCAATAAAGATCAAAGACCACAGCCTTCAGTATGGACTATATCTCAATATAAAGAAGACAAAAATCCTCACAACTTGACCAATAAGCAACATCATGATAAATGGAGAAAAGATTGAAGTCATCAAGGATTTCATTTTACTCAGATCCACAATCAACACCCATGAATGCAACAGTCAAGAAATCAAATGAAACACTGAATTGGTCAAATTGGCAGCAAAAGACCTCTCTAAACTGTTAAAAAGCAAAGATGTTACCTTGAAGACTATGGTACACCTGACCCAAACCACGGTGTTTTCAATTGCCTCATATACATGCAAAAGCTGGAGACAGTGAAATGAGAAAGACTGAAAATTTGACATCTTTGAATGATGGTGTTGGTGAAGAATATTGAAGATACTACAGGCTGCCAGAGGAATGAACAAATCTGTCTTGGAAGAAGTACTGCCAGAATGTTCCTTAGAAACAAGATTCTGGACATGTTAATAGGAGGAATCAGTCCCTGGAGAAGGAAATGATGGTTGGTAGAAGGTCAACAAAAAAGAGGAAGACCCTCAAGGAGACGGACTGACACCGCGGCTGCGGTGATGGGGTCAAAGACAAAGACGATTGTGAAGAATAGTGCAGCACTGGGCCGAGTTTTGTTTTGCTGCACAGAGGGCCACTATGAGTGGGAACAAACTTGACGACACCTAACAACAACAAAATGCCTTGCTTTTGAACAATGTTCACTAAATAAGAATAGTGCTTAGTATGGTTTCCGTATTCATACTGAAGGATTATAATATAAATATGCTATAGGTCACAAATCCATTTAATGACTATGAATACCGAATAATAATGACAAAAAGTTTTATTTTGTTGTAATTATTATTGCTTCTTGCTATTTCGTATTGCTCTGTTCCTAAATTTTTTTTTTTTTAATTTTTGTTGCTAAGAGACTCTTAGCCATGGTGAAACTGAGACTCAGAAATGAAAGGCAATGCTTCAAAGTCACAAACAGAATTTTCTTTGGAAAGCTACCTCTGATAACTTGGCCAGTCTGGCATCTCCTCATCACCAGCAGCGTTAGTGGCATGCAAGGTGACCTCCTTCTTTCTCTGTTCCAGTCTTCGTAAGTGACTGTTTTCATGTGTCCTGGAATCACAGGATGACTGATCTACTGGAGGGCAAGTGATTCTCACTTCTTCCCTGCCTCTATTCCTTCCCTGCTTCTACCACCAGCTGCTTAGTTCTAAGTGTTCTGGGCACTTTCTGGGTGTGAGGGATTCCAACAGATGTCATCAGAGTTCCTGCCCTTGAGGAGCTCCAGGGCCAGGAGTATGAAGGACAGACAGGTAGAGCAACAAACAGCCAAAGCGCAAACCCCATATAAAATCAAGGGGTCCATGCAAAGAGACCTGCCCGGGTCAGAAGAAGCCCTGGCATGGGCCTCAGCCAGGCTAGCTGTGAGCAACGAGAGCGCTTTCAGGGGGACGATTCATAGAAGACAAGTTTCTGGGACCAGATATGAGAGAAGTGTTGGGGATGTCTCAGTTTCACCAAGAAGAAGGAATGGGAAAAAGACTCTGTAAGCAGAGAGAATTGGCCTAACAGATGAGGCCAGTAAATAGCAAAATCAGCTCAAAATGCGCAGAATAAGGTGCGGGGATAGGAAGGAGACCGGGACAAGACATGAACACTTAGAGGCTGGTTACTCTGAGGACGGTCTCCCAGGGTCTTGGAGCAGGGCTAGATCAAGGTGTCTCCCGGCTCTGGACTCAGCAGGCGCACCGCTCACCTTGCAGGTTTCACTTCCACTTTTGCGACCGTTGTCTAACTTCCGTGTAAAATCCCAGTCAGTTGTGTGATGTGTGTGTCCCTGAGAGTGAGAAGTAACAATAACAACAACCAATTAGGCTACAAAGCATCTGCTGTTTCTCCTGTTAGGGTTTCTAGATTGTCCTTACCATGACACTTTTGTCAGGATGGAGTGGTGAATCCGGGGTGCTCTTGCCGTGGATGTTTTACGGTGAGGAGGGCCTTGGTTGGAGGTCTGGGACCTGAGAGAGAACAGAAGTTCGTATTCACAGGAAAGGGCATGAGAGCTGACCTTGCCTGACAGCAGCTTCCTGATCTCAGAAACGCAGTGAATACACTCTGCTTCATCTGCCCAGCATTTTCTTGAACCCAGATGGGGGAAGAAATCACTTTGAGACATCACTGTTCTATTCAGTTCTCCCAGCTCACGTCCCTGGAAAGGAGGTTCCCTTGTTTTAATTACACAAAGCTAGATTTAAACACCAATGACAAGGAATGTGATTTTGAGGTTTCTGGGTGCCACTGCCAATAGCAGCCTCTCTACTTAAGGATGCTTTGTCACTACAATCAAATTAATTTATGGCAGAACCTTCTTTCTACCTGCTGTTAAAATCATCTGCATTCTGTGATGCTGAGTAACAAACTGTATCTGGTGGGCTCACTTCCTTTTTTCTTCTCACATATATCCTCAGCTGGTTGTTTCCAATTGTAGTAAAATGGGGAAAGTATGCATAAGGTTTCATGTGAGCTGGCAAAACTATGGAAACCTCATCAGTGCCGTGGTTAAGTGCTGTCACTGCTACACAAAAGCCTGACAGAATCCACCAGGCATTTCTTGGAACCCTATGGGGCAGTTCTGCTCTGTCCTGCAGGATCACTGTGAGTCAGAACCAACTTAACGGCAACAAGCTCTTCTCTTTTTAGTAAAGCTGTATTTCTCTTCTTGGAACTGTCCAGTCAGTTCCAACTCATAGTGACCTGATACACAACAGAATGAAACACTGCCCTGTCCTAGGCCACCTTCATGATGGTTGTTACACTTGAGGCCAAAGATAGTTACCGTGTCAATCCATCTTGCTGAGGGTCTTCTGTTTTTCTCCTGGTTTCTTGGCATATGTGTTTCTCTTTGCCCCCTCACCACTGGTAGTGGCATGTTGACATGAGTTCCCACCCTGACTCACCCAGAAGACTGCAGAAGGGCAAACATCTTTCTTCTTTTTCTTCTGTGTCCAGTTCCAAGTCTAAGAGGTGATTTTTTTAATATGCCACTCTAGCCAATTGCATGCTGTTCAGGAAATTGCCTTCTGGAAGTTAGGTTTTGTCAACAGTTATTATTGTTGTTGTTAGGTGCCCTTGAGTCTATGTTGACTCGTAACAACCCCATGTGACACAGTAGAACTTCCCTATTGGGTTTGCAAATCGGTGCAGGAGCAAATGACCACTTTTTTCTCCTGAAAAGCCATTGGGTAGATCTGAACCACAAATCTTTCAGTTAGCAGCCAGATGTTTAACTGTTGCTCCCTTAGATATTAGTAATCAGTTTAAAAATGAACATTTTATTGAGCTCATCCTTGGAACACTGCACTAATTATAGAAAAGAATAAAAAATCTTGTTCTCTGCTTGGCTACAGGAGACCACGCCAAAGTGAAGGAAGGAAATAGATGAAAAAGAGTGAACCAGCATACACAATATGTCTCAAAGTCCTGGAATAATTAAATTAACAATAACCAACCACTTTTGAGGGCTGACACTGTGTCAGGTCAGAGCATTTTTTTGATATGAATGTCTCAAAGTGCATGCCTCATGTGGGAAAGGACATGTTTTCTTATTTATTGCTATATTCTTAGCTTTTAGCTCAGCTTCCAACACATAATGGTGCTCACTCAATGTTTGTGGAGGACAGAAGGAAAAAGGATGCACATGATACTGGTCCTGTTCTTTTGCCCTCAAAACTACCTTTATACCATCTATGTTTTTCAAATTCCATTGTGTGATCTAGTCCAAATGTGTCTAGTTCATTCCAATTCATGGCAATGCCAGGTGTGTCAGGGTAGAACTGAGCTTTTGGAAGCAGATGTCTGGGACTTTCTTCTGAGGTGTCTGTGAGTGGACTTAAACCTCTGACATGTCACTTAGCAGCCAAAAACTCTCTTCCACACCCAAGAACTCTCCGTTTCATGATACCTGTTAACATATTACCGTCAAGTTGATTCCAAATCATAGCAACTCATAAGACTGCCCTGTAGGGTTTCCAAAGCCACACTCTTTATGGATACAGACTGCCACATCTTGGTCCTGCAGAGCCTCTGGTGGGTTTAAAATGCTGACCTTTTGGTTAGCAGTCAAGTGCTCAATCACTGAGCTTAACTCGTTTCATGATAGGAGCACTCTTTTTGTTTCCTCATTTTATCTTCCTAATAAAATAACAGGCTTAGTGGTAAGAATTTACCTAATGCCACGCATCCAGCACATGTGAGGATTTGATTCTGAGTCTTCCACTGCCCAAAATGGTGCTTGTAATGCTAAATTGGCCCTTAACCATTACACAACCAGGTATAACCAATAAAAACCACATCCACTGCCACGGAGTTGATGCCAACTCATAGCAGCCCTACAGGACAGAGTAGAGTTTCTAAGGAGCACCTGGTGGATTGACTTTTTGGTTAGCAGCCATGGCTTTTAACCACTATACCACCAGGGTGGACACTGCAAATAAAGGCCAGAAAAATTATGAGGATGAGTCAGATAACTTGGTGGGAAGCTAGAACTGCTCACCCCTTTTCTTTCTGTTGAACCATATATCATTTTTAAATGGGGAATTCAGTGCAAGTTCTCTTTAACACATAAAGACATCATGGAGAGAAAAGAAAAAATAAAAATCATAAACAGTATGGCTTAAAATCCGGCATTCCTGAGTCATACAGATGATTATTTTGCCTTTTGGAGCTCCAAGCTTTGACCCTAATAAAGCCCATTTTTGTAGCTCTGTCCCTAACGTACACAATGAGTACATAAAAAGGTGAGTCAGCAACATAGGTCTTTGGAAAGAGCCAAAAGAGCAGAACGAGAATGGCCAGAATATTTTGAGCTCAACTCAGAGTGTATGCCCCCTGGGTGAAAGGGCATGTTTTTCTATTTATTGCTGTACTCTTAGTATTTAGCTCAGATTCTGGCACATAGAGATGTTCCCACAACACTGTGGAGGACAGAAGGAAGGAAACAAAGCTCACAGCACTCGCTCTGTTCTAGTCTTCCGGCTACCTGAATAGTGGTCATGTTTACGGTTTTCAAATTCAGCTTTTGAATGCTTCTGGATGAATGACTACTTCAAAATTCATCACCGAAAATCAAAAATGATTTTGAAGTAAAAGGCACTTGCTAATGCACATATCTTAGGTCTAGAGAGGAAATGAGGTGCCCAGAGTACTCTGCTCAGCACCATCTAACAAGGCCGTGGGTGCAGGCTATTTTCCCTGCTAAGATACGGGCCCTGCTTGGCTCCCCACATGCTGTTGGCAACTCTTGATTCCTTAACGGGGTCAGTACCTCAATCTGAAGCCACCAGGCTTGGATGACTATGCTTTAAAATCTGAGGAGGTGGCAACCAAAGAAGGGGGAGGTTGAGAGCAACCCAGCTTCTCTGGTACTGCTCTGGCCTTCCATTTCCTGGCAGAGATTTTTATTTTTACAGCCCCACAGGATCCAAGGATTTACCTTGGGTGCTAGCCCTGACTGCCTCCCAGGATCTACTCATCCTTGAATCTGACTCCAAAGCCCGCATTTCACACGCTTCTTAGGTTAGATGTCTTCTGTGGCCCTGACTTAGCCTCAGACACCAGACCTTTCCATATTCCCTGTCCTAGATTAGCCTCATTTCACACTCCCAGGCCTGGCATGTAGTCCCACTCCTCACCCTCCCCCAAACCTCCCATTGGCTGCCCCTGCTTTGGCTTCTCCCACCTCAGTGCTGAGAGCTGGCTGTGACCGCTTCCAACTGAACTGCTAAGGAAGAGAGACTACTTCCCACCTGCGCACTTCTAAGCTGCTTCTTAATCAGTAAGGAAAAGTGAGGGCATTCCACACCCAAGCTGTGCTCTTGGATTCAGGCAGAAATAACAGACCAGCCTGCCCTGCTGGATCTCAGAGCCCCATGATTCTGTTCTAAAGTAAACCCAGAATTCTGTTTGGCAGGAGACTAAGAGGACTCAGAATGTGGCATCCTGCAAGGGTTTACCTATTTTGCAAAATCCTTAGATTTTTATTTGTCTCCTTTTTCTTTTTAATTTTTCAGCTCATTATCACAGCTCACACTGGAGAGACCATAGTACACATGGCTCCTTGTCAGAGCCTGAAATCTCTAATAAGTCATGGCTTGTGGGCATGAAGTTATCTATCACACCTCGCTCAGCAAGATCACTTCTCTGATCTTGTCCCAGAGCTCAGGATATGCTTCACCTTTCCAAGGGTAGAGATATGATTAAATTCCATTTTATGAAGTCCCTACGGCTTTAGGATGCAGGGGTCACAGGAAGGCATGGATAGAGACCTAGAAAGTACTTACGAAGTCACTTTAAGAGTCCTGATAAAGCACACTGAGGTTGCTTGTCCTTGAGCATTTGTGATGAGCTAGTTGAGCCTAAATTATTTGAGACCAAAATACTTCATCAGAACAGCAACTTGGTCTCCAGCTTCCAGTCTCCCAGCATCCAGTTTTAGTCTTAAACATTATTATTGTGCAAGGAAAGATAATCACCACCTACAGAAGGGATGGAATCAAGGAGAGTTTGCCCTTAAGCCCCACCTCTCAATAGGGAATGAGATGCTGCAATCTGACCAACCAGGTTAACACTGGCCATAGGAGCACAATTCTGCTCTACAGCACACTGGGAATTGACTGCATGGCAACTGGTAGAATGAAATTAAAGGACTCACGGGGAAGAACTGATTTGAATTCCCTCCTCAAAAGGAAGCAGAAATTATTATCCAATCCTTAAGAGCCTTCAGCTGTAAGAGTAATTGAGGCCACTTATGCTCCTTCACTGGTATCTTCCCTTAACTTCCTATGAGGACAGTAAAGGGAGATTTTAGTCCCAGTCTGGGAAACCAAGGGGGGATGTGTTCAAGACAAAGGAAGTTTACTAAAAGAGATAGAATAGTTTCAGACTTCATTGAGAGAAACATTATTTAACAAAGAGCTCCAGAAACATCATAAAACAGACAAACATAAAATATTCTTGAAACAGTGGGCAATAACTTTGTCAGTTACAAATTATGAGACATTAGAGTCAGAGGTACCAGTGCATTTGGCACAAGAGCATCTGCTCCTTACTAACAAAGAACAAGAGGACTTAAAGTACTTAAATTGTTTAAACTTTCCAAGATGCAATTTTTATGAAAAGGTATTAGTCTGAGACAATGAGCTGGTAGGGAGACGATCAGTGAGGTAACCTAGGCAGAGGGGCATGACTCAAATCAGAGTGATGGAAAAAAACATCTGGGAAAAGACAAAAAGAACAAGGTTCTTTTATAACCAGGTTAGGAAGAGTTAAGGGAAAAGGAAGAAGATAAGATGCATGGCAGAGCTATAGACACTCAAAGCCAAACATACGACATCTTTCTAATAGCCTAATAGCGTATGGGTGTGCAGCCACGCTTCAAACAGTGATGGCATCCAGTGGAAGGCAGCAAGACAAGGACAATGCAAAGCAAGTATTCACTCATCCTCTAAGCTAAAAAGGGTAAATGGGATTAACCAGTGAACTAATATTATGAATTAGGAATGGCTACATCTATGATCAACAGTCGCCGTCAGCTGCCACCTAGTACGCTCTGACTCATGGCAACCCTATGCACAATGGAATGAAATGTCCTATCCTGTGCCATCCTCACGATCAGCTGTGAGTTGGACTATTGTGACACATAGAATTTTCATTGGCTGATTTTCGGAAGTAGGCCTTTTCTCCTACTCTGTCTTTGTCTGGAAGCTCTGTTGAAACCTTGCCAGTATCATAGCAACATGCAAGTCTCTACCTACAGACAGTAGCTATGCAGCCTGAACCCATTGCCATGGAGTTGATTCTGACTCACAGAAATCTTACAGGGCAGAGAAAAACTGCCTCGTAAAGTTTCCAAGGAGCAGCTGGTAGATTTCCACTGGTTAGTAACAGTAGCTCTCAGCTACCGTGCCACCAGGGCTCCAGGTGTGCAATAGAACATCAGAGTTGATAGCAACGTCTACAGCAGATTCACGGTTGGAGAGTGGCCTCAGCTAACACAGCAGAAAGATGGTGGTCCAATCTAGCTTACTGGAATTCTTCTACTGGGGTTTGAGGTCAGAGTCCCAGCTAACACTAAAGTGAGTCTATGTCTTACGTTTGGCTTGTATAATATCTCTTTTGTGAACTCATGAGAAGGACACTACATCATGGTTGGGATCTGTTTCTAGAGTCCTTGACAAAAAAAATGTCTAACAGGATCTGTTCTTGGTTGACAAAATACTATGTGCCAGTATGTATTTCTGAAATTTGGGATCTAAAATTTTCCCATGTAGGGCCAGGGAGGCCTTACAGAGGTCTTGTTAGTTAGTTGGGAGTAGGGTGGGGATGGGTCCTCTGGATGGGCGTTGGTAAGCAAGAACTGTCCTCAGCTTTTGCTCTCCTTCTGATTGAGAGATGTGATGCTCAAGTTTCTGGTCCCATAGTCTAGCATATCACTGATCCTGGCTACCACTGGCCCAGGCCAGGAGAGCCTAGGGAGTTGAGGACTTGAACTGATATGTTATGATTCACCTTCATTTAACACAAAAGAGTCATTTGAGGAATGTGGGCATTATCCATCAAGATCTAGTCACTGCTTTCCCTCTGACAGTCAGACATAGACATTCATGCATCCAAGTGAAAATCTTTTAGCATAAAAGTGGGTTAAGTACTGGCTCTCCTTTATGGATTCAGTAACCCCACTCTCCCTCCCCTGCAGGAAATAATATAAGGAGACTACATGGCAGACCAGTAGCTTAATTGCTTGGGTTGGCCTCTCTCAAAAGAACAATTCAGGGCCTAAGTGTGAGCACAAATAGAACAATCCCCAGTAGCCTATGGGCAAGGGCTCATTTTATTTTGTTCATGGGAACACACAGATCAAAATGTTGGTCTAGAGCTAAGTACCAGGTCAATAAGATTCCAGTTTTCTTGTAATGTTTGTACGTTGTCATTCAGAAAATAAAAGAAACAGAGTCATAACATTTTTTTTTTCAGGATAAGATTCTAAGTAGAAAAGATCACATAATTATTTGTGCTTGTATATAATCTCCCTTCCTAGATTATGTATATTTTGGAGGGCAGTACTTTAAAGTTGATTTCTGTATTGCCAAAAATGTCTTATGCACAGTAAGTGTGCTTGACAGCAATCACTAAATTGAAGACAAGTTTGTGTCATTGAGTAGTTGAAAGAATCCTGTATTTATGTTTGAATTTCCCTTCTCATGTACTCCCAGCACCTAGAATTATACTTGGCACTAAGTGGAAGCTTTTAGTAGTAATACAGTCATGGGAAATCTTCTGACCTAGCTGAGTTTCAGCTTTCTCATAAGCAAAATGGGGATAAGCATATCGAAATGACTTCAAGACTTTACTCTGTATTGCTTCCTCTACCAGGAATATCCTCATCCTCTCATTTCAACACCTTGCTCAGTGCCCACTTCTCTTTAAAACTTTCCTTGACAGACTCTTGTGTCACAAGAAGAACTGACATCTGCTTCCCTGGGGCCCTCTCAAATGCTATAGTCACGTCTATCAAAGTCTATCTATAACCCTTTATTACATATACTTACATTCACGTCTATCTGCTCCTGCTGCACAATGGTTTCCTAGAGGGTAACAACTTTACTATATTCGTTCCATGTTCCCAGTGCTGAGGACACTGAAAACCTGATACATAACTGCTGAATGAATACAAAGGACCATAATCAGCCAAATGATGTAATCCATTTAGGTTTTAGAAAAATCCCCCTGGTGTGGCGGGGTAGATGAACTAGAAGTGATCAGAGGGAGTTAGATTAGAAACAGCAGGAAGCACTGTCTTCAGGATGATTCTGGAACAGGCAGAATAAAACAAGTGGCTGCATCTTGAGCATAACTTACAGCATTTTGTTTCTTAATTCTGTCTCCAAGCACAAATTTCCAAGCATGGCTCTGTTGTTTCCCCTAGTTTCTCTCAAGTTAAGGATTAATCTATACTCTCTTTTGGACTGTGGAAAAGCAAGTGATAATAATCCAAAGACCATAAAAGAAAAAAGATTCTGCCTTGTGACCAGGAACTTACATGACTGCTAGACCACCTCCTGGCCCCAAATACTAATTGAAAGGTCAGTATTTCTGGGATGTAACTGCTGTGACCACCAAAGAAAAAATTAACATTCTGCAAACTCCTGTGGCTCATAAAACCTTATCCCCTTTTTCCTATAAAACCACCAGTGAGTTTCCATTTCAGGGAAGCAGACTGGAAGAATCTATGCCCTGTCTCCTTATGTACTGGTACATAATATAACCACCTGCTTCTTATCTCACCTTGTCTCAAAGACTGGCTATTTGTGGCAGGCAGGATGAACTCTGATTTGGTTTGCAGTAACCCTTCTGTTAAATTTCAGAAACAACCCTAGGTCACAGAAGCCATTACCATCCACCAGTCCATTATTGGAAACTGACTCTGTAGAACTTAAGACATAAAAAGGCATATTTCATGAAGGAGTAAAGAATGAGGTAAGTATTCTTGGAGCACAGAGCCCCTCAAGGAAGGATCGGACTTGGTGGCTGTCCTGGTATAGCCAGCAGTGGCAGTGACTGAGTAGGTGGACACCCAAGGTCCTTCATCCACTGTATGACATGGGCAGGCCCTTTGGAAACACTTTATTGCAAAGGGTAAGAAATTAAATAAACTTGTTTCTCTAAAGCTGGGGCAGGCCAGTCTTTTATTTAGTCCCTGATAGACCCTGAGACCAAATGGGGTGTGTCCAAAGCTGAAGCGAAGAAGGAGACAGTTTGGGCTAAGCAGACACAGAAGCAACCTCTTCTGCCCAGTCCTGTTCTATCCTTTGTGTCTTGGTCACAGAGAGGTACACGGAAGTGCAGTGTAGCGGGGGGCAGCTCCTGTTCCAACTGTTTGCCTGAGCAGGAAATGACTTAGCCATTCTTAGAGGAAGGACTAACCTGACTTTGTTTTTAAGTACGTAGTAAACCTACGGGTGGCAGTAGTGATAGCTCAGTGCCAGAATTCTTCCTTTCCCTACAGGAGGCCCAGGTTAGATTCTTGACCACTGTACCTTGTGCACCCACCACCTGCATGTCAGTGGAGGCTTGTGTGTTGCTATGATGCTGAACAGGTTTCAGCAGCTTCTGGATGAAAACGAACTAGAAAGAAATGTCTGGTGATGTACTTCCAAAAATCAGCCAACTGAAACCCTACGTAACACAACAGTCTGATCCACAACTAATCACAGAGATGGTGTGGGACCGACCAGCATTCAGTTCCCTTGTGTGTGGGATCACCAAGAGCAGGGGCCAACTCAGTGACAGCTAACAACAACAACAACATTAAACCTACACAGCCAAGTTCTAGCTGTTTCTGGTATTTTCCTCTGCACCTGTTTGTGTGTGTTGCAACAATTTTATTGAGGCATGGTTTATGTGCAATAAATTGTAACCTTTTAATTCACACAACTGGATGAGTTTTGACAGGTATGTACACCCATGAAGCCACAATCCCAATCAAGATACAAACGATTTTGCAACTACCTCCACTCCCAATCTTATTTTTCTTTTTGACAATGGACTTTGAAAAGCTTTAACTTTGAGAATGAGGAGACATCAGTTGTAGGAAAAAAAATCCTTTCCAAAATATCCTTTGAAATGTTGTGTTGCCTGTGATGTCATTATGCCAGATTTTAATAAAGCAAACAATCCATTATGCAATTAAGCCAAAGAATTCATGGTAATTCAGCTCTGAGCATTTAATTAAACTGGGCACATTTGCCAGCAACCAACTGGTTGTGATAACCTGCATGAATTGTCCAGCTGAAGCTTGACAGCCAGCCACCAAAGCAACAGGCCTTCTGGGTAGAGGGAATGCCAGAATGTTTTAGAAAAGGGAAGCCTTTGCTACTTTATTGCCCTCACCCACCAGGAGCCAAATTTCCTTCTCTTCTTTCTGAAAACACATTCTTAATCCTTTACACAATTACTCTCTGCCCCATGTCCCTCTCCCAATCCATTCCATCCCTAGCGGGGATTAATGCAGCCTCCAAACACTGTCAGGCCCTTGAGAGCAAGAAGCTGATTTGGTTCTCTGCTTTATCCCATGGGCCTGACACAGAGTTCAGCAAGAGGAGTTGCACAGCCTATGTTAGGAGAATGAACCACTAACTCAATGAAGTGAAAAGGAGGTGATCAAAGAAAAGAGAGGTCTTGTCGTTTGAGTTCATTCCAACCTGCGGCAACCCCATACGTGTGGAATAGAGCTGCTCCATAGAGTTTCTCAGGTATGACACTTTAGAAATTAGATCACCAAGCTGTCTTCATAGCTGTGCAAGTGGCGCTGGACTATCAATCTTTCAGTTAATAGGGTAGCACTTAACAGTTTGTGCTACCCAGGGGCTCCTTTTGAGGTCTTAGAATTTGATATTTAATGCATCTTAAGAAAGCAAAAAATGATGAATATTAAGTTGCCTTTATGGAATACCTGGGCAGGCAGAGCTGGCAGAACAGAGGGGTTATTCTCAACCCCTAGAGGAAATGGTCCAACTCCATCATGGCATAAAAGACAGAGCCTTGTCATCTAGCCCAATCCAATTTTCCAGCCCATTCTCCCACCTTTTCTGTGTATACCTGGCACTGCAGATACCCTGGACTGCTTATTAGACATTAAATGTATTCTGTGTGCTCCAGCTCTATTTTTGCCTGCACTGCTGGACTGCCCACTGTGTCCACCATGGCTCCCTACCCAGCATTCAAGTCCAAGTTTGAAATCACCTTTCCTTTAGCACCTTCCCCAGCGCTACTCTGGCAGCACAAGGCTCTTAAGTCTGTCATATGCCCTCACATTGTCCTCACCATCTGCTACTTGTTTGTCTTTCACACTACACAGTGAGCCCCTTGAGGCCATTGCTTGCCTTAAGCACCTTGTAAACTCCACTGCCTAGCCCAGGGCCAGGCACATAATGGCCCTCAATAAAAATTTGCAGAGTTTAATCTTCCAGTGAGCCTCTTGCCTGCTGCTCCCTGACAGCACTGAAGGCACAGGCAGCAACTGCAGAGAAAGGAGTATGGTCTCAGGTCCAGCCAACTTCAAGTTGAAATTCTGCCTTCATCACCATCTGCATTCATTTTTTTCTAGCTGTAGAACAATAAATACCGCAAACTAAGTCCTTGAAACTAAGCCCAATTCTTACCATACAATTTCCTTAGGGCAGAAATGTAGGCACAACTGAGCTGCTTTCTCTGTTGAGAACTCACAAGGTGAGAAACCAGCGTGTCACCAGGGCTGCTTTCCTTTCGGAAGCTCCAGGACCTCTTTCAAGCACAGGTGACTGTTGGCAAAATTCTGTTCTTCAGTTGCAGGACTGAGGCTTCGTCTCTTGTGGGCTGTCTGTGTAGGTGGCTCCTAACTCCTAGAGATCACTTTCACTCCCCTTGTACATCGCCCTCCAACCTCAAACGAAGCAGCAAGCAATCTCTCTTGTGTGTTATTTCTCCAGAACTTAGACTCTCTTCTGTCTCTGACCTCTAGACACAGATTTAAAAGGTTCATGTAATTAGGTCAGGCCCACCTCGATAATTTTCATTTCAATTAACTCAAAGTGAACTGATTAATAACATTACATCTGCATGATTCAAAATGAGAAGAAAAAGATGCAAACATCCATTAATAACTGGAAAGTGGAGCATACAAAGCATGAATGTAGGAAAATTTGAAGTTGTCAGAAATGAAATGGGACAGTTGAAGATCAATATCCTAGGCTTTAGTGAGATGAAATGCAATGGTATTGGACATTCTGAATGAGAGACTCATATAGTCTATTCCGGGATTAGCAAAATTAAGAGGAGCAGCATCATATTCATTGTCAAAAAGAACATTTCAAGATCTATCCTGGATTGGGAGTCAAGATAGTGGACTAGACACACATCTTCTTAATTCTCTCTGAAAACTAAGGCCTGGATTGGTAATTAAATGGAGCTTTCTGGACACCCAGTAAGCCCTAGGATATGGCATAGGGCTGTCAGTTTGGACTACATGCCACTTAATGGGAAATTGCTTGTCTTTGGCTGAGCCCCACTCTGGTTGAATCAACTGGCTACCGTGGACTGAAGGTAACTGGAGCTTTTAACTGTTTTTTCTTTTTGTTGGCTGGCAGGTGAGGAGCAGCTCAAACAGCAGCTACACAGACCCTCAGTGCTAAAGTGATTGGCAGGTGGAATGGCCACGTTTTGAGAGTCCAGCTCCAGACTCAGAGTACCATAGCCCCTCCACCCTCTTTTTGGACCTCTGCCATTGATTTTCCTGTTTCACTGGAGCAGGACAGCATGGCTGGAACCCCATCAAGGCAGAAATACCCAACCAGAGGCCTTAGCAGCAGCTAATTCCCAGACTGGGAGGCAGTCCCAGCCTGGGGAATGCTTTTCCAGCAGAAAAGCTGTATATAACACAGTGTAGCCTTATGGGTGTGGCCCAACAAAGGATGTCAGCAGGGCAGTAGCCTGTCCCTTGGACAATATCACAGCATCTGGGGACAGCTGATCAGGTACTGCCATTCTCAGTCAGAAGGAGGGGCTTCCCATACCTGCTGGCCTGACTGATTTGGGAAGTGGCCAGATAGCTTTTACCTTTTAAAATAAGATTGCCTAGAGAAATACGTGCAGTGTAGCCCAATGGCATCTCTTCCAGCCTTTACCACCCCACATCAGAGGGTTGTCTGTCAGCCCCCCAAAACAGTGACTCCATAAGTAGGGCCATGTCTTAGCCAGCCAGGAGGCAGAGCCTGCTACCCCAGAGATTCCACTGGGGACAGTCCCCAGAGTACACAGAGGTGGCTGGAGGTCAACTTCCTTCTCAGAACTGTTCCTCAGCTCCTGTTAAGGCAACACCAGAGAAACTAAATAGCCTCTAAATGTCCCATAAGCAACAAACTCTAACAAGACATTTAAAAAAAAAATCATCAATGGCTCCAGAAAACTCCCCGAAGAAAGAATCAAAGAACTTCCCAGATGAAGAAGCCTTTCTGAAACTATCAGAGGGCAAGTACAAAAGAATTATATAGAGAGCCCTCCTAGACACTATATGAAAGGCAGCAGAGCAAAATGAAAAGTTAAGCAAGCTCTTTGAACTGATGGAGCATCAGCATTCTAAAATGTGACAAATGATTAACAGAATTACACAATTCAATTCAAAGCCAAAAGAGCAGAATTGAACAACTAGAAAGTAGACTTACTGATCTTGAAGACTGTGCTACTGACACCAAGATTTATAAGGAGAAATCGAGAAAAGAAACAAGAAAAATGAAGAAGCATTAAGAAACATGTGGGATTCTATGAAGAGGAACAACCTATGATTAACTGGAGTTACTGAACAGAGAGGGATACCTGAAAACACAGACAGTATTGTTGTTGAGTTGCTGACAGAAAACTTCCCTGACATTATGAGAGGAGAACATAGATATCCAAGATGGGTATTGAATGCCACATAAAACTGACCCCAAAAGAAATTCACAAAGACATATTATAAACTAGCTTAACAAAATGAAACACAAGCAGAATCTTAAAGGCAGTAAGACTCAAAGCAAAGCTAACATTCAGAGGGAGGCCCTGTAGGCTTTCGTCTGACTTCATGGCAGAAATGACATCGGCATGGAGGCAGTAGGATCACACATTCAAAGCCTTGAAGGAGAAAAACTTCCAACCAAGAATTACGTATCCTGCAAAACTGTCTTTCAAATATGAAGATGAAATTAAGACATTCACAGATAAACAGAAACTTAGAGACTTTGTAAAAACCAAGCCGAAGTTACAAGAAATACTGAAAGAAGCTCTCGGCTTAGATAAACAAAACCAAAACCATTAAGTCTATATTTAAGGAGGCAATGCAGGAAACAACATCCAGAAACCTACACAGAGAAGGCACAAAATACAATCAAAGCCATAACATTAAAAGAAGGGATCCAGTGATCATATCATGAAGACAATGATACCATCACATTAAAAAAGGATATACTATAGTAGTTATAGTCCTTTCAGTTGGAGAGGAATAAGATATGTAGAAGTTTAAACTGGGTTTACACTTAGATTATTAAGGGGGATCACAGGGGTAGCTGCAAAGCACAATAAAGATGCAGCATATCAAACAAGAAATGTAACACAGGAGTATCAACAAACACAAAACCAACACTGAAAAGGATGAAAAATCAACCCATAAAGAAGAATGAACCAGAACAGAAATTTAAGAGCAACAGAGAATATACCAACACAAAAATAAATACATCAAAATGACAGCACTAAACATACACCTATCAATAATTACACTGAATGTAAATGGACTGAAGGCTCCAGTAAAGAGACAAGAAGCAATATCTTGGATCAAAAGACACAACCTGTCTATATGTTGCTTACAAGAAACTCACCTTAGACTTAAAGATATGATGAGATACCATCTTACCCCAACAAGATTGGCCATGATCCAAAAAACACAAAACAACAAATGCTGGAGAGGCTGTGGAGAAATTGGAACTCTTCTACATTGCTGGTGACATTGTGAAACAGTACAACCTGTTTAGAAAGCAATCTGACACTTCCTTAAAAAGGTAGAAATAGATGTACCATTTGACCCAGTAATCCTGCTGTTTCTACTTTATCCTGCAAAAGCAAAGGTAGTCACACAAACAGAAAAATGCACACAAATGTTTACTGCAGCACAGTCCACAACAGCAAAAAGATGGAATCAATCCAGATGCCCAACAACACATGAAAGGATAAACAAACTGTGGTGCATATACTCAATAGAACACTACACAATGATAAAGAACAATGATGATTTTAGGAAGCATCTCATAACCTGGTTTCAACTGGAAGACATTACACTGCATGAAATCAGTCAGAGGCAAAATGACAAATATTGTATGAGACCCCTACGAAAAGGACCTAAAAACAAACTCATGTACAGAAGTAGACTCTTTGATGGCTGCAAGGGAGGAGAGGGAGAGAGGAACGGAGGGTGAGAGCTGGTTACAGATTAGACAGCTGACAGAAATTTGGTTGGGTAAAATCAGTGACAGCACACATCAGAAAGAAGATCAATTTAACTGGACTTCACCATAAACTGAAAACTCTTCTAATCTCAATCTAATATTGCAAGGATAGAGTAGCAGGGGCAGGGTCTGGGGACCATGCTCTTGGGGGACCTTAAGGTCATTTGGCATAATTAGCCTATTGCTAAAAAAAGTCTTCTGCACCCCATACTGGTGAGTGGCATCTAGGGTCTTAAAAGCTAACAATCTGCCATCGGAGGTACACCAAATGGTCCCAACTCAGCTGGAACAGATGATCATCAAGAACACCAAAGACACGAGGAAAAAAGAGGCCAAGAGACAGAAGGACCCCTGTAAATGGGAGACTGTATCAACATGTGACCAAAAGAACCAGATGGTGCACTGCCACCACCAAAGACAGTTGTGATGGGGCACACAATGTTGAGTTCCTATGGCAACATGAGAAGAAGAGAGATGCAGCTCAAAGCTCTACTAGAAGGCCATCACTGATGGTCCAATGGCCTGGGGGGTCTCCTCAGAGCATGAACCCTAGACCTGCTGCTGCCCCTGTCTAGAATACACTCCTGAGGTTAGCTGTCTGAAAATGGACTAGACTTGGAGACAAAATGTGGCCATGTGGTGGGTGTACTGTATGGTTCTATGCATTTATAGGAGGCTGTCCTACTGGTCTCTATCTATATGGGAGAGAAGAGGGTGAGAGGAGGGGGCAGGAGGTTGTTAAGAGCATACAACAAGTATAAAATGAAAAGGAGGAGTCTGCTGTCACGGGGCAAGGAGAGCAGAAGAGCTGTAGATAGGTGGGCATGCAAAATTGATTTGGATTGCATACTTTCACTTAATCACAATAAAAAGAAAAAAGAGAGAAAAATTGAAAAACATCGTAAGCACCAAAAGAAGATGAAAGGAACACAGAGTCACCATTCAAAAAATAACTATCAACATTTAACCATTTCATGAGGTAGCATAAGACCAAGATCCAATGGTATTGAAGGAAGATGTTCAAGATGAACTGAAGACAATGGTGAAAAATAAGGATCCTGGAATTGACAGAGTATCAATTCAGATGTTTCAGCAAACAAATACAGTACTGAAAATACTCACTTCTCTGTGCCAAGAAATTTGAAAGACAGGTACCTGGTCCACCAACTGAAAGAGATCCATATTTGTACCCATATCAAAAGTACTACAACAAAATGCAGAAATCATTAAATAATACCTCTAATACCACACCCAAGTAAAATTTTGCTTAATACAAAAACACCTAGAGAAGAACATCAACAGAAAACTGCCAGAAATTCAAGGTAGACTCAAAAGAGGATGTGGAATGAGATGTATCACTGGATCTTTGCTGAAAACAGAGAATACCAGAAAGATGTTTATCTGTGTTTTATTGACTATGCGGAGGCATTCGACTGTGTGGATTGTAACAAATTATGAGAACATTGAGAAGAATGGGAATTTCAATACACTTAATTGTGCCCATGTGGAACCTGTCCATAGACCAAAAGGCAGTTCTTAGACAAGAAGAAGGAGATACGTACATTTTAAAATTGGGAAGGACATGAGTCAGGTTTGTATCTTTTCACCACACTTACTCAATATGTAAACTAAGCAAATAATCCGAGAAGATGGATTATCTGAAGCACTTGGTATTAGCATTGAAGGAAGACTCATTAACAACCTGGGATACGCAGATGACACAACTTTGCTTGCTGAAGGCAAAGAAGACTTGAAGCACTTACCAATAAAGATCAAATATCGCAATCTTCTGTCTGGATTACGTCTCAACATAAAGGAAACAAAACACCTCACAACTGGACCAATAAGCAGTATCATGATAAAAGGAAAAAAGACTGAAGTCATCAAGGATTTCATTTGACTTGGATCCACAATCAACACCCTTGGAAGCAGCAGTCAAGAAATCAAACAAGGTATTGATTCAAAATCAGAAAACAACTGAATTTGTAGCAAATCTGCTACAAATGATCTCTTTAAAGTGTTAAAAAAAAATGTCACTGTGAAGACTAAGATTAGCCTTACACAAGACATAGTATTTTCAATCCCCTCATATGTATAAAACATCTGGAGAATGAATAAAGAAGACCAAAGAATTGATGCCTTTGAATTATGGTATTGGTAAAGAATCCTGAATACACTATGGACTGCTAGATGAGTGAACAAATCTGTCTTGGAAGAAGTACAGCTAGAATACTTCTTAGAAATAAGGATGGTAAAACCTGGTCTCATGTACTTTAGACATCTTATCAGGGGCAACCAGTCCCTGGAGAAGGACATCATCATCCTTGATAAAGTTGTCATTAAAAAAGAAGACCCTCAAAGAGGTGAAGTGATATAGTGGCTGCAACAGCAGGCTCAAATGTAGGAACAGCTGTGAGGATGGCCCAGGCCCAGGCAGGGTTTCATTCTGTTGCAGGTAGGCTTGCTATGAGTCAGAATTCACTCGACAGCATCAAACGACAACATTATAACTTCACAATTCCATTTGCCAGGTAACGCAACCTAATGACAGCAGTGAGCTCCATAGTTTCCACCTACACTCAACGTCAAGAAATAGTACAAAGGTGAGGATCACTGGGGGGTCATCTTGGAATTTCATGTACTATACCACATCAATCTACGTTACTGCTTTCGAATGCCACTTTCTGTAACCGTAAAGCAGAGATCATTAAGTCTGTCTTGCAGGCTAGTGGTAAGCATTAAATTAAATAACAAATGTAAAGGAACTACTTGCTGAAGTCAGGTCTCTTCCTCCAGTTACTTCAGGGTGGTCGTCTGCCTTCTTCATTGTCCCCAATTTATCCAGAAAAGATATCAGATGGAATGGTGCACCTAAAGTATGATTCCATACAATCCTTAAGAGTAACTGCTTTTTGAATGGTAATAATATCTGAGATACTTAGGATTAACCAATAGCCCAAGTGGAGAGGACTTTATAAAGACTAAAACCCAGGTTCCACCATGTAGACAATTTCTCCTATAAAAAGATTTAGATCATTAGTATTTGTCTTAGTAAGACAAATTTGTATTTGTCTTACTAAGACAAATACATAATCAACAGCAATAGAAAATCTTTTTATCCATGCAACTTGGATTTCAATAAACTAGATGCTGTTGGCAGAAGGCAGCCCAGAGATAAAGATGTTGTTGGCTTTCAGGATGTAGCTGGCAGATAAGACAAAGCTAGTCCCCATCATCTCTCAGTCTTGGAACATCCTTACTGCAGGTGTCTTCTGCTTGGGCTGATTCTCTCGCTCAGTGGCCCAGGGACCTCCAAAATGATGCCCACATGGGCAAGTTCTACTCTTTACATTATCCCATTCTTCCCCACAACACATATCATTCCTGTGTTTTACCACCCTAGCACCCAGTTGGCACATATCCCTCCTGTGTTCTATCACCTCATTCCCCAGTTGGGTACCTGCCTAATGAGGCCCAGAAAGAACTAAGGCATCAGTCAAGGGGAGCAGCTAAGTATTTCACCCTTTTCCTTTCTACAAGTGAACTTTACTGAGTTTTCGAAGCCAAAGCCCAAACCCATTCCCAGTGAGTTGATTCCAGCTCATAGCGACCCTATAGGACAGTGTAAAACGGTCCCATAGAGTTTCCAAAGAGTGTCTGGTGGACTCAAACTGCCAACCTTTTGGTTAGCAGCTGTGGCACTTAAACACTATGGCTCCAGGGTTTTTAGTATAATTCAAAATAGTAGTGGGTTAAGGGCTACCACTGCTAACCACAAGGTTGGCAGTTCAAATCCACCAGGCGTTCCTTGAAAACTCCGGGGGTCAGTTCTACCCTGGCCCCTAGGGTCGCCATGAGTCGGATCCGACTCGACAGCACTTGGCTTGGCTGGCCCTCCCAGGGCTCTGACAGATCTCTTGGGTTCCCCAAGGATGCAGAGCTATACCCATCAGTAGTCCAGGAGACCAGACCTCCTTCCATTGAGGGACAAGTCCTCACTCCTCCCCTCAGTTTGGGAACATACCACTTACAGTTCTTAAACGTTCTTTATCCCTCATCTCACACTTATGAAACAAGACAGCATCTCCAGGTCACAGGAATAAGAAACAAATAACAATAAAATGTAGTATTTAAGTATGAATAAGTTGAAAAGTCATTCTGTACCAGGTGACTTTTTTTCGGTGAAAGAAAAATTGTCTGTATCCTCAAAAGACTGCTATTGCAGAAAACTCTGTTTTATTTAGATAACCAAGCAGAATAAAACACTAAAGACACAAAAACTCCATGAACCCTCATCAGAGAGGCATATGTTTTATTCTAGCAGTGCCCAGGGACCCACCCTGTCTAAGGCTGAATGGATTGGCAGTCAGACTCTGCCCAGCTGGGAGCTTAAAGGAGGTGTCTGCATTATTGAAGATAGCCTGGCTGTCCAGGAAATCAGTGGACAGACTGGGGGACTGAAGAAGGCTATGGATTTGCATTTTGAACTGTGTAGTTTTTTTGTCTGCCTTGGAGATTCTTTTGGGGGAGCCTGAAAGCAGTAAGTGGGCACCCCATTAGCCCTCTGAAGCCCTAGGGCATGAGGTGCTCCATGGTGGAATTCCAGAACTTTTCACTTTCCCACAGCCCAGCCGCAGCTCAAGCCATCACTGTTGTCACTTGGATTTCTATCTCCCCACTCCATTTTCTGCTTTGTAGCCACAAACATCCCAGGTGGACACTCACTGTGGCCCTCTCCACTGCCCTTAGGATAAATTTGTTTGCTTTCATATATGTCACTACACATATATTTTTATTGTGGTACACGCACACACACACACACACACACACACACATATTTATCTACATATCTACAGAAACACTGGTGGCACAATAGCTAAAGTGTTGTGGCTGCTAACCGAAAGGTCAGCAGTTCAAATCCTCCAGGTGCTCCTTGGAAACTCTATTGAGCAGTTCCACCCTGTCCTGCAGAGTCACTATGAGTCAGAATTGACTTGATGGCAGCAGGTTTTTTTTTTTTTTTTTTAACATCTATATACACAGAGGTCCCTGAATGGCACGAAAGGTTTTCACTTGATTACTAACCAAAAGGCAGACGGTTCAAACACGCTCAAAAGGGCTGCAGAAGGCACACCTGGTGATCCGCTTCTGTAAAGATTACATCCAAGGGAACCTTGTGGGGCAGTTGCATTCTGGAAAACATGATGGTTGTCATGAATCAGAATCAACGTGACGGCAACAGGTTGGGGTTTATATATTTATATATTTATTTACATACACACATATAAAACGGAAACCCCGGTGGTGCAGTGGTTAAGTGCTACAGCTGCTCACCAAAAGGTTGGCTGCTCAAATCCACCAGGCACTCCTTGGAAACTCTATGGGGCAGTTCTACCCTCTCCTGTAGGGTCACTATGAGTCATAATTGACTCAATGGCACTGGGTTTTGCACGTATAACCAAACATTTACCATTTCAACATATTTTACATGCACAATTCAGTGACACTCATGTTCATCGTGGTGTGCCATAATCACCACTATCCACTTCCAAATTTTTATTGCCCTTCACAGAAGCTCAGTGCATGCCACAACGTGAATAACACTGCAAAACATTATGCTGAAGGAAGTCAGTCACAAAAGGGCAAGTTTTGATGATCTCAGTGATACGTAATATCCAGAATAGGTAAATGCATACAGGGGCTCATCACCGATAAGTTTTAATTACCTGCTATGGCTAAGGTCAATGTGGACCTGTAGCCTTTCAAGCTGCCTATAATTCCTCTTGCTGTAACCTCATTCCAAATCTCCAAACATGCTCCCTGGCTGACTTTTTGGGCCCTAAATACAGAACGGCTTGCCATCCTTCATGAGCGTCATGTGCTTGTCTCACCCACAGACCTGACACATGTAGTTCTCGCTGCCAGGAGGGAGTGCTGTCCCTCCCTAGTCGGGTTTCACCAGGCTTATTCCTACATAGCTTGCAGGCTTATTTAGAGGTCACCTTGCCTAAAGAGGCTCTGCAGGTCCAGAACAGAGGCTCCTCCCAGTGCTCTCACTACATCACAGCACTTGTTCCACGGCCAGTGGGTCATTCATTGGCTGGCCTGCCACTCCCACTAGTGGAAGAACCCACTGAATCTTCCATGTCTGACAGAGTGCCTGGTATCTGATGAACACTCAGAAAACGTGGATGGAAGGGAGAGAAGAAAGCGTGGAGTCAGGATAAGGAAGGATGAACACAAGGGTGTTAGACTGATTGGGACCTTGCAGACCCCCATCAATCTAACATCCTTATGTTGCGGAACACAGGGGAGAAGTGAGAATATTCCCATTTCTTGAAACATACAAAAGGAGGTCCAGTCAGATGTCTACATTAGCATTTCAGTTTGGTCTAGAGGAATAGGAGGTCAAGGACAGGCAGCCTTGTCCTGGTCAACAGGCTCTGCCATACTCACCACAAGACCCTAGAGAAGTCTCTTTCCCACTCTGACCCTCAACTTCTTCTGTGGAAAACATGTGCTTTCGCTGGATTCTCTGGCCTCTTCTATCTGCAAGGAGATGTTAGTGACAGCAGTGATGCCCCTGATCTGTAGTCCCCGGGCAGCCTCTCCGCTCAGTGTCAGCTCTGAGTGTTCTGCTTGCTACATTGCCTTGATGAATGAGTTTCCCAAGTCTGAAATTGCACCAGTTAATACTGAAGCCTACTGCAGCCCTTAAAATGGCCAAACAAGCTGTAGTAAATGAGAACTGACTGGGAATGATCAGGGAGAAGTTTTCTAGGCCAGATCCATCAGCTTCTCCATTAATCTGTCCCATCAACAGCAACACAGAGGGTCCTCAGGCAGAGCAGTCAAAGAGCAATGGAGAAGCATCAGCGCTAGCTTTGCATGGCAGCGTCTGACTCAGCAAGATGGTCCTCATCCAAGGCAAAGGCCATAGTAGGTCAGTTAGTGGCATAACACGGCTTATCAGGTTCTCACAGGCCACGGAAGGAGAATGCATGGCCCTCTTCACTCACTCATTCCTCGGATGCGAGATTCTAAACAAAGCAAGCCACCGAATTCATTTACTCAAAGGTATCCAGTGAAAGGGCGTGATGAGGTAAGTCAATGCTCTCAGGTTATGTCATTTTCCTTTGAAAATGCTAGCTATGAAAATCACATAAAAACATAGGAAAACAATTACTAGGTAATGTGAAGTGAAAAAATCAAGATGTGGATTTCTATTTGTAGTGTGGTTTATGATGACAAAGCAAAAAAATCTCATAAACGAATCTGTAGGGACGAATGATATCACTGGAGGTGTTTGGCTGGTAGAATTATTATCATTTAAAAATCTCTATTTTCCCTACCTTTCTGATTTTTCTGCAAACTGCCTATATTTTACGTTGGTAAAATATAATGGAATATTTTAAAACAATCACATGGGAAAAATTAGTAAGGGTCATTTAGTTCAGTGAGTCTGGAATATGGTTTTGCAGAGTACTCAGTGGGCTGCTTCCTTGCAGCAGCTGGGAAAAGCAGGAAGAAACTCTCAAGGAAAACTGGTGTTGGGCCCAGGAATCTGTATTCATTAAATTAGAAATTAAAAGCTTCCCAGGTAATTCTAAAGCGAAAGGGGTGGTAGTTTTAGCCTAGTCTATCTTGGCAGAACAAGGAAACAAACCCGAGAAGAGTCACCTGCCTGCTGTGTGACCCAAAGAGTTAAAGGGCTCGGTGTTCTTCCCAGGAGCGCAATGTGGACTTGGGCAAGTAGAGAGTGAACTTTAAGCTGTGAGTCCTCCTTGCCTTCTCTGTGTTTCTTGTCATTGTGTGGTGTTACTTTCCAAAAGGCAGTTCATTCTAGAATGGCCCAACCCACGGGACTGCTTAGGAATCCTAATTGGAGCCCGCCTGCTCTCCTTGTGACCTGTCATGAAAAAAAAATCCAGCCCTCTGCATTTGAAATGTTAATATCAAGGAATTGGATAAAAGGGCTCTGATTTTGTCCCCCTGTCCTCTGGGTTCATATTAAGATGTCTATTTATTTTGGCCTTCAGGGCAGAAAGCGGAATTGCTCATCTTCCTGTGTCAGGGGAGGTTGATATGTCTATATGGGATGCCTGAGGGCAGGCTGGCCCTGGTCCTCTGGGCCAGGCCACCACAACCAGGGGAGCTAACCTTCAGCCTGTGAATAGGGCAGAAAGGGCAGGAGCAGGGAACGATGGCCACAAAGATGTGGCAGCAGTCAGAGCTGCTGGATCAGCTGTGAGCATATTCATATATGAATAATTATACCTCATGCCTTTCAGCCAGGTGCTTTGCAGCAGAGACACCTCAGCACTGACTTCTCCCTCAAGGATTTCTCATTAAAAGTTCAGTGGTTGCAGATGTTGGGTGTCAAGTTCTATATTTTTCCTGGCTCCTGGGGAGACAGTTGCACCAAATGGTGATCCTGTCTCATCTCTCGCATCTTAAGCTGCCCTCGCCCTGTCTCTGTGAAGGTTAAGGGTCCTGGAGATCAGCTGATGTCCTGGCTAGGAAGATCAGTCAAGTAACTCCAAGAACAAGAAGAGTTTACTGTTGGGATCCCCAGGGCCTGGAGGACAGGTGGAAACATAATTGAGCAGCAGGCTCTTCTAGGTGCTTGCAATAATAATAATAATAAAAACCCAAACCCACTGCTGTCAAGTCAATTCTGACTCATAGCAATGCTGTAGAACAGAGTAGAACTGTTCCATAGAGTTCCCAAGGAGCGCCTGAAGGATTCAAACTGCCAACCTTTGGTTCGCAGCCATAGCCCTTAGCCACTATGCCACCAGGGTTTCCAACAACAATAATAATAATAGCTAATGATAATGACAACCTAGAGTTTCCTTTCATTCTCTTCTTTCCTTTCCCTACACTTCCCTGGTGAGAAGGTATCTTTTATAAGACAATACAAAGATATAAAGTTTCATTGGCCTCTGAGAGACATCCACATTGAAGTGGCTAAAAGATCCACTATCGAGGAGTCGGAAGAAAGCTCAAAGTGACCTCAGAGAATTTCTGGCATACCTCTTGGATGGAACTGAGCATCCTGTACAGAGGACACAGGCTTCACTGGGCAGGACAGAAAAGATATAAGGATAAGTAGAGAACACAGGAAGAGAAGGGGCTCCTGGACATTCCTTCCAGGCAGATTTTATTCATAGTGCAAGGTGAATCAGGGGGAAAGCGAACAAATACTTTGCACCAGTACCTGAACTCAGTGTGTTTAAGCTACTCTGCTTTTTGTGAATGGCATCTACCTGCCATTTCACTATGCAGGTAGAACAATACCCTTCCGAGTCATTTCTTCCTTTCAATTTTATTTAAAATTCGTTCAGATCACCAGCCCACGTGTGATAGGATACCCACAACTTCTATTAGCACTTCCACCATCCTTGCCAATTCATCTGGAGAGTCTTAGGAAGCACAGCATGGCTTCTGGTCACGTCCAGTTACAATTTCTTAACTGTCATTGAATTAACCATTAATTCACTCCTAGCATCTCGCGGTGGCAGCCTTCTTATCACTGAATGCTAAACTTGATTTACCCCCAAGTCACCAACACCCCAAGTTCTGAATTTTTTTTTAGTTAGTTAACTTTAGTTTTACAACAGTTTTAGATGTAAGCTTATAGTACTAAGAGTTCTTATATACTCCCTCCCCACACACAGCTTCTCCTATTATTACTCAGTCAATCAGTGTGGTATATTTGGTATAATTAATGAATCAATATTTACACACTATGATTAAATAAAGTCCATCGTTTACATTAGGGTTTACTCTGTGCTGTGCAGTCCTACTGCTACTGACAAATGCATAATGCATACATGTCATACATTACACTAGCACATAGAATAATTTCACCATCCTAAAAATCTCCTGTGCTTTATCCATTCATCCCTCCTCTTCTACCCTAGCCCAGTTCCTGCTAACAACTGATCTATTTTCCATCTTTATAGTGTTGTAGGTTTTAGTTTTGCCTTTTCCAGAATGCCATATAGTCAGAATCATACAGTATGTAACCTTTTTAGAGTGGTGTCTTTCACTTAGTAGTACTCATTGAGGGTTCCTCTATGTCTTTGTGTAGCCGATAGATCATTAGTTTTTCAATTATTGAGTAACATTTCATTATATGAAAGTACTATAATTTGTTTATTTATTCATCTACTGAAAGACTCTGGTTAGATTCCAGTTTTGAATGATTGTGAATAGAGCTACTATAAACATTTGTTAGTAGATTCTTGTGTGAACGTAAGTTTTCAGCTCATTTGAACAAACACCTAGGAGCACAAACACTGAATTACATGGTAAGTCTATGTTTAGCTTTGTAAGAATCTGCCAAACCATCTTCCAAAATGGTTGAGCTCTTCTGTGTTCTCACCATCAATGAATGGGAGTTTGTTCCACCTCTTTGTCAACATTTGGTATTGTCCATTTATTTTATTTTATTTTTGGATTGTAGTCATTCTTACAGATGTGTGTTGACATCTCATTTTTGTTTTAATTTGATGTTTCCTATGACACATAATTTTGAGCATCTTTTCCTGTGCTCATTTTCCATCTTACATATCTTCCTTTGAGGTGTCTGTTTGGATCTTTTGTCCAATTTTTAATTGGGTTGTTCACGTTCTTATTGTTGAGTTTTGAGACTTTCTTACACAGTTTAGGCTCAAGTCTTTTACTAGATATGAGTTTTGCAAATCTTTTCTCCCATTCTGTGGCCTACCTTTTAATTCTCTCAACATTGTCTTTTGCAGAGCAGAAGTTCTTAAATTTAATAAAATCCAACTTATCAAGTTTTTCTTTCATAGGTCATATTTTTAATGTTGTATTTAAAAACTCATCATCAAACCCAAGGTCATTTAGATTTTTCTCCTGTTTCTTCTACACACAGTTGCCTATTTTAAATGTTTTATTATCACAGAGCACAGACAAATAAAACAGGGTAAAGCAAAATGTGTTGAACATTGTTATATATGCTAACTCACTTTAATAGTATAGTTTCAAAGCCTGAAGTCCCTTAGATTCCCAGGTTTGATCATATCTTTCTCTTTTTTTTTTCCTAGAGGTAGCTTTATTCGCATTTATGATAGAGGAGCCAAACGACAGAGCTTCCAACTGCCAAAGCTAGAGCAATCTGAGCAAGAAAGTGAAGTAATATTAAATTATGACCCAAAATATGAAATAAATATAGATGAGTCTGTACTGGTATGAACAAAGGAATGAATGAATAAATAAATAAATGGGGGATAATAAATGCATCTTCAAACAACTGGTGTAGACATTTCACCCTTAAGATGGTACAACATAACTCCTAACTCATTACATGTAGGCTGTGCGGTTACTGTCTTTAGTCTACATTTTTCAGAGGGTCAAGACCAGTGAGACACATACACATATACAAGTATGGAAAGATTTACTTTGGGGAAATGGCTCACACAATTGTGGGGGCTGACAAGTTCCATATCTATAGGTCAGGTGACAGGCTGGAGACCTGTGATAGCTATCAACTTTCTAGGGGTTGGCAAATCCAAAATCTGCAGGTCAGGTGGCAGGCCAAAGACTTTACAGGCAATGAGAAGGGTACAGGATCAAGAGAGTGTGAGCTTTGCTAGAACATCCATTTATATACCAGAGGCCACACCCCCAAGGACACTCCCATTTCAGTTGATTGACTCATCACATCAGACAATATCATGGAAAGTGATTGTAATCTACTACATTATGGAAGAGCAACCAGGACAACATCTGCCAAACTGCTGAGAATCTCGGCCTAGCCAAGCCGACATAACATCAACCATCACAGTGACTTTGCTCCAAAGAATACAATAAAGAAAGGGGAGTAAAGAGTAACTTTGCAATGAAGCAACCTGACAAATACTACCTCAGTCGGGTAATTAATGTCAACATCAACAGTGACAAATCATATTGATAGTATGTACCCTTGAAGTTATATCATGAAAAAGGCACTTCACCCCAATAGTCTGCCTCCTGAAAACACATAATTCCACCTAATGAGAAGAATTCTGACAACTTCCAACTGAGAAACATTCTACAAAATAATTGACCAGTACACCTTGAACCTGTCAAGATCACTAAGAACAAGGGAAGTCGGAGAAGAGCCTAAAGCGACATGACAGCTAACGGCAGTGTGGCTTCCTGGATGGCATCCTAGAACAGAAAAAGGGCATTAGGTAAATACCAAAGAATGACAAATAAAGCATGGGCTTTACTTAACAAGAGTGTATCCAAATTGACTCATTTGTGACAAATGTACCATACTAACATAAAATGTTAAAAATAGGGGAGACAGTGTGGGATATACAAGGTCTCACAATCAAATCCACAAACTTCATTGTTCAAAGTGCCACATATCTCACTGCTCAATATCACTATGGTCACCTTCAAAGTACTCCCCTTGGGAAGCTAAGCACCAGCACCAGAGCCTAGTTCACCCTTTGAAGCAATTTCAGAACTCTTTATAGAATGGCCATTGCACACTGTGGCACGGTCGCAAGTTCAAGAGCTTAATTGTGTAGTTGCCTGCGAGGGAGTTTTTAGCCGGTAAACAAATAACCGTATTGGAATGCCCTCCCTACTCACCTGATCTGGCCCCCACTGACTTATTTTCTTTTCCCAAAGACAAAGGAAATACTGAAAGGAAGACATTTTGATAACATTCAGGACATCAAGGATATTACGACAAGAGCTCTAGGAGAAGAGTTCCAAAGTTGCTCTGAAGGGCGCACGAGGCTCTGGCATCAGTGCATAGTTTCCCTAGGGGAGTTCTTGGAAGGTGACCATAGTGATATTCAGCAATGAAGTATGTAGCACTTTTTCTAGGATGAGTTTGTGAACTTAATTGTCACGCCTCTTATGCAGACTCTGTACTATCTTTGCAGTATGTCTGTAAATCTAAAACTGTTCTAAAGTGAAAGATTGTTTGTTTGTTTGTTTGTTTTAAAAAAACCTAAGGATTCTATTCATAAAAGTCAACTTTTTAACTTGGACAAAAGTGCCCCTGCCTTTATGAGGCAGTGTGTTATTTAATGCAAACTCTAACAATGAAAAATAAAAAAGTCAACTGCCCACTTCCCTGATAGTTACCATCCCCAGAGCACCAGCCTCCCGTCTTGTTGTTGTGACCCCGTTTTTACCTAGAGACTCTCTTGCCACCTTCTCTATACTAGCCTCCAGTACCCCCAGTTCTGCTTCATTTCTTATGTAGGTATGCAGGGCTCATCTGCTCTCTGTCTCATTTCTATCCCATCCTAGTTTTGCCCTTTGTGAAATTCAGAATGAACCATTATTTGCTAAACTAAGGTTTTTTTCCCCCATGAGTAACTCAGCTATCAATTGATAGCTAACATCCCTTCCCCCTCATCCCCTGTACACTAATATTTATCAAGTGGTTACTATGTATTATAGATTGACTTCTGTCCCTCCAAAATGTGTGTTAACTTGGCTAGCCATGATTCCTAGAATTGTGTGATTCTACAGTATTTTGTCCTCTGATGTGATGTCCTATGTTGTCAATTCTATGTAAATTCTATGATACTAATGAGGAAGGATTTGAGTCAGTTATACTACTGACTCAGTATTCAGTCTTAAGAACACCATTAAGTGTCTGGAAAACACTCAATATTCAACACTGAAGAACACCATTAAGTGTCTGGAAAACACTTAAAATTATCTAAGGTACCAAAACAAACAAATCAAACCAAACTTGTTGCTGTCAAATCAATTCTAACTCATAGCAACGCTACAAGCAGAGTAGAACTGCCACATACAGTTTCCAAGGAATGTCGGGTGGATTTTAATTGTAGATATCTTGGTTAGCAGGGCAGAGCTTTAACTGCTACACTACCAGAAATAGAGTAGGTACTTAATATGCATTAGTATACTTTCCCTTTCCACATATTCCAAAAGTCTTGTGTCATCTAGCTTTCTCTTGTTTCCTGTTCTATGTCTTGTCTTTCTATCTGTAGCAAGGTGGTGGAATAACCAAAGCTGGATTCAAAGAATACCATAAGGCCGTCTTCTCAGTTCAGTTCAGCTCACCTGACACTTGTCAAAACCAATTATGTTATCAAGATCAATCCCAGGGTATCTTTCACTAGCCTGAAATCCAGAACCACACTTTAGATTTTAAAGACCCCAAATGTGGGCTGCATTGAAGTGAATTAAAAGCTGTCATTGAAATTCAACTTTCTTATTAGATAGACAAGATTAGTATCCACTGATGTGAACTAACTAGACTTTACAGAAAATGTGGGATGGAGGCAGCTGATACTCATTTATGAATCCAGTCTTTGAGAATCCACCTTGTTGCTAAAACTTACCCATAACCCCCAAATCAACACTTGTGGAACTTGCTGCCTTTCACAAGTGTCTTAGCTATCTAACACTGCCATAACATAAATACTACCAGTCAATAACTTTAACAAACAAATTAATTTTCTCACAGTCTAGGTGGCCAGAAGTCTAAATTCAGGGTGCTAGCTCTAGGGGACGAATTTCTATCTCTGTCAACTCTGAAGGAAAGCACTTGTCATCCACCTTCCCCTGGCTCTAGGGCTTCCTCAGCACAGGGACCTCAGGTCCAAAGTATGCCCTATTTTCCTTACTTTTCTTTATTGGTGGTAGGAGGGCCTTTTCTTCTTTGCTTACTCATCTCTTCTGAATTTCAAATGAAATTGACTCTAGATACAACCTAATCCTATTTATTATGTCCTGCCTTATTAACATAAATACCTCTACTCCTGCCTCATTAACATCATAGATGCTGGGATTTGCAACACATAGGTAATTATGTCAGAGTAGAAAATGGAGGACAATCACACAATACTGGAAATCATAGCCTAGACGAGTGGGCATACATTTTTGGGGGGGACACAATTCAGTGCATAATTTTAGGCATGGGCACCTGCAGAATGGCACACACATTCCTAGCTGAGGTTGAACCAATGGTGGTTCAGGGTTGGCTAATTAATTGTTCTCAAGGACTTTATAGAACAAAAGACATAACTGCAGCAAACAGCAAGAATTGACTCTACTATGATTTGACAATAGAGAGAAGGCTAGAGCTCAATAAAGGGATGTGTAGTGTTGAGGTGGGAGGGCCTTTGGACCTAGAGGTAGCATGAGGGCTTCAAATAGGAAGTGGGGCTCTGTGTTTGCTAGAGTATCATTCGGTCTCTCGTGACTCTGAGCGAAGTGTTTAAGCAGAAAACAAGAGGACTTGCTCAGGTTTACAAACTTCTTGTAGCCTCAGTCAAGGACCCAAGACTCCACTTCCCATTCAGGTCTTTCATCCACACTGCATGACCACTAAGTTCCCTTCTGGGTGTCTACTCTTTTTCTTGGGATATTAGTAATCTCAGTTTGACCCTTCAGCATGTGGTGGAGGAATTAAGACTGAGAGATGAAAATTGCCTTGAGGTGGGAAGAAGAGTCAAAGAACTGTGAACTATGAATTCAGTAATGAAGAAAAGATAGACTGCTTAAGTCTGGGAAAGGGGAGGTTGAGGGGGCAGTATGACTCACTGAGGTGTGTTGGGAGCAATGCCTAAGAAGGGCCCTGAGCAGCTGGCTCCTTGAAGCCTTGCAGGCACAAGAGGCAGCCATAGAATATGCCAACCAGGGTATGAGTTTCAAATTGGTCAGCCACTTGTTCATTTCTTCTGACAGATAACTCAAGCCTTCAATGATGCATTTATTGTATATCGGTTCAAGTTAAGTGTATTGAATTCCATTCTGGCCCAAATGTATTTTATGTTTTTATGTAAACTGAGTTAGAACGCTCTGGGAAAAAAACTGTGTCTACCAAGTTCAGGTTTCAACATTCATAATATATTAGTTTCTGCCGCTGATAGATTTAACAAGACTGCCTGAGTATGAATCACCATAAAATTGATAAAATACATTATTTTCTCTGAAAGAGGAAAGACAAGCAATAAGCCAAATTATATACCTCAGTAGGTCAATTTGTTTATGTAGTCATACACTGGGGACACACACACACACACACACACACACACACACACACACACACACACACACACACTCACTTAGATGACTTATAGGGTAAAAACATTTAAGGAAAGAACCCTGAGTGTTGCTCTTTGCAGAAAGAGCAATTTGTCACTTGGCTATGATTAAAAAAAAACTATTGCTTTTCAGCCAATTCCAATCCATAATGCTCCTACAGGACAGAGAAGAACTGTCCCATAAAGATTACTGTATGTCATCTTTGTGGAAGCCAACTGCCACATCTTTGGCCCACAGAGTAGCTGGTGGATTTGAACTACTAATCTTTTGGTTAGTGGCCAAGTGCTGAACCACTGCACCACCAGGATTCCTTGATTTCTCAGTTACAATAGCTTGTCTAAATCATACTGACTCATTGCAAATATGCTGTAGCGAATTTCACATCCCAAGAAAAACATCTGACTACCTAGAAGTGAGATTAGTCACCACACAGTGTAGATAGGACCACTGGATAGAAAACAGGGATTTGGGTCCTTGGCCCAGATCTATAACTAATTCCTTTTGTAAACCTGAACAAGTGCCTGGTCACTGCATGTCATTCCTCTGTTCCTGTCAATAGAGGTGATGGAGTAAGTCCAAGAAGAAAAACAGATTCAAGCGCTGTCCTCCCTCCAGTGTTTGGGAGTAGCTACATAGGAGTGAATGCAGAAGTCACTTCCAAAATGAACGTAAAGCTGTCCTTACCAGTTAGTGTTGTCACAGTATATTTCTCTTTCCTTGACTGTACAGTCTTTACAGGGTCAACCTTGGTGAACTCAGTATAGGAGATGAATTTGTTCTTTGTGAGCCTGGAGAATCATACAGACTCAGGTTAAAATTCTCTACCGGCTTCTTAATAGCTGGGTGACTACCACACTCTCTGAGCTTGGCTTCCCTCATCTTTAAAGCACGAGTGATAATTGTACCTACTTCACAGGACTGTTATGAGGATTACATGTGACAATGACTGTGAAGTAGCTTGCCAAACTGCAAATACTCAAAAGTTGTAACCATTATTATTACTGACTTTATTGATGATACTATTGTCTACATTAACATCAACTCATACTCCCTCTAAACTTCCTTTAGAAATGTATTTCCAGAGTCTCTTCCTCTGTGCTGGGTACTAGCCTTGGTACTGGGGACATTGCAATGTCTTCAAACGCCTTGTAAAAACCAAAGACCCCAAGTATAGGTAGGTGAGATTTCCAAAGGTGCTGTTACAGAGTCTCGAAGGAGACATCGAGATGACTCAAAGAAAGGGAAGAGAAGTCAGCTCTGTGCTGGGGCTTTGCGCTGAAGCTCAGAAAATATGTCAGGAAAAAGGAATCAGTCTGGAAGGGCGAATTCATTAAATGTATAAGGAAGAAACACCATGTAGACCTAAGCAACAGCAAAAGTCAGCAGTCTGATGTTTTCCTTTGTTCACAGATGAGCACTTGAACCAATTCAACCTGCTCAGCTTCTTGTCCCCGAGCCCGCTGCACCACCACCTGCCTAAGTGGAATGGCCAAATAGTGGTGAATACCAATTGTCTTCCCCTCCAAGCAGGAAGCAGAATAATTAGGATACTGTTGCTGCTTTTCCAAATAGGCTACTGGTTTAAAACAAATCCAGATGAGAAAAGGTAAACTTTAGGCCAGGGGATGACTGAGACCCATGGGCAGACATAATATCTGACTTGGATACCTGAGTGCCCAGTGAACTGACTAGAGTGAATAGACTGAAAACCACTGTCATGGATTGCACTGTGTTCCCCCAAAAATGTGTGTGGCAGTTTGGCTAGGCCATGACTTCTGGTACTGTATGTTCCTAGACATCGTAAATCCTGCCTCTGTGATATTAATGAGGGAGGATGGGTGGTAGTTGTGTTAGTGAGGCAGGACTCTGCTTGTAAGAGTGTATTATGTCTTGAGGCAATCACTTGGGATATAAATGAAAAGGAAACAAGCAGAGAGAGCTGGGGACCTCATACCACCAGGAGAGAAGCAGGTGTTAGGAGCAAAGTGCAGCCTTTGGACCCATGGGTCCCTGCACCTCAGAAGCTCCCAGTCTAGGGGAAGATGGACCATAAGGACCTTCCTCCAGAGTCAACAGAGGAGGACGTCCCTGGAGCTGAGGCCCTAAATTCGGACTTTTAGCCTGCTTTTCTGTGAGAAAATAAATTTCACTTTGTTAAAGGCTTTCACTTGTGTTTCTGTTATAGCAGCACTGGATGACTAAGCTAAGCACGAACTTTACACATTTATTGCTGAAGGAAGCCCAGGGCTGGCTGACAATGACCTGCATGCTTCATTCCAAGCCAGATGCACTGTCAAAGGGCCCTTGAGAGGGCAAGGACATATATTCATGCCTTGGGTAGAATCTTCTCCCCTCCTGGATACAAAAATAGAAGCTGGTTTCTGTAGGTGTAGCTCTCGGTCATTACAAGCCAGCGAGATGAACCAGGCTTGGGATGAAGCTGATGTTGAACATGGCAGAGCAGACAGATGAAAAAACCGTAGCTTCATAATGATAGACTTGATGCCCTGTCTCCAACAACCCTGAATCCTGCCTCATGTCCTGCCTTCCTGTTCCACAAGTTCATGTCTTTATTTTTAAAGTCATTTTGGATTTAGTTAATATTTCTTGTATTTAAAAAGCATCTTAACTGATATGGTGCATAGCTTAAATTCTACACATTGAGATTCTTGTCAGCTTGTTTTCTATAAACTATGTTGTTGTTGCCAGGTGCTGCCGAGTTCATTCTAACTCATAGCACCCTATGAACAACAGAAGGAACCACTGCCCAGCCCCCACCATGCCCACAGTCTTTCCTGAGCCTAAACCCACTGATGCAGCCACTGTGTCAGTCCCTCTCCTTGAGGGTTTTCCTCTTTTCGCAGACCCTCTACAATTTACCAACTATGCATAGCATTTATGATTTTTACAATACTCAGACTTGTTTGGCTAAATTAGATACTCTATTTCACTCTTATACCTTTTATGATGATAAGATTGCTTTTATAACTTGTGGCTTTGAAAGCATATATATTTCTCTACACTTGATAATTCTTGGTATACTGTTTATATTTTATTGCATGTCACCACCCTTTCAGTCTTTAAACAAGTAATATGCCAATATATACCATTTTTCACAGCAAGTCAAACTGCAGTATGCCTTGAAACTTATTAGAATAAAAGTATTTATTTTCTGGAAAAAAAACTAGCATCTCTGTTTTTAATTTTTTTGTTTTAATTCTACAGAAAGGAAGCTGGCTTCATCATTGTTTTTGTAACTACATTAGAGGTAAGACTGCATGTTGTGAGAGAGTTAAGCAATTCACGGTGAATCTAATGATCGTATTTCCCTTAAACTGTTTCTGCAGCACACAAACAGCAAGATTCTGAAGAGTTGGTGTATTCCTAGATAATCTGGTATAGAAACAGGGAGCTGAGGGTGGAGGCATTTGAAGGAGCATGAAAGCAAATTGCTTTCCCTATAATCATGGCTGAGCATTTATGATGTGGATCAGACTCCCCAGGGAATACAGAATCCAGGTCTCCATCTGGTGAAGCTAGCTGAGAAAGACAGCATGGCAGTTTTCTCCTTGAAAATTTCCAAGGAAGGAACTCTCTTGTCTAAACAACAACCATTTCCAGAGGTCTGTCTCATGACTTCCAGGAGGTTCTACCTCAAATCTCCTTTAAGTCTCTTCCATCTTTTTATTGTGATTAAGTGATGGTATACAATCCAAATTAATTTTGCATACCTGACTGAAGTTCCATCTGCACTCCTCACTCAGTGACAGTACACTCTTCCTTTTCACTCTCTATTTCTAGTATCCTCTTAAAGAGCACCTGTCCCCTCCCCTTTACTTCCTTCTCTCCCATCTAGAATCAGCAGGACAGCCTCCTATAAATGTATAAAACCATAAAATACACACACCGTATGCTCACACTGTGTCCCCGAGTCCAGTCTATTCTTGTCTGAAGATTTGACATCAGTTCTGGTTACAGGTCAGGGCCAGCAGCATGTCTATGGGCCGTGCTCCCAGGGGATCCTCCAGGCTGTCAGACTATCATTTCTGGTCTTTTAGTAGAGTTTCTAAACTGCACACCTCCTTTGCTCATGCTCCCTCAGGGACTGTATATTGTGGCCCCTTCACGGCTGTCTGTGATGGTTGCCAGCTACCACCTGATTCTTCTGGTCTCATGTTGATACAGTCTCCCATTCATGTGGATCCTTCTGTCTCCTGAGCTCTTTTTACCTTGTGTCTTTGTTGTTCTTGATCACCATCTATTCTAGATGGGTTGGGACCATTTGGTGTACCTCAGATGACAGCTTGCTAGCTTTTAAGACCCCAAACACCACTCACTAATATAGGGTGCAGAAGACTCTCTTAGCAAAAGAGTTATGCCAATCGACCTTGATGTCCCCTGAAAACATGGTTCCCAGTCCCCTCTCCTTGCTACTCTGTCCTTTGAAATGTTGGACTGAGTTTAGAAAACCTTTCAGTTTATGGTAAAGCTCAGTTATGTTTCTTCCACAGTTATTAACATCTATTATTGCCCCCTTTTATTACACCCCAGCCCCAAGTAAATAATGGATAAATACATTATTCCCAAACCATTCACACAAGGACATGGCAGTGCAGTGGTTAATGCACCTGACTACCACCTGAAAGGACAGTGGTTCGAAACTACCAGGGGCTCCATGGGAGGAAGACGTGGTGCTCTGCTTCAGTAAAGATTTAAACCTGTTCCTGCGCAGTACGTTCCAATTCAGAGCAACCGTACAGGACAGAGTAGAACTGCCCTATACAGTTTCCAAAGAGCAGCTGGATTTGAACTGCCAACCTTCTGGTTAACAGCTAAGTTCTTAACAACAGTGCCAACTTTAGAAATCCTCTGGGATTGCTAAGAGTCAGAAAAGACTTGATGGCCGTGAGTTTTTCACATAAGGCAACGGGCAAGTCATCCTTCTCTCTGGACTAAGACATCCTGGCAGGATCAGACAAGGCTGCTTCCCTTCTAGCTTCTCATTTACATAATATTTAATCATGAAGTTGGATTCTGTTCTACATGTACTTTTATATTCTGCTTTTATGTTTACAATTCCGGCAAATACTCATCATGCATAATGTTAAAACACTTTTAATTTGAAGAGTATTTTTTTCAAAGCTATGTGTCTATCCCAAACTGTATCATGATTTATTTAACCGCATCCTTAATCTTTACTGATTATAAATAATGGTGTAATGTACATCCAAAACTAAAATCCAAACCTGTTGCCACTGAGTCATTTCTGACTCATAGAAACCTTGGAGTACAGAGTAGTAAAATTCCACAGGGTTTTCAAGGCTGTGAATCTTTACAGAAGCAGACTGCCATATCCTTCTCTTGTTCAGTGGCTGCTGGGCTTGAACTGCTAACCTTTCAGTTAGTACCTGAGTGCTTAACCACGGGGCCATCAGGACTCCTTGCAATGCACATACATGTGTGTTAATCTTTTTCTGAATTTCTATGCTCTTAGCACGGTACAATTTCTGTTTCATAAGAAGAGGAAATTACATAACATATTGGTTACCACTGCAGGGTCTGGAATCACAGAGATGAGCCTGAATCTTGGATTCCCCACTTTAAAGTATGATTTTGAGCAAGTATATAACTTCTCTAAGTCTTAGTTTCCTTATCTGAAGACAGACATAAAGGAACTCTCCACCTCATAGGATTGTTGTTAGAGTTTAATGAAACAATAGATGTGCTATCAGAGCTCTTGACACATAAGCAGCACTCAGTTAATGGTGTCCTCGTTATCACAGCAGAATAGGAAAACTGTGTGTTTACGTGTTTGAAATCTGAATTTCAAATGAGGATTTAGCCAGATACATGATGAATGCCCTCCATCATTAGCCATTGCCAAGCCAGCCAAGTGCCATCGAGTTGGAACCGACTCATTAGCCATTAGAGAAATGCAAATCAAAACTATAATGAGATTACATCTCACCCTGACATTACTGGCAATAATCAAAAAAATAAATATTGGAGAAGTTGTTGGGAGATTGGAACTCTTATGCACTGCTGGTGGGAATGTAAAATGGTACAACCACTATGGAAAACAATATGGTACCTCCTTGAAAAACTAGACATAAAAATGCCACATCATCCAGCAATCCCACTTGTAGGAATATATCCTAGAGAAGTAAGAGCCATCACCAATATAGGTATATGCACACCCATATTCATAGAAGCATTATTCACATTAGCAAAAAAAGTGGAAACAATCTAAGTGCCTACCAGTGCGTGAACGGATAAGTAAACTATGGTACATATATACACAGTGGAAACGTTGGTGGCATGGTGGTTAAATGCTTTGGCTGCTAACCAAAAGGTTGGCAGTTCAAATCTTCCAGACACTCCTTGGAAACTGTGGGGCGGTTCTACTCTGTCCCATAGGGTTGCTATGAATCAGCATCAACTTGACAGCACTTTTTTTTTTTATATATGTACATGCAGTGGAATACTACCCAACAATTCCTATGTATACAATTATAAAGACATTGATTACATTCTTCACGTTGTGTATTCTCACCCTCCTTTTATGAGTTTTTCCTCCCTTGTTAACATAAAATCTCTACCCCCTAAGTTTCCTATCTAATCTCCCAAGTTGCTGTTGTCAATTTGGTTTCATATAGATAGTTCTTACATGAGCACAATGTTCAAGGCAGGTAACTTTTTACTCGTTACTGAGTCACTTGTATTGTCACCCATACCCTTAACAGTTCATCCAAGGCTTCAAAACTAGCTATTATATCAAAGTGTCTGTCATGACCATACTCTTTGCTCAAGCTTCTGCTTTGCTCTCTCAGGCCATTTCTTCTAGGGGTTGACACACACCATTCTCTAAGCTCCTTTCTGAAGAATAAATTAGATCTATGTTCTATGTTGCATTTGTGTTGAAAAGGTGTGGCCAACTCCATCACTATTAGAAAACATGGCCTTCATATTACTAGTTCAAAAGCTCAGTTTTGCTACAGCCCCCCAAATAGAGCTGTCACTGAGGGACATACATTATTCCATCTCTCATAGCCTGAAGTAGTCATAAGGCCAACTTTTAAGTTTATGGTGAAAAACACCACTTGCCTGGTGACATGGCTAATGCCACCTCTTCCCAAAATACATAAACAGATGAATCTAAATTAAAATTAGAATTTGCTTGGTACATATAAAATCTGTTAAAATATATTGTCAAATCTCTTTCCAGGAAGGAGGTACCAATTTATAACCTCACTGGTTGCAAATCAGTGGTCATTTTAACACATCCTTTAATATTGGTTACCTTGTTTGTTTTTTTTTTAGCAATTTGTGGTAGAACATCCACTCTTACTATTTTAATTAGCCCTCTGAAATGCTCCTTCCATTTTGGGGCATTACCAGTGTCATGTCAATCAATTTGAGACACAGTTTTAATGACCAAGCTATTATAGTCTTTGTGAGGCTTCACAGTAAGACAACTGAATAGAAATCACCTTCAGAGTATCATCCAAGGGAGAATTCCCTGGACATCCCTAAGCTGAATTTGACAAGACACTATTTCACCAGAGAAAAATGAACTCCAAAGCACTAGGCAGTAATCCTTTCCTATCACATGCACAGCCTATGCTTGGAAGACTAGAGCACACAGCTTTATTTATGTTAGTGTTTGTATTCTCACAAGTACTTCAGTTACAGTGTAAGAATCACTTTTCTTGTGTATAATAATAAAGAGAACAAACTAGTGTTTGGTAATAGAGAGGAGAGAAGGTGGACTAAGGTCTTTACAATGAAACTTTAGGAGGGAGAACAAGCTGAGGGAGGTGAACCAAGGCTCAGAGCTAGACCCCAGCATCTGTTGGGAAGCAAGCGCAGAGATGCACAAATCCATAAAAGGACAGTCATGGTTATGTGCTTAGGGTTCAGTTTATGGGACCTCAACAAGACCAGGGAGGATGGAAGTCAAGAATCTAATCAAAAAGGCATTAAACATTTAGATTGAAATTTAAATAGGAAAAACCGATGTGATTGCAAAATGAATTTCCAAGTGTCCTTCTGAAATAGCAAGGAAAGATAATATGAATTTTTTTCCCATGAAGCATTCATTAATTATATACTATCTGTTACTGTTAATTTTAAATGTCTTAAATACACATGATACTCTTCTAGTTGAATATCTTATTATTTTGTGCAAATTTTATAAGTGTGTTCGTAGGGTTTTCTGTGACCTTGGTCCTCCAAACTCTATTTTTCCTATGGTCTTAAGACCCTTCACCATGTATTCTTCTTCAGCCATGGAAGTTTTTAGAGAAGGATCTCTACAGAGTGAGTGGAGCTGGGATTTCCCTGGCTTTCTTCCTTCTGGAGCAGTTTCATTATAACAGTATCATACATCTGTTGGAATCAAGGCTTGCTACAACATATGGGTGCTTTCACTATGTTTCTCTTTTAGGAGCCTTTAGAAGCCACTGGACCAATAGCTGTTTTCAGAAGAGACCTCTTGGATGAATGCTGGGGTTTCTGATCGTGTGACGTGCTCAAATTTCTAAATCCCTCCCTCCTGTCTAGTCACCTAGTGCTGCCGTAACAGAAATACCACAAGAAGATGGCTTCAACAAAGACAAATTTATTTCTCCACAGTCCAATAGGCTACAAGCCCAAATTCAGGGTGTCAGGGAAAAGCCTTCTCTCTGTCGGCTCCAAAGGAAGGTCCTTGTGAAGCATCAGTCTTCCCTTGGTCTGGGGGCATCTCGGCACAGGAACCTCAGATCTAAAGGATGAGCTCTGCTCCCAGTGCAGTTCTCTTGGTGGTATGAAGTCCACATGTCTCTCTGTTCACTTCTCTCTTTTACATTTTAAAAGAAATCAGCTTAAGATGCTATCCAATCTTGTAGACCTCATCAGTATAACTTCTGCTAATCCATCTTATTTAAAACATACTGTAGGCTTTATAACACATAGGAAAATTCTGCTAAATGACAAAATGGTGAACAATCATAAAATACCAGGAATCATGGCCCGACAAAACTGACTGATGCACACGTTTTTGCGGGGCTGTAATCCAACCTCTGACACCTCCCTTTTAACCCTATGTTAGCTTCCCAAACCTTGTCTGCCTCTTCTGTACCACACCCTGACACACACACACACATTTGTACCCATTTCATGGACAGCACATTCCCTGTCTGGGTTCTCTAATCCCAAGCCACTGAGAATCACTGGACAAAGCCCTGCAACAAAGGGACATGTCAGTATGCCACAGGGATTAAATCCATGAGCTTTGGCATCCAACTGATACAGCTTCCATTAAAAAAATCAGTATTTGTCAGTTACGCGATCTTGGGCAAGTTGTCCAACTTGCCAGAGTTGCACTTTTCCTCATTTATCAAATAGATACAATGGAAGCAACTTGCAAAGTCAAGCTAAATGTCTGGATGCCACTGGTGATCAATGGATGTTAATCATTTTTACTTCTACCTGCTGCTGATGATCCAGGCCACTGCTGGGCATTTTATTATCTCCATTAATCTCCACAACAGTTCTTTGAAACAGGTGATGGTGTACTCATTTTACAGATGAGAAAGCTGAGGATCCAAGGGAGTCAGTCACATGACTGTTCTGTAGCGCTGCTCCAAAGCCCACATGTTTTTCCCTGTACCATCGTGCCCTCAGTGTTCATTTTTAAACGAATAAGAGCAGTTGTTATCAAGGTGACTTCAACTCAACTTGACACCTTGAGTTGACCAACTCAGCTTAGTGATCCATACTGGGTAGGCTTTTCGTGATTTTTTTTTTTAAAGTAGATTATTAGGCCTTTTTATCTGAGGCACTTCTGGATGAACTTGAACCTTTAACCTTCTAGTTAGCAGTCAAGCACATTAACCATTTGCAACATCCAAGGACTCCCAAAAGGAAGAGAAAACTATGAGCCAAGGACTATGCCGAGTGCTTTGTTTGTACCATCTCATAAAATCTTCACAATCCCTCATCAGTTATGCAATTGTTAGTTACACATAGAGCTTTAGAGAAACTATTTCCTAGGCAAGCCCACTGACAGCTTAGACACACAGGAAAAATCACTTTTTCTTTTAAACCAAGGAAAAGTTCTAGTGGCAGCTGATGCACCGCGAACCTTCTGTCAAACCAAGAGGTGCTGGCAACTAGATGCTGCAGTTACTAGTTCTGTTTTTCCTGAGCTTCACTGCTGGCTTATTTTGTGCTACTTTTTTCAATCCCCTACAACTGGAGCATTTTGAATGATCACCACACAGATGTCAATGTCTCAGTAGTGAGATTGTGTGATTAGGATGAAATTAACAGTCTGTCAACATACTGGGAGTATTACTAGTGATTTCTCTTTAGATACTGTATTTTGTTTTATTGTGAGATTCAAATTAACTCATAAATATTGGATGGAATATGATAAATATCCACTCTAAATAAAGAATGGGGATTCTTCATAAGTGCCAAATAGATGAGATTCATGTATCTGCTTGTGCACATCCTTCACCAAGGTTTTATTTAGTGTCATGACTAACTCACAGCAGATCCTCAGCAAGGCGCCCAGCAGCTCTGCTTGCTCACCCTGGCTCCTCTACTGTAATTGAGATGGGGTATCAGTGAAACACTAAGCTGGCGTGCTGGAAGGGAAAGGTACACATACGTATTTGTTCCAGGGACTGAGTCTTCCTGTGGGGAAGCGCTCCTCCTGGGGTAGAGAGCCAGGCTCAGTCAGCTTCACACAGTTACAAAGCCGCTGTGTCAGAGCTGAGCAGAGCACTCCATGTGAGCAGGGCTCCATGTGTCTGCAGCTCAGCCTCATCCCAGGGACTCATGTCTGGGTTTTAGGGAGGGAGAATGCTGTCGGCAAATACTGAAAGTACTGTATTGTGATAAATAAAACAAGAAACAAAACAAATGTAGCTCTTTAAGATAAACTCAAACCAAACCAAAGTCATTGCCATCGAGTCCATTCTGACAGTGTACACCTGCCCTACAGGGCTCCCAAGGAGAGTATACCTTGTGGTTAGCAGCTCTTAACTACTACACCACCAGGCTTTCCTCTTTAGGATAATGGAAAAAAATAATAATAGCAACACATGCAGGCATGGCCCCCATTGTCAATCCAGACTATCATATGGCTCTGGCTCCTTGACGGCTCCTGGATAGAGGTGACCCCAGGGGAGCTGGGGGAGGTTGTGGCACAGACTGTGGGAATCAGCAGTGTTTAATGGAAAAATGGAGGCATGCCTGGCCACAGATGACAGAGAGGTCCGGACAAGCCAATGGCTCACTGGACATGGTGGCACCCAGCTGTAAGGATAACTGTGTGTGGCAGCTGACACTCAGTGGCCTACTGAACTTACCTGTGATCACAGGTGATGGCTCCCCTAGGACTCCCGGAAATGTTACCAAGAACTTACCAGGAGACTAGAACAAGGGAAAGAAAGTGTCTGTGAAATTAGTTTATCACTGGTACTATGACGTAACGGGTGACCAGGTAAGGCCTAGACGTCTTAGGGAATCATGTCACACCAGTAAAACCAGGTGCCATCAAGAAGACTGTGACTCATGGTGACTCCAAGCATGTCAAAGTAGAATTATGTTCCCTAGGATTTTCAATGACTGATTTCTAAGAAGTAGATTACCAGGACTTTCTTCTGAGGCACTTGCAGGTAGACTCTAAACTTTATCCTTTTAGTTAGCAGCTGAGTGTGTTAACTGTTTGCACCACCCATAATAGTATTAACTATAAAAGTGCATGCTGACTTAACTAAATTAAGTAGAATACCGAGTTTCTTCATTGGCATGTGAGGTCTGGGAGGTGGGCCATAATAGGTTACTCCCCTCACCTAACCCAGCCTTTGCATGCATGTTTAGCCTGGCTGCTAGGGAGCATGACTGATTCAGAGCAGTACTTCTCAACTAGGGGTGTATCTGTAACTTCTAGGGACAACTGCAATGTTTAGAGATATTTTTGTCACAATTAGAGAGGTACCACTGACCTCTACTAGGTAGAGGCCAGGGATGCTGCTAAACATCCTACTTTGCACAGGACAGCCCCAGAGCAAACAGGTATCCCCTACAAAGCACCATTGGTGCTGCTGTTGAGAAACCTTGCTTTAGAACAAGCCTATTCCTCTCACCGGGTGGAAAATTCAAATGGATGATACAGAACCAGCTGCATTTTCCCAGGCTGAGGGAGGTAGGTACAGATACTTGGTACTTTCTATCCTTTCTCCCACAAATTTTAAACCAAATATTAATGGACTCCTGCAAAGATGTCTCCAAAGTGTAATCGGACTTGTTTTGTACTTGGTGACTATTTCCCCCCGCCCCCCACCCCCAATGAGCCATCATCTTTTGCCAGAGAGCTGAGGCCTGAGAAAAAGAAAAGGAAAGAAATGTTATCTCTGCAGGCATACAGTGAATCTATCCTGGCTGTGCCTGACATTTTTATCCACACATTCAGATTGCTTAGTCACACACTTGCTCCGCTACAGAGATGCAACCACAGATGTTGCCCGTGTGGACTCCTCACACAAAGCCATCCCTTCCCTGAACCAGAGGAAGCCAGGGCTCTCTGGAGGATTATCCAGAAGGAAGCCGGGCTGAAAGATTCTGACTATTCAAGAATTAACATAACAACAACAAAAAGCCTTTTTCTCTGGCTAATATGCAAATTTAAAATCACAGGTTCTACTGTGGTTTAATCCCTGCTCTTTGGGACCTTGTGCTTACATAAAAACTAGGGGGCATTTTTGCACCAGAATAAACAAAGCCACCAAACGTAACCCACTACCATCCAGTCCATTCTGACTTGTGGTGATCCTGTAGAACACAGTACAATTGCCCCACATGGTTTCCAAGGAGAGCCTGGTAGATTCAAACTGCTGACTCTGGGTTAGAAGACATAGCCCTGGAGTAAACTGCTTCCCAAGTGACAGACCAGGAATCAGGGAACAAAAAACAAGATGTCCCTTTCCTTTTCCTGTCATAAGGTAACTATTAGTGTAGCACTTGAAAAATGACATTATCTTCAGATCACACATTCTTAGAGCTAGAGAGTCAACTGCAACAACCTCTAGTTTTTATGGATGACAACTGAAACCCCAAGAGTGGAAGTGATGCCCTTGAAGGTCACAAGACCAGTAAGTGGTGGAGGACTTTCTGCTATGAATGGCATAACATCACGGTATTCTGATACCGTGGGTTCTTATGAAGATTGCCAGTTAAGTTCACAAACTAATCCTAGAAAAAGTACTGCATAACCCATTGCTGAATTATCACTACAGTCACTTTTGAAATACTCTCCTTTGGGAGCTATGCGCCAGCACCTAGTCTAACCTTCAAAGCAATTTTGCAACTCTTTGTCTGGAATAGCCATCAGAGCTGTCACCGTATTACCCTTGATGTCCTGAATGCTATCAAAATGTCTTCCTTTCAATATTTTCTTTATCTTTGGGTAAAGAAAAAAGACACTGGGGCCACATTAGGTAAGTGGGGGGGGGGGTGTTGCAACGCAGTTGTTTACTGTCTCTATTTTTAACGTCTTACATTAGTACAGTACATTTGTCACAAATGAGTCAATTTGGATACAGTGTTATTAAATAAGCCCATACTTTATGTATAATTCTATAACACTTACCTAATGCCCTTTTTGTGTTCTAGGTTGCCATCCAAGAAGCCACACTGCAGTTAGTCTCTTTCGGCTCTTCTCAGACTTCCCTTGTTCTTTGTAATCTTGACAGGTTCAAGGTACACTGGCCAATTATTTTGTAGAATGTTTCTCTGCTGGAAGTTGTCAGACTTCTCATTAGGTGGAGTTATGTGTTTGGGGGGAGGCAGACTACTGGGGTGGAGTGTCATTTTCATAATATCATTTCAAGGGTACATACTATCAATATGATTTATCACTGTTGATGCTGACATTAATTCCCTGACTGAGGTAGTATTTGTCATGTCAGGTTGCTTCATTGTGAAGTTACTGTTCTCCCCGCTTTCTTTATTGTATTCTTTAGAACAAAGCCACTGAGATGGTTAATGTTATGTGTCAACTTGTGTAGGCTGAGATTCTCAGCGGTTTGGCAGACAGTGGGCTGGTTGCTCTTCCATAATGTAGTATAATGCAATCACATTCCATGATATCGTCCAATGTGATCAGTCAATCAGTTGAAAGAGGGTATATAAATGGATGTTCTAGCAAAGCTCACACTCTCTTGATCCTGTACCCTTCTCATTGCCTGTAAAGTCTTTGGCCTGCCACCTGATCTGCAGATTTTGGATTTGCCAACCCCCACAGACTTGCTGACTACCAGAGGTCTCTAGCCTGTCACCTGACCTATAAATTTGGGACTTGCCAGACCCCACAACTGTGTGAGCGATTTCCCCAAAGTAAATCTTTCCATACTTGTATATGTGTATGTGTCTCACTGGTCTTGACCCTCTGAAAAGTGTAGACCAAAGACAGTCACTCTGCACAGTCTACATGTAAGGAGTGAGGAGTTATGTTGTACCATCTTAAGGGCCAAATATCTACATCAGTTATTTGAAGATGCATTCGTTGTCCTCCATTTATTTATTCCTTCCTTCATTCATACCAGTATAAACTCATGTATGTTTATTTCATATTTTGGGTCACAATTTAATATTACTTCACTTACTTTCTTGCTCAGATTGCTCTAGCTTTGGCAGTGGGAAGCTCCCTCATTTGGCTCCTGCATCGTAAGTGTAAACCCAAGATAATGCTACCTCTAGGAAAAAAGAGGAAGATGTGATCAAAGATGGGTATCTACGGGACTTTAAGGTTTTGAAACTGTCCTATTAAAGCGAGCTTGTATATATAAAGATGTTTGTACATTTTTTTCTTTAAACTGTTTTGTATGTCTGAGCTCTTTGATAATAAAACATTTTAAATAGTCAGCAGTATGTAGAAGAAAGAGGAGAAAATCTAGGGGATCTTGGATTTGAAGACAACGTTTTAAATACAGCATAAAAAATATGACCTATGAAATAAAAACTTAATAAGTTGGATTTTATTAAATTTAAGAACTTCTGCTCTGCAAAAGACAATGTTAAGAGAACCAAAAGGCAGGCCACAGAATGGGAGAAAAGATTTGCAAAACACATAATTAGTAAAGGACTTGAGTCTAAATTATATAAGAAAGTCTCAAAACTCAACAGTAAGAAAATGAACAACTCAATTAAAAATTGGACAAAAGATCCAAACAGACACCTCCAAGGAAGATACATAGATGGAAAATAAGCACAGGAAAAGATGCTCAAAATTGTATGTCATAGGGAACTTCAAGTTAAAACAAAAATGAGATGTCACTACACGTGTGTAAGAATGACTACAATCTAAAATAAATAAAATGAATACTACCAAATGTTGGCTGTCATTCACTGATGGTGAGAATGCAAAGGAGTTCAATCACTTTGGAAGGTGGTTTGGCAGTTACCTATAAAGCTAAACATAGACTTACCATGTAATTTAGCAGATGTGCTTTTTTATCCAAACTAGCTAAAGATTTAAGTCCACACAAGAATCTGGCCACAAATATATGAGCTCTGACAATGAAGTCCATGATCTTAAGTGTTCGAAGTGCTACATACCTCATTGCTGAATATCACTATGGTTATCTTCAAACTACTGCCCCTGGGAAGCTATGCACCAACACCCGCTTCTAGTCCACCCTTCAAAGCACTTTTGGAACTCTTTCTAAAACGGCCATTGCACACAGCTGCAAGTTCGTGAACTTAGTTGAATAACTGCCTGTGAGAGAGTTTTTAGCCAGTAAACAAATAACTGTATTGGAACACCCTCCTTATTTACCTGATCTAGCTCCCAATGACTTTTTTCTTTATCTGAAGATAAAGGAAATATTGAAAGGGAGACATTTTGATGACATTCAGGACATCCAAAAAAAGAAACAAATACAAAATGTTTTGAGATTAAATACCAGAGTATGTAGTCATTAGGTGTTACTGTGTTTGCCCAATAACTGGCATCTTTTCTGTAATGGATGTATTTCTGGTTTAGAATGGAAAAATAAATTAAAGAGAAATTCCCTCCAAAAAAAAAAAGAAGAGTAAAACGATGGCAGATCTGATGGCCCTTCCAGAAAAAGAGTTCCAAAATTTCTTTGAAGGGTGCATAGCTTCCCAAGGGAAGTACTTCACAGGTGTCTGTAGTGACATTCAGCAGTGAGGGATGTAGCACTTTTTCTAGCATGAGTTCATGAACTTCAATGTATATCACATGACTAAACCAGAGTTCTGGCTTCCCAGAATCGGACTGACCATTTTAGGAGATAGCATATGGTCCAGAATGAAAGGTCCTAAAGGAAGAATTCCATGCTGCATTGAAGACACTGGCAAATATGAGACTCCAAGAATTGACAGAATACCAACTGAGATGTTTCAAAAAATGGATGCAGAACTCCAAGTGCTCACCTGTCTATGCCATGAAACCTGGAGGACAGCCACCTAGCCAATTCACTGGAAGAGATCCATATTTATGCCCATTCCCAAGAATAGTGATCCAATTGAATGTGGAAATTATCAAAAAACATTTTACTAGTATCACACACAAGTAAAATTTTGCTGAAAGTCATTCAAAAGTAGTTGCATCAACAGGGAACTGCCAGAAATTCAAGCCAGATTCAGAAAAGAATATGGAATCATGGATAACACTGCTGATGTCAGATGGATCTTGGCTGAAAACAAAGAATACCAGGAAGATGTTTTCCTGCACGTTGTTGACTATGAAAAAGCATTCAAAGCAACTGTATGCATCATAACAAACTATGGATAACATTACAAAGAATGAGAATTCCAGATCACTTAATTTTGCTCATGAGGAACCTGTATATAGATCAAGAGGCAGTCATTCAACTAAAACAATGTGATACTGTGTGGTTTAAAGTCATGAAAGGTGTGTGTAAGGGTTGTATCCTTTCACCAGTATATGTAGTCTGTATGCCGAGCATACAATCCCAGAAGCTAGACTACTTGAAGAAGAGTGGGGCATTAGAATTGGAAGTAAAGATGATCTGAAATACTAGCTGATGAAGATCAAAGACCACACCCTTCAGTATGGATTAGGTTTCAACATGAAGAAAACAAAAATCCTCACAGATAGAGCAATAAGCAAAATCATGACAAACAGAGAAAAGACTGAGGTTGTAAAGGATTTCATTTTACTTTGATTCCACTATCAACACCCATGGAAGCAACAGTCAGGAAATCAAAAGACATATTACATTGGGCAAATCTGTTGCAAGAAACCTCTTTAAAGTGTTAAAAATACAGATGTGATCTTGAAGAAGAAGGTCACTATGAGTGATTCATCAGTTACTACAACAATACCCAGGCCATCTGCCTAGGTGTCCTTCTGAACTTTGAGCCTTTACAGAACTGCTTTCCTAAATATTACTTTCAAGTCATACAACAGCCCAGTAAGCTGCTTAGTTGAGATCATTTTTCCTTGGGCCAAGCCAAGCCAAGTGCCGTCAAGTCGGACTGGCCTCTTTTAGAGAATTATCTAAGTGCAGTGAGTTTCAAGGAGAAGGAATCCTACAGTCTAACTGGAAAATGCTTGTGAAGTCTTTAGTGACTGTTTCTCCAACTGCCTGGAACCTTGCCATTTCTGGTTAAATTAACATAACAACGACCTATGTAACCTGTTTTCACTGTCTTCTTTTGAGTACCTTTTAAGTTGAGGTTGATGCTGCCCGGTTTAAATTGTATCTATCCACAATAAATGTATTCTGTTACACTAAGTTTTGTTACTCTGCATATTTAGGTTTTTGACACAGTATGTTTATCACCTCTTGTATGTATGAGCCCTTGGGCTGCTATGTATATTTGACAGAAGTCTCTGGATGGACATACATTTTTATTTCTCTTGACGGCACTTGGCTTTGGCTGACTGTAATAACCTAAAAGTGGATCTTTGTTGTTAGGTGTTATCGAGTCAGTTCTAACTCACAGTAACCCTGTGCACAACAGAACGAAACACTAGCCAGTCTCACACTGTGCCCACAATCGTTTTTATGCTTAAGGCCATTGTTACAACCACTGTGTCAATGCATTCCACCTAGAGTCCTACTCTTTTTCACTGACCTTCCACTCTACCAAGTATGATTTCCTTCTCCAGGGTCTGATCCCTCCTACTTGGCCAGAGTATGTAGGCTGTAGTCTAGCCATCTTTGCTTAGAAGGAGCACTCTGGTTGTACTTTTTCCAGTACAGATCTGTTTGTTCTTTTGGCAGTTCACAGTACATTCAATGTTCTTTTCCAACACCACAATTTAAAGGCATCAATTCTTCTTCTGTTTTCCTTATTTACTGTCCAGCTGTCACATACATATGATGCAATTGAAAACACCATGGCTTAGGTCAGGAACACCCTAGTCTTCAAGTGACATCTTTAATGCTGCAAAGAGGTCCTTAGCAGCAGATTTTCCTAATGCAATGAGTCTTTTGATTGCAAGGTTCTATCATCTGCGTAACACAGGTTATTAATGAGTCTCCCTCCAATCTTCATGCCTTGTTCTTTTCTCTGTAGTCCAGCTTCTCAGATTATTTGCTCAGCATACACATTGAAAAGGTATGGTGAAAGGATACAACCCTGATGCACACCTTTCGTGACTTTAAATCATGTAATGTCCCCTTGTTCTGTCTGCTTGACTTCCTCTTGATCTATATACAGAGTGGATCACAGGGTAGATGAATGTTTAATTTTCCCCCAAGTATTGTTGTACCATTTTACACTTTCACCATCTATGTGTGAGAGTTCCCATTACTCCTCTGGAAGTTCCTGCTGCTGCAAATCCTCATCAACATTTGGTGTTGTTGGTCTTTTCATAATTTGATTTTGAATTGAGTTTGAAAGAAAAGGCAAGACAGCAGGGGCTGTAAACAGTTTTTGGAGAACATTGCCCCAAACTGTCAACTTGTCATCATACATTTTCCACGTTAGTCCAGGGTGGGATTGATCCCCTTTTTCTTGACATTTAAGAGCTGTGATGTCCCTGGGCTTCATTCAGTAAAGATACTTGAGAAGTGAGCAATCGGAAGTTACAGAGTGGGAAGCCACGCCATTCAGAGGTCAGACTTATGCTTTCCAAGTACTTCATCAAGGACACTTTCTGCATCTGCTAACAATCTGCTGAAACCTTGTGACATGTTTACTTGATGCTAGCCTATAGACTCTGGACCTGTGAACCCTTCAGGAATCAGGAGAAGGTAGCATGCAAATATAGCCTCTCTGCTCCCTTTAATGGGTATGAGTCAACCAAAAACTGGTTCACACTCTGAATTTGCAGCCATTTGCAAGTAGTACAGGTGAGAATGGAACTGGACCCCTTCTACCTACACCTCATCAAGGAAGGGATCTTTGGAAGTGGGCAGCTGGCATGGGGGAAGGGAGGTTAACTGTAAATACTGTTACTATGACTAAGAACAAATCAGACTCTGGAGCCCTCTCCCTTTAAAAGGAAACCCTGACTGGCATGATCGTTGCTGAAAGAGACAACACCTGATGAAAAGTAGGCATCTGAACTTCAGGAATGAAGGTATTGCTCAGATACAAACTTCTGCTCAACTGATAGTGTTCTCTGAGAAAGGGGCAGAAAATTTCAAGTGCATGTGCCTAAGTTGTACTCAGTGTTTCCTGACCCCAGAAGATGGACACCACAGGAAGCGGGAGCAGCCCTCAGTTCCTGGGAGTGGGTAGAGGTGTACCTTGTGCCAGTTAGAGATGCTTAGAACATTTTACCAGGAAGGACCTCTAGAGATTCCCATATTTCCAACTTATCACATGGGAAGAAACGTAGGTCTGGATTTACCTAATCTTAGGCCATTTGAGGTGTCTATAATGGGGCCCAAGAGCCCTGATAGCAAAGTGGATAAGCACACATCTACTAATTAAAAAGTCTGTAGTTCAAACCCACCAGCCACTCCACAGAAGAAAGATGTGGCAGTCTACTTCCACAAAAATTACAAAATTAAGAACCCTATGGGACAATTCTGCTCTGTCCTATATGGTTACCATGAGTTACGAACAACTTGATGGCAATGGAGTAATGGGTGTAAAAGGAACATTTCAGAAGAAGAAAAGACCTCTAGTGATCAAATTGCTATCTTCATGTGGTTAGAAGACTTCTAGTCATGGTTAGATTATAAAACCAGTTAGGAAGACAGGTTGAAATCCACTGCAGCAAGTCAGGTATAAAGGGGTGACGGTCAAACTTAGGCATCAGCAGAGAGGCTGAAGAAAGAGAGATGGGAGAGATACTGAAGATTAAAAAACCCAAGATTCATTCACTGCTAAAGGACTGAGACACTTAGCATCTTTCCCAGGCAAGAATCTTGAGTGGTCAACCTCAAAACAAAAGTCTCCAACTCTGCTATGTCCCCAAAAATGAGTGTGAATGAGAATGAGTGATGCAACGGCACAGTCAAACTCTATCACCAAAGCCTCCTTCCCCTAGACACAGAAAACACAGGCACTGATGCCCAGTGGATGCCCCACCACTCCTCCAGCTCAAGGGTACAGGCAAGAGAAAGATGATTTTAGTTCCAAAGGTGTTCTAGATTGAATGTGTGTCAACTTGGCTAGGTGATAATTCCCATTATTGTGTGACTGTTCATCATTTTGTGACCTGATGTGATTTTCCTCCATGTTATAATTTGTCTTTATGATGTGAATTAGGTGAGATTATAGGCAGTTATGTTCATGAAACAGGACTCAATCTACAAGATTAGGTTTTCTCTTAAATCAATCTCTTTTGAGATATAAAAGGGGTAAGTGAGCACAGAAACAGGGGATCTCATATCATCACGAAACTAGAGCCAGGAGAATAATGTATCCTTTGGACCCAGGGTCTCTATACTAAGAAGCTTCTACACTGCGAAGATTGATGACAAGGATCTTCCCTCATAGCCAACAGACAGAAAAAGTCTTCCCCTGGACCTAGAACCCTGAATTTAGATTTCCAGACCCCTGGACTGTGAGAAAATAAATTATACTTTGTTAAAGCTGTCCACTTGTAGTATTTCTGTCAGATCAACATAGATGACTAAGACAATGGGCTAGAAAGACTGGAGCAATAGACCCCCCACCTAGTCGCTGGTATCCTCACTCCACCTGTGCTTCTTCAATCCTTCTCCTCCAGGAAGACAAACATAATTATGTAACCTACCTATGCAACCACTTCAAACCCCCCACCTGGAAGTTTTCCCTTTGGACTTAGGATAAAATCTCAAATCCCCTCCCTGGCCTCCAAAGTCCTGAGTGATCTAGCCTTGACCTCCTTCTCCTGCCTCTTTTCCTGTCCTTTTTGTCCTTGTTTATGGCCTCAGATCACACAGACTCCTTGAGGTACATACTATTCATTACCATATAGCATCTTTTTCTTGGAATATGCTTCTTGGCCCTAGCATAACTAAGACCCAGGCTGTCTGCCCAGCTCCTCCTTACTATAGCCAGTCTCCAGGAGAGTCCTCCATTTTTTTTTTTTTTTGCAGCATTAACTTAAATTATTTATTTATTTGACTTGAATCATTTAACATCCATCCTCCTCATTAGATGGTGAACAACCTAGGGATCAGAGGCACCTCTTCCTTGTTATTCTGCAGGGATTGGCAGAGGCTGTGCCTAGTATCTAGCAGATGGTAATGAAATGAATGAGTATATCTAAGGTTTGGCTTCCTATGGCCACTTCGCCTCCTTTGTTAGCCCATCAAACATACTTCAAATGCTTACTGCAGTGGATGGTCATTTCAGAGTCTGCTGAAAAGAGAGTTGGCCATCCAGCAGGTAGGAGCTGAACACTTTACTGGGAGTGGTTGAATATTATTACAAGCCTGAGTTCATGTTGTTCCACTGAGATTTTACCTGAAAATACAAAAACTCAAGCTATTAACTATTTTCCTGGCCCCAGTAGTTGAGAGAGGCTTCCCAGAAGCACCAACAGGTGTGAAACAGAGGTAAGTAAGTGGACATTTATCTTTACTCAAGTTGAATAAGAGCTATGTATATTCCATAGTCCTAGTTAGCAGAGACTTTGGAAGATAAAAACACTCTATTTTTAGGACAGTCCTTCATATTATAATAGCATTTATGAAGTGACAGCTTCAACAGCTGTAGGGATTAATATAAATAGTATGAGACACGGCACCATGCTATTACACCTAAACATGTGCCCTTCAAGAGCCCAGCAATGAAGGACAAGCAAAAATAGGATTCAGGCTTCCAATGCACAGGCGTTTGTGTGTGAGATGCTGTGTTATGGGACCGTGATGTAATTCAAAGTGAATTTCCACTTTGAGGGTATATCTGAACTAACACATTTTGTATGATTACTCACGTTGAAAACACCTGGAAATAAAACTAGATTAGATGGAGTGAGACCTTCCAAGAGAATGAGCTGATGCTCAGGTTTGTTGGAGCAGCAGTCTGCATCCTTTTGACACATAAAAACCACCTGTGGAGTTCTTAAACTTGCCAATGCCCAGGACACATCCCAGAACAGCTTCTTCAGAATCTTTAGGATGAGACCCAGAAAACTGTTGATTTGTAGAGCTTCCCAGGTAATTACAATGGGCAGCCAAGTTTTAGAATCCTAGAGAAAGGGATTTTGAAATTCTGAGGAGTATCCTGAATGAGTCAGGTATTTCATGACTTCAAGGGTAAGTCAAGAGTCAGTGTCAAGATAATTCAGTAGTCAGATGCTTCCTGTGATCCCTCTAACAACAAAGGCCCCAAAGAAGAAATGACTCCATTATGCATGACATTGTAGGAGCCCCAAACATCAAAAGGAAAGTTAAGAAATCAAACTAAGAGATGGGGAAGGATGACTATGTCCAGAAGTACCTAGGACTGGCCAGACCCAATTCACAGGTAACGGGCTATAGCCAGCATGGTGAACAGAACAGAGGCATCTGGAGGCCATTGTCCTCAGTGGGAGAGGCAGAGTGGCTGAGAGTCGCTTGGTCCTTCGGAATCAGTGAAAATCAGCATTCAATCATGAAAAGCTAAGTGACTTATGTCTAACTTAACCCCTGCAAATCTAAAATTTTCCTTCAGGATAAAACTCTCTCCCCTTTCCAAGTGCTTCCCCCTTCCTTCTCTGCACTGCACCCAGCTCTGGAGTCTGATGCCACTACTCGAACCAGAATTAAGACTCTGAAAGTGCAACTTGAGTCATTCTCCTAGGCTGAGAGGACACAATTTAACAAACAAGGGGAAGGATAAAAAAAGAAAAATCTGCCTACTAACCTCAGCCAGACATTCAAGGCAGAAAGAATTCCTTCACCTAGGATCAGGCATCAGTGAACATGCCTACCTCATGGATGCTCAGGGAGTGCTGTCAGCCTCCTGCCTTTGGAACAATGTGTAGCCAGATACATGTACCTACTGAAATCACCCTGCCCATCTAGGACAGTAGGGGACAGCCTGCACCACACACATAGTGTCTGACTACATGTACACCAGAGCTGAATTCATACAAGAAAAGTAAGCGGACTCTTGGGCTCACATACTCAGAAACAGCTTTAACCACCTAGTGACAGGATGTCAAAGCTTCAGAGGTACCAGTATCAAACCAACACACACAGCGAGCCTACTTGGACAATTCAAAACAAAACAAGAAACTATAAAACAGTAAATAAACAAAATAAATAAACCAACAACTTAGTGATGTCTCAGAGACAACAGTCAATACTGAATCACTTAAAGAGGCAGACCATCCTACCAAAAAAAAGAATTAGGAAATTTTTCACATGAAGAGAACTTTCTGGAATTTTCAGAAGTAAAACACAAAAGATTAATGCTTAGAACTCTTCAAGAGATCAGGAAGGAGATGAAGCAAAATGCAGCAGAGTATAATGAAAAACTGAACACATTGGAAGCATACAATGACAAGAATTAGAAATTCATCACATTAGTAATAAAATTACAGAATTAGACAACTCAATAGAAAGGCAAAAGGGCAGAACTGAGGCAATGGAAAGCCAAATTAATGAGATTGAAGATAAAGCATGTAACACCAACATATTTGAGGAAAACTCAGATAAAAGAATTTTAAAAAATCAAGAAACGATAATAACCATGTGGGACCCTGTCAAGAAGGATAATCTACAAGTGATTGGAGTAACAGTACAGGACTGGATAACATAAAACACAGACAGAATTGTTGAAGATTCGTTGACAGAAAACTTCCCTGCTATAATGAAAGATGAGACAATATCTATCCAAGGTGCTCATCAAACTCCACACAAAGTAGATCTCGAAAGAAAGACATGAAGGCATATTAGAGTGAAATTTGCCAAAACTAAAGATAAGAAGACAATTTTAAAAGTGGGTAGGGAGAAATGAAAAATAATCTACAAAGGAGAGTCAATAATATTAAGCTCAGACTACTTAGCAGAAACCATGTTGGCAACAGGCAATGGGATGACATACACAAAGCCTTAAAGGAAAAAAAAAATTGCCAGCCAAGAATCATGTACCCAGCAAAACTGTCTCTTAAATATGATGGAAAAATTAGGATATTTCCAGTAAAACAGAAACAAGGAATTCACAAAAACCAAGCCAAAATTACAAGAGTTACTGAAAGGAGTTTTCTGGTTAGAAAACCAGCAACATCAGATAACAACCCCACACTACAATACAAGACAGAGGAACCAGCCACTAACCCAGGTAAGGAAATCACAAAAAATAAAGGCAAAACACTGAAAATAGGGTAACAGAGATATCATTATATAAAAGATGATAGCATTATAACAAGAAAGACTTCAAAAACCATAGTCATAGATCTTTCACATGGAGAGGTGATACAAAGAAATAAAAGACTAGTGTAAATTAAAAAAAACAAAAACAAAACCCACTCACAATGACCCCACAGGACAGAGCAGAACTGCTCCATAAAGTTTCCAAGAAGTGTCTGGCAGATCTGAACTGCTGGCTTCTCGATTAGCAGATACAGCACTTAACAATTTTGCCACCAGGGTTTCCAAATTTAGAAAAATATGGGTAAATATTAAGGTAACCACAAAGGAAATTAACAATCATACACATCAAAATAAAGATACAAGAAAAACACAAGTCTCAGCAAATACAAAACCAACAACGAAAATGATGAAAATAATACACATAAAGAAAATTGACTCAGCACAGAAAATGAAGTGGAACAAAAGAATTGTGTACAATTCACAAAAAGACACATGAGAAAGGTAAATCGAGGTCATACTGACAGTACAGACTAAACCTATTATAGAAAAGGAGAGAAAGGGGAACTGGCTGTGTCTGAACACTTACTATACGAGGCATTAATGGGTAGTAGCTAAGGGCACTGACTCGGGACAGACTGCTTAGAAGCAAATCCTGGTTTCTGCACTCACCAGCTGTGTGACCTCTGGTCACTTGCTTAAGTGATCCTCAGTTCTATACTTCTTCATCCACAAAACAGAGACAACAGTAATCTCATTTCATTGTACTGTTGTACACATTAAATTAATTAATATTTATAACACATTTAGGATGGTTCCTGGCACATAGCTCTCAGTGAGAGCTGTGCCTGAGATTTTGTCATCCAGGCTGGTGTATATGTGTCTATGTTTGTGTTTTCTGATCTACCACATTATTCCCTTGGTTGATGCCACAGTCACAGTGGCACTAGGGTATTGAATTTTTTGTGTGCATTTATGTTGGAAAAGGCAGCACTTGAGTCATTGACCTTTCCAGTTCTGCTCCTGCAAGAGTCTACAAAGGAACAGGTATCCCTGAGAGGGTACATCATTAGAGTTAATGGCAAGCAAATTGTGACAGAAATTAAAAAGGATGTTTTATGTGATAGGAGCTGTGATTTGGGGCAGCCCTTGGCTTAGCTGCCTCCTTAGGCCTGCAGGCTGCCTCTTCTCCAGCTTCTCTCCCTGCCCTTTCCTCTGCACAGTCATCCACTCTGACCTCCACGACCTCCATACCTGCTTGTAGGTACCCTCTGTCATGCCTGTTTTGCTTCAAAGCAAAAGCACATCTCCAAGTACTCCTAAATCTGCTCCACATGATGCATGGAAAAACAAACAAAAACCACACTGCTGTGAAGTCAATTCAGACTCATAGCGATCCTATAGGACAGGGTAGGACTGATCGTGGAGTTTCCAAGGAAGACCTGGTAGATTTGAACTGCTGATCTTTTGGTTAACAGCTTTAGCCTTTAACCACTATCCCACCAGGGTGGGAGGCCTAAATGCACAAAGAACAAAAATCAGGGCATATGGATGGAACTATCTGGGAAATCAAAGAGATGGGGTCTTATATTGAAATAAGGTTCTGATTGGACTATAATTAATTGTTTGCACTAGACTAACCATAGATTACATGCCCCTCTTGTGGACTACAAAAAGTATGTGAAGTCACAAAACTTCATTTTTTTATCGTGATTAAGTCTAAGCTTACAATCCAAGACTTCACATATAAAACCCGAAGTACTTTTTTCTCTGTAACTCTACCTGCTCTCCTCACCCTGTGACACCACATTTTTCTTTTCTAGATCTGCACAGCCCTTTCTCTCATGCTATATCAGGGACTCTACATTGTGTTCCCTGTCAGGGCTGTCTTTGGTGGTGACTGGGTACCATCTAGTTCTTCTGTCCTCCAGCTGATGAAGCTCCCAATCACATGGGTCCTTCCATGTGTCTTTGAAGTTCTCCAGGTGGGCTGGGCTAACTGATGTTCCTTAGCTGGCACCTGGCTGTCTTTTAAGACCCCAGGTGCCACTTGCCAACATGGGGTACAGAACACCCTTAGGAAAAGAGCAATTATGCCAATTTTGACCTCGATGTCTCCTAAAAATATGATGCCACAAACCCCCATTCCTGCTACTCTGTCCTTTGAAATGTTGGGTTCGATTTAGAAAACCTTTTAGACAAAGCTTCGTTCTGAAACACATGTAATATATAACTACATAATATGAGTTTGGCACACAGTAGGTGTGTTTTTACCTTCCTTTCCTATCTTCCAGAATTGTTGTTAATCTCTGAAATTTGAGTCCAGATTCCATGCTTCATGGTATTATCAATTTTTCTCTGTGCTACTAATGTTCTAGCTAGGACACAAACACAGTTACACAGTGCCTCTTCAAGTGTTGGTAAGCAAAACAAACCCTATGGGGACCAGAGACTGGTGGGTAAGCTGATCCTTGGGGTCTCTGTTCCCAGGAGGCTACTAAGATCTTGATTGCTCTGAGCAAATAGCCTGGGCAAACACTGAGCAGGGCTTTGAACCAGTTCATTCTTGTTTGAACTCCTGCTGAAAATTTGTATTTCTACCCTTGCTATACAAAGTCAGAATCTGCATTTTTACAAGATCACCAGTGTGTAGTTTATGGTTTGATAAATGTATTTTTTTTTCCTTTCTAATGTTTTATTGCGATTTAGGTGAAATTTCACAATCTAAGTCAGTAAGTTATACAAAATCTGTTGGACTTTGGCAACTACCTTTTCTGCATCAATTGACAAAATCACGTGATTCTTATCTTTTTTGCTATTTAAGAATTTAATTACATTAATTGTTTTTCTGATGTTGAACTAGACTTGCATCCCTGGAATGAAACCAGCTTGGTCATGGTGAATTATTTTTTTGATATGCTGTTGAATTCTACTGGCTAGGATTCCCTGGAGAAGTAGTGGGTTAAGGGCTAGGCCTGCCAACCAAAAAAGGTCAGCAGTTCAAATCCACCAGGCACTCCTTGGAAACTATGGGGCAGTCCTACTCTGACCTCTAGGGCCCCTATAAGTCAGACTCAACTCGACAGTAGTGGGTTAGGATTTTGTTGAAGATTTTTTTGCATCAAGTTTCATAGGTGATATTTTTCTGTAATTGTCTTTTTTTTTTGTGGGTTCTGTCCCTGGCTTTGGTACCAGGGTTATACTGGCTTCATAGAATGAATTTGGGAGTATTCCACCCCTTTCTATGCTGTGATATAACCTCAGCAGTACTGAAGTTAACTCTTCTCCAAAAGTTTGGTAGAATTCTCCAGTGAAGCCATCTGGGCCAGGACTTTCGGGGATTGGTAGTTTCTGGATTACTTTTTCAATCTTTTCCTTTGTAATGGGTTTATTAAGTTGTTCTGCTTCTCCTTGTGTAATTTTGGTAGGTGATATGAATCTAGAAATTTGTCCATTTCCTCTAGGTTTTCAAATCAGAGTACAGTCTTTCACAGCATTCTGTTATGAAGCTTTCGATTTTAGTTGGATCTGTTATGACAACTCCCATCTCATTTCTTATTCGGGTTATTTGTTTCCTTTCCTGTTTTTCTCTTGTAAGTTTAGCCAATGATTCATCAATTTTGTTGATCTTTTCAAAGAACCAGCTTTTGGTTTTGTTAATTTTTTCAATTGTTCTTCTATTCTCTAATGCATTTAGTTTTGTTCCAATCTTTATTATGTTTTCTTCTGGTGCCTGAGGGGTTCTTCTGTTGCTCTCTTTCTATTCTACTTTTTCAAGTGCTAGGGTTAATTCTTTAATTTAGGACCTACCTTCATTCCAGATGTGTGCATTTATAGGGATAAAATGACCTCTGAGTACTGCTTTTCCTGTACTCTACAGATTCTGGTAGGACGTGTTTTCGTTCTCATTTGATTCCATAAATTTCTTTATTTTGTCCTTGATTTCTTCTACAACTCATGGATTTTTGAGCAAGGTGTTTTTCAGTTTCCATGAGTTCCAATTTCTACTGATGATTATTCTGCTATTGATTTCAACCTTTATGGCTTTATGGTCTGAGAAGATGCTTTGCAACAATTCAGTGGTTTGGATTTTGTTGAGATTGCTTTACATACTAATACACTGTCTATTCTGGAGAATGTTCCATGTGCATTGAGAAGAAGGTGTACTTATCTGTTGATGGGTAAAAAGTTCTGTATATGTTGATAAGATTTAGTTTGTTGATTGTTGTAATAAGATCTTCTGTATCTTTACTGAGCTTTTTTTCTGGATGATCTGTCCATTACTGAAAGTGGACTGTTGAAGTCTCCAACTATTATTGTGGAGCGATCTATCTCATTTTTCAACGTATTCAGTGTCTGTTCAATGTATTTAGATGCTCTGGTATTGGGTGCATACATATTTAATATTGTTAAGTGGTGCTTACATACTGAACCTTTCAGCAATGAATAGTGACCATCCTTGACCATGACAGTGCATCTTACATTAAAGTCTAATTTATCCAAGATTAGTATTGCCACTCTGCTCTTCTTTGTATGTTATTGGGCAGTGTATATTTTTCTATCCTTTGATTTTCACTTTGCTCATATCTTTGAGTCTTAGGTGTGTTTCTTGTAAGCAACACATAGATGGGTCATGTCTTTTGACCCATGATGTCATTCACTGTCTCTTTATTGGAGCATTCAGTCCCTTTATGTTCAGTGTAATTATTGATAGGTAAGTATTTAGTGTTGTCATTTTGATGCATTCATTTTTGTGTTGCCAATGTTTTCTATGTTTTTCCTAATATTCTGTTCTGGATCATTCTTCTTTATGGGTTGACTTATCATCTTTTTCAGTGCTGGTTTTTTGTTTGTTGAGAGTCCTGTATTATGGTTCTTGTTTTGATATGTCACACTGTATTTTGCTTTGTGGCTACCCCTAAAATCCCCCTTACTATTCTAAGTTTAAACCAGACTTTAACTTCTGCATATCTTTTTAATTTCATCTCTAGCTGAAAGGGTTATTGGGTAGGATAAGTTCAATCATATCTATATTATTAAAAGAAGAGAACCAATGATTATAATATGAAAACTATGACATCACCACACTAAAAAGAGGGCTATGTACAGTAGGTATAACCCTTTCAGATAGGATTCGGGATGCTGTGTCATACATTGCTTCCTTAAGTATCCAGCCAAGCCAAGTGCCGTTGAGTCGGATACGACTCATGGTGACCCTGGGCCATGAGTCCTTATGTATATACTTCATGATTTTGTTTTTCTACATAAAGACCTTCTTTCAGTATTTCTTATAGTTTTGGTTTAGTTTTTACAAAGTCTCTAAGTTTCTGTTTATTTGTGAATGTCTTAACTTCACCGTCATGTTTGAGAGACAGCTTTGCAGGATATATAATTCTTGGTTGCAAGTTATTCTCCTTCAGGGCTTTGAAAGTGTCATCCTACTGCTTTCTTGCCAACATAGTTTCTGTGGAAAAGTTAGACAAAAGCCTATATGATTCCCCTCTGAATTTTAGCTTTGCTTTGAGCCTCAGTTTGCTTTAGAAGCCTCAGTCTATGTTTCATTTTATTGCACTTGATTATAATATGTCTTGGTGTCTTTCTTTTGATGTCTAGTTTTTGAGGCATTTTGTTACACGTTTTGGATATCTATGTTCTCTTCTTCCATAATTTCAGGGACGTTTTCTGTTAACAACTCTACAGCAATGATCTCTGAATTTTCATCTATCCCTCCTTGTTCAGGAACTCCAATTAATCATAAATTACTCCTCTTAATGAAGTCCTGAATGTTTCTTAATGCTTCTTCATTTTTCTTAATTCTTTTCTCTGATTTCTCCTCATAAATGCTGGTGTCAGTTGTTCTATCCTTAAGGTCACTAAGTCTGACTTCCATTTTCTCAATTCTGCTCTTTTGGCTTTGGAATGAATTGTCTAATTCTGTAATTTTGTTCTTGATCTGCTGTGTTTCAGATTGTTGATGCTCCATCAGTTCAAATAGCTTAATTTTCATTTTGTTCTGCTGCATTTTGTTTAATCTCTACGAGGTTTCTATATATCATTCTTTTGTATCCCACCTCTGATAGTTTCAGAAAGATTTCTTCATCTGGGAAATTTTTTGCTTCTTTATTTTGGGAGCTTTCTGGAGTCAAGGTGGACTGCTTCTTTAAATGCTTAACTACAGTCTGTTGTCTGGGTGCCATCTAGAAGCTGTTTGATTTCACTGGCATCACCTCAACAGGATCTGAGTCAGAGTTCTAAGATGGGAGTTGGTTACCAGCCATCCCTATGTACTCTAGTGATTGGCCCCAGGTGAATTCTCTGAGGTGAGTCTCTGCCTCTTGGGTGCCAAAGATGGCACCCTACTCATGGAGACAGTGCAGGGCTGTCAGCCGACTCTACAATGTGAGTCAGTGAAGGGTGAGGTAGAAGTTGCTGGGCCTCTCAACAGTCAGATCTCCAGTCAAATACAGAGGCCTCTCAGTTCCCTTTAAAAGGGAACTTTACTTCTGTGCAGGGAGCTGCTGCCAGAAACAGTCAGGCCTTCAGGTGTAGCAGGCCCAGCCTTCCAGGTGACAATGAAAGTACCCTGTAGCCCATTCTCAGAACCTGTAGTTCTCTGATACAGTGAGTCAGCAGGAGCAGAGGTCAGCAGTCACTGGCTTATCTTTGAGAGGGGTAGTTTAGACTGCTACCGGAGCCTAGTCAAATCTGACAATACTATGCTAGGTCCTAGGGCTCCCCAGCTGTCCAGTGCTCCATACAAATATCATTCCAGGCCTTAGTTCTCAGAGAGAATTGAGGAGATGTGTGTCAAGTCTGCCTTCTTACAACGGTCCCTCACCTTGTATTTTCTGTGTCCATTCAACTAACTCCTACCCCTTTATGCCGTACCATCTCACCTCTGGACAGGAGCTGCCAGTTAGCTTATGTACCTACTTAAGCCAAGAAGCACATTCATCACCAGTATCACTGTATGTCTTATCTAAAGAGCTGGTTTTGAGAATGTTTCAGTTCTGGGCTAAGAGAGAGTCTGGGGACCACGTCTTCTGAGAACTCTCTAGTCTGTCAGACCATCAAGTCTAGTTTTTTAACAGAGTTCAAGTTCTGCACACCCATTTTTCTCCTGTTACACCAAGTACTCTTTTATTTTGTGTTCCCTGTTAGGGCAGTCATTGGTGATGGCTGGACATCATCTGGTTCTTCCGATCTCATGTTGATGTAGTCTATGGGTTATGTTTCCCTTTCTGTCTCATGGGCTCATATTTTCCTTATGTCTTTGAGGTCCTTCATTCTCCTCTGCTCCAGGTGGGTTGGGACCAATTGATGTTACTTAGGTGGCTGCTTGTTAGCTTTTAAGACTGTAGATGCCATTCATCAAAGCAGCATACAGAACATTTTCTTAAATAACTTTGTTAGGCCAGTTGACCTAGTTGTCCTCTGAAACCATGGACACCAGACCCCTGATCCTGTTACTCTGTCCTTTGACATAGTGAGTTATACTTAGGAAATTTCTAAGCTTTTGGTTTAGTCCAGTTGTGCTGACTTCTCCACTGTGTTTCTCCCTCCCTTCACCTAACTTAATTCTTATCTATTATCTAATTAATGAATGCATACCACACTCCCTCCTCACCCAGGTAACCAACAAAGACTGTTTTATTGCGTGTTTAAATGTTTTCTTGAGTCCTTATAATAGTGGTCTCATATAATATTTGTTATTTTGCAACTAATTTCACTCAGCATAATATCTTTCAGATGACTCCATATTATCTTTCCCAAGATCATTATTGTTCTTTATCATTGCATAGTATTCCACTGTGTAAATATACCATAGCTTGTTTACCCATTCATGTGTTGATGGGCAACTAGGTCAACTCCATCTTTTTGCTGTTGTGGACTGTGCTGCAATAAACATTGATGTGCATATATCTATTTGTATATCAGCTCTTATTTCTCTAGAATATATTCCAAGAAGTGAGATTGCTGGATCATATGGTATTTCTATTTCTAGTTTTTTAAGAAAGCCCCAGATTGACTTCCAAAGTGGTTTGCCATTTTACATTCCCTCTAGCAGTTTAGAAGTGTTCCAGTCTCTTCACAGACTTTCCAACATTTTTATTTTGTGTTTTTTAGATTAATGCCAGCCTTGTTGGGGTGAGATGGTATTTCATTATAGTTTTGATTTCAATTTCTCTAATTGCTAATGATCATTAACATTTCCTCATGTACCTGTGAGCTACCTGAATGTCTTCTTCAGTGCAGTGCTTGTTAATGTCCTTTGCCCATTTTAAAAATTGTGCTACTCATTTTTTTCCTGTTGAGGTTTTGCAGTATCTTGCAGACTTTGGAGATTAGATGCTGACTGGATTTGTCATATTCAAATTTTTTCCCCAGTCTATACATTGTCCTTTTGCTGTTCTGGTGATGGTTGTCTTTTTCACTCTTTGGATGAAGTAATGTGTGTGTCAAATTTTGTAGGACATACCGACCTGGATTGTCAATACGCCAGGTGAGCATGAGTGTTTGATTTTTAGGCATTCCCAGTTATCTGTTTTCTCTAGTGGTCTTTGTGCATTGTTAGTAACATTTTGTACACTGTTTACACAGAGTATTGGGGCTCCCGGTGTTGCCTCTGAGTCAGATCCGACTCAGCAGCACTTGGCTGGCTTGGCAGTGTTGCCTCCATTTTTTCTTCCAAGATGTTTACTGTTTTAGACTTGATATTTAGGTCTTTGATTTATTTGGAGTCACTTTTTGGGCATGGTGTGAGATATGGGTCTTGTTTCATATTTTTGCAGATGGATATTCAGTTGTGCCAATACCATTTGTCAAGCTGACTGCGTTTTCCTCAATTTACGGACTTTAGGCCTTGTCAAATAGCAGCTGTTCACAGGTGGATGAATTTACATCTGGGTTCTCAATTTAGTTCCACTGGCCTATGTATCTGTTTCTGTACCAGTACCAGGCTGCTTTTACTACCATGGAAGGGAAACAGGTTAGCATTACTGAAGAAGATCAAAGCGGGAGATCTCATGCTGACTTTAGAATGCATTACAATGTCACTGTAGTCAAAACAGCCTGGTGCTGGCTGGTACAACCACAGATGCATAACTGAATATCCACCTGTAAAAAAAATGAAAGCAAGATCCACATCTTATACGATGCACAAAATCTAACTCAAAATGGACCAAATACATAAATATCAAATCTGAAACAATAAAGGTTATAGAGGAAAAAACAGGAACAATGCTAGGAACTCTAATACCTGGCATTAACACAATACAAAACATCATATAATGCACATAATAATGCAGAGAAAACAGATGAGAAATTAGACAACTCAGCAACCTTAAAAATCACAGTGCTCATCTGAAGACTTTACCAGAAGAGTAAAAAAGACAACCTACAGACTGGGAAAAAATTCTTGGCTATGACCAGTTCAACCTACACCTGAACCCTCTAATCTATAAGCTACTGTAAAACTTCAACATCAAAAAGACAAATAACACAATTAAAAAATGGACAAATGATATGAATATGTACTGTATCAAAGAAGACATTCAGGTAACTAACAGATACATGAGGAAAAGCTCATGATCATTAGCGACTAGAAGAATCCAAATCAAAACCACAATAGGGTACTATCTTACCCCAGTAAGGCTGGCACTAATCCAAAAAGCACAAAATAAAAATGTTGGAAAGACTATGGAGACACTGGAATACTTCTAAACTGCTGGAAGGAATGCAAAATGATACAACCACTTTGGAAATCAATTTGGCACTTTCTTTAACAGCTAGAAATAGAAATACCATATGATCCAGCAATCTCATTTCTTAGAATATATCCTAGAGAAATAAGGCTGTCACAGAAATAGATACATGTACAACAATATTCATTACAGCACTGTCCGCAATATCAAAGAGATGGAATTGACCGAGGTGCCCATCAATGGATGAACAGATAAACTCTGGCACAATGGAATAGTATGCAATGATAAAGAACAACGATAAATTTGGGAAACCTAATATGGAGGAATCTGGAAGGCATTTATGCTGTGTAAAATCAGTCAGTTGCAGAGGGATAAATGTTGTATGAGGCCACTGTTGCAAGGACTTAAGAAAAGACTTAAACACATAGTAAAACAGTCTTAGACAGTTACAACAGTGAGGAGGGAAGGTATTCATGAATTAGATAGTAGCTAAAAATTATTTTAGGGGAAGGATGTGATGACACACAGTAGAGAAGAAGTCAGTACAACTAGACTAAACCAAAAGCTATTAAGTTACCTAAATAGAACCAAGCACTTCAAGGGGGCAGTGTACCAGAGTTAGGTTCCTGAGGATCATGGGTTCAGGGGACACCTAGGTCAAATGGCCTAACAAAGATTTTAAGAAAATGTTCTGTATCCCACTTTGTTGTGTGGTGTCTGGGGCTCTGAAAGCTATCAAGCAGCCATCCAAGTAGCATCAACTGGTTTCAATGAACCTGGAGCAAAGGAGAAGGAAGAACATCAGAGATAGAAGGAAAATACAAGTCCAAGTGACAGAAAGGGCCACATAATCCATAGACTATATCAGCATAAGACCAGAAGAACTAGATGATGCCTAGCCACTACATATTATTGTCCCATCAGGGAACACAACAGAGTCCTTGATGTAGAAGGAGGAAAACGGGTTACACATCTGAAACTCTATTGAAAAGAACAGACTTGATGGTTCTGCAAACTAGAGGGACTGCAGACAACATGGCTGTAAGATTCTCTTTTAGCCCAGAACTGAAACCATTCCTGCAGCCAAATCTTTAGATAAAGATTGCACTGGAGTATAAGACATAAAATGACACTAGCAAAGAATATGCTTCTTGGCTCAAGTATATACACGAGACTATCTGGGCAGCTCCTATTCAGAGGCGAGATGAGAAGGCACATGGGGACAGGAATTGGTTGAATGGATACAGGCAATACAACACGGAGAGGAGTGTGCTTTCACAGTGTGGGGAAAGTAACTGGGGTTATATAACAGTGTAAGTTTTTGTGTATGACAAAATGAACTGTCAACTTTCACTTAAAGCATAAGAAACTATTTTTGAGGAAGTTTAAATGTATTCCTTTTATTCTTCTCATAAATGATGTAAAAAGAAATTGTAGAAAATACTATTTATATAATATAAAAAATATTATAGGTTGGGCCTATAACATAGATATGTAAGACATGTGTAATGTATCTGCCAATAGGTCCCTGGATGATAGAAATAATTTGTGCCTGAATACTAATAATACCACAAATGATGTGGATATGAGCAAAGTTAAACTGGACTGAGAAAATGACTCTGTGGGAAAGCAGTAACTATAACAATGTATTATTGAGTTTTTAACATTAATAGATACAGGATGTATGTAAATAATACTACAAAAATGGGGAGAAACAGTAAAAGAAACATAAAGGAATGATTTTTCTATATATCACTGGAATTAAGCTAGTATAAATCTGAAACTGATTCTGATAAGATGCGTATTGTAAACTCTAGATAACCAATAAAGAAAATTCAAAAATTGTAATGAAAATATCACTAAAGACACTAAAATTCTGTTTGTGACTTATAGTGTGAAATGATACAGCCTTAAAACAGATAGTAAGTAATGTCAGTTTTAACTTTTAGGGGATTTGCTTCAGGCAAGAAGAGACTCTGACTCCTCTTAACTTGGATACATCTCTCCCAAGAGAGCAAGTTTTTGAAGTCTTGTAGGATCTCAAAGTTCACCTAAACCATGCCCTTTTATCTTGCCTATGACATAGTTTTATTTTTAAGTAAATAATGCCAATTGAAGGACTGATTTATAAATATTTCAAAGCAATTTAGTGAAGAAAACCAAATCAATTGCTGTCGAGTCCATTCGACCTCATAGTGACCACAAAGGACACAGTGGAGCTGCCCCATGGGTTTGCAAAGAGGGGCTGGCAGATCTGATTGGACAGAGTTTTGGTTAACAGTTGAGCTCTCAAACCATATGCCACCAGGTTTCCAATTTGGTAAGCACAGGTTTATGTTGCATTTATTTAAAGTTAACCACATAAAAGGGAGTGGCTGCATTTACCCAACATTAGTACGATAATTATAACCTGCCCAACCTTTGGGAGCTTCAGGTTTATTAGATAATACCATTTTTCTTTCCTTTACCGCCTCGGCATTAGCACAAAGTTCAAAACACTGAGGACACTAATGAAAGTTAAGTGTCTGCTTTGATGCGGCTTCTGCCTCATACGCACTAATATTTTTTGAAAGATTGAGAACTGCATAATTAACCGACTATATTTAGTACTGAAGAGTTGCTACTGCCATCTGCATGATAAAATTTTTAAAAGCAATGGTTGTTTTATAATCACAGAGTAAAACTCATCATTTTCTAAAAATCTAATCATTTAAGGAAAAATGAAAAGGAAGCATATAGAAATAATATACAGAAAATTTAAAGGAAAATACTGAGGAAAAGTCAAATAAGATCTAAAGAATTTGACAGATAGAAACTGCTCCTGAATAGAAAAACTGTTATTTTACAAAGAGATTGTCTTTAAACTTTACAAACAATTTTAATGTGATTACAAGAAAAATTTACTAGGATTCAGGGGGATATTTACAAATGATTTTTAAACTAGTATTTCAAAAAGATACCAGTGGAAGTAATCAAGAGTTAACATAAAAAAAAGTGAGGTTTGGTTATATTGCCAGATAATAAAATATGTTAGATAATCACCAGTAATAAAGCAGTATGATAATGGTATGAGAGAAACAGTTAAACACTCATAAAAAAGAAAGAAAACGCTAAGCCAGGTTCTGGTATAGTAATACAGGTAAAGCTACTCTGACTCACTGAAGGACATCTCGTCCTTTTCAGTAAACAGGAGTAAAACTTACTTAAATATTTTTAAAACTGGATCTTTATTATCCACAAAAAAATACACATTAAAAAATAAAATAAAGCCTTGAAAGAACAAGGATAAAATGCAGCTGAATGTCTGTTCTCTGTCTGGCAAAGTTCTTAGTAAGTGTGAAAGCCAATGAAGAAACCAGGAAGAAAAAAAGAGAATCATATATAAACAAAGAAAATTTTAGAGACTCCACATGTCAAAAGGTTAAAAAATGGGAAAATATCTGTAGCATTTGCAATGGCATTTAAATATAAAGACATGTACCCCTGCAGAAAACGGGCAATGGACATAAAAGGTAGTTACAAAAGAAGAAACATGAGTGACCAAGTTTTAAAAAAAAAGTTCAAGTTCACTGTCATCAAAAAAATGAAACTAAAATCATTATGTATCATTTTTGTTATTACCCAGTATATCAGGTAAGATGTTTTGCACTGCAAGTTATAGAAAACCTAAAAATGGCTTAGGAAACACAGACATTTACTGTCTCATACAAAAGAGTCTGATCTAGAGTTGGCCCTGATTGGTTAATTTAACCAGTCAACACGCCATCAAGGACCTAGGTTTTTATCTCTCCGCCATGCTCTGCACACTGGCTCTTAGCCTCTATGCTTGTCTCTTCATAGTCACTCTGTGGGTATAGCAGCTCTTTCTAAGCATCCTATCTACTTCAAGATCAGGAAAAATGATAGTTTTCCCTGTGTGCCTCTATTATCAAAGAGAAATCCATTTCCCAGGAGCTCTGAAGGAGACCATACTTCTGGTTCTATTAGCCAGATTATGTCATGTGACCATGACTATTATTACTGACAAAGGATATAAAATTACCACAATTAACTTAAAATAGCAGAGATTATCTCCTGAGATGGAACTCTCTCCCTCTTTCTTTCTTATGTTCTCTCTCTATAATACATACATATGTATATGTGTATATGTATATTATTCTGGGGAATATATATATAACAAAAATTTTGCCATTTTACACTATACACTGTACTGACATTACATTTACCTTGTGAAACCATCACCACTACCCATTTCCAAAAGTTGTTTCTAATCATCCCAAATGGCAGTAGTTACCCTTCAGCAGTAACTTCTGTTCTCCCCTCTCTCCAGCTAACCACTAATCACTTTTTGTCTCTGTGCATTTACCTATTCTAGATATTTTGTATCAGTGAGATCATACAATGTTTGCCTTTTTAGCATCTGACTCATGTCACTCAGAATCATATTTTCTGACATATTTCACTTAGCATGACATTTTCCAGGTTTATCCATATTGTAGCATGTATCAAAACTTGCACGCATATACCACATTTTGTCCATTCCTCTGTTAATGGACATTGGATTGTTTCCAATCTTTATTGATATTGTGTATAGTGCTGCAGTGAAAACTGGTGTCCAGATATCTTTCTGAATTCCTGCTTTCAAGTTTCTTGAGTAGACACCTAAGAGTGGAACACCCTGGTGGTGTAGTGGGTTAAGTGCCACATCCGCTAACCAAAAGGTCGGCAGTTTCAATCCACTAGGTGCTCCTTGGAAACTCTGTGGGACAGTCCTACTATGTCCCATAGGGTCGCTGTGAGTTAGAATCAACTCAGGAACAATAGATTTGGTCTTTTGGTTTTTATTGTGATTTCTGAGGAACCAGTAAACTGTTCTCTGTAACAGCTGCATTATTTTACACTCCAACTAGCAAGGGATGAGAGCTCCAGTTTGTCCACATTCCTGCTGAAACATCCTATTTTTCATTTGTCTGATAATAGTCATCCTAGAGCATGCGAGGCAGTATTTCATTATGATTTTCTCATTTCCTCAATGACTTTCCTCAGTGCAGTAGAAACCCTGATAGCATAGTAGTTAAATGCTATGGCTGCTAACCAAAAGGTTGGTGCTCCTTGGAAATGCTAAGAGGCACTTCTACTCTGTCTTACGGGATCACTATGAGTTGGAATCAACTTGATGGCAATGGGTTTGGTTTAGCGGTGCAGTGGTTAAGTGCTTGGCTGTTAACCTCAAGGCTGGCGATTCAAACCCACCAACTGCACCACACCAGCAAGATGTGGCAGTTTGATTCTGTAAAGATTTACAGACTTGCAAACCCGATAGGGCTCTGTCGTGGCACAGTTTTCTGTGTCAAAATAGCTGTAACTTCAGTGACCTGGTTAATGTCTTGTGGAAAGCTGACGTTCTCATTTCCTGCAACAGCAAATCCAAATATGGGTTCATATAAGTCCTGATGTCAGGGTCTCAGTCTATAACCACCTATGAGACCGGCAAGCCCCTTAAGAAAGTCTTTTGCATCAATAAAAGCTACATTATATATAATAATATTCTGGGCTCACTGCTAACTAGCTCTTTGTAAAAATTCATAAAAGTTATTTCATTAACTATCCCTGTGACCTAGGTACAACTAATCCTCTTATTGCCGAAAAGCTTGAGCTCAAGATATGTCAGGAAACCCACCCAGTTGATGCAGCGGTGAGTGTCAGAGCAGAGATTGAACTTCAGCTCTGTGGATTGCTACACCTTTGACATAATTTCTCTATAATACCACCTTATCCTGATGGTTCTGCTGTTGGAACACAAGCAGTCTTCAGGGCAGTCTTCTCACGGAGTTTTCAACACCTTTACTCTCCCAAAGCACTTCTACTTCCTCTGTTTTTTTTCTTTTAGGGACTGAAAGTCAGTTGAATATTTCAATATAGGTAATCTGGTAAAGATCTAGGGTGCTGGCTAAGGTTGTGTGTGTGAACCCAGCCCAAGACAGCTAGTGAGCAAAGAAGAAAAGAGATCCTTTTGTCACAGATTCTTTGGGTATGTGTTTATAGGAATATGCATCTAGGAAAGAGGCCCAATAAAGCTAAAGCATTTTTGCATAAATATTATTCTTGTAACTTAGAGCAAAGCAAATACTGGTTTACACACTGTCTAAGGATCCTCAGGGGAGAAAATTAGCATGAAAGCCATTTGCTTCCTAGATTCAAAGCTTAACTCACAAAATATCGCTGAGACTAGGATGGCACAGTGAAATAAATCTAATACAGATCTCATAATACAGATGACATAGGAGAAATAGAAGAAACCCAGAAGAGTTTGCCTGATTGCCCAATGTTCTAGTGAGGTCTTCCCCAGCAACCTGATGTTTTGTGAGCACTTGTAGGTTTGCCCTGCATGGATCCATTATCAATCCAGGTAGGGGCAAGTAGTGATCTTGATGGACTGCCTTAAAGCCAGGGCTTGCAACCAAGAGGAAGAGGGAAAGCCCATTAGACCTGAAACAGGCAAACCCAGGAGGAAGGCTCTGATGCTGATCATTAGCAAACCCAGATGGAAAGCTCTGACGCTGATCGTTCCTAAGGCCATGCTTAGGTATGGCATTTTGTGGGTGCCTTTTGGCATCCACAGAACTTGCCCCTACCCCCAGGGGCTGATTTGAAATGAAACAAGATGGGTAGCCTTATTCCCAGTTTGTACCCTGGCAGTTCTGTAATTGTTCAGTTTCCTGAGTGCTGTGTTGTGCTTGTACCAGAGCAAAGTCTGGGTAGTACAAACGTTGAGCGCTTGTCTACAAACTGAAAAGCTGTCAGTTTGAGTCCAGCCAGATGCCCTTTTAAAAAATTCCCTGGCCATCTGCCTCCAAAAAGTCAGCCACGGAAAATTCTATGGAGCATTGCTCCACTTGACACACACGGGGTCACCCCCTTCCCCGGGTCACCCCCCTACACAGCCAAATCAACTTGAGAGCAACTAGTTTGCTTTGGTTTTTAGTATCAGAACAGTCTAAGGCTGGCAACAGATCAGTCTAAGGCTAAGAAGGCCCAGAGCGCTGTTACTTCTCTCAAAGTCCAGAGGTCTGGGCCAGGTACAGAAGTGGATGTGAAACATAGGTCAGGGATCAGGTTGCTGGCCAGATTCTGCGGGGAGCTCCAGTCCTAAAAATCCCCCTTGGTATTGCATTGCCATGTCATGCTCCCCTTTCCTGTGTTCTCTTTTAAAACCAGCACCTTGTACCTCTAGTGGCTGACATTGACGTCATTCTATGATCAGTCGAGAAGGTACGGTGTATAAGATGGGCAGACAAAATTCTTCAGCTTCAGCCCCAATCTGTGGACTACTGGAGAACAAATGCAGCAGGCTGTTCACAGATTGGCAAAGGGGTGTAGACTCAGAACCAATGCTCTGCCCCCACCTCTAACAAGCCTGGGAAGAATTCCCAAGCAGCATTATTCAGAGAAGAACCAGAAAATGATCCTTTCCTGACACAGCCCACAGCTTGTCATAAAATCCACACATGCTATTCCAAAAATCACTTTAATTTTGCACATTTTGTTTTCCTTCTTCCTTAATGATGCTGTTTGAATAATTTAGATTTTAGAAATACAAGAAATGCTTTAAACACTTCAAGACAGCTTAATATGTCTGGCTGTATGACTGCTGTTATAAATAATGCTGTATTAGTCTTCAGCTTTAAGGACATCTTCGCTCCACTATGCTATTGACCAGCATGACCAAAGAAAGCAACCTGAATTATGCCGAGGAAAACTACAATATAACTCAACAAACTTCCCTTCATTTTTCTTATGGATCAAGAGGGAAATATAAAATAAGTATCTGTAAGAATGTGGTAGAAATAATTGATTCTTAATGAGAACAACTGGAGGAAATAAGGATGTCCCATTCAGAATGCAAAGAATCAAATAAGTGAATTAAGCTTAAATAAACCTTAGCAAGGTATGTAATGTCTTTATGAAGTAGTTTTTTCACCTGTAAAATGAGAATAATAGCCCTTACTACTTGAAGACTAAATTTTTTAAAAAGGGATCTAGCACATAGCAAACACTCCTTAAATACTCATCATCATCATCTTGATCAATATTGTTGTTATTACCACTTTTTATTTCAATCATATGTACCTGCAGAAAACACTGAAGTCAAGGAACATTAGAATGATATATGAATGGAAGCTGCCTTAGTTAGAGGGTTAGGACCATGAGACAAGACCCCTGCTAAGCAGGTAGACTGGTGGACCTTGTGAGGCAATATGCTGCACATTTAATTGCAGGGAAGTATTGTGTAGACATATACCTCTGGTCCTGCAAGGGTCTGAGAAAGGTCATGGCACTGCCATTCAAACCTGCATCTCTCTGCCTGAAAAAAATGTTAGTGTCTCAGGTACTATACTAAGTGAAATCAGATGAGTGACTGCGTTGAATACGCTAGCCATCTATTTGTCCACACCTTTGGATGAACGATGTCTCGGATGACATATTTTACCGGGTGCAAAATGCCTAGAAGAGCTTGCTTTAGAAGACACAGTTTATAAACAGGCACCCAAGTCCCTCAGAACTCTGCTTATTGCTACATTGTGATCAAAATTGTCTTCCCTTCAAGAAAAACCTTAGTCCTCTCAGATGTGGACCCCCATAAGTAACTTTTGCTTGCCATTCATTTTATCTGTGAATCACATTACTTCAGGCAGGTAGAGGGCTACTTGTTGGGCCTATGAGCTCACAGTGATCGAACAGTATCATCAGGAGTCATGTGAGACAGCAGGGCAGGGAAAATTTCACTACCTAATTCCCTTAAGGTGGGCTGTGGGGTACCTTCTTTTAGAATCACTGGTCCCTGTTATGCTCCTTGTGGATGCCTGGGGCCTGAGCCCTGGATTTCTCTGTTCTACAAGCTTACACGAGGGTTATGTGTCCTCACAGATAGGATATTTAGCTTCTCAATAGAGTGTTCTGATGGCAATGTCACTCACTTTTTGGGAATTAACAGTTGTTTGCCTGCAAGGTTTTGACGGCCTGTTAGTCCACACAATGTGAATCACTGCTGCGTTTGAATTAAATAAGAGGAGTTGTATAAGTTTCACAGCCTCTAGACCTGTGGTGATATATGACTCTACTCATGGAGACTGTCAGCTTTTTGAGAGATGCAAAGAGGGTGTTGGTATGTGAAGGGCACAGCTTGGCATGGCCACTAAGCCAATCACAATTAATGGAAAATGATGGCACCAATAACTTCATCATCCTTGGATGTAGCATTTGTGCTTACCCTTGTGAAATGATGACAACTCATCTTTGCAAGCCTAATATTTTGCATGAAAAACATTTATAACCCAATTTACGGAGCTGAAGCTGGAGAGCAATTATTAAAAAGGAAAAGTGGTTTCTAAAGATGTGAAATACAATTTGTCATCTCCATTCATTTTGACACTAAAGTTGCCTGAGATGCTTGGCAGGAGCAGGCCTCTTGAGTCATCCTGTAAGGGTGCTGATCGACACCTGTCATTTGTAACAAATGAAGAGATACACATCATCATTTACCAATGACTCATGAGTATAATCATCTGGAGAGACAATAGCACCAAAGAGAGCAATTAAACAGGCAGGTCCCTGCCACTCAAGTTATATATGCTTGATAAATGTACCTTGCCAGGGCTTTTTAGTCACAAGTTACTTTTTACCAAATTGGTGCGTTCCTTGCCTAAAGCAACGGCCAAACTGACTCAGAAATGGCTTCCTGTAAGAGTAAATCTGAAACTTCAAATTCTCAAATTATTCACAGCTATTGGACCCACTGAGACAGGAGGAATTCCTGAAACTATTGCCCTGAGATATTCTTTAAGGCTTGAGCTGAAAGTATTCCTCAGGTCACCTTTTAATTAAATAGCACGTTAGCTCACAGAGTAATAAATATCACCCTTGAGTACTAAACACTTAAAAACAAATTATCTGTATGACACCAAATGGTCAACAAATACTCTAAGGCATGGATGAGAAGGTTAGGGGTTAAGACACTAATTAATGGGAATGGGACAACTAGAATGGAGGTCATGAGAATGTCGATACAATGTGAAAACTGTGACCAACATTGCTGAACAGTATGCAGAAAAACTGTTAAATGGGTACATGTTCTGCTATGCACACGTCCACTGAAAATACAATAAAATAGTATTAAAAAAAGACAAGTGACTTCTGACAATCACTAGGTAAGTGCATACAGAACTGTTAGCGTGAGACTAAAAGATCAGAAGCATTAGATAGGTCACAGGAGTAGTGGTTTTATCATTTGTTTTTTATTATCATTTCCATTTTATATGTTTGTCATTCAGGAAACAAAGAGCCATGACAGATATTGTATCAGATGAGACAGATGGTTGAGAATAAGGGATTTAACGGAACTATTGCTTATATAAATGCTAGATGTGGGAAACAAGATTTTAAAGTGGACATTGGAGAACCAGAGAAACAATCACTAGCCACATGTACCTGATGCACTGGTTTGGGCAGACAAGTTGGCGCTTGTAGGAAAATATGAGAAGCTGTGCACATCTGGCTGACAAAACGGAATCACAAAGGAAAAGTTCTTGGGGAGACCTTGGACAAATCTGCCTTCGTGAAATCTGTATCCTCTTTGGAATTTGCCCTCTGCAGCCTACAGCCAAGTTGCCGAAGTCAGCCCAAGCCTGCTGTTGGTTGGCAAAGCCATCAGTCTGGAAGACGCCGGTAACGGCCTGTTTCATTCTCTGTTCCTGAGTCTAGCACAAGTTCTGCCAGTGATCCTGACTCGGAACCACAGAGGCCTCATCTAGCCAGTTGAAAGGCCTGAAGAGCAAAACTGAGTTTTCCCAGAAAAGAATAAATTTTGTCTGTGGGTTACAGACAGTCCTCTGTAGATAGAGACAGAAATAACTAGCCTGCCTGTTCTGCTTCTCTGATAGAACCCTGGCCGATGCAAGTGATGATGCTGCAGATGGCCCTGGAGCCAGACCTCCGTCCCAACACCCGAGGGCTCCACTGCACGCCATCTGTGCAACCTTGAGACGTTGTAAGACCATTGGAATGATTAAATGAAATAAAACACGCCAAGGGCTTTGTTTGGTGCCTGAGGCAGAACGATGGTTGTGGTGTAGCGGGTCACTTTTGTGTGGATTTTCTTGTTATGGCCTTGTAACACCCTTCCAGTGATTGGACAGGTTGCGCAGATGAGATAGTTGTAGACCACCAAACGGCTAGTCAGGTATGCCATCCTACCGAGCTTGAAATGAGCGACCCCAGAGGCAGCGAAGAGAGGATCCCACCACCACAGAGGAAGAAAAGCCAGGAACAGACAGCACGTATTTTGGACTTGGGATCCCTGCACTGAGAAGCTCCTGGATTGAGGAGACAGAGCCATGACACTGAAGACAGTTTGAAGCGGTAGCAGAAAAATGGTGGCTGGAGAGACCGGCAGGAGATGGTCCAGTAGGCTTCCTGACCCATGAAGCGAGAAAGTTGAGTGCTTTTGGACAGGAGGCTTACTTGATGGAGCAGGGTGCTTCTGAGCACTAATTAGGAGGTGGTAAAGGAGCTTTGTAGCATTTGCCTGAGCTGGGCAGAGGCCAAGGGGCCAGCCTGCAGCATGGCTGGGAAGAGGCTGTCCTGATGGAAGAACTGTATGCTGAGTGTTCCTGGAAGTTATTTCCCTAACAAACCCCATAGTCATGAGTTATAAGTGGCCACTGCAATGAATTACCAAACTCAGCTGAGAGGTAGAGAGTGCTGAGGGAGGTACAGTTGGCAACAGAATTGATAAAGACAGAGAAGAAAGGAGGGACACGTCTGACCTCCACCTCATGGGAATCAGCCCTCGGCTGTAGCTCTCGACTCTCCTTCCCCCTTGTGAAGTTAGAGGAGGTCAGACACTGCCCCCTGTGCCGTTTTTAAAATTGAACAATAAGTACCAGCAACAATAGCGTTCTACCGTTTCCCCTGCAGTGGCATGGCCTTCTATACTCAGTGCCCAGGACATTGGTCAGGACTCTACTATTTAATAGCTAGAGTCCAGCCTGCTCCACATTCAGTCTTGGACAAGATGCCATAGTTTGTAAGAGTAGCTATTTTTTCCTTTTCTTCTAAAGATGAGTCTGAGCTAGTGAATTACCAGGAAATGTGCTTAGATGCCAAGAAAATCCTTTGGGTTAGTTGTGTGCACAAAGTGACATTTAGACAAAGCAGACACGGATCTCAGTGCATTAGCTGACTTGAGAGAAACTGCACAGAGATTGACTCACTGCCAGACCAGATAGGACATTATGAGTTACTTCTGGTGATGTCTGGTCAATTCAGTTCTCTTTAATCCTCTGGTCACACTCTGCATGCTTAATTCTGTATGGTCAATAAATTAACAATGTCTCTTTATTCAGGAGTTACTAAGCATCAGGTATTATTTTATGTCTTAATTACTTAATGAAATGGTTGAATTAAAAATTAAAGTTATTCAAATTTAAGGGATAAATAAAACACAATTCCTGTCTCCCAAAGAGCTCACAGCCTAATAAGCTGGGCCAAGAGGTAGAAGCAAAATTAGTATCATAAGGACCATGGAAAGTGCTGTACCAGCTGTATAACACATTGTCAGATGAGGCAGAGAGCACATATTCACCTGCTAGTCCAGCGTTACTTTCTCCAAAAGGCCTTTGCCCAGACTAGCTCTCTTCCCTTTACCACAACTCACTGTTTTATCTTCCTCATAGCTGTTACCACAATTGATTGTTCTTTTGCTTTCACAACTTTTTTCTTTCCTGTTGTCTGCTGTCACTATACAGAAAACTCAGAGACCTTCTTTTGTGTGCAGCTGCTTCTTTAGGGACTCAGAGAGTGCTTGGCAAGGGTGGGCAGTAAATGCCTGTTAAACGAGTGAGCATTCAGTCTCTCACAGGGTCAGAGATGCCTTTATAAAAGGCATCTGAAATAGGCCTTAAGAGACCACACCAGGGATCTCAACCAGCGCAAGTTGGAGTCAGAGTGCAGGGGGCACTATGGGGGACAGGAAGAGGGCAAACAACAGCACAGCGGTGGATGGCTCAGTCCTCAAGGCAGCTGAAGTGGCAGAATCACACATGTTTCAAAGTAATGGAAGAATGAATGTGTTAGTTTTAAAGAAAATGTGATCAGGGTGTATCTGGTTGAAGACATGGCAGAGTTTGATGCTATGAACTCACTGGCGCTGTAAACAGATTTGTTCTGCATGGGGACTCACACAGGAGCCCACCAAGCACCAGGCTGTCTCCCAAACTGTGTGAGCCCTCTGATGAGAGCAAGCTTTTCCAGAAAGGATGTAATAATAATAATTCACTTACTGTATGTAGGGGATATTATTAATGCTCAGGATATACTGTTTATGCTTCTCAGTCTCTATGCATTTTTCCTTCGGGTCATGTGATTAATTTTTGCCAAAGGAAACTGAACTAAGAGATCTGTCACTTCTGGGCCTAGACAATTAAAAATAGGAGTGTTTTTTCCTTGCTCCTTTAATCTGTCATCTATCTGCATAGCCAGAAGCAAAAAACTCCAAGATGATAGACTAGCAGAGTGTAAGTGGCCTGGATCCCTGAGCTCCTGCCTGGAGGAAAATCATACAGCAAAGCCCCTGATTCATGAGAGACGTGCATAAAGGACAAACTTTTGCTATTGTAAGCCCGAGATTTGAGGGCATTTACTGCAGTGCAGGCTAGCCATTCTACCTAATATGGCTGTATTTCTTTTTTATTATTTAATTTTATCCCTTTTTTTCCATTTTGAGAGGGAACTTAGCTTTGATTAAATCTTCATACATTCATAATCATATTTGGAAACCACTTAAATGATTTCACCAATGAGACTAATGGCCCTGCTTTAAACTTATTGTTTCAATTCAAACTTGGCACATCACAATGTAAAATTAACAATATACAGTATTGATTTGATCACCATTTCCCATACTAGTAGGGTAAGTAGATTTCTATCATGAAGCATTTTTTTCTTTTTTATTTATTGTGCTTTAGATGAAACTTTGCAGCTCAGTTTAATTCCTCACACAAAAATTTATACCACATATTGTTATGTGACCTAGTTGCAATCCCTATAATGTGATAGCACATTTCTTCTTTTCTCTCTGATTCTCCTGTCCATTCAGACAATTCCTATCCCTTTCTTCCTTCTCATCCTGTCTTCAAACAAAGATATCCATTTAATCTCACATATCTATCTGAACAAAGAAGCATATTCTTTCTTCATGAGTAGTATTTTATTGTTATAAAACCCAAACCAAAACTATTGCCATCGAGTCAATACTGACTTACAGTAACCCTACAGGACAGCATCAAACTGCACAGGGTTTCTGAGGAGCACTTGGTGGAGCTGAACTGCCAACCTTTTGGTTAACAGCCGTAGCACTTACATGACACCAGGTTTTCTGTATGTCTTATAGTCCAGTTTAATCTTTCTCTGAAGTGCAGGCTTCAGGAATGGTTTTAGCTCCGGGTTAACAGACAGTTTGGGGGCCATGACTTCTGGGGCTACTCTAGTTTCAGTGAAGTCTCATCTTCTTACATGAATTTTAGTTCTGCACCACACTGTCCTCCTGCTTTGTCAAGGACTCTGATGTTCCCTGTCGTGGTGCTCAGTGTTAGCTGGGCAACATCTAGTTCTTCTGGTCTCGGGCTGACAGAGTTTCTGGTTTATGTGGTCCTTTTGTCTCTTGGGCTAATATTTTCCTTGTGTCTTTGGTATGAAGTGAAATATTTTTAAAAACAACTATTTTAAGGATTACAGAACCTGATTTAAGCAGGTTTCTCAAATTTTCCCACATTCCTGACCTCCTCCTTTTCCTCCCATGATGACTATCTTGACCCTAACTCCAATTCCTAGTTATTATAAACAATTGAACCCAATTAAATTATAAAGCTTTGGTGGAATGAGAGGGGGAGGATTCAAGTATATCAGCAATTTGTGTAAAGTTCAGAACCCCTGATAACCCAGGGAGTAGCGCCCACCAGAAGATGCTTTCTGGAGAAAAATTCCCTGAAATACCAGGCATATTGTGTTCCAGGGCATGCTATACACATAGAATGGTGCTTTCATAGCTGTATAGTTTGGTGTGTCCAAGAATAATGTACAGATGATACAAAACCCACAGTGAATTTAATATGCCTACCTCCCCCAAGACCTCAAAGTAAACTATGAATGAATTAAATAGGCCCATGATCTCTGAGGAGAAAAAGAGTGAACTACTTCTCTAAAGTCAATTAAGGAAAAGAGTACTTGGAGAAACATGGGCTGAGGACTGCACACACCGGAGCATCATCTTCTGAAAAGGGGAATAGCATCTGATCTCAGACCCTCCGCTTCATTCGGTTGTGTCCCTTTGCATTTATATCTAGCATGATTTTCAAATAATTGGCCAACTTGTTCTAGGTATTGGTTCAATAATTGCATAAGCATTTGTGCTTGAATTTATAGAGGAAATTACATGTATACGTAACTTTACCTTCACTGAAGCTTCGATTCTCTTCAAAGTAAATAAGCCAATTTCTTTTTTTTTTTTAATAAGCAAATTTCTAACTCCCAGGATCCCAAGTTCCTTCTGACACAAACTTTTCAATTAATTCATGTGTGCGTATGTATGATTCAAGGTCACTAAAGAAAACCTGGACAAAATAGAAAAATGAAAACATGGGAAAGAAAAGTCACCTGAAACCCTGCCATCTAAAGCTAACCATTGGGAAAAGAGAGAGAGAGAGAGAGAAAAAAAAAAAAAACTTATGGTAGCCAGGACTCAAGGGGGCTACCCTGCTTTTCTGGGTCTCAAAAGCTTTCTGCCTTTGACAAAGTGCAGTCTTACAAAATTTCTGTCACTCCTTTCCACAGAAAATATCTGAGTTTTCCTTCTCTGACAGGTTTCCAGCTTACACAGACTCTAGCTGTCACAGATTTTACTGTATGTTTATAAAATCCAGATCAAACCCACTGGCATCTAGTTGATTCTGATTCATAGGACTCCCTACAGGACAAAGTAGAACTGGCCCATACAGTTTTCATGGCTGTAATTTTTATGGGAGCAGACTGCTACATCTTTCTATCACAGAGCAGAGAGTGGGTTCAAACCACCAACTTTCTGAGCAGCAGCCCGGCACCTAACCACTGCGCCACCAAGACTCGACATATATATATGTTATATATATATATACATACACATATTACAGAATAAAGATTATAAAGCAAATAAAACATGTAACTTGCATTTTTCTTTTCACAGTATTTACTGTCCTTTCTCTAAAATCAAGAAATTCTCCTCTTACTGGAGGAAGGGGAGTGGGTGGAGAGGAGAGGATAGGAGATTGCTGGGAGGATAAGACAGGTATGGAGTAGAAAGGAAGAGCGCGCTGTCACTGGGCAGGGAGAGCTGTGGGAGCTGCATATAGGTGGGCATGCAATTTACCTGGGAATGTACATTTTCATTCAACCATAAAAAAAATCCTTTCATAAATGTTTTGAAAGGATACGCAACATTCCACATTATAACTATATTAGAATGTATTTAATCTATTTAATGCTAACACCTTTATCACTGCATATTTACATCATTTTTAAAGGTACAATTCATGCACTGTTACAGTTCATTATATATCTTTTTTTGTACATAAATATATTTTCTGTATTTTAAATTACTTTCCTAGGATGAATCCTAGAAGTAGAAACACTGAATCAAAGGATGTATTTTTTTATTTTGAAATACTTTTTACTGTAACAATATACTTAAGACTATAAAAGTAGTTGTGAAAAATTATAATAACATCTGTTCCCAACAACAAAATCAGCTGTAGTTGAGTCAATTGCAACTTGTGGCCATTCGATGTCTGAAAAGTAGAACTGGGACCATCAAGTTTTCAGTGGCTGATTTTCTGGCAGTACAGATCACCAGACCTTTCTTTCAAGGCACCTCTGGGCAGACTTAAACCTACAACATTTGATTAGCAGATGAACCCATTAACTGTTTGCAAGATCCAGGAACTCCACGAAAACATAGTCAGTGTTAATATTTTAGCCCAGATTATCAATATATGTATTTTCCTGTGCAAATATAAACCTAAACACAGACAGTATTATGTCCAAGCAACTACCTTTTTATTAACATGCTCTGGTGTCCGTCTTATCCTAACCTTCACAATCTCCAGAGTAGTCAGGTCAGAAACCAAATGTCTCTGTGCTAAGGGCAGGATTGGACTGGCATGTGAAGGAAGAGGGGATAATGCTCTACATAAGCAGAACATTCTGGCTACGTCTGAACCAATCTTTTTTGAGTCAGCTATCCTGTCCCTCATCCATATTCAACATTCTCCTCTAAGAACCTCATTAGAAAGGGTCTGTCACTTTACTTCCAGTGTATCCTGCCCAGCATGATTGGCTCCTCTCCAGGTACCATCAACTTCACAGAAATCAATGTGCTGGTGGCTGCCCATTCCAAGAATAATCACTTTAAAGACTCCTTGGATATACAAAATCAATAACAAAGCAAATCATTGCAATTTGTATAATCAAATCACTCCTGACTATCCTCATTTTTTTTCTAAATAACTGTGATAGGAGCCTGAGCTGACAGACTGTCCTCAGGCTGTCTCATCTGAGCTCCAGAAGAGCCAAGGACTGATTCAGACTTTTCTTGTTTCTGTATGTGTCAGGGCTTCTGACCTCAAACAGCACAGGCAGACATTAGGTTAGGAGACGAAGTAGAAATCGGAAAGGCCAAGGAGAAACAGAAGCATTCCTGGGAGGGTGGCCGTCATGTGTCTGCTGAGTGACACATCAAAGTCATTCACTGACCTGTGGGGGACGACATGCAGTCAGCCGGCCACGGCGTGTGAGGTCCTAAAGTGAGACACGGATGAAACGAAAAATAATGTTCTTGGTGTATGTGGTACTGAGAGGCAACACAAATATAAGCATGAAAGAAGCAAGAACACAGCATAGCCCCCACTGTCAGAAATATGGTACTCAACTGCACTGTACACAACTGGACGGGATCTACTGGATAGGAAAGGAGTGGGGCGTGGATAATTAAGGAAAGCTTCAGGAGCAGTAAGCCTTTATGGAGGATTCAGACACAAAGGCAAGGGAAGCACTTCGGATACTGGGAAACCAAGTATCTCAGACCAACTCTCCCACGGACAGCACTCAGAAAAGGCAGGCAGCATAGACAGATAGGTGGTGATGATGATAGTGATGAAAACTATGCGTTACCTAGAAAATCTTCATGTTTCCAAATTAAGAGACATATTTCTATACAAAAGCACGGATCAACCCAGAAATTGTAACAGGAAGTTGAAAATATTTAAAATACAATAATGAAAATAAAACAAACAGAATTACAAGATGAAACTAAAGGTGTACTTAAAGAGACATTATGGATTGAAATGGGTTGAAGAAAACTAGCAAGAAGCAAGGAAAGAAACGTACAGATACAGTGATCTAGGCACTCACCTAAAATGATTAGAAAAATAAAAGTAAGTTAAATCTAAAAATAGTAAAAAGAAGCTGATGAGAATATGAATGGGAATCAGTGAAGCAGAGAACACTCAATATTCATGAAAGTAAAAACTGATTTTATAAAAACTAATATGCCACATAAATCATGTCTTAGCTTCCTAGTACTCTGCAACAAAAATAAGAGTAGGGGGATCTAAAGAACAGAAATTACATTTTCTCACAATTCTGATGGCTACAAGTCTCAGCTTGGTGCTTCAGCAAGTGCAGGCACTCTCAGTGGCCTCTGGAGCATCCTTATCTTTTTCAGCTTCCGTAGCCCTGGGTGTTGCTTGTCATTCTTTGGCTCTTAGGCTGATACTCACTTGGAGCTTTTCCATTGTGTGTGACTCTCTGTGTCTGTTTTCCTTTTTCATACAACACAGCTCAGAAGGAATTAGGTTTAGGACTCACTCTACTCTGACATGACATCACCAACGTAACATGAGAAAAGTCCTATTCCCCAAACAGGGTTACACTCACACATCTGAGATTTAAGACCCCAACATATCTTTTGGGGAATATGATGTAATCCATAATAAGGCAGATAAAGTTTAAAACAAAATGGAAAGTAGAGGAATAACCATAAGAAATGAAAAGCGATATGCACACCCAAAAATAAGGATAATTATAAACAAAGGTATGCAAATAAATTTGAAAATTTAAATGAAATAAATTCTTAAAAAGCAACAATTTTTAAAACAGACAGAAGACATAGAAATCTGAATACTCCTATTACTAATTATGAATCACCTCATAATTAAAGACTACCTTATCACCACTACCCACCCCCCAAAAAACTCAGAATTAAGTGGCATCTCAGGTGAATTCAATTCAATTCAATTCAATCAACTCTATTCAAATCAATTAAGAAAAGAATAACACTATTCTAGAAAAAGTCTCACAGATGATAAATGAAGAGCCACTTCATACCTCTTTTAATAAGCTAGGATAACTTGTAAACATAGTGGAAAAATGTTAAAGAAAATATTGTTGTTAGTTGTTGTTAAGTCGATTCAAACTCCTGGTAAGCCCATGTGTACAGAGTAGAATTGCTCCATGGAGCTTTCAAGGCTATGAACTTTCACAAGCCAACTGCTCAGCCATCTTCTGAGGTACCTTTGGGTAGATTCAGACCACCAATCTTGGGGCTACTAGTTGAATGATTAACCACTTGTACTACCCAGGGACTCCAAATAAGGTACTAGCCAATTAAACATAGCAATATATTTATGTGTTTCTGTGCACTGCATATATTTTCAAGTATAAAATAGAGCACACAGGGGACACAGTTATGGATGCTTACTAGACACAACCAAGCATTCCACAGGATTGATTTACAGGATCTGATGACTCACAAACACAGGCTCACGGGACAATTCAGTCAGTTGCCATAGTATAGTGCATAAAGACAATGTCCTACATCCAGAGGCAGGGCCAAGACAGTGGAGCAATCAGATGCTTCCTGTGGTCCCTCGTTCAATAAAGATCAGTGAAAACATATGAATTGATTATATATGACAGTCTCAGAACCTGGACCACCAAAGATAAAGCTGAAGAGTCGAACTGAGCAGCAGGCAGAAGACAAGACAGTTTAGAATCAGCAAATATTTGCCAGACCTGACCCGGCTGATACCCTATAGGTCTGATCAGCAAGTATGCACAGGTTGAGGCAAACAGTAGCCTCCAGAAACAAGGCGAAGCAGCTCTGTTCAACAAAAGTACAAATGTCTAACTTAGCACATGGATCAAAAAAGCCTCCCCGCTCCTGGGAAATACTTGTGTCCCTTTACCTGCCCCCTTCCTGCTCTACTCCAGTTCTGGTCTGGCTTCAGCAATTGCCATACCCACTGGGCCAGAAGTAGGACCCATCATTTGCCCAAGACATTCTCTCGGCTTTAAAGAGGAAGCAAATTAACCAACAGAAAAGCATAATCTGCCGTCTCCCCTAAGCTGAGACCTCAGGGCAGGCACAGCTCATTGATTGCCTAGGCATAGGCATTAGGGGTCCACAGACTTTGAATACCTTTCACCCCTACATGCACCTGCATGGGCCCATTTCAACAGTACAGGCGCTCACTAGTATAGTATAAGAGGGTATATACCTGAAGCCTATTTTCAACTGCAACATCTATAAGGAGGATGGGCAGATGTGTGACATTTGGTATCAGCCTTCCCATAAAGCAGGGTCCTTACCTCCTATACCAGGGGCCTGAGGACTGGTGGCTTCCTCCACTCCACCTAGTCACCTAAGAAACAGGTCCAAGAATAAGCAGTGACTCCCAGCCCAAATTCTGGCTGCAAAACCCACTCACCTATGTGCTCTAAGAAAATAGGGACATGCCTTCTACCCAGACACTCTAGGGCAGCCTTGCTCAGCATACGATCCCTACTACAGCAAGACACCTATATCTACTCCAATCACCCAAACCCACCTAGGGTCTGAGTGAGAGCCTGTGTCACACATTTGATGACTGATGACCTGGATGACTGAACTGAGTCCACAGAAAATAAACAGACTCCTAGGCTCACATACCCAGTAACAGCTCTAACCATCTGGTGACAGGACGTGACAGCTTCAAAGATGCCAATGGTCAAACTAGCTCACATGACCAGTCTATCTGGACACCTCAAAACAAAACAAAACAAGAAGCTAGGACACAGTAAACAAACACAAAATAACTAAATACAATTAATGGTTGAGGGCTCAGAGACAACAGTCAATATCAACTCACGTAAAGAGGCAGACCATGATAACTTTAGCAAGACAATGTCTTATATCCCAGTTTGGTGAGTAGCATCTAGGGTATTAAAAGACTGCACACAGCCATCTAAGATACCACTATTGTTCTCTACTTGTACAGAGCTAAAGAGAAAGAAAGAAACCAAAGATTCAAAGAAAAAATTAGTCTATAGAAGAAATAGTCTACACGAACAATGAACAACAACTATCTTGAGATCAGAAGAGGCAGATGGTGCCTCGCTGCCTCTAGCCAATTCAACCAGGGACTCTAAATAGTCCTAGCTAGAATGGGAGAAGAAGGTAGAACAAAACTCAAATGCTTAAAAAAAAAAGCTAGACTTACTGGGCCAATAGAGATTAGATGAACCCCTGAGACTGATGAACCCCTAGCCCTGAGACAATCCTTAAACTTGGAATTCAAGCCACTCCCAGAGGTCATCCTTCAGCCAAATGACAGATTAGCTGATAAAATGAACAGCATCACCCATGGATACTGTGCTTCTCGAAACGATCATCTAGATGAAGCCAATGGTTAACAGTTAGCATAGAGAAAAGATGAGAAGGCTAGGGAGGACAGCAAAGTTACATTAATGGAAAAAGTGCAACCAAAATGGAAATACCAAGAATGCTGACACACTGTGAAGATAGTTAATGTAACCAAGCAATATGTATAGAAATTGTTAAATGAGAATCTAATTTCCTGTGCAAACTTCTACCAAAAAACGCAATGTTTTTTTAAAATGTAAAAAAATACTTCAGTATACAAAAAGGATAATACATCATGTTCCCATTTATTCCAGAAATGCAAGGTTGATTTGCATTTGGAACTGATCTATATATTTTACCTCCTTCACAAAATAGAGGAGAAAAACCATATGATCATTTTCCTGAATACAGTAGACTTATGAAAATCTAACATCCATTTATCATAAAAACTTCTGCAAACTAGAAATAGTGTGGAATTTCCTTAATGTTAGGTCAAGTATCAATATACTTAATGGTAAAATGTTAAAAGCTTTCCCTCTGAGATTGAGAATGAGATATAATACTTGCTATGGCTACATCAATAATACACATTGCATCTTAATCTGTGTAATGAGACTATATAGATATATATAAAGCATGACAATTTGAAAAGAAGTAAAACTGTCATTTTTCACAGTAGATATGAGTTTATATATAAAAATTCCAGAAGAAACTACAGAAAAGTCATTCAATTAATAGTGAATTAGCAAAGTTGCTACATGTAACCACCACCTGCCTGCCAATGTACTGTTCTATGATGGCTTGTGTTGTTAGGCAATGATGTTAGAAGCTATGCTGCAAGTATTTCCAATACTAGCAGGATCACCCATGGCGGACAGGCTTCAGAAGGATTGCCCATGGTGGACAGACTTCGGTAGAGCTTACAGACTAAGAGAGGCTAGGAAGAAGGGCCAAGAATCTACACCTGAAAATTAATCAGTGACAATATATAACCACAATAGAATGCTGTTCAATATAGTGCTGTAAAATAACCCTTCAAGTTAGAAGGCACTCAGAATATACTGTGGCCCAACAATGGACTCAAGAATACCAACAGTCATGGCAAAGGATGTAGGCCTGGGCAATGCTTTGTTCTGGTGTACAAGATATTGCTATCAGTCAGAAAGAATTTGAAAGTAACTAACAACAACAACCAGAAACAAGGTTGAAATATAAAATCAGCTGTATTTTTAAATATTGGCAAAAAAAAGTTCAAAAATGAAATTTAAAACAGTATAATTTGTGGGGCTTCATGTTTAACTTCTGACCCCCTCCTTGAAGGTGGCCTGGATTTGGTGACTCATACCCCAAAAAACAAAGACAGAAATTAACAGTGCAGAGATCTGGCAAACACAACCTTAAGCAAGTGATGAAGGGTAACATCGCCACTGGTATCGTGTGAATATAATCTACCCACTGATACGATGGGACCTGATCTGTGATAGTCCTTCCAAAAACCTGGAATACCAGTCAATAATGAGAAAAACTTTAGACAAACTCACATGAAGGGATTTCGAGGGACACAGTTCAATCCACAAGAACATTTTTCCTGTATTCTGCTTGCAGCCAGGATCCATCTGACATCAGAAGGGATAACCCTCATTTCACATAGTCTTCTGAGTCTGGCTTGAATTTCTGGAAGTCCCTTGCAGATTTACTGCTGCAACTGTTCTTGAATTGTCCTCAGGAAAATTTTACTTGCATATGTGATATTAATGATATTGTTTGAGAATTCCCACATTCTGTTGGATCACCTTTCCTTGGAATGGGCATAAATATGAATCTCCTGCTGTTAATTGACCAAGTAGCTGTTTTCCAAATTTCATGGCATAGATGAGTGAGTACTTCCAGCACTGCATCCATTTGTTGAAACATCTTAATTGGTATTCTGCCAATTCCTAGAGCCTCATTTTTTACCCATGCCTTCAGTGTGGCTTGGTCTTCTCCCTTTAATACTATTGGTTCTTGTTCATATGTTAGCTCCCGAAATAGCTGAACATCAACCATTTCTTTCTGCTACAGTGACTGCGTTTTCCTTCCACCTTCTTTTGATATTTTGTGCATTGCCCAATATTTTGCCCTTAGAATCTTTCACTATTGCAACCAGAGGCTTGAACTTTCTCCTCAGTTCTTTCAGCATGAGAAGTGTTGAGTGTGTTTTTACTTTCTGGTTTTCTAACTCCAAGTCCTTTGACACTTCATTCTATTATTTTGCCTCCTGGAGCCACCCTTCAAACTTTCTGTTCAGCTCTTTCACTTCATCATTTCTTCCATTCATTTTACTCTATATTCAGGAAGAGCAAATTTCTAATGTTTTCTAACATCTATCTTGTCTTTCTTTTCTATGATTTGAATGATCTTTTCCTGCCTGTTTCATTATGATGTCCTTGATATCATCCAACAACTGATCTGGTGTTCAGTTATTAGTGTTCACTGCTTCAAATCCACTCTTGAGATGGTCTCCAAATTCAATTAGGATATACTCGAGGTAATATCTTGGGTTTTGTGGATTTGTTTCATTTTCTTTAGCTTCAACTTGAACTTGCATATGAGGAACTAATGACCTGTTCTGCAGTGAGCCTCTACCCTTGTTCTGACTGATGATATTAGTTTTCCCATTGTCTCTTCCCACAGATGTAGTCGATTTGATTCCTGTGTTTTTCATCCAGTGAGGTCTATGTGTACAAAGAAAACCATTGCTGTTGAGTAGTCGATTCCACCTCATAGCAACCCTAAAGGACAGAGTACAACTTCCCTATAGGGTTTCCAAGGAGTGCCTCACTGATTTGAACTGCCGACTCTTTGGTTAACAGCTGTAATACTTAACCACTACGCCACCAGGGTTTCACTCACGTGTACAGTCACAGTTTATGTTGCTAAAAAAAGGTATTTGCAGTGAACAAGTCTTTTGGTCTGCAACATTCTATCAGTCGGCTCCCGGAGTTGTTTCTATCATGAAGGTCATATTTTCCAACTACAAATCCTTCTTTGTTTACAATATTCATATTACAATCACCAGTAATTATCAATGCCTCCTGATTACATGTTGGATCAATTTCAGATAGCAGAAGTTAGTAAAAATCTTCAATTTCTTCATTTTTGGCATTAGTGCTTGGTGCATAAATTTGAATACTAGTTGTAGTAACTGGCTTTCCTTGTAGGCATATGGATATTATCCTGTCACTGACAGTGTGATACTTCAGTAAAGATCTTGAAATACTCTTTTTGATGATGAATACAATGTCATTCTGCTTTGATTTGGCTTTCCTGGTGTCATGTATTGAACTGTGTTCCCCAAAAATCTGTGTAGCAGTTTGGCTTGGTCATGATTTCTGGTATCATATCCCATTCCTTCACTTTGTAAACCCTGCCTCTACGACATTAATGGTGGTGGATGGGCAGTAGTTGTGTTCATGGGAGCACGAGGTCTGATAATTAAGTTTGTGACCTCAGAAAAGTGCTAGACACCTCACTGCTGAATATCACCATGGTCATCTTCGAACTACTCCCCTCAGGAAGCTATGTACTGACACCAGCACCTAGTCCACCCTTCAAAGCAATTTTGGACTTCTTTGCCTGGAATGGCCATCAGAGCAGTCGTCGTATTACCCTTGATGTCCTGAATGTCATCAAAATGTCTCCCTTTCAACATTCCCTCTATCTTTGGTAAAGAAAAAAGTCACTGGGGGCCAGATCAGGTAAGTAGGGAGGGTGTTCCAATACAGATATTTGTTCACTGGCTAAAAACTCCCTCATAGACAACTACACAGTTAAGCTCTTGAACTTGCGACCGTGCCACAGTGTGCAATGGCCATTATATAAAGAGTTCTGAAATTGCTTCAAAGGGTGAACTAGGCTCTGGTGTTGGTGCTTAGCTTCCCAAGGGGAGTACTTTGAAGGTGACTGCAGTGATACTTAGTGATGACGTATGTAGCACTTAAAACAATTCAGTTTCCAGACTTAATTATTTGACCTTGTAAGATTGTTTTGTGCCTTCAGGTAGTCTCTTGAGATATGAAGAAGCTAGCAGGGTGATATGGGATCTCATACAACCAAGAAACAGTGCTGGAAGCTGAGCTCTGTGTGTGTGTGTGTGTGTGTGTGTGTGTGTGTGTGTGTGCATGCACATTCATAGGCTATGTCTAAAACAGAAATTTAAAAGGCAACAATAGCCCTGGTACTCAGATACAACATCATATTCCCATTATTTGGGGATAAGGTTCAAAAATATGTTTATTTTGTTAAAGATAAGAAGAGAGGAATAATGGTTAAGAGAGGCACAGATGGGGCTTCTGAGGTACAGGAAACACTCAAATACCGAGGTGCTGCTAACATCGACCCAGGGGGGTTTTGCACCAATGTCCTTACTTTGTAATAATTCACTGAGTCACTCACTAGTGATTTGCACAACCTAGTACAGTGGAAAGACCATGGCATTTGATCAGATTAAACTGGTTCTGAGTCCTGCTCAGATGACAGCTAGCTGTTTGGCCTGACGTTCAACGTTTTCATCTGTAAAATAGAAGATAATACTCTTTAATAGAATTATTGAGAGGATGACAGTTAGCCAGATAACATACGTGAGGTACAACGGCAGTAACTGACAAGTGGTAGCTACTCACTTAGCAGCAGGTAGCCATGTGCTTCCACTGCCTATTTTCCTCTAGTTCTTCCCAGGCTTTGCCTGTAAGGTACATTTGAGGTGGGAGCCAAACTTTTATATAAAAGCTTCACAGGTGGTCTGTCCAGCCAGGTTTGAAACTGCTTTTTCAAAGAACTAGCTATAAAGCAAAAGTTCAAACTGCACAGCAGAAGTAGAAGGTGGGGGTTGGATGGGGTGGCTTAGGAAAACACATGATTTATTCCTCCTGGTGTGGTGGATGTTAATTCATGGACAGCATCGCAAAGAGGTGACATGTGTCCTGAGCCTAGAAGGATGAGCAGCATTTTCAATTGGAGTTGCCTAGCAAGGGCATAATAGGTAGAAGGACCATTTAAGCAAAATCCCAGAGGACACACAGGAGGTATGGCCCGAGGGGGAAACTCCCCTGGGTCTGTTGTGAGCCTCGGGCATGCGCAGGGCTGGTGAGACACTACAGGTACAGGGGAGGGATCCGGAGAGGTTCTGGAGGGCTTCCATGAATTTCAAGGCAAATATCGTATAATCCTGTTTACATGAAATATCTGCAACAGGCAAATGCACACGGACAAATGTTTACCAGTGGTTACCAAGGGCAAGTAGGAGCGAGAAATGGGAAGGCACTGCTTGTGGGGTTTTAAGTTTTTGTTAAGGGTCATAAAAATACTTGGGAAAGGAAAATGGTGATGGTCACACAACACAGTGAATGTAACCTAATGTCACTGAGTTGCACATGTAAAAAATGGTTAAATGGCAAATGTTTGGTTATAAATATTTCAGAATAATAAAAATAAAAAATAAATATGGAGTTAAAGAAAGCAAACAAAAACAGAGGGAGGAGGAGCTTGCAGCCAATCCTCCAATACTGAGTTTGTTTCCATTCTAACACATACATTCCAGAATAACGAGAGGTCCTCAGGCAGCCTAAGTGGAGGTGGGGGGTGACTATATGGGAACTCAGATGGATGAAAAAACTGAGGCAGGCCATCAAAGGCTTTGAAATGCAGTAAGTGGTATGATGAGAGCTCTGTTTCACAAACACTGAAGACGGCACCGATGCTGCACACAGAGGAGTCAGAGCAGACCTGAGTCTGTGCAGTACCAGCCCTGACGGTCACTGGCACCTGAGCCCCAAAGCCAGGCCTCATAGGAGTGGGTGCAGGGAGATACAGGACAACGGTAGCTGTGGGGCGCAACAGTGCTCCAAGAAAATAAATGGATTTATTAAGTGTCTTGAGTAAACTTGACCCCAACAAAGAACGTGATAAAGGTAAAACAAAGTGGACTAAGTATGTGTTACTATTCACAGACTCAGAGCTCAGTGGTACCTTTGATGATAGCTCACCCTCGTTTTAAAGAAGGGGAAATTGAATCCGGAGAAGGGAGTTGCTCAAAGTCAGACAGTAAGACTGCGATTGAATCAGAATCCAGGCTCCCTTACTTCTAACCTAGGGCCCAAACAGAGCCCAGCCAATGTGGATGTGACTGTCATGGTGGGAACCAGATGGCAGAAGGAACAGCAGTCACAGGACAGGACCTTGAGCCAAGATGGGGTCAGATTTGTCCTAGTTTTATGACAAGCCCAAGTAGCCTGTTTCCTTTCGCTGCACTTGGTCTGAACTGTGTCTGCTTTCTTAAATTGACTCCTTCGCGCGTCGGATTATTTTATTCCTCTGCTTAGGAAGGTAAAGCCAGACAGCTTGAGGGCATGCTACTGCTTGTTCTGGATGTCCAGTAACTTCAGTGTGATGGGTAGCCAAGAGACAGAGTCACAACCGTGTGTATATGCAGGAGAGAGAGAGAGAGAAGGAAAAAAGAAAATCTAGACTGTCATGGCCATGTTGTGAGTCTCTCATTAAAATCTATGCATGCATGGCAAGTCCAGGCTGTGGCCGTAGGTCCTGGAAGCATCCAAGTAAGTCCAAGTTGCAGCCTGCTAGGCCCTCATAGCCCCGTTGGGAACAAGACACCTGCAGGGACAAGAGCTGGCGTAAAGGCTTCAGGAACTGCAACACCAACTGCAACCCTGCAGACAGTAACGGCTGCAAGAGGAGGTGGGCAGTTATAGCCAAGACTGGGTCCTGAAGAAGCTGGGCTGTGAGACGAGCCTGATGGATAAGGAGGATTTAGGCATGAGGAGGGGAGAAAGGAAGGCAGAGAACTTTGTGAGCAAAGACACAGAGGAAAGAAAGCCCAGAGCCTGTTGGAAAGACAGAAAAAGGGTGCAGTTTGGTGAGGAGAGAGGATGCAAATGGGGTCAGCATGAGCGAGACTGGAAAAGCAGGTGAAGGCCAGCTGGAGGCACACCTAGAGGTCAGGAGACAGAATGCTTGTTTGGTAGTCCAGGGTTGGGGGGCACTAAGAGTTTCCAAGAAGGAATTACATGTTACAGCTGTGATGTCCCCATTGCCATACCTTACAGAACTAGGGGGAAGCTTACTTTCTACTCCTCAAGTCTTCCACTAGTTATATTCCTGGCCTCTTGCTCCATCCCTTCTCAGTCTTGCTTACGGAGGAAAAAGGAGTTACCTGGTTACTGGGTAACAGTTATTGGTCTACATTCCTCCCCTGGATGGAGTTAATCTATGAGTAGCCCATAAGCATTGAGGATGTGGTCTCTTTCTTTTGCCACTATGGACAAATATCAAAAACAAAACAAAACACGTAGCGATTGCATCAATTCTGACTCATGGTGATCCTACAGGACAGAGTAGAGCTGCTCCACAGGGTTTCCAAGGAGCATCTGTTGACCTTTTGGTTAGCAGTTGTAGCCCTTAACCACTACACCACCAGGGTTTCCCTCTGGGAAAGTAAACGTCCCCCAGAAGAGCTACTGCCGTGGAGTCGATTCTGACTTATAGTGACCTTATAGGTCAAGTAGCACTGCCTCACAGAGTTTCCAAGGAGCACCTGGAAGATTTGACCTTCCGATCTTTTGGTTAGCAGCTATAGTACTTAACCATTACACCACCAAGATTTTTTAATGGGAAACCATAATTCTGGATAAACAGGATATTGTTTTAGTCAGAACACTACCTTTAAAACCAGTTGCTGTCAAGTCGACCTCAACACATGGCAACTCCATGTGTGGCCAAATAGAACTGTGCTCCATAGGGTTTTCTATGGTTGATTTTTAGGGAGTCACAAGGCCTTTCTTCTAAGGTACTTCTGGGTAGATTGTAACCTCTAACCTTTCAGATAGTAGCCAAACACATTAACTGTTTGCAAATCCAGGGACTATACTATCTTTGGCAATAATAAAGCACAGTGTTTTATCTCAGGGAGTATTCAATGCAGTAAACGGAGCAGATGACAAAAATCAAATAAGTTGTCTATGATTTCCTATGAAATTTCCCTTTGCATCCCCGGGTCCTTGTTTATTGACTTGGTCTTCCACATGTATAATCTCCTCATGAATTTCTCACTGGGAGTGTTTCCTGAATATTGAGATGTATTTTTGCTCAAAATGGAGTAATTTTTCAAAAGATAAAACTTTACATAGCAAAAACAAAGTGAAAGTGTCATCCAGATGTTATTTTCAACTGAGCCAAGGTGGCACCCTTCCTTGAGATTCGATACGAAGTTCGTCGGTGGTTCTCTGTCTATCCTTCGACTGGGTTCTCTGCTGTATGGTCCTCTAAGAGCTCCCTGTCTTAGATACTTGTCATGTATCCCATTGTGTCCCCCCCAAAACATGCGTAGCCATGTAGCTGGGCCATGATTCCCAGTATCTTCTGACTGTCCTCCGTTTTGTGGTTTTCCTGTGCCGTATGTTAAAGGATTAGGGTGGGGCTGTAAATCCCTTGATAAGACCTCCCTGCTCCACTGTAAAGGGAGTTTCCCTGGAGTATGGCTTGCCCCACCCTTAATCCTTTCAGACTGCAAGAGATAAAAGGAAAGAGAAGCAGGCAGAGAATTGGAAACCTCGCACCATCAAGAAATCTGCACCGGGAGAAAAATACGTCCTTCAGACCTGATGTTCCTGTGCCAAGATGCTCCCTGGACAAAGACTGATGCAATACCAGACTTCCCTCCTGAGCCAACAAGGGGAAAGCCTTCCCCTGGAGCGGACACCCTGAATATGGACTTGCAGTTTACCAGACTATATGTAAGAATAAACCTTCCTTTGTTAAGGCCATCCACTCTGTGGTAATTCTGTTAGAGCAGCCCTAGCTGACTAAAACAATCCTCATCCTCCTTTGTAGAGTATAAGCTTCTAGAAGGGACAGACCACACAAAAGCATCTGAACTAAACTGTCATTGCATTGCTTATATTGAGATGAAGTTCCATGATCAGTTTTAGGAAAATGCTGTTGAAAGGAGGGCCACGAGCAAAGAGTTTAATAACCCACTGTCCCTGCTGGCACTACAAATGTATAGAAAATGAAACGGAAAGTGAATACTAGGAAAACACACTATCTCCATGGTCCTTCAGCCTTAGAACCAGCTGCTTCTTCCAATTACTGTCTGGCTTGTGTCAGTGAACTTGTAGCCTTAACGTAGGAAGCATGTATTTGGATCTTGTAATGATATTTTGTGAGACCAGCAGCAAGTGAGAAACCATAACCTGAGCTGCTTTTGACCTGTGTCGGCATAAGGAAATACAATGTCTGAGTCTAAAATAATGGCAGTATTGAGCAGTTAAGTGGCCTTATAAAATGACATCATGACCTCCCCATACAAATTTGAAAAAGTAATGTTAATAGACAGTTTGGCTAAAATAAAGAATTAAACTAATGGATCTCTCATGCTTAGTCAAGAGCCGTGATGGAAGGGAAGATGACATTCATGAAAGCTAGCCTCCTCCTAAGGTCTGATGTCCTCAGCACTTCATTAAGAGGTTACCCGGTCCATACTGTTTTCTTCTAGTGACAAAGAGATCATGGTTATAAGTGACTGGTCACCAAAAACTTCTCTACTTATTTTCCTAAATACTGTTATCTATGGATTCTTGTTCTACCTTTGGGTGCTGATGGGTACCTAGGGCTGGGTGCTGAGAAAATAACATCAATTCCCTACAGCCGCCTTCCCGAGTACTGTCTCTGAATCCCCCCTCACAATAATTCGCGTTACTGACATCCTGGGAGCCGTTTTCCACAAGGCCTCAGAGTGAGTGTCCTATATAGCCTGTTACAGCTGCCAGGGCCACTCAAGTGATTTCATGGCATGTCCCAAGAATGGATACGTAATTTGAGCTGCTTTATCTTTATTTTGAAAGCCGGTAAGCACCTCATTGTGATGTTGGACTGGAAATATTCACTCAGTTTTTAATAGCAGCCTGGAAAAATATAATTTGGAAAGGGGCCACATCTGACGGCTATTGATACTTTGATTTTATCTATAAAATTTCATTAACTCTAACATCTTAAAATAAAGTGTTTCAGTAACTATGGTGTATGTCTTAAGGAAAAATGATTTGGTGATAAGTTGCTAAATTTAACACATGCCCAGAGTAGTGGTATTTCTTGAAACGACACTGAAGAAAGCCCTCAGTGACGTGCGTACTCCGTGGGGGCATGTCCATACTGTGCGGGCTTGGAATTATCAAAGAGACAGGGGGAAGTAGTCCTTAGAGATAATCCAGCCCAACCAACTCCTTTTAGAGGGGATACCTGGACTACTGAAAGCAGAAGGGACACACCTAGGGTGAGACACCCAACACTACCAACTGCCATCGAGTAAGGTCTGATTCCTAGTGCCCCTAGAGGTCAGACTAGAACTGCCCCACAGAGTTTCCAAGGAGTGCCTGGTAGATTTGAACTGCTGACGGTTAGTGAGTTACAAATACATGTGGGACTAGAACACAGGTTTACTCCTATCCCCAGCCCAAGGCCCATTCTGGGTGGTTTCCAGAGAGAGTAGAAAGTACCATTTGCCCTCGAGTTCACTCCAACTCATAGCAACCCTATGAGTATCTCAGTAGAACTGTGCTCCATAGGGTTTTCAGTGGCTACTTTTTTCAGAAACAGATCATCTGAAACAGTAGAAAGCACTGGTGTCTAATTCTCATTTACAAATAACTGGTGTCTACTAGGACTGGTGGAGGGAAAAGAAAATCCCTTGCATCCTTTTCTTTTCCTAGCATTGCTCTCTGTTTTCTTCTTTTTTGTCCATAGAACTTTATCAGGTCAGGTAAACCAATGAAACAAAACTCAAGCAAAAACTAAGCAACAGAAATTTACATAAACATTATCGTTACCATGGTTACCATTTTAAAGAGTGCCTCTTAGGTGCCAGTCAATACATAAACTTACTTAATCCTCATAACAAGTCTATGAGGTAGATATTATTTTATTCATTTTATGTGGACATGGCTAAGAGCATAGGCTTTCAGAGTCAGGTATCTTAGGTCTGAATGCTTGCTTTTTCAAAATACCAGTCTCAGACTCAGTTTTCTCATCTGTACAATGGAGGTGACACCTACTCTACAATGTATGTAAAGTAGGCAACACAGATACTGGCACAGCCAAGCCAAGCCAAGTGCTGTCGAGTCGGAGCCGACTCATGTGGTAACTATGACCTGTGCAATTACTAAGAAATGAAAGTTTCAGAGAAATTACTACTTTTTTAAAGTCATACAGAATTGAGATTTGAAGCTAAGCTTATCTGACAGTGAATCTATACCTGAATCCATCCATCCATCCATCCATCATCCATCCATCATCCATCCATCATCCATCCGTCCGTCCGTCCGTCCATTCATCTATATGTTTTTCTCATGTAACGTAAGCCCAGAACTGACAGTCCAGGCTACTATGGTGGCTCTATGATACCTTCAATGACCCAGCTTCTCTCTGTTTTTTGCCCTGTCTCCTTGGCACTTGGATCCCATCTTATCTTCATGGTCACAGATGATCACTGTAGCATCACCACTTTCCAAGAAGGCAAAAGGAGGAGAATAAAAGATGCTCATTAGACAGCTTCTTAACACTTGAGTTCAAATGCTCCACCTGCCATGCCAGATACTCGAACAATTTTAGTCCCCAAAGCAAAAGCTAAATGGGGAAGCTTCCCCTATTCCAGGACTATTTTTCTTATTGTGTAATACTGGGTCAAGTGAAAAGAGAAGTGAACCTATATAAAAAATTGCATTTCCTGGATACCATGGAATACAGATTTTGCGTTACTGATGTTTTTAAGCCCTGTTCTGTGTCCTTTCCTATGGCAGTTACTCCCTGCACCCCCATGAGGGATACATGGCCATCTGGGGCATTAGCAGAGCCTCTCTTGCCACACTCACATAACTAGCTCTTGGCACTCCCCATGCATTGGAGCCCACCTCTTGCTTTCAGCAATGGTATGAAGGAGCCAGCTTTTTTTCTGTGGTCTCCCATACTCCTCTCAGTGTGCTTCCAAGGCCTCACACATTGTCGCTGGCAGCCAATAACCTGCAGGCCCCATGGTGCCCGGGCTCTAGACATTTCTGAGTCCTCCTACATTTTCTAATCCTTCTTTCCATCCCTCTCTCAGCTGTCTGATAAATTTAAATCTATTTAATAATTCCTCCTAAGGTTTTAACAGCTGACTGTGGCTTACAGAACAGAAGGGTCAAAATGACGTCTTGAAATATTCTATTAGATGCTTGTCTTGTCATCATCCTACTTAATCTTCATATGAGGTTTGTGGGAATATGCCCACTTTGTAGATGAAGAAACTGAGGCTTAGAGAAGTTAAGTACAGTCATACAGCTAGTGTGGTAGTGCCAGAGTCAGGATTCAAGTTCAGGTTCCTCTAACTCCCAAATTCATGAAATATTTGCAATTTAATTTCATAAAGTATCTGTATTTTACTGAGTCTTCACAACAACAGGCAGAATGGTAAAACTTTTGGCTGTCTCTCCCAAGCTTGAACTATGTAACACTTCATGTTCGTGGCCATTTTTTGTACAACTACAGTCATCTTTTGACTTTTCCATGCCCTGCTCCAGTAATTCCATGCAAGGACTTATTGTTGTGTGCATTGAGTCAATTCTGACTCATGGAGACCCTGTAGGACAGAGCATATTTTCTGCTTTTTACTCCCATGGAGTGGCTAAGTGGATCCAAACCGCTGACCTTCTGGACAGCAGCCATTGCACCACACACGCGCTCCCTGGCAGTGGTTAGCCTCATGCATTCTGAAGAGTCATGCTTAAGTCTGCAGCTCCTTATTCCTCTTCTCACCTGCTGGTGCTGATCAGGGAATGCCCAGGACTTGTCTGCCAGCTGGCATGGCCACAGTGTCACTTCTGCATTCTAAAGAGGGGATTTGCCATCTCTACAACAGGCACAGACGCCTCAAGCTGGCTCAGGAAAATGCTGTCAAGCTTACACGTGGTGATGCCTGCTGCATAGCTCATCTGTGAAAACTCATGGCCCCTTGAAAAGATTTTTTTACCCCTGTGTGAAAAGACAGGGTAAAAACTAGCTTACTAACCAAAAGACATGGAGAAGTTCAAAGAGAGAAGGGATCAATAGCACTGAAGGAAAACAAGATGAATGCGACACCTGGAAGCCCATTTTTCACCAGCAGTATTGTCATTACAGTCTGCAGAATAACCAAATGAAGACGCTTGTCTGGGCTGCCGGGAACAGCTAATTACAGAGGAATATTAGCTTACTTCAGGTCTCTCAAATCTGTTCAACTGAATATTAATTTTTAAAAGATGATAAAAAGCTATTTTTCAGAGGAAAAATAGCCTATAGTCAAAAAAACCTGGAAAGACCTGGGTTAAACAAAATTAAACAAGTTTCTTTACTAAATACTTCTCAGAGGCTTTAATATGATAACAAATATTATCACGAATTTCCAAGAGTAGAACTGTATAGGATGTAGAATTTTCCTAACTCCATAACCTTCCTTGACCTTTCAAAATAGGTCCTATCTATTATTTTCTGTTACCACACCATGTTTATTCTTTCAAAGACTGTATCACAATTAGAAATGTTAGATTTATTGCTTTGGCTTATTAGTTTATGGGTCTTCCTCAGCAGCCCCTGTGGTCTTCAGGGGGGCTGAGAACAAATGGGTCTCATTCACTGCAGTATCTGCCACTTCCAGTGCTAGATCTGCTACACAGAAGACACTGTTTAACCATTCCTTATGAAGTCTGACACCCGAGGTAGGATGATGCTGTTAAATGAATGTAGCAGCTCTTTGGCCATTCCCAGGAGGGAAGTACGTGTAAATGAGGACAGTAAGCCCCAGCTCCGAATGCACCCAAGGTCCTTCAGATTAAGTGGGGACTGTATGGTGAATTCTCAGGGAGATGCCAGCCAAGTGCCGTTGAGTGGGATCCGACTCATGGGAGATGAGGTATCTCAAATTCATTGAGCCTTTTCTCTGTGGGTCACGCGCTTTCAAGCACTGAGTCATTTGCTCCTTACTTCAAGAATCAGGTAGTATCATCTCCATCCACAGAGAATCAAACGGAAGCTCAGAGAAGTTAAGGGACCTGCCAGGTTCTCTGGGGAAGGAAGCAGCAAAACGGAGCTTTGTCTTGTTCCAAACTTCCTGGTCTGAGTTGAGTCAAGTAAGGAAGATGGCCTGACTGGATGCAGGAAGAGAACAGAGATCAATAGCGAATTCTTGAGCAAGACCTACCACTTCAGATTCCTTTCTCCTCTATTGTCCACTGTAGTATCATTCCAGAAAGCCATGTGGCATGGACTCTTTGGCCCTGATGTTGCCCTGATGTTGACCAACGGACAGAGAGGGCTGCCTCTCACTGCCGTGTTGTCCCTGGGCTCATCTAGTCTTTCTGACCTGGTTAACTGTGTGGACTTTGAAGCCAAATAGCCAGAATTCATACCCCGTTCCATCATCCGTTAACTCTATGTCCTTTAGCTGTTTTACCTCTCTGCCCTCACATATAATTAAAATAGAAAGACAGTTTGAAAAAACATGTGGAATGTACGTTAGCTCACTGCCTGGCACATTTTAAATGTTTAGTAAATAGTTCCTACTAATAAAGTAATTAATGATTTCTCATAGTCCAGGATGGTGACTCTCAGGAGACTGCAAACCTCCCCAGCACATCCTAAGCTGAGGGAGCAGGGATACATGGGTAAGCACAGCACTTAGCACGCAGAAGGTGCTCAATATATGTTTGCTGAGTTGACTTGGGTTCTTCTCAAGTGAGTAGATGGAGAGGATCAACCAAAATGAACTGGCAGCAGTATGGAGCAACTGCAAATGGAATAGCTACTTCACTTCTCTCCTGGCTGTATAAATCTCAAAGGCTTTGGTAGGTCTGAACAGCAGCCTTCTGAGTCCTTTCTCTGGAAAGCTCTGCTGTCTCTAAGAGATAGATGTTTTCTGGGTTCTTCCAAGGGAGATACCACAAGGTGGAAAGCTTCTCAGGCTGTAGAAAAGGTCATTTAGTTTTCCCACCTTTGTGGGCTCTGTCTCCAGTTATGTTTGAAGCAACCAGGGCTTTGAACCAGTTCATCCAGTTGGAAACCCAACTGAGAATTTGTGTTTCTAATGAGTTTCCAGGAAGTTCCCAGTAATAATCACTTTGGGATCTTGCTAAGCTGTGGATTCTGATTCAGTTTACCTGAAGTGCAAATGCCCTGGCTTCAACCTTCTTACAAATAATAAATATGAGACCTCATTTTTGCCACACTAATGCTGTACCTGAGGCCAGGGGGACTGTAGACTTGTCCAAGATGGACTAATAAATCGTCCATGTGCCCCACACCTACTGTTCATGTGTTACCTCATTTCTCCTCATGGCATTCTGCAAGGCAAGTGAGAGGACCTCCACTTCACAGGTGAGGAAGATGAAACTCACAGATGGTAGGTAATTTGCCCTGTCACATCATCCCTGAGGGCAGAGCCCTCCAACAGCGAAGCCACCCCTTCAATATTGTGCAAATATACTTCTCATCACAAAGTCTATTTCTACCCAGAGACGGAGTTCCAGCTGGCTATTAGAAGACTGTCATTCAGTTCCTGACGTAGAATCTAAATTATGTAACCTTGAGTCGGATCTGACTCGACGGCACTTGGCTTTGGCTCTTTGGCTGGCAAATTGTTTAACTTTTCTGTACCTCTGCTGCTCTACCAATAAATTAGCCAAAGCCAATTAGTAACAACAATAATCATTTACCAAGCGATTATCAAGTACTCTACAGAATATCACCTCATTTAATCCTTACAACCATGCTTTGAGGCACAATCATTTTTCTCATTTGACAGAATGGAAAGTAGGTCCATGAAAAGGATGTGAATGCTCAATTTCACAGCCTGTACGTGTCTGGTTCAGAAGATTCCAGAACTAGAAAATCCCTAGACAAGGAGGTTGCTGTATGTAGTCTTTGAGGTCACTTGCAAATCAACCTCTAGAACTTTATAGACGATATCAAGACAGTGCCCAGGTGGTCAGATGTACATCCTCTGCACAGCTGAGCCACTCCCGGGACCTGCTGCAGTCTCATGCTGTCCTATTTACCCGCAGTTCCTGTGCTTCTGCTCACACCCTGCCCCTGCCTACTTCATCCCTCATTTTCTTATATGATCTGCACACTCTTCCTTTAAGGCCCAAATCTTGTCTCACTCCTCCTGATCATACCATGGACTCTTGGGAACTCCTTTGCTCATCTGACCTACACTTGGGTGACTCTGAACAGCTACTTGACTCTCAGCCCCTGAATAGCTTAGATTGGTAGGCGCATAATGAGAAGTCGGGATGGTGGCTTCACATGCAGCCCTCAGCACACAGGTGGCACAGGAACATGCAACTTAATATGACCATTCCAAATAGACTTTAATTTTTTTTCATATTCTTTGGCAATCTTCCACTCCTTCTTCTGCTACCTATAAGATAACTGAGGCTTCCCGTGGTCCCACAAAACCAGGGTGGTAAAAGCCATTGACAGAAGTCAAACAAGAAAGCTATGCAAACCAAGATTCTCCATTCCAGGTTCTCAAGTTCAGTGCAAGGGTAACCAGAGAAGTTCCAGTTTGGCCCAGCTAACAAGGATCCCCTTTTTACTTTTTGCGGTGCAGTAGCTGACAGCTACAATGAGCTATGGCATCCAACCAAAACGTCAGCAGTTCAAATTTACCAGTTGATCCTTGGGAAGCCATGCGGCAGTTGTACTCTTCCCTGTAGGGTCACCGTCACAGTTACCTACATAGTGCTGTGATACCTGAAATATCTAACTAGATGGCTGTAACAGAGAGAAATGTACTCTTTCACGGTCTAGGAGGCTAGGAAGTCCAAATTCAGGACACCAGCTCCAGAGAAAGGCTTTCTCCCTCTGTTGGCTCTGGGGGAAGGTCTTTGTCATCAATCTTTCCCTAATCTAGGAAGTTCTCACGGCAGAGATACCATGCCCAGAGTATGTGCTCTGCTCTCTTGGTTGGCTGTAAACCACTGTCTCTGTGCTTACTTTCTTTTTTATTAATATCTCAAAAGGACTGACTCAAAATACAAGCTAATCCTGTAGAGTGAGTCCTGCCTCAGTAACATAAGTGATCTAATCCTGCCTCATTAACATCACAGAAGTAGGATTTACAACACATAGGAAAATCATCTCAGATATCAAAATGGCCTACAGTCACACAACACTAGGAATCATGGCTTAGTCAAGTGGACACACATTTTAGGGAGCACAATTCAGTCTGTAAGGATTGCTGTGAGTCAGAATTGACACAACAGTATTTTTTGTTCCACTTTTTATTGGTAAGTCTTATCAGCCTCTTCCAACTAAGTCTCACATAGACAAAGAAATGGAGAGACTCATCAAGAACTGAATGGAGAAGCATGAGGTTGGGGCCTACATTACCATCTCTACCTCCAAGAATGGCTTCAGGGACACATGTTCACATAGACAATTGCTGCTGACAAATATCATTTGGCTTCAGCTCTGTCATGAGTCTGCTGAGAAGCCAAGTCAAGCATCTAGAATAGAATCACATGTTTGTCTAATGTTAATCAGAATTCTCACTCTTCAGCCAGCCAGGTCTGGTCCATGATTAGACATCAGTGGACCATGGAAGACACTCCAAAGACAGTGGAATCTAAATGCAGAGGCATCTCGTCAAAGGGACTTGAGAATAAGCAACACATCCTGGGTGGGGAACAGTGTGAGGCCTTTGTTACCCACTGGAGCTCAAGTATACAGGTTAAGGTGCTGAGTGGTTTCGCCCCCATAAATGCCTTCTAAGAAACTGGCATACATCCAGGGGTATTGAGGAGGGCTCCTTAACATTAACGATTTGTTAGATCTAGGAATCTGGAATAGGCAAGAAGTCCTACTGGGTTTAATCAGTTTAATTCAACAGTCAACATGTATCGAGTCTGTAGGCAGTAGGGACAGATCTGCAAGACAGTGATGGTCTTCTAACTTGCTGATTAGCATGGAAGGTACAAACTTTACAAAGAGATAAAAAATTCAACCCTGCTCCTGTGGTTTATTAGACCATGTGGGGATTCCTTCAGAGGTATGAGTGAATCCCATAATTACCTGTGTGACTCTTTGAAAACTGTACACTAGTTCTCAAACACAACAGAAGAGAAACGTGCATTCCCCACCCCTCCCCCATTGAACACTAAAAGATACCTTCCAGGTGCCTCCCTTGGTCTATTCTCTCTACCATACAAGGCTGCCTTTACTGTATGTAAATAACTTTGAAGAGAATAGTCTCTTCAAAGTCCATCTTGAACAACAGATGTCAACAACATCTTTGTGTGTGTGTGTGTGTGTTAAAAATATATATAACAAAACATCTGCTGTTTCAACATTTTTTGCATGTACAGTTCAATGACATTAATTATTTTCAGCAAAAAAGTTCATGAGGAGTCCTGTGCCTACACTGAGGTAGTGTGGCAAAATCCCACTCTAGCTGCTGTGGCTTTGTGTGTCTCAATAGTCCATGCTCTTGGAGGTGCTGCTGTTCTTGATAAATCTTTCCATTCTGTTTCACAGATGGAAAATTTCATGTCCAGGTGGTTCTGTAATGACAAGAAATGAGAGATTTTCCTCAAAAAGTGAACTTCTGGCTAGTGGAAGTCTCTTATTACCTTGTCGCTGTTTTACTTTCCTTCCCTACAGTGTCCAGCAGACACCCCACCACTCTATGCTCTACCTTTCTGATAAAATAGACTTGAACAAATCAATGTTTTCCTTTCTAACAATGAGACCAAAGTTCCAGTGTCCTCCCTACCTGGCACCCAAGGGAGATGTTAAGAGATGATTCACATCAGTCTACACTACATATGTATGAAGACAGTACTGTGAGATCTTACAGTCATTCAAGTCCACAAGCCCAATATCCTACATGCAAACTCTTCTCTGAAATATCCAAGCTGTGAAGGGACTAATGATGAAACTGTGACTCATCTAGAACATATAATACTGAAGGAAGAAATCCGAGTTGTATTGAAGGCATGGGAAAAAAACAAGGTTCCAGGAGTTGATGGAATGCCAATTGAGATGTTACAACAAATGAAGGTAGCTCTTGAAATGCTCACTCATCTCCACGCCAAGAAATCTGTAATACAGCCACCTGGCCAACCTCTTGCATGAGATCCGTATTTATGCTCATTCCAAAGAAAGGTGATACAACAGAAGGTGGAAATTATTGAATAATTTCATTAATATCACACACAAGTAAAATTTTGCTGAAGATCATTCAAAAGTGGTTGCAGCAATACGCTGACCAAGAACTTCCAGATATTCAAGACAGATTAAGAAGAGGATGTGGAATGAGTGACATCATTTCTGATGTCAGATAGATCTTGGCTGACAGCACAGAATACCAAAAAGACATTTACCTGTGTTTTGTTAACTATAAAAAAACATCAGACTGTGTGGATCATAACAAATTACAGATAACATTATGAAGAATGGGAATTCCAAAACACTTAGCTGTGCTTATGAGGAACCTGTACGTAGATTAACAGGCAGTCATTCCAGCAGAAAAAGGGGATACTACATGGTTTAAAGTCAGGAAGGGTGTGCATCAGGACTCTATCCTTTGACTATACTTATTCAATCTGTATGCTGAACAAATAATCTGAGAGGCAAGACTATTTCAGAATTGGAGGAAAACTATTAACAATACACAAATAACACAACCTTGCTTGCTGAATGTGAAGAGGACTTGAAGCACTTACCTCTGAAGATTAAAGACTACAGCCTTTCGTATGAATTATACCTCAATATAAAGAAGATAACATTCCCCACATCTGGACTAACAAGCCCAACAGTGACAAAGAGAAAATACTGAAATTGTCAGTGACTTCATTTTACTTTGATCCCAAATGAAGACTCATCGAAGCAGCAGCAAAAAAATGAGACAATGCATTGTATTGACCAAATATGTTGCAAAAAGGCTTCTTTAAAGCGTGAAAAAGGAAAGATGTCACTTTAAGGTACATCTGACCAAAGGTATGTTGTTTCCAACTGCCCTACGCGCAGGCAAAAACTAGGCAGTGAGTAAGGAAGACTGAAGAAGAACCGATTCCTCTGAATTACCGGGCTGGCAAGTGAGCATGGTGAGATTTCACCTCGCGTACCTGGGCACGTGATCAGGAAAACAGAATGAACGACTACACTTGATAAAGCAGAGGGTGTGCAGAAAAGAGGAACTACCCCTCAAGGAGGTGGGCTGACACAGGGGCTACGACAAGGAGCTCGGGCACAACAGTGACCGTGAGGACGGCGCGGGACGGGGCAGTGCTGCCCTCTGCTGCACACAGGTTTGCTATGAGTTGGAACCCAGTGGACGGCACAACAATTACCACCACGACAGTAACGTCCGGGAGGAGGAGAGACGGGAAGCACAGGGAGCAGATGCAAACGTTAGCTGTCTGTTCGCCATGAGTCTATCCTAAAATCACGTGAAACAAGATGATGACAGTTCATCTTATCACCCATCTCCCATGTGCCATAAGCTATGAATCTAGACTAACAGTGAAACTGCTCATCTGCAGGTAGGACTACTAGGTGTTTACAGCTCCGCCTTCCCTCTTCAGGATTTAGTGCATAAAAGGCACCAACCTGAGCGTAAACTCTAACTGTATCGATTATTGGCTGTGTGTCTCTGGGAAAGTAATCTAACCTCTATGATTTTTCATGTGTGGGATGGAGATTGTAAGAATTGTAAGTGTTGTTACACAGATTAAATGAGTTAGTGCCTATAAAATGCTGGGAGCCCCATCTGTTGATGTGGGAGTTGTTATATATGCAGATACACAAATTACTATCTGGTAGTGGGGGGGTTTCATCACTGTCACCTCTCCCCAACTTGCCAAAGAAAATATTATCACTGCCAATTCAAAATCTCCCCCATTGGCCTCCCCCTAAAAACGGAAGGGAAAGACTTTTTTGGAAAAAGCTTCCGTGTAAGATAATGAAGTCACTCAGGTAACGGTAAAGAGACCACGTGAGAAGCCCTGAAGATAGGTGGGATCTTTAAAGATTCCAGTCTTTAAGCCGTGTTCTCAGCGAAGCTGAGCTGAGCCATGTTTCAGCTATCTGGCAGGTGCCAGTGGGCAGGAGAGCCAGGGAGTGGGTGGAAAGCTTCTGGAAACCTGAAAATCGTTCATCTGGACCATTTGGGAAGGGCTGCTCCCTAGGTTAATGATGCTTCTCAAGCATATGGCGGTTCTGTAGCTGACCGCAGGGGTCGCGAGACGCTCTCCTGCTTTCTTAATGAAAGACATGATTTTGTTTTTCTTTTTTGAAAGTATCTTCAAGGACAACTCTAGGATGGAAAGTTTCCAGCTTTCCATTTTTGAATGATGTGCATTGCCTTCCCTAGTGTTTTCTTGGGCTCCCATCTCCTTGGTCTATTTGTCTTGTTGACAGAAATACTAAAAGAGGAAGCATTTGGAGAGAGATTCTCTTCTCAGAAAGTGGAAGCAGGGATTTAGATGACACCATTCCTAATGGGAAACAAAGAATGATTGAAAGGTGAATGAAATAACTTAATTCTTATGATAATAAATAGTCCACACTTCAGTTTTGGAGGCTGAGATGCCCCACAGCTCTGACCCACCCACATCAGAGTATGAAGCAAGGGCATGTGCACATTTGCCCCTGTATTTATTAAGCAGGAGCTGAGAAGTAGAGGCAAGCAAGAACAGAAAGAGAGCAGGAAGGAAAAAGAAAAATTCACTGAATTCCTCTTATATGCCAGGAAGAGGCAAAGGTTTTCACATTTACGCCCTCACATACTCCAAAACAAAGCTACAAAATAGATAGTAATTGCTAGATCCACATTACAAAGTGGAAATGACACTTTCTCCAAATTACATCATTTGTGAGAGGTAAAGTATAAATTTATCTCCTGTCAGAACCCTTGCTTGTGACCACTACTCTGTTTCTAGACCCCAAGAGACTTGGGCAGAAGAATATTCATTTTCCTCGTGAATTAGATACAAGCACTGAACTATCCAAAGTCTTACTGTGATGACTTTCAGTTCTCAAAATTGATATTTTTGAAGTGCTTATGCTCTGTTGAGGTAGAAGGAAAATAAACTGGGATTAAAAAAAAAAAAAACTTTCGATGCAATTTATTATTTTTATTCAGCTACGATCTTTATCAGTTGTTGTGTGCTCAGTTGTGTAGAACTGTCCAGATGAAAAAAGTTCGGGTGGACAAAATAAAACTGGAAGTATGTGAGTTCCAGTCCTTATTTGCTTACTAACCAGCTGTGTCACCTTGGGGTAAATTACTTGATGGTCTTCCCCTCAATGCTTTTGTCCCTCCATATGCTTGTCTGTCAACTGAGGAAAACATTATCTCCCTCAAAGGCTTCTCAGGAGGACTACGCCACAGTGACGCCGACGGTTCATGCACAAACCTGCCCACAGAAAGGCCGGCAGCTTCAGTCCACCAGAGATGCCCTGGAAGAAAGGCCTGGTGACCTGCTTTTGAAAAATCATCAATGCAAACCTCACAGAGCATAATTCTACTCTGACACACATAGGGTTGCCATGAGTTGAGATATTCAACAGCAATTCTTTTTATTGCAATTAAGTGAAAGTATACAGTCCAAATTAAATTTGCATGCCCACCTATTGCAGCTCCTTCTGCTTTCCTTGCCCAGTGACAGCACACTCCTCCTTTTTGTTCTATGTATGTCATATCCTCTTAACATTTTCTTGTCCCCTCCTCTCCTTCCTCTCCTCTCCCTTCTAGTAAGAGACCAGCAAGATAGCATCCTATAGATGTATACAACAATGAAGCACACACGCCATATGTTCATGTTGTATCTCTGAGTCCAGTCCATTCCTGTCCAAAGAGTTGACCTCAGTAATGTTTTCTGGCCAGGGGAAGCAGCAGGACTAGGGACCATGTTCCCAAGGGAACCCCCAGGCCACTGAACCATCAACTGCAGTCTTTTAGTGGAGTTCTTAAGGTGTACCCCTCTTTTTCTCATGTTGCCACTGGGACTCAATATTGTGTGCCCCATCACAGCTGTCTTTGGTGGTGGCTGGGCACTGTCTGGTTGTTCTGGTCACATACTGATACAGTAACCTATTCCCATGGGTCCTTTTGTCTCCTGAGCTCTTTTTTCACTTGTCTTTGTTGTTCTTGGTGATCATTTGTTTCAGATGAGTTGGAACTATTTGGCGTACCTCAGATGGCAGCTTGCTAGCTCTTAAGACCCCAGATGCCACTCACCAATATGGGGTGCAGAAGACTTAGCAATAGTCTACTTATGCCAATTGGTCCCGATGCCCAGTAAAAGCAGGGTCCTGAGACCCCTGCCTTTGCTACTCTATCCTTGCAATACCGTGTTAAGATTAGAAGAGTTTTCAGTTTATGTTGGAGTCCAGTTAAGTTCATCTTCTTTCTACTGTGTGCTGTCAGTGATTTCAGACAACCAAGTTTGTATCAACTATCTACAATCTACTATCTACAATCAACTATCAACAATCTACGACCAGCCCTCTCCCTCCCTACCCTTGCAACTGTCAAAGAGTCTTTTCTTCTGTATATAAATCTATTTTTAAGTCCTTACTGTGTAGGTCTCACACAATATTTGTCCTTTGCTGCTGACTGATTTCACTCGGCATAATGTCCTCCAATTGAAACCAAGTTATGAGATGCTTCTTAAAATCATCATTGTTCTTTATCATTGCACAGTGTTCCACTGAGTGTATGTACCATAGTTTGGTTATCTATTCTTCTCTTGTTGGGCATCTGGGTGGATTCCATCTTTTTGCTATTGTGGACTGTGCTGCAATAAACATTCGTGTGCATACTGTATCTGTTCATGTGACTGCCCTTCATTCTGTAGGATATATTCCAGGCAGTGGGATTACTGGATCAAATGGTATATCTATTTCCAGCTTTTTAAGGAAGCACCAAGTTGCTTTCCATAGAGGTTTAACCATTTGAAATTCTACCAGCAGTGTAGGAGAGTTCCAATCTCACCACTGCCTCTCCGGCATTTGTTGCTTTGTGTTTTTTTGGATTATGGCCAATCTTGTTGGGGTGAGATGGTATCTCATTAAGGTTTTGCAAATTTTTGTTTTAAGTGCATAAAACTGAGTAAATGCAAAAAACCCACTGCTGTCAAGTTGGGTCAGACTCATAGTAACCACATAGATCACAGTAGAACTGTCCCATTAAATGCAACACATAGTAAATTTAATAATAAAACTGGTCAACATTTTGATTATTAATTCATGAATATTTATTATATTCTATATATGTACCAGAAACGCTGGTGGTATAGTGGTTACGAACTACAGCTGCTAACCAAAAGATCAGCACTCCAAACCTGCCAGATGCTCCTTGGAAACCATATGTGACAGTTCTACCCTGTCCTATAGGGTTGCTGTGTGTCAGAGTCAACTTGATGACAGTGAGTTTACTTTTGGTTTTTTATATATACATACATGAGTGTGTGTGTGTGTATATATACATATATATGCTAGGATTATTTTATATGTATATAAAATACATATCATATATATATATGTATATATATGATTAAGTAGATCAAAAGTTCAAAGACACCTGCACTAATTCTGGCCTATAAGCTGGCAAATATTAATAAAGCAGGAGTATCCTACTGGGAGAGATTCACAAATACTATTGTCATTTGCAAAGGGGAGCACCTTTTCTACATGGATAACTCCATTTAGTTTAAATATGTATATATTTAGTTCATATATATTGAATTTTCCATTCCTTCATACTCATTGGATTTTTAAGAGGAAAATTACCCTCATGAGGTATTTCAGAAAGGAGATTCTGGGAAGGGATTTTCAGGTGTTTGGAAGAATTCCTGCTTCCTTCTTCTCTTTCGATCTACAAGTTGTGAAGCACTTTGAGACTCCAGGTAAGCTCTTGGCCTTATTCCTCCCTGCCCGTGAGCCCTGTTCAGAGCTACCTAATTAACTTGAGGCCAAATTACCATTTTCTAAGTTGCCTTTTCAAAATGCTGGAGTGTTCAGAGCAAAACTGAAGGCAGGCAAAAGAACTGCTGTTTTCCCCCAGTGTCCAGGTTTTCTATTTCCTTTTTTCTTCTTTGGGGGCTGATTCAAGTACTTCTTCTCCTTGATTCACTCATGAGCTCCCCTCTTGAAAGGGAAGTTTCATTTTGCCAAGTATATTAATATTACTTATTTTGAGGAAGTAATAAAAGACTGAAAGCCTCTGCCTAAAGTCCTTTGATCACTTGCTCTTATATGAAATAAAACAAGTCAGTAACTGTAAGACAGAAATAATAGCATCTAAGACCTTAATTGAAAATGCTTCATGGAAAAATAGGTATTTAATGAATTTTCACATTTTTCTTCACCATATTTATAACATTTTGACACAACTGTTGTTTGCCAGAGTTGGAAGTATTTAGAGGGCAGGGGAACGGGAATTAGAGAAAAAGAAACATGGTTAGCTGACTTAATTTATTTCTCTTTGTATATAAAAATTTCCTCTGTAGTAAAGAACTGTAAGCATGTTGCCTGTATAAGTTAATTTATGTTTGTTTTCCTGCCCAGTGGGAAAGGAGGAGGAATGAGTATTAGTCTGACTAACTGTGCCTAGAGGGATGACAACATGGGAGTATGGTTAATGGGATTTATCAAATGCATTTTTAGCTTCTCAGCAAAGAAAAAGAACCTTTTGAGCAAAGAAAAGAACCACTGATGTTTTATATTCCAAATCTGAGCCAGCTTCCACCTTTATGCATATCTCTGATGGTGTGGTAACTCAGGACTTAGAAACCGTCTTGAGTTAATACCTCTAATACATAACACCATGTGCAATCATTAACTCAAAATAGCTTATAGACCTAGATGTAAATCCTACAAGACTAAAACTTTTACAATGAAATGGAGGAGAAAATCACTGTAATACTGGGTTAGGCAAAGATGTTTTCCATTGGACACTGGAAGTATTATATATAAAAGAACAAATAGATAATTAGACTTCATCAGAAATTAAAACTTTCTACTCTTTGTAACTAAGCAAATAATCCAAGAAGACGGACTATATGAAGAAGAACGAGGCATCAGGATTAGAGGAAGACTCATTAACAACCTCCAATATGCAGGTGACTTAACCTTGCTTGCTGAAAGTGAAGAGGACTTGAAGCATTTCCTGATAAAGATCAAAGACGACAGCCTTCACTATGGGTTACACCTCAACATAAGGAAAACAAACATCCTCACAACTGGACCAGTAAACGACATCATGATAAATGGAGAAAACACTGAAGTTGTCAAGGATTCCATTTTACTTAAATCTACAATCAACATCCATGGAAGCAGTAGTCAAGAAATTGAAAAACACATTGCATTGGGCACATCTGTTGCAAAAGACTGTTAAAAATCAAAGATGTCACCTTGAAGACTAAGGTGCACCTGACCCCGGCTATGGCGATTTCAGTCACTTCATACACGTGCCAAAGCTGGATGATGGAATAAAGAAGGCGGGAGAACAAGTGGCACCTTTGAATCGTGGCACTGGTGAAGAATACTGAATACACCACGGATTGCCAGAAGAATCAACAAATACGTCTTGGAAGAAGTACCACGAGAATGCTTCTTAGGAGCAAGGATGGCAAAACTACATCTCACATAATTTGGGCACGTCATCAGGAAGAATCAGTCCTCAGAGAAGGACATCATGCTTGGGAAAGTAAAGAAGAGGAAAAAGAGGAAGGCCCTCAGTGAGATGGACTGACACAGTGGCTGCAACAATGGGCTCGAGCATAACCGTGATTGTGAGTTTGGCACAGGATTCGGCAGTGTTTTGTTCTATTGTACATAGGATGGCTTTAAGTTGGAATAGACTCGACAGCACATAACAACAACTCTTTAGCAGACTCCATTCAAAGGATAAAGAGAAAAGCAACAGACTGGAAAAAAATATTTACAAATCATTTATCTGGTACAGGACTTACATCTACAGTCCTGTATCAGATATATGACTTGTAAATATTTTTATAAAAAACTCTCAAAACTGAATAAGAAAACAACTCAATTAACAAATGAACAATATACTTTACCAGCTACTTACCCAAAGAAGATATTTCGATGGCAAATAGTTATAGAAAAGCATGCCCAACACTGTTAGTTACTAAAAAAAAAAAAAAAAAAAAAAAGTCCCTTGCTATTGAGTCAATTTCAGCTACAGCAACCCTGTAGAATAGAACTGACCCTGAAAGTTTCCAAAGGGTGGTTGGTGGATTTGAAATGCAAATTTAAACCAAAATGGGGTAACCTGTATGCCCACTAGAATGGTTAAAATAAAAAGATTGTCCATACCAATGTTAAGTGTTGTCAAGGATTTGCAGCAGTTGGAACAAGTAACTGCGTTACTTGTAGGAATATAAAGTGATACAACCACTTTGGAAAACAGTTTGGTTATTCTTAAAAAGTTAAGCATGCATATGCCATATGGCGCACTCTTAAGTATCTACCCATGAAAACTGATAGGTCCCGACAAGGCCTTGAACTTGAACATTCATAGCAGCTTTACTTTTAATTGTGAAAAACAGAAATCAACCCAGATGACCATCAATGGATAAATGGCTAAATAAATTCTAGTACATTCACATGCTACTTAGCAATAAAGGAGAATGTTCTGTTGATGTATTCAACAATTATGTAATTTAAGAAGTCAGGTGAAAGACAGTACATAAGGTATGATTACCTTTGTTTAAAGTTCAAGAAAATTATGATTATTCTGTAGGAGCAACAGAAAGCTTATCAGAAATTGCCTAAAATTGTAGGAGGGGGGCTGGGAAAGACAGAAGGGAAGATTTACGCAGTGGCAGGGGAAACCTTTTTGGATGTTGGGTATATTTTTTATCTTGTTTGTGGTGTTGACTTCAGGGGTGTATATATGACAAAAAAAAAAAGTATCAAATCATAAACCCTAAACATGTGCAGGTTACTGTGTGTCAATCATCCCTCGAGAAAGCTACTTTGAAGCATTCACATACCATCTTTGTGGTTTCTTTACTCTGCACTACCTGCATGCTCTGATCTGAGAACTAAGGCTGGAACTGATGCTGACCGGCAGCAATTGCATTCATCTGCACTCTTTGTAGCTGGGAGTCTAATCTTGCCTGTTAGCTTACAAGGTCCTGGAAGGCAAGTCTTCATATTCCCTTGGGGCCCAGCTTTCGCCAAGACTGGTATCTGCTGGCTTCCTGCTCCCTGGTCTGCCTTCTTATTGACAACTCCAATCTGTGTTCAGTGTGTCCCGTCAGGAGCCAGCCTGGCCCCCCCTCAGCAGTTGGCCCCAGCCCTGCCAAAGACGCCTGTCTGCAGCCCGCATCACAGAGCGGAGAGTCCCAGACCAAGTTGACACTAGGCCCCGTCACTGCAGGTCTCACACGGTTTGCTGATACATGTCACTGTTACCCCTGGGGCGTCTGTTGGCTTCCCAGTACGGCTTTCCCACCAAATCCCCAGGGGTAACTTGAAGGGCAAGCCTGATTCAGTTTATCTGGAAACCAGGTCTGAAGGTTAAAAATTAAAGCTGCTGTCAGTGACTGTTTTAGTCAGCTAGTGTTGTTCTAACAGAACTACCACAGAGTGGATGGCTTTAACAAAGAAAAGTTTACTCTTATACAGTCTGGTAGGTTACAAGTCCAAATTCAGGATGTCCAATCTGGGGGAAGGCTTTCCCCTTTGTCGGCTCTGGAGGAAAGTCCAGTATTGCATCAGTCTTTGTCCAGGGAACATCTTGGCGCAGGACTCAGGTTTGAAAGACGAACTTTTCTCCTGGTGCTGCTTTCTTGACGGTGTCTGGTTCCCAATTCTCTGCTTGCTTCTCTTTCCTTTTATCTCTTGTAGGATGAAAGAATTAAGGGTGGGGCAAGCCATCTTCCAGGGAAACTACCTTTACAGTCGAGCAGGGCAGTGATCTTATAAAGGGATTTACAGTCCCAGTCTAACCCTTTAACACACAGCATAGGGAAAATCACAAAATAGAGGACAATCATAGAATACAGGGACTCATGGCCCAGCCACATGGCTACACATATTTTGGGGGGGACACAATTCAATCCACGACAGTGACGATCGGTTATTTGCTCTTATCTGCTAGCAGGATCTGAAGCCAGCAGAGACTAAATAAAAAGAGAAAAGTCTCAGTCCTGTTTCTGTACCAGACAGAGACAGCTTGCAGGCCAGGTGGACATGTGGCCAGCTCACTCTCTCTACAGCAGATAACTGCACTGGGGAACTCCAACCAGAAAAGCCATCATCGCATGAAAACAACGCCTCCCCAACTAACTTACTGAAGCACTGATTTCTCCCCCCAAACTCCTCTCTGCATAGATTCCCACTGTGATTCTCAAATATTATAGAAGCCAACACACAAATAAATGGTAGATGCACAAGGAAGTCCTCAGAAATGTGTGATGAAGTAGAATGATCCTTGTGTTAGAGGTATTAGTCAGCATTAATGTCTACTTAATTTTAAAATGCCCAATCCAAATAGCCCACACGTTCCTGGTCCACTGTTTGATTGTGCATAAATTGCCTGGAGGCCTCTGGGATCCTCAGTTAATAAACTTCACCAAGTGAGGGGAGACCCTGGGTGCCTTTGATGACCCTCTTCCTGCTGGCTCAGCAAGGCAGAATGTATTTCAGGTCATCATACACTTAGTAGGGATCAGGGTCCCTTAAAAAGCAGAGAAGACCACAAAAAAAACATACAAAACCCACTGCTGTCGAGTCAGTTCTGATTCATAGCAACCGTACACGACAGAGCAGAGCTCCACCAAGGAGAGCCTGGTGGATCTGAACTGCTGACCTTTTGGAAATAGCACAAGCCTAGGTCCAGACTCTGTCTTTCCCTCCCCTTCTCCACTCCTCTGATGACCCCCTAAACCTGCTTATCCACGGCACCCAGGGTTCATGGTGACCCCAGATCCCTTAATGTGGCCCCTGCTAAGCGAGTTCCCACTTAGTCACCCACTGAGGGCGGAGCTGGAATCTGGTCCCATCCAACTCCTAGGCCTCGGCCCATCTCTTCCTTGCCAGGTCTCTTGAAAGATGCAGAGATGAGTCTCTGAGGATTTGCCAGCCTAGTCAGGAGGTAAGACATCCATGAAGCAATAAAATGTGTGAGGCACTGCAGTCATGGTGTGAACAAACTCCTCGGAGTGGGTGCCAAGGGATGAAGGGTAGGGATTCCTCCCAACAGGGGAGGGAAGAGTTAACCAAGACTTCACAGAGTTTAGCCTTAAAGAACCTGTAGAATTCAGACCCCAGGGAGAGGAGAGTTGGCATCAAAGGACATTTCAGTCTGAGAGGACAGCAAGGGCAAAGGCTGAGAGATGTGACAGTGAATGCTGTGTTCTGAAACGGAAAATTCTACGGAGGCCAGAGTGCGTCCTCGCCTCCCGTCTGCCCTGTGGTTTCCTTTTGCTAGCAATTCCTGCCGTCTTCTCCGGTGCTGAGCCCCCGGCACTGCTGTGTGAGTGCCCAGAGAAAGTAGGTCAGGAGGCAGGGGAGGGGACGGACGCAGGATTTGCCTGTCTCCTGCCCTGGTTCTGCCACCTGGCTCTGGCCCGTCCCTCTCCTCCCTCTCCCTGGCCACCCCAGACCACAGTGAGACACAGCAGAAGCTGGGGGCTGACCAGGCACTGAGCAGCTCTCTGCACTGACAGCTCCTCTGGGAGACCGGTCTGGGGGTGTGAGGAGCAGGGCGTAGGAGCCCACTCTTTGGGAATTCTCAGCTGTGGCTACACAATACCATCACCTGGGAAGATTTCAATTATCCTGCAGCCCAGACGACATCCTGAGCTTCTCTGCTTTTGAGGATCTGTGGGTAAAGCCCTGGCCTCGGAATCTGAAACATTTCCCCAGGAGATTGCAATGTGCAGCCCGACTTCAGAAGGTCTGCTACACACGAACTCAGACAGCCTGGGGCAGAGGAAGTCTGCAAGGCTGCTGCGGAGGAATAAATATTTCAGACAGTGTCACATCCCAGGAAAAAAGCAAACTATGCTTCTTTATAATATAAAGAAGTAAAATGATAGAAAGTAAGAGGAGAGAACCAAACCCTGCACAGTCTGTCAGGAATTTCTGAGATTAAATTCTGTTTTTAATAATACGTATGTGTTTGACCTGATTCTATCAGAAATATATGGCCACTGCAGAATATTAGAAAAGTTTCAAAGAAGTATAGAAAAGAAAATATAAATGTGATCTCCCAGAGACAATCATGCTTATAGTATGTATTTTTCTTGTCTTTTTTTCTAGGTGTGAATTTAATAAATACATGCACATACAAATATACCAATATGACATCACATTGTCCATGAAACTGTGACTGTTTGATTACTGTTCCCCAACCTCTCCAAAGGAAGAAATCCATACAGGCAGGAATATGTCCATTTTGTTCCCCTCTAAATCACAGAGTGGGAACCCTGATGGTGCAGTGGTTATGAGCTATGGATACTAACCTAAACGTCAGCAGTTCAAATCTACCAGGCGCTCCTTAGAAACCCTATGGGGCACTTCTACTCTGTCCTGTAGTGTCACAATGGGTCAGACTTGACTCAATGGCAATGGGTTTGGTTTGTTGGCTTATACTCTAGTGTCTAAAATATCCAGCACATAGCAGGCACTTGAAAATATTTGTTAGGTGGTGGATGTACTAATTGTTGAACATCAGGGACATGAAAGTCAGACCTGGATTTGATCTCAGTTCGTTGACTCACTTGGACAATTGCTTAAACCCTCCAAGTCTCAAATTACCTCACATTACCTCACCTATACTATGGGCAGAATAAGAAAACTAGCTTGAAATCACTTTTATAAAATGAATAATAAATTCTCAGTAAAATCTTAGCTATTTTACATCATATATTTCATATTAGGTAAATCCTCTTAGATGTTTGAGCAGAAAGGAGTACCAAAGTCTACTTGCATGGAGGGAGGATGTTGTGTATCTTAAAGAGACACACAGACTTGAGAAAAATAACCACTATGTTTCAGTTGACCTTATCTAAGAAGTTTTGTTTTAGAAGATAAAAAAATAGCATATTCAAATGATCTTTTTTCTTAAAATCTTAAGATACTTTAAGGAATATGGAAAACACGCTGGTATGAAGCTCAATAAGAAGCTGACTGTTATTCAGGAGTCATTTTTTTTTCCCTTCCCTACCTCCTCATGCAGAGGCAAGAACTGTATCCTGTCAATGACTTGGCAGCACCTCCTTGCCTGTCGCAGGAGGGACCCTGCTGCAGGTGTGTGCACTGTAGGCAGAGCTGCTTGTGCACAAGAGTTCCTGTGGGTGTAGTTCACATACTCTCTGCTAACCGAAAGGCAGGTGGTCCAGGTCCACCCAGAGGCACCTCAGAAGTAAGGCCTGGAGATGTACGTCTGAGAAATCAGCCACTGACAACCCTAGGGAGTGCACTGCTACTCTGACATGTATGAGGTCACTTGGAGTTAGACTGGTTTGGCTTTGGGTTTGTTCTGGGCTGGCTCACCTGTGACCAGTCCACTGAGTACCTCTCTGCCTTGAGGGAGACTTTCTTTATACCTGGCTCTGGGGGAAAAGCTGGGCTCAGACACTATCTCAGCTTTTGGTGATTCCTATTTATCTTGAATTCTTTTCTGATCTGAGATCCATAACAGAAACTTCACAAAAGTTCCCCAGCAGATAGGATGAACCTTCCAAAGAGTAACCCAAACACTCAATAAATATTTGTTGAATAAAGGATTAAAACCAGTACACTGAATTTACATGATTATTTTTACTAAATGTTTTATCTCTACTGAAGATCACAAACTATCTGTTCTATACATGCATTATCTGCTCTCTCACATATCTCTCTCCTACATTTTCAAAAACCCTTAGCCTAGAAAGCAGAGCAGTCCTTTGCATTTTTTCTCCTAGTTAATTTGGAGCAGTTCTTGTCTTTGGTTCACCCAGGAGGAATTCTGGGTGTCGAACTTTTTACATTGCCTCAGTTACAGTAATAATCATTCTAATGCATCACCGGCATAACTGGAGACTGTGGCCTCAAAGAGCTAGGGAAACCCCCATGCCAAACTAAATCCATTGCATTCAAGTCAGTTCCTACTCACAATGATCCTTATAAAGCCAAAACCACTGCCGCTGAGTTGATTCCAACTCGTAGTGACACTATAAGTGAGAGTAGAATGTCCTCCTTGAGTTTCCAAGGGGTGCCTGGTGGATTTGAACTGCTGACCTTTTGGTTAGTAGATGCAGCACTTAACCCGCTATACCACCAGGGTTTCCAATAGGACGCATAGCATTTCTGTCATCTTTATGGAAGCAGACCACCACATCTTTCTCCCATGGAGCAGCTTGTGAGTTTAAACTGCTGACCTTTCATTTCCTTTGGCAGTCAAGTACCTAACCACCAGGCTCCCTACAGAAACCACAACAGATTATATTCTGGGGCAGACTGGTGGAAGTGGCCTGAGCCAGAAGCGCCAGTGCTTAGCACATGATATTTAGCTTGTTTTTGTGGCACAGAATGTGAATGAAGCAGACCTGTGTTTAACGCCAGGCTCTGCCAATTCCTTTTTTGTGACCTTGGACAAGTCGCTGCTTCTCTAAGTCTCAGAAAGTAATGCAGTGAGTAACACACTTACAGAGTCACTGCAAAGATTAAATGTACAGCAAAGATTGAACACAGGGTCTGGAATACTGACACATGCAAACTATTCGGTCCTAAGTACAAGTTACAGTGAAGACAGCCAAGGACCATTCTTGAAGTAAACACAATACAAAGATTTGTAAATATCCTCAAATACCTAACACCTTTTCATTCTTTCTTCTTTGCCATCAGGTTAATACGGAAGTTATGCTCAGAGTAAAGCAACCCAGAGGCAAGGGTTTGGCCCCAAGTAGAAAACACCTTCTCCTTTGGGTGCTCCCCTCCTAAGACAGCAGTTGGAGCCACTTTCGTATTTTCCCCTCCCTCTGCTTTAAGTTATCTTTTCACTAAACTCCAAGGCTTCTGGAAGAGGAAAATAAACCCTTGTATTTCATCTAAGGTGAAAAAAAGGTTCCTGGGATGAAACCAGTAAGACAAGATGTTTTACCATCACAGGTTAAACTCTTTGCAGATTCAATGTAGAATAAATTTAGATCATACCATTCAATCGCTAAATAGCTATACAGCTACTAAATTGAATAAAAATCTAACATCAGGGCATCTCGGATGAATGCGGTCTTTGTGCAAGCACTTTTAATCATTTGCTTGCTCATTTCTTTCAGAATAGAGTTGCTTTCAGGTAGACACTTGAATCATTTTTCCTCCCATGTGCGAACATTTCAAAAGCAAAGCTTGAGGTCAGAAAGAGATGCGGATGGAGAAGGTGTTTGTTGATAAGATTAGGAACACTCGCTCCAGGCAGAGCCTGGCTCAACCTGCCTTGTCCCTCAGGAACTGACTCACATTTACTACTGCCCAGAGACTGATGTATAAGCTAGAACACCAATTTGTCACTTTCCAGTGAAAATTAGAAATTCCAAAGGGACCACACATGTTCTTCTGACTTGTTCCTCTCTCTCTGTGCAGTCCTTCAGCATACAAAGACAGATGATAATCAGAAAGTGACTTCCTAGACAGGCTCAGAACAAGTCATTCATTCAACAACTATTTATTGACCAGCTGCTATGAGTGTGGCTCTGGCAGGCACTGCCGATGGTGAACAAATCATGTGTTGCATGATGTGATGCAGAAAGTACAAGGCGCTGTAAGAGCCCAGGGCAGAGACATAATCCCAGTATGAGAGGGGTGGCTGGGAAGGAGCTGGGAAAAAGCTTGAGGTAGTGGCGCTGGAACTGAGGCCCAAGGGATGGCTGAAAGGCAACAAATGAAGAGAGAAGAGGGCTAGTGGGAGAGGGGACACAGAGGAGGAGAAAGCAGGGAAGAGTGTTCTATGATTCTAGTTCTTTTGGCCCAGGGAGCCATAAGTCATTTCCTCTGCAGTGGAATATCTGAAGCTAGATGCTGTGTCCACAGTAAACGTATAGTTTCTTCAGAGATTAGACCAGGTGTCCTTGGGTACTTTTTCCTCTGGACACTGCCAGGACAGCATATTATCTTTGTAGGGCTGCCGTAACAAAGTACTATAAGCTGGGTGGCTTGAAGAGATAGGAATGCATTATCCCACAATTCTGGGTGCTAGAAGTGTGAAATCAAAGTGTCGGCAGGGCCATGCTCTCTCTGAAGACTTTAGTTAGGATTTCCTTACCTCCTGTGGGAACCCCAGTAGCATAGTGGGTTAGTGCTATGTCTGCTAACCAAAAGGTGGGCAGTTCAATCTACCAGGTGCTCCTTGGAAACTATAGGGCAATTCTCCTCTGGCCTCTATGAGCACTGTGAGTGGGACCCAACCCAATGGCAGTGGTTTTTGTTGTTGTTGTTGTTATTTGTTTTGTCCAAATCTGGTGGGTCTAGCATTCCTTAGGTTGTGGAAGCATAACTTCAGTCTCTGCTTCTGTTTTCACATGGCTGCCTTCCCTCTCTATCTGTGTCTCTGGACAACTTTTCCACTTTTTGTAAGGACACCAGTTATACTGAATTAAGAGTCTACCCTACTGCAGCAGGACTTCATGTTAATCACATCCACAAAGATTTTATTTCTAAGTAAGGTCACATCCATAGGTACCATGACTTGAAGATATCTTTTGGCAGGGAGGGGCATAATTCAACCCATAACAGATGGGTAATGTCACTGTCTCATTTGGAAAGTGTTATAGATTGAACTGTTTTCCCAAAAGATATGTTGAGACTCTAACTTCTAGTAGGTGTCAAGGTGACCTTATTTGGAGATGGGGTCTTTGAAGCCACTATCAGTTAATGCGAGATCACACCAGAGTAAGCAGGTCCTAATCTCATCATAGCGGTGTCCTTATAAAAGAAGAGGAGACACAGAAAGACAGTGGAAATGTGGCCGTGTTAAGATGTACCTACACGCAAAGGGTGGCTTATGGCTACCAGCAGCTAAAATGTAAGGAGGGCAGATATTTTCCATGTGGTAGGAAAGGTGTTAGAGTCAGTCTAGGCAGAGAAACAAGAAGAATCTTCCCCTGGATCCTTTGGAGAGAACATGTACCTGCTGACACCTTGAATTCAGGTGACTAGCCTCCAGAACTATGAGACCATAAGTGTCTATTCTATAAACCACTCCATTTATGGTATTTCATTACGGCAGCCTGGAGAAATAGTACAGTAAGGGTTATGTTGAATGACATGCCCATGGTGATAAATCGAACCAACCTGGCTGCCTAGAATATTTTCTGACCTTGACTTTGCACCTATCTACTCTGATCCGTTATGTTTTGGTGCTTATTTGTTCATTTCTTAGAGGGTACTTAAGATATTTATTATGGCCCAGTTTTTCATTGCAGGGACATAGCCTTGGTGTAATCCCTGTGTATCACCTATATGATGATATTTTTTAATTGCAAGGAAGAATTTTTTTTCCTCAGATTTGAAGACCAGTGAAATGTAATAGGCTCATGCCATGTATTTCTCCTGTATTTTAGTCAGCCCCACATCTTCCTCTGACAATTACTCGTTCTTCATTTGCCTACTTATAAATTTATCATATAATTATCCTGTATCACACAGTAGAGATAAGATGGTAACCCCTAGTCCAGTAAGGGAGAAAAATAATGGTCAAATAACCAAGGGCTCAAATGTAAGGTTAAAACTGTGACAATGCTGTATGAAAACAAAGACAAGACTTCAGAGAAATGATGGTGGGGCAGGAATAGAGAGAGAGGAAAGAAGGAGGAACAGCAGCAGCTAAAAAGTATAGACAGCAGATACTTTCCATGAGGTAGGGAAGTCTAGGCAGGGTAAGCAGAACCAACTCCAATCAGGCAGCACTAGTTGTTAAAAAAAAAAGGATACACTTTTTAAAAACTAGAAAAGCAGGAAGAGTCTGACTATAAAACAGAGCTCAGCTTTGAAATATGAAGCTCAGGTAGAATTATTCTGGACATATAGCCAAATCCATAAGTATCCCATGTCTGAGAACAATGACCTCAGCTGGCCAGAGATGGCAGTTCTGTTCTGCTTAGTTGAGGAAGTACCTTTGTACCTTGGGAAGTACAGAAATAAGCCCAGAGTCAGTACACTATGCAAAACAACCCCACAGTGTTAATACTTTTATATTTGGCTTTGGAAATCTTTGCAATTTGTGCATGTTTTTCTGCTGTTCATGGCAGTGTTTCCAAAGGTTTACCATGTCATGGTGGAGATTGTATTTCTAAAAAATACTCATGTAGTTAACTGGAGGCTTGGGGAGCCCTACAATAGACTACTCTTGATGCAATCAGGATGCAATCAGCCAGGGGCTCTGGTCACCTCAAGCCCCACCTGCCTGCTCAAAGGTTGAAGACATCAGGGGCTTGAGACACACTGGTGGAGAAGCTTCAATTTGATACATGAAATACAGAAGCTAATCTGACCCGTGGGGCTTACTATTTTGATTTTAAATGTTTAACTGGTAACATAACTGTGATTTTAATTTGAAATATTTCATAAGCACTTGTTAATACTCTGATCCATTACACATGAAAGTTTTCATTTATTACTTATGAAAGCAGTGTGCAAGTGCCTTCGAGAATTGTGTTAGGGCAGTAGATTGGCTTTCTTAGGTTTTCAGTGGGGCCTGGGAGGATCAGCTCTATTACATCGGTGATTATAGTTTGAAACACTGATGGACATAATTTCTTATCTTAATTATGTAAGAAAGTGATATTACATATTATGAAGAATTTAATCTGTTAAATTTATGAGGTGATTGAACATCAATGAATAAAATATTTCTAACTTCATATAGAAAATAACTAGATTTATAAACAAAAAGGTATGATTCATCAGTGGAGACTCAAACTTAAAAGAAACTACTTTTTTTAAAAATTGAAATTTCAGTGAGTGAAAATATAAGTAACAGTACATATTATACTGAGTGTGCACAATTTGCCCCTCTTACCTATACAACACAATGCTCAGTTGGGAACATGAAGATAAGAAAATGGTCAATAAGAATACACAGTAACAAAATCTGGCTCGGTCTAGAGGTCCAGGGATGTCTTCCTTGAAGAAATGAGCTTTGACTGGATTTGAAGATTAGGAGAAAACTCACTGCTCCATGACAGAGAGAATAAGGGTGCTGCAAGTGTGGAAAAAGGAGGACTATGAGGAGAAGGAAGAAAACGGAGCATGTGTAAAGGCTCTGGGGTAGTCTTAAATATCAAGAAATTAAAAAAAATAAAAAAGTCAATGAGTCTAGAGCACAGAGAACAGGAGAGATCAGAGGGTGAGGGCCCAAGAATACCCTCATCTGTATTGCTTCTCTTCATCGGTGTGCCCGCATCAGAGAAGCTTCCTCACCCACTTTCCTCCCCTTGTAAAGTTAATCTTCATTAGTTACTCCCTAACTCCTTAGGCTGCTGAATATCTCATCATGATATTTATTATTCCCTGTAAGCAAATCTCTTTTTGTTAAAATTATTTTTAATAGTCACTTTTCCCAGCTTGTTGATGTTGTTGTTAGGTGCCACTGAGTCAGTTCCAACTCACTGTGACAATATGACAATACACACCAAAGAAGGAAACACGGGCCCATCCTGCGTCGTCCTCACCATCACTGCTATACGTGAACCCATTGTTGAAGTCACTTGTCAATTCATCACACTGAGGACCTTCCTCTTTTTCACAGACACTTTATCAAGCATGGTATCCTCCTCCAGAGACTGGTTCCTCCTGACAACATGTCCAAGGGACTGCCAATTAAGTTTGTGAACTCATCCTAGAAAAAGAACTACATACCTCATTGCTGAATATCACTGTCTGTCACCTCTGAGGCACTCCTCTTGGGAAGCCATGCACCAAAGCCAGTGCCTAGTCCACCGTTCAAAGCAATTTTGGAACTGGTTTTCTGGAACAGCCATCAGAGTTGTCATCGTATTACCCTTGATGTCCTGAATGTCATCAAAATATATTCCTTCCACTATTTCTGTGGTGGTCAAGATTACATCAACTTGGCAGCTCTATGTTTGGCTGCTGTATCAGTTTCCATGGGTCAGAGCGGCCTGTGGTGGCTTCCCTCTCCTCAGCTGTCATCTCTCCACCTTCCACAACTTAACATCCTGTCTGCTTACGCTGCCAGAAGCTCCTGATCTCTTTTGTGTCTGGTTCCTGGGCCTGAACTAACAGCTATCGGATACATCAACCCTTATAGCTGGTGAGTGAGAGTCCCGCTCTCTGACCTCCCAGTGCTGGGTCTGCCAGCCCTTGAAGCTCCGCGAGTCAGCAGAGACCTCGCTGTTTTGCCGCCAGCTTAGGGTATGCTGACCTACACAGCCGATGACCTAGCACTCTGGTCTCTGACCTGCTGACCTTGGGTTCACTAGCTCCCATGGCCACGTGAGGCCTGTGCCGGGACTTGGGATGTTTAGCTCCTACAATTGTGTCAGCTGTTTCCTTTATAAATAAATCTTTCCTTGTACATATATGTGTTACTGGTTTTGCTTCCCTAGAAAACCCAGCCTAAAACAATTTCCTTTATCCTTGGGTAAACAAAAAAGTCATTGGGGCCAGGTGTGTAGGGAAGGTGTTCCAATACAGTTGTTCATTTGCTGGCTAAAAAATCCCTCCAAACAACTATACAATTAAGTCTGTGAACTTGCCACCATGCTCAATGGCCACTCCAGAAAGAGTTCCACAATTGCTTTGAAGGGTGGACTAGGAGCTGGCATCGGTACATAGCTTGCCAGGGGGAGTACTTTGAAGATGACCATAGTGATATAGAGCAATGAGGCGTGTAGCACTTAGAACAAATCAGTTCGTGGACTTAATTGTCATACCTTATATATGACATCTTTGGTTCTAAGGAGCCTTCTGGCTGTACTTCTTTCAAGACAAATTTGTTCATTCTCTGTCAGTCTTTGATGTATTCCATATTCTTTGCCAACACCACAATTCAAGGACACTGATCCTTCTGTTTTCCTTATTCATTGTTCAGCTTTCACATGCACATGAGGCAATTGAAAATACCATGGCTTAGGTCAGGCATATCTTACTCCTCAAAGGGACCTGTTTGTTTTCCAACACTTGAAAGATGCCATTTGCAGCAGATTTGCTCAAAGCAATGCTTTGTTTAGTGTCTTGACTGCTGGTTCCATGGGCACTGATTGTGGGCGCAGGTAAAATGAAATCCTTGACAACTTCAATCTTTTCTCCATTTATCATGATGTTGCTTATCGGTGCAGTTGAGATGATTTTTGTTTTCTTTATGTTGAGGTGTAATCCATACTGAAGGCTGTACTCTTTGAGCATCTTCAATAAGTGCTTCAAGTCCTCTACACTTTTAGCAAGAAACGTGTATCATCTGCCTATCACAGGTTGTTAATGAGTTTTCTTCCAACCCTGATGCTGTGTTGTTCTTCATGTAGTCCAGCTTCTCAGATTATTTTCTCAGAGTACAGACTGAATAATTACAGTAAAAGAATACCCTGACACACACCTTTCCTGATTTTCAACCATGCAATATATTCTCCTTGTTACGTCTGAAAGACTGACTCTCAGTTTATCTACAGGTTCCTCATGAGCACAGTTAAATGTTCGGGAATTCCCATTCTTAGCAATATTGTCCATATTTATTATGATCCACATAGACAAATGCCTTTAAATACTCAATAAAACCCAGGCAAACATCTTTCTGGTATTCTCTGCTTTTATCTAGGATCCATCTGATAACAGAAATGATATCCCTCATTCCATGTCTTCTTCTGAATCCAGCTGGACTTTCTGGCAGTTTCCTGTCAATGTACTACTACTGCTACAACCACTTTTGAATAATCTTCAGCAAAATCTGTGTGTGAATTATTTATGATACTGTTTGTTCGATAATTTCCACATTCTGCTGGATCACCTTTCTTTGGAATAGGCACAAATATGGATCTCTTCCAGTTGGTTGGCCAGGTAGCTGCCTTCCAAATTTCTTAACATAAATAAGCAAATGCTTCCAGTGCTGTATCTGGTTGTTAAAACATCTTGGTTGGTATTCTAGCAATTCCTGGAGAACTTGTGTTTCACTGATGCCTTCAGTGCAGCCTAGCCTTTATTCAACATAATCAGTGCTTGATCATATGCTACCTCTTCAAATGGTTACACATTAACCAACTCTTTTTGATACAGTGACTCTATGTATTCTTTCCATCTTCTTTTCATGCTTCTTGGATCATTTAGTATTTTTGTAGAAAATACATATTATGGTTCCATGAGGGCAGGGTTTTGTTTGTTTGGTTGATCACTGGTGCTCTGAACACTACATTCAATAAATAACAAATAAATCCATGAATAAACACAAGAAGAGCCTTTTAGATCATGTTAAAGATTTTGGTCTTTCAGACTAAAAGCAGGTAGGAGATATTGCTAGTTGGCATTTTGAAGATGTCTGACAAACTGAAAAGAGGAGACAAATGAAAAAAAATGCTGACCATTCAGACTAAGGTTTTAACAATAGAAACAGAAAAGTGCACAGATTTAGAAGTCAAGAGAACTTGCTGGTGGACTGGACATGGAGAAGTGAGGGAGAAGGAGGTCTAGGTTTCCGGCTTACGGAACTGTGTGAGTGGGAGTGCTAGTCACTGAGACAGAGAACAATGAAAATGCACAAAACTAGTAATTTTAGATATGATGAGATCAAGGTTCCTAGAATCATCTAAGATGTCATACAGGCAGTTAGAGTTATGTGTTAGAAGCTAGCCTGAAGATTTATATTGATGAATTATTGTACATAGAAGTAATTTAAGTCATGTGTATGGATGAGATATCCTAGGCAGAAGTGTACAGTAAAACGAGTACAGAGTTAAAAGTAGAGGGGGACTATGATTAAGCCTTGAGTAAGTCTGATATTTACTGACCCAAAGAGGTAGTGGACAAGAGATGTTGGTGTGAGGTAAGAGAGATGCCATATCTCACAGAAGCCAAAGAGAATATGTCAAGAAGGGAGGAGCAGCCAGTCAACATCAAGAAAAGGAACTAAGGAGTCAAATAACAGACAGCTAAGAGATGGCCACTTAACTGATAAACAAGGTGGCTACCGATCATTTTATCAAACATTCAATTGCCAGCATGATAAGGTTTCAAGTCAATTTGGAGTTGGTTGAGAAATAAGTGGCAAGCAAATGGATATAGGATAAAGGCAATTCTTTCAAAAATGTAGACTGTAAAGGGGAGGTAACTAAAGAGGTATACAGTATCAGGATAAAGATTTAGTTGGGGAGGAATTTATATATGTATTTTAATACACAGGGCTTATGCATGTTTAGATACTGATGGGAAGTAACTTGTTTCCAGAAAAAAAGATTGAAGGAAAAAAAAATAAAGATGATATATCGTCCATGTAAAGAAGTTGAAAGGTGATACAAGAGAAGGAGGAGAAGATAAGGGAAGTGTAATCAGGTCTGGAGACTTCGTGTTGGAACTCTAAGGGCATTTTCCAGGTCAGTGATTCAGTTTTCCCAACTAATGAGATGGAGTAAGAAAAAAGCTGTCAGAAAGCTCAAAACTGAGTACAGTGGCATAGTAGGATTAGGGGATTACTGAAAATCCATTTGATTTTATGATGCTTCATTTTTAGTGGAATAAGTATGCCTTAGTGTGTAATTTCGCTCATCCCTGTGCAGCTGTTCATAGCACACATGGAGAAAACATTTATTTAGTTCCTTCCCAAATGGAGATTTTGCCAGACAGGTATTTTGAAAAGAGAGACAAAAGGATTTAAGACAGTGAGAAAAAGAGTTACTGAAATGATGATGGAATGTAAACTGGAAAAATATAAAGAAAAAAGACCTAACTGTGGTTGAAGAAGAGTTACGGAAGCTGTGGGTGAGCAGTCATGCCGGATGGAGGAGCATGGGAGTCCGGAGATGGGTGCTCCACTCTGCGAGGGATGAAAGCTGGCAGTTTTAGATGATAAGGAGCAGACCAGAAGTCTGAGGTACCTTCAGAGACAATGATGCTGATAGGCCAGGTTACTGGATAGGTTGTTCTTGTCACTATTGAAGTCACCAGGCATAAAAGCACAGCTTTGGGTAGAGAGAAAGACCACAAGTCAGGGGCCAACTTCTTTGACAGAAAGGGGAACAGCGACAGCAGTGAGGAGGCATTTAAGAAGGAGTGGGGAATCTGAATGCTGTAGGGCTCAAAGGGTTATTATTATTATTATTATTATTTTGTATGTTCACTGTCAAGGTAGATAGGAGGAAAGAAATGGTTTGGAAATGACAGTGGAAGAGGAAGGAGCATGCACACTCCACCTGCTGACACTGGAGTACCTTGGTGAAGAGACAGAACTAATGACTTCGTGACAGGGCTGCAAGAGAAGCAACTCCTAAGGAAGGATCCCAGGTTTGAGTTAATGAAGAGGAAAGCTTTTACTTACCCAGCTATTACATTTTTTCTACCTATGTTATCCATTATTGTTGTTTGCCACTGAATCAATTCTGACTTACAGTGACAGAATAGGACAGAGCAGAACTGAACTATAAGGTTTCCTAGGTGGAAATCTTTACGGGAGCAGATCACCAGGTCTCTTCTTCTGCACTAGGGCTGGTGGGCTTGAAATGTCAACCTCTAGGTTAGCTGCTAAGTGCTTCACCATAAATGAGGAAATCAAGACTCTGAAGACAGGGGTTAAACTCCACCTTTGACATTGTCCTTTCAATATTGCTGCTCTACTAGTTCAACATGCAGCATCAAAAGGCAAGTTCGCGTGCCAGTTTGCCCCCACCTTCCCGCAGAACATCGTAACCACACATGTCATGTATCTGCTAACTGAAAGAATGAAACTAGCATTAGCACGTCTAGTACAGAATGTAATGAATAATCTCATTAAAAATTTAAGGTTTTTTTTTGCACATATTTGACATTCTTGAATCTCTGTGACAAGTGTAACCTTTCTCTTTTAAAAATACTTGGTATAAAAGTGAATAAGGAACTTATAAATAAAAAGAGCAATTTCTTAAGAACATGAAAAAGAAAAAATAGACCCCAATCAAGTTTTTCTTTCAAATACAGACATACATTAGTTAAGCCAGATCTCTTCTTTACCAAGAAAATTTGGTCACATAAGGTTAAAATTCCCAGGAACCTAGGATATTGAAATGCCACCTGCAAACTCTATTGTTCCAAGAGAAAGAAGACTCACAGATACATGTAATACCAGTATCACAACAACTTCAACTCTGACTCAAGGATGTCTTTTTAAATACAAATTCTTTTTTCCTGTAGTTTCCATATTTCCTCCTTTTCAGGAGACCAGGTCCTGGGCTCAGTGCTGCGTGTTCACTTTTCAGAGACACAACAGCACTACGGAGAACTTTTACAAGTGCACTATATAAACTTAGACCACAAAATGAAATTTTCTACGCCATACAGGCCTAAATGGAGTTACAGTCATATAGAGTTACTGAATATTTTTATATATTTTTATCATCAAATCCTAGTGCATTAGGAACCTCAAAGGATAATTGTGTAGTTAATCATGCTATACTGAAGCTGTTCAATGTGTAGTATTTCTTAATCTGTCTTTCAAATAATTCAAAAATACCCTAAATGTCAGTCAACCTGTTACTGTACATTGTGTTCAGATAATGTGATCAGGGCTGGTTGAAGTACCGGCCCTTCCATGACCTTGAGTGAAACTGACTTCTCAAAGCTCCTTTTCCCATTTGCAAAATAAGGCAACAGTGATGCCTATGTCCAAGGGCTGTTGGGAGGAGCAGATGATGTGCTGTATAATGTGTCTGGCACAATACAGGATTCAAAGAAGGTCAGTTACCAACTAATGATAGCTGGTAAAGCAGAGGGTCAGAGGGAAAGAGGACGACCCTTGATGGGATGGATCGGCACAGTGGCTGCAGCCATGGGCTCCAGCATAACAGTCGCTTTGACGATGGAGCAGGACTGAGCAGTGTTTTGTTCTGTGGTACATGGATCATTGCGAGCCAGAATCCACTTGACGGCACCTAACAACAATGATAAGCATAAAAATGTTATGATTATTAATTACAGATTAGTACTAGCCCCACTTGTCTTAATCACCGAGGATGCCATAACAAAAATAGCACAAGTGGGTGGGTGGCTTTAAAGAACAGAAATGTATTGAGTCATAGTTTGGAGGCTATTAGTCCAAATCAGGACATTGGCTCTAGGAAAGAAAGGATGCCCCTTCATCAGTAGCCCTGGGTGTTCCATGACATTTCCTGGCTTGCAGACAGTACCTTGCACGGTCTCTTTACCCCATGTGTCTCTGTGTCCATACTCCCTCTTGTAAAACACCATTCAAAAGGGATTATGGTTAGAACTCGCTCTACTCTAGCATGACATTGTTAACATAACAAAAGAAAACCCTATTTCCAAAGCAAAATATACTGAGTATTGAGGTACTAGGGTTAAGACTTAAACACAATTTTTTTTTGATTGAATACATAACGTTGATTCTTTTTAGATCTTGCTCACATTCGACATCTGAGCAGAAACTCACAACTAACCAAGTACCCCATGGCCTTTCTTTCAGTTCCCGAATTCATGCAACATATAGCATCTGAATTACATAATCTAGTTCTTGATCATGTATGGCCATGGATTATCCTCCAGGTAATGCTACACTCGTATGTGTAATTCCTACCACCTCCTCTGTGAAGTTCTCCATGATACTCCCAATAGCCCCTGCAGACTTAACCAGGTTCTTTGGATCTATGCTTCCTTAGTATCTTGTATCTTTCTCTCTATTGAAGCAAGTAGTACTGAATCATAAATTATAATTTGTATGTAAATACTTTCCCTATTTTATTGTGCCTTCTTGAGAGCAAACACTGTACCTAACTTATCTCTCAGTCACAGCACTGGCATAGAACAGGTACTAGTGAAATAAACTGACCACACATTTCTATAAAATGGATATTGCTTTGTACTGTCCTTTTGCCACACTACAGTACGGCAGAATGTCCAGGTTTATAATGCTTTTGCTGAATGATGCTTCTTCTACTAGCTGTTCTACCCACGTGATGACCAATGGAACACAAGTAAGGGAGGAGGTTAATATATGGGACAGGAAAAAATTATCCATATAATAAATTATGGTGAATTCTTAATAAACAGGTATTATAGAACTTTCCACAACCTTTCATATGATAATATCACTTACGACTCTTCAAGAGTATAAAACTGGAACTCAGAACTCCTTTTCCATTGCAGGAGAAAGATGTCTGTTTCCATGTTACGCTCTTTTAGGAATCCTGCAGAGACCACCATGAACATGAGCCATCAGTGAAGTCATGTTTTTAATCTCAAGAAAACTAATGAGTTGGCAGAGACCTCTGACTTTTAGAATCATGTGACTCTAATTCGTATGTTCCCCGGAGCTGGAGTCATGGGTGATGTATGTAAACACCATGATTTACATATATATAATCTTGTTCCTAGTTGGCTTTCTTCCTAATTCTATTGCTTCTTTCTTTTACTCTTCCCTCTCTCTATCACCTCCTTCCCTTCTGCCTTTTTTAATTTGTTAATGTACTCATTGTGGCTTTCTCTCAACTTGAATATACATACCAAGAGGTTTGAAAATACTTTTTTGTTTTTACCCCCACTAAAATTTCAGGGTCTCGAATGTTGCCTAAAGGACCCTGGTGGCATAACGTTTAAGTGCCTGGCTGCTGACCAAAAGGTTGGTGGCTCGAACCCAACTACAGGTTTGTGGGAGAAAAGGCCTGGCGATCTGCTCCTGTAAAGCGGTCCTACTCTGTCTCACATGGTCACTAGGACGTAGGATCAACTTGACAGCAGCACACAACAAAGGATGTCACCTACAATAAACTTAGTCCTTGATAAATATTTAGAAATGAAAGCACTGCCCTTATTCAATGATGCAAAATTTAAATAAACAGCAATCAGACTTTCAGTCTAAATGATATGTCTGCTGTCTGATCCACTGTTTCGTTTCATGGAGAAACTCATCTAGTTGTTTAAAAACAGTATACCAGCAGTATAAATCTTCTATTGAAGCTGTAGACCAATTCTAAGAGGAACTGTATTTGCCAAGAAAGGGAACCCCCTGAGGCTATATGATGGGCTGAAGCACGAGCTCAGGGAGCCCAGGTCTTGCTAGATGACCCAGATGTTCTTCTTGTGATAGGGCATTTCTCTTGTCACAGGGATAGAGGCAGGGCTGGATTACCCAATAAACAAGGTACACATGGGCCCAGTTGTGCCTTCTCACCAACCTGCAGTGGACAACTCTGCCCGTCCCCCATCACATACAGATGTGCTGAAACCCATGTGAAATGGCTCTTCACAGACTAGCAAGAAAATATAGTTAGCCAGTGCACGCCTTGCTCTACGCAAGCCAGCTGGTCTCCTTTATAATTCTATTGCTTCTTTCTTTCCTCTTTGATCCCTGCTTCTCTCCATCATTTCCCTCCCTTCTTTCTTCTTTAATACCAGTTAACCTGCTCCTGGCAGAGGTATCTTTAAGCAGAGACACAAAGCTGTGATGGATTGCCCACAAGTATCAGGGGGAGTTTCAACGTCACTTGAATTTTTTCCCGTTGCAAGCTGTATTTGAGGCTTTTTTATAGATGACTGATGGCAAATCCCTCTTTTTTTCTGTTGTTGGTAAGTCACTGAGTATTTGTATTTGTCATTATCACTCAAGATTAAAAACCAAGTCAATCAGTGGATAAAAACTCAGTATGTGACAGTGTTCATATTCTATCATGTTGCAATAAAACAGATAAGGTCCAGGGACAGACTTCCCTGCCCTTTCATGAGATTTCTCCTATCTGTGGCTATAAATGACAGCATCTATCCCAACATCTCAGGAAACTGGCCAAAGTAATTTCTTTTTGTGTCTCTTGTTACAATGACTTGAATGGTCAGATATTGAAATATATACAACTTAGATTAAAGGAAATGGCATTATATTGCAATGCCAAGGAAGCAATTATTGCAAACAGGGACATTTACTAGAAGATGCCTATTTTAGAATTCTCCTTGGCAGGAAACAAATGATGCAAGATGTTCTGCCAGAATCCTTCTCTTTTTTAATATCACAGAGAGAGAGAAACTTCTGGAGCTCACCAAGAAAGCACATTTCTAAACAATGCCTCTAGGAAACAGGTTTTCACGTGATAATACATATATCCTACCTGTGAGCCTGTTAAGGTGCATTAACTTCTCTGAGTTCTTTAATTGGCTTTGCATGGTAAAGTTTCTGTTGTCAAGCCTTGATTCACAGTAGTGGCAGGTGATTACCCAGAGAACATCTGTCCCCAATGTGTCAGAGAAGGAAAGTCTTCTTTTTACTTTCAAAGTTTAGCATGCAAGGAGAAATCTTGTTTCCTGATTCGTAAGTTACCTGAGGAGCGGAGGAAGTCCCATGTGTTAAAATGTGATATATTCAAAATCTATGTGTTCTAAATTATGCTCAAGTTTATATGTAACAAATGTCAAAGAAGAAAAAAATTATTTAGCCATTTTAAGTTGAGGAAGACAAGAGCAGAAAAAAATTGAAATGAAGGTAATATGTGTTAGAATCAGATGCATGACATCATTAGAAAGATACTGACCCAATGTTCTTCAAACTACTCCCTAATGCCTAGCACAGTATTACAAACACAGAAGCACCCCACACTGTGCAAATTTCTAACTGAATGGAGAGTAAATTAATGAAATAATGCAGCAGCAAGAGAGAAAATGCTGTGTCTGCAAACTCAAAGGTAAGCTATTTCTACAGTCAGCATCTACCGATAATGAGGCATCATGAGATTGGTTGGGGAAAATGCCCTAAGTGACATTTTAGTTGAGGGGATTTTTCTCTGCATCAAGAAGGTCAATTCAATGACATGAAGATCTGGCTGTGTCTCACACCATAGATTTCCTAAATTCCTAACATATTTTTTGAATCAATGAAATGTCCTGTTCTGTAATATTCCATGAAGAATAGTACATATGCCTGGATTTCTCCCTCTTGGCTCACTTCTGAAAATGAGCTGGGCCCTTTCTAACCGCATTCTGCTCCGACGTGCTTTGTTTGAATTATCAGCCTTTACTTGAAGAAAAGCTGTGTATCCTGTCTGGGTTCAGCAGGGGAATTCTAGGAATTGGTAGCTTTCTTAAACTTTTCTGTTTTGGGAAAGAGAGTGACAGAAGACTTACATGAAATTTTAAGATAAAATTAGGTCACCAATATTTTCACTGAACTCACACACTTATCCTGAATTTTGATCTCTAGGATTCTGGTCTTTCAATTGCTCAAAGAAACCACGCTTGGGCAGCAAATGTATCAGCCCAGAAACTAATGAACAGTAAGAGCCCAACACAAAGGAAATTGTACAAATGAAATGGGAAGCATCGTGCTTATACTCCAGGAGGTTAATTCCATTTAGGCAGATAAGATTATCATACATACACAAATGAAACAGGTTGAAAATAATCATGGGCAATTTATACATGAGTATGTAGTGTTGTCTTCAAATATTTTATTATTAAAAAGCTAATTCATAAGCACTGCAAACACTTTGAAGAGGATAACAAAGAGAAAGAAGCCAAGGTGGCCCAAGTAGTTTGTGATCTGCTGCTCATCTAAATAAAGGTTAGCGCTTCAGGTCTACATAGGAGCTCTGTAATAAAAAGCCTGAACAACTGTTTTTGTAAAGATTACAGTCAAGCAAACCCTATGGAGTAGTTCTACTCTGTCACGTGTGAGGTTGCCATGAGTCAAGGACCTACTTGAGGGCAGCTAACAGCAACAGAGAATGAATATGAACTGTAATGTCAGATTTAGAGATTTAAAACTACTAATATTTTGTCATAGTCCCGTATTTTTATGTCCATGTGCAAGTATGAGAATAAATGCTACAATCATATTTAATTTTGTAATCTTTTTTTTACTAAACATGATGAACATTATTTGTCTATATTATTATTCACTCTGAAGTCTTATAATATCTTTAAAGTGATACATCATCCTGTCTGTGGTTACGTGCTGTCAAGTCGGCTTCCATTCACAGTGACCCGTGTGCCACAGAACAGAACGCTGTGCAGCCCTGCCCCGCCCTCGTGGCTGCTGCCGGGTTTGTGCCCACCGCTGTGCAGCCCTGCCCCGCCCTCGTGGCTGCTGCCAGGTTCATGCCCACTGCTGTGCAGCCCTGCCCCGCCCTCGTGGCTGCTGCCGGGTTCATGCCCACTGCTGTGCAGCCCTGCCCCGCCCTCGTGGCTGCTGCCGGGTTTGTGCCCACCGCTGTGCAGCCCTGCCCCGCCCTCGTGGCTGCTGCCGGGTTTGTGCCCACTGCTGTGCAGCCCTGCCCCGCCCTCGTGGCTGCTGCCGGGTTCATGCCCACTGCTGTGCAGCCCTGCCCCGCCCTCGTGGCTGCTGCCGGGTTCATGCCCACTGCTGTGCAGCCCTGCCCCGCCCTCGTGGCTGCTGCCAGGTTCATGCCCACTGCTGTGCAGCCCTGCCCCGCCCTCGTGGCTGCTGCCGGGTTCATGCCCACCGCTGTGCAGTCCTGCCCCGCCCTCGTGGCTGCTGCCGGGTTTGTGCCCACTGTTGCCGCCGCTGTGTTACTCATCTCGTCGTCTTCCTCTTTTTCACTGAACGTTTACTTGACAAAGCATGATGTCCCTCTGCAGGGACTAGTCTCTCCTAATAACACGTCCAAATTACATGAGACAGCCTTGCTGTCTTCCCTCCTACGGAGTATTCTGGCTACATTTCTTCCAAGATAGATTTGTTCATTCTCCTGGCAGTCAACACTATAGTCAATACTCTTCTTCAACATCGTTATTCAAAGGCATCAGGTCCTCTTAGCTCTTCCTTATTTATTGCCCAGCTTTCCTATGCACACAAGGAGAGTAGAAACACCGGCGGTCAGCCTCATGTTAGTTCTCAAACTGATATCTTTGTTTTTTAACTTCAAAGTCTGTTGCAGCAAATCTGCTCGATGCAATCCATCATTTGATTTCTTAATTGTTACATGTATGGACATTGATTGTGATCCAAGCAAAATAAAATCTTTGACAACTTCTGTGTTTCCTCCATTTATCCTAATGTTGCTTATTGGTCCAGTTGTAAAGATTTCTGTTTTATGTTGAGGTGTTATCCACACTGAAGGATGAGTAGATTAGTGATGAGGGAGAAGTCTTAAAGGGAGCCTGCTGTAATCGCCCAACAAAAAACAAATTATGTATACTATGGGTTTCACTTCTGCTGCATGTACTCATTCAGCTACTTGCTGTTTTCCAGGCAGGAGACCAATGTTAAACACTCCGAGATGAGCAAGAGAGGTCTCTGTGCTCTAGGCGCTCACCATTTCTGAAAGATTAGCATGGAACTGATCCATTTCCTCTGTCACCAGAGTAGGGATGGGGTCACACTGCCTCTGCATATTTATATGCTTCTGATTACGTAGACATTTCAGGATGACATAAATTGCCCCTGGGCTGGTGAAAACAAACAAATCTCTCAGAAAAATGTTGGTTTAAACCCATAGCTGAGAGATGGCATACAGATCACAGTGGCTCCACTGGAGTGAACCCACCCAAAGGCTTTCTCAAAGCATTTCTGGCCCACTTTTAAAGCCTGTTGTCTATCAGTGCTATGAAGACCTAGTGGAATCTCAGAAGAGTTCTTTCTGGGATGCACTTCCAAAGTGGTATTGTGGGGTGTGAAGATGACTGCTCCTTACTGACACATCTAAGTCTTAAATGTATGTATTCACCATATTTATGATTGTAATGACGGCTGGACTCTGGGGCAATCAAGGAACTTCTGTGTCACATGAGAAAATTGTTTATGTATCACTGTGTGTAGGACATCAGCCTAGGTAGGTCATCATCTACCACTCACTCTGTTCTTCCTGTTATGTAAACATTAGTTATGAAGAGTGGCCAAAACTCTTTCTTTAATCAAAAGTTGCCTATGACTTCATCAATTAAACCAAGGCATAACTTACAACAAACCTCTTGATACTGAGTTAAACCCTGATTACACTACCTGGTACATATACTACGTCTTTTTGGTGGTTGAAATCTTAAGAAGATTTTGGAAAACAGAAAAAAAGGAGGAGTGGGGAAGTTAATAGTGTGATCATAAAACTTAGTCTGTATTCTTAGTGCTTTAGTAAGATCTGTGTCCACTTTTTTCTCAGCATAAAAGTGCATGCTCATTTATTACCTCACATAATCACTGCAGAAAGATCCCTGGTGGTGCAGTCATTAAACACTCAGCTGCTAACAGAAAGGTTGGTGATTTGAACCCACCAGCAGCTCTACAGGAGAAAGTTCTGGCATGTGCTTCTGTAAAGATCGCTGTTTGTTTTTTTTGGTAGCACTGAGTGAAATTCAATTCATAGCTACCCCACAAGACAAAATAAAGCTGCCTCAGAGGGTTTCCTAAGCTATAAATCTTTACAGGAACAGATTGTCAGGTCTTTTTTTTTTTTTAAAAAAAAAAAAAACAACAACCAAGAAAACCCTGTGGAGCAGTTCTGCATGTGGGTTGTTACAAGGCAGAATCCACTCAGTGGTACTTAACAATAATAATTTTCCCAACTTTATGAAGTAGGAATTACATTTCCCATTTTATAGGGGGAACTAATGCTTAGAAGCATTAATTCCATAAGTAATACAGCTAGTAAGTGACAAATCTAGAATTTAAACCCAGGTCTGCATGAGCCCACAGCTCATAATCTTTCTGCTTTACGCCAAGCTTCTCTAACACTTATATTTGTATTCTGCAAATACAAATCCCAGTCTTGTTATGGTGAATGACACTCAAACTGGATCTGCTAAAAGAAGCACTTCTGGCCCTAGATCTTCAGTACCCTTAGAATGGAAAGTGTTCAGAGCCATGTAATTCAGCAGATTAAGCCTGCAAGTACTCAGACAGAATATCTCTGTGTCTTTCAGTTGTGTGAGCCAATAACTGCCCTCCTTATCACCATTTTTTGGTGTAATTTGGTTTAAGTTCTTTTTGTCTCTCACAATAAAAAAATTTCTAACTCATGAAGAGATGTGTAAGCAGTCTCTGAGATCATTTAACATGCCTGAACTTACTGTGCCTTCTTGCCTGACAGCATTCTCTTCAAGTATTAGCCATTTGTGTAAAACAAATATCTAATACTATTTCTAATCATAATTCACTATGAATATTTCCAATTTCAGTCTATATTTGGAAATATGACAAGTCAGTACCTGTCAACTTCATCAGACTATAATGATTTCTATATAATGGCATAGTCTAATAAAGTTTTATATAAAAAACTGAAGTTCATCAGTTAGATAACTATGTTTAATAGCTGGCTGAAATATACTCAAATGTGTCAAATCTTAAAGCACCACACATATGAAGCAGTCAGAAAATAGGTGACACAACTTACTGTCACTTTGAATTCAGGAACTCACTTTCCATTAAAGCAGATGGACCTTGACTGACACTTGCCCTCTTAGGATGACCTCCCCCAGGACTCACACTGCAGTTTGGATACTACCACTGCCAGAGAGGTACGTAGAGAGTGTGCAGCAGAGAGGCTGCACACCTGTAAAGCTCTGCCCTTACTAAAGGTCAGAGACCCACACTTCGTATATTACATCTTGCGTATGGGAACTAAAAAAAAAATTGAGACACCTAATAAGACTGGTCAGTTTGAGGATTAGCTACCATTCTTTGTTTGCTGGTTCTATTTTCATCCTTACAACAGCCCTCTTTCATACTGTTTCTAAGAGACTAATGCCCTGTAATGATAGTGCAACCCCTCCCCATCACATACCTAATTCCCATACCGTAAGCAATCTAAGAAAAAGACATACATTCTTCTAAACCAAATGCCTTACAGGCTTGCCACAGGAACTGCTACCTTAAAATGACCTACTACCAATGGAGGACTGCCTTTCAATAATCTAAGTTTATAAACACCAATCAAGTAACATGTTTCATATCCACTTTTCCCCTTTTGTCAAATGTCACTGCTGAGTCACCACTTTGAATTACTGAATTCTACTGCAGTTCACTCTATTTCCAGATTGAGCTGTCTCTTTTATTTCAATGAATCTCAGTTTTACATTAGTATGAATGGTGGCTCCATGACAATTTCCATTCTCATTTCTGCTTTAAGGCCCAAGACTGTGTGATAGCACAGTGTGTGACTTCTTGGTGGCACATGGAGGACCTTCAAAAATCACCTCATCCTCACCCCTATGCTCCATAACTGCACAACAAAAAACCTCTCCAACTTCATCAAGTCCCAGAATTCTTACCAGGAGACAGTCACTCCTATAAACCACAGACACCACCTTTGGAAAGCCCCAGTCTCTCTATGCCTTTACTCTTTGTTCTTTGTAAAGAGTATACGGCAGAGGGTGTACAGAGTCCATTAAAAATTTGTCCTACAGGTTCACTTGATGCTAAAAGTCAGGGAGTATAACTCTGAACTGGGCAAAGAGCTTCCTGTGGCTATGGAAGGAGGAAGCATGTAGCATTTCTGTCTGAGTAAGAAGTCATATTTTCCAAGCTGAGTGCTACATGGCAGGCTACTCACCAGTGTAAAGAAGTCCTTTCTTTCATAGAAGCTTATTCTTTGTCTCTAGCATGTATCTCTTTGGCTGTAGCAACTAAGGTTAAAAATTGCTCTTCAGGCCAGAGAATGTCATTAGCAGAAGCCAGTAAGCCACTTCTGCTTGCCAGAAGACAACATACAACATCCTTAATGTGCTTAATGAAAATAAGAGGATACAATATAGTGTTATTAAGATAACAAATTTAGTGTTATTAAATAATAATAACACACATGTAGAAGTAAAATATATTTGTATATTTTTATGTTTCTGTAAAACACTTGGTATTTTTATTATCACACAAACAGTTTAATTCCTTAAGGACTATTAACTTTTTAGAATTTTTTAAAATTTCTTTGAAAGATTACTGACTGTTTAAAGCAAAACTAGGAACATAATATTGTGAGGTTTATAATGTATGTAGAAGCATAATACATTATAAAACAGGAAAAAGGCCTGAATGGGTAAATGGAATTATAAGTAGACTTGAGAGCAAGGAAAATTATCAGACGAAAGAAAGAACATTTCACAGTGACAAAAGGGCAATTAAGAGAGAAAATATAATCACCATAATTGTACACACCTAATAAAAAAAAGAGGAGTCCATGGGTGGCATACATGGCTAAGCACTGGGCTATAAACTGAAGGGGTGGCAATTTGAACTCAACCGGATGTTCCTCAAAAGAAAGGCCCGGAAACTTGCTTCCAAAATATCAGTTGCAACAACTCCATGGAGTGCAACTGTTCTCTGAAACAGATGGTATCACCATGAGCTGGAATTAACTGGACAGTAGCTAGTTGGCTAACAAGAAGATGCATAGGCCAACTGTATTTATAACATGGCAATAAACAATTGAGAAGCAAATTTACAATAACAACCAAAACATCTTTGAATAAACCTAATGACAGACCGGGAAGACCTCTTCAATGAAAATTATAGCATTAAAATAATCTAGAATACCAGTCTTGAAAAGGCAAAACAAAGTTGGAAAATGTGCATTCTGTGATTTCAAGATGAAGCTACAATATTCAAGACAGTAAACTAAAGATAGAAAAATAAATCAAAAGAATAGAATGGAGACTCTAAATATAGACCCATATGAACATGGACAACTGAATTTCAACTAAGACACAAAATCAATGGAGAGAAGAAAATCTTTTTAACAAATGATACCAGAATAATTGGACATCATATAAAATAAAAAAGGAAGCCTGGCTCCTCTGTCACAAATATTAGTTTGATCAAAGTCATATACCTAAATTAAAAAGCCTAGATGCATACATTTCAAGGAAAAAAACATAAGAGAAAATATCATCATAACTTGGAGTAGCCGAAAGACTTCACAGCCAGAACACAAGATGCACTAAACACAGGGCAGGGTGGTCTGGGGTAGTGGTGGAACAAACGGGCTTTGTCAAGTTTAGAACTTGGTGCTCATCAAAAGACCCTCATGTAAAGGAATAGACAAGCACAGACTAAGAGAAATATTCCCAACGCATATATCTGATGTCGTATCCCAGATGAAAAAGGCAACTGATAAAAATGGACAAAAGACTACAATGGATACTTTACAAGAAAAGAAAGGTAAATGGGCAATAAGCTTCTCACCATCATTGATCATCAGAAAAATGCAAATTAAAGCCACTCTAAGATATCATTTCACACACATCAGAATGACTGAAATAAAAAAAAATAACAATATCAAAATTTGGCAAATATGTGGAATAATTAGACCTTCTATACATTTCTAGTGGAGTATAGCATGATACAGAAGTTTAAAAAAGTTCTTTGGGGGGCGGAGTCAAGGTGGCGGACTAAGCCCACGTCTCCTTCTATCCCTCTGGAAACCAAGACTTGAATTGACAATCAAACAGAGCCTTCTGATCACCTAATCAGCCTCAGGACATGGCACAGAGCCATGTTAATTGGGACCTTATACCATTCAGTGAAAAATCTCCTCTCTTTCGCTGACTCCCGCGCCTGGCTAGCCCCGGCTCTCACGGACGAAAGGTAAACGCACCATTTTGACATTTTTTTCCTCGGTCTCGGCTGGCGGGCGGAGCTGGGCCTTGCCTGGCGGCTGGACTTAGACACGCTGCTGGGGGGATAGGCAGGCGAAATTCCCATATTCTGAGAGCCAGGCTCAGGACTCTGTTAATCTAGCCACGTTGAGCCTTTCGTTTTGTAGCTGCCTCAGTGGGGTTTGTGCGGAGCTCCACGGTCAGGGTGCGGGACGCCACGTTGGTACCGAGATTTTAGCAGGACCTCGTTCTTAGCCTGGAAGCCAGCGCCTGCAAACGGGACAGTGCTTCTCTGACAGAAAAGTAGTGATTTTGCACAGTGCTGCCTACGTTGGGGGCCCTGCAACAGAGGCAGAGAAATCACTACCTCTCGGCACCTTCAGCCCCTCTGTCTGCTGCCTGTGTGGAGGACGCCATCTTGGATACGGTGGCCGCAGCTGGCCCTAATTCTTAGCTTGGGAGCCAGAGCCTGCCCACAGGAGAGCGCTTTTCTATCACAAAACCAGTACTTGACGCAGTGTTGGATAAGGCTAGGCCATGTCAGCAGAGGCCAACAGGGTAGTAGCATTGCTGTACTCTGAACTAGTTTGTTATCATCTGGGGTTGGATACAGTGGTGCTTACTTTGTCAGATGAGAAGAGGGACCTCTATACCTGAAAACCTAACTGACTTGTGAACTGGTCAGATACCTTTGCTTTACATTTGAAGACAGCCTAGAGAAACATTTGCAATCCACCCTCACAGTACCTCTTCCAGTCTCTATATACTCACATGGGACCCAAAAAGCAACAGACAATTGTGGCATACAAGCAATCACTCATGGCTTCAGAAGGCTTCCAAACAAAGCAACCAAGGAGTTTTCCAGATGAAGAAACTTTTATGAAAGCATCAGGAAGCGAATACAAATTGATTATATACAGAGCCCTTCTAGACCTTATACAAAATGCAGCAGAACAAAAGGAAAAATTAAGCCAGTTGTTCGATCTGATGGAACACCAGTACTCTGAAATCCAACAGATCAAGAAGAAAATCAAAGACATAGAAACTTCCATGCAAAGCCAAGAAAACAGAATGGAACAAATGGAAAAAAGAATTTCTGACTTGGAAGACAGAGCTACTGATGCCAGCGTCTATGAGCAGAAATCAGAAAAAAGAAACAAGAAAAATGAAGAAACATTAAGAAGCATGTAGGACTCTATTAAGAGCAACAACCTTCGATTAATTGGAGTCCCTGAACAGGGTCAGACATCTGAGAACACAGAGAGTATTGTTGCTGAGCTGCTGAAAGAAAACTTCCCAGAAATCATGAAAGAAGAGAATATAGACATCTCAGATGCATATCGTACGCCACCCAATATAGATCTCAAAAGAAAGACTCCAAGACATATTATAATCAAGCTTAACAAAATGAAACATAAGCAGCAACTCTTAAAGGCAGCAAGACTCAAGGCAAAGCTAACATTCAGAGGGAAACCCTGTAGGCTCTCGTCAGATTTCTCAGCAGAAACCATGCTGGCACGGAGACAGTGGCACGACACATTCAAAGCCTTGAAGGAGAAGAACTTCCAACCAAGAATTATATATCCTGCAAAACTATCTTTCAAATATGAAAATGAAATTAAGACATTCCCAGATAAACAGAAACTCAGAGACTTTGTAAAAACCAAACCCAAACTACAAGAAATACTGAAAGAAGTTCTTGGCTTTGGCTTAGAAGAACGAAACCACTAACTTTATATTTTAGGACGACATACTACTCAATACTCTACTCATTTAGGGAAGGCTCCAAAGTAAATCACAGCTTTGATTTGGAAAGAAGCAATCCAGTGATCATCATGAAAACTATGGTGTCATCATAATAAAAAGAGGGATGTACTACAGTCGTTGTAGTCCTTCCAGATGGAGAGGAAGATGACAAGACTGGTAGTAATTAAAATTGGGTTTATAAATAGTTTATTAAGGGGGTTCATAGGGGCAGCTGTAAAGCACAACAAAGATGTATCATACCATTTCAAAAAATCTAACACATGAGTCTCAACAACTATAAAACCAGCTCTGAAAAAGGTGAAAAATCAACTTACAAAAAAGAGTGTCCCAGAACAGACTAATAAGAACAACAGAGAAAACATCAAAATAAAAATAAAAAAGTTCTTTGGAAGTTTCTTATTAAAGCTAAATATACATCTGCCCATCACCCAGAAATTCCACTTCTAAATATTTACTCATGTATGAAAACATACGTTCATAAAAAGACTAGTATAAGGATGTTCACAGCAGCCTTATTCCAATAAACAAAAATGGAGTGGAGGAGCAAAAACTGTCCATTAACAAGAGAATAGACAAACATATTTCATGAAATAAAATTACTCAGCAATAGAAAAGAACATACAAATGTATTATATTACTCCATTTAAATTAAGTATAAGAACATAGAAAAATGATACCTGGTGATAAAAATCAGAAAGTCATTGCCTCTGTGGTCCAAAAATTGAGTGGAAAAGCCCTCCAGGGAGTTTACTAAGCAGTGGAAATAGTCTCTATCTTGCTTTGATTGACTGGTGGGTAAATGAGTTCACACAATTGTCAAAACTCATCCAACTGAACGTTTAAAATTTGTGCATTTTATTTCTTGTCAATTATACCATAGTTCCTTAAAAAACTGTTTTATGACAAAATGATACCTGAAGAGAACTTTGCAATTTAACTGTTCCATATTTTTACCTTAGTGTTATGCTAAGCCCTAAAGAAATGTGATAACGAATAACACACAGTCTGTGCCATCAATGAGTCTGAAGACTAGCAGGCGGACAGGTGTGAGTACACACTATGGGGATTCAGAAAAAAGACGGACAAGTGTAACGCTAGCCAGACAAAACAATACATGCCAAGTACGTCAGACACAGAATGACCTCCAAGATACATTCTAAAATGAAGAGAAAGAAAAGAACGCTGTGCAGAGAAAACCTCTATTCGCTGGCACAAACAATTGTCTGTGGAAAGACTTTCAAAACACTGAAAACATACAATGCCTCTGAAGAACTGAGGGGTGGGTAGCTGGAGACAGGCTTTCATCATCTGCCCCATGCGAGTATGACTTAAAGTAAACCACAACAGTTAGCAAACACAAAGACAGAGATGTTCGTCCTGGTTGGTGGAGACGAAAACTGGTGGGCAAGACCTTCACGGAAGAATGGGCATTTGGCCTGGATCTCATAGGACACGGTAGGGTGGTGTAGGATTTAGATACAGAACAAAAGGAAGAAAGCCGAGTTCAATATTTACACCTTGAAAACTGGCAAATGCCATCTTTGTCTGTACCACAAGTACAAGCAGAGTCTCCTCTGTACAACCCCAAAGCTAATAAATAAACACTTGCTCCGTTACTTGGAATAGGCTATCTGTCTTACTCAGGAGCAGTTTGTATTCTGAACCAAGTGGAATGTTCATTGTAGGTAACATTTTGCTACTTTCTTGTCATCATAGAGGGAGAGAAAAAATAAATTCACCCACCTTCTCTCAAATTGCCTCTCAATACCTCCCCAAGGCTTTCTTTTCCCCATGGGACAGTGCCCGCTGCGCTGTCTGTGCATGCTGCCCATTGATCTGCTTGCAGGAGGCGCCCAGAGAAAGACCCTTAGGTCTGTACCTGCCCCATCTCCTCCCAAAATGTGTGGAAATTAGGGCTGGTAGGTGAGAAGGAGCCACTGCTGTCCCAGCGGTTGAGAGACTGGCTAAGCGTAACAAGCGGCAGTCTGCTGCCATAAAGATTACAGGCTTGGAAACACTCTACGGGCAGTGCTTCTCTGCCTACAGGGTTTCTCTGAGTCAAAATCGGCTTGATGGTAATGGATTTTGTTTGTTTTCAGATAGTCCCGGGATGGTGCAAACAGCTGGGCTGCTGACAGGCTGGAGGTTGGAGCCTACCCAGAGGGAACTGGGGAAAAAGTTCTGGCAATGTGCTGCAGAACAATCAATCTGTGAAAATCTTGGGGAGCACAGTTCTACTCTGACATACATGGGGTCACCGTGAATCAGAATGCATTCCATGGTGACCAGGGATTTTGTAGGTGTTCTGCAGCTTCGCTTCTGCTTAGCTCCCACAAGACTGCCCCCATTTTCTTGTGTAATTTCTGCGCTAAATCATTCTTGCAAGTTTCTCACAGAGGTATGGTACTACCTCTGGTTCCTAGTGCTGAAGTAGGTTTTCTTCTCCCTATTTTAGGATTATTTTGGTGCTTTTTTGTCAGTTTATAGTGGGGAAGGAGAAGTATTCAACTTTTAATCTCAAGTCACCATCTTTCCTGGTGCCAACCTGCCTTATTAACCTCACAGCATCAGTCGACACTGGGAACCTGTCAAAAAGTGGTCCAGAAAGTACACATTTTAGGCAATTACTATGTTTCTACACAAATAACAAGTGCTTTCTACATCTGTTTGCCAAACAGGTCCTCTCCCTGCAAGGTATTTTTATAAGCACGCTATGCTAATTGCTAATTATCTTTTACAACAACATGTAAAAAAATTGTCATAGCACTGTTTATGAAAATACGTCATGGAGCAGAGGGGTTGACTGACAAACAAATGTAGAAACCACATGTTATTTGTATAAAAACATACAATCTGATTGCATAATGTGTGTACTGGTATTAAAAGAAGTGTCTGGGTCTTATAGGTAAGGTTCATATCCCAGCTCACCACATTCGCAGGCAAGTTAATTATTTTCTGTGAGCCTCAGTTTCCTCATCTTTAAAATGGAGACAATAATATCAACCTTATAGCACAGTTATGGGTATAAAATGAAATACTGCATCTAAAGCTTCAGAAAAGTGCCTGTCACACCATAAATGCTTAACGAATGCTTTAAAAAAAAATTTCCATGAATGTTCCACAGCCCACTTTAGTAAGTGGTGTCGGGGTCTTAAGAACTAGCAAGCAGCCATCTAAGTAGCATCAACTGGTCCCAACCCACCTGTAGCAAAGAAAAATGAAAGATATCAAAGATATAACACAGAGACTACATCAGCATGAGTTCAGAAGAGCTAGATGGTGCCTGGCCACTACCAATGGCCACCCTGAGAAGGAACACAACACACAGTCCCTGATGTAGCAGGAGAAAAATGAGTGTGCAGAGCCAGAACTCTACTAGAAAGACCAGACTTGATGGTCCAAAAGACTGGAGGGTCCCTGGAAGACATAGAACCCAGACCCTCTGTTAGCCAAGAACTGAAACCATTCCCACAGCCAGCTTTTCAGACAATGGTGGGACTAGACTAAAACCCACTCTCCATTGCCATTGAGTCAATTCTGACTCATAGTGACCCTACAGACAGAGTAGAACTGTGCCACAGAATTTCGGAGGATCATCTGGTGGATTTGAACTACTGACCTTTTGGTTAACAGTTGTAACACCTAAACAATATGCCACTGGTTTCCTGAAATGAGCCTGTAAGACATAAAATGATACTGGCAAAGTGTGCTTCTTGGTTTAAGCAAATACATGAGGCTAACTGGGCAGCTCCTATCCAGAGAGAGACGGAAGAGTAGATGGGGACAAGAACTGGTTGAATGGACATGGAAAATACAAGGTGGAAAGGAGGAGTGTGCTGTCACAGGGTGGGAAGAGTAGCTAGAGTTCTATAGCGATGTGTGCTTTAAGCTTTTGCATGACAAATTGACTTGGATTGTAAACTTTCACTTAAAGCACAATATCTTTATCTATATCTATCTATCTATATATACTTAAATTCTCTCCATCTTTTTCTCACTTCTGGATCTAGTAGCTAGACTCAAATCCTTCCAGGTAGGTTCAGATTTCCCACACATGAATTTATTCAAGAATATCTTTTTGAGAAAGAACAGTTGATAATAAGATTGAACTTTGATCTCACCTTAAAGCAGTATTAAAAAGCTGAAGCATGCATGCTGGCTATCTAGACAGGGCTCTTTGGAGAAACAGAACCCTGTGAGTCCTAAGGCCTCTATGTCTCCTTTCTCTTATCTACAGAGTAAAGGTCCACACACTTCAGCAATCTAATACTGAGGCACTTGACATGACTAAAATGGTTGAGCCAGGTCTGATTGCATTTTGTTTCTGCTTGTGTTGACAGCATGACCTTTAGCTACTGTAAAGGAAACACATCTAAAGATGGCAGTGTGCAATCTGTGGATCCACAACGAACACCCTTGGAAGCAGCAGTTAAGAAAACAAATGATGGAATGCACTGGGCAAATCTTCTGCAAAAGACTTCTCTCAAGTGTTTGAAAGCAAGTACATTATTTTGAGGACTAAGGTGCACCTAACCCAAGGCATGGTGTTTCAATCACCTCATATATGTGAGAAAGCTGGACAATGAATAAGGAAGACAGAAGAAGAACTGATGTCTTTAAACTATGGTGTTGGCAAAGCATACTCAATGTATCATGTCCTGCCCTCAAGAACACACAAATCTCTCTTGGAAGAAGTACAGCCAGCACACTCCTTAGAAGTGAGGCTGGTGAGACTTCATTTCAGGAGTGTCAGGGGTGACTAAGCCCTGGAGACTGAATCATGGTCGTTAAAGTAGATGGTCAGTGGTAAAAAGGAAGACCTGCGACAAGATTGACTGCCGCAGTGGCTGAAACTATGGGCTTCAGGGTAAAAATGATTGTCAGAACAGAGCAGGACCGAGCACTGTTTGGTTGCCATGAGTGGAACAACAGCTCAGCTGTTCTATTCCTCAATAAAACCCATTTCTTTTCTGCTTCTAACAGAGTAAGAACTTTGATATTCAACACCTATTTCCATCAAAATTTCACAAAGATGCATTTGGTCACAGTTCTGTGCAGATGCAGCACTCTCCAGTTCTGGTGCTGTGGGTTTTTCTTCATCATCAAGGGGATTTTGTGCCTTCCCAAGCTCGATAGGTAAGGGAAGAGCCGAGGATTAAAAAGGAAACATGATGAGGATTTTAGCAGATTTACTGCAAATCACTGGTGAAGTACCTGAGTTTGAGGCCCAAGATTAAGGCGAGTCTCCCTCTCAAGAACATTTTCTGCAGTTGTAATACACTGGCAAAGACTTTCTCTTTTTAAATCATTCTTAATAAGAAATGGTTTACACTGGAATACTTTTATACAAAGAAAGCTGGATAGATTCTGGGATACACTGGGAAGAACAGTCAGTAATGGAACTAAAGCTGCTGTCTAGCAGGACCACATCAGTCAGAATTAGAACAAGATGCCTCCACAGTAACGGCAGTCACGCTGAGACTCTTACCACACGACCAATTTGAGACAGATGCACACCTATGAAATCCTCTCTCAAATGCCCCTCAACTACCTTTCTGAACTCTGTTCAAAACCCTTCAATGGTTTCCCAGTTCTCTCAGGATGGAATATAAAATCCTAAGCCTGTCCTGCAAGGCCTTGCATGGTCCAGACCTTGCTTACTTTTCTAGAAATCCTGCCCTCACTCAGTACCCTCCAGTAGCTATGTCCTTTTGGTTCCCCAAATGTAACACATTTTCTTTGCTACAGAACCTTTGCAAATACTGTCCTCTCTATCTAGAATGCCTGGGTAAGCTCCTCTTAATCTTTTGATCATAGTTCAAGTATCCAGTTCCACATGTCATATCCCCTTACAGTACCACTGGCTGTTTCCTTTATAATTCTTAAAATTATAATCAATAATTGTGTAATTTAGTAATAACATCTATGTCTGAATTCCCGTTGAAATCCTGGTGACAAAGTGGTTAAGAATTTGGCAGTGAACTGAAAGGTCTGTGGTTCAAACCTACCAAGAGAAAGATGTGGCAATCTGTCTCCATCAGGACTGTTGCCTTTGGAACCGGCTGGGGCAGGTCAGCCCTGTTCCATGTGGTCACTTCAAGTTGTAATTGACTCCACAGCACACAACAACACACTCCCTATCAGAACTGACATTTCATGGGGTCAGTGTCTACGAGTACTATACTTGCCATTCTATTCCTAAGGCTTGCAAAGGGCAATTGTTCAATAAATATTTACTAAGTGAATAACAGGTTTTCATTCCCAATCAACACTGGAAGTTTGGGTTACAAATCTCTAAGCACAACAAATCTTTGAATTGAAACTTAATGGATCACTTAGCTCCATGAGAGGAGGCTTACATAGACTTGTGTAATATCTATGATGTTGTGTGTGTCTGTGGATGAATACCTATTAATGTCATGTTCTTGCTTTTTCCTGTATTCTCTTTCTCTAGGTAAGTGGCTTCTAGTTTACTATTTCTTTTTTTCTCCCATCATGTACATATTACTGCTTATTTTTGCCCTTACCAATCTTTTCCCTGGACTCTTCCTATAATTTTGCGTCCTCAATGGCATTCACCACTCCTGGCTCCTTTCTAATTTGATAGCTTTCTTACATTTCAAGGTTTGTCTACTTTTCTGTCAAAATATTTAGGAATTGGCTAAGAGCTTGGCTACTGGCCAAAAGACAGCAGTTTGAATCCAACAACAGCTTCTTAGAAACCCTAGGGGGCAGTTCTCCTCTGTCCTGTAGGGTCACTATTTGAATTGACTAGACAGTCATGGGTTTGATTTTTTGGTATTCTTAGGAAAAAAAAATCTTCAAAAGTTAACTGCTCCCTTAGTTCATAGGGTGCTATACTTGGTATAGTGCTGTTGGGCTCCATGATATTTTCCACTTAATACATCATAAACTCATTGCTTCAGAATGATTCTGACTCACAGTGAACCTATAGGACAGAGTAAAATTGCCCCACAGTGTTTCCAGGAGTGGTTGGTGGGTTCAGACCACTATGCCACCAAGGGACCAGCTAGGATCCCTTTAGTAATCTCCTTTAAAATAATGATAATACAGCTTACGTACAGAAATCAGAACAATGTCATCTGTTCTATCTAACCTACTCAATTCTCTCCCCATCTGTCCCTAACTACACATGCAGCACTTCTCCCTCTGACCCCAGTCACTCAGAGCTCGCTCAGACCTCACAGATTGCCAAATGTGCCTAGACTTGAGATGCCAGATGCAAGCTAAGAGGCCCCCAGGTGCCCCTCACTTCTGACAAACTGGCTACGAATTCAGGGGTTTCCAATTAACCCTTCAGGATGCCAGTCAAAAATGTGGGGATCTCTAGCACCCCTCTTACTTTCGATTCGCTGGCTACGAATGTAAGGTTCCCCTTACTCCTTCAGGATACTAGCCATAAGCCTGGTGGCCATCAGTTCTCCTCAAGTCTGACATACTGGCTCCCACGACTCCCTCCGGTTTGATAATTCCCTTGAACAACCTACTGAACTCAGGTAAGTGCTATACTGATTACTGTAGTTTTATTATAGGAAAAAAGATATGAATAAAGAGATGTAAAAGATGAGGTCCATGAGGGTTCCCAACATGGAGCTTTCATGTCACAAAAAGGGCCATCTGTCCCTCCCACATGCATCAATGTCTTTCACCAACCAGGAAATCTCTGCAACTTCCATGTCCTGAATCTTTATTAGGAGTCTCATTACATAATTCAGGCTCCAGCTTTTATCCTGATATTGGCTGATATCACAAGGTCAACATCCCAAGGTTGATATCATATAGTAGGTCTTTTCTGGTACAGTCAGCCTCTACACAACATGCATCATAAAGCTTCAGTTATACTCTGCAGTCCACTTCAATTACTGGAAATGTCCAGGGTTTTAGAGGTCTCTCTCAGGACCTCTCAGACTACATTTTTTTTTACATAAATTTAAATTCTTTAATAGGGATTCAAGAAGATGAAAAATGCATGACAAGTATTTTAAAAATGTAATCTATTTGGAAAATCAGTGAAAATCTTATATAGTATTACTGTGTCTGGGAAACCAGGAGAACAGAGATTCATTCATTTGTTCATCAGTGTCATGAGTATTTACTAAGTCTCTAATATAAGCCAGCCACTGTACTGATACCTAGTTGGTGAAACAGTGAGGTACATGGCACATGAATGTCCTCCTCTCATGAAGCATACATTATCATCACAAGAAATAGACAGCAAACAAGGTACAATTTATGACAAATGTAATGGATCACCAAAAATCTGTTTTTCCTTCCACAGTAAGAAGAGCATTACTACTCTACCTGGGCTACACTGTTGGTGCCACCAATTTATTACATTCAAATTGTGGATGAAGATCACTGGGTGAAAAAACAAACTCACTGTCATGGTGTCTATTCCAGCTGACAGTGGTCCTACAGAACACAAAAGAGCCGCCCTGTGGGGTTTCTAAGGCTGTATCTTTATGGAAGCAGCTGACTTTCCAGTCAGCTAACACTTAACCACGGAGACAGCATGGCTCCTTGAAGATCCCCTAAAATGAGTCACAAAATTAATTTAGTGAGTCTTTATGTCATGGCTTGAATTCTGTTCTCCAAAATATCCATGTAGCAGTTTAGCTAGGCTGTGATACCTGGTATTGTGTGATGTTCCTCCATGTTGTAAATCCTGCCTCTATGATGTTAATGAGGGTAGATGGGCAGCAGATGTGTTAGGGGGGCAGGATTCAGTGTGTAAGACTGTTCTGTGCTTTGAGGCAGTCTCTTGCAGAGAGATTTGGGGACCTCTTACCACTGAGAAGCTGTGCCAGAAGCTCTGCACATCCTTTGGGAAGGACTGAGGTCCCTGTGCCTCTGAAGCTTTCAGCCCAGGGGAAGATTGATGACAAGGGTCATCCTCCATAGCCAGCAGAGAAAGCTTTCCTCTGGAGCTCATACCAGGAATTTGGACTTTTAGCTTACTGAATTGTGACAAAATAATATTTTTCTTTTTAAAGCCATCCATTTGTGGTATTTCTGCTAAAGCAGCACTTACTGCCATTGTATCATTCCAGCTCATACGACCATATGTGACAGAATAGAACTGCTCCATAGAGTTTCCAAGGAGTACCCAGTAGATTCAGACTGCTGATGTTTTGTTTAGCAGATGTAGCACTTAACCACTATGCCACCAGTTTCCAAAGCAACACTAGAGAACTAAAACACTTTACTAACATTTTTAATGAATAAAAAAGAATGAAAGTACAAAAGATTATCTCCCATAATAAAGGTAAGTATTAGCTTGTGTTTCAGATTCAAATGTGTGGATCTATTGGTTCTATTGTAAAATACACCTTACAGCAGGTCACCATCAAAAACGTGTGGAAGTACAGCTTTCCACACCAGACCTCAGCACTGTCCTACCACCATGACGTGCCTGGGGACAATTTATAATGATGACAAGAAAGATAGTTGGTTCTTATAGTTAACAAGAAATACGCACACTCAAATTCAGCCCCATTTCAAAACATCTTTCGTTTCTTTAGGTTACACATTAGAAAATAATTCAAATGTACGCTTAAGGAGAATTAGATCATTACTTGACAGCAGCAGTTTTTAAAATGACATTATGGAGGGGCAGGGCCCAGATGGCCAGCTAGACACTAATCTCCCTAATTCCCTCTGAAAACTAAGGCCTAGACTGATAATTGAACAGACAACATGCCACTAAATAGGAAACCTCCTCTCTCTCACTGAGTCCCACTCCTGCTGAATGGCCACCTGCACAGATTGAAGGTATTGGTGCTTTTAACATCTTTTTCTTTCTGTTGGCCAGTAGTCAGGGGACAGGCATAAGCCAGCACATACACTGAGCTGCAGTGCTGAAGTGAACAGCATTGGCCTCAGTGGAGACACAGTATGTGGAATAGCCACGTTTTGAGAGCCCAGTGGCAGACTGAGGGCACCACAGCCCCTCCACCTGCTCTCTTCTGAGCTCCACCATAGATGTGGCTGTTCCATGGTGGGAAGGGTAGCCTGACTGGGACGCCATCTTGGTTGGCTGGGAGGTGGAGTTACCCAACTGGAAGCCTCAGCATGTGCTAATTCCCAGGCTTGGAGGGAGTGCCATTTCAAGGAGCATTTTTCCAGCAGAAAGGCTATATTTAGCACAGTGTTGTCTTATCAGTAAGACCTGGCAGGTGAAGGCAGCAGGGCAGTTGCCCCTCCCTACTTTGAACTACATCATAGCAACTGGAGACAGCTGAAGAGGTGTCTCCATTGTCAGCTGGAAAGAGGGGCCTGCCACACCTGACAGCCTAACTGATTTTAGAAACTGTCAGATAGCTTTTAGCTTTTTCAAAATAAGACTGCCTACAGAAATAAATGCTGTGCAGCCTGACAGCATCTCTTCCAGTGTTTACTGACCCACATCATGGGGTCATCATAGGGTCAGCTCCATAAGTACGGGAGTGTCTTTGCCAGCCAGGAGGCAGAATCTGCCACTCCAGAGAGTCCACTGGGGCCAGTCACTAGAGTACACAGAAGTGGCTGGTGACCAACTACCTTCTCGAAAGCACACCTCAGCTCCTGATGAGGCAACACCAGAGAAACTAAACAGCCTCTAGATGTCCTGAAAGCAACAGACCGTCACCAAGCATTTAAAGAAACAGCCCACCATGGCTCCAGGAAATCCAAAAATAAAAAATAAAAATACTTCCCAGATGAAGAAGCCTTTTGGAAACTATCACAGGCTGAGTACAAACAAATTATATAGAGAGCCCTCTAAGAGATTAAACAAAATGCAGCACAGCCAAAAGCCAAGTGCCGTCGGATGCAGCACAGCAAAATGAAAAATTAAGCAAGCTATTCAAACTGATGGGACACTAAAGTTCTGGCATCCAACAGATCAATAACAAAATAACAGAATTAGACAATTCAAAACCAAAAGAGTAGAATTGAAGAACAGAAACTCAGACTCAGTGACCCTGAAGATAGAGCTACTGACACCAGCATTTATGAAGAGAAATCAGAGAAAAGAAATAAGGAAGAAAAATTAAGAAACATGTGGGACTCTACCAAGAGGGATGATATACAATTAACTGTAGTTCCTGAACTGGGAGGGATAACTGAAAACACAGAGAGTACTGCTGTTGAGTTGCTGGCAGAAAACTTCTCTGAAATGATAAAAGGAGAGAACACAGGTATGCAAGATTGAAAATTAAAGGATGGAATAATATATACCAAGCTGACAACATACAAAGAAGAGCAGGTGTGGCAGTATTAATCTCAGATAAAACAGATTTCAATGTAAAATCCACCACTGTGGATAAGGATAGTCACTATTTATTGCTGAAAGGTTCAATACACAAGTAGGATGTAATAATATTAAATACTATGCACCCAATACCAGAGCACCTAAATACATCGAACAAACAAAAATGAGATAGATCAACCCACAATAATAGTTGGAGACCTCAGCACTCCACTTTCAGTAACGGACATATCATCTAGAAAAAAGCTCACTAAAGACATAGAACATCTTATTTCAACAGTTAAGCAGTTAGAGCTCACCAACATATACTGAACATTTTATCCATCAAGAGATATGTATACCTTCTTCTCCAATGCACGTGGAACATTTTCCAGAACAGACCATGTGCTAGTACATAAAGCAAAGCTCAGCAAAATCCAAACTACTGAATTATTGCAAAGCATCTTCTCAGACCATAAAGCCAGAAAAGTCCAAACTGATAGCAGTAAAAACACAGACAGAAAGTGGAACTCATGGAAACCAAACAACACCTTGATCAAAATGCTATGGGTTATAGAAGAAATGAAAGATGAAATAAAGAAATTTATGGATTCAAATGAAAATGAAAACACATGCTGCCAGAACTTATGGGATACAGCCAAGGCAGTACTCAGAGGTCATTTTATGTCCATAAATGTACACATCCATAAGAAGAAAGGACCCAAACCAAAAAATTAATCCTACAACTTGAACAACTAGAGAGCAACAGAGGAACCCCTCTGGCACCAGAAGAAAACAGATCATAAAGATTAAAGCAGAATTAAATGAATTAGAGAACTGAGGATCAATTTTTAGAAATGATGAAACCAAAAGCTGGCTTTTTGAGATCATCAAAATTGACAAACCACTGGCTAAACTTACTGAAGAAAAACAGAAGAGGAAACAAATAATCCGAATAAGAAATGAGATGGGAGATGTCACAACAGATCCAGCAAAAATCAAAAGTATCATTAACAGAATACTGTGAAAGACTGTACTCTAACAGATTTGAAAACCTAGAGGAAGTGGACAAATTCCTAGATTCATATCACTTACCAAAATTATCACAAGGAGAAGTAGAACAACTTAATAAACCCATCACAAAGTAAGAGATTGAAAAGTCATCAAAAAGCTACCAACCAAAAAAAGTCCTGGCCCATATGGCTTCACCAGAGAATTCTACCAAACTTTTAGAGAAGAGTTAACTCCAATACTATTATTTCACAGCACAGAAAGTGATGGAATACTCCCAAATTCATTCTATGAAGCCAGCATAACCTTGACACCAAAGACAGGGCAAGATCCCACTAAAAAGGAAAATTACAGACCAAGCTCACTCATGAACCTAGATGCAAAAATCCTCAACAAAATCTTGCCAATAGAATTCAACAACATATCAAAAAAAATAATTCATCATGGCCTAGTTGGAGTCATACCAGTGATACAAGGCTGGTTCAACATCAGAAAAACAATGAATGTGATCAACCACATAAACAAAAGAATCACTTGATTTTTTCAATTGATACAGAAAAGGCATTTGACAAAGGCCAACATCCATTCATGCTAAAAACTCTCAGCAAAATAGGAATAGAATGAAAAATCCTCAATGCAGTAAGGGTCATCTACCCAATGCCAACAGCCTACATAATCATGAATGGAAAGAGATTGAAAGAATTCCCCTTGAGATCAGGAACTAGACAAGGATGCGCACTCTCACCACTTCTATTCAACATTGTACTAGAAATTTTGGCCACAGCAATTACAAAAAAACAAAGAAACAAAAGGTATCTGCAATGGCAAAGAAGCAGCAAAAATCTCCCTATCTGCAGATGATACAATTATATACACTGAGAATCCTACGGAATCCATAAGTAAACTACTGAAACTAACACAAGTGTCCAACAAAGTATCAGGATACAAGATAAACATAAGGAAATCAGTAGGATTTCTCCATACCAACAAAGAGATCATTAAAGAAGAAATCACCACCACATCAATACCATTTACTACAGCCCCCAAGAAGATGGAATACCTAGGAATAAATCTAACCAGAGAAATAACAGACCTTACAATGAGAACTACAAGACCTTACTGCAAGAAACCAAAGGATACTTACATAAATGGAGAAACCTACCCTGCTCATGGATAGAAGACTTTACATTGTGAAAATGTCTATTTTACCCAAAATGATCTACACATATGATGTAAGCCCAAAAAAATGTTTCAGTGACATTTTTTAATGAGATGGAGAAACAAATTACAAACTTTGGAAAGGGAAGAAATCAGGTATAAGCAAAGCACTACTGAAGAAGAAGAACACACTGCAAGGCCTCTCACTACCCGACCTTAGAACCTATTACACTGCCATAGTAGTCAAAACAACCTGGTACTGGTGCTAAAAGAGACATATAGACCAATAGAACAGAGTTGAGACCCCAGAGATGCCACCATCCTCCTATGAACAACTGATATTGAACAAAGCCCCTAAGATTGTAAACTGGGGTAAAAACACCTTAGCACCTTAGCAAACGGTGCTGGCAAAATTGGATATCCATCTGCAGAAGCCTGAAACAAGACTCATATCTCACACTTTACACAAAAACCAATTCAAATTGGATAAAAGACCTAAATATCAAAACTACAATGATAAAGATCATTCAAGAAAAATAGGGTCAACAATGGAAGTTTTAATACACAGCTTAGACAGACTTCAAAATCTGACAGAGCATGATCAACAGAAAATAGATAAATGCGAACTACTAAGAATCAAACACTTTTGCTCATCCAAAAATTTTATTGAAAGATTTAAGAGACCCAACACAGAACAGGAAAAAATTTTGGCAACTATATGTCAGATTGACATCTAATCTCTCTAATCTACAAAAAAGTGGAAAATACAAAGGTAAAAAACCCACCTAAGCCTTGGGCAAAGGAAATGGCCAGACACTTGACTAAAGGGGACATCCAGGCAGCCAAAAGACACATGCGGACATGTTCACAATCATTAGCTATTCAAGAAATTCAAATCAAAACTACAAGGAGATATCATCTCACCCCAGCAAGTTTGGTCATGATCCAAAAAACAGAAAACAACAAATGCTGGAGAGGCTGTGGAGAAACTGGAACTCTCCTACACTGCTGGTGGGATTGCAAAATGGTACAACCTCCTTGGAAAGCAATTTGGTGCTTCCTTAAAAAGCTGGAAATAGATATACCATTAGACCCAGTAATCCCACTGTTTAGAATATATCCTACAGAATCAAGAGCAGTTACACGAACAGATATATGCACACAAATGTTTATTGCAGCACAGTCCACAACAGCAAAAAGATGGAACCAATCCAGATGCCCAACAACACATGAAAGGATAAACAAATTGTGGTGCATATACTCAACAGAACACTACACAATGATAAAGAACAATGATGATTTTAGAAAGTATCTCATAACCTGGTTTCAACTGGAAGATATCACACTGAGTGAAATCAGTCAGCGACAAACTGACAAATAGTGTATGAGACCCCTACCCAAAGGACCTAAAAACAGGCTCATGTACAGAAGAAAAGATTCTTTGATGGCTGCAAGGGTGGCAAGGGAGGGAGAGGGCTGTTTATAGATTAGTTGATACAAATTTGGTTGGGAGAAAGCAGTGACAGCACACATTAGAAAGAAGATCAACTTAAGTGGACTTCAACAAAAACTGAAAACTCTTCTAATCTTAACCCAATACTGCAAGGATACAGTAGCAGGGGTAGGGGTGTGGGGACCATGCTCTCAAGGGACATCGAGGCCAATTGGCATAACTAGTCTACTGCTGAGTCTTCTGCACTCCATATTGGTGAGTGGTGTCTGAGATCTTAAAAGCTAGCAAGCTGCCATCAAGGTACACCAAATGGTCCCAACTTAGCTGGATCAGATGATCACCAAGGACAACAAAGACATGAGGGAAAAAGGGCCCAGAAGACAGAAAAACCCACGTGAATGGGTGTCTGTATCAACATGTGACCAGAAGACCCTGATGGTGCCTGGCCACTACCAATGACAGTCGTGATGGGGCACACAATGTTGAGCCCCAGTGGCGACACGAGAAAAAGAGGGGTGCACCTCAAAACTCTACTCAAGCCAAGCAATTGTTGGTTCAGAGGCCTAGGAGTTCCCTGGGAGCATGGCCCCTAGACCTGCTGCTACCTCTAATCACAAATCATTACTGAGGTCAACTCTTTGGACAAGAATGGATTAGACTTGGGGACACAGTGTGACCATCGGGTGTTTGCACTTTCTGGTTCTACACATCTATATGATGCTGTCCTTCTGGCCTCTTCTAGAACAGAGTGGGTAGAGAGCAGGGGACAGGAGGCTGTTAAGAGGATCTGACATATATAGAACAGAAAGAGTGTGGTGTCACCAGGCAAGGAGAGCAGAAGGAGCTGCAGACAGGCCGGCATGCATATTTAACTTGGATAGTACACTTTCATTCAATCACAATTTAAAAAAAAAAAAAAAAAAAAAAAAAAACCCTAAAAAATGACATTACGGTCTGAGAAGCACTGTTAGCCTTTCCTAATTACAGATATGTCACAAGACTGTAAATTACTCATTGTCTCAAAAAGTGCCGGGGAATCCTCATGGCATAGCTACGTGCTATGTCTGCTAACCTAAAGTTCAGCAGTTTGAATCCACCTAAAGTTTGGTGTTCCTTGGAAACTCTATGGGGTAGTTCTACCCTGACCTGCAGGGTTGCTATGAGTCAGAATCGACTCAATGGCATTGATTTTTTTCTTTATTAATGTGCCAAGCACTTGCTGAATAGGTCATGTATGATTCTCACCGTCCTCAAGTTTAAAATTTTACTTCTCACTGCCTAATTTAGTGTCTAAATTAGTCTCACCTTGAAGGCACAATCACCCAGGGAACTTTTAAAAAACACTGGTGTGCAAGTCCCACTCCCAAAGGTTCTGCTTTACTTAGTTTGGGATAGGGACTCAGAACAATTTTTTTTTTCAGCTGTTTGGGTGATTCCAATGTATAGCCAGGATTGAGAATTAATGTCCTGTAACATTCAAAATTTGAGTAAGAATCCTACAGATTTGGCTGGAATACTATTTAACTTGGCTTAAGATAACCAAACCAATATTTTGTGTCAGGTAGTACAACAATGTCTGTTAACAAAAGTAAGATTCTTCTAGAAATGTCAATGTGTGAAATTTTTGAATTTTTTTTATTATTTTCTGACTGAATATTGGTTAACAATCAGTTCTTTTATTATTTTTATCTTTAAAATTTTACTTTCCTTCTTAGTTTTAAATCTCATTTATGAAAGCCTTTCAATTTCTCATTTAATAATCATTTCTCCTAAATGATTCATTTGAAAAACAATCCTGTAAATTTCATTTTTAGCATCATCAGTGGAAAGTTCCATGTCTATGTATTTCTAGATGGAATATCCAAATTGATAATTATTTTGGTGATTTTTTAAAAAATTTTCTGTTCACTCACAGTCTCACTAACATACTTCTTCTCCATCCTCCTATTAATGAATCTCCATATGGTGAAAATTCATTAGAAATCTCAAAAATCTTTGCCCAATTGGAGGTCTACTTGCCTTCAGTAGCCTTTGTGTTTCATCTTTTCAAGACACTCAAATAGGTTACAAAGGCTGCTCTCATTTCTAATGCCAAGGTGTTGCCTTCCCTGGAGACAGGATTAAGGAATCTGATGGAAGAACTCCATTCTTTCTCGTTTCCTTTTCAAATGAAGCTGGGCAACCGAAACATCTGGGAACTTTATGAGTTTGCCAACGACTTGGGCTCACTGCCTGTGATCATGCTGTATTCCTGTTTATTTCCTTCCTGCGAGATACTCATCTCTCATTTTGTGATTAGATCTTTATTGTAAAATCAGACACCGTGTTGACTGGACAGCTTCCAGGTATGGGCTTTTGAGCCAGTCATGTAAGCTTTCTGAGCGTGTCTGCAAAATGAAGCAACAAATAACCTACCTGCTTTAAGTATTAGATGTAATGAATATGAACTGCTCAGCACAATGTCCATATATGCTAGGGTACAATAAACAGTAAATATTATTAATATTGAAATTGTAGGCTTTTGATATATTAATAGCAATCCATCATAGTGGTGTATGATGTACAACATTTTTCTCTAGAAGTAATATCTGTCCATTTCTCATTAAAGAAAGAAAGCTCAAATCCTGGAGGATCTGTTCCCTAGGAGCATAGCCATTATGGCAACATCTACTCATTCATTCAACCAACGTTAATGAAGTACTCCTTCTGTGCCAGCCTCTGGGCTGGGAGCCAGGGTTCCAGCAGGCACCAGGGCAAATGTGGACTCAGCCCCCTTGGCACTTAGTCATTCTGGGGAGACTAAAATTCTCACGAGTGTGCTCTGGTGTAATATGGAAAGTCGTCTTTCAGCACTCCAGGGGCTCTGTGTTTGATGACTCGTCTCTGACAAGTGTAGAATCAAAGAGGATGGTGATGATTATACATTAACTGCATCTTTTATTTGTAAAGTTAATGGAATTCCCTATTATTACTCCTTTTAAGGCAAGTTAAGACTCTTCTCTACTCATTGCCAGAATACGTGGACCAAGCAATGAGCTTTGCAGACCTAGTCAACAGAGAAGAGGAAGCCTCAGTGGATGGTAAGTGCTGCCTATGATCTTGCTGTGGAGCTCTCATTTTTCACTGGCTGTTTCTAGGATGATGCTCAAACCCTTGCTTGCATGAGGGCTTCTTATTTTGCATTTCTCCCAGGATTGTTACTATTCACATATGTAACCATTTTTAACATTGCATTTGTTGACTGCTTTAAAAAAAAAAAAATAGCACTACGGCATGTATTTCAAACACCTATGCTTAGTATTACATTTTTAAAAGCATCTTATAGTTTATTGCATGTTATTTCAGTCTTTTCATTACATTTAGACATTGTATACCCCTTTTTTAACTACTTTAAATGACATTACATTATACACTTTCTTTCATAAGGTTTTAATCATGCCACTAATCATTTTTATCTGATTTTGTTTCTATAAGGCATGTTACAAAGAACTTTGTAGTTTTGAAGCCTCTTAAGATTTATTGCCAAATCTCCAGAAAAACAGTAGCACTACACATTTGCACTAGTAGTGTATCACCTGATTTATCACGCCTTCACTTACTCTGAAGACACACAAACAGCTTTTTATTGCAAAAGAAAACATTTTCACACTCAACAAATGTATGCAAATAAGTTCTTCTAGGACAGACTTCCTTGTAACTACTAACAGATTCGGAAATAGAATTTAGCCAGCTGCACCATAAGCCTCTTCCTCGGGTACACTGTCCCACCGAAAACCTCTCCCCTGCCATAAATAACCATTATCCTGATTGCAGTAGTAATGTCTTTGCATATATGTTTATGTGTGTGTGCAGTTTAGTTTTCTCTGCTTCTAAAAATATTTGGTAGGTCTTTTAAGTTTCTCTTAATCTAAAAGCTCTTTATCCAGTTTTTTCTTTTCTTTACAATTTATCTGCTGAAGAACATGAGCTTTTGACTTGCAGAGTTTCCCAAAGTCTGAATTTTGCCAACAGCACACTTGCAGTGCAGTTCAACACGTTCCTCTGTTCTGCAAATAGGCAGCTGGATTCCGAAAATGAATCAGAATCAGATTCTATCAAAAGTAAGGAAACACACAATGGCTGGTTTGTCTTTCATTTTATGTTGTTAGGAGCCTTTCATGCTGTATGCCTAGATACATGTTTTAATAGGGGATTACAAACCAGCCATATTCAAGTCCACTTTTTCACTTTGATTTATGTTGAGATCATTCTGTAGAGGCCAGACGGTCTGATGTAAACGTGATGATACCACCCACAAACACCAACATGACTGAAAAGTTTGTTACTTACATAACAAAGCTTTTAGGAAAGAAAAGTGCAGACTTTCCGGGGCAGGCTGGAGACAGTGGAGAAAGGAAACTGGCTTGGGGTTTTTGAGCTCAGGTCAGGGGCTTGCATGGTTTGAACCTTCTATTAGTGACAAAGGAAGCAGCACTCAGGCTTTCTTTTCAGTTTGCCCAGATATGGGGCAGGAGGGGAAGAGGAAAGGGTGAGATTTAAAAGGCATCAGTAGACAAACATAAAAAAATGGAATCAGACACAACACTACAGTTTATTTGTTAGATTACTTTGTAAAGAGTCATCTGTCTTCTACTATTTGTGATACAGTTCAAAACAGGCAAGAAAACATTTAATTATTTTCATTTATTTACTGACTTTCAATATAATGAATTGGTTTCCTATCATCCTCTGAAAATGATTATTTTTCAAATATATATATGAACAGATTTGATGGGTTTCAATCGATTGTGATTTTATTGTTATTGCAACACAAGTTGTCCCATTTTTAGCCAGTGGGAGCCTCTTCAAGTTGATTCCTGAGTCCTTTTGTTATGACCCTAGTGGACTCTAACAGCTTTCCTGCAATCCCTCCCAGGTGGGAGTCACAAGGTACTGCACGCTCAGCTTTCCTGCCCCAAACCCAGAATCAATTATTTTTTCAAGAAGCTCACATTTCTTTTAGTAACAAATTCTATTTCAAGACCACAGTCTGGGTGCTATGAATCTCACTGCTACTGAGTTGGTCATTTTTCTAGGTCTTTCAATACGTGGAGCTCAGAAATATACACATACATACAGAGATGCACATACATATAAAAAGATAAAGGATCTCATGAGATTATTTTGCTACTTACAATTCAAATTTAAACCTACAAAAGTTTCACTTAACCTTTTTTCCACAGGTATCTCCCTCTTCCACACTGAGACTCCTGGTTCTCAAGATCAGCACAGATAGAAGAATGAGAATATTACATAATTACTCATTTGGTTTTCATCATGCATGCTGCACATGATAGTATCTGAATAATAATACCAATATAAATGTTAATGTTGGTGATAATTACTAGAAACATTAAAAATATTTTTGCATATGCTCTCCATTCTCCTGTATTTATTGAAGTTGTGTTATATTGATAGTATCTCAGTATATAATCATTATAACCTATATTCTTCTTCTTAGCTCTTAGTCTTATTTCTACAGGCAACTATTTAATGCTCCCTGGGTCTGCATGAGTCAGAATTGACTAGATAGCAACCTTTTGTGTGTGCCAGCCAAGTGCCGGTGAGTCGGATCTGACTCATGGAGATGTGTATGTTTGTTTTACCTGGCCCTTATGTATAAGTCCCTACTAATATTGAGAAAAAATTTCTTGTGAACAGCACAATTTACTCCTGAGCATTGTCATTTTATTTCTGAGTTTTCCTCTTTTTAATCTGTGTTGTTCTTTCATGTCCTGTACCATTTTCTTAGTCTCTTTTAGTTTGCTTTGAAATGACACTTTTGAGAACCCATCTTTTTGTCATGCTTCCATGGTCTGTAAGGATGTGATTCTACTTCTTATTATCCTTCTTTCTTATAATAAATTGGTATAGATTTGAGTCCCATACTTTTCTGTTGCTCATTTCATGTAAAAATTGGTTTCCTTAACTTTTTAAAATTAATTCTTGGCTCAGGGTAGCTTGTGTAATTCTGCAGAACTACTTTTTGTGTTGCCTTCTCATATGTAAAAGTAGGACCACCTGTTTTCCACGGTTTCCTGGCTCTGTCCCTCTCTTCCATGTTGTCTTTCCTTGTCTCTGTTGTCCATGTCCTGCTCAGTTTTGATGCCACTTCTAGCAGCTAGTCCTCAAGTTATCTGTCCTAGAAGGAGCTCTGGCTGGTCAGTTTGGGAAATCCGTAAGAGTGAGCCTGCTGCTGGAAACGCTGGTGGCATGGTGGGTAAAAGCTATGGCTGCGAGCCAAAAGGTGGGCACTTCAGATTTACCTTATGCTCCCTGGAAACTGTATGAGACAGTTCTACCCTGTCCTATGGGGTCACTATGAGCTGGAATTGACACGACAGCAAAGGGTTGGGTTCGTTTCGTTTTGCTGTTTGGACAGTTGCTTCTCATTTAAACATTTTTACTACGAGCTCCTGAAACTTATCCACACTATAGTTTACCCCTCCCATTTCAGCTATGGTTGTTTCCCACTATTTTTCCGTGTCAGTATCAACTGGCTATTTTTGAGGTTGTCCTATTCTTAGACCTATCAAATGTTGTCACTGTTCCATTCTTCTTTCTTCACAAAAATGACAACAGTATGCATACCTTGCGGCTGTTAATGGCTTGTCTCTCCCATTTGTCTTTTGGCTTTGTGGGAACATCTCTGTCATAGAATCAAGCAGATTTACATTCTATTCAAAGTGAAAGCAAAATAGTTTACTGAGGGATACCTACCCTAACTGACAAATTTGGCAGCAGCTCTGTAGCAGATACAGAGTGCTCCAACTCATGAAGGGGAGGTGGAGCTCTTCTACAGTAAAAAAGAGGAAAGAAGTACGTGTTCAGAGTGGTAAGGTGAAGTGTTACATGTAGAGAAGTCATAAGACAATCACAAGTTAATCTTTCACGAGGTCTGTTACTTGCTTTCTGACATAGACTTCCGGAGCTGAATGGCCAAACAGTTCCTCCTGAGCACTGTCTGAAACATCTGAGCAGGTACTCTTTCTGATACTCTTAAACAAGCAGAACCACACTCTTGTGTATTCAAGATAAGATAACCAATGGGAGGAGGTATACATATCCTGAAAGCAGAAGTAAAAAAAGTTTTAAGACAAGACAAAGGCCTTACGGGACACTGTGTCAGTCATTTAAGTCATGCCATGTGTCTCGATTTTTAGAATGATCTCACATTTCTCCTCATGTAGTTTCGTCGTAAATGTGGTACACAGCATTGCTGTAGACTTGCTCTTTTACATGCAGGTTCAGACAGATTGACAAATTTGGCTACTATCTCTGCCACCTTCCTATATTCTAGGTATAATTTCAACTTTGCTAATATAATAGACAAAGAAAGTTTTTATTTTTTAATATTTATTCTATTTAATTATAAAAATAACACATGCTCATTGAGACTGTTCAGAAAAGTAGAGAAAACAGTGAAAATTGCCTATCATCCTAGCAAAGGTGCCACTGCTAATAATTAAGTGTATTTTCTAGTCTTTTTATGAACAATCTGGGAGCATATACCCATAAAAATCCATTATTGTTGAGTCAATTCTGACTCATAATGACCCTAAAAGGTCAGAGTAGAACTGCCCCTAGAGTCTCCAAGGAGTGCCTGGAGGATTCCAACGGCCAACCTTTTTGTTAGCAGCTGTAGCACTTAGCCACTAGGCCACCAGGGTTTTCCATCAGCATATAGTATAGGATATTATATGTGAATTAAATTGATATACACTTCTGTATCTGGCTTTTTACAGTTAATATACATCAAGCCTCATGTTAATCCCACGTCCTCAGTGCTTGGACTGCCTGATACGTATGTCAGGGTTCAAAAATTTTCAGAAACTCTGAAATAAACAGTGTCAGGTAAGTTGTGTCAGAGAGAAATAAAGGCAGATCTTTGCCCTAGAACATGCACAAAAACGAATCCCAGAAGAATCAAAGAGTTAGATATATTTATTTTAATTTAAATTAAACGTAATATAAGTAAACAGTATAACAGCAATGAAAAGAGTCAAGAGGAAAGTACTGAAAGAGCTGATCATACAACAAATAATATTGCTGACAGGCACTTACTGACCATATTGTAAGGGCACTTACCAATGATTCACAAAGGGATATCTGTCATACTTGCGATGAAGTGACTTTAAGATGTCCACTATTGGCCACAGCATTAAAACTGTTTTGTATTCAGGTGTATACTAGCCAAAACTGACTTCATGACTTGCCAAAACATTTGAGGCCTCTGTTATTCAGATTGATAGGATTACCTTGTTTGGCAAGGTACTAAATTAGGACCCTCAAATGAGATAATCTGTTTCTCCAGAGGATTAATAAAATATTCCCAATTAACCTAACTCTAAAAATGAATAATCTGGTACTATAGGACATTTAAATATGACAGACAGCCTTGAAGTAGAGTTGATGCAGAATAGGTAGGCAATGAAGAAGTCTCAGTAGTAAAAAGCTCATAATTGGATGGTGATTCTTATTTAGTTCAGCCTCTGGATTTCCTCTCTGAGACAGTGACTTCAAATTTAGCACAGGTGGTTTCAACTTGTGAAAAATCAAAACATCTGAAAACATACTTGTAAAACAGACAAATCTGGAAGGTGGTCACTAACAGCTCAAGGTTATTTTTCCTTTCTCAACTGATTCATTGTCAGCTTCCTATGGCACACACTCATGTTTTGTTGCTTGAATCAATAAGGAAAAGATAAACTTAACCCAGCTGGAGACATTGCCAATGAAAGTCCACTACAAACAGACGAAATTTCTCAGTATTGGTAAATACTATTCAGAAAAACATCTCCTCGTAAACGATGGTCCGATTGTATGAAATAATGAAACCTGTCTGGGTGTTGTGAATGGAATACTGAGACTCAGGGCAAAGACTAAGGTGAGGCAGATGAGGCTTAAATAAGGGAGGCACTTAAGGAGGCACTCACTCTCCAGGCTGACTTACATTTGCACCGTCCTGACGGTGCGGGCCTCCGTAAACACTGAGTCTTTGGTACCTCGCTTGAGTCTTCTTTCTACTGAGTCTGGTTATTCAACCACATCGACAAGTGGTCTCTGGATTCCTAGTTATAGCCTGGCTCTTTTCACACATAAATTTACATTGCTCAGCCCTGCTAGGGACCAAGATAGAGGAAGCAGTTATGTGTTAGCCCGAGGAGAAACTTTACACACTCAGGCAGGGAGACCATGTGGTCTCCTGGTTTCTGAAGCACAACTTTTCTAAACCCATCATTTCTCCTGCAAACAGCGTTGAACAGGAGTTGCTAAATATTAAAATTGAGAGGAAAAGAAAAATCCTGTTAGGAATGGACCTTGATATGCCAAGGACCTTGATATATAAGACTTGAAACTAACTGTGTGACGTGTCAGAAAGCAGGGAGCATTTTGCAGCAGGTTGTACCACATGAGTGACTCCCATCTTAATCTTTCCTTAGTCTGCCCAACAAATAATTGTATCTGTGTTTGGGTTGAAATTGAGAAGTGTGATCCATTTCCACCAGGTTCCTTTGCCGCCCTGGAGAGAATGAAACAGAATCTTCAAAAGAAGATAATTTTGCCTGATTTCTCTCCTATTTCCTCCCTCAGAGCATTTGTGGGCAAATAGTGCTCGCTTATGAGGTGCTTTATTTTTCATCAGCTTGGACTCTTTGATGCTGCCTGGGGTTCCTCGGCATCTGCTGGGAGGCGTGCTGACACAATTCACACCCTGGCTGGCTGGCAGCTTTCAGATCTGGATGGAGAACATCACCATCCTCTCCAACAATGACTCAGTCAGAGGGGCGTCAGGAAGGGGAGAGGAATTTACTGTGCTGAGAATACAGAACAAAAGTCTGGGCTGGCTCTGCCTCTGAGCCCAGACGGATATATAATTGTCAGGGAATCGATTTCTTTTCTGTCGCTTGCATCCTCCATTTCGTCTCTGGCCATCTTTTATCACCACCTATCTCAGGATTTCTGTCCCTGTTACAGTTGAGAGGAGAAAACAGCTATTTTCTCTGCTTTCACGTTTCTTTCTTTAAAGAATGATTATCTTAGTCTTCCTACTCACCTCTTCTCATTATTCTCAGCAGGCTCAACATCAAAATCTGGCTGAATCTGTTCCCAGGAACTCCTTCTTTTTCTGGAGAGCCTGACTGCACATGTACTGTTCCGCTTCCGCAGCAAGCTTTGGGGCATATTTCTTATTTAAAACACCAGCCCAGATTAGCTGCAAGGTCACATTCCACGTCGTTTCCCCAGCCAGGTCCTAACAATTATAATTACCTACCAGAGCATACCTTGTCAAGTATGTTTGCATCACTTACGTAAGGACACCCCAAACCCGAGCTATCCCTTTCTCCTGCTCTGATCTCTGCTCCTCTCTCCTGTAGCTAACTGCTTGCTATTTCCCCGCAAATACACATTTTCCTATTTCTGGACTTCTCTCATGCCATACCCTCCCCCTTGAGTGTCTCCACCCCTAGTGACCATTCCCATGATAGCACTGTTCATTGAAGTCCTACTCATTTTCATAGGCTTGGTCAAGATGGCCTTCCTCCAGAAGACTTCCCTAAACCCCTACTACTTCTTGTATCCACAGATTTCTTCTGATTCTTGGTCCTGGGCCATTTCCAAATTTAACTTGAAATAGATCTGTATTTATAGTTTTGAAAAAATATATCCGAAGAATGAGCCCTGTTGTTACTTGGGGTTCATCACAATGAAATGCAATTCAGTGATAGGCATTTGGAAATTGGAGTTTATCACCCAGGATATGGTGATTTGGCATTTGGCACTGAAGGTGGCATAAAATGATACACACAGAACTCAACAGACCGTATTGTAGAATGCAGATGAAGATGGATTTAAATGCAACAAATATTTATTGAGTAACCTTCAACTAGGCAGTGTGTTAAACACTGGGGAGTCAAGGCAGATATATACATTGGAGGACTGATAAACGGGCTATGCAATTTGTATTTATTTTTCTCTCTCATGGTGAGTTAACACAAAGAGTCTCAAACCTGGCTATGCAGCAGAACCACCCAGGGAACACGCTTTTATGTATTTGTTTTTTTATGCATTGATTTTGAATTTCATTTATTTTGCAGGAATAAATAATACATTCCCTGAATTTAAATCAAAGAGACTGAAAAAGGTATACAGTGGAAAGCACCTTTGCACCAGTGTCCCAGTCACCCAGTTATCCACCCGGGATGCTTAATCAATTTATTTGCTATCATTGGAGTGTATTTTCAATATTATTTAGCCCTATTGCAACAGTTATTATTTTCCATTTCTTATAATCATAGTTCTAGTGGGTGTGACTAGTATGTGTGTTTATCACTTAGTTGTATTGTTGTGGCTTGCAAGTTGCTGTGAAATGGAAGCTTTACCACCAGTATTCCAGACTAAGGCAGACTTAGTAGAAGAAGGACCTGGTGAAGTGCCAGTGAACATTATGAACATCATTAGAACACTGTCAGACATAGTGCCAGGAAACGAGTTCCTATGGTTGGAAGAGCTTGGGGAAGAGCTGTCTCCCCAGAGTACAGTTGACCTTAGTGCAGCAGATGGAGTCAGGCTTTTTTGGTACCTTTACTTGCTGGGGTGGCATGACTCAAAATAAGAAACAAGCTGCAAACATCTATTAATAATCAGAACATCAGAAAGTATGAAGTAAGAGTCTAGGAAAACTGGAAGTGTTCAAAGTGAACTAAAACACATCCTAAGCATTAGAGAGCTGAAAGGAACTGGTACTGGCCATTTTGAATCAGACAATTATACGGTCTACTATGCTGGGAGTGACAAAATGAAGAGGCATGGTTTCACATTTATCCTCAAAAAGAACACTTCAAGATCTATCCTGAAGCACAGTGCTGTCAGTGATAGGATAACATCCATATGCTTACACAGGAAGACTATGTGATATGACTATTATTAAAATTTATACACTAATCACTAATGTCAAAAATGAAGAAATTGAAGATTTTTATCAACTTCTGCAGACTAAAATTGATCAAACATGCAATCAAGACGCACTGATAATTAGTAGTGATTGGAATGGCAACAAAGATGGATCAGTAGTTGGAAAACATAGCCTTGGTGATAGAAATGATGCTGGAGACTGCATGATAGAATTTTGGAAGACCAATGACTTCTTCATGGCAAATATCTTTTTTAAATAGCATAAACTGGGACTAGACACATGGACATCAGAGGATGGAATAAAGAGCGATTTAATCCACTACATCTGTGGAAAGAGATGGTGGAAAGGCTCAATTATCATCAGTCAGAACATGGCCAGGAGCTGACTTTGGCACAGACCATCAATTACTCTTTTGCAAATTCAAGTTAAAGCTAAAGAAAATTACAACAAGTCCATGAGAACCAAAATATGATCTGTAGTACATCTCACTTGAATCGAGAGACCATCTCAAGAATAGAGGTGACACACTGAATACCACTAGGGACTAAAGATCAGACAAGCTGTGGGATGACATCAAGAACATCATACATAAAGAAAGCCAGAGGTCATTAAAAGGCAGGGAGGAACAAAAAAAAAAGACCAAAACAGATGTCTGAAGAGACTCTGAAACTTGCTTTTGAACATAAAGTAGCGAAAGCAAAGCCAGCCAAGCCAAATGCCGTCGAGAAAGCAAAAGTAAGAAAAAAATCAAGTAAAAGAGCTGAACAGGTGATTTCAAAAGGTACCTTAAGACAACAGAATAAAGTATTATAATGAAATGTGTAAAGACCTGGAGTTAGAAAACCAAAAGGGAAGAACACATTCAGTATTTCTCAAGCTGAAAGAACTGAAGAAAAAATCCAAGCCTTATGTTGCAATACTGAAGGATTCTACAGGGGAAATACTGAACAAGGTAGGAATCATCAAAAGAAGGTGGAAGGAATACACAGAGTCACTGTACCAAAAATAATTGCTTGATGTTCAACCATTTCAAGAAGTAGCATATGATCAAGAACCAATGGTACTGAAGAAAGAAATCCAAACTGCACTGAAGGCACTGGCAAAAAGCAAGCTTCTAGGAGTTGACAGAATATCGACTGAGATGTTTCAACAAACGCATAGCACTGAAGGGGTGTTCATTATCTATGCCAAAAAATTTGGAGGACAGCTGCCTGGTCAACTGACTAGTAGAGATCTTTATTTGTGCCCATGCCAAAGAAAAGTGATCCAACAGAATGAGGACATTATTAAACAATATCATTACTATCACACAAAAGTAAAATTATGCTCAAAATCATTCAAAAGTATTTGTAGCAATGCATTGCCAGGGAATTGCCAGAAATTTAAGCCACATTTAGAAGAGGATACAGAATGAGGGATATCTCTGCTGATAGCAGATGATTCTTCGCTGAAAGCACAGAATACCAGAAAGATGTTTACCTGTGTTTTGTTGACTATGAAAAAGTACTAAACTGTGTAGATCATAACAAACTATGGATAGTATTGTGAACAAAGAAAATTTCAGAACACTTAATTGTGCTCTTGCATAACTTGTACATAGACCAAGATGCAATCATTCAAACAGAACAAAGGGACTGCGTGGTTTAAAATCAGGAAAGGTGTGGGTCAGCCCTGTCTTATTCAATTAGTATGCTGAGCAAATATCTGAGAAGCTAGACTGTATGAAGAAGCTGCTGCTTCAGGATTAAAAGTTCATTAACAACCCATGAGAGGAAGATGACCCAATCTTACTTCCTGAAAGTGAAGAAGACGTAAAGCACTTACTGATGAAGATCAAAGACTACAGCCTTCAGTATGGACTGCACCTCAACGCAAAGAAAACAAAAATCCTCACAACCAGACCAATAAGCTAGCAACATCATGATAAATGGAGAAAATGCCGCAAATGTCAACAACTTCATTTTATGAGCATCCACTATCAACGCCCATGGAAGCAGCAGTCAGGAAATCAAATGACATATTACAATGGGCAAATCTGCTACAAAACATCTCTCTAAAAAGTGCTAAAAAGTAAAGATGTCACTGTAAGGACTAATGTGCCCCTGATCCAAGCCACGGTATCACCTCATATGCATGCAAAAGCTGGGCAATGAATAAGGAAAACTGAAGAAGAATTGATGGTTTTGAATTATAGTGTTGGTGCAGAATACTAAATATTCCACAGACTGCAAGAAGAAATCCATCTTAGAAGCAGTATGGATGGAATCTCCCTGGAGGCATGGATAGCAAGGCTTTGTCTCACATACTTCAGACATGCCATCAGGAGGGACCAATCCTTGGAGAAGGACATCATGCTTGGTGAAGTAGAAGGTCAGTGAAAAAGACCTGCAGCCACATGAATTTACACAATCACTGCAACTGTGGGCTCAAACACAACAACCACTGCGAGGAAGGCACACAGTGGGTACGAACTGGTATCTCACTACGGATTTGATGTACATCTCTCTAATTACTTAGAATACATGTAATTTTGTGGTTTAAAAACTCCTAATTTAAAAATAAATAATTTAATAAAATAATGCTACCTTAAAGGCCAATACATTTTGTATTACATAGTACCAGTGATATGCAGACACTGCCTCGCACTGAGAGTTTAAGTTGAATATAAGATATTCTGTGACTTCATGGAATTCAGGGATCAAGGCAGAGGCAGATAGATTAGCAAGGCAGTGCTGCAGGGTGATAAATACAGAGTGTGCATGGGTTGCCTAACCCTGCCTGTGGACTGATCCATCAGGAACGACTTCCTAGAGATCCTTTCTGAAAGAGATCACTCAGAAGTCACTGTATCATTCTTTTCCTCCTTGAGGTATTCATGTGTTCATGCAACATCCATACCCGAACCTGGTATATAACAGGCTCACGATAAGTATTTGTTGAATAAACTATGCAAATGATGAGTCAGACTGAACTTAACCTGTTTGTATCTGTTCCCTCAGCATCAGGGGCTCTTCTTCCTAAGCCAGGAACTCATGATGCTGGAGAACAAAGGTAAGAGACCTTCATGAAAACAGACCTGCCCTCTAGTTGGGATGGCCATACCAACACAGGGCCACCTAGTGACAGAGAGTGAGGCTGACCCATACCCGGGAGCAATTCATGGAAGGAGAAAATGTGAATGCCACCCCGCCTGTGCTGTCAATAGAGGACTGACTGGAAAGCTTTTTGTTGGGCACTTGACTCCTAGCATTTTGAAGGAGGTTGGTCTCTAGATCTGGGATGAGCTGATGCAACTGAAACCCTGCTCCAGATCATTAAATTTAAAAGCTACTTTAACGAAAACATAATCCAGGTTACAGAGATGAACCTTTAAGTTTTATCTTTCAGAAAATTTGCATCCTTCTCATAAAGCTAACACTGGGATCTGTTATGCTCTGTTCCCTAGAGTAAGGTAGTGTCCTAAGTAAATCTGGATCCCACTGCAGTATTTAAGATTCCTGGTGGTGTCCAGGGTTATGGGATTTCCTATTAACCAGGAAGGCTCTGCAAATGAGGATCATCTATTAAATAAAACACATGGGGAAAGCAGAACACTTCAGCCCATAAATTTTTCACACTTCATGTCCTAAATTCCCTTGGCTACACAAAGATGAGATTGCTTTTTTTACTCTCCAGGAACTGGCCACTTAAAGTAGCCCCTGGAAATTCTACAACTAGAAACCAATTTTTAAAGAAGAAAACTTTCTACAGCTACAGTGACAGCTTGACAGTCCAGTGGGAAGCTTTAGGATGAGGCTTGCACACAGTCAGGATCCTGCCCACACAGGACATTTTCATAGGCTAGGCTGAACGCCTGCCAAACTCCAGCACAGCAGAGTCATTCAAATTGGGTGGAAAGGTGGTTAGGAGTCCAAGAAGCTACCGGAGAGGGTTGTCCACGTCATGTACATGTAAGGAACCAGGCTGTGGTGTCAGAGGTAGAACCTGTGCCTGAAGGATGGGGCAAGAACAAGAAACGGCTTCCTGAAGGGGCCTGGGGTCAGAGACATCTACGGCTGGTCTTTCTTACCAAAGCAGACAACTTCTCAAGGGGTCTTCAAGGTGTCCCCTGACCTAGCCCCTCATAATCAAGTGCCACACATTCTTCTACCCTTTTTAAGATACGGGATTGTGAATGAATCCGTATTTGTCACTGTTTGACTATGCTATGTTAAAACACGGGCATTATGCTAACGCTAGGGGAACCTTGAAAATGATCTCTTTTATTTAATAATAATCAAGTAAGTGCTTCTAATCAGTCCTTATAGTATCTCTAGGCCACAGTTACATAGGCAGCAGTATAAGCAAAGACAGTGAGACTTCACCTCACTTACTTTGGACATGTCTTCAGGAAAGATCAGTTGATAGAAAAAGACATCATGTCTGTGAAAGTAGAGGATCAGCAAAAATGAGGGAAACCCTCAGTGAGATAGACTGACACACCAGCTATAACAATGGTCTCAAAAATACCAACAGCTATGAAGATGGCGCAGATCTGGGCAACGCTGCGTCTGTTACACATGAGGCTACTGTGAGTCGAGCTGACTCAATGCCAACTAACAACAACAGCATATAACAGAGGATAAAAGTATGGTCCATGAAGCCAGGATGACTAGCAGCAAGTTTATGCTCCTGTACTTAAAGACGTGGCACCTTGGGCAAGTTACTTAACCTCTCAGTTCTTCAGTTTCCTCATTGGTAAAAGAGAAAATGCACAGAGCCTGGCACAAGGTGTATGCTATATACATGTTACTTCCTGTGATTTTTGGAAGGAAAATATCAAAACTCTATAGAAGCACTGACACCCAAGGTCCATACCAGCAGTAGTCTAAGATATCACTAAGTCAGGGAGGCAGAAGTCAGTATCAAAGACAAGGCGTACATTTATGAGTTTGGAGGCAAGGACATACAAGATGGGAAGACTAGAATCTAATGGAAGAAGTAGTTCCTGGAGACTGCCTAAATCACAGCTAAATTTTTCAATTTGTTTTGTTGGACTTGTTGGAAATAATTAAACTCACCTATAAAGTAGGGCTACTGAGAAGTATTTCAGAGTGTTAATAAAGTATCACATTTTAGATAAACACAAAATACGAGTTTAACACACAGCTGTCATATGATTCAATAATTCGACTCCTAGGTGGTTGTTTTTAAGTGCCAGTGAATTCATTCTCACCTGTAGTGGCCGTACGTACAACACAATGAAACACTGCCCAGCCCCGAGTCATCCTCACTGTCGTCTTCACAATTATCATGCTTGAATCCACTGTTGCTACCACTATGTCAATCCACCTCATTGAGAGTGTTCTTTTTCACTGACCATCTACTTTATCAAGCACGATGTCTTTTTCCAAGGACAGATCCGTCATGGTAACATGTCCAAAGTAAGTGAGATATACAAAACTGCCAATTAAGTTCACAAACTCACCCTAGAAAAAGTGCTTACATATCCCATGCTGAATATCGCTATGGTCACCTGCAAAGTACTCCCCAAGGGAAGCTCTGCACTGATGCCAGCATCTAGTCCACCCTTCAAAGCAATTTTGGAACTTTTTCTCCAGCACGGCCATCAAAGCTACTGTCATATTACACTTGATGTCCTGAATGTCATCAAAATATCTTCCTTTCAATATTTCTTTTATCTTCGGGTGAAAAAAAGTCATTGGGGACCAGATCAGGTGAGCAGAGAGAGTGTTCCAATACAATTATTTGTTTACAGACTAACAACACCCTCACAGACAACCATAAAATTAAGTTCACAAACTTGCAACCTTGCCACCATGTGCAATGGCCATTCCAGAAAGAGTTCCAAAATTGCTCTGAAGAGCGGACGAGGTGCTGGTATTGGTACATGACTTCCCGGGGGGAGTACTTCAAAGGTGACAGTAGTGATATTCAGCAATGTGACCCTATGAACAGTAGAACTGAATACTGCCCTGTCTTGTTCCATGTCCACAATCGTTTTTATGCTGAAGCCCATTGTTGCAGCTACTGTGTCAATCCATCTCGCACAGGGTCTTCCTCTTTTTCACTGACCCTCCTTTCCAGGGACTGCTCTTTCCTGACAACATGTGTGAAGTATGGAAGATGCAGTCTTGCCATCTCAGCTTCCAAGGAGCACTCTGGTTATACTTCTTCCAGAACAGATCTGTTTGTTCTTTTGGTAGTCCACGGTACATTCAACATTCCTCTCCAACTCCTCAATTCAAAGACATCAGTTCTGTTTTCTTTGTTCATGGTCCAGCTTTCACATGCATATGACTTGGGTCAGGCACATTTTAGTCTTCAAGGTGACACCCTCACTTTTGAATACTTTAAATAGGTCCTTTGCAGCAGATTTTCCCAAGGCAGCGTGTCTGTTAATTTCTTGACTACTGCTTCCAAGGGCATTGATTGTGGACCCAAGTAAAATGAAATCCTTGACAGTCTTAATCCTTTCTTCATTTATGACAGTGTGGCTTACTGGTCTAGCTGTGAGGATTTTTGTTTCCTGATGTTGAGGTGCAATCCATACTGAAGGCGATGGTCCTTGACCTTCATCAGTAGGCGTCTCAAATCTTCTTCATCTCCTGCAAGTAAGGTGATGTTGTCTGCATAATGCAGGTTGTTAATGAGATGTCCTCCAATCCTGATGCCTCATTCTTCTTTGTATAACCCAGCTTCTCAGATTATTTGCTTGGCATACAGATTGAAAATGTATGGTGAAATGATACAATCATGACGTACACCCTTCCTGACTTTAAACTATGCAGTATCCCCTTGTTTTGTTTGCATGACTGCCTCTTGATTCATATACAGATTCCTTAAGAGCATAATTAGGTGTTCTGGAATTCTCATTGTCATTATCCGAGCTCTACGGAACTTTCTGGGCAATTTCTTCCAAGGCAGATTTGTTTGTTCTTTCAGTAGCCCATGGTTCATTCGATATTCTTTGCCAACACCATAATTCAAAGACATCAATTCTTTTTCAGTCTTCCTTATTCATTGTCCAGTTTTTGCATCACTCCTATATCCCCAAAATTATTTAAAAAATGCTCATAGCAGACCTACTTACAATGGCCACAATGTGGAAACTGCCCAAATGCACACCAACAGACGAAGTGCAAGAGAGAAAGACCCTATGAGTTGAAACTAACTTGATGGCACCTAGAAAAAGCAACAACTACAATGGAATAGTCTTCATCCACAAAAAGAATGAAATACTGATACATGCTACAATATGGATGAACCTAGAAAACCTTATTCTAGGTGAAGAATTCAGACACAAAAGGTCATAGATCGTATGGTTCCAGTCACATCAAACATTCAGAATAGATATAGAGACAGAATGCAGACTGGTGGTTGCCAGGTGCTGGGAATAGGAGAGGCAAATGGGAACTAACTGATTATGTTTTATCTTGGGGTGATGAAAATGTTCTAGAAAGGCATAAAAGTGATGGTTGTATAACACTGAATGTACTATATGTCACTGAACTGTGCACTTTAAAATGATTTCATGTGATATGAATTTCACTGCAATTATATATACGTAGATTATCTATCTACCTACCTACCTACCTGTCTACCTATCATCCTTACCATCCTCACCTCAGGTATAAAGCCATTAATGAAATTTTTATTAATTAGTTAGGCTACTAGGAAGTGGGCAAGGTCACTGGATGCCAGCCTGCAGGGCTGCAAAGGAAGCAGTATCTGGGTAGAATTAGATGACTTCACAGACAGTTATACAAATGTGCTTCAAGTCTTCTAGTGCATGCTAAGTAGTTTATTCAATAAAATATTATGCATGGCTCATCTAGGAAATATGTAGAAACTGTCAAGTGTGTTCTGAAATACACTACCTTGCTCTGTCACCCAGCAGCAGTATTTATTAGGTATGGAAAGAGTGAAGCTGAGGAACAAAAGAAAGCAAACTCATAAGACGCGGAGGGCCTACCACATTCAGGGGATCTGACAGCCCTCCTCATAGAGCGGTCACACTGGGCCAAGGACTAAGCTGACTGGGTCTCTCTTCGGTGGACACTGGCCATCTCTGCTCTCCTTTAGTGCAAGTGCTGGAGGATTCTGGAGGTAGTCAACCAGTCCGTGTCTCACTTTCTTTACTTATGAGATGTTTAAAAACTACCATAAAGATTACATAACATGTTGCTGGTAAGCATCATTGAGTTAGTTCCAACCCATAGTGACCTGATGTACAACAGAACCAAATACTGCCCAGTCCTGTACCATACTCACAACCACTGTTTACACTCAAGGCCATTGCTGCAGTCACTGCATCAGTCTATCTCACTGAGGGTATTCCTCTTCTTCGCTGACCCTTTATTAAGCATGGCAGCCTTCCCCAGGGACATCCTTCCTTATAATACCTACCAAGTACCTTAGATGAAGTGTTACCATCCTTGCCTCTAAGGGCTATTCTGGCTGTACTTCTTCTAAGACAAGATTTGTTCATTCTTCTAGAAGCCTATAACACATTCAGTGTTCCTTGCCAACAGCCTGATTCCAAGGCATCAGTTCTTCCTCAGCTTTCCTTATTCATTGCCCAGCTTTCACATGCATATGAGGTATTTGAAAATACCGTGGCTTGGATGAGGCATACTTTAGTCCTCAAAGGGACATCTTTGCTTTTTAACACTTTAAAGAGGTCTTTTGTGGCAGATTTTCCCAACGCATTATGTCTTTTGATTTCCTGACTGTTGTTTATATGGATGTGGATTGTGGATTTAAGTACAATGAAATTTTTGATGACTTCAGTATTTTCTCTATTTATCATGATATTCCTTATTGGTCCAGTTGTGAAGATTTTTATTTTCTTTATTTTGAGGTGCGATCTACGCTAAAAGCTGTGGTCTTTGATCTTCATGAGTAAGTGCTTCAAGTCCTCCTTACTTCTAGCAAGCAAGGCTGTATCAGCTATGTTGCAGGTTGTTAATAAGTGTTCCTCCGATCTTGATGTGTCTTTCTTCTTCATATAGTCTAGCGTCTCAGATTAAATGCTCAGTATACTAACTGAATAAATACAGTTAAAGAATACAACTTGGACATACACCCTTCCTGACTTTAAACCATGCAGTATCCTCTTGTCCTGTTTGAATGACGGCCCCTTAGCCTACACTAAAGGAACATAACATACTGAATATAAATTACTTAGCACTGAGTTGGCAAAGTGCAATTCTTAATAACTTTCAGCTGTTACTAATAGTTTACTGTTCTATACATTACAGGAGCCCGGGTGGCTCAGCAGTTAAAGCTCTCAACTGTTAACCAAAAGGTCAGCAGTTCTAAACTATGAGCAGATACTTGGGAGAAAGATGTGGCAATCTGCTTCCTTGGATATTTTATAGCCTCAAAAACCCTACAGCTTTGCTATGAGTCGGAAGCAATTCAACAACAGTGAGTTTTGTTTTGTTTTTGGTTCTGTACATTAGCCTCAAAGTTTTCTCTCTCTCAAGCCATCTTTCAATCATTGGCTTGAACTTGGAGCCCTGATGACACAGTAGTTAAGGGCTACGGTGCTAACCAAAAGTTTGGCAGTTCAAATACACTAGCTGCTCCCTGGAGACCCTACAGGGCAATTCTACTCAGTCCTATTGGGTCACTATGAGTTGTAATCAACTTGATGCCAATGCACTTGGTTTTAGTTTTTATACATCATTTCAGCAAACATTTGGTGATCACTCATTGTTAGACTTGATGAGTTAAGAACGTTTTCCCAAAGTGTTCCGTGTTTCACTGATGGATTCCCAAATAATCACCTTGCCTATTTCTTCCCTAGGGTTCTATATAGGCTTTAGGGCACAGAATTCACAGCAGCACAGTACCAGGAGAACTGTCAGGCATGAGAGATCAGTCTAGAAGCTTTTCCTTATATGAGAAAACCTTGCGTCCCAAGAGAAGGGACAGACTGCCCAGATCATGTAGCAAACAACTGTCATTGGCCACATCAACTGCCCTTCTGACCCTCCCACAGAGCTCCTTTCCTCTGGGGACCTCAGCACACTCCACTCCCGATGTCAGGAATGCTCTTCTCCTTTTGCTTAACTAAACCTAATTGTTGACTGGATCTCACCTTAAATATAATTTCTTTGAAGAAGCTGACCCTGACTGCTTCCCTACCTTCTGCAGACAAGGTCACAACCCCTTTTAAGGCACAGTGTGATTCCTTTTTTTCTTCTATAGCAATGACTATATAAGTGGCTGACTGGCTGTTGTCTCCTTCCTCCTCCAGGACGCAGGGAGCTGTCCAGGCTCTATCCTCAGGGATAGCCGGGGCCTGGCCGCTGACTAAATACCGAGTGAATGAAGGAACAATGCTTTAGTGAGGAATTAAAATCACAGAAATATCTTTGGCACTATTGTCTTCAGACAACTCCTGTTTTCTCACATTTCCTTACATGCCCCTGTTGTGAAATTCTATTTGTATTACAAAGCCCAACTACTATAGCTTCCCTTATTCTTCTCCTTACTCCAAAGCAGAAGTCATTCTTCCCATCTCAGCAATTCTGTAGCACCTTACTCACACGGTTGGTTTTACACTTAATCATGACACATTAAAGGGACTTTGTTGTCAGTTCTTCCCACACACCGGTTGCCTGAATTCTCGGTTCCTGCAGACAAGGACCACATTTCATTTAACTCCAAATCACTGTCATCGAGCTGGCATAGAGTGGACACTCAATAGAGTTGATTTTTCTAAGAGGCAGTACAGGACTCACAGCCCAGCTCTTGTGGGTAGAGAGAGTTGTGAAGGCTGTGCCACTTTTCTGAGGGACCCCAGCCCTCAGCTGCTCCACACACCCCAAGGCTTCAGCTAAGCTGGTTGTGCCTCTCTTCCCCACCTGTCTCCAAAATAACAGGCAGAGCTGTTTCTAGACTAGGAAGGGCTACTAAATACGTTGAGTCTTTGAGGCTGTTTTCCTAAAAAGAACGAAAAAATTGCCAATGGAGAAAGGCAAAGGAATTCCAATTCTGGTAAGAGTTTGCACTGGTTCAGTTCTACAGACTGAAGCAAAAACAAGTGAGCCAGCCTAAAGGTAGCAGGCATCATCTAGTCCAGATTCTGTATGCTCCTTTGTGGCTCAGTCTTCTCGTCTATGAAAAGGGATTGAGCAAATATCACTTGCTCAATACTTCACAGCTATCGTGGGCGATGCAAATGAGACATCATGAATAAGGGTGCTTCCAGCAAGGCCATTGAGCTATTTTGAGTTGTACAGCTCATTGATTTGCATTGGTTTGAAGAACAGAGAAATCCAGGGCTCCTCAGAAGTATCTATACTAGGTTTTGACTAGTAGTGATTCCCCCGAGTAAAGTGTCACCCCAATGCACAGGGAGATTCTGAGATTTACAATAAACACTGATTTTTACAACTGTGAAAGCTCCTCCCTCAAATTTTCCATCTCCAAATTTTCAGGGTACTCCTTCCCTTGACTTTCTCCCAGTGAAAACCACTCTGTCTTGGTGTTCCTTCCATTATTTAAACCCAGAGCAAGAGATACATAGCAAAATATCATAGTGGTTATTGTAATGAATCCTGGAGTCCCTTAGGCCTGAGTTCAAAACCAAGCTCTGCTGTCTACCAGCAGAATAAATGAATACATAATGCCAAACTATCTGAGCTTTAGTCTCCCCACCTTTAAAATGACAGAATTAGTAGTAGCCACTGATAGAATTTTTGGGAAGCATTAACTACATACTGTGTGTTCTAGGAGTAACAAACACAGAGCCTGCCGCATAAGGGTTCATCAAACAGGAGCCATTAATATCTCGTGCTCAACTTAGGTCTCATACTTTCTCATCTTTTCCTAGATTTACTCTCTTCCTCCATTCTGTCTTCTCTATTCCTTCCCCCAAGGCCTCCTTTCAAGCAAGAACAAACCCAGTTCAACCCAAGAACAATAACTTTTGGTGAGTTTCCTGTTCTGGGAGGTGAACAGCTTATATAGCAGGCAAAGCTTCTCAGACCAGCTACAGTAAAAAGATGAAGAATGCTAGGATTCCCTCTTATAATAGGAGCCCCTAAAAATCCAAGGATGTCATTATGGCCAAGTGCCAAGTGCCGTCGAGTCGGATCCGACTCATGGCGACCCATGTCATTATAGGGACCCAAAAATCCAGCCAGATGCCTCTGTTTCTCTTCCCCCTCACTCAAGCAACATCCAGATGCTTCCCCCTTGTAAAACATGCCCAGAAAATGCAGTCAGAACATAAGAGTTCTTGACTCCTATTTCTCAAAGCTTTCCCAACTTGAGCTTCAATGATTTTTCTTAAGTAAGCAGAATAGTTATTAGCTGCAGGATATGTAAAGGGCATGAAGGGTTATTGAAATGTTGAGTACAGAAGTGCAAATGTCAAAGGCAAAGGAAAACTCTAACTATAGTGACCCACTTGAAAGTGATGGAACAAAAACAGCTGTGGCATGAAAGGCCCTTGGAAAACTGTTAGGATGCTGATTCAGGGTAGCTCTTGCTGGTAATGGGCATGCTACCTACATACAACCTTTTTCCCATATCCTAGCACCTAGTGGAACGTCAGTGGCACAGTGGCTAAGAGCTCAGGCTGCTAAACAAAAGTTTGGCCGTTCAAATCTACCAGCCACTCCAGGGCAGTTTTAGTCTGTCCTGTAGAACCACTATGAGCCAGAATCCATTTCATGGCAGAGTGAGCACAGAGTAGGAGCCCAATAAAAACCGGCTGAAGGAATGAATAAATGAATGCATGAATTGAAAACAGCTCAACTATTTTATTAATGAATTGCAATGGTGGAGCTACAAACTGTTCTTAATAAAAATTACGCTCTCAGACTCATTCACGACTTGTGAATCCTGTAACTTTTTCTTGCTTAATATCCCACCAAATGCTCCTCTGCTTCTAGTTATTGTGACTACCTAAATGATTGGCTCAAACCACAGCAATGCCCTGCAAGGTCCAGACTTCCATATACTTCTTGTTGGGCTGGCACCCAAATGCCCTGCTTCCCACAGATTATAAAAGTCAGCCTTATATGCTATGAGATTTCTAGGCCCTTGTTTCTCTACTGGTCTCCACCCCGTATTACTAGATACGTGTTTTAAAACATACAGCCCTACCGTGTTTCTGCACGAACATTACCCTCAGTCACAAGGCTTCATTCTCATAAATTTCATTGATTTTACTTTGATCTGTCTTTTCCTGTTTATTTTAAGCACTATCTGTGGACAGTGCACATAAATGTCCTACAGTTCTAGAGGCTAGAATTCCAAATCAGGCTGCTGGCCATGTTGATGCCTTCTCTGTGTTCTGACAGGAACTGTTCCCTGCCTCCCTTCTTCTAGCTTCTAGTAATTGTGGCAATCCTTGGCTCTCCTTTGCTGCTTCTGTATATATCTTCGCACGGTGTCTCCTGCCTTTGTGACTCTGCATCTATCGTCCTCTTTTATAAGAGTCTAATCATACAATCAGGCTGTGGTGAACAGCTGTTAAGAGCTATGGCCACCAACCAAAAGGTTGGCAGTTTGAATCTACCAATCCTCTGGGGTGGTTCTACTCTGTCCTACTGGGTCTCTATAAATAGTAACCTACTTGATAGCAATGACTTCATTTTGATTAATCATGTAAGCTCAGGACCTACCCTACTTAGGTATAACTGACGGTATCTTCAAAAAACCAAAACCACTGCTGCCAATTCCAACTTATAGAGAACCCATAGAACAGAACGGCAGTGCCCCACAAGATTTCCAAGGAATGTGTGGTAGACTCGAACTGCTGACCTTTTGGTTAGCACTCTTAGCCACTTCACCACCTGGGTTTCCAATATCTTGAGAGAAAGACCTTATTTCCCCAAACAAAGTCACATTCACAGGTACAGGGGCTAGGATTTCAACATATCTTTTTTAGGGGGTTTGAATTCAATCTATAACGATCTTCTTATCAAGTATCCCTGGAATTAAAAACCATCATGGAAGCAAGAGCTTACTTGTCTGACTCAGTGAGATGAAATTTTGCTGTACAGATGATGACAATTCTCTCCCTCTCTATAGGAGGAGATAAGGCCACCAAATCTTTTTTTTTTTTTTAATTTTTGATCTTTACATATTCACAGATTCACAGGAGGTTTTAAAAGGTGTACAGAGGGGTCCTTTTTCCATTTGACTCAGTTTCAGCAGCAGTAACATCTTACATGACTATAATACAGTATCGAAACAGGAAATTAACAATTATATGCAGAGTTCTATTTCTTACCAAAAAAAAAAGAAAGAAATCTGACTCATACATGATGGATGGGTTTTTTTGCACATCTCAAGGAGTCAAGCTGTGGTCATCCTGGCTGCGATTCTTAGAAGGAAAGGTGGTGACATGGAATAGCACAGAAAACAAAAGAATGAACTACTACTGCTACGTGCAACAATCGTGCATGAATTTCATAGAAAGAATATTTGCAGAAGAAAGGAGAATTAAAAGGATACGTACTATACGATTCCACGGCTATGAAGTCCACAACCAGGTAAAACTTCTATATGGTGGCAGAGGTTACAATGGCTATCTCTGAAGAGGCTGTTGTTTGAAAAGAGGCAAAAGGCACTTTCTGGGGTTCAGAAGTATTCCATATCTTGGTCTGGATGGTGGGTTCATGGGTGTATATACATGTAAACATTCACTGGGCTGTTCACTTAAATATATGTATATACCTTGTGCACATACAATTTGACAAATATTTCTAAAAACACATAAATAAAATAAAAGGTGACACAGATGCTTGGTACTAGGACACAGGTCATCACAAAATGAAACTTCACTAGAGATACTATTCAGAAGTTAGCTTTCAATTTTTCATTCCAGGTAGAAAGTATTGACTGCAACCTGAAGGGTAATTACTTTAAAAGACTAGCATACATTGGTGCTATTAATCAAAAGAGACCTCTGACCCTAATGCTTCCCAGTATGTGTTCTTTTCAAAGCAGATAACTGAGAGCTTGACATAACTAATGTCAAGAAGAGCCTCTAAGTTTTTCGCTGTCCTCTGCCTCTTTTCTCCTACCTTTGTTAAAGATTTTGTTTGATCTGAAGCTAATGACTTTGTTTTGCTCCATCTAACCACTTGTGACTTACAACTCTCTACAGGAAGATTAGAGCCCAGATGCTTTATACATATATATATTTATCTTTAATCTGTTAAGATGTCCCGAAGATATCTCTTTAGCTGGATAAAGGATCTGTTGCCAGTACCTGTAATGAATAACTCCTTCAGCCATGCCATCTGTAGGCTACAAAGACATTTTTTGCCTTTGTAGAAGTCATACATAAGCTCTAATGTATAAACAATCTTTTGGCAACTCTATAGAGACAGTCTGCATTACTAATAAACCTTCTCACTCTTTCTGATTGGGAGTAAGTTTCATTGCCCCGTCTAATCCAGGGCACAGACCCTAATTGACCAACAGACTCACTGGCTGTGTCTTATGGACTCACCTCTGGAAGACTACTAGCACTTACTCAACAGATTCAATGCCAATAACATTCCTGGGAAAAATTATATCAGGTACCAGTGACATCAGAGATATGTTAAATCACATTTCCACTCACAGAACATTTATTTCTAACACTGATTCATTTAAAACCCAAAGAAGTATGTGTGTGTGTGTGTGTTAAATAACAAGACCTTCTATTGCTACTATGTCAACCAACTCTGAAAGATAATTCATTTGGAAAACCTGCATTACTTGTGAAAATGGCATTTCAATATTTAGAGTGTAGCTGGCACTAGAGGAAGATTCTCTCTGAAGCCACATGTACGCCATTTTTTCCAAATGGTTCAGCCTTTCAGAATTTTTGAAATCCATTTAGTGTGGAAATTACTAGGGTCTAGTTCAATTAAAAACTAAGCTTGGGTTGCTAAAGGGGACAAAAGCCATCAAAATGGAGAAAAATCAATTTTGGAAGGACTTACATGGCTCTCAGTATTGAAACCTGGAAGCTCACTGACTGTGAAAAGCAGCAGCTACAGTCCAAGCTTTCTGCAGGCACCCTTCAGAGACAGCTGTACCTACCTGGCAAGCTGTTCTCCAGAGGTTATTTGTGTCAGCACATTGGGGTATGGATGCCTTTAACATTTACTGGCAGATAAAAGTCTGTCCATTTGCAAATAAGGTCTTTATTTTAGTATTTAGTATGATATGGTGGGAAGAGTATTACAGGCTTTGATTCAAAACCTATTCCTGTTGTTGTTGTTGTTAGGTGCCACTGAGTTGGTTCTAACTCATAGCGATGCTGTGTACAACAGAATGAAACACTGCCCAGTCTTGCACCATGCCCACAATCGTTTTTATGCTTAAGGCCATCACTGTGACCACTGTGTCAATCCATCTCATCTAGTGTCTTCCTCTTTTTCACTGACCCTCCACTCTACTAAGCATGATGCCCTTCTCCAAGGACCAAACCCTCCTGACAACATGTCCAAAGTATGTAAGATGCAGTCTCACCATCCTGGCTTCCAAGAAACACTCTGGTTGTACTACTTCCAGAACAGATCTGTTCTACTCCAACACCACAATTCAGAGCCTTCTTCTATCTTCCTTATTCATTGTCCAGCTTTTGCCTACATATGATGCAACTGAAAATACAATGGCTTGGGTCAGGCGCACCTTAGTTTTCAAGGTGATGTCTTTATTTTGCAACACTTTAATTAAAGATTTTTTCTTTCTTTTTTCTGCAGTTATCCCAGTATTTTGCAGCTAACTTATACCAGCATGCTTATTACTAGATATCTTTGGTCTAGACACTCAGCATTCAGATTTCTCATTTATAAAAGGCCTAATAACTGTCATCTTTTGCAAAATTCCTCTACACACCAAACATAAGGTACAGTATATCACTTAGAAGATCTTCAATAATTGCTACCTATTGACACTATTACCTAGAGAGCTGTAACTGACGGTAAAGGCCTCTGATGTTGTTGATAGAGGTATGGTATACAGTAAGTCCTGATGATTCAGTCAGATGGGCCACATACAACATATGCCACTGAGTACTACGTACAAAGCACTACAGAGACCTCAAGGACACGTCATTCAAACCCTTCCTCACAAGGAACAAGGGGTTGAGACAGACACCTAGTATACCTGGCATAAACATCTAGTAGAATGCCCAGCAGAAAAAGACAACCTATACTTATTGAGTGAATTACAAATTAAATTAGAGGTGTGAATCGACCTGTGAAAAGACAAATGGGATGCACTTAAGTTAAACCTGGAAATCTGGAGAAAGCTTCTTAGAAAACATAATATGTGAAATGAGACTTAATGAAATGACAGGAATGTTATTGGCACTGAATCTGTTGAGTAAGTGCTAGTAATCCTCCAGTAGCTTGGAGGACAAACATGAGGTGAGAATCCACCAGGGACATGGCCACAAGCCAGGACAGGTAGCACTACCACGAATGAGCCAACTGTAATGACTGTGAGAAAGGAGGGAAGAAGGATCAGGGGGAGGGGAAGGGGAAGGAGGCACTATGAAGTGAATTCTCCAACAAAGCTAGAGAACCACCACCAAAAAACATTTAAGATAACAGAACAATCTGAAATAAATAATAAAATAAGTATTTGAAATGATTAAATACAGGAAATAATAATTAGAATCACAGTTATGAAAAAGGACATGAAAAAAGAATAGGCTGCTAAATTTAGGGAAAATACAGAATTTCTAAAAATTAAAAAAAGTTCATTGAAATTAAAAAAAACTTACAAAACTAGTTAAATTGCAGATTAAGAACAAGTGAAAAGAAATGTAATGAACTAGAAATAGGCTTGAGAAAATTACCTAATATGTAGCACATCTATTTTAAAAGGATATTTTGACAAGAGGTAGAATACAGAATACAGAAAAACAAGGCATAAAGTTCACAGGAGGTCCACCAAGACAGAGTAGAGAAAAATAGGGGGAAAAAAAATATCAGTGTTTGAAAAAACAAACATACTTGTTTCCAACAAAATAAAGACAAATTCACATATACCCTAAAACAACAGAAAATAAAACAAGAAATTATTGGTACTACATATAAAAGGCACATTTCCTGGAAAGAACTATTAACAGATTTCCAGTTATCTTCTCATCAGGAGGCCAAGAGATACCTGAACAGTATTTTCAAAGTGCAAGAGAAAACGACTGTGAATCTAGAATTTTATGTTCAAGTATAGCTCAAGTCTGAGATTTCTCTCTCTCTCTCTCTCTCTCTGTCACACACACACAGAGTTTATCACTCACAGATATTTGCTGAAATCACTAGTTAAGATGCACTACAAGAAAATTAAGCTAAAATGAAAAGGCAGATTAAGACTGAAAAGTAAGCGAACGAATTGGTAATTATGTCAGCAGATTTAAGTAAGTACTAATAAAACACAAGCAAACAAGTGAGCAAATAACACCACAACTCTTTCTTAAAACTAAATGGGACTAAAATTTAGACAAGAGTGGAAAACTGAGGGTCTTTGAAATTGAACTAAACTATCCTTAAGGTCTAAGAATAACAAAAACAGAATGCATGGCTTTCAAATTAGTGGAAGAGAAAATGAAAATAAAGAAAAGTTTATTTACCCAACATAAACAGGAAAGAAGCAAAGAGGACGCCGAGATGAAGGCTATTGAACCAAAAACGCAAAGTAAGGGATCTAGAAATAAGTGTAGTCTCAGTAAATACATTAAAAATTACATGATAAAGATCTCAGGTTGAATTGTAAAAATCCAGCTCTATGTTGTTTATAAGCAATTCACCTAAAATACAGAAACATAGAAAAGTTGGATATAATTGGAAGATCAATATAGTCAATAGCCAGCTAAATGTATATAAGATGTGGTAGAGATTGCTTAGAGTACTGACAATTAAGTGCACAAATTCATCCTAGAAAAAGTGCTACATACCTCATTGACAAATAACACTACAGTCACCTGTTAAATACTCCCCTTGGGAAGCTGTGCACTGATGCCAGCACCTCATCCACCCTTCAAATCAATTTTGGAACTCTTTTTCTGGAAAGGTCATCAGACCTGTCATTGTATTACCTTTGATGTCCTCAATGTCATCAAAATGTCTTCCTTTCAATATTTCCTTTAACTTTTGGTAGACAAAAACATCACTGGGACCAGATCAGGTGAGTAGGGAGAGTGTTCCAACACAGTTATTTCTTTACTGGCTAAAAACTCCCTCACAGACAACTATACAATTAAATTCATAAACTTCCCACCATGCCACCATGTGCAATGGCCATTCCAGAAAGAGTTCCGAAACTGCTTTGAAGAGTGGACTCGGCACTTGCATCAGTGCAAAGCTTCCCAAGGAGGGTGCTTTGACGGTGACCATAGTGATATTCAACAATGAGGTATGTAGCACTTAGAACAATTAAGTTCACAGACTTTAATGGTGGCACCTCATATTTTCCATTCAATATCTCTTCTTCCCCAATCCTTTATAACAGAATCAAGAATTTACTTAAAGTGGCAATATGCTCAGTCAAAGAACTACATTTCTCAGAATCTTTCTTGCTTACATGTGGTCATGTGACTAGATTCTGGCCAATAAAATCTACCCTGAAGGATGTGGACCTCTCAAGGAAAGACATGCTTTTCTTCACTCCTCTTCCTTTCTGCTGCCTAAAATGCAGAGCTTACATAGCCAGCTTTGACCATGAATCTATGAATCACTGAGAAACAAATCAGATGGAGCACAGACCTTAATATCATGGCACCATGACAGCATCTCAGGGTCTCCTGCTTCCAACATCCTGTTACACGACATATATATGAAGTTCCGAAGTGATCAAACTACCATGATTTTTAATTTATGTAATATTCCGCCTAAGCAAATTCTTGTTTTCATGTTTTAAAATCTCAGAAGAGGGAATAAAGTACAAGTTTATAGCAAACAGTGCACATTATCTTTGCTGAGCTCCACCATGCCACCAAATTTTTGAGGCTACAGGAAAGCACAAAGAACACAAAATGCCCAGCACTATGCTGTGGCTTAGTAGGAAAAATAAACTGAAACATGGTATGGAAAGAACCTAGTATTCACAAATACTATCTCAGGCCAAATACTATGTGTCAAAGAGCTACCCAAGCATATATAATATTAAAATAATGACATGAAAACATACTACAGAAGGGAATAAAATAAAAAGAAGTGAGGGAGGGAATAAAGTTGGAATTAAAATACTAAAAAAAGTTTAACCTAGATGAAATTAGCATCAAAGATTCAATTGGATCATACTATAAGACTACTAATAAAACAAGAATTTAATAAATCAAAAGTTTCAAGTTGAAATGAAAATATATCATTCGTAAGAAAATGAAAAAGGAAATTGCAGACATAACGAAATAGAGGACAAAAATAACATCATAATAAAACCAATAATTAGAAACAGCAAAGAATGGAATAAACACTCCTGAAAACAATCACTAGCACACAGAAGGAAAAGGTTTGAGTTAACCTAGTGAATTTAGACATAAAATACAAAGAGATTAAAGCATTTAGGAAAAAAGCTAATACATACAGAAGACAACGATGATTATATTTAACAGGTACTGGTGTCCCTGAAGTAGTGACAAATGGAAGAGATGATAAACTCCAAGACAACTTCCCCGAAAGAATTTATATCTTGAGAGAGAACACTGTGTTCCAGTAAATGCTGATATAGTACCCTCAGCACTAAGATATGTCATGCTGTTGCCATTGTTAGGTGCCGCTAACTCAGTTTTGACTCTTAATGTACAACAGAACAAAACATTGCTCGATCTTGCACCCCCCATACAATCCTTGCTATGTTTGACCTCACTGTTGCAGCCACTATGTCAATCCATCTCCTTAACGGTCTTCTGTTTTGCTCCGCTTTACCAGGCTTGTTGCCCTTCTCCAAGGATTGATCCCTTGTGATAACATATCCAAATAATGTGAAATGAAGTCTCGCCATTCTCACTTCCATCCTTCCAAGACACACTTGGTCATTTCTTCCAGCAGTCAGTGGTATGTTTATTATTCTTCACCAACACCATAATTCAAAGCCATAAACTCTTTGTCCATCTTCCTTATTCACATATCCACCTTTCACATGCATGAGGCAATTCAAAATAACATGGCTTGGATCAGGTGCGCTTCAGTTTTCAAAGCGATATCTTTGCATTTCACAACACTTTAACGAGGTTTTGGGGGGCAGGTTTGGTTTTCCCAATGCCATGATACATCATTTGATTTCCTGACTGTTGTTTCTATAGGATTGACTGTGGATAGCAAAGTGATCCTTGACAATATTTTCTCTGTTTATCATGATGTTGCCTATTGGTCTAGTTGTGAAGATTTTTGTTTTCTTTATGTTGGAGGAGCAGTCCAGACTGAAGGCTGTAGTCTTTGATCTTCATCAGTAAGTACTTCAAGTCCTCCTTGCTTTCAGCTAGAAAGGTTGTGCCTCAGCATAGCACAGGTTGTTAATGAGTCTTCCTCCAAAACTGATGCTGCATTTGTCTTCATAGAGTCCAGCTTTTCAGATTGCACAGCATACAGACTGAAGAAGTACAATGAAAGTTTCACCATACTTACTACGTATGTTATCTGCTAAGATGGTTGAACATCAATTCTTTTGACTCCATGTATTCCTTCTTTCTTCTTTTGATGCTTCCTGTATCAATCAATATTTTGCCCATAAAATCATTCAAAACTTCAGTTTGAGGGTTGAATTTTTTCTTTCACTCTATCAGCTTGAGAAATACTAAATATGTTCTTCCTTTCGGTTTTCTAATTTCAGGTCTTTGCACAGGTCATTGTAATTATTTTCCTTTGTCTGCTCCAAAAGCCTTTTGAAATCTTCCGTCCAGCCCTGTTACTTCATCATTTCTGCTATTCACTTCAGTTAGTCTACCTTCAGTTCTGACATCTCTCTTAGTTTTCTCCTTCTTTCCTGTCTTTTTAATGAACTCTTGCTTTCTTCATGTATGATGTCTTGACATCATCCCACATACAATCTGGTCTTTGGTCATTAGTGTTCAGTGTTTCAAATTTATCCTTGAGATGGTCTCTAAACCCATGTAGAATATACTCAAGGTCATATTTGGCTCAGAATTCTCAGTGGCAAGACATATTATAGTTTCTACTAAACATGAAAGAGAAGAACACTTCATTTATTTGGGGAGCAAAATACCTAAATCACTGACAATGGTAATAAAGAATAAAGTCAGGCTGGCCTCTGTCTTCTCTACAGTTAAGAGTTAGATACTACAGCACCCATGACCAATTTCTGAAGGAAAAACTGACAATAAAATCCAGACAATTAAGAAGTCTAAATAAGCCTTCAACTAAAGAGGTTAGGTTAATTGTACCCATTTAAGTACAACAGAACCCAGAAATGAACATGAATCTTATACATTAGACAATGTAAAGATAAAAATGTATAAAAGCTAATTAAAGAACTTTATACACTACATTTTTTTGCATTATTTAAATAGTAAATAAGCATTTTTTATAAAAACAGAATGATTTTTCGTAAAACCAAACTAAAAGCACACAAAGATGGATTTTTATTTTTTCTTGTCAGTTTCTCTTTTAATTTTGAACTCCAAAAGAGTAGTAAAATGTATTAACACAGCATACTGCTTTAACAGACTAATTAGAAAAACAAATTGTAATCATCACAATAGATGCATAAAAATATTTAATAAAATTCAACACAACTAAAACTTGTTCAATCTCTTAGCTACTTAGAAATGGAATGAAATACCTGAAGTTGAAAAAAGTGATCTACAGAAAATCTACAGCAAGACTCGTAATTAAAAGATGAAAGGAGTAAATGGCATGGGCAATTACACAATCACATATGTATGAATGTGATGATTATATCCAGTCTTCCTTTGGAAGCCTGGTCAAAACAATTATACAAGTAACAGATTATATTAGACTGTTTGCACTCCTATGTCAAGAGTAGAAACTGTGGTGGCAAAGTAGTTAGTATGGCAGCTAATCAAAAGATCAGCAGTTCAAATTCACCAACTGTTCCTTGGAAACTCTATGGGGCAGCTCTACCCTATCCTTTAGGGTCACTATCAGTTAGAACGGACTCAACGGCAACAGTCTTGGTTTTTTGTTTTGTAACATCACCAGCAACCACTGTATCATATAATTTTTTTAAATAAATTTTGTGAAAAAGTTGAAAGTATGTATAGAGAAAGTACAAGTCCTTTATTGTAAAGATAAACAAGATCCTACTGAAAAGAGTATTGTTATATCACAATTTTGGATAGGAAAACTGAACATTATAAAAAATTTGAATTTTCCCAAATTAATTTGTAAACATTACAATTTTAAAATTCCCAGTAAGATTTTTTTTCATAGAATTTAAAATGATGAGCCTTAAATTCACACAGAAAAGTAAAGCGCTAAAGATAGTCAAATAATTTTGAAGAGAATAAGTGCAGGAGATTTGTCATGCCAAATACCAAAACTTACTACAAGACAATATTGATGGAAGTACAACTAGAACAACATTACAGAAATGCACAGAAACAGACCTGTGACTGGTCCATACCTGCAAGGTAGCTTTACAAACCAGTATTTATCAAATGATCTAGAGATAAGGCATCAGCCATGTGAAAAAACAAAGGCTGAATTCCTTCTATATATCATGTTTATCTTCCTGACATTCTAGATAGATTAAATATTTCCTTTCTGGTTGTGTAGAGCTCACGGTTAGCCAGAGTGATTGCTTAAGGCCTTCTAAGGTCTGTCCTGAGCCTGTCCTTCTAGATTTCCAGGAAAATGTCAGATTTTTTTCCATTTGGACATCTCATTTCCTAGCTTTTGCTTTTAAGCTTTTCAGCAAATCATGTGCCATATGAGGCACTGGTAGAATTCTGGCCTTTCATGCAGGATACCAGGTTGTGCTCCTGCCCAGTGCATCGCCTGTGCAGCTAACATCCATCTATCAGTGAAGCCTTGCATTTTGCTGTAATGCTGAGGAGGTATCAGTGAAGCTTCCAGAATAAGATGGACAAGGAAGAATGGCTTGATGATCTACTTCTGAAAGTCAAACAATGAAAACCCTGTGGATTGTAAAGGCTTGATCTATAACAGATCATGGGAATAGTGCAGGTTTGGCAGTTTGTGCATAGGGTTGCAAAAACTTAGACTGAGTGCACAGCAGTTAACAGCAGTAACATCAACATTGTTTACCCCCACTGTTATCCACAGCCCCAGGTTACCAGGATGTTCAACAACTGTCTTTGACTGCTTTTGGCAAATGCCTCCAGGGAAATGTTTGCACTAGGTGAGCTCTGAGTCACATGGATTAAGGACAGACTTGCAAGCAGGGCCCTCCAGAAAATCACCAAAGCAGGAATAATGACAAGTCTCTTGTGAATGCGGATCCAACTCGAAGGCACTTGGCTTGGCTTGTGAATGGAGCTTTGAAGAAATTCTAACCCCACCCTAACCCTTCCAGTGGCTGCCAGGCTGCTAGTTTCCATTAGGTTGTAGGCTGTCAGTTTTCTAGGCCATCACAGAGCTGGGGACAGGAAGATGGCAACAGGGAAGTCCAAATGCTACGAAGCTTCTAGTTCTTACCGAAATTTGGTCGTTTTTCCTGAGTTAACCCTCCGTCATTAGTATAAGGAGTCCCTGGTTGGTGCAAAATGTTAAGTACTCAATTACTAACCCAAAGGATGGCAGTTCAAATCTACCCAGAGGTACCCCAAGGAGAAAAAAACAAAACCCACTGCTGTCGAGTCAATTCTGACTCACAGCAACTCTACAGGGCAGAGTACAACTGCCCCACAGAATTTCCAAGGAGCACCTGGTGGATTTGAACCACCAATTTTTGGGTGAGCAGTGGAAGCACTTAATCTTTACACCACCACAGTTTCCTCAACCACATAGTAAGTGTACACAATAAAAGTTGGCTGAATAAACTTGCTCTGTGTTTTAACAGCTGTGTAGCTTTACCCAGTTTGGTGAATCTCTTTAAACTTTTATTTTCTCATTTGTAAAATAACGACAATAATAATTTCTTCAAAGTATAAAGTTTTTCAAAAATTGAAGTAAAACTCTTAAAGGAATGCAGAGCATACAATAAGCACTCAGCACACACTAGTCACTGCTATTACTATCATTCAAAATAATTATTTCTTGTTCCCTGTTAAATATAAACCTCACAGTGGTGGTAAATGTAAGAACCTAACAAAAGTCACTTAGGTTATTAAGCTACATTCTACCTTCTGCCTAAGTGACCATCCTCAGACAGGACTAGCAGGTCAGCATTCCTCTCCCTATCTCTCTGAGGAAATAGAACTGATCAAGACCTCAGAGAGAGATAATGAAATTTTGGGTAACTCACACTGCTTGGTAAGACGTAATGAAACCTTATGATTTAATGAACTCTTCGTGACTCCTGACTATTGTTCTGTGATAAACATCCACCCCTTAGAATTCTGACTATAAAAACGACTGGAAATGTAACCCAAATGCGACAGTCTTTGGCTTGCTGTCTCCCAGATTGCTAGCACATCTGCAAACAAAATATTTCTTGAACCCCACACTGTCTCTGAATTTTCGGCTACAGTGACAGATGGAACAGACTTGCTTCAGTTCGACAACAACAGTATCAATAATATATATTCTGGTGCTTGCCATATGCCTGGAAACCCTGGTGGCACAGTGGCTAAGTGCTACAGCTGCAAGCCAAAAGGTCCACAGTTGAAATCTGCCAGGGGCTCCTTGGAAATTCTATGGGGGCAGTTTTACTCTGTCCTATGGGGTCACTATGAGTTGGAATTGACTCGGCAGCAGTAGGTTTTTTGTTGGTTACAACATGCCTGTCCCTTTTCCAAGAACTTTATAAAACTTAACTAATTTATCCTTACAATAATCCTATGAGGACAGTATAAATATTTTCCTGATTTGTAAAATGGGGAAATTGAGACCCAATGTGGTAAAAAGAAATGATTTTTCCAAGATCATATACCTAGTTAGTGGAAAACTAGGATTTAAATCAAGCAGTCTGACACCAACATCTATGTCTTAGTCATCTAGTGCTGCTACTACAGAAATACCGTAAGTGGATGGCTTTAAAAAGAGAAATTTTATTCTGCCACAGTCTGGTAAGCTACAAATCCAAATTCAGGGCATCAGTTCCAAGGAAAGTTTCTGTTGGCTCTAGAGGAAGATCCTTGTCATCTATCTTCTCCTGGACTGGGAGCTTCTGATGTGCAGGGACTCTGGGTCCTTTCCAAAGGAAGAGCTACACTACTGGCACTGCACCTTGGTGGTATGAGGTTCCCAACGCTCTGCTTCCTTCCCTTTCCTTTATATCCCAAGAGATTGCTTCAAGGCATGTCATGGATTGTATTGTTGTACATATGTTGTATTGTTGTAAATCCAGCCTATATGATGTTAATGAGGGAGAATGGGCTGTGGTTGCATTTGTGAGGCAGGACTCAGTGGGTAAGATTCTTTTGTGCCTTACTTCAGTCACCACAAAAATGTATGTATTGATTTGACTTGGCTGTGAGTTAGAATATGGAGTGATTCCTCCCATGTGTCATGAATCCTGCTTCTGTGATATCGATGAAGGAGAATGGGTAGCATTTGTGCTGGTGAGGCAGGAGTCAAGCTACCAGCGTGTGGGACGTGAGGGAGAGAAGTGAGCAGAGGGAGCTGGGAACCTCACACACCAAGAAAGCAGCCCTGAGAGCAGAGCACATCCTTTGGACCTGAGGTTCCTGTGCTGAGGATTTTTGAATTTGCACTCAACCTACTAGGCTTTGATAATTTCGCTTTTTGCGTGGACTTGTAACTTGTTAATGGCTTTGTGGCTTACTGGACTGTGACAACAAAGATGCTCTTCTTGAGGCCTTTGGTTAGTAGTATTTTCTGTTGGAGCAGTACCAAGGGGACTAAAACAAGGCTCAAAAGAATCTTACACACTGAGTCCTGCCTCACTAACACAACCACAGCCCATTCTCCCTCACTAACATCATACAGGCTGGATTTACAACATACAGGAACATCATACAATACTGGAAATCGTGTCCCAGCCAAATTGCTACAAGCATTTTTGGTGGGAGACACAATTTGATCCATGACAATTTACTCTTCATCAATTATGCTCATGGTAACCATGGAATTTGTTATCCAATCCATAATACTTGTGAGAGTGAACAGGCCAGCCAAGTGAATAGCAGTTATTTAATAATTAGATGTGAACTTGGATTTCCGGACAGAACTCAGGTATATTAGCTGCCACTGAGTCAGCTCTGACTCATGGTGATGTGATGAGTAACGCAATGAAATGCTGTCCAGTCTTGTGACATCTACATGATCACTGGCATGTTGGAGTCCATTGTGGCTAGTCTATCAGTTTGTTTCACTGAGTGTCTTGTTTTCACTGGCCCTCTGCCAAATATAATGTCCTTTTTTAGTGATTTGTCTTTCCTGATGATGTAGTCAAAAAGTAAGCAAGCTGAATCTTGTTGTCTTAGTTGTCTGGTGCTGCTATAACAGAAATACCACAAATGGATGGCTTTACCAAAACAGAAATGTATTGTCTCACAGTTTAGGAGGCTAGAAGTCCAAACTCTGGGTGCCAGCTTTAGGGGAAGGCTTTCTCTCCCTATTAGCTCTGGAGGAAGGTCCTTGTGTCTTCAGTTTGTTTCCTGGTTCCTTGGAGATCTCCATATGGCTTAGGATCAATATTCCTCCAGCTCTGATTCTCTACTTTGCTTGTTTAATAATCTCATTTTAGACCTCAAAAGAGACTGATTAAAGACACATCCTACACCAATCCTGTCTTATTTACAAAACAAAGACAATCCATTCCCATACTATATTATAGCCAAAGGCATAGAGGTTAGGATGTACAACAGACTCTAGAGGTTTCCCATGCTGTCAGGATTATGATGGGGGCCCCTCAGGCTGGCCTTCAGCTCAGCCATCCAGGCTTTGTGGGATAGCAAACCTCCCATGGCTTTTAGGCTGCCTCATTCTTCTAGTCCTTCTGCGTGGTGACCCCAACCCCTTGCTTCCAGGCCGCACTCTTCCGCCACTTGGGCAGGGCAGCCCTGCCCCCTCTCCTTTAGGCAGCAGTACCATTTCTCTGGTACATCTTGATGGTAGCCTGCAGTCTGAAACCAAATTGGTGAAGATTTGACTCTGAAATCTGAGGCTGTGACTCTACTTTTGAGATCCAGGCAACTCTTCAAGGCATTCTAGGCTTTGACTATTAGGTGCCTTAAAACCCTTACAGTCTCAACCCATTAACCAATTCCAAAATTACTTCCACATTGCAGATATTTGTCAGAGCAGCACTTCCACCTCTTGGTTCGAATTCTGTCTTAGTTATCTAAACCAAAAAAATAAAAATCTACTACCTTTAAGTCAGTTCGGACTCATAGCAACCCCACAGGGTTTCCAAGGCTGTGAACCTCTATGGAAACAGACTATCACATACTCCACATGTGTGGAGCCACTGATGGTTCAGACTGCTGACCTTCTGATTAATAGTTGTTTCAACCACTGTGCCACCAGGGTGCCCTATCTTAATTTTCTAACCAAATGCAAACCCACTGCCACTGAGTTGATTCTGACTCACAGCAACCCTATAGAACAGAGTAGAACTGCTTCATAGAGTTTCCAAGGAGCGGGTGGCAAATTTGAACTACCAACTTTTTGGTTAGCAGACGTAGCACTTAACCACTACGCCACCAGGGTTTCCTTTAACTGTCTAGTGCTGGTATAATAGAAAAAAAACACAAGTAGGTGGCTTTAAAAAACAGAAATCTATTTTCTCACAGTTCAGGAGGCTAGACGTCTGCATTGAGGAAGCCACTTCTAGATAAAACTTCTCTCTTTATTAGCTCTGGATGAAGGGTTTTCTCTCTTCAGCTCATTTCCCAGTTCCTTGGAGATCTACATTTGGCTTGGCATCAATCTCTCCCCATCTCTGCTTTTCTCGCTTGCCTGTTGAATCTTCATATTTCAAAAGAGAAGGACTACAGACATCCCCTGCACTAATCCCGTCTCACTACTAATCCTGCCCGTTCCCAAACGGGGTCATAACCACAGGCATTGTTGTTGTTAGGTGCCCCCCTTGAGGGTTCCGACTCATAGTGACTTCTCACACAAGAAAATGAAACACTGCTCAGTCCAGCGCCGCTCTCAACCTCATAATCATTGCTATGTTGGGGCCTACTGTTGCAGCCACTGTGGCAACTTATCTCATCAGTGTCTTCCTTTTTCTTCATTCCCTCTCTACCTTACCAAACATGACCCTCTAACTTTTCCAGGGACTTGTCCTTCCTAGTAACACATTCAAAGTACCTAAGGCAAAGGCAAAGGTACTTTTTTAGTTATCTTTGTCAGAATTTTACTTGCATGAGTTGTTAATGATATTATTTGATAATTTTCACATTCTGTTGGATTACCTTTCTTTGGAATGGACACAAATATGGATTTCTTCCAGTTGCTTGACTGGGTAGCCGTTTTCCAAATTTCTTGGTATATATGAGTGAGCATCTCCAGAGCTGCAGCCATTTGCTGAAACGTCTCAGTTAGTTTTCCATCAATTCCCGGAGACTTGTTGTTCACCATGCCTTCAAAATTTAGCTTAGAGTTCTTCCTTCAATACTATTAGTTCCTGATAATATGCTACCCCCTGAAATACTTGAATACCAATGAATTCTTTTAGGTACAGTGACTTGGTGTATTCTTTTTACCTTCTTTTTGATGCTTCATGTGTCTTTTAATATTTTGGATATAGAGGCTAGGATTTAAAACATATACATTTGGGGGCAAAATTCAATATAACGCTTGCCACTCTGGCTTCTAAGGAACATTCTGGTTACATTTCTTCTAAAACTGATTTGTTTGTTCTTATGGTTGTCCATGGTATGTTCAGAAATCCTGGTGGCATAGTGACTAAGTGCTACATCTGCTAACCAAAAGGTCAGCAGTTCAAATCTACCAGGAGCTCCTTGGAAACTCTATTAGGCAATTCCACTCTGTCTTATAAGGTTGCTATGAGTCAACAGGGATTCTACAGCAGTGGGTGGTATATATGATATATGTAATATTCTTTGTCAACACAACACGAATGCATTAATTCTTCTGTCTTCTTCTCCCATTGTCCAGCTTTCACATGCATGTGAGGTAACTAAAAAACCACAGCTTTGGTCAGACCAACTTAATCATTAAACCAAAATCTTTGCTTTTTAAAACTTTAAAGAGGTCTTTTGCAACAGATTTGCCCAACAGAGTATGTCATTTGATTTCTTGATTGCTGCTTTCTTGATCATAATTTCTGTTTAATTCTGCATAATCTCCATAAAAATGTAGATAACTTATCTCTGAAATACCCTCCTACAGCTTTTCACCCCCTTTTCTTAGTAAGGATTTGTTTTACAGTCACATCTTCTAAGATACTTCATAAAATAGGAAAAAGAGAACTCACCTCGGCTTCAGCTTTGTGAAAACTAACACATCATCCATTAGTTGCAAATAAAGGAGTTCTGCATTTTTACAGAAAGATACTTGCCAACATCAACTCCAGATGAGATTGTTCATCTTTCTTGTTGCTTCCGTTTCTAGAAGATTCATGCCTATCTCCTTACATATCAGCTTTATTTCTGCCACCATAATTGCTCAGAGAATGGCTCGTCCACACTGTTTACTCCCTCTTATTTCTTAGAAATCAAGCTGCCCAGCAAGCCTTGGCCTTACCCTATGCCCCCTTCCCACATTTCATCACCAGTCAAATGTTCTATAAGTGTGTTCTGTATTTTGTTGTTTTCATTTGTCAGTGAGTTTGTAAACTATGAAATTTTGACCATTCTCACTAATAGTCTTTGAAATCATTTTTCCAAAAACTATTTTCCAAGACATGATCTCAGTAAGTCTTATCTTCATACCAGCCCACTGTGTAAAGCACTCAAGCACCAACACTTGCAATCATTGAGTAGTTACAGTATATAACTGCAGAGTTATTTTGTCCTACAAATTCTATGGGAGGATAGTAATCAGAGAAAACAGGAGAAAGGAAGAAGTAGAGTGTGAGTCAGGAGTAAAATCAAAAGAAGTACTTAAAGAACTGTGTGAGAAAGACAGTCAATTTTTTTTCTTACAAATGTAGTTTACAAGAACTGAAAGCAAAAAGCTGTTTTGGACTTCAGAAAACAAACATGCACATTTATGCTAAGAAGGCATAGACCAAATCTAAAAAGAATTCCGTAAATATCACTATGAACCTAGGATGAAAAACTGTCTTATATTTAAAACCCACTGCTGTCAAGCTAATTCTGACTCTCACCGACTTTACTAGACAGAGTAGAACTGCCCCATAGGGTTTCCAAGGATCATCTGGTAGATGTGAATTCCTACTTTTCGGTCAACAGCCAAGCTCTTAACCATTGAGTCATCAGGTCTCCAATGTGTTTTTAAATGAAGGGGGTTTTATGGAAAAAAAAATAATCCCTGGATATAGCCCTGATATTTATAAGATCTTTCTCTTTCATCGTGCTGCATGTAACATTTTATCTGTCCCCAAACATCTTTCTTACTAAGATATTTTGGCAGTAATTTTTTTTCACTCTTTGTGGGGACACAGCCCAAATACCATAGACATCTTTAAAGTTCTCCTCTCTAAAACAACAGCAAATACTCTCCTTTGTGTAGGTTTTACACAACTTTTCATCCAGAGCCCAGTAACAGACTTAAAATTTCTGCTGAATAGAGCATGAAGAGAAGATGTTTTCCTCCAGGATACTTAAAGATAGGTCTGAACAGTGGGCTCATATCTTACAAGGTCAACAGTGTTTCCTAATCCATGACTACACAGTGTACCTCATCCTCTAAAGGGCCACCAAAGCTACAGCTCTGAAAGCTTAAGGAACTTTGTGTTTAAATTAGATACAGAATCCTGATTGCCTTGTGGTTAAATGTTCGGCTGTTAATCAAAAAGTCAGCAGTTCAAAACCACCAGCTACTCCTGGAAATCCTGTAGGGCAGGTCTCTGTCCTGTAAATTCACTATGGGTTGAAATCGACTCGATGGCAATGGGTTTGGTTTTGTATACTTCTCAGAAATTACATATCTGAGTTTTTTGTGGCCTAGCATTTGTAAGAGGAACACGCAGATGTGCACAGCCATTCAACTACTGTTACATGCATCATTTAGTGGGGAATTCTACCAGTGGCCATATGAAATCATCTGAGATTTTTCCCCACCTTTTCACTAAATGGATAGAGTTTTAGACCAAGTTTCACAAGCTGAAAGTTACTTTTATGTTTTTGAATAACTTAATTTTAAGTTTTTATGTAGAGCTAATTGCAAATTCACATGTAATTGTGATAAATAATACAGACAGAATGTGTCCCTTCACTCAGTTTTTCTCAAGGGTAGTGAAATCTTAAAAAACCGTAGTACAGTATTACAAAGAGGATATTGGCACTGATACAGTCAAGATGCAGAGTCTTTCATCCTCATAAGGATCCCAAATACTACCCTTTATAGATATATCCACTTCCCTTTCTGATCTCTGGCTTCATTTTTAATGTTTACTTAGAATCACAATCATTCATCCATTCCTTCACTTTTCATTGTTCTTTTTTAATATTTAATTGTGCTTTAAGTGAAAATTTACAATCCAAGTCAATTTGTTATATAAAACTTACATAGGCACTGCTACATAACTCTACCTGCTCTCCCCACCCTGTGACAGGACACTCCTCCTCTCCACCCTGTTTTGCCCACGTCTATTCAGCTAGCTCCTGTCTCTGCCTGCCTTCTCATTTCACCCCTGGACAGGAGCTGCCCAGCTGTCTCACATATCTACTAAGCCAAGAAGCACACTGCTTACCAGTATCATTTTATGTCTTATGGTCCAGTCTAATCTTTGTCTGAAGAGTTGGCTTCGGGAATGGTTTCAGTTCCAGCCTGACAGGGATTCTGGGGCTGATGTCTTCCAGGAACCCCCTAGTCTGACAGACCATCAAGTCTGGTCTTTTTAACAGAGTTTGAGTTCTGTACCCCATTTCTCTCCCACTATGTCAAGGACTATTTGTTGTGTGCCCTGTCAAGGCAGTCATTGGTGGTAGCTGGGCACCATCTAATGCTTCTGGTCTCATGCTGATGTAGTCTCTAGATTATGTGATCCTTTCTGTCACTTGCATTCCCTAACTTTTTCAATGCTTATTGAGTATGTATATGCCAAACACTAGTGATATAGTAATGTGTAAAAATCAGGTATGATTGAACTTTACAATCTAGTGGGTGAGACAGATACTAACCAAATAAGTATTCGGATAAATGTAAAGTTTCAAATGTGATAAATGCCACAATTATGCAATAAATCCTGCGAAGCTATAACCCATTACAACTGGGTTGATTTGGACTCATAGTGACCTATAGGACAGAGCAGAACTCCCCATAGGGTTTCCAAGGGACAGCTGGTAGATTTGAACTGCTGACCTTTTGGTTTGCAACTAACCTCTTAACTACTTCACTAAGCCTGTAACCAAAACCTGTTGCCATTGACTCGATTCCAACTCGTAGTGACCCTACAGGATAGAATACATGCGGTTTAGTGGAGAAGCGGACAGACTAAATCTCCCAGAGGACGTGAAGACTGAGCTGATGTTTAAAGGGCAAGTTGGAGTTAGCCAAGCCAAGTGCCGTCGAGTCGGATCCAACTCATGGTTTAACTACCACCTTCATTTGCATATATGATCCCAGTGTATACATTTAATTGTCTGTCTTATTCAATGCTCTATCTCCAGGGCCCAAAACACAACTTGACACTCACGTAGTATTGACTTAACAAATACTCATAACAATGAGTGAAGAAAGAGAATAAAGAGAAGATATCAAAAATTACAAGCCACAGAACAGCATTTATCCCAACATTGTGTCTCTTTTTTATCCAGTGATTCCCTGCCTTTCTCCAATCTAGATAAACTGAAGTATCTTCTCCCCTTTGAAAATAAACAGATAGCTGAAAACCTAGTTTGGTTTAAATAAGCAGATAGCTGCACTACTAGTTTGCAGTTTTACAGTAGGGAAGGTACAGACAACAGTATTCCCCAAACAAGCAACATTTTCAGTAGCATATAACAGAGCAGCCAGCAAAGAAATGAATTACGTAAAAGCAAAGGAAGTGTCTCTGGTATAGCAGTGATCTGCTTTAACAGCATCTCATCAAGTCTGTCATTAACAGCAGAATCATAAAACAGGGTCACAGGCAGAATCAGACCGCAATGCCCATGAAAGCAGTTACTATCAATCATGGTATAAACAGTTAAGCACTCTACTGCTAGCCAAAAGGTTGGTGGTTCAAACTCATCCAGAGATGCCTCATGACATACCTTTTCCAAAAGTTCACAGCCTTGAAAGCCCTACGGAATAGTTCTATTCTGCACGCATGGGACCACCATAAGTCAGAACTTACTAGACGACAACTGACAACAATGACATGGAGTATCTGTGAGATGACACAACTGTCCATTCAGTGTGTATCTGGCTCTCCTACAGGAGAATTTCCAGTGGGCAGAACCCTGCTTGCTGTTGAGATGGCCTCTTGCACACTCAGCATTTTATTTGAACCTAACTGGGAGATGTAATATTTGAGAAATGTCAAGTGCTTTAAAAATCATAGTAGCTTTTGATACTGTAATCCCATATAGGCCTAGTAACACCACCAACTTAAGAAGAAAGACAACCTTGACATATTTTAAAAAACATATGTTGTAAAGAAAACTTCAGACATAAAAAGATTTTTATACAAACTTCTATCACATTGTTATTTGCTGCAACGAAATAAATTTTACCTAAGTGTCAACCTATAGGGCACAGATTAAATGAATTACAGGCTACACACATGATACAAGGTCACTGCGGTATTTTATACAGTACTTGTGTTTTCAAAGATTTTGTATTAACATGGAAAATGCTCTGCATCTAAGATTAAGTAAAGGAAAATAAACCAAAAAACCAAGATAAAAATTTGTATACACACCTATATTTCAGCATAGTATTAAATATAGGAAAGAAATAGAGCTAAACTTCGAAAATTTTTCTTCTATTTTTTAGACTTTTCTCTATAGTGCATTCATTTACTTTATATTCACAAAAAAACCATGATAAGCTATTTTTTTAAGCCATCAGTACGACAGATGAAAGGAAGGAGTCATAAATTAGTTTCACCATTCACTTAGCTAGATTTAAGAACTTATACTACCCAATTAACTTCTCAGTCTCAGTTTCCTCCCTCATACAATGGGGAAGCTATTTTGCCTTTCTCACAGAGCTGGGACTGAAAAAAGAAGTTACACATTACAATGCTTCATGTAATAAAAACATACAGCATCAAGGACAGTACATCACTGTGTGTCTTATGTTACCAAAACAAGTGATTTTCCGTAGCCCTGCCCTCTGCTTCCTTGGCATCTAAGATGAAATAAAACAGGAAGCATGGAAATGTAGCACGTAAATAATGTATCAATGAAGTCATTTTAAGACTGACTCACATTACTTCTCAGCTGACCATTATGATCTCTGATCCCTCTGCATATTCCTGAGGCTCTGCTCAGCGATTTAATTTACACATGTTTTGGTCGTTTTCTTTTTTCTACTTTTAGTACATTCCCAGGATTCTCAAGACTTTGGGGAGACTTTCATTTTTCAGATGAGCATTTGACAGCTCAGACGTGTTTCCAGCTGAATACAAAACTTCAGTTGAGTGAAAGACATGGCATGCCTAGTCCATTTAAGGGGTTAACTATGTAGATTTCTGAAGATAATAGATGTAGAGAATTTCACTATGTGTGCATAGAAGCAACAACAATTCCTGATCTCTTGCTATCTTTTCTTAGTGAGATGGCTCTGCTAGCCCCTCTTTTGTAAGAAGTAATGACTATATAGGAAACCCTGGTGGCATAGTAGTTAAATGCACTGGTGGCATAGTAATTAAATGCCCTGGTGGCAAAGCAGTTAAAGCACTCGGCTGTTAATGTAAGGTCAGAGTCCACTAGACACACTGTCAGAGACAGATTTGAAAGCCTGCTTCTATAACGGTTTGCAGCCTTGGAGACCCTGTGAGCACAATCCCACAGGGTCACTATGAGTCAGAATCAGAGGCAGTGGGTTTGGTTCTGATAATGACTTATATATAAGCTGATATCCTTCTACTTTCAGTAATTCCAACCTGGTTACTGGTGTGAAAACGCCTTCTGGGAAGGATGTCTGGAATCTGTAACATAGCTATGTGGCTAGAGATGAGGCTCACCTTTAACAAGCAGCCCTGAGACAGCAATCTGAAGTCTGGAGGAAAGAACTTTAATTCTGATCTTGAACGTGATAAAAATAAAGCAGATCTTGAAATAAATGGAGTTTTGTAAAAAAGAAGCATGTGAGACAAGCACAGGATTTGAGGTGTTCCCCTTTCTTAACTGTGAGACCCTGAGTAAGTCATTAAGCTCTTTGAGCATGGACACCCTGGTTGTGTACTGGCTGACAACTATGGTTCCAACCAAAAGGTCAATAGTCCAAATCTACCAGGTGCTCCCTGAAAAGCTATGGATCAGTTCTATATAGTCAGTCATAACTGACTCGCTGGAAACAGATTTGGGGTTTTGTTTTGGGGGGGTGTCTTTTTGAGTATCCAACTTCACCTAAAAGTGGAATATGACACAATTCAAAAGTGGGCCATGTGGATAAATGAAATAATGAATGTAGAAGTGCTTTCTTAATTCATGAGCACTAATCATATAATGAGAAGCTGGAGAGGGCAAGGGAAGGATGATTACCTAAGAATCAGAAGACTTTATATATCTATTTCCAAAAAATCCCCAAACCCACTGCCAGCTGAGTCAGTTCTCACTCACAATGACCTCATGGGACACAGAAGAACTGCCCCATAAGGTTTCCAAGGAGCAGCTGATGGACTCAACCTGCTGACCTTTTGGTTAACAACTGTAGCACTTAACCACAGTACCATCAGTCTCCATTATACATAATTGTTGATGCTATCAGGTGCAGTCGAGTTGGTTCTGACTCATAGTGACTTTATAGGTCAGAGCAGAACTGCCCCACAGGGTTTTCAAGGAGCAGCTCTGTATACTTAATCAGCCCTTTATAAAATAATGAACGTGGGCATTATGTGCTGTGGAAGATTGACAAAGGCGATAAATTCTCTGAAGCTTCTCTCATCAAGAGGTAAAGCCTGTTTCTGTGCTTCTTGAATCTGGACCAATCTTACAACTTGTTTAGATCAACAGACTATAGCAAAGGTGACAATATGACACTTCTGAGCATAGGTCACAAATGGCCTTATAGCTTCCATTGCCCCCTACTGGAATCCAGTTCCTATGGGAAAAAACTCAAGCTAGCCTCCCAGAGGATGAAAACTACAAGATGAGAAACAGCCTTCCTAGTCACCCCAGGTTCCCCGCTGAACTCCAACCAAAACCACCAAACCCATTGCCATTGAGTAGATTCCAACTCATGGTGACCCTATTGGACAAAGTAGTACTGCTCCATAGAGTCTCCCAGGATTGCATGGCAGATTGGAACTGCTGACCTTTCAGTTAGCAGATGTAGCACTTAACCTGTACACCAGCAGGCTTTACTCAGGTGAAATTAAATGGAGCAGGAATAAGCCATTCCTGCTGAGCCTAGCCTTCACTTTTGACTCGTAGAATTATAAAAATAATAATAACAATAAACAAAGACTGTTATTTTAAATTTCTAAGTTTTAGGGTGGCTTATTATATAATAAAAAATAACAGATACACAATAGTATACTCTAATATATATCCAAGCAAAAACAGCCTTATAGACCTAAACGATTTCTGATGAGTGATTTCTGCTAAGATGATTGGCAGTTCATGGGAGGGGAAGAGAAAAAAAGCAGTTGAGGAAGGTTACTAAAATTTTAAAAGAAATAAGACTCGAACCTTAGCATAACAGTACCTCCTGTATGTGGAGTCCAACTCTGACAGCCTTGTGTCTTCAGAAAATCCATTTTATACAAAAAGAAGGTGGGTGTGGCAAGATCCATGCGCTGAGACTTCTTGTGCTTCACTCACAAGCAAAACTCTCTTCAGTCTGACTTTATATTTACTTTCAACTAGCTTGATTTTCTTGTTTCTAAACCAAATAGAAGGAAACCCTGGTGATGCTGTGGTTAAATGCTACAGCTGCTAACCAAAATGTCAGTAGTTCAAATCCACCAGCCACTCCTTGGAAATTCTACAGAGCACTTGTACTCTGTCCTATAGAGTTGCTGTGAATCAGAATTAACTACAGCAAGTCTGAGTTTTTTGTTTTTTTTTTTTGCTTTGAAACTGTCATGGATTGAATTGTGTTTCTCAAAAACGTGTGTTGCCATTTGGCTAGGCCATGGTTCCTAGTATTGTGTGATGTCCCTTTATGTTGTAAACACTGCCTCTATGATGGTAATGAGGGAGGAAGGGGCAGCAGTTGTGCTACTGGGGCAGGACTCAGTGTGTGGAATTCTGTTTGTAGAAAGGCTAAGGTCAAGGCTAAGGGGAGAGGTGCGGAGGGGAGGGGAAGGAGAAGGGGATGGGAGGGGATGAATATTGTATTTGTAGAAAGGCTAAGGTCAACAGTTAACTTCAAATGTTCATCAGGTAAGACACGGTCTGAAATTGTGCTTTTTGGTTGAAAGCCACAGGAACCTACTCCAGCAAACTTCAGCAGAAGAGGAGTTTGCTGGAATGATTGCAGGGTCAAAACAAAGCCTGAAGAGCTTGGCTTGGAACACTCAACCACAAATGGGAGAACGCATCCCCTAGAGTTACCCTACCCTACTCCCCACCCCCACCCCATGTGACAGGATGCAGTTACTACCCCAGAAGAATTGAGATGCCCTTTGGAATGGATGAGGAATGAATAAAAAGTCCAGAAAGGTTTCATACATGCAGGACCACACATTTGGGCCCCTAGTGTGTCCAGCTTGGAATCCTGAAGGGGTTTCCTGGCACTGCCCACCGACCTCCTGAGCTGGAGACACTGGGTAAAATCAGACTCCCTCTGCTCTGTCATTCTCTAAGTTCTGCACTGCAACGCAAGTGTATGCCCACAATCCCTATGTTTTTAAAGGATTATTTTCTTTTACGTCTAAAAACTGGAATGAGATGCAGGTTTTTTTTGTTTTTATTATACCTCTGTCTTCATCTCCCCAATTTCCCATCCCATGGGCACAGTAGGGAGTGATCCAGGCACATACTGTATGGCTGTGGCAGAGACATCCATCACACAGGCATCTAATTCTGGTGAAAGGAATCTTCCTTTCACCCCCAATTTTCCTGATGATAGGAATCCAGAGACCTGGACAGGATGGGACCTCTCAGACAGGTAGGCCTTGAGTCAGGCTTCTTGCAACTGCCAGTGATGATGACTTTCCTTGTGGGTTCCCAAATCTCAGAAAAAGGTAAGGAAATTCACACAGCATATAGTTTAGCTTCTCTAGGGTGGCCCTGGAAGGGAGCCCATTCACAGAGAATTCTGTCCCAATAGTGGTTCTAGCAAAAGAAGCATGACTATGGTAGCAGAGACGACGAGATGCCCACAGCTGCTGTGGCCACCTTAAGCAGGCGGATCAACCTTGGGATGAAAGCAAACATGTAGCACAGCGGTTGGATGGACGGCACACAGCACCCCGGAAGGGTCAAAGGTTAGGCTGGATTACACAGCGCAATTACACAAACTTAGAATTTGACAGAGCTCAGAACAAATCCCCCTGTTACTGACCTAGTATTTGGGGCTTAACAGACTTCAGTGAAGCCTCCCACTGCCTCTACCAGATGGTCCTCCTCTCATTCCCCAGACTGATTTATTCCTCAAGTAGCATGATTAGACATGGAATCATTCAGATTTCATTTAGGTTAAGCTTTTGTACTCAAACCAAAATACTAAGCTATATCCTGAGAAACCTACTTTCTTACTTTGGCTATACTTTCTAATTATTTTGAGTTTCTGAGACCAAACTGTAAACAGTATCTGAAGCAACTTAAATATTAAGGTTGCGAATGAAGCTGTAAACATTCCATGTCATGGATGTTCATTACACACATGATGTGTGTGAGATTATGAAAAGCATTATGGCATATTTTAACAATGAAGGAGACATGCTTCTTCTATTGGGAACCTTATGTATAAAATAATAAAAACAGTGAAAATAATTTGGGACATTAGTAGAACACTTACTGTGCCCCAGGCATCCTGCTAAATGCTTTATACACAGTGTATCATTCAATCCTGTAAAATCATACTTTATAGATGAGGAAACTGAGGCTCATAAAGAAGTTTAAATATGTTTCCAAAGCCACACATTAGCAAGAGCTAGAGGAAGAATTTGGATCCAAGTTGTGTGCCACCATGCTAATACTGCCACGACGCACAGAGGAGCCGGTGTGTGAAACACAGTAAGTTAAAGCTCAGGAGGGGAAGGTAACACTTATTGCAGGAACAATCCAAGTAGTCTTCAAGAAAAAGCAGCATGATCTTTGCCTTTGGAGGATGAGTGAGATTGTAAACGGAGGGCACGGGCGTGACACACATGGACATACACATAGGTACACACAGGCATGAGAAAAAGAGCAAATCATTACATGAGGCAGAGCAAGGGCAGACAGCCTGCAACACAAAGTTGACCGGAGATCTCAAAGACTTGTAAGTGCCGCTGGCAAGCTAGGACTCTATCATGAAGGCCACAGACATCTTGAAGTGGGGAGGACCATAGTCTGAGCAGCACTGAGGGAAGACTGATCTAACGGTATGTGCGAGGGCTGGGCAGAACGACTACTTAGGGAAGCAATGATGAGGGGGCCAGCCAGTGAGTGCAGACAACAGGGAGACGGACTCAGAGAGCAAAAAATCACAACAGGTTGAGTAGCAGACTGGGTGGAGAGGCGGGGATTTTAAGGTCTAAGGTAGCTGGACATTTAGGATGCCATCAACGGCATGAGCAAATTCGGGAAGTAAAGCAGGTCTGGTGGGGATAAAGTGATTAAGTCAGGTCTGAGGTCTCAGCAAATGTGCCAGACAGTTATCTTTCCTGCAGCTGGACATACAGGAATGTGTGAATCTTGTAAAGGCTGATGAGAGGGTTGTTTCATTAGACAACTGAAGCTAGGAGTGGAGGTTTGCTGCCCAGAGACACTTCTTGTTCTTTATTTCAGATCCACAGTATCTTACTCGCGATTCTGAAATGTCAGAGTTCTGAAAGGAGATCCACTCATTCATTCACTCATTTGTTTGTAGTGTCAGGTAAACTCACATAACTGCAAACCTAACAGGAAGTTTCTTGTCGTCTAAACTTATCCCAGTTAGAATAAATATTCATGCATTTGGGTGCAGAGATATTCCTGTATTTAATTACGGTGTGCGGTTCCAGGCCTCCCAGAAGAATTTACATCACAGAATATAGACACACTATTACCTTTCTAAAATCCAGACACTTCTAAATTCCACAGCACACCTGGCCCCAAGAATTTTAGGTAAGCAATTGCAGAGTTTTATTTTACTTTCTGAAAACAAGCTGAGTAATAATCCTAAAACACAATGATTACTGAAGGCTTCCTCTATGCCCACAACTCTTCAAGGAGCTTGATTGTAAGTGTCACAAAAACTGCATAAAGTAAGAATTGTTATTACCTTTACAGATAAGGAAATGAAGGATAATGCAGGTTAGTTTTAAGAGATAAGTCTCGTATTTTTCCGGCTAACTCCAAGACGCTGTGGTCTTTACTATCTGGGTACAGTGCCTACAAATTAATTTGTAAAAGTATTTACAAATGAATCTCACAAGTCCTTGCATTAGAATACTGAATCACAGAGAACAAAGATCTTTTACCACAGTTTCACAAATAATACAAGGACATGGTTCCCTAGGGTTATTCTCTCATTTGCATTCTGGCAAAGCAAAGAGGAAAAGAAAGCATAGAATCCAAAGAAGCGGTTCTCGTGTGGGGCCTACTGTTTTTGTACAGAGTTTTGCATTGTTTTCCTTACCAGCTGAAGATGCTGAGTGATTTATCCAGGCAGCAAACCACAGCAGGTAAGAGCACAGGCTCTGGGGTCAAACTGCTTAAGTTTTAACATTACACAGCTGTGCAAGCAGGAGAGTTAACCAGCCTCTCTCTGCTGTGGTTTTCCTTCTGAAATACAGGGTTAGTTACACACTGTATCACAGAGTTGTTGGATACTTCAAATGAGATACTGATTGTCAAATCTTTGGCAGAATGCTAGGCTAATGGTGAATACTCAATGAACATCGAATAGCAGTATCTGGCAAGGCCCCACAGGTATAAAACTCTTCAGAGAAATTTTTGTTGACTAGTAAATTCCAGCAAAGAGCTGAAAACAGAAAAGCAGAAGGGAAGAACACGTTTGGTATTTCTCAAGCTGAAAGAATTGAAGAAAAAATTCAAGCCTTGAGTTGCAATAGTGAAGGATTCTACAAGGAAATTATTAGACAACTCGGGGAGAATCAAAAGAAGATGGAAGGAATACACAGAGTCATTATACCAGAAAGTATTGGTTGATGTTCAGCCACTTGAAGAGGTAGTCTATGATCAGGAACTGATGGTAATGAAGGAAGAAGTTGCATTGAAGGCACTGGCAAAAACATGGCTCCAGGAATCGATAGAATATCAATTGAGATATTTCAACAAACGGATGCAGAGTTGGAAGTGCTTACTTGTCCACGCCAAGAAATCTGGAGGACAGCTGCCTGGCCAACTAACTGGAAGAGATCCATATTTATGGCCACTCCAAAGAAAGGTGATGCAACTGAATGTGGAAATTACCGAACACTGTCGTTGACATCACATGTAAGTAAAATTTTGCTCAAGATCATTCAAAAGAGACTACAACAGTATATTGACAAGAACTGCCAGAAATTCCAGCTGGATTCAGAACAGGACATGGAACCAGGAATAGCATTGCTGATGTCGGACGGATCTTGGCTGAAAGTGAAGAATACTGGAAAAATGTTTACATGTGTTTCATTGACTATGCAAAAGCATTTGAGTGTGTGGATCACACTAAATTATGGCTAACATTGCAGAGAATAGGGATTTCAGACACCTAACTGTGCTCTTAAGGGACCTATATATGGATCAAGAGGTGGTCATGCAAACAGAACAAAGAGACACTGCATGGTTTAAAGTCAGGAAAGGTGTGTGTCAGGCTTGAATCCTTTCACCACACCTTTTCAATATGTATGCCATGCAAATAATCCGAGAAGCTGGATTATATGAAGAAGAACAAAGTATCAGGATTGGAAGTCAACTCATTAACAACCTGTGTTACACAGATGACACCACCTTACTTGCTGGAAATGAAGAAGATTTAAGACACCTACTGTTGAAGATCAAGGACCAGCCTTCAGTATGGACTGCACCTCAACATCAGGAAAACAAACATCCTCACAACTGCACCAGGAAGCAACACTGTGATAAAGGAAGAAAAGACTGAAGCTGTCAGTGATTTCCTTTTACTTGGGTCCACAATCAACACTCACGGAAGCAGCAATGACGAAATCAAAAGACGCATTGCTTTGGGAAAATCTGCTGCAAAAGACCTCCTTGAAGTATTCACAAATAAGGATGCCACCTCGAAGACTAAAATGCGCCTGATCCAAGTCATGGTATTTGCAATCACATCATATGCATGCAAAAGTTGGAGAAGGCAGAAGAACTGATGCCTTTGAACTGTAGTGTTGAAGAAGAATGCTGAATGTACCACGGACCGCTGAAAGAACAAACAGATCTGTACAATCAGAGTGCTTTTTGAAAGCAAAGATGGCAAAACTGTGTCTTACATACTCTTGACATGTTGTCAGGAAAGATCAGTCCCTGGAGAAGGACATCATAATTGGCAGAGTGGAGGATCAGTGAAAAAGAGGAAGACCCTCGACCAGATGGATTGACACAGTAACCTCAACAATGGGTTTACGCATAAAAACGATTGTGGACATGGTGCAAGACCAGGCAGTGTTCCGTTTTGTTGTTCACAGGGTCACTATGGGTCAGAACCAACTCAACGGCACCTAGCAATAACAGTAAATTAAGTGAATTTCTATGAAGGTAGCATTATTTGCCAAATGTTATCTAATACTCTTTCAGCTTTCTGAGGTTCACAGGTGTCAGTGCAATTCAAGGATCCTTCCCAACTCAACAGCTGAAAGCCCTATTGACTGATAGGCCTATCTGTGAATAATATGTACTCAAACTGGAAGGAATTTTGGCTTGGCTTTTCTCCACAGTGTTTCTTTCTTTCTTTTTTTTTTTTTTTTGGCTGTGCTATCAATTAAACCTATGTCTGTATCTGCACTGATATTTTGGTTGCATCCCTACACAGCAGGCTGAAGAGGACCCTCTGAAGAGCAGGACTAAGTCTGATGCGTGTTGTGTCCCATTCCTAACAAATACTTATATGAACAGTCCCTGGACATGGGACAAAATTACATTCCTACTTAATTTATCACTAAGGTACTTTCTGAACTGAAAAAAGTAGCTGAGTTTTATCCAAATCCTCTGAGGTTCATTACATGCTTTACACAGAGTTCAAATCCACAGTGTCACATGGAACACAGTGTAACCAAGGACCACAAGACGGGACTGATTTGAATGCTTTGTTCTAAACAAAAGTGGTACTTATCAAAGCAAGTTCTTGTTAGTATCTTTGAATACATCCCAAGCTATGAAGAAACGTGCCTTGAACTAACAAGATTTCCTTGTGGTGTAAACAGAAGCACGTGAGAGAACTGAAGGGAGTTTAAAAAAAAAGTTCAGCACCATCTTTGCAGCTTCAACAAAGCTTTGCCAAACAAATGCTGAGCGATGCTCATTTTCTATGATCAGAATAGGTTGCCTATAGTTCAGGGAAAGTAACAGTCTTGGAATCTGTTTTCCCCATTTGGTCCATCACTTATTTTCTAGGCAGCAGTACAGCTACTTGAGCTGGCATGTGATGCTTGCCTTGATTGTGACACAGAGAAGGAAAATAGAAGAATCTAGCAAACACTTAACAGGCTGCTTGGCACAGTTAAACTGGGGCTTATTCATGCAGCAGAATAGCTGATAATTACTTTTATTATTCTAGGCTAGATTGAGGTCATTGTCTGATGAAATTGGGCAATTTAGGAAATGGAAAAAAATGAACAAAACATTTAAGTGTGTTTAGAACACAAATTCTGTATTTCATTTCACTTTCTTATCAACTTCTGGCTTTTATAGGAAGGAACAGGGGCGAGGAGATGAGACAAAGGACAGTATGTTAAGTAGGAAGACATGTATTGAAGAAAATCTTTGACACATTAAACAGTTCTTTCATTTAAGATGGGAAGTGATGAAGAAGCAAATCAAAATAAAGAATATGGAATCATTATACATACACCCTATTTTACTCCTAGAATCTAGCACAGTGACAGTTTGGTACACTACCATCCCACTGTCACATGGTGCATTCCTAACCCTGACCTCTCAGAACACTTGGTATTTCAAGTAAAATCTGTGCATAGCTCTCACCTCTTCTTACTATGATTAATTCTCAGTTAATCAGATTCTCTTCTCCTTCCCACTTTAATTAATCGTTTTTAACTAAAGCCGCCCTTAATTCCATCATCCCTTTTGCTTCAACGTCACTTTGATACTCAAATCTTATCCATTCTACTCCAAATATATCAGGTTAAAAAAACAAAACAAAACAACTGCTACAGTGGCCCCTGAGCCAACGTGCATGACTGATTCATTTTCTATCCTTCCCAGCACATAGCCAGTCATCATTACTGGATAAATATTTTTGGGAAGGTCAGTGTAAAGTTAGCCCTTTTATCTGCATCTAGAGGATTCATCAGGAAGTATGCACTTTGAATGCATGTTTCTAACACCTGTGTTACCTTGCAAAACCCTGGTGGAATAGTGGTTAAGTGTTATACCTGCTAACTGAAAGGCTGGAATCCAGCAGGTGCTCCTTGGAGACTATATGGAACAGTTTTACTCTGTCCTACAGGGAATCAACTTAATGGCAATGGGTTAGGTTTGGGGTGTGACCTTGGGTCACTCATACAGCCAGAGGCATGAGAACCTTCTCAGTAGTGGCAGGTGACCAATAAAACTTCTTTTCTGTGCCTTGCCTCTTTTAACTATCTCTGTTATCACCAGAACTCTGGCAAAAGCAAATGCCATAACTCAAATATTCTTACGAGGTGAAAAAGGAAATATTTTGCTTAGGTAATTAAAAGTCTGAGGAATTACGGTAAGGGTAATAAAACTTCTGGATTCTCTGAATTCAAACATTATATATTGGGAAGGCCTCAATATGTAGCTATTATTTTTTTAATTTTCCAATATGGCTGTGTCACTAAAATCAGTCTCTCTGTCCTTGTCTCTGTCTCTCTGCCTTAGATTCTCTCTGTAACTCTCTGTGCGTGTTTTAAAATGAAAGTTTAAAATTCCGGTCAGTTTCTCATACAAAAAGTTACACTTTGTTACATGACCCTAGCTGTTCTCCCTCTACTGTGACATCACACTTGTCTCGATCTGAATTTCCCATGTCCATTCAACCAGCACCTGCCCCGCCTTTCTTCTCATCTGGTCCCCAGACAGGAGCTGCCCAGTGAGTCTCCTGTATCTACTTAGAGCAACAGGCACATACTTCATCCGTATCATTTTATGTTTCATAGACTAGTTCAGTCTTTGTCTGAGGAGTTGGCTTCTGGAATGGCTTCATTTCTGGGCTAGCAGGGATTTCCAGGGTCATGTCTTCTGGTGACTCTCTAGTCTGCTAGAACATCTAATCTGGTCTTTTTACTACAGTTCAAGTTCTGTACCCCATGTTTCTCCCACTCTGTCAGGGATTCTTTGTTGAGCTCCCTGTAAGGTCAGTCATTGGTGGTAGACATGCACCATCTGGTTCTGTTAGTCTCCTGTTGATACAGTCTCTGGTTTAAGTGCCCTTCCTATCTCTTCGGCTCATATTTTCCTTATGTCTTTGATGTTCTTCATGCTCTTTTGCTTCAGGTGGGTTGAGACCAACTGATGCTTCCTAGATAGCCACTTGCTAGCTTTCAAGACTCCAGATGTCACTCACCAGGGTGGGATGCAGAGCATTTTCTTAATAAACTTTGTTATGCCAATTAACCTAGATGTCACCTGAAACTGTGGTCCCCAGACCCCTACCCTTGCTTCTGTGTCCCTCAAAGGTTATATTCAGAACACTTTTTGACTTTTGGTTTAGTCCAGTTGTGCTGACTTCTCCTCTACTGTGTGATGACCCTTCCTTCACCTAAAATCTGTATCTCTTTTCCTTCAGTTTTCTCCAAATTAGTTCTCTCTAAGCAAAGGCAAAGATGGCCACCAGCAGATCCAAGTCTATCTTCAGTAATCCAAGTGAAATGAGATTCTGTTTCCCATCCCATATCTCAGGCCTGATGGTTAACGGCCTGGAGAAGACAGCTGATAATCCTTTAGTCAATCGCTGAGGGGGAGAGGGTGGGATTTGGTCCTACATCCATTCCTAGCAGTAGGGAGAGAGTTAGCCCCTGAAGAACTACATGAAGTGTAACTGGAAAATGGTAATTGTAAATGAAAGAGGGGTTTTGGCACAGGACAACAGAAGTTGTGACTACAAAGCTATTAGTGATATTATCAATGAATAAATAGTGTCCCTATTGAGGTATGCAACCTCAGAGCCCAGCCCTCATAAAAGAAACTTTCTGGCTTATCCTCCTACACAGAGCAGAATAAGCTACACATTTTTCTGAAATTGTGCTTGACAGAATAACCACAGAATTGGCTATAGATGGTCTCAATCAGTTTTAGCAGGTTTTCAATGTCTTGATGGCCTTTTAAGTGACCTATTAGCTCATTTAGTGAAAAACACATAAGCTCCCCACCTCCTGGTAGAGATCTAACAGGCTAATAAAGGGAAATCAACTTCTTCCTCCATCCCAGAGAATCAAATCCCTAAGGAAAACGCTACTCAGCCCAAGCTCTGGGCACCACAGGAAGGTCAATTCTGAATATTCATGATGAATCTGCATTTCCTTGTCTGCTCTCTGTAAAAGCCTACCTCCCCAAGCTGCCTGTGAGCAGTCTCTGAGGCTGCACCTGGTGCCCCGGCCCGCGGGACAAATCAACGAAAGGACGAGGGGAAGCCTGTGAAAGTAAGCAGGAAAGGCGGAAAAATGAAGGCAAGACAAAATTCTGATCAAGCCTCAGTTTTATTATTAAAATGAGGTATATTTATAGCAGTAGGAATAAAGGGAGGGATCAAGTGACGTAGGGATGGAGTGACATTTGGAGTGAGGTAGTTGTCGGCTGGGGATTGGATATACATATGACTAAGGCAGTGACATCAGGCAGGAAGTTTTTCGCGCGCGCGCGCGGGCCTTTTGAATTTCGCGGGCGCGGGCTTTTTCAAGTTTGGCGGACGCGGGCTTTTTCAAGCTTGGCGAGCGCGGGCTTTTTCAGCCCTACAAGCTTCCTGTATGTCGGGGCCTGGGGGCTCACTCATGGCTCCCGACATCTCCTTCCTTTTTGTTTTAATTGATGGGAGGTGGGCTTTAACTGGGCGAGGGGGTATTGACCAAGGCTCCTCCGTGTAGAACTTATGGCTCTTGGTATCTTTTGAGGAGGAGAGGCAGAGCCGTTTTGATGTTGAGATAGATACCAACCTCTATGCAAGCCAGGTGTGCCCCAGGGAAACGTAGAGGAGTTAGTGTTAACTTTCCCTTGCAATGCTTTGCTTCGCACTCGCACCAGTACCCATACCTCTCTTGCCGGATTGGTAAGGAGGTAAGCATGCCTCTACTTTTCATGCTGTCCCCGTGGGGAGGAAGCTAGGGTACCCCATTTCAGTGGCATAAGCTTCGTCAACTGCCAGGCAATGGTAGTGAACTGGAATAGGTTTAGCTTGTGCAGCATCTATTTGTTGTTTGATGAAGCTTGTTATTCTTCTGAATGCCCAAGGGCCGAAGGTCAGGAACAGTAATATTCCTAAAACAGGGCCAGCAAAACTGAGAAGTAGATTAGTAAGCCATGAAGTTCCGGTAAAGTTAAAATCAAGCGGTCCTGAGCTGCCTCCCCATTCTCGTTGTCTTTGATTTAATCGCTCTCTGAGGTTAGTCATAGTGTCCTTAATGACACCTGAATGATCTGTCTTTGTTACATGGTTTAGAGGAACTAAATCTTTTGATTTTTATCATAATACTTAGTAAAGGAGAAACTTAAGAGGTCTGAAGAAGGTGTGGACCATTTCCAATTTCCATCACTTGAGGTAACGCAACTCCATTTGGCGCAGAAGTAGGAATTGGTTGTCCTACAGTGAGCGCCTTTATTATAGTTGGGGCAAACATAAAACCCGAAGTTGCACACGTGTTTAGAGGCTTATTCTTTTATGCGTGGGATGACATCTTTAAGGCAAAAGGAAAGGTCAGGCCACCAAGTGTTTAAGGGTTTGGTGTCACTAGCATTATAAAGTATGGAATTATCATTTAGGTTTATAACAGCCCATTTAAGGCTAAAAGGAGCATGGGGGTTGGTAGGGGCAAATCCTTCATATGTAGGAAAAATGATTAACAAGAAGGTTAAAAAGCTTATCTGTGATGGATTGTTGACTTCCATATCGCAGAGTTTTCTCAGCATTTCACTCCAGCAATGCCGGACACAGGTGGCCTTCACAGCCTACAAAAGAGGAGAAGGCTTCTCAGGGGTATTTTCCCTGGAAATGGGGTTATCATTGATGGGCTTAACAAGACGTTCGGGTAGCCACCGAGGGGCCCCTTCTGGAGTATCATACACACATGCGTGGCCTCTTCCCCAGATAAGAACCAGATCAGGACCGTGCCATTTGTGGGTTATGGGATTTTTCCACATAACCTTGGCATATTGATTTTTAGTCCCTTGATGCCAAAGGCGATCTGCCACAGATTTTTCATTAAGATCTAATTGTAGGAAATTAAGGATGAACAATGCATGATTTAGGAGGTTACGAGGGGAACCTTTAGTGGAATAAACAGTGTTTGTCTTAAGTTTGGATATGGTATACTTAAGGGTCTGGTGGGCTCGCTCTATTATGCCCTGTCCCTGAGGATTATAGGGAATGCCAGTTACATGTTTGATCTGGAATTGACTACAGAAATTTTTAAAGGTTTGTGATGTATAGCCTGGTCCATTGTCGGTTTTGATTTGTTGGGGCTTCCCCATGATGGCAACACATTGGAGAACATGTGCTATAACATTTTTAGAGGCCTCACCACTGTGGAGGGTGGCATGGAGGAACCCACTATAGGTATCAATGGTCACATGGGCATATTTGAGGTTACCAAACTCAGGAATATGGGTAACATCCATTTGCCAGATTTCATTGGGGAGCAGGCCCCTTGGGTTAACTCCTAGGTGGGGGAGAGGCAGAAGAGTTACGCATGCAGGACAGTTTTTAACAATTTGTCTCGCCTGTTCTCTAGTAATCTTAAACATAAGGCGGAGTGTACGAGCATTGAGGTGGTGAAGAGCATGAGCCTGTTGGGCTTTAGTAATGGGCTCTAGGGTAGCTGAGAGGACCAAGTGTGTTTGTTTATCTGCAAGGTTGTTGCCTTCGGAGAGGGGTCCTGGAAGGTCAGTATGGGCACGCAAGTGTCCAATAAAAAAGGGGTGTTGTCTTTTTAGGATGAGTGCCTGAAGTTGTTGAAAAAGAGGCACAGCGTTAGAAGACGATTTGATATAAGGAACAGTTTCCAACACTGGGACTGAGAGAGCTATGTAAGCACTGTCGGTGTAAAGATTGAAGGGAACATCATGTAGTATTGTGAAGACCTGTAAGATAGCGAAAAGCTCTACAAGCTGGGCAGACCAGTAAGGAGACTGGACACTGTTTTCCTGTGAGTCTATAATCCACGTGGCAATACCAGAGGAAGATCCATCTGAAAAAACCAGGGAGGCCCACGATTTTGTTTTCCCAGGGAACATTCGCGCACAAAATGGCCAGGCTGCTTGCAATTAAAACAAGTTTTTTGTAATGAGCTGGGGTTCAAGCCCTTAAGCGCTGCTCCTATGGCAACGCCGATAGCATGAGAGGCTCCAATACCCGAACAAAGTCGACATAATCGGAGAGATCTCCTCTGCGATGAGGTCGTAGGGCTTCTTGGCAAGAGGGGTTAGCATTTTCAAAGGCAAGGTATTTGATAAAGGCACTGCCAGTCTCACCTTCTCCCACTAGCCTTTCGGCAGCATCGGTTAGTCTGCTGACGAACTCACTATACGGCTCATTGGGTCCCTGGCGGACGTTAGCCAATGAGGTGGTGGCTGCGCCCTTGGGGGGGAGACGTTTCCAGGCTCTAAGGCCGGCGTTTTGTATTTGTGATAATAAACCAGGGGGAAAATTTGCCTGTTTCTCATTGGTGTCATATGGAGCCCTCCCCAAGAGTTTATCTCTCGTCCAGGTGCGGGAGGTCCGGCTTTCTCCGTTACGCTGGGCCGTCTCCCGGCACAGTTCAGCAAATTCGGTACGCCAGAGAACAAAGTCTCCCCCTGATAAACAGGCCCGAGCCAAGAAATGCCAATCATTAGGTGTAAGCCATCGGTCACTAAGGCTCTCAAGCAATGCTATACTGTAAGGGGCTGTCGGGCCGTAGTTATTGACAGCCGCTTTTAAGTCTTTAACATGTTTCACATTTAAGCGGCGATATTTCTGGGGGCTAAGGCTGTCAGGTTGGACAGCATCTATATCAGGATTCTCAGTTTCTTCCTCTTCTATCCCAGGGCTTTCCTGCTCTTCCTCACTCTCTATTTCAGTCTCTATCTGCCCGTGCTGGCTACAAGTTACTGGAAAGGTGAGGAGAGTCCTAGGACGGCCTGGGGCACCTTTTGACACATTGTTCCCGGATCGAGTTTTAGGATCCTGGGCTAGGCGGAGTGAGTTAAGCTCTTGCTCAAGGGCTTGGAGCTCCTTTTGGAGATCTAACTGTCTGTGTCTGCGAGCTACAAGTTTTTCTAGCGTTGATATATCTTGATCAAGGGAGTTTTCAGTCGATCGGGGAGGACAGCTGGGTTCCAAGCCAAGGGGTGGGGCGGTCAGGTTAGGAGGGCCTGGAGGATGAGGAGGTCTTTGAAAGGCAGGGGCCGTAAGGGTATAGGGGTAGGCATTCTCATGGTAATGAGCAGCATTTTCTTCAAGAGTGGTCTGACCCTCAGGGGACAATGCGTTAGAATCGGGTTTATCAACGAAAGCTCTCAGGGACGGGTAAAGGACCTCGGGGGGATCAGTATGACTCCCTTGCGGGAGTGTGTGTGTTCCAAAGGCTTGAGGTTCTTCTGGAATATCAGGAGAAACTGAGGGGGGACGGGACCGTTCTTTCATAACCTTTTCACCCATCTGGGCGAGATGTTGAACATCAGGAGCATTATGAGAGCTCTGGAGGACATCATTTATCAAATTCCAATAAGAAAAACAAGTGACTGGGACCTTCTCGGGTCCGAAAGTTTTATAACAGTCATTCAGACAATCTCCAACCCGTTTCCAGATTTGCGGGCTGATGGTGCCTTCCTGTGAGAACCACGGACAAATGTCTGATAGGAACATAAAAAACTGAGCTAAGTCTTTCTTTTTCGCCTTAATTTTCCGCCTATCCAATGATTTTTCAATGCCGGTAAGAAACAAGTCATGCGAACTTAATTCCTGTCCCATGTCTACCAACCACCACTTACCTCTCAGACCAACTCGCAGGGCGGCTACTCCCGCGGTGATCAGGACAAGTTTGACTCACGGGCAGCTTTTCCCGTGGAAACTTCAGTCGAGCGAGCTCACACCCGGTGCGGTCGCTCAGGACGCCTGGCCAGGACTTCCTTCTCCGTGGTGGGTTTCTTTCAGCAGCTCCATACCTCGGGCCCCACGTTGAGGCGCCAGTTTTGCCCCGGCCCGCGGGACAAATCAACGAAAGGACGAGGGGAAGCCTGTGACAGTAAGCAGGAAAGGCGGAAAAATGAAGGCAAGACAAAATTCTGATCAAGCCTCAGTTTTATTATTAAAATGAGGTATATTTATAGCAGTAGGAATAAAGAGAGGGATCAAGTGACGTAGGAATGGAGTGACATTTGGAGTGAGGTAGTTGTCGGCTGGGGATTGGATATACATATGACTAAGGCAGTGACATCAGGCAGGAAGTTTTTTGCGCGCGCGGGCCTTTTGAATTTCGCGGGCGCGGGCTTTTTCAAGCTTGGCGGACGCGGGCTTTTTCAAGCTTGGCGGACGCGGGCTTTTTCAAGCTTGGCGAGCGCGGGCTTTTTCAGCCCTACAAGCTTCCTGTATGTCGGGGCCTGGGGGCTCACCCATGGCTCCCGACAACCTGGAATACTCCTTTCCTTGCACAGTGAAATAAAGGCGCCTTTCTTCTCTTCCATCACAGGTGCATGCTGACTAGCTGTGACAAGTGACACTGAGCAGGACCTGGGGTTTCCACTTGGCAACACTACTGGGCTCCACTTGGCTATAGCTTCAGTTCTTCTCCTTCAGTCCCAACCTACCAGTTTTATAGAGTAAATATACCTGAGACAATGGTTTCCCTAAGCTAGTCCTAAGACCTCTTTAAAGTACTGAAAAGTGAAATGTCACCTTGAAGACTAAGGTGCACCTGACCCAAGCCATGGTATTTTAAATCATACTGTATGCATGCAAAAGCTTGACAATGAATAAAGAAGACAGAAAAAGAGTTGATGCCTCTGAATTGTGGTGCTGGAAAGGAATATTAAATGTGCATACCATGGACTGCCAAAAGAATAAACAGATATGCTCTGGAAGAAACACAACCAGAGCACTTCTTGAAGTAAAGATGGCAAGACTGCATCTCACATACTTCGGACATGTTGTCAGGAGGGATCGTCAGTCCCTGGAGAAGGACATAATCCTTGGGAGTGTGGAGGCTCAGCGAAAAAGAGGAAGATCTTTAATGAGATGGATTGACACAGTGGCTGCAAGGATGGGCTTAAGCATAAAATGATTATGGACACAGTACAGGACTCGGCAGTGTTTCATTCTGTTGTGCATATGAATTGGAACTGACTCAAGAGTACCTAACAGCAACAACCACTGTCCTTGGAAAGGGAGCCAAAACTTACTGGAAAGGCAGACTTTTCCAAAAAGGATGAAAGACAGTGAAGAGTTTAGGCCTGTACTTGCTTCATGAGGTCAGTTCCTTAAACAACTGCTTTGGAGTTTTTAGTGCATCTGTAGTGTTATTATTTTGTGTACTACCACTCGCCTGTCAGTTTCTAACACTGTGGTCCCTTGTGTGTTACTCAGATGCTAGAAGCTACACCACTGGCATTTCAAATACCAACAGGGTCACCCATTGTGAACAGGTTTCGGCAGACCTTCCAGACTAAGACAGACTAGGAAGAAGGACCTGGTGACTGATGTCTAAAAAAACTGGCCAGGGAAAACCTTATAAATGTCAGTGGAGCACTGCCTGATGTGGTGCCAGAGATGAACCCCTCAGGCTGAAAGGCACTCAGGTTGGAAGACTGGGGAAGAGCCATCGCCTCAAAGTAGAATCTATTTAATGACATAGATGGAATAAAGCTTTTGAGACCTTCATTTCCTTATATGGCATGGTTCAAAATAAGGGGGGGGAAGGGGAAGGGAGGGGAGGGGGAGGGGGAGGGGAGGGGAGGGGAGGGGGAGAGGGGTACGCTTTTGAGCACAATTAGGAAGAGACTCTCTTGATGGAAGAAATGTATCTTGGGTGTTCCTGAGCCTCAGTTGTAACTGTTGCCTATCTAATCCCCATAATCGTGAGTGTGGTCCATGAGTTCTGTGCGGCCACTGCAATGATTCACAGAACCCAGCAGAGCAGTAGAAAGTGCTATAGAAGAGACAGTTGGTGTCAGAGTTGGTAAAGATGGCCTAGAGAGGAAGTATATCTGACTTCCGCCTCACAGGAATCAGCCTCGGGTTGTTGATCTTGGCTTTTCTTCCCCCTTGTGAAGTTACAGGAAGTCAGAGAGTGCCCTCAAGTCATTTTTACATACAGTCTCTGCAAACTTCAAGTCCTAAGATTTATCCACTACTGAAGCAAGGTGGTATAGTGCTTAAGTGCTACATCTGCTAAACAAAAAGTTGGCAGTTCAAACGTGCCAGGCACTCCTTGGAAACTCTACTGGGGCAGTTGTCTTCTGCCTATAGGGTTGTTATGTGTCACAACCAACTTGATGGCAGTGGAATGCCATGAAGCAAGGTGGTTTTGTCAGTAAAAAACTCAAGTTTTCAAGTCAGACAATCCTGGGTTCAAATCTGCCACTTCCTAACTCTGAGTACTTGGTCAAGTTACTTACCCATTCTTGTCTTCAGTATATTTGTCTGAAAAAATAGGGATATTAACACTACCTCCAAGGACTGTTGGGATTTTTAAGGACGATGTATAAGGTGGTTAACACAGGGTCTAGCTCTGGGAAGGTGCCAGTATATAGCTGTTAATATCTTTAAACTCACCAGCATGACTAAATTAATGTGACTTTAAAATGGACGTGAGAAAAATGTACCAATGCTCAATACTTACTGCTGGCAAAGATTCAGTGAATAGGCAACTGCTCACATTCCCTGTGTGTGTGAAACTGACATTCAGTTCTCTTTCTGTAGGTTAATTAGACAATACATATCAGAGACCTCTAAAATACCCAAACCCTCTGACACAGAAATTCTTGTTACAGGCACTGTATCTAAAGAAATCATCATAGCCGTGCCCCAAATTGATGGACTGGGTTTTCTTTATCAGTATTGTTTTAAAATAGGAGTCCATGGGTGGTACAAATGACAGCTAAGTGTTAGACCCTGAATCCAAAGGTTGGAGGTTCAAACCCACCCAGTAGCACCTCAGAAAAGAAGGCACTGATCTGCTCCTAAAAGATCATAGCCTTGGAAATTCTGTGGAGCAGTTCTACCTTTGCACATACAAAGTAGCTATGAGTAGAAACCAACTCAAAGGCAACTAACACTTTTTTTAAGCAAAGATCTAGGAATTCTCTAATGTTAAATAACAGGAATAGTATATCTTTATAAAATACTGCAATTAATAAATGTGCTGTAGAAGATTAAGTTAATAATACAGAAATAAATTCGTGGCAATGTTCAGCACAAAAACAACCCCACAAAATGTCAGTTTGCATAATGTGATTCCAGTTTTTATAGTCCTCAGAGTATGTATACATATGCACACATACACACACAAATGCAGACGTGTACACGTGCTTTCATACACACTCGGGGAGGAAAAGATAGATAATCACAAATAAAAATCCAAGATATGAGTAATCACTTCCCCTGAGTGGACAACTGATGATATTTATTTTCTCCTTTTTTGCTTTTCTGTATGTTTAAATATCTTACTATGAACACTTATTCATTTTTGTAAATTAAAAAAAGTTATCCTCTAAATGGTGTCTTTCAGATTAAAACCAACAGCAGGTGCCAGAAACAGCTCCATCTTACTAGAAAAACTTCCAAAACTTTGATAACACTTTACAAATTCCAGCTAAATAAAGCTCACATAGTCCCTAACAAACAAAATGTAAATACAACTAAAAATTAGTTCCAAGAAATCCTTGCTGTCCAAAATTAATTCAGAAAGCTGACACTGTCTATTGTAATGTACATAACTCACTGGCCCTCAACAATTAGTTATATTCAGTATGCTTACAAGAACCAGAAGTTGATTATTAAATATGCTTGTGGTTTCCATGTAAATTAGAAGATATTTATTTTTATGTGCTTTCCTTCTGCTGGACATGTTTTCTGAATCTTAAATAAACTTTTTTTTTTAATCCAGAGTATACATTATTGTCATGTCCATTCTATTCAGCCCAGATGAGTCAGGGCTGCATCCATGGACACCACTGGACTCCTTCGCCACCCTTCCCTGAGACATGACTCTTTTTCTCCCCTTGTTTGTTTCCTTTTTCTCCCTTATTCTCATTTCCCCATCATTCTGCTTTCTCTGTATTTCTTTTCCAGTCCTAGCACACACTTTCCTCCTTGGGCATGGATTTTCTCTGCTGGGGGCCCCTGAGATTGTATTCTTCATAAGCATATGAAGGTGCTCCGAGAAGTCATAATAAAACCTTGGCACAGTTAGTAATCAAAGCCAATTACTTGCTCCTTACAGCATCCACAGGAGCTCTTTCCATCCTCATCAGAACCTGGAAAGCAAATTGTAGAGTAATATTGGTGTTTCTGTTATCTCAAATGTTTTTATGTATGCTGAGGATAGACCCTAAAAACAATCTTCATGCAACATGCTGCATCAATTCCGATGTCTTTGTTATGCCATCTGCCCCCAGTGAACAATAATCCATGAGCTTCCTCAGTTACTCTTTTGGATCAGGCAGCAATGTCACTAGGGCTGGTGTCACTCAGTACAGTAACCCATGGTATTGCCCCATATCCCCATGTACCTCCTCCCATACCAGACCATACAGAATCTTTAGCAGTGTCTTTTTTACTAATGTTACTCTATACTGTGATTCCCATATGTCACTCTTCCTTTTCCTTTAATTACTACTGCATTCTCAAAAAAGTTATTCATGTAGGTTCACAAATACTAATTGCCGTAATATTGTATCCCAAACACCAAAAATTTGCCACAGTTGGCTACTACAAAAACTCTGGCAGCAACAAAAAACAACAGCACATCCTTGTACCATATGTGGACAAAACTACGTGACTAGGAGTGTCATTATAATTGGGTAATAGTGACATCTCAGACCACAGTGCATCAGAAGGCTCAAAAAGTAAATCAGTATAGAGTTTTAGCCTTGTAGGTACAGAACACTTAACTCTCCTCATGAGGAACTTGTACATAGACCAATAGGCAGTCATTCAAACAGAATAAGGGGATACTGCATAGTTTCAGGTCAGGAAAGGTATGGCTCAGGGTTGTATCCTTTTCCCATACTTATTCAAACTATGCTGAGCAAATAATTAGAGAAGCTGGAGTATATGAAGAACAACTAGGCACCAGGATTGGAAGAAAACTCATTAACAACCTGTGACACGCAGATGATACAACCTCATTTGCTACAAGTTAAGAGTACTTGAAAGACTTACTGATCAAGATCAAAGACCACAGCCTTCAATATGGATTATGCCTCAACATAAAGAAAACCAAAATCCTCACAACTTGACCAATCAGCAACATCATGAGAAAGAGAAAAGAATGATGTTGTCAAGGATTTCATTTTACTTGGATCCCAAATAACGTCCATGGAAGCAGCAGTCAAGAATCAAACAACATTTACATGGGGAAAATCTGCTGCATAAGACCTGTGTGAAGTGTTAAAAAGCAAGCATGTTCCTTTAAGGACTAAGGTGTACCTAACCCAAGCCATGGTGTTTTCAATCCACTCATATGCATTTGTATGCTGGACAATGAATAAGGAAGGCCGAAAAAGAACTGATGCCTTTGAATTATGGTGTTGGCAAAGAATATTGAACATATCATGGACTGTCAGAAGACTGAACAAATTTCTATTGGCAAAAGTACAGCCAGAATGCTCATTAGAAGCAGGGATGGTGAGACTTCATTCCATATACTTTGGGCATGTTATCAGGAGGAATCAGTATCTGGAGAAGGGCATCATACTTGGTAAAGCAGAGGACCAAGGAAAACAGGACGGCCCTTAATGAGATAGACTGACATAGTTTCTGCAGCCACGGGCTCAAGTATAATGATTGTGAGGACAGTGAAGGACGGGACAGTATTTGTTCAGTTGTCACGCGGTACTCTACGAGTCGGAACTGACTTGACAGCGCCTAACAAAGACAACAGGTATATTGATACATGTAAGCTGGGCTTATAAAAAAAAAACTGTTGTTATAACTAACTACAGCCAAGCCAGCCAGTGTCATCGAGTGGGATCAGACTCATGCTGACCCTAGTGGAGGTCAGTTCTAACTAACTACAGGAATATTATAGTTGGTCATTTTGGTGTCACTCCCTCAGAGAATGTCACCTGGTGTGTTTCACACTTCCATATCCTCCCAGTGATGCCACTGGGATTAGGAACACCTTTGTTTACAAAGAAGGCAGCAGCATTAGGGCCTTAGCCTGGGATGGGCAGAAAACACATTTGATCCTCAAGTTTGTTCACAAAGACAGCATTTCCTAGAGGCATCGTGCAGACTCAGAATTGGACTCAGACAGGACATACTGTAAGCAAAGCAAAAATAAAGGTGTAAAGACTTTGATAACTCCAGTAGACCCAGAACCAAGACAACTGGAATATAATGGAAATTAATGGTTGGTCACACAATGTAGGACTGGCCAATTTTATTGCCTGTGTTCCCTGGCTGAAGTGAATCTTGGGGATGCTTATTCAGAACTTTTATTCAAGTTGTAAATTGTTCATCCTGCTGTCATTTTTCACTATGATCAAATCCCGGTGAGGTACACTGATGTACTTTTTATTTTCCAGGTAAAACCCAAATACCTTTTTAAAGACACATAGCCATACAAGTTGAATCTGTAGCAAGATCAAGATTGAATCATTGGAGGAAAAAGGCCACAGGAGGGGGCAGAGTCAAGATGGCGGACTAAGCACATGTCTCCTTATATCCCTCTGGAAACCAAGACCTGAATTGATAATCAAACAGAGCCTTCTCCAGTTATACCCTGGCCACTAGGCTCACCATAAGTTGGATCCGACTCAAAGACACTTGGCACTGGGCCATACCACTCAGCAAAAAACCTTCTCTCTTTCGCTGACTCCTGCTCCTGGCTAGCCCCGACTCTCAAGGACAGAAGGTAAATGCACCAGTTTGACTTTTTTTTCCTCTGTCTCGGCTGGCGAGCGGAGCTGGGTCTTGCCTGGCGGGTGGACTCAGACACACTGCTGGGGGGATAGGCAGGTGAAATTCCTGTATTCTGAGAGCCAGGCTCGGGACTCTGTTAATCTAGACACTTTGAGTGTTTTGTATTATAGCTGCCTCAGTGGGGTTTGTGCGGAGCTCCCCAGTCAGGGTGCGGGACGCCATGTTGGTACCAAGATTTTAGCGGGACCTCGTTCTTAGCCTGGGAGCCAGCACCTGCAAACGGTGCTTCTCCATCAGAAAAGTAGTGATTTTGCACAGTGCTGCCTGCACTGGGGGCCCTGCAACAGAAGAAGAGGAATCACTACCTCTCTGCACCTTTAGCCCCTCTATCTGCTGCCTGTGTGGAGGACGCCATCTTGGGTACGGTGGCCGCAGCTGGACCTAATTCTTAGCTTGGGAGCCAGAGCCTGCCCATAGGAGAGAGCTTTTCTATCACAAAACCAGTACTCGACGCAGTGTTGGCCAAGGCTAGGCCCTGTCAGCAGAGGCCGTATTCTGAACTAGTTTGTTATCATCCGTGGTTGGATATAGTGGTGCTTACTTTGTCAGATGCGAAGAGGGACCTCTACACCTGAAAACCTAACTGACTTGTAAACTGGTCAGATACCTTTTGCTTTACATTTGAAGACAGCCTAGAGAAACATTTGCAATCCATCCTCACAGTACCTCTTCCAGCCTCTATATACTCACATGGGACCGAAAAACCAACAGACAATTGTGGCATACAAGCAATCACTCATGGCTTCAGAAGGGTCCCAAACAAAGCAACCAAGGTTTCCAGATGAAGAAACTTTTATGAAAGCATCAGGAAGTGAATACAAATTGATTATATACAGAGCCCTTCTAGACCTTATACAAAATGCAGCAGAAAAAAATGAAAAATTAAGCAAGTTGTTCGATCTGATGGAACACCAGTACTCTGAAATCCAATAGATCAAGAAGAAAATCAAAGACATAGAAACTTCCATGCAAAGCCAAGAAAACAGAATGGAACAAATGGAAAAAAGAATTTCTGACTTGGAAGACAGAGCTACTGATGCCAGTGTCTATGAGCAGAAATCAGAAAAAAGAAACAAGAAAAATGAAGAAACATTAAGAAGCATGTGGGACTCTATTAAGAGCAACAACCTTCGATTAATTGGAGTCCCTGAACAGGGTGAGACATCTGAGAACACAGAGAGTATTGTTGCTGAGCTGCTGAAAGAAAACTTCCCAGAAATCATGAAGGAAGAGAATATAGACATCTCAGATGCATATCGTACGCCACCCAATGCAGATCTCAAAAGAAAGACTCCAAGACATATTATAATCAAGCTTAACAAAATGAAACATAAGCAGCAACTCTTAAAGGCAGCAAGACTCAAGGCAAAGCTAACATTCAGAGGGAAACCCTGTAGGCTCTCGTCAGATTTCTCAGCAGAAACCATGCTGGCACGGAGACAGTGGCATGACACATTCAAAGTCTTGAAGGAGAAGAACTTCCAACCAAGAATTAGATATCCTGCAAAACTATCTTTCAAATATGAAAATGAAATTAAGACATTCCCAGATAAACAGAAACTCAGAGACTTTGTAAAAACCAAACCCAAACTACAAGAAATACTGAAAGAAGTTCTTGGCTTTGGCTTAGAAGAACGAAACCACTAACTTTGTATTTTAGAATGACACACTACTGAATATTCTACTCATTTAGGGAAGGCTCCAAAGTAAATCACAGCTTTGATTTGGAAAGAAGCAATCCAGTGATTATCATGAAAACTATGGTGTCATCATAATAAAAAGAGGGATGTACTACAGTCGTTATAGTCCTTCCAGATGGAGAGGAAGATGACAAGACTGGTAGTAATTAAAATTGGGTTTATAAATAGTTATTAAGGGGGTTCATAGGGGCAGCTGTAAAGCACAACAAAGATGTATCATACCATTTCAAGAAATCTAACACACGAGTCTCAACAACTATAAAACCAGCTCTGAAAAAGGTGAAAAATCAACTCACAAAAAAGAGTGTCCCAGAACAGACTAATAAGAACAACAGAGAAAACATCAACATAAAAATAAATATATCACAATGGCAGCAGTGAACACATACCTATCAATAATTACATTGAATGTGAATGGACTGAATGCTCCAGTAAAGAGACACCGAGTGTCATCTTGGATGAAAAGACACGACCCATCCATATGTTGTCTACAAGAGACTCACTTGAGACCTAAACACAGGAACAAACTGAAAATTAAAGGATGGAAGAATATATATCAAGCTAACAATGAGCAAAGAAGAGCAGGGGTGGCAATTCTAATCTCAGACAAAATCAATTTTAATGTCAAATCCACCATCATGGACAAAGATGGACACTATTTATTGCTGAAAGGTTCAGTACACAAAGAAGACTTAACCATATTAAATATTTATGCACCTAATGTCAGAGCACCTAAATACGTCGAAGAAACACTGACTACTCTCAAAAGAGAGTTAGATGACTCCACAACAATACTGGGAGACTTTAACACTCCACTCTCATTACTAGACAGATTATCTAGAAAAAAGCTCAGTATAAGATACAGAAGACCTCATTGACACAATTAACCAACTAAACCTCACTGATATATACAGAACTTTCCACCCATCAGCAGACAACTACACCTTCTTCTCCAGTGCACATGGAACATTCTCCAGAATTGACCATGTGATAGGCCATGATGCAATGCTCAACAAAATCCATACCGTTGAATTACTGCAAAGCATCTTCTCAGATTATAAAGCCATCAAAGTTGAAATCAACAGCAGAAAAAACAGAGATAGAAAGTGGAACTCTTGGAAACTGAACAACATCTTGCTCAAAAAAACATGGGTTATAGAGGAAATCAGGGATGAATTAAAGAAATTCATGGATTCCAATGAGAACGAAAACACTTCCTACCAGAACCTATGGGATACAGTCAAAGCAGTGCTCAGAGGTCTGTTTATCTCCATAAATGCACACATCTGGAAGGAAGAAAGAAACCAAATCAAGGAACTAACTCTACAGCTTGAACAAGTAGAAAGAGAACAACAGAGGAACCCCTCGGGCACCAGAAGAAAGGAGATCATAAAGATTAGAGCAGAGCTAAATGAATTAGAGAATAGAAAAACAATTGAAAAAATTGAAAAGACCAAAAGCTGGTTTTTTGAAAAGATCAACAAAATTGATAAACCACTGGCTAAACTTACTAAGGAAAAGCAGGAAAGGAAACAAATAACCCAAATTAGAAAGGAGAAGGGAGTTGTCACCACAGATGCAACAGAAATCAAAAATATCATAACAGAATACTATGAAAGACTGTACTCTAACAAATTTGAAAACCTAGGGGAAATGGACCAATTCCTTGACTCATACCACCTACCCAAATTATCACAATGTGAAGTAGAACAACTTAATAAACCCATCACAAAGGAAGAGATTGAAAAAGTCATCAAAACACTGCCAACCAAAACAAGTCCGGGCCCAGATGGCTTCACGGCAGAATTCTACCAAGCATTTAGAGAAGAGTTATCCCCAATACTACTGAGACTATTTCACAGTATAGAAAGGGATGGAGTACTCCCAAACTCATTCTATGAAGCCAGCATAACCCTGATACCTAAGGTAGGGAAAGATCCAACAAAGACAGATAACTACAGAGCGATATCACTCATGAACCTAGATGTAAAAATCTTCAACAAAATTCTTGCCAACAGAGTACAACAACATATCAAGAAAATAATCCATCATGACCAAGTGGGATTCATACCAGGGATGCAAGGCTGGTTCAACATCAGGAAAACAATTAATGTGATTAACCACATAAATAACACAAAAGACAAAGATCACCTGATTTTGTCCATTGATGCCAAAAAGGCATTTGATAAAGTCCAACACCCATTCATGCTAAAAACTCTTAGCAAAATGGGCATAGACGGCAAATTCCTCAACACAATAAGGGCCATTTATACAAAGCCAATTGCCCACATCATCCTGAATGGAGAGAGACTGAAAGACTTTCCCCTGAGATCAGGAACTAGACAAGGATGGCCACTGTCACCTCTCCTATTCAACATTGTGCTAGAAGTTCTAGCCAGAGCAATTCGACAAAACGAAGAAATAAAGGGCATCTACAGCGGCAAAGAGGAAGTTAAAATCTCCTTGTTCGCAGATGATATGATTGTATATGCAGAGAACCCCAAGGAATCTATAAGTAAGCTACTCAAACTGATAGAAGAGTTCAGCAAAGTCTCAGGATACAAGATAAACATAAGTAAATCAGTAGGTTTCCTTTATACCATCAACGAGACTGTTAAGGAGGAAATTATTAAATCAATACCATTTACGACAGCCCCTAAGAAGATTAAGTACCTAGGAATTAATCTAACCAGAGAAACAACAGACCTTTACAAAGAGAACTACAAGCCCTTACTAGAAGAAACTAAGAGAGACTTAGAAAAATGGAAAAACCTACCCTGCTCATGGATAGGAAGACTTAACATTGTGAAAATGTCTATTTTACCCAAAGCAATTTATTTATATAATGCGATCCCAATACAAGTTCCAGCATTATTTTTTAATGAGATGGAGAAAAAAATCACCAATTTTGTTTGGAAAGGGAAGAAGCCCCGAATAAGTAAGGTACTACTAAAGAAGAACACACTGGGAGGCCTCTCATTACCCGATCTTAGAACATACTACACTGCCACAGTGGTCAAAACAGCCTGGTACTGGTACAAGAACAGACAGATCGATCAATGGAACAGAATTGAGACCCCAGAGATGACACCATCTGCCTATGAACAGTTAATATTCGCCAAAGGCCCTAAGACATTAAACTGGAGTAAAAATAGTATCTTCAACAAATGGTGCTGGCAAAATTGGTTATCCATCTGCAATAAACTGAATCAAGATCCATATCTTACACCTTATACAAAAACCAACTCCAACTCGATAAAAGACCTAAATATCAAACCTAAAACGATAAAGCTCATCCAAGAAAAGGTAGGAACAACAATGGAAGTTTTAATACACAATGAGGACAGACTCCAAAATCTGTCAAAGAAACCTCAATCAACAGAAGAGAAAGTAGATAAATGGGAACTATTAAGAATCAAACACTTTTGCTCATCCAAAGACTTTATTAATAGAATTAAAAGAACACCCACAGAATGGGAAACAATATTTGGCAACTCTATGTCAGATCGACGCCTGATCTCCATAATCTATAAGATACTACAAAATATCAAGAAGAAGAAGATAAACCATCCAATTAAGTGATGGGCAAAGAAGATGGACAGATACTTCACTAAAGAGGAGATCCAGGCAGCCAAAAAACACATGCGGACATGTTCACGATCTTTAGTTATTAAAGAAATTCAAATCAAGACAACAATGAGATACCATCTCACCCCAACAAGATTGGCCATGATCCAGAAAACACAAAACAACAAATGCTGGAGAGGCTGTGGAGAAAGTGGAACCCTGCTACACTGTTGGTGGGGTTTCAAAATGGTCCAGCCTCTTTGGAAGGCAATCTGGCGCTTCCTTGAAAAAATGGATATTGATATACCATTTGACCCAGTGATTCCACTACTTGGAATATATCCTACAGATTCAAGGCCTTTCACACCAACAGACACATGCATCAGAATGTTTATCGCAGCACAGTCCACAATAGCAAAAAGATGGAATCAACCCAGATGCCCAACAATAGAAGAATGGATAGGTAAACTGTGGTACATATACTCAATGGAGCACTACGTAACGATAAAGAATAACGATGATTCCAGGAAACACCTCCTAACCTGGTTTCAACTGGAAGACATTATGTTGAGTGAAAGTAGTCAGTGACAAAAGGACAAATACTATATGAGACCTCTACGATAAGATCTCAAAAACAGACTTGTGTATAGAAGAAAAGACTCTTTGACAGCTGCAAGGGAGGGGAGGGAGGGGGAGGGAGGGTTTAGTTTAGATAGTTACTAGAAATCTAGTTGGGAGAAAGCGGTGACAGCACACATTAGGAACAAGAACAACATTAAGTGGACTTCAGCATAACTTGAGTATTCCTTCCATCTTAACTCAATATTGCAAGGATAGAGTAGCTGGGGTGGGGGGCGGGGGACCATGCTCTTAGGCGAATTCCAGACCAGTTGGCACAACTAGCATTTTGCTAAGAGAGCTCTCTGCACCCCACATTGGTGAGTGGCGTCTGGGGTCTTAAAAGCTGCCAAGCTGCCATCCGAGGACACAGCAAATGGTCCCAACTCAGCAAGAATGGATGCTCACCGAGGACCAAAATGACATGCGGTAAAGACAACCAAGAAGACGGAGAGACCCACAAGAGTGGGTGCCTACATCGACTTGGGACCAGAAGAACCAGATGGTGCCCGGCCACCACCAGTGGTAGCCATGATGGAGCTCACAGAGAGGAGTGTCACTGGCAACACAAGAATGAAGAGGTACATCATGAGATCTCCGCTAAAAGACCTCAATTGATGGTCCAGCGGTTTTGGGGTTCCTCTGAGAGCATGGCCCCCTGCCCTGATGCTGCCCTTTCCCATAAATTATAACAAAGGTCCACTCTTTGGACAGGAATGGATTGGACTTGGCAATACAGAGTGACCATATATTGGAAGCACTTTATAGTTCTATACATCTATAGGATACCATCTTGCTGACCTTGGGCTGGAGGAAGGGGAGTGGACGGAGAGGAGGGGAAAGGAGACTATTGGGAGGATGAGACATGTATGGAGCAGAGAGGAATAGTGTGCTGTCATTGGACAGGGAGAGCAGTGGAAGGGGGGCATGTAAATTTTTATGTGAATGTACATTTTCACTCAGTTATGTTAAATAAAAATTGAAAAAAAAAAAAAAAGGCCACAGGAAGCCAGAAGTATTAATGTGAAAATGGCATAGAGACTTATATCCATGTAAGTCTGAAAACCAAACAACAGGCTTGGGAGTGTATTAGAAGTGACAAGCAGGAGGAGGATGAAAATATCGGTAAAGAAGAAAAAGCTCAGTAAACAGATTAGTCATTTTGTAATTAAGTAGAAATACAAATTAGAGGCCAAGTGCCTTTTACACGGGTTTGTTGTGGTTGATGAAAAAAATGTAAATTATAGATTGCTGAGAAATAACTTTTTCAATAAGACTCCACAGTGTCACTTTGCATTTAATTTCCTTATCCATCTTATGTACACATGCAGTCACAGCTGTGGAATGTTAACACAATTCTGCAAGCATTTGGCATCGCCACAAGCAAACCCTCTACTTGGCCTCTGGAACATTTTCCTAATGCCATCCTTGATAGTTTGAGGTAAGGAATGTAATCTTCTCTTCCAAGCTGTGGATCCTGCGTAAACCTTAGCAGAAGGAGGTAGCCTCATTTCTCACAAGAAAAGCTCAATCCTGAACCCTTTTACCTGAGAGTCCCCAGGATTTTAAGTATGTAGGCACCCACTCAAACTGCCCCTTTACTGGAAAAGCTTCTGTCTCCTTATTCTTTCTGCATCAAGCCGGAGTATCAGCCAGTCTTACCTTGACTCTTGTTTCATCCAGGCCTATCACATTACCCAGCTGGATTCCCCATGACCATGTAAAGTTCACCCTTCTCTGTCCCCAGCGGATCTCCTGTCTGCCCACCCCCGCCCCTTGCATGTCCGCTGCTGCTTCTCCTCTCACCTGGAGCGCTCTTTTGCCCCGACCAACTGTGGTAACCAACCAGCATTCACTGCTCACTCATCTGCCATGAGTGGCACTTTCCATGTTTTATCTCATTTAATCTTCACAACAGTCCTGTTGTGCAGGATTATTATAGCCATTTTACAAATCAGGCAATTGAGGCTAAGCAAGATTAAGGAATTTGTCAAATTTCACAAGATGTGGAACTAGGACTTGAGCCCGGGTTTTCAATGCTAGAACAGATCACTTCACCACGGCACTCTGCTCCCACCTCTCAGCACCATGGTTCAGCTCCTGTCTAATTCTTCTTGGAAGCTCAGATTGATCAGCCCCATCCACATTGTTCCCACCTATCACAAGTGTTGGAACCTCAAAGCCACAGAACCAACCACTGAAGTGTCATCTCATTGTTCCATATATGTTTACCTATGCATATATATATCAAAAAAAAAAAGCCATTGCTGTCAATGCCAACTTACAGTGACTCTATAGGTCAGCATACAACTACCCTATGGAGTATGTATACTACTGGCTCAAATTTTAAAATTCTCTTAAGTACCTGACTGGCTCCCACAGCACTCCTTTACAAACACACACACACTGAGCTCCAAGATGATTACTGTATATTTTAGCAAGACCTAAACAGTATAAAGCCAAACCAAACCCACTGCTATCAACTGAACTCACAGCGACCCTACAGGACAGCACAGAACCTCTTCCACAGAGTTTCCAGGGAGCATCTGGTGGATTCAAACTGCTGAGCTTTTGGTTACCAGCCATACCATTTATCCATAATACCATCAGGGTTTCCAATAGTATCAGTAGTATGAATATAAGTATACACCCCACCCAATTCCCTCCTCTCTCTGCTTCAGAGAAGAGGAAATACTAATCTGAAGGATCGCTTTCCAAAACACTGACCATGTTCACTCCTGGGTGGGTCACTGTGAACTTCCAAAAGGCTCTTTTTCCTTCTGCATTTCCTCTGGTGGCTTAGGTGGCCAAGTAAGCCAGGGTCCATTCTTCATGGGAGGGTCCTATAATCTTGCTCTCTCTTTTCTTTAAACACCTTGGATTTGACTGTTTGTCTCCCATCCTATGTGTCTGACTGGAGGGTGAGTGGATTCTGGAATTTAGGTCTCTGCTCAGACTTCCGAAGAGCTGTTAGGCCTTTAGGCTAAATTGGACACTCAAGCACAGCACAGCTTACTAGAAAGCTCTTCACTGATGCTGGAGGAAACCAAAAATAAATGGATAAGAAGCACCACATTATCATTACCCACTTGCTCTTGTTTCCTGTAAATACTCTTCTCTTAAGGCTCTCCAGGGATAGAATTAAGGCTCCCCTGGCTCCTCCAGCCAAATATTACATGATAGTGTTTAAACCCCATGACCTCTCCAATACCTCTCTTTGCAGGTTCTCAGCTGTCCGTCAGGAGTTTTAAAGAAAGATTTATGAGAACTGGCCTTTGACTCGACAGCACTTGGCTTGGCTTGGCTGGCCTTTGAAAATTCCTGTGTGTGTATGTGCCTTCATTGCAGCTGATAGGTGACTGGGTAATACTAAGCATGAATATTTACATTAGTTCACACTTCCAAGAAGAAGATGCTACAAGGGATGTACAATGATTTTATTAGAGAAAATCCTTATGTAAAAGGAAACAGGGAAGAAGCCAAGATAGTCAAGAAGCACTATCAGACTGCGGTAAAGTATGACCCTGGTGAGAGAAAGAGAAAGAAGGTTAGGAGTGTCTTAGACTGCTGTGAAGTCAAAATTTGCAAAGCCATCATCGAGTCTTTGAGTCAACAATGGTGGTCAGAAGAGTTCTTTGTGTCCCAAGAATGACTCTGCCTTAGTATCCCCACCACACTCAGCCACTGGCAGTAAGCAGTTTCTGGAAAGTACCACCACCGTCCAACCTTGTGATATGCTTTCCAGCAGAGCTGGGGCTTTCAGTCTGCTTTTCACTCTATAGCAGGTGGGGGGCAAAATGCATTCTCATGCCATCACAACTTTCATCCTTCTCCAGTAACTGCTGCCTGCTTTGACATTTCATTCTGATTTTTTTCCTTACACTTTTATTTTCAAGAAGAAGAAGGAAACATAGGTTTGACACAGATGCACTTTGAAAGAAAACAGAATCACCTGTCATTCAGGGAGACTTCGAGCTGGGCACATGTAGACTGTCTGGAGACTCTCACCAGGGGCAGGTTGACCAGTAAACAAGCACAGGCTTAACTGTGCCTACTTACTAATCTGTAAATGCACAAATTCACAAGGGTTTCACCATATCATGGTTGTGGTAAAAATAACAGGTGGAAGTGTACGCTCCACATTAGTAAGAAAGCACAAATAAACCTGCCTGCATCTTGCTGACTGAGGAATCCATGCTTGCCCACCATCCACAGGAAATCTTAGAGAGACTTTCGAGACATTACACTTTCTTCTAACGTTTCATAATCTAAGGACAGATTGGGTTCTCAGATTCCCCATGAATGACTTCTAGCAACTTTTATTGTTCCTGGAAAGGGACAGCCCCGACCCAGTGTTCAAGAGCTGAACCACATATAAGCCTTTGATTCCCTAAACAGAAACTTGCTTAGGATGTTGTTCAACCCTGTCACTTTGCAGTGGGATCTGCAAACAGGATGCTGTTTGGTATGCTATGTGGTGGTATCTGGAGCATTCTCCCAGTAAACATGCACTAAGGCTTTGGCTCCGCTGGCTAATCTGGTTAACTGTGCAGATGCCACTCCGTCAGATCTAAGTATAGAAAGCTAATGCTCACCAGTATCTGTGAACTCCTGACTTCTTGGACATAAAGTCTGATTTATTTGCCAGCTTTCCCTGAAGCACATCTGGCTTTGTGACTGAGTTCTGGCCAGTGGAAATGATATGTATCACTTTCAATCTAGCCATTATGTCCATGACACAAGAGAGAAACTCTGCTGTGCAAAGTCACTCAAGATTCAGGGTTCTCTCCCACAGCAGCTGAAGTTATTTGCCATTAATAACATAGATCTGAATAGCATTTTCCCTGAAAAGCCATGACCTGCTCTAGTCAGACTTCTCTGTGTTTGCTGCATATGAAAGCAGCTAAAGGAAAAGCTCTAAAATTTTTAGAAAGCAATCATACATATTCCAAAATATGTTTATATATACAAAGGAATTCTAAATAAGGTTTCTTTAAATAATTCCATTCTGAAGGACCGGTGATCCTACCTGTTTTCTAAAGTGAATTAACTCTGTAGCTTAAAGAGATGACAAATTTCTCTCAGATGTAACTTACCCAATTTTTGGTTCACTTTCTGACCTGCACCTTCAAACTAGATGTGATGTACCTTTTTCCCCAGGTATTTCATTTGTGGAGGTGGACTGACTGGGGAAGACCGCTGGGCTGTGGACGAGGAGACTTGATTTTGTCTTACTTTCACCTCCGGCTAGCTATATACCTCCAAGCCATCCTCGTTCATTTTTCAGGCTTCAGTGTAGTCACTGGTTAAATAAAAATCATGAGTGATTCCCCAAGAGTCGGGACTGACTTGGTAACAACTAACAACAGTAACATGGGCTGTCTGGGCCCTAAAATCCTGAGGGGGACACTGTGGTGTTGGCTCTGTCACCTGCCACTGGCCCTCAAGGTTTGCCGATGTTAGCGCTCCCTCTCCAGGATCATGACTTTGGATTTGAGGGTAAAAGGATCTGCTAGACCTGTGCAGTGATCTCTGGTTGCATGAAGGCACTGCAAAGACTGGCTTTAGTTCTACTGCCAGGGGGTGGGTCCATCAGGTTAGATTTTTATAAAAACCAAGTTTAAAATGATTCAGACTGGGGGAGGTACTACTAAATTTAAGAAAAGGCTGATTCCATAACATCCAGTATGCCCTGGTTGCATACAGATTAAGCACTAAGATGCTACCTGAAAAGGTACGCAGTTCAAAACCACCCAGTGGATTCACAGGAGAAAGGACCTAGTGATCTGCTCCCACAAATACTGTAGCCTAGGAAACTATAGGTGGCAATTCTACTGTATATTATAGTGTCACTGTAAGTAGTCAGAATTGACTTGATGGTACACAACAACATTGATATCCTTGGTTTAATTAAGACATTTAGATTTCTGAATCTTTAGTAGAGCCAACTAAGAGGTGGTGGAGAAACATAAGTATTCATTATTCTCTGAGGGCTCACGCTCTTCTGTGACCTCACCCATGTGACTGGCATTCTTGTACCCCAAACTTGCAGAAGGCTCCCCAGTGGACTTCCATTATTGATAGGATGCTAGATAATCAGCCCCGGGATTTAAGAGAAGAGGAGACAGGTGCCAGGAGATGTGAAAGGAAACAGTTATTTGCGTACTCATTCCAGGTAACAGCAGATGCTAAAGTTGCTGGTCTTGTGAGCAATTCACATCCTCCTCCACTAAGTCTGTCTCTTGGGCCAGCTAAGAACAGATCTTAATCCTTGTTTGGTAGAAGCTGTATGTCAGAGTGCCTCAGGGACTACCATTATTAACACCACCCTAACTCCCTAGACATCCCCCCAGTATCAACTAAGCATTGATTGTTGATGATTCACCCACTATTTTCCTTCATGTCAGTGGAGTACTTAATGTACTCTACTCAGAGTACTTTGTTTAAGAAAAATTATGTATAACTTACATACAGTAAAAACTACCCTTTTAAAAAGTGTACATTCTTGAGTTGTAACAGAAGGTAGCCCTGGCAGCAGAATAGTTGAGCAGTTGGCTACTAAGCAAACAATTGGTGCTTCACACCAACCAGCTGCTCCTGGGGAGAAAGATGTGGCAGTCGGCTTCTTTAAAAACTTACAGCCTTGGAAATCCTATGGGGGCAGCTATATTCTGTCCTAAAGTGTCACCATGAATCACAATCAATTCATAAGCAATGGGTATAATTGGAAATAACTGTTATTTTTTGTTGCATTTTTAGTTGAAAACAATTTTTTAAATACATATCAATTTTAAGTATAATACTCGAATTTAGTCAAATATTTTAAAAACAATCTAAAAATTGTAGTAGCTAAACAAAGAAAATTGTACCTATAAGTTCACACAGCTTCACTAATCTAAGCTGGTAAACATAAAAGCTCCAAGTGGTCACATGGGCAGCTACGAACTAATTAACAATCACTGTGCTAGCACTGTTTATCTCACATCTAGTGTTCAAGGGCATGAACATGCAGGACCACAGGGTCGGAGACTTGAACTGCACCCAAAGCAAGCGCCAACGATTCCAAGCCATTCTGAACATGTTTCTACGGATCCAAGCTACATTACCCTTGAAATGCATAAATACAAATGAACCCACATATGTTGAAGGCTAACTGTATAGTCAGACATTCCCCCAAACTGTTTCATGCACAATAAAATATTTATTAAATGGTAAGCAATAAAAATGCACTGATTAGAAGCAAACATGTATTATTAAAACCCAACTGTAACTATAGCAATTGTTTAGGACTTGGAATAATAAAAGTTTTTTTTAGAGAGAGAATTATTTTATCACTGGCACTACTCAGAATTGCTGATAGAAAAAGCCAACTGAATTTCAATTGGTTTTATTATTGTTTTTAAATTCACTAACGTCAGTGCATCCCTTACCGCCTACACCTATAGCAGACTGCTTCCATTCCCCTGAGCTTTACACGGCCTATTGGGTTATTACGGCAGGCCTGTTCACATCACAGTACAGGGCCAAACAAAAACCCTGTTGCCGTCAAGTTGCTGCCAACTTGACGAGTTGAAGCAACTATACGAGACAGAGTAGAAGTGCCCAATAGGTTTTCCAAGGAGCAACTGCTGGATTTGAACTGCCAACATTCTGGTTAGCAGCTGAGCTCTTAACCACTGTACCACCAGGGCTCTGCGTTTGTCAGTTAACTGGAGAAATAAAACCAGATACCATAGCATAGATTCCGGTTCACGGCCACCTCCTGTGTGTCCAAGTAGAATCACAGGGTTTTCAATGACTGATTTTTTCAAAAGTGAACCACCACGCCTTTCTTTCAAGGCACCTGGGTAGACCCGAACCTCCAACTTTTTGGTTAGCAGCTAGCATGTTAACCATTTGTACTGTCCCAGGAGTCTGCAAGGGTAAACCAGGAGCTTTTTTATACTGGTGCACAAAATACAAACGCAATTAAGAATCCTAAAAAGAAGGAAAACCTGATGTGGGCTTGAAAGGTCAGGGAAAAGGGCACGTCCATCCTGTCCTTGAATGAATGAATAGCCAAGCCAAGTGCCATTCAGTCGGAGAATAGCCGTCTATTATTTCAGTGTTTCCAAAGCTTCAACTATCCACATGACAAAATTTGGGTTGCAACTTCATACAGTACGTGCTATTACCTACTGCAGGTTTTCTTTAAACCAAATGATTTTCTTCACTAAAATGCATTTATGAATAAAACCTTTTATCACTACCGCAATTAGAGAAACCCATACTAAGTAAAAAATAAATATTATCAAATTTAAAAATTAAATCCTAAAATAAAAATTAAGCAATAAAATGAGTAGTAATCAATGTAATTAGTTTATAGAAGTGCATGTTTAAAAATACATTTCTATCCTTTGAAATATTGGATTGGGTTTAGAAAACCTTTCAGGTTATGGTGTGGTCCAGTTATCTTGGTCTACTCTCTACTGTATGCTGTCACTGCTTTCACCTAACAAAATTCCTATTTACTATCTAACCTGTGACCAGCCTTCACCCTCCCTCCCCACCCTTGTAGCCCTCAAAGAGTCTTTTCTTCTGTACATAAGCCTACTTTTAAGTCCTTACAGCAGAGGTCTCATACAATACTTGTCCCTTCACAACTGACTGATTTCACTCAGCATAATGTCTTCTAGTTGAAACCACATTATGAGATGCTTCCTAAAATCATCAGTGTTCTTTATCATTGTGCATAATGTTTCATTGAGTATACGTATTATGGTTTGTTTATCCCACCCATCTGGAACAGATGATGACTGAGAACAAAGACAGGAGGAAAAAAGAGCCCAAGCAATACAACGACCCACACAAACGGCAGACTGCAGCAACATGAGATCAGAAGAACCAGATGGTACCTGGCCAACAGCAACAGCCTGGAGGGTCTCCTGGGAACACCAGTTGTTTTAGCCAGTCAGTGCTGCTCTAACAGAAATACCACAGACTGGAGGGCTTCAACAAAGGGAAGTTTATTCTTACATAGTCCGGTAGGTTACAATTCCAAATTCAGGATATCTGCTCCAGAGGAAGGCCTTCCCACTTGTCAGGTCTGGAGGAAAGTCCTTGTGTTACACCAGTCTTTGTCCAGGGAGCATCCTGGCACAGGAACCTCAGATCTGAGGGACGCGCTCTTCTCCTGGTGCTGCCTGCTTGATGGTTTGAGGTTCCCAATTCTCTGCTTGATTCTCTTCCCTTTTATCTCTTGTAGGACAAAAGGATTAAGGGTGGAGCAAGACATACTCCAGAGAAACTCCCTTTACAGTGGAGCAGGGAGGTCATCTTACGCAAGGATTTACAGTCCCACCCTAATCCTTTACGATACAGCACAGGAAAATCACAAAACAATCGGAATCATGGCCCAGCCACACAGCTACACATATTTTGGGGGTAACACAATTCAATCCATGACACCAGTACTGAGGTTAACTCTTCAGACAAGAATGAACTGGACTCAGGAACACCATGTGAACATATGGTGTGTACTTTATGGTTTTATACACTTATAGGAGGCTAGGAGGCTGTCATACTGGTTTCTTTCCAGATCAGAGCGAACAGGGTAGAGAGGAGGGGACAGGTTCTCATTAAGAGGATACCAGAAGTATAGAATGAAAAGGATGAATGTGCTGTCACTGAGTGGGGACAGCAGATAGTTACAGAGAGGCAAGAATGCAAAATTGATTCACTTAATCATGATCAAAATAAGAAAAATTTAAAAAATACATTTGTAAGGGAGAAGAATGGAGCTATTTATACTCAATAAAGGGTATAACTATAATTAGCTCAAAGCCAGTTTCAGATGAAGAGAAATACATCATCAATGAAACAGATTCAGTGTTTGGTTATAATTTAACCAGATTCCACCTCTCATGGATACAGAATCAGAATAGGAAAAAAAAAAAAAAATCACTATATAAGCTGAAAATAATTGCATTGCATCCTGTGAAGTAATTCTTAACCAAAATGATGTAAAAAATAATTTCCAGTATATTTCTGTTTCAAAACCATATCTGTAGCAAGCTTCAGACTTGTTTTCTGAATATATTGTTTGTCAGTTATCTTCGAATCAAGGAAAAAGGTTGATTGTTCATCTATTTACCCCCTTACTTCTTAGAATTTCATTTGGAAAATAATTTTGAAGTGCATATATCAAATTTTCCAAGTACTTTTTGAAGCATGTAAGATGTGTATAGTATAAATTACACACACATACACACACACACACAACATTGTCACTGAGTAGATTCCTACTCATAGTTACCCCACAAGACAGAGCAGAGCTGCACATCGGGGTTCCAAGGAGCAGTTGGTAGTTTCAGACTGCTGAACTTTGGGTTAGCAGCTGTGTGGCTGTTAAGTGCTGTACCACCTGGGCTCCAGTATACACTCACTAGTGTTTATAATCACGTTGTACACACAATGAAGAAATCCCCTCTCATCACTTGAGGTATAAACCCTGCAGCTCCATTTCTGGACCTCCTGTGTTCACCTTGTTGTGCATTTGAAATACTGGTATAACTCTACTTTTTAAGTATACTTTTAAGCAGATGAAATGAGTAGAAGGGTGCCCATTTGTAAAGCCACTTTCAATCATGCATATATTTCCCTTATAGAAGTTTTCATCACAAAAGCATTAAAATTCTTCTCAAAACCCCAACAGATGACCAATACCTTTCTCTCCAAAAGCCCAAGAAGACTAGATTGAAACAAAAGTACTTCAATGTTTACCCAGCTTTCTGCAAAACTTGCCAGAGTACAGATTAGTAGATACAGTTTCCAGTGCAACAACTGGAAGAACAGTCACCACTAGTGTTCACAATTCCATCACCTTTACATAGTAAAAACCTCATTTTTAACCACAGCTTCACAATAGTCCAACATAAGAGAAAAATAAAAAGCAAAAGTCCAACTCTAATATTTTAATAATTCACTTACCAAATGAATGACAGCTTCCAGAAGTGAAATTTCTACATTTTTCTGAAAAGAAATAACATAGACCTGAATCATCTGTGTCAGAGCCTCCCAATTATTAAGTTACTACACTCACCACAAATAAGTCAAATTCCCAAGGTTACAAATTCCCCTCCACCCTCTGCAATGTTGAAGTGACCAAAGTCCTTGGGCTACTCATCTCTGATCACAAGTCTTCTTATCCATTATCCTAGTGAGTTAAAAATTATTATTACCACTTTCTTACTAAGACCGTTACATTAAAACTGTTTGGGAAGCTTGGATCTGGGTCAGCAACCTGTATCATTCCTACTGAACCAATCAGGATGCTCGGGGCTGAAGAGGTAGAGAACCAACTCAAAATTGCTTAAACTGTGAGGAAATACTTTAGCTCATGTAAATGAAAGTCCAAGGAGCATTGGTTTGATGTAGTTTAATACAGATCTCTCTGAATTTCTTTAGACTTTGTCTTCTTTTGTGGGCTTTGTTCTCAGATTGTTTCCTCTTATGGTATCAAAAGGGCTTCAGCAGCGTATCATCTTTAAATCTGCAGCCTTTACATTCAGAAAGAAAGAAGCACCACTCAAATGGCTGACTTTTAAAAGATGAGGAAACTTCTTACTGAACGTCTCTGCTAGACCTCTTCTCAGTGAACCACATGCCTGTCCCTGAGCCAACCAGTGTGGCCAGGGGACCATGACCAGTCCATTCATGTCCTGACTGTACAAAGCACCTACAGTGATGCAATCTATAAAAGTGAGATAACATGGCACCACCTACTCTAGCTCATCACAAGCAATGATATTCAGAAGTGATGAGTGTCATAAGATAGTGTGTTTATTTCCCAGTATTTTTTGAAGTCGTACATATTAAAGTAAAGATAATAATAATGGCAATGTTTAGGTCTACCACCTAGTTACATTGTGTTACAACACAGATAACATAAACCACACTTTGGCAATACTGAACTTATCAAAGAAGAGAGAAGGGAAGTGACTGATGTTAGAGGTCAGCCATGAAGGTGTGATGAAAGAATTGTTTTAATAATATCTAATTGATTGGAATAAGAGAACCCGGTAACAACAAAGGCAGAAAGCTGGCAAGGCTTAAAGTAAGAGGAAAATATAAGAGGGAAACATTTCAAAGAGGAAAATTGACTGTTCTTGTGTGCCATCAAGTTGATTTCAACAGCATCAAGCGTAAGTGTTGAGAATAATTCCAAGATTTATTAATACAGGTTCTCACAACAAAGACATGAGGAAAACAGAGCTTGGGAGACACAGGGAAACATGTGAATGGGAAACTGTATTAACATGTGACCAGAATCAGATGGTACCTGGCCACCACCAAAGACAGCCATGATGGCGCACACAATGTTGAGTTGCTGTGGCAACATGAGAAAAAGAGGGGTATAGCTCCATAACTCTACCAAGAGACTACAGCTGATGGTCCCACAGCTTGGAGGATCCCCTGGAAGCGTGACCCCCTAGACCTGTTTGCTGCCCCTGTACAGAAAACACTACTGAGGTCAACTCTTTGGGCAAAAATGGAACAAACTCGGGGACACAATGTGACCATATGGTGTGTGTACTTTATGGCTCTCTGCATTTATAGGATGCTGTCTTACTGGTATCTTTCTAGATTGAAGAGAAGAGGGTGGAGAGGCAGGAACAAGAGGGTGGAGAGGAGGGAGAGGAGGGTAGAGAGGAGGGGACAGGAACTTCAAAAGATACTACAAGAAGATACTTCTATTCCAATCAATTTGATATTTTAAAACAATTCTTTCATCACACTATTGCCTCCTCACAAAAGCTCCCAGTTAATTCTGAAACAATACAAAACTCCTCAGCCTGCATTTAAGGTCCTTCACAATTGGTCAGTTTTTTAATTCTCACTTTTTATTGAAGTTTCCATTCAAATCTAGGGACTCACTGCCCCTATAACAGTTTACTTGGGTCCACAATCAACGCCCATGGAAGAAGCAGTCAAGAACTCAAAAGATGCAGTGCATTTGGAAAATCTGCTGCAAAGGACCTCTTTAAAGCATGCAAAAGCAAGGATGTCACCTTGAAGACTAAAACGGGCCTGACCCAAGCCATGGTATTTTCAACCGCATCATATCCATGTGAAAGCCAGACTGTAAGCAAAGAAGACAGAAGAAGGATTAATGCCTCTGAATTATGGTGTTGGAGAAGAAGGCTGAATGCATCATGGACCGCCAAAAGAACAAACAGATCTGTTGTTCTGGAAGAAGTACAACCAGAGCACTCCTTGGAAGCAAAGATGGCAAGACTGTGTCTTACATACTTCGGACGTGTTATCAGGGAAGATAAGTCCCTGAAGATGGATATCATGCTTGGTAGACTGGAGGGTCAGAGAAAAAGAGGAAGATCCTCAACAAGATGGGTCGACACAGTGGTTGCAAAAATCAGCTTAGGCATAAAAATGATGTAGACATAGTGTAAGACTGGGCATTATTTTGTTCTGTTGTCCACAGGGTCGCTATGAGTTGAAACCAACTCGACGGTACTTAACAAGCATAGAATGAAAAGGAAGAGTGTGCTGTCATGGGACAAAGAGAGCAGGAGGAGTTTCAGACAGGCAGCATGCAAAATTAATTTGGATTGTATACTTTCACTTAATCACAGTAAAAAATAAAAAATATATATTTATTAGTACAGGTTCTCAATACAAGACCTCATTTGAGCTATTTAGGGCCACTGAGTTTGTGTGTATGTGTGTGTGGACCTTATAAACCAGTCTGATTCAGATGTTTTGCTAACTCATTTGGACTCCCTACCCAGCAGACACTTCAATCTTCCCTATACGTTACATGACTGTTTTAAATAAAGAAATAGAGTGAGAAAACTTGGCTTTGAAAGGACACCAATATCACTGAATAAGTGGCCCCAGCAAATCGGTCTTGAAAATCAGACCCTATAATCCACCCTGAACCTCTTCCACCATCAAGAGCAGAACTGGAAGCCTCCTGCAAATAAACAACTTAACCCACTTCAAACAGTGCCTTCTAGTGGTTTCACAAAACTCCTTCCTCTAGGAGTTCCATCCCAGGGCCTTGACCACGGAACTGCAATACGTCTTTCACGTACAGGGCTGTCAGACTGTCAGGCTGTCTTCCTGATGCCTGATGGCCATCTTCCTGCAAGAGTGGGCAAAAGAAGCAGGTGCTAGAGAGAAGCTGCTGTGGAATCAGTCGGGTTCAGCCCAGCATTGCACTGGCAGCCTTCCCACGTAGTCACTCACTGTGGATATTTTACAGTGATTTCTATCCTGTATGCTGGACTCTGATACCGATTTCCCAGAGTTGCTGGCTACCAGCCACCACGGTCCTCTGGGAGCTGCCCCTGGCAGCTGCACCACAGAGCTATGAACAGAGACTGAAAGGGATGTGGCTGTCACATTGCTCCTGCAGCTGTGGTCTTGAGAGCCCAAAGCAGGCCAAGTGACTGCCCTAGATTAAGGGCAGCACAGCACTTTGATATCCTGGGCAGGTGGTGGAGAGCTCAGGGTCCCAACTATTTTGCTTCTGAGGTGCCAGGAAATGTAGGACTGTCAAAATGACCGAGGAGACAATCTCTCGACAAATATCTAATCATCAGGCTGATGACACTTAAACCAAATATGCTCATGCTTCTCCTTTTCTGAGGCTATTTCCTGAGATTGGATATTATTGAAAAATATGCAAATACAAATGGCCAAAGCTAACTTTCTGCTTCTTAATCTTTCCTACTGCTGTGGTTAAAAAACAAAACCGTGAGTGCTAAATGATGGTGATGATGATGATGACGTAACAGGTTTTAATGTACCAGACAATACATCAAACTCCAAACCAAACCCACTGCTGCTGAGTCAATTCCAACTTAAAGCAACCCTAGACAATACATTAGGTACTCTAAATGTTTATCTCATTATATTAATGTAATTGTACGAAGTAAGTACTATTGCTTTCCATGTTTTGCAAATGAGACAATGGAATAAAAAGTTAAATGCCTTGCCTAACGTCACACAGAGAACAAGTGGCAGAGCCAGGATTTGAACTCGTGTCAGAGTCCAGAGTAAGAGCACTGACTGAGCATACCATTCATGCCATCTGTAGAAACATGGTTCATGAAATTCATCTTATTTTTCAATACACAAGTGTATGGATTTCTTGTAGTTACATATTGTTTAACATAAAACTAATGAGGAAAGTGTCATATATTGTTAATGACAGTATAAACTGGAACAATCACTTTGGAAAACTATCAACATTATTTACTAAAGTTGAAAACCTACATGTTCTATCATCCAGCAAGCTTGGGTATACACTCAAAGCAATGCAGGCATGTATGCAGCAGAAGAACTGTGTACAAAAATGTTCCTGGCAGTGTTATTTGTAATAGCTTCGGAACTGCAAATAACCCAAATGTCCGTCTACAGGAGTATGGATACACAACCAGGGCATATTATGTATCCATACAATGGAATACCAACGGTAATAGAAATTAATGAACTCAGTTACACACAACAGCATGGATGAATGTTGTCCTTAGGAAGACACAAAAGAATAGTTACCATATGACTCCATTTATTCACAAACTTCAAAAACAGACAAAACTAAACTACAGTGCTTAGAGATTCTTAAGAGATAAAATCATAATCTAAGGCAAGGAAATGATCATCATAAAAGTCAGGAAGGTGAAGAGGGGAAGAGAAGCTGGTACAATGAGAAGAGGCATGCCAGAGGCTTTGGGAGTGCTGGAAATGTTCTGCTTCTTGGCCTGAGAAGGTAGCTACATGTGATTTCCTTTATAATTATTCATTACACCAAACATGCATATTTATGCATTTTTCTGTATGTCTGCAATATCCAACAACTGAAATTGCCTAAAAATTTTGAGAAAATGGAATAAATATTCACTTTGGGCTTTGACTGTAAAATTCCATCTACAATGTCTAGTAAACAGTCCATTTTAGGGCACATTCTAATGGGCAGGATCTGCCACCTCTGGGCTCACTTGCTCCCTTCTTTATTGATATGAAACTCCTCCACTCCTATCCTTTTTTAATTATTATTATTCTTGTTAAAGAAATGTTTTCTTGCTCACATTATAAGTGACTACACTTAAGTGTTTTCTTTACTCTAAGAAGTAACTAATCAGTATTTCTGGACTGCTCCTGTAGACATAATCATGAGCACCTTCAGTCACACTTGACTCAAGGATGCCTTTACATTTAGAAAATTGGAAGAACAAAACTTATTGTTTTATGAACACATCTGAAGTAAAGTTCATCAGAGCTGGAAATACGGACATCCATGATCCTCAGCAAGACCCTTGGACAGAGTTAGGGATGGGGTACAAGTAGGAGCTGTGTCCAGTCCCAACAGGTGTCAAAGTCAAGTACCTCAGACCAGTGCATGCAGAGTGTCAGAATCCAACTCCTGGGCATTTTAAGGGTCTAAGTAGGCAGCATACTAAATTGTGATATATGGTTGGGGTAGCCCTAATCCCTTTATTCTGAAGGACACAACAACCTTTTAAAGAACTCAAGACACGTTGAAATTTTAAGATCCAAGTTCAACAACAAACAAAAGTGAATGGTGTTAAGAAACTGTCACTTGCTATTCAAAGTAGCTGGTTATTTTGAGAATGATTTTCACACTATCTGTTAGTAGTCATCTTTGCATTCAAAGATGTCCCGGCTTGTATCTAGCAGAAATGAAGACTAAATGAAGAGTCAGAGGAAAGTGGGGAAGGGAAGAAGCTACTGTTCATTTACGGGCCAGATGGTGCACATGTTTAAAAACTGGCTTGAGATTTAAGAGAAACTTGGCAGTGTGGTCAACCTAATGGAGGAAGCTACCAGAATCATCAGCCTAATGTCCTGGAGAGGTCTATTCAAACTGCGGCCCATCTGTGAAAAGACTGGTCCAGAGGGAGAATAGGCATTTATAGTAATTTGACAGATTAACGTTGTATCTACTGAAGACAATAATTTTAAAATTTAGGATTTTAGAAGTCTTTTCTATTTTATTTTTCTAGTATTTATTTTATTGTAGCTTTTCAAAAAAATTTGTAGTAAAATGTATGTAAAAAAGTTTGCCCTTTAACCATTTTTAAGTACAACTCATTGGCATGACTTATATTCACAATGTGTATAACCATCACAGCTATCTATTTCTAGATCTTTTTTAATCACTCAAACAGAAACTCCATAAGCACTAAGCAGTAACTTCCCATTCTACCTTCCCTTTTGTCCCTGGTAACCTCTCTTCTGCTTTCTGTTGCTATGAATTTGCTATTCTAGGTACCTCATGTGGAATCATACAATATTTGTCCTGTTGTGTCTGGCTTCTTTCATTTAGCATGTCACCAAGATTCATTCATGTTATAGCATGTGACAGAATTCCATTCATTTTCATCCCATTGCATGTACATACATTTTGTTCATCTGTTCAAACCATAATAGGCTGAGGAAAAAAGACACTAGTCCTTCATTGCAGACAGTTTGAAAAATATCACTCTTGAGAAACAGAACTTCTGAGGAACATTCCCAATCCAACCAAACTTAGTCCTGTTGTTCTTGGTGGTAGAGGGCAGACATAAATGACACCACTGAAAAGCTATATACTATACTATTCATTCTATGCAATAGCAGAACATGCAGTAAGCACTAACTCAGCCCTTGAAAGTAGGCACTATTTTAAGCTGTATTAAGTACAGCATTTCAATTAATCTTCATAACAACTCTATGAAGTTGGGTCTGGTTTTATTATCCTATTTCACTAAAGAGAAAACTAAGTAAGACAGAGAGGTTACATCTCATCCCGTCACCAGCAAGTTAATTCAACTTCTAGTGACCCTCACAGGACAGAGCAGAACTGTCCCACAGGGTTGTCAAGGTTGTACCCTTCACGGAAGCAGATTGCCACATCTTTCTCCTGCAGAGCAGCTGTTAAGTTCAAACAACTAAACTTTTGCTTAGCAGCTGAGTGCTTAACCACTGCACCACCAGGGCTTCCTGAGAGGTTTCATAGCTTATAAACCACTCTATTGTACTTCTGAGAAGAATGGTGTGAAATTAAAATTAATCTCAGAGCTTTCTTTCTTCACTTTACGTCTCTAAATTGTACTCGTCTTTCAAGACCCAGAAAAAAAAACCCACTTCCTTCATGAACCCTTATTCTCTGAATTAGTTACCACTCTTCAAACTATACATCTTGACATTATTCATGCACATAATTTGTGATCCGGACTACACTATGCTCAGAAACATCCTATAAGCTTACTGAAGACAGCAGTTGTGACATACACGTCTGCACAACCCCATCCTTCCTCACTCACCAATTGGTAATACGTGTAGACTCATGGTATGAACTACAAGTTTTGAATTGAAATGAATCACCTAACTGAAACGTGTGTTCTTATTATCTTCCTAACCAAGTGCAGGACTAGATACATAAAAATGTGATGAATAGAAGATAAAGCATTCAATTTTTACTCTAAATGTTTTTTCTTCTTACTGTGTTTGAAGGGAAAGTTTACAATTCCAGTCAGTTTCTCACACAAAAGCTTACACTTTGTGCTATCACCCTAGATGCTCTCCACATTGTGACAGCACACTCCTCCCCTTCACCCTGAATTTCAAACTGCTTGTGTCCTATTCTTTGTTCTCCTCTTGCCTCCAGACAGGAACCACCCCATTAGTCTCCTGCATCTGCTTAAGCCCAAAAGCACACTCTTCACCAGTATCATCTTAGGTATTACTGACCAGTTCCATTCTGCCTGAGGAGCTGGCTTCTGGAGTGGTTTCAGCTCTGGGCCGACAGAGTCCAGAGTCGTATCCTTCAGGAACCCTCCAGTCTGTCAGGCCATGAAATCTGGTCATTTTACTAGAGTTCAAGTTCTGCAGCCCATGTTCTTCCTGCTCCACTGGGGCTCTTTTGTCAAGATCCCTGAAAGAGGAATCGCAGATGGTAGCCCGGAACCACCCGGTCCTTCCAGTCTCATGCTGACGCAGTCTCAGGTTTATTTAGCCCTCTCCGTCTCCTGGGCCGACATTTTCTTTACATCTTTGATGTTCTTCATTCTTTTTTGCTCCGGGTGATTGGAGACTAACTGGTATTTCTTAGAAGGCCACTTGCTAGCTTTCAAGGCCCTGGATTCCACTCATCAGAGCAGGATGCAGACCTTTTCCCTAATAAACATTCATTACGCCAAATAAACTAGATGTCCCCTGAAACCATGGTCTCTAGACCCCTCACTGCTTCTCAGTCCCTCAAAGTGTCTTGGCTTTTGGCTTAGTCCAGCTGGCCTGAGTTCTCCACTGTGTGTTGTCCCTCCCTTCACCTAAAATAATTCTTGCCTAGCACTAAATTAGTAAATACCACTCTCCTTCCCTCCCCACCTTCATAACCATCAAAGAGTGTTTTCTTCTGCATTTAAACTTTTTCTTGAGTCCTTACACTAGCAGGGCCATATAATATTTCTTCTTTTGCAACTGACTAATTTCACTTAGCATAATGCCTTCCAGATTGTTCCATGTTGTTAAAATGTTTCACAAATTCATCCCAGTTCTTTATCATGACATAACAGTCCACCGTGTGACTACACCATAGGTTCTTTATCCATTCATCTATTCATCCATTGTTGGGCACCTGGGTTGATTCTATCTTTTGCTATTGTGGACAGTGCTGCAAAAAACACTGAAATGCATGTCGCTCTGTGTGGCAGCTCTTGCTTCTTGAGGATATGTTCCAAGCATTGAAATTGTTGAAGCATACGGCATTTCTTTTTCTAGATTTTTAAGAAAGTGCCAAATTGATGTCCAAAGCAGTTGTACCATTTTGCATTCCCACCAGCTGTAAGTCTACTAGTCTCACCACAGCCTCTTTCCCCAACATTTACTATTTTTTGTTTTTTAGACTAATGCCAGTCTTGGTGGGGTGAGAGAGTATCTCATTGTGGTTTTTATTTGGATTTCCCTAATGCCTAACGATCTTGACTACTTCCTCATATATTTGTAAGTCACCTGAATGTCTTATTTGATGAAGTGTCTGTTTATACCCTCCGTCCATTTTTAATTGGGTTATTTGTCTTTTTGTTGTTCAAATTTTCCAGTATCTTGTAGATTTTAGAGATCAGATGCTGGGCAGACTGGTCAAAGCCATAAATTTTTTCCCAGTCTGTAGGTTGTCTTCTTTCTCTTTTGGTGAAGTCTACGGATGAGCTAAGTGCTTGATTTTTAAAAGCCCTCAACTGTTTATCTTCTGGTGTTTGTTCACTGTCAGTAATGTTTTTCACTCTGTTTATGCCCTGTATTAGGACTCCTGAAAATCCTGGTGGTGTAGTGGTTAAGAGCTATGTCTGCTAACCAAGAAACTGGCAGTTCGAATCTTCCAGGTGTTCCTTGTAAACTCTATAGAGCAGTTCTACTTTGTCTTATAGGGTCACTATGAGTCGAGATAGACTCTATGGCACTGGTTTTTGTTTTTATTAAGGCTCCTAGCATTGTCTGTATTTCTTCCTCCATGATTTTTATTGTTTTAGATTTTACATTTAGATCTTTGATCCATTTTGAATTAGCTTTTGTGCATGGTGTGACATAAGGGTTTTGTTTCATTTTTTAGCAGTTGGATATCCAGTTATGCCAATGCCACTTGTTAAAGAGACTGTCTTTCTCCCAACTTACAGACTTTGAGACTTTGTCAAACACCACCTGGGTTCTCAGTTTTGTCCCACTGTTTGATGCTTCCGCTGTTGTGCCAGTACCAGGCTGTTTTGACTACAGTGGCACTGTAATAGATTCTAAAGTCAGGTAGCATGAGGCCTCCCTCTTTGTCTTCTTCAGTAACATTTTGCTTATCTGAGGCTTTTTTTTCCCCACATGAAGTTAGTAATTTGTTTCTCCATCTCATTAAAAAATGTTATTCGAATTTAGATCAGGATAGCACTGTATCTGTAGATTGCTTTTGGGTAGAAGAGTCATTTCCACAGTAGTGAGTTGTCCTATCCATGAGCAAGATACGTTTCTGCACTTATGTATGTCTCTTGATTTCTTGCAGTAGTGTCTTGTAGTTTTCTTTGTATAGGTGTTTTACATTTCTGATTAGATTTTTTTCCTAGGTATTTTATCTTCTTGGTGCTATTATAAATGATGTCAGTTAGATGATTTCCTCTTTGATATTCTCTGCTGGTGTAGAGGAATCCAACTGATTTTTTTATGTTTATCTTATACCCCGATAACTTTTATGAACTCTTCTGTTAGTTCCAGTAGGTTTGTGTGTGTGTGTGTGAATTCTTTTGGGTTTTCTGTTTATAAGATCACGTCATCTGCAAAAAGACATACTTTCACTTCTTCCTTAAGTTTGGATGCCCTTTATTTCTTTCTCTAGACTGACTGCTCTGGCTAAAATCTTCAGCACAGTGTTGAATGCAACATCCTTGTCCAGTTCCCATTCTCAAGGAAAATGCTTTCAGGCTGTCTCCAGTAAGGATGATGCCATCTGTGGGCTTTGTAAAAATGGCCTTTATTATGTTCAAGAATTTCCCTTCTATTTCTATTTTGTTGAGAGTATTTAATATGAGTGAGTGTTGGACTTCAGCAAATGCTGTTTCTGCATCAATTGATAAAATAAAGTGGTTCTTGTCTTTTGTTATATTTATGGGGTGGATTACACTGATTGTTTTTCTAACTTTGAACCAAACTTGCACATGTGGCATGAATACCCCTTGGTCTTGAGGAATTATTTATTTGATATGTTGTTGAATTCTATTGCCTAGAATTTCGTTGAAGATTTTTGCATCTAAGTTCATGAGAGATATTGGTCTGCAATTTTCCTTTTGGTGGTATCTTTACCTGGTTTGTGTATCACGGTTATACTGGTTTCACAGAATGAGTTAGAGAGTGCTCTGTCCTTTTGCATGCTCTGAAACCCTTCAGTAATAGTGGTGAAGTATCATAGTATTCTCCAGTGAAGCCATCAAGGCCAGGGAGTTTGGTAGGCAGGGAGGAGGCTGGAGTTTTTAAATTATCTTTTAGTTCTTTTCTTTTGCTGTGCGTTTACTTAATTTGTTTATCTCTGTTTATGTTAGTTTAGGTAAGTAATGTGTTTCTAAAAATTTGCCATTTCCTCTAGGCTTTCAAATTTATTAGAGTATCATTTTTCATAGTATTTAGTCGTGATTCTTTTAATTGCAAATGAGTTTGTGGTGATGTTGCACATCTAATTTCTTTAAGTTGTTTGCTTGCTCTCCCATTTTTCTTTTGTTGATGTTGCTGATCTTTGGATGTGTGCATTTATTGATATACACTGACCTCTGGGTACTGTCTCTGCTGTGTCCCAAAGTTTATGATAGGCTATGCTTTCATTCTCATTTGAATCTGTAAATTTCTTTATTCCACCCTTGATTTCTTGTATAACTCAGTAGTTTTAGAGTAAGGTGTTCTTCTGTTTCCATGTGTCTGACTTTTGTCCTTTTTTTTTTTTTTTCCTGTTATTGGTTTCTACTTTTATGGCTTTATGGTCTGAAAAGATGCTTTGTAATACATCACTGCTTTGAGTTATGTTAAACTTTGAGTTAAGGTTTGCTTTATTACCTAATATGTGTCCTATTTTCAAGAACATTACACACGTGCTGGAGAAGAAGGTATACTCAGCTGTCGATCTGTGGAGTGTTCTGTATACGTCTGTGAAGTCAAGTTGGTTGACTGTGGCGTTTAGATCTTCTGTCTTTAATGAGCTTCTTTCTGTATGTTCCGCACTTCACTGACAGTAGTGTATTGAAATCTCCTACTATTATTGTAGAGCTGTTGCTTTTTCTTTTCAATGCTGTTAGAGTGTATTTTATGTACTTAGGACCCACATCACTGAGTGCATGAATATGTAATATGAAATGTCCTCCAGGTGTACTTACTTATTCTATAGTGTCCTTTATCCACTATGGTGAACTCCACTATAAAGTTTATTGTATCCAAAATTAATGTTGCTACTCCTGCTCTTTTTTTCAATGCTGTTTGCTTGATATATATGTATTTTTTCCATCCTTTGAGTTTTAGTTTGTTTTAGTCTTTAAGTCAAAGGTATGACTCTACTAGGAAACATATAGTGGGACTGTGTTTCCTCATCCCTTCTGCCACCCTTGTCTTTCTCTACTGGTGCATTTAATTCATTTACGTTCTGCATAGACTGACAGGTATAGGTTTAGCTCTGTCATTTATACGGCCTTTTCTGTAGGTTGTTAACTATTTCCTTGTTCCACTTCATTTTCTGTGCTGCCATTTTTCTTCATGTGTTTTCTTTCCATCTTTTCCATTATTGTTGGTTTTGTATTTGTTTATGCTTCATATTTCTCTTGTTTTCTATTTTGACATGTGAGACTGTTAGCTTCCTTTGTGGTTATCTTAATATTTACCCCTATTTTTCTAAATTTAAGCCAATCTTGTACGTCTCTGTATTCTCTTGACTTCCTCTTCATATGAAAGATATATGAATACATTTTCCAGTCCCTCTTTTTGTTATAATGTCATTTGTTACATAATGACATCTCTGTTACCCTATGTTCAGGGTTTTAGCTTTGATTTACTTTTTATGATTTTCCTATCTGGGTTGATATCTGGTTAGTGTGCCTATATTCTAGCTTTTGAGTTGTTACTTGATGTTACTAATTTGCTAACTGGAGGTCTCCCTTTAGGATTTCTGATAATCTTGGTACGGGTTTTACAGATTCCCTCAGTTTTTGTCTGGAAATATCGTAATTTCATCATCATATTAGAGACAGTTTTGTTGAATATATAATTCTTGGCTAGCAATTTTTTTACTTCAAGGCTTTGCATATATAATCCATTGGTTTCTTCCCTGCTTGATTTCTACTGAGTAGTCTATGCTTAGTTTTACTGATTCTCGCTTGTAGATTAGTTTTCACTTATCCCTATTCTTTCCTTAGCTTTAGTTTTAGCAAGTCTGATTATAATATGTCTTGGTGTCTTTCTTTGGGATCCACCTTGTATTCAGTTTGATAAGCATCACAGCTTTCATGATAGCAGGGAAGTTTTCTGTCACCAAATCTTCAAAAGCTCTCTGCATATTAACTGTTAACCCCCCTCCCTCCATTCCAGTACTCCAATCACTCACAGATTATTCCTCTTAATAGAGTCCCACACAATTGTTTTTTTAATTGTGATTGAGAGTATACAATCCAAATTAAATTTGCATGCCCACCTATCTGCAGCTCCTTCTATATCCTTACCCAGTGACAGTACACTCCTTCTTTTCATTCTACATATGTCATATCCCTTTAACAATCTCTTGTCTGCTCCTCTCCATGCTTACCCATCCCTTCTAGTAAGAGGTCAGTAGGACAGCATCCTATAGATGCATACAACCACAAAGTACAGACACCATTTGGTAACTTTATGTCCCTGAGGCCAGTCCATTCCTGTCAGAAGAGTTGACATCAGTAATGATTTCTGGTCAGGGGCAGTAGCAAGACTAGGGGCCATGCTCCCAGGAGAACCTCCAGGCTGCCAGGCCATCAACTGTGGTATTTCAGTGAAGTTCCTGAGGTGCACTCCACTTTTTCTGGTGTTCCCACTGGGACTCCTCATTGTGTGCATCATCACAGCTGTCTCTGCTGGTGGCTGGGCACCATCTGGTTCTTCCGCTCACATGTTGACACAATCACCCACTCAGATGAGCCCTTCTGTCTCCTGGGCTCTTTTTCTCTTGTGTCTTTGTTGTTCCTGGTGATTGTTCTGGATGAGTTGGGAACATCTGGTGTACCTCAGATGGCCGCTTCCTAGCTTTTAAGACCCCAGATGCCACTCACCAATATGGGGCGCAGAAGACTCACTTAGCAATAAGCTAATTATGCCAATTGGCTTCAATGTCCCTTGAAAGCATGGTCCCCAGACCTCTGCCCTTACCACTCTATCCTTATAATATTGGGTTAAGATTAGAAGAGCTTTCAGTTTACACTGAAGTCCAGCTAAATTGAACTTCTTTCTACTACATGCTGTCACTGCTTTTACCCAACCAAATTTCTATCAACTACCTAATCTATGACTAGTCCTCTCCCTCCCTTCCCTCCATCACAGCCACCAAAGTATCTTTTCTTCTGTACATGAGTCTTTTAAACCCTACAGTAGAAGTCTCACACAGTACTTGTCCTTGTGCCACTGACTGATTTCATTCAGCATAAAGTCTTCCAGTTGAAACCAGGTTATGAGATGCTTCCTAAAATCATCATTGTTCTTTATCATTGTATAATGTTCTATTGAGTATATGTACCATAGTTTATTTATCCATTCATCTGTTGTTGGGCATCTGGGTTGACTGAATATTTCTGCTACTGTGGACTGTGCCGCAATAAACACTCCTGTGCATGAATCTGTTCACGTAACTTCCCTTGATATGTTCCAAGCAGTGGGATTACTAGATCAAATGATATATCTATTCCCAGCTTTTTAAGGAAGTGCTACATTGCTTTCCAAAGAAGTTGTATCACTTTTCAATCTCACCCAGTGTAGCAGATTTCCAATCTATCTACAATCTCTCTAGCATTTGTTATTTTGAGTTTCTTGGATAATGGCCAACCTTTTTGGGGTGAGATGGTACCTCATCAGTTTTGATTTGGATTTCTTTAACAGCACATGATCACAAGCATTTCCTCATGTGTCTTTTGGCTGCCTGGATGTCCTCTGTGATGAACTGTCTTTCCATCTCTGTTGCCCATCACTTAACTGGGTTATTCACCTTTCTCCCTGCTGATATTTTGCAGTACCTTGTGGACTATGGAGATCAGATGTCAGTCCAATATACAGTAGCCAAATATTTTTTCCCATTCTGTAGGTGGTCTTCTAATTCTTTTGATAAAGTCTTTGGATGAGCAAAAGTGTCTGATTCTTAGTAGTTCACATTAATCTATTTTCTCTTCTCTTGATCATGCTGTGTCAGATTTTGAACTCTGTCTAAGCTGTGTATGAAAACTTCCATTGTTGACTCTATTTTTTCTTGCATGATCTTTATTGTTTTACGTTTGATATTTAGGTCTTAGATCCAATTTGAGTTACTTTTTGTGTAAGGTGTGAGACAGGGGTCTTGTTTCAGTTTTTTTTGCAGATGGAAATCCAATTTTGTGAACACCATTTGTTAAAAAGGCTGTTTTCACCTCAGTTTACAATCTTAGGACCTTTGTTGGATATTAACTGTTCATAAGAGGGTGGCATCTCTGGGGTCTGAACTCTGTTCCATTGGTCTATGTGTCTCTTTTTGTACCAGTACCAGGCTGTTTTGACTACTGTGGCAGTGTAATAGGTTCTAAAGTTGGGTAGCGTGAGGCCTCCCACTGTGTGCCTCTTCTTCAGCAGTGCTTCACTTATCCAGAGTTTTCATACTTTCCAAATAAAGTTGGTGACTTGTTTGCCCATGTCATTAAAAAATGTCACTGGAATTTGTATTAGGATTGCACAGTATTCGTAGATCATTTTGGGAAAAACAGATATTTTCACAATGTTAAGTCTTCCTATCCATGAGCAGAGCACGTTTCTCCATTTATGTATGTCTCACTTGGTTTCTTGTGGTAAGGTCTTGTAATTCTCTTTGTATAAGTCTCTTATTTCTCTAGTTAGATTTATTCCTATACATTTTGTCTTCTTGGGGGCTATAGTAAATGGTATTGATTTGGTGATTTCTTCTTTAATGATCTCATTGTTGGTATAAAGGAATCCTACTGATTTACTTATGTTTACTGTGTATCCTGATACCTTGCAGAACTCTTCTATTCGTTCAAGCAGTTTACTTATAAATTCTTTGGGATTCTCTGTATACACAATCACATCATCTGCAAATAGGGATTTTTTACTTCTTTGCCAATGTGGATGCCCTTTATTTCTTGGTGTTGTCTAACTGCTCTGGCCAGAATTTCTAGTACAACGTTGAACAGAAGTGGTGAGAGTGGGCATTCTTGTCTAGTTCCTGTTCACAAGGGGAATTCTTTCAGCCTCTCTCCATTCAGGATGATGTAGCTGGTTGGCTTTGCCCTTACTGCATCAATTTCTATTTCTGTTTTGCTGAGACTTTTTAGCATGAATGGGCATTGGACTTTGTTGAATGCCTTTTCTGCATCAATTGACAAAATCAGGTGTTTTTTATCCTTTGTGCTATTTATGTGGTTGATCACATTAATTGCTTATCTTATGTTGAACCAGCCTTGCATCCCTGGTGTGAATCCAACTGGTTAAGATGAATTACTTTTTTGATATGTTGCTGAATTCTATTGGCAAGAATTTTGTTGAAGATTTCTGCATATAGGTTCATGAGTGATATTGGTCTGTAATTTTCTTTTTTTGTGAAATCTTTCCCTGCTTTTGGTATTAGGGTTATGCTGGCTTCACAGAATGAATTTGGAAGTATTCCATCCCTTTCCATGCTGTGAAATAGTCTCAGTAGTACTGGAGTTAACTCTTGTCTAAAAGTTTGAAAGAATTTTCTGGTGAAGCCATCTGGGTGAGGGCTGTTTTTGATTGGTAGTTTTTTCATGACTTTTTCTACCTCTACCTTTGTAATGGGTTTATTAAGTTGTTCTCCTCCTTGTGATAATTTGGGTAGGGGATATGAAGCTAGAAATTTTCCATTTCCTCTAGGTTTTCAAATCTGTTAAGAGTCTTTTGTAGTATTCCATTATGATACTTTTGACTTCGGTAGGGTCTGTTGTAACAGCTCCCATATAATTTCTTATTCGGGTTATTTGTTTCCTCTCCTGTTTTTCTTTAGTAAGCTTAGCCAGTGGTTTATCGATTTGTTTGATCTTTTCAAAAAACAGCTTTCAGTTTTGTTAATTTTTTCAATTGTTCTTCTGTTCTCTAATTCATTTCATTCTGTTCTAATTCTGCTGCTGCCTGAGGGGTTCCTCTGTTGTTCTCTTTAAACTTATTCAAGCTGTAGAGTTAATTCTTCAGTTTGGGTCCCTTCTTCCCTCGAGACATGTGCATTTATAGAGACAAACTGATGTCTGAGCATTACTTTGTCTGTATCCCACAGGTTCTGGTAGGATGTGTCTTCATTCTCATTTGAATCCATAGTTTATTTCATCTTTGATTTTTTCTATAACTCATAGGCTTTTGAGCAAGGTGTTGTTCAGTTTCCATGACTTCAAATTTCTATTTATGTTTTTTCTGCCACTGATTTTACTTTCATGGCTTTATGGTCTGAGAATATGCTTTGCAATAATTCAGTGGTTTGGATTTTGTTGAGATTTGCTTTATGTCCTAACACATGGTCTACTCTGGAAAATGTTCCATGTGCATTACAGAAGTAGGTGTACTTCTTTGTTGATGGATTAAAAAGTTCTGTATATGGTAGTGAGGTCAAGTTGGTTCGTTGTCACAATAAGATCTTCTGTGTCTTTACTGAGCTTTTTTTCTGGATGATCTGTCCATTACTGAAAGTGGAGTGCTGAAGTCTGCAACTATTATTGTGGAGTGATCTATTTCATTTGTCAGCGCAGTCACTGTTTCCTCAATGTATTTAGAGGCTCTAGCATTGGGTGCATGAGTATTTAATATTGTTAAGTCCTGCTTGTGTATTGATCCTTTCAGCAATAAACAGTGACCATCCTTGTCCACGATGGTAGATTTTACAATTGAATCTATTTTATCTGAGATTAGTATTGCCGCACCTGCTCTTCTCTGTATATTATTAGTTTGGTGTAGTTTACTCCATCCTTTAATTTTTAGTCTGTTCATATTGGGCAGCGGAGTCAAGATGGCAGACTAAACACATATCTCCCTAAATCCCTCTGGGAACCAAGACCTGAAATGATAATTAAATGGAAGTTTCTGGACATCTAGTGAAACCTGGGATGTGACATAGGGCTGTTAATTTGGACTTCATACCACTGAATGCAAAACCTCCTCTCATTCTCTGATCTCACTCTTAGTGAGCACAGGCTTGCACAGACTAAAGGTAACTCACCATTTCGATTTTTTTTCCCTCTGTCTTGGCCAGTGGGCAGAACTGGGACTTGACTAGCTGCTTGTCTCAGATGCACTACTGGTGGGACCAGCAAGTGTAATTGCCAGGTTCTGAGAGCCTGGCTTTGGACTGTATACACTTTGGCTCCTCTGGCCTATCTTTCTGCCTCTGCCATGTGGTAGACATATAGACGTGCCTGTGTGGGACAACATCTTGATCCACTGGGAAATGGAGAAGCCCATGCAGAGGCCCCAGCTGAATTTGGTTCTTAGACTGGGAGATGGCACCTGCCGGAGGGAGACTGCTTTTCTAGCAGGGAGGTGGTGTTTTGCTCAGTGTCACCTGGGGCTGGGGCCTAGCAGTGGAGTCTGTGGACTCTGGGCATTTCGGCACTCTTGGCCTCTCTATCTACCGGGAGCCTGGTCCCAGCCAGCAGGTCAGCTTGTGCAGGACACCATCTTGTTTTGCTGGGAGGCAGAGTTATCCATAGGGAAGCCTCAACTAGACCTAAATTCCTGGGCCAGGAGGCAGTGCCTACCCAGAGGAGACTGCTTTTCCAGGAAAAAAGCAGAATTCTACATAGTATCACCTACAGCTGGGACTTGATAGTAGAGGCCAGCAGGTCAGTAGCCTTTCTGTATTTTCAGCTAGTTTATAACATCTGGGGTTCAATATAGAGGTGCCTACTTTGCCAGCTGGGAAGAGGGACCTGTACACCTGCAAACCTGACTGACTTTGGAAGTTGTCAAATACTTTTTACTTCTCATTTTAAGAAGGCCTACAGAAACAACTGTGGTCCATCTTAATAGCATCTCTCCCAGACTCTACTGACCCACATGAAGCCCAAAAAGCAACAAACGTTGGAGAAAACAGTAACCCAGAAATCACCCACAGCATCAGAAGGCCCCCAGAAGAAACCACCTCAGAACTTCCCAGACGAAAAAGCTTTTCTGAAACTACCAGAAGGCGAATACAAAAGGATTACACAGAGAGCCCTACTAGACCTTATACAAAATACAGCAGAGCAAAATGAAAAATTAAGCAAGCTGTTCGATCTGATGGAACACCAGTACTTGAAAATCCAATAGATCAAGAACAAAATGAAAGACATAGAAACCTCAATTCAAAGCCAAGAAAACAGAATGGAACAAATGGAAAAGAGAATTTCTAATTTGGACGACAGAGCTACTGACTCTAGTATCTATGAAGAGAAATCAGAAAAAAGAAACGAGAAAAATGAAGAAGTATGTGGGACTCTATTAAGAAGAACAATCTACGATTAATTGGAGTTCCTGAACAGGATGAGACACATGAGAATGCAGAGAATATTGCTGCTCAGCTGCTGACAGAAAACTTTCCAGAAATTATGAAAGAAGAGAATATGGATATCCAAGATACGTATCAAACACCATTCAATATAGATCTCAATAGGAAGACTCCAAGATATATTATAATCAAGCTCAACAAAATGAAACATAAGCAGAAACTCTTAAAGGCAGCAAGACTCAAAGCAAAGCTAACATTCAGAGAGAAACTGAAAGAATCTCTTGGGTTGGAAGAACAAAACCACTAACTTTGTAATTTGGAAGGACTCATTATCCAGAATCCTACTCAGTTAGGGAAGGCTCCAAACACAAAGCTATAATAGTTTGTTCATATCTTTAGATCTAAGATATGTTTCCTCTAAGAACCACATAGATGGGTTGTGTCTTTTGATCCAGGATATCACTTGTTATCTCTTTATTGGAGCTTCCAGTCCATTTACATTCAGTGTAATTATTGATAGGTATGTGTTTACTGGTGTCATTTTGATGTATTTATTTCTGTGTTGGTGTTTTCTATGTTTTTATTAATATTCTGTTCTCGGCCATTCTTTATGGTTTGAGTTTTCATTTTTTTCAGTGTTTGTTTTATGTTTGTGGAGACTCTTGTATTACATTTCTTGTTTTGTTATGTTGCTTGTTATTGTGCTTTGCAGTAACTTCTAGGCTCCCCCTTAATATTCTAAATTTAAACCCAATTTTAACTTCTGCATATCTTTTCAACTTCCTCTCCATCTGAAAGGACTATAACTACTGTAGTAAATCCCTCTTTTTAGTGTGATGATGTCCTAGTTTTTGTGATATGATCACTGGTTCCCTTATTTTAATAATGTAGCTTTGATTGAGTTTCGTGCCTTTCCTAACTGAATAAGTTTTTGGATGCTGTGTCCTGCATTGCCTGCTTAAATATACACTTAATGGTTTTGTTTTTCTAAGCAAAGAGCTTCTTTCAGTATTTCTTGTACCTTTGCTTTGTTTTTTACAAAGCCTCTAAGCTTCTGTTTATCTGTGAATGTCTTAATTTCACCCTCATGTTTCAGAGACAGTTTTGCAGGGTATAAAATTCTTGGTTGGAAGTTTTCTTCCTTCAAGGCTTTGAATGTGGCATCCTACTGTCTCCTTGCCAACATCATTTCTGTGGTGAAGTCAGACGAAAGCCTACAGGGTTTCTCTCTGAATGTTAGCTTTGCTCTGAGCCTCACTGCTTTTATGAGAATGTTTCATTTTATTAAGCTGATAATAATATGTCTTGATGTCTTTATTTTGGGGTCTAGTTTATGTGGCATTCAATACACATCTTGGATATCTATGTTCTCTTCTTTCATAACTTCAGGGAAGTTTTCTGTCAGCAACTCAACAACAATAGCATTCTCTGCATTTTCAGCAGTCCCTCCATGATTAGAAATTCAATTAGTCACAGATTATTCCCCTTCATAGAGTCCCACATGTTTCTTAATTCCTCTTTTTCTTACTTCTTTTCTCTGATTTCTCCTCATAAATGCTGGTGTCAGTTGCTCTATCTTCAAGGTCACTAAGTCTGACTTCTATCTCCTCAATTCTGCTCTTTTGGCTTTGTATTGTAATGTCTAATTCTGTAATTTTGTTATTGATCTGCTGGATTTCAGGTCACTAGTATTCCATCAGTTCAAAAAGCTTACTTAATTTTTCATTTTGCTCTGCTGCATTTTGTTTAACCTCTAGGAAGGTTCTATATATAATTCTTTCATACTCAACCTCTGATAGTTTCAGAAAGCCTTCTTCATCTGGGAATTTTTTTGATTCCTTATTTTGGGAGATTTTTAGAGCCATGGTGGGCTGCTTCCTTAATAGTTTGTTGTCTTCAGGTCATCTAGAGGCTGTTCAATTTCTCTGGTTTTACCTCAACAGGAGCTGAGGTGTAGTTCTGAGAAGCAAGATGTCCACCAGTCACCTCTGTGTACTCTAGTGACTGGCCCCAGTAGACTCTCTGGGGTGGGAGGCTCTGCTTCCTATCTGGCAAAAACAGCACACTACTTACAGAGTCACTGGGGGGCCATCAACCAACCCTATGATGTGGGTCAGTAAAGGTTGTAAAAGACGCCACCAGGCTGCTCAGCAGTTGTTTCTCCTGGCAGTTTTATTTTCAAAATTTAGGAGCTATCCAACAACTGCCAAAATCAGTCAGGCCATCAGGTGTGGCAGTCCCTGCCTTACAGCTGACAATGGAAGAACCTCTTTAGCCATCCCCAGATGCTATGATGTAGTTCAAATAGGGAGAGGATACGGCCTTGCTACCATCGTCAGATGGCCCCTATCCATAAGGTAACGTCATGCTAAACACAGCCTCTCTGCTGGAAAAGTGCTTTCCAAAGTGGCACTGTGTCTCAGCTTGGGAATTAGCCCCTGCTGAGGCCTCCATTTGTGTGACTCTGCCTCCCTGCCAACCAAGATGGCATCCTGGCCAAGTTGCCCTTCCCACTGCAAAACAGCAGAATCTATGGTAGAGCTCAGAAAAGAGAAGGTTGGGGGGCAGTGGTGCCCTGAGTCTGTATCCAGGCTCCCCAAAAGTGGCTATTCCACACACTGTCTCTCTGCTGTGCTATACCCTGTTTACTTTAGCACTGCAGTTCAACACATTTGCTGGCTCATGCCACCCCCCACCTCCTGGATAGCCAAAAAAAAAAAAGAAAGAAAGAAAGAAAAAAGCATCAGTACCTTCAGTACCTTGCTCCAGCAGCAAGTCAGCAGGAGCAGCCCAGTGTGCTCTGTCATGTCAGAGAGAGGTAGTTTCCCACTTAGTGGCATGTAGTCCAATCTGACAACCCTATGCAGTATTCTAGGGCTCCATGGGTGTCCAGAGAGTTCTGTTCAATTATCAATTCAGGTCTTAGTTTTCAGAGAAAATTGATGAGAAGTGTATCTAGTCTGCCATCTTGGCCCTGCCCCCTTCAAGTCCCACACAATTCTGTGTTTCTTGAGTTTTTAAATTTTTTTAATCTTATTTTCCTCAAATATGTTGGTGCCAAGTGTTTCACCTTTGATCTCACTAATTCTGGTTTATACTGCTTCAGCTCTGCTCCTTTGACTGTCTATTCAATGAAAGAAAAAAAAAAACTTGTTGCCACTGAGTCAACTGTGACTCTCAGTAGCCCTATAGGATAGAGAAGAACTATGCTATACAGTGTCCAAGAAGACCTGGTGGATTCAAACTGTCGACCTTTTGATTAGCAGATGTAGCACATAACCACTACACCACCATGGTTCCCATAGAGTTTTATATGTCTGTAAGTTTATTACTGACCTTCTGAATTTCTTCATATTTTTTCTCTGTGCTTTCTTGGAGTCTGTTCAATTTGTCATTTTGCTCTGCTGTGTTTTGCCTGATTTCCTTCCTGATCTCTTCAAGAATTCTAAATATTAGCCTTTTGTACTCTATCTCCAATAATTCCAGGAAGTTTTCTTGTTCTGGAAGACTTCTTGATTCTTTGTTTTGAGAGCTTTCTGGAGCCATCATACTCTGCCTCTTTAAGTGATTTGATATACACTGTTATCTCCAAGCCATCAGCAATTTGTTGTTTATTTATTTTATATTTGCTTACCATGTTCTAGCTTGTTGTTTCACTTTGAAATGCCCAAATAGGGCTGGTTGTGAGAACTAGTTTGATTACTGGTACCTCTGAGTTTCTAATGTCCCATTGCCAGATGGTTAGAGCTGTTAGTAAGCAGGTGAGCCCAAATGTCCATTTACTTTACTTCTACTACACAGCTCAGGTGCCCAGCTGGTCACCAAGTATGTGGTGCAGGCTATCCCCCTACAGCCCTTAGTGGACAGGGGTGACTGGTGTAGGCACAGGTGTCTCACTGCAAGCACTGAGAAAGGCAGGGGGCTGACAGCAGTCTGTGTCTGTAAGGAAGGTATATTCCCTTATGCCCAAGCCTGGAAAAAGGAATTGTTTCTGCCTTCAGTTCTTGGCTTAGCGGAACCACTAGATTATTTTATTCATCTATTCCCGCCTTCACCTTGTTTGTTAAGTTATTCTCTTCCTGAGTCTATAAGAATGGCTTAGTTTGAGCATAAGGAGTCCTGCTTCTGGCCCAGGTAATGGTATCAGACTATGGAGCCCAGTGCAGAGCAGAGAAGGGAGCAGGAAGCACTGGGAAGAGGGAAAGAACTTTATCTAAAAGGAATTATTCAGATCTACATGGCAAGTTATATGCAAGCCACTTAGCTTTTGACAATCAAATACAATCCTTCACTGACTCTGGAGGCACAAGTCAACTTTCCACAGCTGAGTCTCTCCCACTGAAGAAGACACTCTGACTGCCACTACTCTACTCACCAAGCTCACTGTGCAGATCCACCTGTGGAGTGTGTATTCCCATCAGGTCAGTTCTGGCCAGTCCTTGGTACTTCTGGACCTACTCTCCCTTCCCTTATGTTCAGTCCTATTTCTCAACTTTCTCTTTGATGTTCAGGGCTCCTAGAATGTCATATATAATATATTCATTTGGTTTTGTGGGGTCTTTGTTAGTAGGGAGGTCACAGGAAGCATCCAGCTACTCTGTCATCTCCTCTAGATATTTCTGTATTATTCAGATTTTTACAACAATAGTTTATAAAATTCATAATTAATTTTAACTCTCAGTTCAAAGTTTCTGGCTGGAAGAATAGGGGAGTGAATTTGCAAAGCATGAACTGAAAGCTGAAAGTACTGATACCAGCATTGGTTCTACCTTGGATGAGTCTTAAAGACTTTCTGAATAAAGAGACGGACCTATCCAGAGACACTAGAAAATCTCACCCTGTTCCATGACTTTAAGAATACACTTAAGTTCTGAAAAAATCAGTACGTTTACAATCGTTGAGTATATGCATAGGTGTGTTTGTGTGTATATGTTTCCTCAGATATACTTAACCCATAACAGCTGAGTCGATTCTAACTTACAGTGACCCTATAAGGCACAGCAGAACTGCCCTGTAGAGTTTTCAAGAAACATCCGCTGGATTCAAACTGCTGACATCTTTAGGCAGTAAACATAATTCTTAACCACTATGCCACCAAGGTTAGGAGGTAAAAAAATATCTGTTGAGTGGTTAATGGTAAATTTATACTTACTGGAATTTAGACACTAAAATTTTCCTCTGAGCTGTCTGAAAATCAAAACAGAAATATAATATAGTAAGACATAATTATTTAGATTATTATTTTCACTTAAAGGGTATTAACACATAGTAAATGAGCTCTGGTGGTACAGTGGTTTATTGGCTGATAACCAAATGGTTGGCTGTTCAAGTTCACCAACTGCTCCACAGAGAAAAAAGTGGCAATCTGCTTCCATAAGACTGTTGTTGCATGCTTTTGAGGAACTCCAACTCACGAACCCTATATATGTACAGCATAATGAAACATCATCTCATCCTGTACCATCCTCACAATCATTATGCTAGAGCCCACTGTTGCAACCAGTGTCAATTCAGTTAATTGAGGGCTTTCCTCTTTTTCACTGACCTACTTTACTAAACATGATGTCTGGCATGGATTGAATTGCATCCCCCCAAAAATGTGCACAGCAATTTGGCTCAGACATGATTCACAGTATTGCATGACTGCCCTCCTTTTTGTGATTTTCCTATGCTGTAAATCCTAACCTCTGCTGGTAGCTAATAGACAGGATTATGTTAAAGGGTATTAGAATGGGGTTTTAAAATCCTTCTTAAGATTACCTCCCTGCTCCAATGTAAACAAAGTTTCCTTGGAGTGTGGCTTGCACCATCTTTTATCCTACAAGAGTTAAAAAGAAAGGGAAGCAAGCAAAGAGTTGGGAACGTCATACCATCAAGCAAGCAACACTAGGAGTAGAGTACGTCCTTCAGACCCGAAGTTTCTGCGATAAGGATGCCCCCTGACCAAAGACTGATACAATGCAAGGACCTTCCTCCATAGCTGACAAAGAGGGAAAGCCTTCCCCTAGAGTGGACACCCTGAATTTGGATGTATAAACTACTGGATTTTGTAAGAATAAACTCTTCTTTTTTTTTGAGCCATCCACTGATGGTATTTCTGTTAGAGCAGTACCAGATGACTAAAAAAATGTCTTTCTCCAGGGACCAATCTCTCCCGATATCATGTCCAAAGTATGTGAGATGCAGTATCACCATCTTTGTTTCTAAGGAGCGTCCTGGTTGTACTGTTTCCAAAACAGATTTGTTTTTTCTTTTGACAGTTCATGCTATATTTAGTATTCTTTGCCAACACCATAATTCAAAGGCTTCAATTCTTCTTCAGTCTTCTTCATTCATTTCTTAGCTTTCATAAGGATATAGGAGACTGCGAACACCACGATTTGAGGCAGTATGTCTTTGTCCTTAGAGTAACACATCGCTTTTTAACACTTTAAAGAGGTCTTTTGCAGCAAACGTGCCTGATGTAATGCAGCCTTTGATTTCTTGTCTGCTGCATCCACGGGTGTTGATTGTGGACCCAAGTGAAACAAAATCCTTGACAACTTCAATATTTTCTGCTTACTGGTCCAGCTGTAATGATTTTCGCTTTCTTTATATTGATATATAACCCAATATAAAGGCTGTGGTCTGCGATCTTGGTCAGTGAGTGCTTCAAGTCCTCTCACTTTCATCAAGTAAACTGTGTCACCTGCATAATTCAAGTTATTAATCAGTCTCTCGCTAATTCTGATGCCACATTCTTCTTCATATAGTCCAGCTTCTCGGGTTATCTGCTCATCGTGCAGATTGAATAGGTATGGTGAAACAATACAATCCTGACACACATTTTTTCTGACTCTTAACCACTCCTTTTGTTCTATTCAAATGACTGACTCTTGTTCTATGCATAGGCTCTTCATGAGCACAATTAAGTGTTCTGAAATCCCTGTTCTTCACAATGTTATCCATAATTTGTTATGATCCAGACAGCCATATGACTTTGCATAGTCAATAAAACAGTTCTGTCTGCTTTCAGCCAAGATCATCTGACATCAGCAACAATATCCCTTATTCCACATCGTTTTCTGTATCTAGCTTAATTTTTGCCAGTTCCCTGACAATATGCTGCTGTGACCACCTTTGAAAGATCTTCAGCAAAATTTTACTTATGTGTGACATTAATGATATTCTTCAATGACTTCCGTATTTGGTTCAATTATCTTTCTTGGTAATAGTCATAAATGTTGATCTCTTCTAGTCTCTTGGCCAGGTAGCTGTCTTCCAAATTTCTTAACATAGACCAATGAGTACTTCCAGTGCTGTATATATTTGCTGAAACATCTCAGTTGGTATTCCACTAATTCCTGGAGGCTTGTTTTTTGCCAGTGCCTCCAATGCAGCTTAGACCTCTTCCTTCAGTACTGCTAGTTCCTGATGATATGCTAATTTGAATGTAAATCGAGTCCTTTTGGTATAGTGACCCTGTGTATTCCTTCCATATTCTTTTGACGGTTCTTACATCATTTATTATTTTTCCCACAAAGATTACAGGCTTAGAAATCCTAAGGTGCAATTCTACTCTGTCTTATATAGGGTTGCTACTGTTGTTTGAAACACCAAGTCCTGCTACATGTGACTTGTCATAGCCAATAAACAAGAGGCTAATGTTGGAGATCAGCAAAGCAGCTTTATTTTGTTGCCCAACGAAAGGAAGAGTTGGGGCTAGTGCCTCCAAGACTGCTCAAGGATAGGGCTTAGGGAAGTCACCTTTATGGGACTCGTAAGCAAGAGGATCATGTAAATTAAATCAGCAACATTCTTAATTGTGCTATGAAGATGCCGTAAGGGTAACATATAACTTCATACATCACATGTATGTTAGACAGTCTCTGCCCAAAAGGTGAGGAAGTTACTGTGTATACAATATTTAATAAACTAAGGATACCCAGAATGTCAACAGGGTGTCATAGTTATCTAGTGCTACTATAACTAAAATACCACTAGTGGACAGTTTTAACATACCAAAGTTTATTCTCTCATTGTCTAGTAGCTTGTAAGTCCAAATTCACAGCATCAGTTCCAGGGGAAGACTTACTGTCTGTATCACCTCTGCAGAAAAGTCCTTGTTGTCAGCCTTCCCCTGGAGGAGTATCCTTGCAGCATAGAAACCCCTAATGCAATCTGCTCCCAATGCATTTTCTTGGTAGTAGGAGGTCAGCCTGTCTCTTGGCTAGGCTCACTTTTTTACATCAAAAAAAGAGATTGCCTCAAAACACAAGCCATCTTGTAGATTGAGTCTTACCTCATTAACATAACCACTGCTATTCCTATCTTATCAACATGATAAAGATAGGATTTGCAACACAGGAAAACCACTTCAGATGGCAAAATGGCAGATGATCACACAGTACTTAGAATCATGGCCTAGCCAAATTGATAAACATATCTTTTGGGCAGTCATAGACAATCGATAAATATATCTTTGGGGCAGTCATAGACAATCACGCAGTACTTGGAATCACAGCCTAGCCAAATTGATTAACATTATTTTTTGGGGTGATTATAATTTAATCCATGACAGTGCCTAAACCTATTTCATCTAGTTCTGGGCAGCAGTTAAGGAAAGGAAAAGCAAGATGTTAATGTAAAGCTATGGGGGCGTGTCAAGCAAGCGGCTTGCAGCAGTGGAATTTTCCCAGCTTGGGAATCCCTGTCTTACTATGATGAGTAGAAACTGACTCATAGTAATTGGTTTTTGGGTAACACATGACTTTCATTCTTACCAAGGAATTTGCTCTGCATGATGTATTACTACATCCTGCAATCTCTTCGGGCCAGATGTTTCAGCTTGTTTAAACTGGGAACTTTGATCATCCAGCAATTAATTTCTAACACAGGCGAGAGCCTGTATTACGCACCAAGTAAATAGAGAGTCAGAGCCATTTTAGGGGTCTTGAACTGTCAAAGACGACATCCATAGAACATTTCTGTTTATATTTTATGCATGGAAAATCATCCAAATACTGATAAGAAAAAATGTGAATGTAATTATTTCAGAATCAATATGCTTTTTCTATTAGCTTTTAAAATCTAATGTTTATGCAAAAAGTTTCTTTTTCAACCCTGCTCTTCTGAAGGTTTTTGTGAGAAGTGACTGAGCACATGATCTTTGTGATATTTCATTTTGTTATCTCTTATTATTACATGGCGGCCCAGAGCATGGCGTGAATAAAGCTGTCTTGTCATCAAAATGCATTCATTTATTTAACAAGTTCCTGAAAATAATGGAATGGTTGCTAAGCAATGAGGAAATTGTACATTCCCAGGGATCTGTGCAGAATCTAAAAGAAAAAGTAGGTCTGAGAACTGGTATTAGTGTGTCTGGAACTCAACTAAACAAAACTAAGAAAGAGACACCCTCTACTTAATAGCTGGAGGCAGCCTCTTTTTAGTTTTTCTTCATTCTGACCCAGCTTTTCAAAGTAACAATGCAGGTAGGAAATTTGCTATCAGACAGTGACATATGTCCATTTGTGGCCTGTAGATACCTGACAAGTTTATATACACTTACCATTTAAACAAAAATAAAAAACCACTACTGTATGAAAGAATGTATTCTCTTAATTGGTAAGTAAATTTTACCTTGGGTGTTTTCAATAGTATCATTAATTTAAAATATCCTGTTTAATGCAGAAAATTTAGATACACAGAGATATATATAAAAAAATATACAAAGTTAACAAAATAAAATCCAGCAATTAAATCAATCATAATCCAGCCCTACCTCCAATAATCAGTGTTAACATGTTGGGGTATGAGGCCTAACAATTAAGTCCACACACTTATTCTAAGTGCTGCATACCTCATTGCTGGGTATCAGTATAGTCACCTTTGAAGTACTCCCCTTGGGAAGCTACACACCGATGCCAGTGCCTAGTCCACCTTTCAAAACAATTTTGTAACTTTCCTTATGGAATGGCTGTTGAGCATGGTGGCAAGGTTGCAAGTTCATAAACTTAATTATATAGTTGTCTATGAAGAAGTTTTTACGCAGTAAACAACTGTACTGGAACACCCTCCCTTACCTGATCTGGCCCCCAATAACTTTTTTCTTTACTCAAAGATAAGGCAAAGCCAGCCAAGTGCCGTTGGATTCAAAGATAAAGGAAATATCAAGTGGAAGACATTCTGATGACATTCAGGACATCAAGAGTAATAGGATAACAGCTCTGATGGCCATTCCAGAAAAAGAGTTCTCAAATTGCTTTCAAGTGTGGACTTGGTGCTGGCATCGGTGCACAGCTTCCCAAGGGGAGTAATTCAAAGGTGACTGTAGTGATACTCAGCAATGAGGTATGTTCCACTTTTTCTAGGATGAGTTCATGAACTTAACTGGCAGTCCTCATATATATCTGTCATTTTTTCTAGACATATGTGAAGTTATTATTTATTATTATTAACACATTACACACATATACACATATTCTAAATGCAATGGATATATCTCTTTTAAAACAGTGTTTGAACACTTAGATTGTTTCTAGTTGGCTCCTATTACAAGTAACTCAATTATCATCCACAAACATTTTAAAAGTTAAGTACTTTTTTGATTACAAAAGTAAAGCATACAGACAGATACTTTTGGAATGGCCAAGTAAGGACTTCCAGAATATACTCCTTCATAAAATGAACAAGAACACTGGCAAAAAAGATTGTCAAGATCAACTTTTTTTATAGGTCTAGAAATTAACCAAAGACTCACAAGAATATGAGTGTTGGCAAGAATAAAAGGGGGTGCACCCTGAGATCTCCACTAAAAGACTGCAATTGATGATCCAGTAGTTTTCGGGTTCCTCTGGAAGCATGGCCTCTGGCCCTGATGCTGCCCTTGCCCATAAGTCATAATGAAGGTCCACTCTTCGGACATGAATGGATTGGACTTGGTCTTGCAGAGTGACCATACATTGGATGCACTTTATGGTTTTATGCATCTATAGGATATCATCCTGCCAACCTCTGGCTGGAGGAAGGAGAGTGGGTGGAGTGGAGGGGAAAAGAGACTGTTGCGAGGATGAGACATGTTTGGAGCAGAGAGGAATAATGTGCTGTCACCAGGCAGGGAGAGCAGTGGAAGCTGCATGTAGGTGGGCAGTAAAAAAAAAGAATATGACTTGCGAATAAAAATGGCTGATTCTTAGTAATAACAGCAAACTTTGCATAAAATTTAACTGGCACTATTCCAATCATCCTCTTATGAACTCTGCAGAAACCTTGGTAGCATAGTGGTTAAGTGCTAACCAAAAATAAGGTCAACAGCTCAAGTCCACCACACCTTCGTGGTAGCCTTGAAAACTCATCAGGCTAGCAGCCACTGAAGCAAAAAGAATAGGTTTAGAGCTCACAGGAAAGCCCCATCTCCCAACACTGTTACCATTTGACCCGACAGACCAATTAAAAAACAAATCTACTGCTGTCAAGCCGATTTCAAGTCATAGTGTCGTATAGGATAGAGCTGAACTGCCCTAAGTAGCTGTAGCTCCTAACTACTGTACCACCAGCGGTCCCACCAAAGCTCCCTGGAAAAGCCCCATTAACACTGTTTGTCTTTATTTGACTTGACTCAGAGTTCACTCAGTGAGAAAAGTGCTATTCCCTACATGCTGGTAGGAAAATAGCAGCAGAAATTATTTAGCATTACAACTGTTAAAGGTGGTGATTCCAATGGGAACAAATTAGAGACCTGAGAAAAAGCTTAAAAAGTGAAATCTGGAGAATATGATGAACATGGAGAGTTCTGAAAGACATAATGTATTCCTGGGGATCTAGAAGGCTGTGCACTTGTGCAGGGCTGTGCATGTGCTGGAAGGAACTCTGAAGGCCCTAATGTTTCAGTTACGACTGATGGTGAGGCTCTGTGCAAGCAGGAAGTAAAGGCTAAGAAAAACACAGATTTGAAAAGTATCTGAGTGTTGAAGGTATGCCCCAACAAACACACGGTGGCTTTCAGAAAAGGCTGGGTGATATATTAGTTTAAGAAGTATAAAGAAATCCCTGTCAAATTGATCTCAAAATTCGAGTGAAATGTACTCAAAGTTGTACTATGGCTCTCATGGTCTTGCTCTAATCTTCTTCAGCCTCAACTTGAACTTGCATATGAATAACTAATGGCCTGTGTCTTAGGCTGGGATCTCTAGAGAAGCAAAACTAGCAAAGCGTATAAACACAAAGAGGTTTATATCAAGAAAACAGTTCATGAAATTGTAGAGGCTGCAACATTTTAAGTCTGTGGATCAGGACAGAGGCTTCTCTTGACTCACACAGCTGCAGGGCTAGTGAAAACAAGATTGGCAAGGTTCCTATTCTCAGGTTGTGAAGATCAATGAGTTCCAATATCTGCAGGTAATCCGACGGCTCAAGTCCCAAGAGCTGGATGTCAGGTGAACAGGAAGCAGTCACAGGATCCATAGACAGCAAAAAAGCCAGAATGTCTGCTTTTATTCAGATGCAGGCCACAACCCCAAGGAAAGTTCCTTTCAACTGATTGTCTACTCACAGCAGATGCAATCAAGGGAGTGATCACATATAAACACTGAGAATCCTGGCACAGCCAAACTGACACACAATCTTAACCATTATAGTCTTTTCCACTGTCAGCCCTTGACCTTGTTCTAATTAATGATATTGAGCTTCTCCATCATCTCTTTTCCACAGATGTGGTCAATTTGATCCCTTTGTGTTCCATCTGGTGAGGTCCATGCACGTACTCATTGTATCTGGTTTTGAAAATAATAAGTATTTGCAATGAAGACGTTGTTGGTCTTGCAAAAATATTATGCAATCTCTGGTATCATTTCTATCACTAAAATAGTATTTTCCAACTACCAACTTGTCTTTGTTTCCAACTTTCTAATTTCAATCACCAGTAATTATCAATGCATCCTAATTGCGCATTTGATCAGTTTCAGAGAGCAGAAGCTGGGAAAAAGCTTCATCTTTGGCCGTAGTGGTTGGCGTGTAAATATGAATAAAAATTGTATTAACTGGTCTTTCTTGTAAGATCTTATAGGTGTGTGGATACTATCCTATCACTGAATACTGTACTTTAGGATAGATCTTGAAATGTTCTTTTTGATGATGAATACACCAATATTTTATTTAAGTCCTTCTTGGCATAGCAGATCACATGACTGGCTGATTCAAAATGGCCAATAGCAATCCATTTCAGCTCACTAACCCCTAGGATATTGACTTTTATGTGTTTCATTTCATTTTTAATGATTTCCAGCTATGAGTCAGAATCACCTCAATGGCAAGCAGCTTATACTTCATACATTTCATGTGGTGGCACTCTAAGTGACAGAGCTGCTATAATCAAAAGATCAACAGATCAAATCCACTAGCTGCTCCTTGGAAACTCTAAGGGGCAGTTCTACTCTGTCCTATAGGGCTGTTATGAGTTGAAATTGACTCAGTGGCAGAGGGTTTTTGTTTTTTGTTTAATTAATGGGTGTTTGCAGCTGTTTCTCATTTTAGTCATGCCACAACAACAAATGAAGGTTCCTTAAAGCTTGACTCCATCCATATCACTAAGGCTGACTCCACTTTGAGAAGGAAACTTTTCCCCAGTCATATTTTGAGTGCCTTCCAACCTAAGGGACTCAGTCAGACAATATTCCACTGTTATTCATCAGGTTTTCACTGGCTAATTTTTTTTCACACAAGTAGACTAAGGATTCTTCTTTCTAGTCTGTCTTAGTCTGGAAGCTCAGCTGAAACATCAATCTACCATTCATGGACCCACTGGTATTTGAATACCAGTAGTGTGGCTTCCAGCACCATGGCAACATGTAATTCCTCACAAACTGACAGACACAGGGATGATGGGAGATTCTGGATTATAAAATTACAATAATTGAAATGAAAATTTCACTAGAGAGGCTCAACAGCAGATCTGCATGGGAAGAAGAAAGAATCAGAAAGCTTGACTATAGGCTAGCTGAGTTATACTAACTAAAACAAAATGTAATTAAGGAAAATAAACAGTTTCAGAAACCTGCAGGATACCATCAAGTGTATCAACATATGCATAATGGATGTTACAGAAGGAAAGGAGAGACAGAAAGAACAGAAAGGATATTTGAATAGCAGCTGAAAACATCTCAAATTTGATTAAAAACATTAATCTTTCCATTTAAGAAGCTCAAAAAACTAAGGGGGAAAAAAAGTAGGATAAATTAAAAAAAAAAAAAATCCACACCTAAAAACACTGGAGCCCTGGTGATACAGTGGTTAAGAGCTCAGCTACTAACCAAACATTCAGCAGTTTGAATCTGCCAGCTACTCCCTGAAAACTGCATGTGGTAGTTCTAGTTTGTCCTATAAGTTGCTGTAAGTTGGAACTGATTCAGTGGTAATGGGTTTGGAATCTTGGGGTTAGACACATAATGATCAACCTTCTAAAAACCAAAGACACAGCAAGAATCTTAAAAGCAGGAAAACAGAAGTGACTCATCACATAAAAGGGATCCTCAATAAGATTAATACAGGATTTCTTATCAGAAACTATGGAGGCCCAAAGTTAGCAGGGATGGCACATCTAAAGTGCTTAAAAAAGAAATGCTAACCTTGAATTCCATATCCAGAAAATTGATTCTTTAAAAATAAAATAGAACTAACTGCCAGCATTATTCTTAACGGAAAGACTCAGAAGCTTCCCCTTGAGAATGGGGATGAGACAAGGATGTTCATTATCATCACTCTTACTCAGTATCTTACTAGAAGTCCTGGCCAGAGCGATAAAGCAAGAAGGGAAAAATAAAGTGTACCCAAAATGGGAAGTAAAACTATACTTATCTACAGATAACATGATCCTATACATAGAAAACACCAGGTATTCCACAAAAAAGTGATTCATCTAATAGAATAATTCAGCCAAGTGGCTGGGTACAAGACTGAAACACAAAAATTCTTTGAGTTTTTAACACTAGCAAACAGAACTCTGAGAAGGAAATTTTAAAAGAGCAAACAAACAAAAAACATTTAGAGTAGCCCCCCAAAGGATAAAATGTCTAGGAATAAACCTATCAGGTGTCTTGGGTTGAATTACATCCCCCCAAAATGTGTGTAAGCTATTTGGTTGGCTCACGATTCCCAGAATTGTGCAGTTATCCTCTGTTTTGTGACTGTAATTTTTGCATATGCTGTAAATCTGAATCTCTCCTTGTGGTTAGTGGGGCAAGATTGGATTGTATTAAGGAGGATTAGGGTGAAACCGTAACACACTTATTAAGCCGCGTTCCTGATTCAATGTAAAAAGAGTTCCCCTGGTGTGTGGCCTGTACCACCTTTTCTCTCTCAAGAGATAAAAAGAGGGAAGTGAGCTGAGAGTTGGCAACCTCATGCCACCAAGACAGAAGCAGTGACAAGAACAGAGTGAATCCTGTGCTGAGATGCTCCCAGACCAATGGAAAACTAATGACAAGGACCTTCCTTCAGAATCAACAGAGAGAAAAAGTGCTTTCCTCTAGAGCCGGCATTCTGAATTTAAACTTCTAGCCTACTGGGCTGTGAGAATAAACTCATCTTTGTTAAGGCCATCCACTTAGGTATTTCTGTTACAGTAGCACTAGATAACTAAGACATCAGGGATGTAAAAGACCTACAACAGAAAAACTGTAGAACACTACTGTGAGAAACTAAAGGAGATCTGCATAAATGGAAGAACATGTTATGCTCATGGATTGGAAGACGTAATACTGTGAAAACGTCAGTGCAGATACAAATCCCAATAACATTTTTTTACTGAAGTAGAAAAAATTAAACATCACTTTTATATGGATACGAAAGGAGTTCCAAGTAGGCAAAATAGTATTGGAGAAGAATAACAGAGTAAGAGGCTGCATACTTCCTGATCTCAAAATGTACTTGTACAGCCACTGTAATCAAACCAGCTTGGATCTGGTACAATGACAGACACACAGATCTATGGATTGGAGCTGAGAATACAGAAGTAAAATCATCTATCTATGGACAGTTGATTTTTGACCAGAGATCAACGTCCATTCAATGGAGAAAAAATACTCTCGTTAAGAAATGGTGCTCGCCAAACCTGATACCCATTCACACAGGATCCATATCTCACACTATACACAAAAACTAACTCAAAATGGCTCAAAGCCCTAAATGCTAATATCTATCAAGTTTGTTGAAGGTAGCATAGGGACAAAACCATGGGACCTAATTTTTTTGCAAAAATAGATTATCACAATTACAAATACACACACACACACAGTCACACGCAGACAAATTAATTCAATGGAACCTCCTAAAATTAAATATTTATGCTCATCAAAAGACTTTACACAACAGTAAAAAGAAAACCTATAGACTGTGGAAAAATGCTAGGGAATGACATCTCTAGTATAGGTCTAATCTCCAAAATATGTACACAATTTCAACAACTCAACAACCAAAAAGACAAATGATCAAATCAGAAACTGGGCAAAGAATACAGACATTTCACCAAAGAGGACACTCAGGGGACCAACAAATGCATGAAAAGATGCTCACAATCATCAGCCGTTAGACTGCGGCAAATCAGAAACTACAATGAGATACCATCTCACCTCTGCAAAAAACGACACTAATAAAAAAACAGAAAACAACAAAAGTTGGTGAGGCTGTGGCAACATTAGAACTTTTACATACTACTGATGGGACTGTAAGATGATACAACAACTGTGAAAAATGATACAATGTGTCTTCAAAAAGCTAAAAATAGAAATGTCTTATAATCTAGAAATCCTAGTCCTATGTATATGCCCTAGAGATTTAATAACAGTGAAACAAACAGAGGTATGAGGTCTCACAATAAAGTCTGTGAACTTAATTGTTCTAAGCACTACATACCTCACAGCTGAATATCCCTATGATCACCTTCGAAGCACTCCCTTTGGGAAGCTATGCACCAATGCCAGTACCTAGTCCATCCTTCAAAGCAATCTGGAATTCTTTCTGGAACGGCCATTGCACACAGTGGCATGGAGGCAAGTTCGCAAACTTAATTATATAGTTGTCTGTGAGGGAGTTTTTAGCCAGAAAACAATTCTATTGGAATATCCTCCCTACTCACTTCATCTGGCTCCCAGTGACTTTTTTCTTTACCTGAAGATAAAGAAAATATTGAAAGGAAGATATTTTGATGATATTCAGGACATCAAGGGTCAAACAATGACAGCTTTGATATCCATTCCAGCAAAAGAGTTCCAAAACTGCTTTGAAGGATGGATTAGGTGTTGGTGTTGATGCATAGTTTCCCAAGGGGAATACTTCGAAGGTGACCATAGTGATATTCAGCAAAGAAGTGTGTAGCACTTTTTTCCAGGATGAGTTCACTAACTTAATTGGCACTGCTCATATGCACACTTACATTCACTGCTGCATTATTCACAGGAGCAAAAAGATGGAGACAACTTAAGAGCCCATCAATGGATGAGTGGGTAAACAAATTGTGGTACACACATACAATGGAATGCTACAATATAAAGAACAATATGAGTTCTCAAGATATATTTTAACAGGGATAAATCTGGAATACATTAAGCTGAGTGAAATGAGTCATCACAAAAGGACAAATACTGCATGGTCTTACTTTACTGAAGAGACGAGAATAGGTATATGCAGAAATGCTCTTTGATGTTTACCAGGTTTGGGAAAGTTGGAGGGGAGGTTGGAAATCACTCTCTTGAGAGTAGATACATGGTATTTCTGGTAATAGGAACGATAATACCCGATATGAATGAAGCCTGCACAATCTGACCAAGGTAAATGATGGCACTGAGAATACAAAATTAAGGAATGATTTTCATGCTATAACAATTTTCAAAAATGGTAAAAATCAAAAAAGTGCAGTTACATCGGTAGAGATGTGTATGCATATGTGTGTATACAAAGGCACATGAGTATATGAGTATACACGTATGTCTGTAGGCATATTAAACATGTATTTGTGTGTACTATATATATTCATAAATATAAATAAGGCACATGGGGGCACAGTTGCAGAAACTTCTTAAACATAACCAAACATCTCCTGTGTTTGGTTTACTGGGTTTGTAGGCTTAGGATCACAGTTTCAGGGAATAACTCTGCCAACTGGCATAACATAGCTCATAAAAATATTGTTCTACATCCTAGTTTGGTGAGTAGAGTCTAGGTCTTAAAAGCCTGCAAGCAGCAATCTAACATACAACTATTGGTCTATACTCATCTAGAGAAACATAGGAAGCAGGAAACCAAAGACTCAAAGAAAACCTGTCTACAAGACTAACAACTTACATAAACCACAACTTACATAAGCCTCAACTATCCTGAGACCACAAGAACTAGATGGTTCCTGGTTATCACTAATAATCATTCTGACCATGAATACAATAGATTGTTCTGGATAAAATGAGAAAAAAAGGTAGAAGAAGCCTCAAATTTGTAAAAATAACAACAACCAAAAAAAAAAAAAAAAAGGAGAGACTAGAGGATCTCCTGAGACTATCTCTGTGAGCCGTCCTTTAAATTTGGAACTGAACTCATTCTGGATGGCACCTTTCAGCTAAATAATAGATTAGCTCATAAAATAAACAATATTATCAGTGAATACTATGCCCCCAATAAATAATAATTTACATGAGATCAAAGATATGGGAAGAGGGAAGGACAGGGCAGTTAGATTAATGGAAATAGAATAACCAGAATGGAAATGAGAATTCTGAGACTTCTGAAAAATGTAACCAATGACACTGAACTATATGTATAAAAATTGTTAAATGGGAATGTAACTGGCTGTTTCATCAAAAATAAAGTTTCATCAAAAATAAATTAAAATATTTCATCAAAAATAAATTAAAAAATTAAGACATTCCCAGAGAGAATTTATTTAGAGAAAAATCAATGAAATCACAAGTTGGTTTTTAAAAAAGATGAGAAAAACTGACAAACTTTCAGCTAGACTGAGTGACTAAAAAAGATGACTCACACTACTAAACAGGAATGATACTATGGACGTTAATAATGACCTCATAGAACGAAAAGTATTATAACTGAATAATAAGAAAATCTGTGCACCAACAAATTAGACCAGAAAGGAGGAAGTAAAAGGCCCACAGCTCCACACACCCCCACAAAAAGACACACACTCCAATTAACAAACGGACGAAAGACTTGAACAGATACTTCTCAACAGAAGATACACAAATGACCAATAAGAACATGAAAAGATGCTCAGCACCACTAGGCACTGGGTGAATACAAATCGGAATCACAACAAGGGACCATTCCACATGCACTAAGATGGCTTTTATTGAAAAAAATAATAAAATAAGATAACAAGTGTTGGCAATGTTGTGGAGAAATGGAAACCCCCATATATTGCTGGTAGGAATGTAAAGTGGTACAGCTGCTGTGGAAAATTTTAATGGTTCCTCAAAAAGTTAAGAGTAGCATTACTATGTTAGCCTCAGTTCTGACGCCTGTTGACACCGTGTATAAACGAATGAAACACTGCTGGTGTTGCCCCACCCTCACACTCGCTGGGCCCACTGTGGTAGCCACTACGCCAATCCACGTTGCTGAAGGTCTTCCTCTTTTTTCTGACCCTCTAATTTACCAGGAATGCTGTCCTTCTCTGGGGACTGGTCCCTACTGGTAGCATGTCCAAAATACATGAGACAAAGTCTCACCATCCTTGCTTCCAGGGAGCACTCGGGCTGAACTTCTTCCTAACAGATTTGTTCATTCATCTGGCAGTCTGGGGTATACTCAATATTCTTCACCAACATCCGTAATCAAATATGTCAACTCTCCTTTTGTTTTGCTTATTCGCTCGCTGTTCATCTTTCACATACATACAAGGTGACTGAAAATAGCATGGCCAGGTCAGGTGCAAATCAGTCCTCAAAGCAGTGACTTTGCTTCTTAACACTTTAAAGAGGTCTTGTACAGTAGATTTACCCAAGGCACTACATCATGTGATTTCTCGACTGCTGCTTCCACGGAATCCAAGTAAAAGGAAATCTTTGACAACTTGAATATTCTTACCATTTATTATAAAGTTACTTACTGGTCCAGTTATGAGGACTTTTGTTTTCTTTATGTTACAGGGTAGTCCATACTGAAGGCTGTAGTACTGAGCTTCAGCAGGAACTACTTCAAGTTCTCTTCACTTTCAGCAAGGTTGTGTGATCTGCTTATTGCATATCATTAACGAGTCTTCATTCAAACCTGATGCCAAGTTCTTCTTCATATAGGCCAGCTTCTCTGATTATTTGCTCAGCATACAGATTGAATAAGCATATGAAAGATTACAACACTGACTATCATGGATTGCACTATGTTCCTGCAATGTATCATTATTGTTGGACCATGAATATCAGTGTTTTAGCACTTACGTAACTTACATAATGATATATGTTACTTATGTAATTTATGTAATGACACATGTAATCATCTCCCATAGTGTGATCAGATGTGATCATCCAAACTGTTGTAGGGGGAACAGGGTGTAACACTCTTACTCAGATCATATCCCTGATCTAAGACGAGTTTCCCAGGGTTGCGGTCTGCATCACCCTTTATCTTACAAGAGACAAAAGAAGAGAAGTGAACAGAGAAAAGGTGAGCTACTTCCTCCAAGAAGGAAGAGCCAGGAGCAAAAGAAGCCCTTTCAACGAGAAGCTCTTAGACCCAGGGAAAGATCGATGCCAAGACACAAGGTGATCTCCAGGAATGGCAGACCACATGTTGAAAGGAGCCAAGGATTTTTGTTCTAAACTGTGAGGTGACAGAGTAAGCATCCTCTAGACCTGGCTCCCTGAATTCAGATTTCTTGTTTCCTAAACTGTGAGAGAATAAATTTCAGTTTGTTAAAATCACCCACTTCAGCTATTTCTGTTACAGCAACACTAGATAAGGCACTAACACACATCTTTTCTGACACAGTAGCTCTTGTTCTGTTCAACTGAACGCCTCTTGCTCTGCACATACCAATTGTCTATCAGTTTGTCATTCTGTGGTAACTCACATTTTGCTGTGATGCTTAAAGCTATGCCACCAGTTTCTCAAATATCAGCAGGGTCACCCACAGATGACAGATTTCAGTACAGCTTCCAGACTAAGATGGACTAGGAAGAAGAATATAGTGATCCACTTCCAAAAGGAAGACCCTCAAGAAGATGGACTGACACAGTGGCTGCAATGATAGGCTTAGGCATAAAAATAGTACAAGACTGGACAGTGCTTTGTTCTCTTGTACACAGGGTCACTATAAGTGGGAACCACCTCAGTGGTACCTAACAACAACATACACAAAGATTTCCCCAGGTGGAATATACATGAATCAAATAGGCTGCATCTGTGAAACGAGATGACAGAGAACTCACTATAATTATTCAGAACAAGGCAGGAGACCAGCTGCAGAACAGACCATCAATTGCTCATATGCAAGCTCAATTTGAAGTTGACAAAAATTAGAACAAAATAGGAGAGCCAAAGTACTGACTTGAGTATATTCATGTGAATTTAGAGACCCTCTCAAGAACCCATCTGACCCTTTGAACACTAATGACTGAAGACTAAATGAGTTGTCAGACGACATCAACGACATCATAAATCAAGAAAGCAAAAAGTAATTAAAAATAAGAAAGAAAAGGCTAAAATGGATGTCAGAATAGACTCTGAAACTTGCTTTGGAATGCGGGGTAGCTAAAGCAAATGGAAGAATTGATGAAGAAAAAGAGCTGAACAGAAGATTTTAAAGAGCAGCTCTAGAAGACAAAATAAATTATTATAATAAAACATGGAAAAACCTGGAATTAGAAAAAGGAAAAGAAAGACCGTGTTAGACATTTCTCAACATTTTATTGGTGAAATACTGAATAAAGCAGGTAACCTCTAAGTAGATAGAAGGAATAAACAGAATCGTTGTACCAAAAAGAACTGATCAACATCCAGCCTCTTCAGGAGGTAGCATCAGATCAACAGCCAATGGTACTGAAAGAAGAAATCCAAGCTGCACTGAAGGCACTGATAAAAAAAAAGCAAAACTCCAGGAATTCACAGAACACCAGATATTTCACCAAACGACTGCAAGTTAGAAGTGTTCACCCATCTATGCCAAGAAATTTAGAAGAGATGTAGCTGGCCAACCAACTGGAAGAGATTCATATATATGCCCATTCCAAAGAGAGATGGTCTAACAGAATGCAGAAATTATAGAACATGTAAGTAAAACTTTGCTGCATATAATTCAAAAATGGTTGCAGCAATACATTGATACGAAACTTCCAAAAATTCACGCCAGATTTAGAAGAGGATGTGGAAAAAAGGATTTCATTGCTGATGTCAAATGGATCTTGGCTGAAAAGAGAACACCAAAAATATGTTCACCTGTGTTTCACATACTATGCAAAGGCATCCAACTGTATGAATCATAATAAATTATGGATAACATTTTAAAAAATGGAAATTCCAGAAAACTTAATTTAACTTCATTAATTTTGTTAATGAACTATCTTTATATATGCTAAGAGGCAGTCACTCAAATATAATTACTATTAAAGAAACAAAAACACCCCATTGATACTGAGTCCATTCTAACCCCAAGCAAACCAACAGGACAGAGTAGAACTGCCCCATCTAGTTTTTAAAAAGCATCTGGTAGATTTGAACTGGTCAACCTTTTTCTAGCAGCTGTTGCTCTTAAACACTAAGCCACCAGGGTTTCCAGAATTACTATGTGGCCCAGCAGTTCCACTCATGAGTATATTACCAAAATAACTGAAAGCAGGACTCAGATAAGTATTTGTACAGCAATGTTCACTGCAGTACTATTCACAATAACAAAGATGTGTAAAAGCGAAAAGGTATACATCAATAGATGAACAAGTACACCAAATGTAGGAAATTCATAAAATGGAATATTATTCAGCAATAAAGAGAAACAAAGTTCTGATACATGTTACAACATGGATTAACCGTGAAAATATAATGGTGAGTAAAACTAGTGAGACACAAAAGGACAAATGTTTTATGATCCCATCTACATGAAGTATCTAGAATAGACAAAGGCATACATACAGAAGTTTATTAGAGGTTATGATTGGCTGGGTGAAGGTAAAATGGGGAGCAACTGCTTACTGGGTACAGGGTCTCTGGATGAAGAAAAAGTTTTAAAAACAGATTATGGTAATGGTTGCACAACACTGTGAATATAACTAATGTCCTGGACTGTATGCTTAATAACAATTAAAACGGCAAAATCTTGTTACACATATATTTTACCATAAGTTTTTTTTAAAATAATGCATGCACCTGATTTAAAGAGACCAGTCAAAAACATGACCAAATTTGTATTGCCCTATTCCCTTTCCTAGAGGCAGATATTCACTATTTTCTTGTGTATCATTCAATATGCAGTCCCTGCATTTCCAAGCATATGTAATGGCATAGGATACACTTCTGAGCACCTTTTTCAGTATTTCATAAAATAAATTTCTAAAAGAAAAACTGTTCTATCAAAGTGATTGCCAATTTTGAAGTAACTACCTATTTGTCATTAATAAACAAATTGCCTATACAAATAATGTATCAACTTCCTTTAATTTTAGTGAGCTCTGGAAGTTTATACTTCATTATGCTTAATATAGTCTTAAATATTATTATTCATTCTAATTTGTACCCACCTCACATGGGAAATATTTGTTTCAAATTTGTATTTTCTTATGCAAGGTTAGGAATTCCCTGTTAATCTATTTAGGGAATTTTAGAAATACATAATTAATGAAAAGATAGTAAACATCTACATACCTACCACTGAGAGAAGCAAATGCTAGTATTTTCATCACATTTACTTCTGATTTTTAAACAGAAAGTCTAAAAATAAAGAGTGTTTACCCAGTCACCCCCTCTTGCCTACTACCATTTCCAATTCTGCTTTCCTGGAGGTAACCACTATAATAAATTTTGTATGTATCCAGGCTATTTTATACTTCATGTATATGATTAAATTAGTAACATATTTTCCTCTAAAATACACTACACATAGCATTTGGCAATTTGTTTTTTTTATTTTTTAGCCTAATATAATGGTTTTCAGATCTATCTATGTTCATCAAATGGATTTCTTTTTCACTGCCTAATAGTGTTTCATTTTATGACACACCATAGGTACTTTTTTCCTTTCCTACCAAAAGATATTTATTTTCCGATTTTAGTTCTGGCTTTGCTGAAGTAAGCAATACTGTAATGAACAGGTCCTTATTCTGGTCTCCTGGTACACATGTACAAGAATTTCTCTAGAATAAATCTTCAGGAACAAGGGACTGGGTTACAGGCCTTATCATCTTCAACTTTACTAGCTACTACCAAATTGCTTGTATAAATTCACTGGCACTCAGCAGGCAGGATCCTGGCCTCATGAGATTTTACTCTGGTATGTCTCTGCAGGAGGATGGGGAGACTGCTGAGTCCAGTCTCTCTGCATCCTTGACTACCCCTGGCACTCTCAGACTTTTTAAAGTGTCTAATTGTTGTTTTAATTCATATTTTTAAAGATTATCCATAAGATTGTTTTTTTTCATGTATTTATCAGTTATATTGATTTAAGAACATAAGTAACTTCTGTGATATAAGCACATATTGTAGGATTTGACACCATTTTTGAATTAGCCAGTTGTACAAATCCAATTGGAGAAGTAAGAAAAAGGAAAGAGCTAATTATACATTAGCATATGAAATAGTCCAACTGTCATAAATCAAAAGTTATTTTCTTGGATGTCTTGCCATACAAAAGAACAATAACTCATAAAATAAAAAGCCAAAATTTCTCATTAAGAATTGAGTTTAGGAAACTGATTTCTAGAAAAAGTGGCTAACATTTTTGGTTACTTTTTGATTGAGAGAACATCTTTAAACTCAAATAATTTAAAAAGCTAATCTATTTTCTTCGAGTTAATCTATTTAATTCTGAAAATGTCATTTCAAAGAACTTCTACCTTGAAAATGCTTGAAGGGTTTACAGTAGAGATAGCTTGGGTAAGAGGTACTTGGATACATGGATACATAATACACAGTCTAGATGATGGGACATTACAGGGTGTATCATGGGTCCTCACATTTCTCATAAGGACTAGAGAGGACAAGACTTCCCAAACGAAATTTCTCAAACTCAAGGTCACCCTGAATCAGATTTTCTTATTTGTGCATTGGACAGAAGCGTTCCCCAAACCACTTAAGCAGCATTCAGAGAGGATCTTAAATTTCAATCTACTACAAATAAATGGACTAATAAATTAGTGGGACTCAGTACATAGCCCAGGATTCCATTCAAGTCTTATCGGTTATTACTCAGCCATGACTTATTTAATTTTTCATGAAAACAAACTGATGAATCATAGTTATTATAAAGCATTGATCACAAAACATGGCAGTGTTGATTTTAAATAAACACGAAAAATTCTTCACTGTGGTTTCGTCTGTTTGGGTACTACATTTTGATGTGTGATGCATACAGAAATTTTTAAGATTACACTCACATTAGACCTGTGAGGCAATTTTCTTGTAACATTTAGATGTTTCAGTTGAACTCTGACATGTGATTACTCCACTATAGGGTAATATACATTCTTTGAAATTTCTCCACCTTCACCACACCAGGCCTCCTGGGACACCACTTTTTTTTCCCCACTTAAGATGTGTTTACTAGAGTCTCTGCTGATAGTCTGCCGCTTCACTCTATACAACTGTCTCTTTGAAGACAATTAAATATAATGGGACAGAAGTCACTTCTGCTTTTGTTAAGCCAAAGAAAACCAGCCCAGACAGCAGTTCGTCCTGGTTCACAACCAAACCAACAAGCTGCCCGCTGTTTTCTCCCTGACCCCAGGCATCACTGGCATCTCCTGTTCTCACACCTTGACTCACCCAGGGGCCCTAACTGTCCACAGGCTGCTGCCAACTGTCAGGGACATTTTTGCAATGAAGACAGCCAAACTTCTCTGCCCACGTGGTATGGTTAAGCCTCTTGATTTCTGCCCTAGTCTGGAGAGGACAAGAGTTTCAAAACAAAATCTCTCAAACTCAAGGTCACCCTGAAGTGGATTTTCTTATTGGAGCTCCAGACAGAATTGCTCCCCACCCAGGACCCCTTGGAAGCTCTTACTGGTCCCGAAGACTCATCTGCCAGCTTCATCACTATTTGCTCCCAGTGACTCACTGCATGGCTACAAATCTGTGTAGTCATTTACCAACTTTGCTTAATGAGGGGCAGGTATTAAAATCCAAGTACTGATATAAACATGTTTAGTGGTTATTAACCAAGAGTCCAGGACAACCGGCTCCCAAGGCGTCTTCTTTTACTATAACTCAGCTACTCATAAACGGCATTTAGAAAACTACTGTTTACTGTCATCTCCCCAAATGATGACTGTTTCAATAAAAGCAAGATGAAGACATCAACACAGAAGTAGAAAAATGGTCAAAAGACATGGGTAGACAATTTATAAAAGTAAAAATGGCCCCAAAGTTACCAGTGAATCTTGCTAGTAAACACAGAAATTCAATTTAAACCATGACATACTAGCTCTCACCCAAGATTGACAAGAATGTGGAGAAATGAGATCTCTTATAAAATGTTATTGTGATTGACATAACTCTCCTTAGAAGACGATATGACTATGTATATCAAAATACAGAAAATAAGTATATTCTTTGACAAGACAATTAAGCTTCAAGCCATTTTTACTTAGAAAATAGTCATCAGTATGTGAAGTATGATTACTACAAGCAACTGGTAACACCTAAGAGCTGAAAATGCACTCAATGGTTCTAGCACGGCATTACAGGCATGAGTACTGTGCTATCCCTCTGCAGCAAAGACCAGACACAGACATCATTTTTGGAATATTAAGTGTCAAATGAAGTGATAAAGAACTTGATCAAACACCAAAAGGAGTAAGAAATTGACAGAGAACAAAAAAACAAGAACTATGGTGTAGAAGATCCCTATTAGTTAATTAGGCACTGCCTCACCATCCTTGACTACAGCCACCAGGGAACACAGACAGGTACTACAGAGAAGTAACTTCACAGAACTCCCAACAGGATACAGAGCACCTGGTAACCAAAGACACACACTTTCCCATCCCTACCCTTCTTCACTATACAAGGCCTCCATTGCTGTCTAATGGGATACAGTCACTTTTCCAGACAGATAACAACTCACTGCTGCCAGGATTTACTCCATCCTTACCAGCTGACTCCTTTGATGCCATATTTTTTTAGTTGTTATCTATTTATTTACGCTCTTTTTTTCTTCTCTCTCTTTCCCTTCCTTTCCTTTCTCCTACCTACCTAGTCCCATGTGCTGGATCTACCCCTTCTTGGCAGGCTGTGCGACACTGCTCAGCTAGAGAGCCACTTGCACGTGGCCTCCCGTGCAACACCCCAATCATCACTCTCCTTCAACATCATTTTTTTTCTCAGTTTCTTCTCTCTCCTTCTTTCCTTTCCTTTCTTCCACCTACCTGCCCCTACTCTTCTTGACGAGCAGTGTTGCACTGCTTAGCTAGAGAACCACTGGCATCCAACCTCCTTGGATCCATGTAACACCCATCAGATGCCTTCTTCAGTTTCATATTTTTGGTTTTGTTTTTTATTTCCTCTCCCTGTCCCTTCCTTCCTTTCTTTTCTCCCATCCACCAAGTTTCGTGCGTCATCTCTGCCCCTTCTTGATAGGCCATGTTGCACTGCTTGTCCCAAAAGACAATGGTACAAACAGTCCCCGAGTCTATACTCCTACCACGAGCGGGCTGCTCCAGTGCCATATTTTGTGTTTTTGGTTTTTCTTTCTTTTCTCGCTCTTCCTTCTTTCCTTTACTATCTCCCTCTCGACTAGGCTCTAGGCTGCCTCTATCCCTTCCAGACACACCATGCCATCCCAGCCGGCAAGAAAGACAGCAGCTCACCGCCACATCAATTCTGCCTCACTCACAAGGGCTGGCTATGCTACAACCATATTTATTTGTTGACGTTTCTTCTTTTTCTTGTTTCTGCTATCTCCTTCATTTCACTCATTCACCTAACACCATAAACTACCCATGCACCTTCTTCACAGGCAGAACTGTACCAACTGGCTACAAAGCCTACCAGCACACAACCTCGCCTGCCCCACCCACTGAATTCTACTCTGTTAAGAGTTCCATTTTTTTCTTTCTCTTTCTCTTCCTTACTTTCTTTTTGTTTTTTGGGGTTTTTTTTTTTTTGCATGTCTCTCTCTTCTTCTTCTCGTCCACTTAGCTCCACACAGTACATCCTCTTCCTTCCCTCATCCCTAGTTGCATGATGCAAGAAGTGTCATAATTCCAAGTGGCACTAGCAGATACGACTCTGCCCTGTACAACCACTGGCTCCAACTCTATTAGTCCCAGACTGTGCCACAAATAATCTAGCCACACCCCCACCGAACTAGACCTGCCTGGAAGAGGTGGTAATAAGTATCACATCCCCAGATGAGCAAGTGACAAAACATGCTCAGCCTGGCTCCCAGACACAATCAAATCAAACAGAAAGGTAGGACAAAAAACAAACAAATCTACAGTAAGAATAAAATAACTTCTGGATATCCCAGAGACAGCAGACAACATCAAAATACACTGAACAGGACAGGATGGCTCCAGAAAGTGAACAAAATAAGATATCTTATGGTAGAAGGCACTGAAATTACATGACAGGGAATTCAAAAGTAAAATATTTAGAGTTATCGAAGAGATTGGGAAAGTGATGAAGGAAAACTGAGACAAAAATAAGGTAAAAACAGAAAAAATCATGGGAAACACAAGACAAAATCAAAGATGACACAGGAAAAGCAATGTAAAAACTCAGGAAGAAAATACAGAAACAAAATGTCAAAATAAATAAATCACTAGAAACAATACAAAAACAGCAGTTAGAAATCCAAAAGACAAGCAACAACATTTCAGAAGTGTATAGTACAAAAGAAGCTTTTAGGAGCAAACCTCTAACAATGGAAGATAGATTAGGTGAAACTATACAAAACCTTGGATACCACTGTGTTGAGGGAAATCAAAGAAAAGAATGAAGACATCTGAGACAGATATGGGGTACCCTCAAAAGCAAAGATTTGACTACAATGGGAGGGAGACAAAATGAAAAACACAGAAAGGATTATTGAAGATTTGCTGACAGAAAACTTCCCTAATACCACGAAAGACAAAAAGCTGACCATCCAAAACGCTCAACCACATCTTAGACCACAAAGCAACTCTCAACAAAATCTAAAACACTGTGATAATATAAAGTATCTTCTGTGATCACAACATCATAAATTAATACCAAGAAGAGCAAGGGGAAAAAAGTCAAATACATGGAAACTTAGTAACAGTTTGCTTAATAGCCACTGGATATTAGAAGAAATCAAAGATGGAATAAAAATTCTTAGAATCAAACCAAAATGAGAATACTTCATACCAAACCTCTGTGCTCAGAGGTTAGTTTATAGTAATGAATGCATACATCAAAAAAAGAAGGAATAAAATCAAAATATTAGCTATACAACTTAAACAAACAGAAAGAGAATAGCAAAGAAACCCACAGCCATCAGAAGAAAAGAAATAATAAAGATCAGAGCAAGAGTAAACAGAGACATAAAAACAATACAAAGAATCAAGGAAACCAAAAGTTAGTTCTTTGAAAAGATCAACAAAATTGATAAGCCATTGGCCAAAGTGGCAAAGACAAGAGAGGAAGCAAATAATCATAACAAGAAATAAAATAGGGGACATCACAACAGAATATTACAGAATATTATGAAAAACTGTAATCCAACAAATTTGAAAACCTCGAGGAAATGGACAAATTTCTGTAAACACACTACCTACCTCAGCTAACATGAACTGAGGTTGGAAATCTGAACAGACTCATAATAAGAGAAGAGATCAATTAAGGCAATGACAAAAAAAAAAAAAGAAACTCTCAACAACAACAAAAAAGCCTTAGTCTAAACGGCTTCATTGAAGAACTGTACCAAATACTCAGAGAAGAGCTTTCAGTGTACAACTCAAAGTATTTCAGAACATAAAAAAGGATACTTCCAAATTCATTATATGAAGTCAGCATAACCCTGATATCAAAACCACACAAAGATACCACACTAAAAAGACAGTTACAGACCAGTATCCGTCAGGAATACAGATGCAAAAATTTTCAATAAAATGCTAGCTGACAGAATTCAGCAGCATGTAAAAAAAAAAATACACCTTCACCAAATGGGATTTATACTAGGTATGCAAAGCTGGTTCAGCATTAGAAAATCAATCAATGTAATCCACTACATAAATAAAACAAAAGAAAAAAATCACACAATCAACAAAAGGCATTTTAAAAAGCCTGATAGCCACAGGTAATAAAAATTCTCAATCAAATAGGTACGGAAGGGAAGTTTCTCAACATAATAAAGAGTGTCTATACAAAAGACTGAAGTTGTCCAAGATTTTATTTTACTTGGATCCACAATTGACACTGGAAGCTGCAGTCAAGAAATCAATGACACTACATTAGGCAAAGCTGCTGCAAAAGACCTCTTTAAAGTGTTTGAAAGCAAAGATGTCACTTTAAGGACTAATGAGTTCCTGATGCAAGCCTTGGTGTTTTCAGTCTCCTCATATGCATGTGAAACCTGGACAATGAATAACAAAGGTGTACGAAGAATCGATACCTCTGAATTATGGAGTTGGTGAAGAACAGCCAAGCCAAGTGCCCTCGAGTGGGATCCTGAATGGAATACCACAGATTGCCAAAAGAAGGAAGAAATCTGTCTTGGAAGAAGCATGGCCAGAATGCTCCTTAGAAGCAAGGAAGAAAAGACTATGTTTCACATACTTAGGATATATTCTCAGGAGGAATCAGTCACCTGAAGACAGACATCATACTTGGCAAACTAGAGTGTCAGTGAAAAAGAGGACGACCTTAGTAAGACGAACTGACACAGCAGCTGGAACAACAGGTCTAAGCCTAAGGATTGTGAGGATGGCACATGACCTGGCAGTGTTTTGTTCTGTTGTACATAGGTCACTAAGTTGGAACCAACTTGATGGCATCTAACTACAAAATATAAAACCTATGAACAGTGTGACTGTTTATGGCGAGAGGCTGAAACAACTCCCCCTGAGAACATAAACAAGGATGCCCTTTATCACCACTGTGTAACATTGAGCTGGAAGTCCTAACTACAGCAACAAGACTACAAAAACAAATAAAGAGCATCCAAAATGGTAAAGAAGAAATAAATCTATCTCTAGTTGTGGATGATACGATAACAAACATTGAGAACTATATATGGAAACTATTGAAACAGAAAGATATAACAGAGTAACAAGACACAAAATAGGCATACAAAAATTAGGTGGGTTTCTATGCACCCATAAAGTGAACTATGAAAACAAAATCAGGAAAATAATACCATTTATAATGGCATCCAAAAAAATAAAATGCTTAAGGGTAAATCTAATGAGACACGTGAAGACCTATACCAAGAAATGACAAAACACTCCTGCAACAAACCAAGAGACCTACATAAACGGAGAAACATACTATGCTTACAAATAAGTAGACTCAATGTTGTGGAAATGTCAGTTCTAGTCAAAGTAATCTAGAAACACAGTGCAATGCAATATCAACCAAAATACCAATAGCATTCTTTAGCAAGATGGATAAAATAATCTTCAGTCTTACATGGAAAAGGAAGAGGCTCCAGATAAGTAAAGCACTACTGGGGAAGAATAAATAGGAAGCCTTGTACTACTTGACCTCAGAAACGACTTTACAGCTATGGGTGTCAAATAAAAAAAAAAAAGCCCAGGACTGGAACATTTTAGCACACTGACCCAGGGAACAGAATTGAGAATACAGAAGTAAATCCATCCACCTACAGTCATCTGATCTTTGACAAAGGCCTGAAGTCCATTAAATGGGGAACAGATTGTCTTTTTAACAAATTGTCCTGGTAAAACTGGATGTCCATATGTAAAATAATAAGACACATACCTCACACCATACACAAAAACTAATTCAAAATGGATCAAAGACATAAATATAAAACCCAAAACTATAAAGATCATAGAAGAAAATATAGAGTCAACCCTAGTGACCCTAACAATGTCAATAGGATATAAACCATAACTAACAATACACAAACACAGGAAGATAAGCTAGATAACTGGGATCTTCTAAAATTAAACATGTTTGCTCATCAAAAAACTTCACCAAAAGAGTAAAAAAGGGCCTAAATAATGGGGAAAATATTTTAGCTACAACAAATCTTTAAACTCATTAGGAAAATGTAATACCTCTACAACAAAAAGACAAATAATCTAATTAAAAATTGGGCAATGTACATGATTGACACTTCACCAAAGACGACTTTCAGATGGCTAACAGACACAAGAGGAAATGCTTATGATAACCAGCCACTGTAGAAATGCAAATCTAAACTACAATGAAATATCATCCCACTCTGACATTACTGGCATGAATCAAAAACACAGAAAATAACAAATGTTGGAAAGGCTTTGGGGAGACTGGAACTCTTATGCAGCAGTGGTGGAAACATAAAATGGAACAACCATCTTGGAAAAGGCTAGGATGTCTCCTTAAAAAGTTAGAAACACAAATACCATAACATTCAGCAATTTCACTTCTAGGAATACAACCTAGAGAAATAAAAGCCATCACATGAAGACACATATGCACATCCATGTTCACTACAACATTGTTCACAATGGCACAGTGACGGGAACAACCTAAGTGCTAAGTAACAGATGAATGAACAAACTATAGCACCTACATATAGTGGTATACTATGCAAAAATAAAGAACAGTAATGAATCTGCCAAACGTCTCACAACATAGATAAATCTGGAGGGCATTATGCTGAATGAAGTAAGTCACTTACAATACGACAGATACCTGTGTGAGACCACTGTTATAAAAACTCACGGAAAGGTTTACACACAGAAGGAAACTATCTTTGATGGTTACCATGGATGAGGGTGTGAAGAGAAATGCACTGGACAGCAGCTGTGCGGCAACGTTGATGAAAGGCAGACAGTACACTGTACTGGGCAGGTCTGCACAGCTTGGTCAAGGCAGTCACTGAGGCTCCACAGACACGTCCAAAATCATGAGGGACCAAATAACTGGGCTGAGGACTGTCTTACGGAACATCTGGCTCAATTAGCATAACAGTTTACAGAGAAAATGTTTTACATTCTATTTTGGTGAGTAGTATCTGGTGTTTTAAAAGCTTGTAAGTGGCCATCAAAGATAGCTCATAGGTCCCACCTCGCCTGTAGCAAGGGAGAAGGAAGGAAACCCAAAGCACAGGGGACAGATTAGACCAAGGGACTAACGCACCACAACCAGCATGGCCTCTGCCAGCCTGAGTCCACCACAACTAGACAGTGCCTGGCTGCCACCACCAGCGGCTCTGACAGGTCCCATCAGAGCGGGTTCTGGACAGCTGGTGCAAAATGCAGAACAAAATTCTAACTCATAAAATAAGACCAGCCTTACTGTTCTGACAGAGACTGGAGAAACCCCAAAAGTATGGTCCCCATCACCGTTTCAACTCAGTACTAAAGTCACTTCTGAGGTTCACCCTTCATACAAAGATTAGATAGGCCCATAAAACAGAATGAAACTAAATGGACACACCAGCTCAAGGGCAAGGACTAGAAGGCAAGAGGGGACAGGAAAGCTGGTAACGGGGAACTCAAGGTCACAGAGGGAGAGTGCTGCTGTATAGCGGTATTGTCAATGAATGTCACAAAACAGTGCGTGTGCTGCTTGTTAAGAAACTAATATTCTCTGTATATCTTCATCTAAAGTGTAATAAAAAAATTGAAATATCTACTAACAGATGATTCAATTAAGTAAATAGGGTACATAAAGTACTTTATCAACCATGTAGCCATTTTAAAATGTTGTAAAAGCATATTTATTTACAGATAATTTTTTATTATAAAATATGAACAGTTTGAGCTAATCTAAACAATTAATATATAGCACACAGAAACAAGTCTGAAAATATATACACCAAATGTCAGTAATAGTTATCTCTAGGTATAGAGGGTGATTTTAATTTCTTTTTTGCTTATCTGTATTTTTCTACAGCAAACATATATATTGCTTGAGTAATAAAAAGCATTAAAAAATATTATGATATTTCCTATCCATGCTTAGTTAAAAATGGAGCACTCTCAGAGATCGGGCAGCAATACATATTTTTCAGTTGTATCAATTTCCTGTTCCATTAAGCATATGTAATGAACAGGCTACTATTAATCCAACTAGTTGGAGGACTGCCAAGTGCTATACAAAGAACAAGGCAATGAGAACCATCATTCCCCAGCTTTTACCTAGGCAAGTGAACCACGGCCTAAAGACTGAATCCACTGGGCTGCATTTTTTTCAGAAACCAAGTCTTCAGTCTTGTAAAAGATTTACAAGCTAAAGTAGTTTGTCTACCATCCATCTGCCACTCTGCCATACTATGATGTCATGCATGTTACTATGACACTAGAAGCTATGACACAGGTACTACATGTTTCAAACAACAGCAGGATCTCTTTCAGCAGAGTGGACTGAGACTTGGAAAAAAGGCCTAGTAATCTACATCTGAAAAGCAGTCAACGAAAACCTATGGATTACAATAGAATATCACCCTATATAGTATGGGAAGATGAGTCCCTTAAGTTAGAAGCACTCAAAATACACAGTGGCTGCAAGAATGAACCTGAGCATACCAACTGTGAAGATGGCACCAGGCCATGCAAGGTTTGCTTCCATTGCACTTGAGGCCACCATGATTCAGAGCCAACCTGATCGCAACTAACAACAACAACAAAGGAGTCCCCTAGACAGGTGCTCCTTTCTAGCAGTTCCTGCCTCGCCAAATTCAGAACATTATCCAGGATTTCACAGTTGTGAAAACCTAGCTTAGTGTCCCATAGGTTGTAGATGCTCAAGAAATGTTTGTACTGCAACTAATGCCCTTTATTTCAGAAGTGACAGGGAAGAATCTGAAAAGCTAGGATGGTAACATGTTTGGTATGCCTCAGTTATAGCTCAGTTATAGCTCTATTTATTTATTTATTGTTAAAGTATTATGAGATCCATTGCTACTGCACATTGCTACTTATTTAACACAACAACCACAAAACCTTGGTGCTTTAGAAAGATGTACACAAAGCAGCAGTGGAAGATGTGAGAGCAGGAAAAACAACAATGAGGCCATCTGAGAGGCTTCTCTATCTGCTGTCTTTCTCTCCTTCACACATAGGGTGACTCTTCATCAATCTCCCTTCTAGGATCTTTGTAAGTTTTATACTTAGAATGAATTGGGGCCGTATTTTGCCCAGTCTAAGCAGTAGATTTCAAAAACAATTTCATCTCCAGCTTATATGTAAATGCATAAAGTGCTTTGAAAAGTGTTTTGTTTACCTAGTGAACCAGAATGCAGCCCATCAGAGAAAATTTGTATCACTCCATAGCAGCTTAACTAATAAATCCCCTCTCAGAAATATTCTGCAAATGACACATTTCATTTGAGTCCCCTTTTCCATTCCAATATCCTGTAGGCGTGAAACATTCCATTAGCGTGTGGTCTATATGTGGGTGGCTAAGAATCAGTTCTGAGATTGTAGTGATTGATTTCCAGATGGAAAGCCAAACAAAGGTAGACTGTATCACCACCCTCAAGACAACACAACTGTGACCCTGTTGCAGAAATCTGAGCTGGCAGCCTGAAGTAGCATATTGAACACATTCTCAAAATTAAATAAATGGGTATTATTTCTCCCCAAAATAATATAAGTAGGGAAATGTAGATGACCTAGGATAACCATCAAAAGCATTACATGAGAGGGTATTTCAAAGTATATTAATAAATTCATGAGTTTTCAAGAGTACATGAAATGAGCTGTGTATGCTGTGTAACACTGGTCATAATTTTATTTGCTCTGTGACAGCACAAAACTGATTTCATTTCCTTTTTCCTTCCCTGTCTCCTGTCTCTTCTGCCACCCCTCCTCCCCTAGTGGCTCTGGATCCCTAGGACAGTATGAACAAGAGGCAAAACAGCCCAGAAAGAAGCAAAGCAGCAGATCTGTGAAAACAAGGGATGCTTCCAAACAGACTGATAGACACAAAGCCACGATGACGGACTCAAATACAGTAACAATCGTGAAGATGACATGGGACAGGGCAACTGCTGATTCTGTTCTACACAGGGTTACCATGAGTCCAAGCTGTTTTAGAAGTAACTACCAACAAAAGGAGGCATTTCTAGGGTGCACAGTTGCTTCAGAGTCAAAGGCATTCAACTGCCCTAAAACATTTCAGTCCATCACTACTATTTCAGTTAATGAATTAGCTTCTCTCTCATTCTCCCGCTTTAGCAGGCATTTTTTAAGGGATTTACATATGTGTGCAACGTCTGATTACACATCATTAATGTTGGTGATGTAGTGGTTAAGAGCCAGGTTGCTAACCAAACGATCAGCAGTTAGAATCCACCAGCCACTCCTGGGAAATTCTGTTGGCAGTTCTACTCTGTCCTAAGGGTCACTGTCAGTCAGAATCAACTTGATGGCAATAGGTTTGGTTTGGATTTGGAATTCTTATGAGTCAGAATTGACTCAAGGGCACTGAGTTTGGTTTTTGGTATTTTTATCCTGCACGGTGACAAAGTGGTTAAAGTACTGGGCTGTTAACTGAAACGTCAGCAATTTGAACTTAGCCAGCAGCTCCAATGAAGAAAAGACCTGGTGATTCACTCCCATAAAGATTATAGCATAAAGGCTGGCATTAATTCAAAAAACAAAAAAAAATACTAAGTGTTGGAAAGACTGTGGAGAGACTGGAACACTTCACTGCTGGTCTGGATGTCAAATGGTAAAGCCACTTTGGAAATCAACCTAATCCTTACTTAAAAAGCTAGACAAAAAATACCATACAATCCAGTAATCCCACTTCTTGTAATATATCCCAGAGAAAGAACAGCTGCCACACAGATACATGCACATTGATGTTTGTCACTGCGCTGTTCATAATAACATAAATATGAAATCAACCCTGGTGTCCATCAACAGAAGAATGGATAAACAAACTAAGGTATATTCATACAATGGAATACTATGCAATGATAAAGAACAATGATGAATTTGTGAAAAAAGCATAACATGGAGGAATCTGGAAGGCATTATGCTGAGTGAAATTAGTTAACTGCTAATTAGCTAATTAGCAGTATTATAAGGATTCGGGATAAGGTTTAAACACAAAAGATAACATTCTTTGATGGCTAAGAGGGCAGGCAGGAAGGGAGGGAGGGAGGGAGAGGGGTATCTACTAATTAGATAATAAACAAGAATTATCTTAGCTGAAGGGAGGAACAACACGTAGCACCTACAACTGCACTAATCTAAAAGTAAGAAGTTTTCTAAATACAAGCAAACACTCCGAGGCACAGAGTAGCAGTGTTATGGGTCCGTGGACCAGGGTTTCAGGCGACATCTAGATAAGCTGGCATAACAAGGTATATTAAGAAAATATTCTGCAACTGACTTTGGTGATGTCATCTGGGTCTTAAAAGCTAACTAGGGGGGCGGAGTCAAGATGGCCGACTAAGACAACGTCTCTTTCTATCCCTCGGGAAACCAAGACCTGAACTGACAGTCAAAGAGAGCCTTCTGATCAGCTAATCAGCCTCAGGACACGGCACAAAGCTGTTAATTGGGACTTCATACCACTCAGGAAAAAATCTCCTCTCTTTCGCTGACTCCCGCTCCTGGCTAGCCCTGGCTCTCACGGACGGAAGGTAAACGCACCATTTTGACTTTTCTTTTCCTCTGTCTCGGCTGGCGGGCGGAGCTGGGCCTTGCCCGGCGGCTGGACTCAGACGCGCTGCTGGGGGGATAGGCAGGCGAAATTTCCATGTTCTGAGAGCCAGGCTCGGGACTCTGTTAATCTAGACACTTTGAGCCTTTCATTTTGTAGCTGCCTCAGTGGGGTTTGTGCGGAACTCCGTGGTCCGGGTGCGGGACGCCATGTTGGTACCGAGATTTTAGCGGGACCTCGTTCTTAGCCTGGGAGCCAGCGCCTGCAAATGGGACAGCGCTTCTCCGACAGAAAAGTAGTGATTTTGCACAGTGCTGTCTACGTTGGGGACCCTGCAACAGAAGCAGAGGAGTCACTATCTCTGGGCACCTTTGGCTCTTCTGTCTGCTGTCTGTGTGGAGGACGCCATCTTGGGTACAGTGGCCGCAGCTGGCCCTAATTCTTAGCTTGGGAGCCAGAGCCTGCCCACAGGAGAGCGCTTTTCTATCACAAAACCAGTACTCGACGCAGTGTTGGACAAGGCTAGGCCCTGTCAGCAGAGGCCAACAGGGCGGTAGCAGTGCTGTATTCTGAACTAGTTTGGTATCATCTGGGGTGGGACACAGTAGCGCTTACTTCGTCAGATGAGAAGAGGGACCTCTAAACCTGAAAACTTAACTGAATTGTGAACCGGTCAGATACCTTTTGCTTAACATTTGAAGACAGCCTAGAGAAACATTTGCAATCCATCCTCACAGTACCTCTTCCAGCCTCTATATACTCACATGGGACCCAAAAAGCAACAGACAATTGTGGCATACAAGAAATCACGAATGGCTTCAGAAGACTCCCAAACAAAGCAACCAAGGAGTTTTCCAGATGAAGAAACTTTTATGAAAGCATCAGGAAGTGAATACAAATTGATTATATACAGAGCCCTTGTAGACGTTATACAAAATGCAGCAGAACAAAATGCAAAATTAAGCAAGTTGTTTGACCTGATGGAACACCAGTACTCTGAAATCCAACAGATCAAGAAGAAAATCAAAGACATAGAAACTTCCATGCAAAGCCAAGAAAACAGAATGGAACAAATGGAAAAAAGAATTTCTGACTCGGAAGACAGAGCTACTGGTGCCAGTGTCTATGAGCAGGAATTAGAAAAAAGAAGCAAGAAAAATGAAGAAACATTAAGAAGCATGTGGGACTCTATTAAGAGGAACAAGCTTCAATTAATCGGAGTCCCTGAACAGGGTGAGACATCTGAGAACACAGGGAGTATTGTTGCTGAGCTGCTGAAAGAAAACTTCCCAGAAATCATGAAGGAAGTGAATATAGACATCTCAGATGCATATCGTACGCCACCCAATATAGATCTGAAAAGAAAGACTCCAAGACATATTATAATCAAGCTTAACAAAACGAAACACAAGCAGCAACTCTTAAAGGCAGCAAGACTCAAGGCAAAGCTAACATTCAGAGGGAAACCCTGTAGGCTCTCATCAGATTTCTCAGCAGAAACCATGCTGGCACGGAGACAGTGGCATGACACATTCAAAGTCTTGAAGGAGAAGAACTTCCAACCAAGAATTAGATATCCTGCAAAACTATCTTTCAAATATGAAAATGAAATTAAGACATTCCCAGATAAACAGAAACTCAGAGACTTTGTAAAAACCAAACCCAAACTACAAGAAATACTGAAAGAAGTTCTTGGCTTTGGCTTAGAAGAACGAAACCACTAACTTTGTATTTTAGAATGACACACTACTGAATATTCTACTCATTTAGGGAAGGCTCCAAAGTAAATCACAGCTTTGATTTGGAAAGAAGCAATCCAGTGATTATCATGAAAACTATGGTGTCATCATAATAAAAAGAGGGATGTACTACAGTCGTTATAGTCCTTCCAGATGGAGAGGAAGATGACAAGACTGGTAGTAATTAAAATTGGGTTTATAAATAGTTATTAAGGGGGTTCATAGGGGCAGCTGTAAAGCACAACAAAGATGTATCATACCATTTCAAGAAATCTAACACACGAGTCTCAACTATAAAACTAGCTCTGAAAAAGGTGAAAAATCAACTCACAAAAAAGAGTGTCTCAGAACAGACTAATAAGAACAACAGAGAAAACATCAACATAAAAATAAACATATCACAATGGTAGCAGTGAACACATACTTATCAATAATTACATTGAATGTGAATGGACTGAATGCTCCAGTAAAGAGACACCGAGTGTCATCTTGGATCAAAAGACATGACCCATCCATATGTTGTCTACAAGAAACTCACTTGAGACCTAAAGACAGGAACAAACTGAAAATTAAAGGATGGAAGAACATATATCAAGCTAACAATGAATAAAGAAGAGCAGGGGTGGCAATTCTAATCTCAGACAAAATCAATTTCAATGTCAAATCCACCATCGTGGACAAAGATGGACACTATTTATTGCTGAAAGGTTCAGTACACAAGCAAGACTTAACTATATTAAACATTTATGCACCTAATGTCAGAGCACCTAAATATGTCGAAGAAACACTGACTACGCTCAAAAGAGAGTTAGATGACTCCACAATAATAGTGGGAGACTTTAACACTCCACTCTCATTACTAGACAGATCATCTAGAAAAAAGCTCAGTAATGATACAGAAGACCTCATTGACACAATTAACCAACTAAACCTCATTGATATATACAGAACTTTCCACCCATCAGCAGACAACTACACCTTCTTCTCCAGTGCACATGGAACATTCTCCAGAATTGACCACATGATAGGTTATAATGCAATGCTCAACAAAATCCATACCGTTGAATTACTGCAAAGCATCTTCTCAGATCATAAAGCCATCAAAGTTGAAATGAATAGCAGAAAAACAGAGATAGAAAGTGGAACTCTTGGAAACTGAACAACATCTTGCTCAAAAAAACATGGGTTATAGAGGAAATCAGGGATGAATTAAAGAAATTCATGGATTCCAATGAGAACAAAAACATTTCCGACCAGAACCTATGGGATACAGCCAAAGCAGTGCTCAGAGGTCTGTTTATCTCCATAAATGCACACATCTGGAAGGAAGAAAGAAACCAAATCAAGGAACTAACTCTACAGCTTGAACAAGTAGAAAGAGAACAACAGAGGAACCCCTCGGGCACCGGAAGAAAGGAGATCATAAAGATTAGAGCAGAGCTAAATGAATTAGAGAATAGAAAAACAATTGAAAAAATTGAAAAGACCAAAAGCTGGTTTTTTGAAAAGATCAACAAAATGGATAAACCACTGGCTAAACTTACTAAAGAAAAGCAGGAAAGGAAACAAATAACCCAGATTAGAAATGAGTAGGGAGTTGTCACCACAGATACAACAGAAATCAAAAATATCATAACAGAATACTATGAAAGACTGTACTCTAACAAATTTGAAAACCTAGGGGAAATGGAAAAATTCCTTGACTCATACCACGTACCTAAATTATCACAACGTGAAGCAGAACAACTTAATAAACCCATCACAAAGGAAGAGATTGAAAATGTAATCAAAACACTGCCAACCAAAAAAAGTCCGGGCCCAGATGGCTTCACAGCAGAATTCTACCAAGCATTTAGAGAAGAGTTATCCCCAATACTACCGAAACTATTTCACAGTATAGAAAGAGATGGAGTACTCCCAAACTCATTCTATGAAGCCAGCATAACCCTGATACCTAAGCCAGGGAAAGATCCAACAAAGACAGAGAACTACAGACCGATATCACTCATGAACCTAGATGCAAAAATCTTCAACAAAATTCTTGCCAACAGAATACAACAACATATCAAGAAAATAATCCATCATGACCAAGTGGGATTCATACCAGGGATGCAAGGCTGGTTCAACATCAGGAAAACAATTAATGTGATTAACCACATAAATAACACAAAAGACAAAGATCACCTGATTTTGTCCATTGATGCCAAAAAGGCATTTGATAAAGTCCAACACCCATTCATGCTAAAAACTCTTAGCAAAATGGGCATAGACGGCAAATTCCTCAACACAATAAGGGCCATTTATACAAAGCCAATTGCCCACATCATCCTGAATGGAGAGAGACTGAAAGACTTTCCCCTGAGATCAGGAAGCCCACTGTCACCTCTCCTATTCAACATTGTGCTAGAAGTTCTAGCCAGAGCAATTATACAAGACCAAGAAATAAAGGGCATCTGCATCGGCAAAGAGGAAGTTAAAATCTCCCTGTTCACAGATGATATGATTGTATATGCAGAGAACCTCAAGGAATCTATAAGTAAGCTACTCAAACTGATAGAAGAGTTCAGCAAAGTTTCAGGATACAAGATAAACATAAGTAAATCGGTAGGTTTCCTTTATACTATCGAGACTGCTAAGGAGGAAATTATTAAATCAATACCATTTACGATAGCTCCTAAGTAGATAAAGTACCTAGGAAATAATCTAACCAGAGAAACAACAGAACTTTACGAAAAGAACTACAAGTCCTTACTACAAGAAACTAAGAGAGAGTTAGATAAATGGAAAAACCTACCCTGCTCATGGATAGGAAGACTTAACATTGTGAAAATGTCTATTTTACCCAAAGCGATTTATTTATATAATGCAATCCCAATACAAGTTCCAGCATCATTTTTTAATGAGATGGAGAAACAAATCACCAATTTTGTTTGGAAAGGGAAGAAGCCCCGGATAAGTGAGGTACTAGAAGAACACATTGGGAGGCCTCTCATTACCCGACCTTAGAACATACTACACTGCCACAGTGGTCAAAACAGCCTGGTACTGGTACAAGAACAGACAGATCGATCAATGGAACAGAATTGAGACCCCAGAGATGATACCATCTGCCTATGAACAGTTGATATTCGACAAAGGCCCTAAGACATTAAATTGGGGTAAAAACAGTATCTTCAACAAATGGTGCTGGCAAAATTGGTTATCCATCTGCAATAAACCGAATCAAGATCCATATCTTACACCTTATACAAAAACCAACTCCAACTGGATAAAATACCTAAATATCAAACCTAAAACGCTAAAGTTCATCCAAGAAAAGGTAGGAACAACAATAGAAGTTTTAATACACAATGAGGACAGACTCCAAACTCTGTCAAACAAACCTCAATCAACAGAAGAGAAAATAGATAAATGGGAACTATTAAGAATCAAACACTTTTGCTCATCCAAAGACTTTATTAATAGAATTAAAAGAACACCCACAGAATGGGAAAAAATATTTGGCAACTCTATGTCAGACCGACGCCTGATCTTCATAATCTATAGGATACTACAAAATATCAAGAAGAAGAAGATAAACCATGCAATTAAGCGATGGGCAAAGGAGATGGACAGACACTTCACTAAAGAGGAGATCCAGGCAGCCAAAAAACACATGCGGACATGTTCACGATCTTTAGTTATTAAAGAAATTCAAATCAAGACAACAATGAGATACCATCTCACCCCAACAAGATTGGCCATGATCCAGAAAACACAGAACAACAAATGCTGGAGAGGCTGTGGAGAAAGTGGAACCCTCCTACACTGTTGGTGGGGTTGCAAAATGGTCCAGCCTCTTTGGAAGGCAAACTGGCGCTTCCTTAAAAAAATGGATATTGATATACAATTTGACCCAGTAATTCCACTACTTGGAATATATCCTACAGATTCAAGGCCGTTCACACCAATGGAGACATGCACCAGAATGTTTATCGCAGCACAGTCCACAATAGCAAAAAGATGGAATCAACCTAGATGCCCAACAATAGAAGAATGGATAGGTAAACTGTGGTACATATACTCAATGGAGCACTACGCAATGATAAAGAATAACGATGATTCCAGGAAACATCTCCTAACCTGGTTTCAACTGGAAGACATTATGTTGAGTGAAAGTAGTCAGCAACAAAAGGACACATACTGTATGAGACCTCTATGATAAGATCTCAAAAACAGACTTATGTATAGAAGAAAAGACTCTTTGACAGCTGCAAGGGAGGGGAGGGAGGGAGGGCGAGGTGGGGAGCGTTTAGTTTAGATAGTTACTAGCAATCTAGTTGGGAGAAAGCGGTGACAGCACACATTAGGAACAAGAACAACATTAAGTGGACTTCAGCATAACTTGAGTACTCCTTCCATCTTAACTCAATATTGCAAGGATAGAGTAGCTGGGGCGGGGGATGGGGGACCATCCTCTTAGGCGAATTCCAGGCCAATTGGCACAACTAGCGTTTTGCTAAGAGAGCTCTCTGCACCCCACATTGGTGAGTGGTGTCTGGGGTCTTAAAAGCTGCCAAGCTGCCATCCGAGGACACAGCAAATGGTCCCAACTCAGCAGGAACGGATGCTCACCGAGGGCCAAAATGACATGCGGTAAAAACAACCGAGAAGACAGAGAGACCCACAAGAGTGGGTGCCTACATCGACTTGGGACCGGAAGAACTGGATGGTGCCCGGCCACCACCAGTGATAGCCACGATGGAGCTCACGGAGAGGAGCCTCACTGGCAACACAAGAATAAAAAGAGGTGCATCATGAGATCTCCACTGGACTTCAATTGATGGTCCAGTGGTTTTGGGGTTCCTCTGAGAGCATGGCCCCCTTCCCTGATGCTGTCCTCTCCCATAAATTATAACAAAGGTCCACTCTTTGGACAGGAGTGGATTGGACTTGGCAAGGCAGATTGACGATATATTGGAAGCACTTTATGGTTCTATACATCTATAGGATATCATCTTGCTGACCTCTGGCTGGAGGAAGGGGAGTGGACGGAGAGGAGGGGAAAGGAGACTGTTGGGAGGATGAGACAGGTATGGAGCAGAGAGGAATAGTGTGCAGTCACCGGACAGGGAGAGCAGTGGAAGCTGCATATAGGGGGGCATGTAAATTTACATGTGAATGCACATTTTCACTCAGTTATGTTAAATAAAAAAAAAAAAAAAGCTAACAAGCAGCCAGCTGGTCTCTCCCCACCTGGAGCAAAGGAGAATGAAGAGCATCAAAGACACAAGGAAAATATGAGACCAAGAGACAGAAAGAGCCACATAAACCAGAGACTAAATCCACAGGACACAGGAAGAACTAGATGGTACCTGGCTACCTCCAATGACTGCCTTTACAGGGAACTCAACAAAGAGTCCCTGATGGAGTAGGAAAAACATAAGGTGCAGAACACAGACTTCAGTAAAAAGACCAGACTTGATGGTATGACAGACTGGAGGGTCCCTAGAAGACATGGTCCCCGGACTCTTGGCTAGTCCAGGACTGAAACCATTCTGGAAGCCAAACGTCAGATAAAGATTGAACTGGTCTCTGAGACATACAATGATACTGCTGAAGAGTGTGCTTAAGCACACAGAAGACATTAACTGGGCAGCTCTGGTCTGGAGGTGAGATGAGAAAACAGAAGGGGATAGGAGCTGGTTGAATGGCCATGGATAATACGGGATGGAGGGGAGGAGTATGCTGTCGCAGTGTCAGGAGAGCACTCATTTGAACTGTACATTCTCACTTGAAAGACAACAAAAATGTGAATTAAAAAAAACAAAAGATTACAGCCTAGAAGGCGCAATGGAGCAGTTCTATTCTGTCCTACGGGATTGCTATGAGTCACAGTTGATTAGGCTACCCACAGTGTAACAACCATCTTAAACACTCTGAATATTTCTACTACCATGTTGCATAGATTCTGGGTCTTATTAAAACCCCCTAGACAATACTGTTCATTGTTGTTTTAGCACGCAATTAACTTATTTTGGTTCAGATCATACTTTGCACAGTGGCTCACTTTTCACTTCAGTGTCCAGAAGTTAGCTTTACTGCTGAGGGCCTGTCCTGCTCACAGGCCATTCAGAGCTAGCCTGAAGTTTGAGTGATTTTTTAAATTTTCCAGTCTTCAGGCAACTCAGTTCTCAAATGACTATCCTACTTTGTATTTTCCTATAAATGTACACTTCGGAAGTAAGCCCAGAACTCAGGATGGTAGACAGAACATTCTGTGGTAGCAGCACTATATAACCCACTGTCTCCTCTCTGAAATTCCCGACACTCTAAGTCATTGCACCCACTCCTTTGGCGACAAGATGCGGTTTCTCTGATTTTGTACTACCACAGCCACGTCGGCAGGTGCAGTTCTATAGCTAGAGCATGCCTTCAGGGCAAGGCAGTTGGAGGAGACACAGAGAAAGAAATGGAAACTGAACAAAACTGCACACGTATCTCTTTGGAGCACAAAGACTGTTTTCCTACTTCCTCTTGCCAGAAACAGAGAGACTTCTCCCAGTGTTCAGCTGCCTATGCCTTTACAAGCGGCCGCTCTAGCAGGGACCAACGGCCAAATCAAAGTCACAGAGAAACAGGGGAGAAATGGGAAATCCCCCTACAAGTCACTATTGTAATTTTAACTCCCCTATCCAATCTGCCTGCTTTCGTATACTTTTCAGAAACCTCACGCAATTGCTCCTTGTGTGTTCTCCAGAGTTTTTATAATTGTGATCAATGGAAGAGATAGGCTGCAGAGGACCAGTCCAACTTGGCTGGTATCCGAAGTCCCTGGGCAACATTTACAACAGTTTTATTTTTACTTTACTTTTTTGGCTCTAATAACACTCTCTCCTGGAAAATAAAATAAAATGAGAACAAAATAAAAGAGCTGGGTGTTGCAGTGGTTATACACAAGCCTGCTCAACAGAAGGTCAGTGGTTTGAACCACAGGAGAAAAGTGTGGCAGTCTGTTTTCATAAGACTGCTATGTTGTTTATAAAGGAAAAAAAAAAGAAGTTTTCATCAAATCAATCCGACTCACAGCAACCCTACAGAGTAGAACTTCCTTGTAAGATTTCCAAGGAGTAGCTAACTAGTAGATTTGAACCGTCAACCTTTTTTTGGTTAGCCGCAAAATGCAATATTGTCTTGTCCTGTGCCATCCTCACAATTCTTGCCATGTTTGAATCCACTGTTGCAGCCCCTGTGTCAATCCATCTTGTTGAGGGTCTTCCACTTTTTCACTTACCCTCCACTTTACCAAGCATGATGTCCTTCTCTAGGTACTGGTTCCTCCCGATAACACATCCAACATACATGAGATGAAGTCTTGCCATCCTAACTTCTAAGGAGCATTCTGGCTGTATTTCTCCCAAGACAGATTTGTTCGTTCTTCTAGCAGTCTGTACTACATTCAATATCCTTCGTCGACACTATAACTCAAAGGTATCAAATCATCTTCGGTCTTCCTTATTCACTGTCCAGCCTTCTCATGAATAGGACGCAGTGGAAAATAACATGACTTGGCTCAAGTTCACTTTAGTCCCCAAACTGACAACTTTGTTTTTTAACACTTTAAAGAAGTATTTTGGTGGCGTATCGGTAAAGTACTATGGTTATAAACACAAAGGTGAGCAGTCCAAATCCATCAGGCAGTTCTCGGAAAATCAATGGGGAAGTTCCGCTCCGTCCTATAGGGTTGCTATGAGTCGAAATCAACTCAGTGACAAGTGGGTTTGTCTTTTTGCTTGTTTTTTGTAGCAGATTGGCCCAATGCAACACATAATTTGATTTCCTGACTGCTGCTAAAATGGGATGGATTCAAGTAAAATGAAATCCTTGACAATGTCTGTATTTTTTCCATTTATCTTGATGGTTATTAGTCTAGCTGTGAGGATTATTTTCTTTATGTTGAGATATAACTCATACTGAAGGCTGTGTCCTTTGACCTTCATCAGTAAGTTCCTTAAGTTCTCTTCCCTTTCAGCAAGAAAGGTTGTATCATTTCATACCTCAGATTGTTAACGCATCTTCCACATATCCTGATATTGTGTTCTTTACATAGTCCATCTTCTTGAATTATCTGCTCAGCATACAAATTGGGTATTATGAAAGGCTACAACCCTGACACCTTAACTGACTTTAAAACACACAGTATCTCCTTATTTTGTTTGAACAACTAGCTCATACAGGTTCTGTGTGAGTACAAATTAAGTGTTCTGAATTCCCATTCTTCAAAATATTATCCATAATTTCTTACAATCCACAAAGCCAACCACTTAGCATAGTCAATAAAATCAGGTAAACATGTTTCTAGTATTCTTTGCTTTCACGCAAGATTGATTTGACATCAGCAATGATATTCTTGTTTCATGTCCTTTTCTGAAAAAACCCAGGTTGAATTTCTGGCCATTCCCAGTTTATGAATTGCTGCAACTACTTTTGAACACTCTTTATTAAAACTTTAATTGTGTATGGTAGTAATGATATTGTTCAATAATTTCTGCAACCTGTGGGATCATCTTTCTTTGGAATGGGCATGTGTGTAGATCTCTTCCAGATGGTTGACCAGGTAGCTGTCTTCCAAAAGTCTTGGCATAGATAAATAAGTGCTTTCAGTACTGCATTTGTTTGTTGAAACATTTCAATAAGTATTCCATCAGTTCCTGAAGCCTTGTTTTTGCAGTGCCTTCAGTACAGCTTGAACTTCTTCCTTCAATACCATCAGTGCTTCAACATGTGCAACCTCCTGAAATGGCTGAATGTCAACAAATTATTTTTGGTATAGTGAGGTCAATATATACAGTCCACCTTCTTTTGATTCTCCTGTGTTGTTTAATACTATATCTAAATCATCCTTCAATATTTCAACTTGAAACTTGAATTTTTTCCTTCAGTTCTTTCAGCTTGAGAAATGCCAAGTACGTTCTTCCTTCTGGTTTTCTAACTCCAGATCTTTGCACATTTCATTATAATACTTGATTTTGTCCTCTCTAACTACACTTTGAAATCTTCTGTTTAACTCTTTTACTTCATCATCTTTCCCATTCCACTAAAAAAAATAAAAATTACTATTAGGTTAATTCCAGCTCATAGCATTCACTTTAGCTTCTCTGGATTCAAAAGCAAGTTTCAGAGTCTCATCTGACATTCATTTTGGTCTTTTCTTTCCTTCCTGCCTTCCTTAATGACCTCTTGTTTTCTTCATGTATCATGTCCTTGATAGCATCTTACAGCTAGTTTGGTCTTCAGTCATTAATGTTTGATGAGTCAGATCTATTCTTAAGATTGTCTTCAAATTCAGGTGGGATACTCTTGTTAGAGATTGAATTTTGTCCCCTCAAGATGTGTATCAACTTGGCTAGGCCATGATTCCCAGTATTGTGATTGGCTGCCACTTTGTCATCTGATGCAATTTTTTCTGTGTGTTGTAAATCCTACCTGCAAGATGTTAATGAGGTAGAACTAGTAGTAGTTGTGTTAATAAGGCAGGACTCAACCTACAAGATTAGATTATGAGATTAATCTTTAAGAAAGATTAAATCAATCTTTCTTGAGATACAAAAAATAAAAGCAAACGGAGACACAGGCAGACCTCCTAACACCAAGAAAGAAGCACTAGGAACTCAGCACGTCCTTTGGACCTACAGCACCTGTCTCAGAAGTAACTTGACCAAGGGAAGACTGGTGACAGGACCTTCCTCTCAAGTAGACAGAGAGAGAAGACATTCCCCTGGAGCTGACTGTCTATATTTGGACTTCTAGTCAACTAGACTGTGAGAGAATAAACTTCTGTTTGTTGACGCTGTCCACTTCTAGTAGCAACACTAGCTAACCAAGTGAATATTCAAGGTTACACTTGGGCTTTTGTGGACTTAGTTTTCTTCAGCTTCTACTAGAACTGGCATAGGAGCAATTGATGGCCTGTTCCACAGACAGCCTTTGGGCTTGTCCTGACTAACGATATGGAGCTTCTCCATCATCGTTCCACGGACGTGGTCAATTTGATTCCTATATATTTCATCCAGTAAGGTTCATGTTTACAGTTGCTATTTATGTTGTTGAAAAAGGTATTTGCAATAAATAAGTCATTGGTCTTGCAAAACTCCATCAAGTGATCTCTGGGGTCATTTCTATTATCAAGGCCATATTTTCCAATAACTGATCCTTCTTATTCATTTCCAACTTTCACATTCCAATCATCGGTAATTATTAATGCATTCTGGTTGCTAGTTTGATCAACTTTAGACTATAGAAGTTTCTAAAAATCTTTCGTTTCTTCATTTTGGTCTTAGTGGTTGGTACATAAATTTGAGTAATAGTCGTATTAATGGGTGTTCCTTGTAGCATACAGACATTATCCTATCACTGACAGCATTGTTTTCAGAATAGACCTTAAAATGTTCTATTCAGTGATGAACATGATGCCACTGTTCTTCAATTTGTCATTTCTGGCACAGTAGATCATATGATTGTGCAATTCAAAATAGCCAGTATCAGTCCATTTCAGTTCACTAATGCTTAGCAAAGCGATCTTAATCCAGTATGTATGACACCCTAGGAGTGTTCAGTATCAAGGGGAAGTTGAGAAATTGGACTGAACAACAGGGAAGGGAGATTAGTGCCCAAAGTGCATAGGATTCCACAGCCCTGACCAGTCAGAAAACAGCTGAAGTTACTGCATGGTGCGCCCAGCAGTGGAGGTTAGTGGGTGTCCTCTTCAGCAAGAGAGACTGCTTGGAGAGTCCATTCATGACTTCAAAGCCACTGAGACACAGCTCCAGATAGCTGAAAGCTAAGTCTTTGTGTGTAACCTACTATGCACAGATTTAAATCTTTCCTTTGAGATAGGCCTGTCTTCCTTCTCTCAGTGCTCCTCCCTCCCTCCTCTGTACTGCACCTGGTGCAGAGTCTGACACCATTAACTGAGCTGGAAGAAGGACTCCTAAAGCCCACCCTGAGCTATTCTCCAAGAGCCACAGGGAGAACAATTTAAAAACTCAGAGAAGGAGGAAATATATTCTTCCAACTCCCCTAAGCTAGAAAACCTAGATTTAGACATAAGGGGATAAAACAACCTCACAGACACTCAGGGATGACTGTTAACCCTCTGCCTTTCTCAGTGGCTACTGCCAGACACCTGTGCCTATACAATCATCCCTGCCCATCTAGGACAATAAGTGAAAGCCTGTACCACACACTAGGTGACTGACTACGTGGACACCTGAGCTGAATCCATATAAGAAAAGTAAAGGGACTCTTGGGCTTCCACCTCTAGTAACAACTCTAACCACTTTGTAAAGGACATTAGAGCTTCAGATACAACAATAACCAAACTATTACACACTACCAGTCTAGTTATACATTTCAAAACAAGAAGCTAGACCACAGCAGGCAAACTAAAATAAATAATATACTGATGGCTCAGAAGCAATAGTCTCTAACAAAGCACTTAAAGATTTAGACCATGATTTCTTCGGAAAGCTCCCAAAACAAATTTTCCAGAGGAAGAGAATTTCCTGGAACTATTAGAGGTAGAATACAAAAGATTAATATTTAGAACTCTTGAAGAGATGAAGTAGGAGATGAGGCAAAATGCAGCAGAGCATAATGTCAAATTTACCAAGCTGCAAGAAAGCATAGAGTGGCAGGGATAAAAAAAAATTCAGAAAATTAATAATAGCATTACAGAATTATTCAACTCAACAGAAAGTTAAAGGAACAGACGTGAGGCAGCAGAAGGCCAAATTAGCGAGACTGAAAATAAAGCATGTCACATCAACATATTTGAGAAAAAATGAATTAAAAAAAAGATCAAGAAACACTAAGAATTATGTGAGACACTATGAAGAAGAATAATCTACAAATGGTTGCAGTACGAGAATGGAAGGATAACAGAAAACTTCCCTGATGTCATAAAAGATAAGACAATATCTGTCCAAGACACTCATCAAATTCCACATAAGGCAGATCCCAAAAGAAAGATACCAAGGCATATTATAATCAAAGCTGCCAAAACTAAAGATAAGGAGACACTTTTAAAAGTGTCTAGAGAGAAATGAAAAATAACTTATAAAGGACAATCTATACTAAGCTTGAACTACTTAGCAGAAACCACACAGGTAAGAAGGCAGTGGGATGACATACACAAAGCCTTGAAGGAAAATAACTGCCAGCAAAGAATTTGATATCCAGAAAATTGTCTCTCAAATATGGTGACAAAATCAGGACATTTCTAGATAAATAGAAAATTAGATAATTTGCAAAAACAAAATCAAAACTGTAAGAAATACTAAAGGGAGTCCTTTGCTTAGAAAATAAATAATGCTGGGTAACAACCCAAACTCAGAACATAGAACACAGCAAGTGAATATCAACCTGAACAGGGCAATCACAAAAATACATCATAGCCAAAACACTGAAAACACGAAAAAGAAGATGTCATTGTGTAAACATTATAACAAAAAAGAGGGACTCAAAAGTAAATGCAGTTACAGATCTTTCATATGAAGAGGACTTCAAGGTGGTACAAAGAAATTAAAGACTGGTTTAAATCTAGAAAGCTATGGGTAAATATTAAGGTAACTACAAAGGAAACTATTAATCCAACACATCAAAATCATAAACAAGAAACACATGCAGTCCCAGCAAATACAAAACCGCCAACACCCCAAAACATGAAAAGAAAACATATGAAGAAAAAAGACTCAGAACAGAAAATTCAATGGAACAAAGGAACTGTCTGCAACACATAAATCAAGAAGACATCAAAATGGCAGCACAAAGCTCATACTTATCAATAATCACACTGAATGTAAACAGACTAAATGCCCCAACAAAGAAATGGAGAGTAGTGAATTGTATTAAAAAAAAAAAAAAATCCATGATATTATATAACGGTTAAAGGATCAATATTCCAGGAGGATATCACCATGTTAAATATTTACGCACTCAACAACTGGGCTCCAAAATACATAAAACAAACATTAACTGCATCAACAGCTCCATAATAATAGTAGTAGTAATAGCAGGAATCTTCAACATACCACTCTCATTGAAAGAACTTCCATAAAAAAGCTCAGTAAAGACACAGAAGATCTAAACATCACAATCAACCAACTTGACCTCACAGACATATACAAAATACTCTCCTCACCAGCAACCACTTTCTTTTCCAATTCTCATGGAATATTCTCCCAAATTGACCACATATAAGACCACAAAGTAATCCTTAACAAAATTCAAAGTAATGAAATATTACACACCATCTTTTAAGACTATAAAGCCATAAAAGTAGAAAACAGTAACAAAAGAGAAGGAAAAAAAAATCAAACATGGAAACTGAACAATCAGTTGCTCACAAATAACAGGGTTATAGAAGAAATCAAGGATGGAATAAAGAAATTCATAGAATGAAATGAGAATGAAAAATCCTACTGGAATCTATGGGACACAGCAAAGACAGTGCTCAGAGGTCAATTTATCTCAGTAAATGCACACATCCAAAAAAAAGAAAGGACCTAAATCAAAGCATTAACTCTACAATTCAAAAAAGTAGAAAGAGAGCCATAAAAAAACTCTTCAGGCACCAGAAGAAAACAACTAATAAACATTAGAGCAGGACTAAATTAATTAGAGAATATAAAAATGAAACAGAGTTAACAAGACTAAAAGCTGGAGATGGCAGCCTATACTGGTGGCAACTAGGTGGGGTTTTAAAATCCAGCAAGCTGTCATCTGAGGAACATCAACTGGTCCCAACCCACCTGGACCAGATGACAACCGAGAACATCAAAGACACAAGGAAAAATGAGCCCAGGAAACAGAGGATTCATATGATTGGGAGACTACATCAGCAAGAGAAGAACTAGATGGTGCCCTGCCACCACCAAAGACAGCCTGACAAGGAACACAATGTAGAGCCCCTAATGTTGCATGAAACAAAGAGGTGGGGTGTGCAGATCAAGAACTCTATTAAAAGACCAGAAATGATGGTCTGGAAGCCTGGAGGGTCCCCTGAGAACATACCCCCTAGATTTGCTGCTGGCCCAGAGCTGCAACCAACAATGAAGCCAACACTTCAAAGAACAGGCTGGACTTGAGGACACAGAATGATGCAGGCAGTGTGTGCACTTTATTGTCTAATGTATACATGAGGCTGTCCTACTGTGTTTTTTCACGGGAGAGGAGAGAGTAAAGAGGAGTGGACAAGTGTTGGCTGTGTGGATACTAGAAGTAAAGTGAAAAAGAAGAGTGTGCTATGAGGGTGAAGAGAGCAGACTGAGCTGCAGAGAGGCTGGTGTTTGTGGTTTTATATGGAAAATATACTTAGATTGTAAGTTTTGACTTACTCACAATAGCCAAGCCAAGCCACAATAAAAAAAACTAAAAAACAAAATCACATTTGATGCCAGTTAACTGAAGAAAAATCTTACCACCCAAATAGTTACCGTGCTTCAGAAAGATGTTCACAATATATAATTTTCTAAGCTCCTTTAAAGGTATTCTATTTTAGGATCATATTTACATATTCAAATACTTAAAAAAATTTTGTATAGTCACACAACAATTTTATTTTTATCCTGCATGTCTACGACTTAGAGGTAGTGGGGGTGGGGAGGCTGACATTCTCAAGGAGAGATCAAAGCAGGCATTATGTGTTACCTGATGTAATTGTTTTGGTACTCTTTGGTAGCTTCCTCTGGTCTTTTTGACTGATATAGCTTGTTTCTATTTCCCTGAATTAAAAAAAAACTGGGGTTGATGCCTTCTGCTTAAGAACTGTCTGATGTCTCTCTCCCCTCTCATTTTATTTAATAAATGTACAAAGTGATCTAATTTACCTGATAGTTTCCTAAGGAGATCTAGTATAATTCAATTATTCTAATAATTGGACAGAATACTTTTTTCCTATCACTTAAGTGTAATAGCACCTTTCCTTATTTAGGGAATGCCAGGAGCAGCCAGACGATTATTTTCTGTTTTTCTGAAACAAAAGATAATCAATACAGTTTACTCAATACTTCTTTCTCTCACTTTCTGGGCCCATGACTCTGCAACACAATTTACCAGTCTTGATCTTTTTCCTCCTTAATAGAGTTGGAAATATACTGGCTAACTAGAAAATCAGAGAGATTTGGAGGGATCGATTCAATAAGCATGTATGGTAACATCAAACCACATCCTGTGCTCTTAGGCTGCAGTGGTCAGGGACAGCAGCGTTGCTTTTTACGGGGCTGTATATCTCTGAGACAGACAGACATTAATCAAGTAGTTACATGACTGAAAGTATTACTATTTAAAGAGGTAGAAACTTGAGGAACGGAACATAGTGCTGTGAAAAGAAGTGATGACTGAACTGAGAAAGGTGATAAGGTGCTAAGGAAACGAAGAGGTGGAAAAAGGGGTTTCACAGAAAGGAAATAAGTGTGTGTGTACAAAGGCCCTGTGGTAAGGGAAAATACGGTGACAGCACTCACCACACTAGCTAAAAATCTCTCTCTCTGCACTGTGAGGCCGTAGAGTTTATCTTCTTCATTACTGTAATTCCAGCCTTTACCACAGTGTCTAGTGTACGATGGATACTCATTAACTGGGTGTTCAATTAATTTTAAAAACTAAATGAATTAACGGTATACCATCAGAGCAAGAATTCTGTTTAAATAAAATTGGAAAAACAACACAAAAAAACAAAAAATATTTCTATATTTTCACACTGTGACCATAGTAACTGTCTTAGGTGAGTCACCTAGAAGCTGACTCTGCAACATGGATTTAGATACAAGTGATTTATTAAAGATGGATTTCTAGAAGAACCAGTGAGGGCAAGGAGGAAAGGGAAGGAAAAAAAGTGAAGGTAAAGTCAAAGACGTAGCTCAGTGTACCACTGAGTATAAATTTGACCTTGGCATTTGTCCCCTCTAGAAAAAAGGTTAGGGTCATTTCACTCCCTCACAACCCAAGCATTAGCTAGGGTAGAGCTTTTTGAACTGATTCATTCTGATTGGAATCTCTGCTGGGAATCTGCATGTCTAACAGGTTCCCAGGAAGTTACACATAAGAATTCCTGGGGATCTTGATAAAATGTAGATATTAATTCAGTAGGAGCCCTGGTTGAGCACTGGTTAAGAACTTGACTGCTAACCAAAAGGTCAGCAGTTTAAGTCCACCAGATGCTCCTTGGAAACCCTATGGAGCAGTTCTATTCTGTCCTATAGGGTCACTGTGAGTCGGGATCCACTTGATGTCACTGTTTTTTTTTTTTTTGTTGTTGTTGTTGTTTTTAATTTAGTGTGGAAATGCAAATTTTCAGTAGAGATTCAAACCAGAACAAACCAGCCTGAAGTTTTGACTAGAGGATGTCTAGGGGCAGAAGCCAGACTTTCTCTGTGTATGTGAGCTTCAGCAGCCCAAGGCCAGTCTCTGAAGAATACACAGTTACAACAAATCCTCTATGAAGATACACCTTTGACAACTTTCTCAACCCTTCCTTGCACATCCAATCTACAATAATCTAAACCAAATCAAACCCACCACCATCGAGCGGACTCTGACTCACAGCAACCCTATAGGAAAGAGCAGAACTGCCCCCATAGGGCTTCCAAGGCTATAAATCTTTAAAGAATAAGACTGCCATATCTTTCTCCTCTAATCCATCAATCCAAAAAAAAAAAAAAAAAAAAAAACCAAGCCCATTGCTGTTGACTCCAACTCACAGCAACCCTATAGGACAGACAAGAATTGCCCCATTGCCCCATAGGGTTTCCAAGGAACAGCTTGTGGATTTGAACTGCCCCATGCCCCACTAAGAACTCAAATCCATCAACAGGTCCTGTTAATTCATGACATAAAAATTTTCCACCATTTGGCTATTAGTAGCTCACTGGACAACTGCAAAGATCCCTAACTGGTCTCCTCATTTCTATTCCCACTTCTGAGAATAGAGACAGATTAACTTTAAAAAAAAAAAAAAAAAGGAATATCACGCAATGATAAAGTACAACAATAAACCTGCCAAACATCTCACAATATGAATGAATCTGGACAGTATTATGCTGAGCAAAATAGATCAACTGCAAAAAGGCAAATACTGTATGAAACTACTATTATAGAAACTCATGAAAAGGTTTCTACATAGAAAGAAAAAATACTTATCATAGATCACTAGTAATTTTATAGTCCCTTACATAAACAATGGTTGCTGTTTCTAGTACAGTAACAATTTGTTTTTTTAGGGTATCTTTTTTTTGTGTGATTGAGTGCAAGTTTGCATGCCTCCCTGTCTGCAGCTCCCTCTGCTCTCCCTGCCCAGTGACAGCACACTCCCCTTTTCTGTTCTATACGTCATATCCTCTTAATCTCCTGTCCCCTCCTCTCCACCTGCTCCACTCTTCTCTAGTTAGAGGCCAATAGCACGACATCCTATAGAGGCACAGAACCATCAAGGGCACAAACAATATGGTCACTCTGTGTCCCCAAGTCCATTCCATTCCTATCTGAAGAGGTGACCTCAGTAATGATCTATGATCAGGGGCAGCATCAGGTCTAGGGGTCACTCTCCCAGGAAACTCTTAGGCCTTCGACCATCAATTGCAGACTTTTAGTGGAGTTAGAAGAAAAAAATCTTTGATGGTTACTAATATATGGTCAGAAACTCTGGTAAGGTAGTGATTAAGAGTCTGGCTGCTAACCAAAAGGCTGGCCATTCAAACTGACCAGCTGCTCTTTGGAAACCCTATAAGGCAGCTCTACCCACTCCCATAGGCTCATTATGAATGAAACCAAGTTGACAAAAACTTTTTTTTTTTGTTATGGATTCTATGACTAATAACCAGAGTTTTGGCTGGGTTAAAATGTAACAGACAGGAGGTAAAGAAAATCTTCTCAGGTGAATTCTGGTTAGTTTGCCATGTTTGTCAACTAGTAGAAATTCCCTCCTCCAGTAACTCCCAGGCTTTAACAACAATATTAGTCCAGTTCTTTAAATGCCTGGAGAATGACAGTGCCCCGAGACTAGGGATTGCTCTGTTAGGAATTGCGGGTTGCGAATTCTGCTATTTTATAGGCTCAGGGTCACTATGAGAATGACATCCTTCAGCACTATCTTTTACACATATGCATATTTTGCAATTGATGGGTTTCTCAGAAAGCTTGTGGTCTATGGAAAGCTTTTCATTCCACAGATGAAGAAATCTGGATGTGGTTATAATGCCATCTGTGAGACACTTCATAACACAGCAGATCTTAAGAAATATTCTTTTAGTAAAATGTTGATATTTGTTTCCCAAAAGAGGAAAAAAAAAAGAATGCCATCTAATGTGGGAAATGCTAAATTAAGCAAGTTCTGCCAAGTATATTTTCTACAGGGATTCTCAGTGCTTTTTAATCTATTAACAGATAATGAAACTCTGCAGGGAGAGTAGAATGAACAATTTCACAATCAGAACTGCTTCTCAGGACTGTGTGTGGTAAACAGTGTTGAGCAAGACCTGCTGCTTCAGTCCACGTGTTAAGGAATAACTTCAGGAAACAGCCAGGAATTAGAAAACAGAAAAACAGTCAAATTAATTGTACTGCTGAACTGACTTGACCGGCAAAACAAGACAAAAACAGAGACCAATTCAAAAGGAGAGTCTTGAAACTGAATGAGAGAAATACCATCGTTTTGATCAAATAATTTATTAGGAGTGTTGTTCCTTGGTTTGGAAACACCAGTGGTATAGTGGTTAAGTGCTACAGCTACTAGCCAAAAAGGTGGTGGTTCAAATCCACCAGACACTCTTGGAAACTGTATGGGGCCATTCTCTGTCCTATTGGCTTGCTATGGGTCACAATCAACTCAATAGCAGCAGGTTTGATTTTTCATGTGCTCTTCGGTTCACTAAGACAGGCTTTGTGCTGAGGTCAATAGCTTTTCCAAATGGGGACACAGACCCACTTGCTCTGTCCCAGACAGACATATGATGAAAGCCAAATACAGTTAGAGAATACCTGCACTCCTCTTACTGTCCCTTCAAATGGGACATAAAATGGCAATCAGAAGCGTCTGAAGTACTGTAATTGCATTATGCCTACAGGAATCCTGCCTTTGGTTACAGCTGGATAACCCCACCTTCCAACTGTTGTCTAACGTACCCCTGGACGTTAAACATGAAATGCCTTTCATGTCATAGGAAATGGTTTTTGACTGTATAAAGTAATCTCTGTGAGAAGTTTATGCTTTTCTTTATGTTTGTGAAGTGCTCTGGGACACAGGTCAGTACAAAACCCAGACTTATGACTACTAGTGACAATAGTGAAAGTGTTATGAAATCATTTATTCTGTCTGTTATAATGGTAGTTGAGAAAAGCTGACTCCCCACTGTGGATTATAAATATCCACTTTACTCATGTGTCACCAGCTCCCAGACTCAGGTATATGGAGAAGGAAAGTATTTCAGCAAACGGGCCCTGGCACATGGAATTTCTGCAGCTGAGACCACAGACCCTGTACAGGGCTGGAAGCCACACCTTTCTCAGGGTAGCAGAATCATGTGACAAAAATGTAGACACTGAACGTATGAGACCTACGAACAAGACATCAAAATGTATCTCAACACATGGTCCTAAACAATCAGAAGTGGCTTTGTTTTGGTGCTAGGATTTGGTTTTCTTGTGTTGTTCCCATATTTATTTATTTGTCTTCACTGGGACTATTTTCAAGAAATTAGCTGTAAACTTTGAACACAATTCAGAGAAGAGAGACAAAGGAGTGATTTTACTGACTTACTGGAAAAAATTGGTTTCCAACACTCTATTTGTCAACTCTTAAATCTAGGTGGCCACCTGCCATGCATTCTGACACATGCTTTCCTTTCAATCCTTTAGGTTAAATTCTTCTTTTTCCCAATGATCAAATAAAGAATTTATTTATTTATTTAAGTTATTTTATTGTGTTTTCGGTGGTAGATTACACAGCAGTTTGAGTTCCCATTCAACAATTTCCATACAAGTTGTGCAGTGACATTGGTTAATTCTTTTTTAAATGTACTTTAGATGAAGGCTTTCACAACCAGCTTCTTGTTAAATGATCAGCACATATCCTGTTTTGTAATACTTGTGTCTTAGTCATTTAGTGCTCCTACAACAGAAATACCACAAGTGGATGTCTTTAACAAAGAGAAATTTATTTCCTCACAGAAAAGTAGGCCAAAAGTTCAAACCCAAGGCATCAGCTCCACGGGAAGCCTTTCTCTACTGGCTCTGGCAGAAGTTCCTCGTTGTAAATCTTTCCCTGGACTGGAAGCTTCTGAGGTGCAGGGACCCTGGGTCCAAATGACATACTTTGCCCCTGGCACTGCTTCTTCCTGATGATGTGAGGTCCCCAACTCTCTGCTTGCTTCCCTTTCCTTTCACAGACTGCCTCAAGGCACAACGTACTCAGTGATTGAGGTCCTGCCTCACTAATAGTCACCGCCCATCCTTCCTCATCATAAAGGCAGGATTTACAACATGTAGAAACATCACACAATACGAGAATCATGGCCTAACCAAATCGATACACACAGTTTTGGGGGGTAACATAATTCAATCCAGGACAACTGATTATCATCCCCACATGTCAACACTCTCCCTTCTTGACCTCGGGTTCCTTGGTAACAATTTACCTTCCTCCCCTGCCTTCTAAGTCCTGGCACCTGGGCTGCTGTGCCCCTTTAGTCTCATTTTGTTTTATGAAGCTGTCTAATGTTTGGCTGAAAAGTGAACTGCAGAAGTGACTTCATTACTGAGCTAAAAGGGTATCTGGGGATCAAATGAATAATTTCTATTCAAACATGCATCACTGAGGAGAAACACAGAAAGATATGCCTTAAATGAAGGTTAAGTTCCAGCAGCCTTTAATCATTTAATTTGTTGAGCTTGTTTATTTCAGTAATGGGGACCAGAAGAGCTCTTTCAATAAATACTAGCAAACATTTTATGTAAATCTCAGCCTATGGAGCCTTACAATCCTCAAGGGGAATTAAAAAGGCTGAAAGGACACATCTTTTCCTCACAGTCCAGCTTGCATTAGCTTTCTCAACAACATGGTCTATTACAATTGGTGTTGCAGTAAACTAGAGAAAGAGTAGCAAGGCTAAAGAGCACAGGGAGTCATCTTTATTAGGAAAGGGACTGGCTGTGTGCTGCCAAAAAACAAAAAAAAAACAAAAACCCATTGTCATCAAGCCAATTCTAACTCATAGGGATCAAACAGATAAATTGGTGGCATCAACATTGAAGTGCCTGGCTACTAACCAAAAGGTTGGCAGTTCAATCCATCCAGAGGTGCTTGGTTACCACCACTGACTGCTCTGACAAGGATCATCATAGAGGGCCTAGAGAGACTGGGCCCAAAAGTGTGGAACAAAATTAAAATTTACAAAAATGATCAGACTTACTTGTCTGACAGAGACTGAAGGAAGCCTCGTGACTATGGCAACTGGACACTCTACGAACTCAGAACTTAAGCCATTCTTGAAGTCCATCTTAAAGGCAAAGATTGCTGTTGTTTTGTTAGGTGGTTCCAACTCATAGCAACCCCCTGTACAGCCGAACAGAATGCTGCCCAATAGTCTGCCTTCCTCACAATCACTGTGAAATGTTTGAGCCCCTTGTTGCAGCCACTGTGTCAACCTATCTCACTGAGTATCTTCTCTCTTGTTGACCTCTACCAAACATCGTGTCCTTCTCCAGGGACTGATCTCTCCTGATAACATGTCCAAAGTATATGAGACATAGTCTCACCATCCTCGCTTCTAAGAAGCACTCTGGCTTCTTAGATTTCTTCGTTCTTTTGGCAGTACTTGCTATACTCAATATTCTTTGCCAACAGTATAATTCAAAGGTAATAATTCATCTTCCTTATTCATTATCCAGTTTTCAAATGTGCATGAGAGAGGTGAAAACATGGCTTGGGTCAGAAACAGCTTAGTTTCCAAGGTGACATCTTTGCTTTTTAACACTTTAAAGATGGCCTCTGCAGCACATCTGCTCAATGTAATGGATCCTTTTATTTGTTGACTGCTGCTTCCATGGTGTTGCCTGTGTATCCAAGTAAAAGAAAATCCTGAGAACTTCAATCATTTCTCCATTTACCATGATGTTGCTTATTGGTCCTGTTGTGAGGATTTTTGTTTTACGTTGAGGTTTTCTTTATGTTGAAATGGTCTTTCATCTGCATCAGTAAGTGTTTAAGTCCTCTTGACTTTCAGCAAGCAAGGCTGTGTCATCTGCTTATTGCAGGTTGTTAATGAGTCTTTCACCAATGTTGGAACCATATTCTTCTTCACACAGTCCAGCTTCTCGTATTATTTCCGCAGCATACAGACTTAATCAGTATGGTAAAGACACAATCATAACCTATATGTTTCCTGACTTTACACCATGCAGTATCCCTTTATTTTCTTCAAACTACTGTCTCTTGACCTATGATAGGTTTCTCCTGAGCCAAATTAAATACCATGGAATTCCCATTCTTTAGAATGCTATCCACAGTTTTTTTCATCTACACAGTGCAATATCTTGGCATAGTCAATAAAACACAGGCAAACATCTTTCTGGTGTTCTTTACTTTCAGCAGGGATCCATCTGACATGGGCAATAATATCCCTGATTCCACATCTTCTTTGCATCCAGCTTGAATTTCTGACAGTTCTCTGATGATGTATTGCTGCAGCAGCTTTTGAATGATCTTCAGTGAAATTTTACTCATGTGTGATATTAATGACATTGTTTGATACCTTCCACATTTCGTTGAATCATCTTTCTTACAAATAGGCATAATTATGGATCTCTTCCCTTTGACTGGTCAGGTAGCTGTCTTCCAAATTTCTTGGCACAGAAGGGTGAACACTTTTAACATTGCATCCTTTTGTTTAAAGATCTCAGTTTGTATTTTGCAATTGCTGGAGATTTGTTTCTCACCATGGCCTTCAGTATACTTCGGGCCACTTCCTAGTACCATCAGTTTGTGACAAAGTGCTACCTCCTGAAATGGTTTAACATCAACCAATTCTTTTTGGTATAGTGACTGTGTACTTCTTCCATCTACTCTTGATGCTTCCTGAGTCATTCACTATTTTACTTTTAGAATCCTACTGATATTGCAACTTTTGAGGCTTGAATTTTTTCATCAGTTTTGTCAGCTTGAGAAATGCTAAGGCTGTTCTTCCCTTTTGTTTTTCTAACTCCAGGTCTTTACATATGCCATTGTAATACTTTACTCTGTCTTCTTGAGATGCCCTTTGAAATCCTCTATTCAGCTCTTACTTCATCATTCTTTTCATTGTTTTAGCTACTTCAAGTTCAAGAGCAAGTTTCAGAGTCTCTTCTGACATTCATTTTGGTCTTGATTTTTTTCCTGTCTTTTTTGATGACCTCTTGCTTTCTTCATGTATCATGTCCTTCATGTTATTCCACCACTCATCTGCTCATTAATGTTCAATGTATCAAATATATTCTTGAGATAGCTTTTAAATTCAGGTGTGGTATACTCAAAGTTTGTACTTTGACTCTTGTGGACTTGTCCTAATTTTCTTCAGCTTCAACTTGAATTTTCAATATAAACAACTGATTGTCTGTTCTGCAGCTGGCCCTTGTCTTGCTCTGACTGACAATACTAAGCTTTTCCATCTTCTCTTTCCACAGATATAGTCGATTTGATTCCTGTGTATTCCATCTGGCAAGTTTCAGGTGTTGTTGAAAAAAGTTATTTATAATGATGAAATCCTTGATCTTGCAAAATTCTATAGTATCATCTTTGGCATCATTTTTATCACCAACATCATATTTCCCAGCTACTGATCCTTCTTCTTTGTTTCTAACTTTCATATTCCAGTCAATAGTAACTATCACCCTGATTGCATATTTGATCAGTTTCAAACTGCAGAAGTTGGTAAAAATCTTCAATTTTTTCATCTTTGTTTGGCCTTGAAAACTTATGTACCAGCCATCCAAAGATTAGACAAACATATAAAACAACAATACAAGAGAGGAACACACTTCTTAGTTCAATCAAGTATATCCAACCTAATAATGGACAACACTGCCCAAAAGCAAAGACAAGAACGCAGGAAGGGACAGGAAAGCTGGAGGAATGGACATGAGGAACCTGGGGTGTAAGGAAAAAGGATAAGAGTGCTGACACATTGCAGGGATTGCAGCGATGTCACAAAATAATGTGTAAAAATTTTTCCATAAACTGAAAGATTTTCTAAACTCAACCCAGTATTTCAAAGGATAGAGTAGCAAGGACAGGAGGCTGGGGACCATGTTTTCAGAAGATGTCCAGGTCAACCAGCATAGCTACTCTGTAGCTAAGAGAGTCTTCCACAACCTACACTGGTGAGTAGCATCTGAGGTCGTAAAAGCTAACACGCTGCCACGTGAGGTACACCAAATGGTCCCAACCCATCTGGAATAGATGACGACCAAGAACATCAAAGACACAAGGAAACATGAGCCCAGAATGCAGAAGGACCCACATGGATGGAAAAATGCATCAGCATGACACCAGGAGAACCAGATGGTGCCTGGTCACCACAAAGGCAGATGTGATGGGGGACACAATATAGAGGCCCTGAGGCAACACGTGAAAAAGAGGTGTGCAGTTTAAGAACTCTTCTTAAAGACTAGAACTGATGATCTGACAGCCTGGAGAGTCCCCTGGGAGCATGGCCCCTGGACTTCCTGCTGGCCCTGACTTGAAACCAGTACTGAGGTCAACTCTTCAGACAAAAATGGACTGGAGTTGGGGACACTGTGTGAGCATATGGTATGTGTACTCTACGCTTTTATACATTTATAGGAGGCTGTCCTACTGGTTTCTTTCTAGATGGGAGAGAACAGGGTGGAGAGGAGGGAACAGAGGCTCATGAAGGATACCAGAAGTAGAGAGCAAAAAGCAGGAATGTGCTGTCACAGCTAAGAGGAGCAGATGGAGCTGCTGACAGGTGGATGTATGGAATTGATTTGGGTTGTATATTTTCACTTAATCATAATAATAAAAAAGATAATGTGTAAAAATTTTTGAATGAGAAACTCATTTGCACTGCCAACTTTCACCTAAAACACCATAAAATAAAGGAAGTGAGAGGGGGAGGAATGAAGAAATGAAAAATGAGGTGAGAAAGTAAAAGCCATTTACATGTATTTTGAGATATCTCTTAAGAGAATGACTAATAGTTAAGAGAATTCTTAAGTAATTTCAAGAACTGAAACTGCCACTATTTATTATGGGTTTGGATTCATTGAAGTCCTATAAAGCTCATACTTGGCCTCAGCACTTCTCTTTATGCACCCATTTGTTCTGACAATACAAAGCATTATACTTAGTAGCTTATGCTGTGTATTAGATCTGTTATACATGACTTTTCAAATATTTAGAACCATAGGAGCTTTGGTGGTCAGAGGATATTACAAATCCCCACCTGCTATCTTGAATAGGCCGATTTCTCCTGGGCTATCCAAGACTCTTTCTTATACCTACATTACTGAGTTTAGTGTTTTGCCATCTCATTTCCTTCTATTTTTTAGGTGCATTAGATCATGTAAAAGAGATTCATCTTTTATTAATTACATTTCAGTATATCACTGTGTGGAGTTTTTTTATTGCAGAGAAGCTCCCTTTCCTTTCTTGTATTAGGTATGTAATATTCTAGACTGTTTTTGTTGTGTGACACTAGGTCGAATCTGGCTCATAGCAGATTATCACACACCCATAATTGTAAACATAGCAATGTGAAAATATGAGTATTTTTACTGACTGTAAGCATGTTCTTTCTTTGACATGTCTTTCTTAAGACATTATTTTGTGTGATACAAAAAAAAACAACCTCACAAATCTTTTGCTGTCAAGTTGATCCCAACTCAGAGAATAGCCCCACAGAGTTTCTTTTTGTCTGGTTGTAAAAGCAAGACATGCTCATAATACGTGTTCATCTTTTCACATGCTCATACTATGTGCATCTGCACTACAGAGAAAAGTAATCATAGTGGTTGAGAACAAAAGGTCTAGAGTCAGGCAGAACCTCAGTTCAAATCCTGCCTCTGACACTTATTAGACAAATGACTTTACCTTGCTAAGGTTCCATCCATTTCTTTATCTGTGAATGTAGGCTATTAACACTTGTGTCTTAACATTATTGAGAAGCCTCAGTTAAAGTGCTTAGCACAATGCCTAACATCTAATGAGTACTCAATACACGCCCTGTATCAGGATGAGAAGACGCTTTTAAATGTCCTTTATTATCTAATAATAGTTTGGCAGGTTCTCTCTTCCTGCCTTCTGCAACTACCTGGAACTCTCAGTTGAAAAAGCAGGATGCACCTGCCATCTCAGTTTTGCAGCTTAAAGCTAATGGGCTGTAGACAGTAAGCCATCTCTTAGTCATGAATAATCCCTAATTCATTTTCTTACTTGTTATTAAAAGAACAAAATAAAATTAGCATTGACTAGGCTGAGTCTGCTTTCCAATGCCAAGCTGCTGATTTCTATCATCATTCAATCCGTGGCCTCAGAGGTTCCCAATGTCACTAGAGAACAATCGTCCTCATCCCTCATCTTGACAAGACTGACAATATCTTGATATGCAAAATTCTTTCCAGTCTACACAACACCTTTTGAGTTATTCTATCAAAACAGCTCTGGGAGGTAGCTGAGATGGCTGTCATCAAAACCGCCGAGTTCTGGAACTCTGCAACTGAACTGACTAGCTCAGGATTCCAAAGCCAATGAATGAGAGAGGCAGGACCCAACCCCAAGACTTCTGAAGATCAGTCTTCCAATTTGTTTACTGCTTGTCTACTCTTGCAGTTTAGTCTTAGGCAAATATCTCGGCCAGCATTTCTCAGACTTTAGTTTGAACAAGAATCAGATGAGGAGCCTGTGAAAATACAGATCTACACCAGAGAGACTCTTCCTCCAGAGATTCCCATTCACCAAGTATGGGAGAAGGCTTGGGAACCTGCATGACTCACAAGCCCCTCCAGTAATTCTGACGTGGCACCACACGTGGAGTAACTTTAAATTCTTGAAACCCTCTGTTGTTCTTTAAGTCACCACTCTCCTCAGAAGACAAGACAATTTTCTCAATGCTCTGTTGATACTAAAACTATTGGTCACCTCAGACTACGCTGCACAATAATAATAGATGACTCCTGAAGCTTATTGGCTTGCAGAATCAAATGCTGATTTATTGGCTGACATCCAATCCATCATGAACAGATATGCTCATTGTATTTTGGAACCTAGGCTGAAGAGGCAGCTCTTATCTGGGACATACTGGGTTCAGAGCAATGGTAGAATCTTATGATGGTTCTTAAAGCTTTTGCTAGGAAGTATATGTAACTTACACTTACACTTAATTGGCCCAAGAAATTAAATGACCAAGCCTGCCTCCAATGGGTTGAGAATCTTCTCTAAAGGGTGGACTGGAAGCTAGCAGCCAGTGATTATTGTTTTGTCTTGTTTTTTTAAAAATAATAAACCACAGAGACCCTGTCTCGCATGTTGAATGAGTCCAACTGCCCATTTCCCCGGGCTTTCCCAGATTCCTTCTTCCAACTAACTGCTTACTTGGCTAAGTTCAATATTTCTACCACCATCATTTCCTTCCATTCTTTATTAACTATCTTTTCCTGTCACTGTGTTTTTTACCTTGTGTTGTCTCGCACCTATACATGTTTGATGATTTAAACATATAATAAAACATACAAGTTCAAATCTCAAAATGCTACAGTGTTGCTATTTTTCCAGTCTAGAAATGTTTTTTAAAAAATATTTAAAACTAACTCCAGGTCAAACGGTGGTCCTCTCTATTCATATAATGTCTATTTCTGCTTTGGGAGCACATCAGTGGCAGCTGGCCACATGCTTCAGTCAAAGGCAATTCTTCTCTCTCTGTTTAGTTCTGGTTCCCAATCAGCAGAGAGAGTAACTTTAAAGCTTTCCATTTTCATAATAAACAAGCGCTTCAGATGCCAGTGTCCTGCCCATCATTAAAATTCAGCTGCCATTTTGCTCCTTCCCTGCACCTTCCCAGATGACAGCTGATTCGTGGTAGAGCTAAAGTGTCTGTTTTTGTTCCAGGGTCTATAAAGAATGAACTTGGCAAGTGTAGTATTTTTTTTTTTTGCTGAGCAAATGGTTGTTGGATAATAAATTAATCCACTGTATCTACAGACAAAAGAATACGATTAATATAGCCTAGTCTTATGAGCCCATCAAACACATTCACTCACTTCAAAGTGCTCAATGGCAAAGTAAAAAGGCAGCTGACAGGGCGTCAACATGAGTTTTCATGATAAGTTACATTTATTCAATTTGATTTTCTCTTCTTAGGAAACCGTAAATGTTATTGGGTGACGTAGCTTTAACCTAGTAAACTACATATAATCTCTGTAAAACCAGTATGAAATGGGAACAAGCAGTAAGCTCTGAAATACTTGTTTTTTCTTCCTTTCTTCCTTCTCATCCTCTCTCCTTTAAAAACCTTGTATGAAAGAGCTCTGATCCATCTAATCAGTAAACACATAGTGACTGTCTACTACATAGCAGGCCCTCTCTTAGGCACTGAGGACACTGTGATAAACAAATCTCAGCCCTGTCCTCATGAAAATTATACTCCAATGAGTTCATATGTCTTCCTGGTTATTTTTTTTCATGAAACTTTTCATGGAGTACATTTTCATAAATTTATATTATGTGCCAGGCACTGCTTCAAATGCTAAGGATACAGTGGTAAATAAAACTGACAGAAACCTCTACTTTCCTGGAGCTTTCACTTGGTGATGAACAAATAAATAAGTAAAACATAACATACATCAGAGGTATGTTAGCACTACGGAAGAATTGTTATGGAATAAGAAAGAGGGGGTGCTTGAGTTTACAAGAGGGCAGTCAGGAAAGAATTTAGCAAGGAATAATCCTTGAAGAAGTCACTGAAGTTGATGAAGAAGGCAGCTGTGCAGCTATCTGGCTAACATTGGCACTCCAGGTAGATGTAATAGCAGTGCAAAGAGCCTGGGGCAGGAGTGTGCCTGCTGTTTCCTAGGGGCAGCAAGAGCACATAGGCTTGTAGTTGAAGAGGTTTTTTATAGCATTCTTATCACCTAAAATGGATACATGATGATCAGAGGGAGATTAAAAGAAAACAACAGCAGAAAAGGGTTTTGTGCAGCCTGTGTAGCCTCAAGTGTAGCTCTGATAGCACAGTGGTTGAGAGCTACAGCTGCTAACCAAAAAGCTAGTAATTCAAATCTACCAGCTGTTCCTTGGAAACACCAAGATATGCTGTGGGACAGTTCTACTCTGGTCTGTAGGTTTGCTGTGAGTCAGAATCAACTTGATGAAAATGGGCAATAGCACTTAAAAAAGAAAACTGCATCCAGATATTGACTGTACAAATAAAAGCCAGATATTTGAAGTATTTGTCTTAAGGAGAATGGGCAGTCTATTTCTGGAGACAATCAGTTAAGTGTTCTATGTTGAAAAAAGAACAATCGCTTGACTCCATTTTTTTTCTCTTTTTATAAAAGCTATGATTCTCAAGGAGGTCAATGGTTTCCTAAGTTGCCTATTTCTAAACTTCTTGTTTTTCTCCATCCTTTGTAAAGTGATAGAAACAATTCTCAGAACCAAAGTCCTGTAAGCAAGCTGAGCTTATAGCAAATGCTTATTTCTGGCACTAAGAATCAAACCACGTGTGAGTATTTTAATGCTGGGATTCTACATGGGTTTCTTTATTGTTTTATAACAGATAGGAAGTTTCTTTGGTGTGTTATTGTTATGAATCCAAGTCTTGGATCAAATGAGTTTCTTCTTATTTTCATTTAAAAAAAAAAAAAAACTATCTTCTGTTTGATCTTTTAAGACTGATAATTAGTACTGGAAATCCTATAATTTTCTCAGAGATACTAATATAAATAATCAGGAGGCCACAAAGAGTTTTTAAAAACCTGTGTTTTGAAGTACACCCATATTTGGATGCCGACACTGACCCCAGCTGATTATTTAACCTTGGGAAAATTACTCAACCTCTCTGAGCATCTGTAAAAGAAGGGAAACAATTATATTGGTTCCATAAAGCTATTTAGAGGAAAACACAGAATCATCTGTAAGATGCCCTGCATGGTCTCTGCGGTTAATGCACGCTAGCTGATATTATGAATAAATAACATATCTGCTTATTACATCAGAAGCAGGTCATATATGACAGACTGTCCTAGTGCTTAAGTTTTTCTATGGCTCCTCATAATTTCTTGTTAGGGCCAAAGTCAAAAAGCCACTGCTTTTGAGTCAAATCCAACCCATGCCAACCCTACAGGTCAGGACAGAATTGCCCCACAGAGTTCCCACAGAACACATGGTGGATTTGAACTGCCGACCTTTGGATGTAGCACTTAACCACTAAGCCATCAGGGTTTCCTTGTTAGAGGACAAGAGAAGCCTGATGGGTTTACCAAGCGGAACACTGAGAGCTGTATTCACTTCACCTGGTGCTGCTCGTCACCAGAGTTGACGCTTCGAGCTCATCTCTTGACTCCCTCCTCCTAGGAGGAACGCACTTCAGTTCTGTGACAATAAGATGTGCCCTTTATTAACAAAAGTCTACTTTATCTCAAATCAGTATTCTCAAGTGTATTAGTTCTAAAATGGTTAAATCATTTCTTCAGTAGTTTAACTTCTTTTATACAGACAGCATCCAAGAGGAGAATCGTTATTAAACACTCAAAAGAAAAACAGAAAAAACTCTCTGGAAGCAGGGCTTGCTGTTTAATAAATAATCCATTGAATTCCTGCAGCCTTTTCTTTCAGATAAAAAGCAACAGCAAGAGCCGTTAAAGAAACCCATCACGGCAAAACCCATGCCCAACAGAAAGTGTCTAATAGGGTGAGACGACAGCAGTAAAGGGCTGGAAAAGCCTGTCCTTGTGCAGTGAACAAAGATGGCTCAGGCAATTAGAAGCATGTGCATCTATTTTAGCTGCACTCAAGGGGAAGCCTGGAAAAACCACAGCATTTGGGGTGCTACTGAAACGGTCCATCCTCAAAGGCATGTGGCAGAAGGGAGGGAGGGAGAAAATAATGATCAAACCAGTTAAGTTGATATGGGGCTACTTTAAATGCCCTATATGGGGCAGCTGTACTCTGTCCTATAGTGTCGCTATGAGTCAGAACCGACTTGATGGTGGGTTTGGTTTTGGTATAGCTAATTGTGGTCTCATAATTTTTATTATCCATTTGTCTTCATGTTTTATTTTTAAATACTTTTTGTACATGTAGTTGTGTGCTGATGTGGACATAAGCCACAACAGAAGCAGAATTCTTACTCATTTCTTGGGGGCATTAATTCATCAGCAAGTAAGGCCCTCCAGATCTAGAACTGTTCTCTCAGTTGAGGGTCTCCTGTAGCTACCTCATTATCTTCATCTCATGCTCTAGCCAGGCTGATGAGTTTGTGGGTGTCAGAACAAGCCGGGCGCTCCAAGGCTTTTAACAGTGCTTTCATCTCGTCCTTTCCCCCCTTCCCAGCCAGCACACTGTCTTGCCTCGTACACTTCTATTACCACAATGCCATCCTGACCTCCCCCATCAGAGTCCTTTGTTTCCTGTTACTGTCCCTCAGTGCCCACCACCATACTTTCCTAAGAACTCAAGTCTCTTCACAGTTTTGCAGTGTTTCCCCATGATACTGGGGACAGTTACCCCCACATCCCAAGGTCCAGCATAACACTTAACACAGGAAAATCTAACACCAAACCCATTGCCACTGAGTCAATTCCAACTCATACTGACACTACAGGACAGAGTGGAACTCCCCATAGGGTTTCTAAGGTTGTGATATTTAAAAAATAGACTGCCATATTTGTCTCCCCCGGAATGGCTGCTGGGTTCGAACTACAAACCTTTCAGTTAGCAGTGAAGCACTTAACCACTGAGCTACCAGGGTTCCTACTTGACACAGAAAAGGCCTTAATATTGAGACAAATCCAAGAATAGAAATAAGTAAATAAATTCTCAAACTCCATTAAAAAGAAAGGGGGTGGAGTTTTGGTTTCCCTTTTACCCCACTGTTGCTGAGTCAGTGCTAACTAATAGTGACCCTATAATGGAGCAGAATTTCTCCCAGAGAGTTTCCAAGGAGTACCTGGCAGATTCAACCTGCTGACCTCTTGGTTAGCAGACACAGCACTTAAACACTATGTCACTAAAGTTTCCGGTTTCTCTTTAGTGTTCCCTAAATTGGCAAAGAAGACAGAAGGACTGTTGCCTTTGAACTGCAGTGTTGGAGAAGAACGCTGAATGCCCCATGGACTGCCAAAAGAACAAACAGATCTGTTGTAGAAGTACAACTAGAGTGCTCCTTTGGAGCCAAGATGGCAAGACTGCATCTGACATGCTCTGGACATGTTGTCCCTGCAGAAGGACATCATGCTTTGTAGAGTGGAAGGTCAGTGGAAAAGAAGAAGACCCTTGATGAGATGGATCGACACAGTGGCTGCAACAATGGGTTTAAGCCTAATAGCAATTGTGGACACGGTGCAGGACCAGGTAGTGTTTTGTTCTGTTGTTCACAGGATCGCTACGAGTTGGAACCGACTTGACAGCACCTAACAACAGCAACAAATTGGCATTCCTCCTGGACTTCTTAGAGGTAAAAATGGTTTAGACTATTTACTTGGGCAGTTAAGGACTTTCAATCCCACTATCTCTTACCATTCTCCTGAGAACTACACAGACCATGTTTGAAGCTATTTGCAGGGAGGATTCCATGACTGTGGAAAAAAATCTGACCTCTGATTTCTGCATGGGATTGGAAAAGCTAATTTGTAAAACAGAATGGAATCCAATCTGAGGTACCCAAGTAATTTCACTTGGTTCACCCTTCCCCCTAAAAAACTGTGTATCTAAATCTCCACGATTGGTATAAATGAACAAATATACAAAATAACATGACTTCAAATGTAAGACTGTGAAAATTAATAACTTCAGGTTAAGAATAAAGACTTTGAATTCTAAATAAAACCAAACACTTCCAAGGACAGAGTACCACGGTCAGGGGTCTGGAGACCATGGCATCGAGGTGCATTTACATCATTTGATATAATTGTTTTTTTTTTTTTTAAGCAAATGTTCTACATTCCACCTTGGTGAGTTGTGTCTGGGGTCTTCAAAGCTAGTAAGCAGCCATCTAAAAATCATGAATTGTCTCAACCCCACCTGGAGTAAAGGGGAGAGAAGAACATCAACAATGCAAGGAAAATGTGAGCCCAAGAAACAGAAAGGGCCACATAAACCAGAGACAACGTCAACATGAGACCAGAAGAATTAGATGGTGCCCGGCCACCACCGAGTGTCCTTACAAGGAACTCAACCAAGAGCCCCTGATGGAGTGGAAGAAATACGGGATGCAGACCCGACTTGATGATGGTCTAACAGACTCGAGGGATCACAGAAAACATGGTACCCAGACTCTCTATTAATCCAGAAGTGAAACCATCTGGAAGCCAATTCTTCAGACAAAGACAGAACTGGTATGTAAGACATAAAAGATACTGGTGAAGAGCATGCTTCTCAGCTTGAGCACACACACGAGGCTAATGGGACAGCTCCCACTCAGAGGGTAGAGGGAACACTGGAGAAGTATGTGAACTGGCCAAAAGAATGTGAGAAATACAGGTCGAAAGGGAGAAGCATGCTGTCACAGTGTGGGGAGAATAGGTAAGGTCACATGGTAAAGTATGTGCAAGTTTTTATATGAGAAACTCACCATAATTGTAAACTTTCACTTAAACACACTGAAAAAATAAAAAAAGAATAACAGCTCTGAAAAACAAAGAGGTGTTAACCTGAGAATACGTCTGAAAACACATGGCGGCTGGTGATCAGACTCAGAGTGCGGCCATTCGAGGCCAGAGGTGGTGCACCCCAAACACATGCACTAAATTTGGAATGCAACAAACTACTTTCTAAACAACAGGAACTTCTCTACATAATCCTTTCTCATTCCAGATAGAACTATTAGAAAAGAAACTTAAACTTAAAAATTTACCTCTATGATCATACTGCTCTTGAATTCACCCAAGAAACTTGATGATCTTGGTATTGTGCATTAAAAATACTCATCAAATATTTATTATTATTATATAAGTTATATAATAAATATTATTATATCTTCTAAAGTCCAAGCACTGTGGTGATGCCACTCACGTGAGCTGGCCCTTGCCCAGCAGAGATTTTCAGTCTAGTGAGAAGAGTCAGACAAGTAAAAAGATAAATGCCATAATTTGAGCTGCGGACCATCACAGACAGTTGTTGCCGGGGAGCCATTAAGAAAAACCAGAAATTCAACTTGAGTGGCTGAGGAGATCTGGAAAGAGTTCAGAGAGGCCCTAGATCTAAAGTTTCAAAAATGAAAAGGGTGGATGGGCAACAGGGTTCAGATTGGGAGTATACTGTGGACAGGGGCAAAGTCTGTTCTCCAGAGTAATATATTTGAGGGACTTCGCAGAGTGGATGGGACAGAAGCACACAGGGTGGGGGAGGGCGCCGAGGAGCAGCAGACTGCACAAGCAGAGGAGAGTCAGGTTATCAGTGCTTTTATATGCCAGGCTGAGGAGTCTGGATTTTGTTCTACAGGTGATGGGAGTCTACTGAAAGGATCTGAAAGGATCAGGTGGCCCAGAAGCAGTTTCTTTACCCTTTAATTCACGTATTATATTCAACAGCCCACAGATTATATACTTTGTAATAAAAATCATTTCCAAGCATGCAAACATTCTTGTTAAGCACCAAATGTTTTCACTATCTATACTTCACTTCCCATTCACTTGTTCCTGTCATATTTATCTTACTTGAGATCCCTATGATTTTAACTGTCTGGGATATTTCATTAGCTCAGAACCAAATTTGTTCTTTCCCACAGATGAGTTCTGCCATTCAGTCAAGTAGAATATAGCTATCTATCTCTGAAATTCACCCAATAATGCATTTTAAGGACTACTGTGCTATAGTCTTGGCATGATTCCCAAACATTTCACCAAATCTGCACAATGTATCTGAAGCCACACATCAGGTCCAGGCATTCTGCGCCCAGAACACTTGCCTGGGTTCCACTCTGGACATCCTGAATGAAGATGATCCGCAGGTAAGGGCTGGAGCTCTGCATTTAACAAGGTCACTAGGAATTTTTTAACCTCACTGATATGTGCAATAAGACTGGTTTAACTTCAGGCAACACTATGGAAAGAAATCATATCAGGAGTATTTGAAGGTGATGGGTTCCAATTTAAATAAAGGTGATTTAGGAGTTTCATAGAAAGACATGTTTATAGTTCCCCAAAATGTAAGGTTGTGAAGCTAACACCAACGAAGGCCGCTGTTATTTACTAAATTAAATTATCTTCTGACATATTACTTCTCCTACCCTCACTATTCTCACTTCCCACGTTGAGGTTACTGACTTCCCACCTCTTCTTTCCAATGTCAGGTTTGGTTTTGCTTTTTCCCCAGAGCATCACTTGAAAGCACCAGGAAAACTGTGTTAATCCCTAGTCTCTCACAGAAAATTTCACGTATTCAAGAGAGTGTCTTCAAAGCAATAAAGTAATCTCAGCTTAGTTAACCACAAGATAAGCCTAGAAGGGCATTAAAAGATGTTTAAAAGCTATGAGAAACAAAAAGAAAAAACGGAGGAGCTGGATCTTAGGGGGTGCGGGCTTTCACTGACCAGGAATGAAGAACACTGGACACGACAGCCAGGAAAGGATTTGGCAGAGATCGGGGTATGGAGGAGGCGCAGAGTTAGAAGTTTTGACATTAATACAGAATGTGGCATAAGGGGAGTTAACAGCGAATTTAATATTGTTCAGAGTTCAAAAGAGTCTTTTTCTTTGTGGAGTAAAAATAAAGCTATTTCACTGAATATATATATGTATATATATATAAAAGGCAATATTTCTGACTATTTTTAGCTGTTGAGATGAGATGCTTATCTTAAAACCATAGTTAATGCATGATTTTCAATGATTCAGATTTTCCATGTTGCAGATTTGAGTATGACATTTGGGGATCTCTTTTTGTTAAGGAAAGATAGGTTTCTTTCTGTTAATGATTTAGAATAGCTTTGATCTGAGTTCTAACAGATATTGCTCTTTTTGAAGACTCTTTTCTTAAAAATGACAAGAGAAGGAAAAACAGCAAGAGTGGAAAGCATTTCAAAGCCATCTTGTCCAGGTCCTCTTCCATGTGGGAACATATTTCTGTTTGAGTGATTTCAGACCCTAATTTGTTTGGACACAAATGCCATGACATTCAAAAAGAACATTCAAGTCTGCACTGCACCCAACACAGAGGTGCTAAAACGATGGGCACATCAGGCTTTGAATACGAGGTGGATGTCAAGTCAGGGCATAAAAATACTAGTCTGCCTACTTAAAGAGCCCATGATTCTTTCTGCTCACTTCCAAGATTTACTATTTTGCAAGCGGCCATCCCAATACACTGCTACAACTTCTATCTTACATAGGACGATACTGTAATACTGGGAAAATTTTTATTGTGCAATTCAAAAAATGCCTATGAAACACTTTTAAAGGCATTTTGGAAGAAGTCAATTCATTAGGCACACCTTCCCAGATGTAGGATACTCTCATATTCTGCTGATGAGAGTACAAACTGGGCAACTCTGTGCAACTGTAAGCTTTGTGAGAATGGAGAGAATGTGCCTTATCCACATGACTGTTCTGCAGTGCTTACTGCCATTGGTGCTAGGTGCCACTGAGTTGATTTTGACCCACAGTGCCCCAGGTGCCAGAGCAGAACCACCCCATACTGTTTTCTAGGCTATAATCTTTAGAGGAGGACATTCCAGGTCTTTCTCCTGCAGAGCCCTGGGGGGGATCGAAATGCCAACTTTTCAGCAACTAAGCAATCAAGCACCAGCCAAACACATTACTAGAGCTCCTTTAATGCATGTCACTCTCTGGAAAATAACAGAAGGTTAAAAATATTTGTTAACTGAATCCATGAAATGAAAATGTGGCTATGCTTTTATACCCATGGCCCTTTGGAAGTAACTCTAAAGCAAGAACCATGGGTGAAATAAAAAACTTTTTTTTAGTTCTACAGACTCTCATTATGATGTTATTGGTGATGGCCAAAAAAGTGCATATAAAACAAAAAAGATGAAGGGGATTGGTTATAGTACATCCATAAAATGGAGTATTAAAAATCTATTGGCATTAACATCTAAAAATAGCTAAGGACAGGGAAAGATGATTGTGACAGGTTGATAAATAAAAATATAGATTACCAAGCTATTAACCATAAAATCCAAAATCCACAAACTTGTCCCATGTTGTCATAGGGACCCTACAGGAAAGAGAAGAACTGCCCTATGGGGTTTCGAAGCAGCAGCTGGTGGATTTGAGCTGCCTCGTCTTTTGGTTAGCAACTGATCTCTTAGCCCTGTGGTATTATCAAAAATGATTACAGCATTTGTCACAGTGTCTTAGAATCGGAAGTAATTATATTTCTTAGTATTTCTTTGTTATCTATTTACATTTTTAACATGTATTGCATTTTTAGCAACGACATTATTACAAATGTAACAACAACAACCTGTCTCTACCTCTCACCTGCAAACTGCACAGCAGTACCTGAAATTCAAGATAAAAGTTTAGTCTATATACTTACATACCAAGGTTTACTGGAGGTCATCAGTAAGCTTCTTGGTCATTATTAGTTTCTACCGAGTTTAATTTATACAAAAATGCAAAGAAAGGTGAAAAGTTCAAAGGAAGAGTCAAAGTGTTAAAATGGTCCAAAGGGAAAGATGTTTTCATTTGCATAAAGAGATGGAGTACCTCCAAAGTGAATTAAAATTTTTGTGTGCCATTGAAAACCATAACAATAAAATACAGTGTAACCAAACACAAGAATATCTGACTGTAGCACCCTGCTCTGGGGAAGGGAAGAAACTTCTTTTGTGTGTCATGTTCTTAGAACACCAGCAGTGGTCTTCCAAGGTCTAAAGTCCCTGCCTGGAGGGGACACACAGATGCAAAGATCCTCCTTAAAATGTCAAACGACTCTCTGGGAAGATCAGTGTGCTCAAACCATTAAAATGGATGGATCAGCACCAGCAGTTATTCTTTCTTTTCAGTTGGCACAAGCTCATCCCTGCTGCTATCTGCTAGATGTTTCTAGCTAGTTGAGAGAAGACACTGAGAAAAAGAGATGGATAAAGGTTGGCGATGCCAAGAGAAATAAGACAAAGGGCAGGGTGTGGAGCTGGTTGGTGCAGGACAGGAGGACAGAGCCAGTGTTGGGAAGGAAGCCATTGCTCGGACAAAGTAGGAAGAGACAGCCTTTACTGAAGACCACCCATGTGCCAAGCACTACTTCCTCCATTATGTGTTCTAAGCCTAACAAGATACCTATGTGATGGAATTGTGGTCTGCATTTTACCTGTGAGAAAATAAAGACTCAGGAAGATTCTTTCCATGCAGTGGAGAAGTGGTAGACTTAACTTTACAATTCAGAGCTGGCTGGCTCCAAAGCCAATGCTCTTTTTCCACTTTACACAGTCTGAGTTGCTGAAATTTAATTTCTACGACAGCAAAGATCTTTGCTTGTTCATGATGTATCCCAAGTATCTGGAATAGTTCTGTAGACACTGTAGGTTTTCAGTAAGTATTTTTTTTTTTATTATGACTGAGTGAAAATGTACATTCCCGTATAAATTTACATGCCCACCTATATGCAGCTTCCACTGCTTTCCCTGTCCGGTGACTGCACACTATTCCTCTCTGCTCCATACATGTCTCATCCTCCCAACAGCCTCCTTTCCCCTCCTCTCCACCCACTCTCCTTCCTCCAGCCAGAGGTCAGCAGGATGATATCCTATAGATGCACAGAACCATAAAGTGCAGTATTTGTTGAATGAATGAGGAAATAAATTTATCAAGACAGTCACACTGGCAAGGAAACATCAACAACTTACGTCTTTCTGCTTGAGCTAAGTCTTCACAGACATTGATGACTGAGTTAAAAGTTGGTCGTCTGTGTCTTGGTTTGCAAGGCGGTCAACGTGAGAGGAGACATGTGTCTCTATCACTGGAAAGTGTAATTATTGTTAAAAGATGATACGGATGGACACACATTCACTCTGGTTGGAAGGGTGAGTCTGGCTACAAGCAGCAAGACTGTGCCACTGCCGCAGGCTTTTTGTCTCCTGAGGATGCCCATTCAGACCTTCACCTGTCCTCACTGCAGCCGCCCACTGGGACAGGAGAGCTGCCAAGCTGAGTCGAGACCAGGGCAAACTGCCATCAGTTGATATAAGCAACCTGATGTCTTCCTCCTCTGCAGCTGTCTTTACATTTTTTTATTCCAACCCTGTCCTTGAACACAGTTCAAGTGAAGTGGTTTAACATTTTTGTCAGTCCCCAGTTCAGTGCATTCCCAATCCAATTTAAACTATGCCAAATAGCATTTCAGTCATCTTGCATAGGCAGCTCTTCTGGGCAACCCCATGCCATTTCAGTTAGAGACCTCATTTAAAAACCCCACTCAAGGACTGTAGAAAAGACCACCAGAGTTGACTGACTACTGATAAATTAGTTCTTATATGTGCATGTCTAGGACAAAGCTAGGCCTCTTGACCTGCAAACATTGGTTTCTGGTACCTGGAACCAACACCAAGAACCAATTTTCTCAATGCTGTGGATACAAGAATACAACAGAGCTTTGAACAAGGCATTGGAACTCTGAAGCTTTGATACTCTTCTTCTGTAAATTAGAAGCCACAAAACCTTGAAAAATTCATATGAATATTAAGTGAAACAAAGTAATTTCTGGGACCCCCTTGTTACAAGGCTGCTGACCAAGACCCTTACAGCCCGGGTCACTTCCTCACATCACAGAGCTAGTGAATGGCTTCCCTGGCATTAATACTCATGCCTCCTGACTCTGTGTCTGCCTGCTGTCCCGTCACACCTGCTGATGTACCCCAACTGTAGACAGATATAAAAACATATTTTACATATTCTTGCAATGTATTTTCAGTCTAAAAAGTCGAACTAGTGTTTTTAAAAAGCAAATAAAAAACAAATTACTATATTAAAAAGTTTTTGCTTTTACTCCAGAATAAGGCATCAATTAGTCTGAATATAAACATGGAGTGTAATTATTTTTGTGTTATTCACAGAACAGTGCCTTTTCTTTAATGCAAAATGTACATACATGGAGCAGTTTTACTTCCTACAGTAAAAAAAAATTAGCTATGTTTTAGATTTTTATTAAATTTCAATTAAATGATTCCTAAACCTGATCCTGCAATAGAATAAAGTCATACTGCCAAATATTTTAACAAGTGCTGAGTTACTTGTAATTATTTCACCAGGAAGGCATGAAGCACCCAGAAGCAGGGTAAACACGAAGGTGGCTTCCAGAGTTGGCTGTGGAGCTGAAGATGTGTGCCCTGCACTTGGCAGCCACTGTAGCAGCCTCTTAACCTTGTCTGCTAACCCATTCAGAAAGCAGTCAGAGTCCATGGTGGTTAAACAGGCCTGGAGTAAAGTCCTGAGGGTGGCATTTATTAGCTGTGTACTGTGTGACCTTGAACAAACCAACATTTTCAATGTCAGTTTTTATACCTGTAACGGGAATGATAGTGGTAGTACCCCAGGCTGTATGAGGACTGTATGAGATTCATAAAAGGAAGACACCGCTCAGCATGCAGTAAGGGCTCAATCAATGTCACATGTTTGTCTGATGTTTGTCTGTCTGAACAGTTGCTTAACACCAGGTTGGCTGCATCAGTTGTCCAGCTGGCAAGTGCACAAAACACCACCAGGTCAGCACTCATATGGCCAGAACCAGGTGACTGGACAAAACGAACTTCCTGACTGAGGAGCTCACCAACGTGCCCTGACTTCATGGAAAGCTGCCTCCACCATTTGCAAGGCCCCGTGGCCGCAACTAGTTGGCACTGTTGCTGGTAACTAAATGGCTCCAAACCTGGGTCACTTAAACTCTCTGAACTTTCTATCTTCTCATCCAAAAAATGATGAAAGTCTTTGAGAGATGCTGTGAAGACTGACTGAGATAATGCATGTACAGAACTTAGAACAATGATAAGATGGTTATATTATATTGAGCTCTTCTGTTAACTTTTTTTAACACTGTAGTAAGAGCCACACCTATGTTATTTTTTTTTTAAATGATTGTATTATTACACCCATTTTTTAAGGAAATGGAAGCTCAGAAGAGTCCATGGCCAAGATCACACAGGTAAGAGACGCCACAATTAGGAACTGAATCCATTTGGTCTGACTCCAAGGGCCAGTATCCATTAGCACATGCCTCTACCCTCTACCTCGGACCCTTAACCAGTACTGGATACAGATAAATTCAGTGTCTGAATAGTAGATTCACTAGGTATTTGACTAATTCTCTGAATGAATCCTTTATGAAATTTCTTCATCCTGAACCAGTACAACCCTTCGGACCCTCAGTGCAGGGGATACAACAGGTCTTTCATACTCTGAGTACCATCACAGTATTCAATTTAAAGGATGAGTCACCCCTTTGCCTAAGTATGCGAAGTTAAGCATCACTGTTCTACAGCTAGACTATGCTGGCCGGGTATGGAGGAGCTATCAGAGTCTCAGCAATGCTTTGAAAATCAACACAGCACTCAAGTGCACTGTTCCACAACAGAGGGACCCAGATCTGACTAGCTCCATGGGAAATAGCCACTTTAGGAAGCAACTGCTCACAGGAGTCTAGAAACTGCTAAGCTCCTTCTACAAATTCTTCAGCATTTAGGAGGAGTAAGAAATTGAAGGATAATGAAAAGGTGTGATCTTCCTGCTACAGTAAGAAAATAGCTGTTCTTTATAACTGGTAATGAATAGACAGGCTTTATACTACATAAAAGACATTCCCGTGTTCTGAACCTCCTTCAATTTGGTGCCCAGCAGTGTCTGTGGGCCAGAGCTCTATCCCCCATCTGTTTTCCCTGCTGGCAAGAAGGAGATGAGGTTCTTGGGAGAAATATTGTACTGATAGTTTCTTGATACATTAGGCTGAAATGTCGTACTGAATCTTACAACTCCATAAAACCTGAATTAAAGTTTGAGTACTGCCTGTTCACTCTCCCATCTATCTTCATGGACAAGTGCAACATTTTTCCTGGTCAATTCGTAAGACTGCTGTTTTGCCTTCAACCTACTTGGGAAGCAGTGATTACAAATAATTAGTAAGAACTGGGCCTTTGTGGTTCTGGATCCAGCCACACAGCCATAGCTCACTCCAACAGCTCAGCAGGCATCAAATGAAAGAAAGAAGAAAGGTGGCTATTAATCCCTACAGGACTTCCTGTTCCATCAATTTTCCATCCTGGTACTAAAGTCCTGGTTCAGGGTCTGGTATGCAGCCAGCTGGCACCACTAGACAAATTCCTGCAGAAGAGGCATGTATCATTACCATTGGTTAAATGTACCATAAAGGCAGAACTGCAAATACTATGTAATTAAACAAATAAATATCTGACAATTGTCTCCTAGCTCCTAGCTCTATTTTGCTACTTACTAGATGTGTAAGCACTTGAGAAGGTTATCTATTTTTCCAAGCCTCGGATTCTTCATGCCTACTGCTGTTAGCCCCTAACTCATGGTGGAACAAAACGCTGCCAGGCCCCACGCTATCCCCGCGATAAGCTGGGGACCAGACCTTGTGAGTCACAGGGTTTTCACTGCTGATTTCTGAAGATCACCAGGCCTTTCTTCCTAGCCCATCTTAGTCAGAAGCTCGCCTGGCACCTGTCCAGCATCACAGTAACACACAAGCCTCCACTGACAGAGAGGCGGTGGCCGTGAATGGGGTGCACCGGCTGGGAATCAAACCTGGGCTCCCACATGATAGACGAAAAGTCTACCACTGAATTACTACCACCCCTTTCTCACCTAGAACATGAAGATAATCATCAAGTTTCTCCTTTTTTTTTAAGATTCGTGTGTAGCTTCAAGGAGTAATTCATGTAAATTTACAAGAGTGAGTACTTACAAATGCTAGAATAATGTTTGTTATAAGGTAAACACCGTATAAATACTTCACTATTAACTCAAATGCTTAGCATAGTGCTTGGCATGTAGAAAATACTCAGTAAATACTTGACATTACTGTTAATGTCCTCATTGTGTCAGGCATTGTTGTTAAGTGTCGCCAAGTCAGTTCCAACTAATAGCGAACCGATGTGTAACAAAATGAAACACGACTTGGTCCTGGTACCACCCCCCCAGTCATTACGCTGGAGCCACCGTGTCAGCCCATCTCATTGATAGCTTTCCTCTTTTTTGCTGACTCTCCACTTCACTGAGCATGATAACCTTCTCCAGTGACTGGTCCCTCCTGACAACATGTTCAGCACATGTGAGATGAAGTCTCACTACCCTTGCTTCTAAGGAGCATTCTGGCTGTACTTCTTCCAGGACAGATGTATTTGTTCTTCTGGTAGCCCTTGATATATTTAATATCCTTCACCAATGTCATCATGCAAAGGCACAAATCCTTCAGTCTTCCTTATTCATTGTCCAGCTTTCACACTGCATACAAGGTGACTGAAAATACCATGGCTTGGGGTGTGCAATCCTTAGTTCTCAAACTGATTATCTTTGCTTTTTAACACTTTCAAGAGGTCTTCTGCAGCAGATTTTCCCAATGTAATGCATCATTTGCTTTCTTGATTACACAGTATCATAAACCAATCTCTTTTGATATATAAAAGAGAGAAGTGAACAGATAGACAGGGACTTCATGCTACCAAGAAAGGAGAGCAGGAACGTACATCTTTTGGATCCAGGTTTCCTGCACTGAAAAGTTCTCAGTCCGGACCAGAATGATTACCAGTACCTCCCTAAAGATCTGACAAAGAAAGTCTCCTGGAGCTGACATCCTGAATTTGGACTTCTAGCCTACTAGACTGCTCATGTTACAGTTATAGCAGCCCTAGATGACTAAGACAAGAAGTTTCCTTGGGATGTGGCCTGAATTCAATATAAGTGGACTTTCTGGCAAAGCTCACTGGCTTTTGTTTACTTTGGATTCTGCTGTTGCTCCTGTCCACCTGACATCCAGTTCCTGTGACCTGAGAGAGCAGCTTACCTGCCCACCTTGGGATCCCTCAGTTTCCACAGCCTGTGAGCCAGAGGTCTGCTGTCTGATGTGCCAATCTTGCAATCATCCAACCCTGCAGCTATGTGAGTCAGGAGAAGCCTCCAGCTTGACCCATGGACTTGGTGAGCTTGTGACTGTACTTCTTGGTAAGTTCTGGCTGTACATCTTCCTGGACACATTTGTTCATTCTTCTGGCAGTCAAGGTACATCCATGGACTCCAACCATGTGAGCCACATTCTGGATAGCTGGAGCAGTGGGAAGAACTTGGAGGTACAGAGTTTATTTTGGGGGCAGTAATAGATGTTATAAATTGAATTGCATCCCTCAAAAAATGGGTGTAGCCATTCAGCTAGGCCATGATCCCTAGTATTATATGATGTTCCTGTATGCTGGAAACCCTGCTTCTATGATGTTAATGAGGGAGGATGGACAGCAGTTACTTGGTGGGCCAAGACTCAATGTGTAAGATTATACTATGCCTTGAGGTAATCTCTTAAAAGCAAGCAAGCAGACTTGAGAATCTCACACTATCAAAAAAGAAGCCATGGAAGCAGCAGAGTGTGCCATTTGGAAAGGACTTGGGGTCCTTGTGCCTCAAAAGCTTCCAGTCCAGGGGAACATTGAAAGGACCTTTCTCCAGAGCCAACAGAGAAAGTTTCCGCAGGAGATGATGTCCTAAACTTGGACTTGTAGCCTACTCAACTATGCCAGGATAAAATTTATCTTTTTCAAGCCATCTACTTGCAGTGTTTCTGTTATTGCAATACCAGACAACTATGACATATACATGTTTTGGAATTAGGTAATGCTGATGGTTGAACAACATTTTAAATATACTAATAACTACTGGGAAACCCTGGTGGCATAGTAGGTTAAGTACCACATCTGCTAACCAAAAGGTCAGCAGTTGGAATCTGCCAGGCATTCCTCGGAAGAAACTTTACGGGGCAGTCTACTCTGACCTCTAGGGTCGCTATGAGTCAGACTCAACTCGATAGCAGTGGGTTAATAACTATTGAATTGCATACTTTAAAATGGTTAGCTTTATACTGTGTGAATTTTACCTCAGTAAAAGTGATGAAATATAATGAAAAATAAGACATCTAGAAAATTCCAATAATTTGGAAATTAGAGAGCCAGCTCTTGAATAATCCATGGGTCAAGTAAAAAAAAAAAAACAAAACCAAAAAAATCACAAGGAAAAATAGAAAATGTTTTTTAAATGAATAATAAGAAAAACACTTCATATAAAAATTTGTAAGATGTGTCTAAGGAAGTGCCAGTGGGAAATTTACACTTTAAAAGCTTATCTTAGAAAACAAAAAGCTTTAAAAATGAAGGATCTAAATTTCCCTCCCAAGAAACTAGAAGAAGAATAAATTAAACATGAATGAAGAAAGAAATTACACAAATAAAAATAGAAAACAATGGGGTTGAAAAAGAAGAAACAGTAGAGAAACTTAATAGCCAACACCAAGTGCCGTCTAGTCAGATCCAACTCATGGCGACCCTTAATAGCTAAAACTAAAGTTAAAAGTTGCCTTGGAGAAGATAAACAAAATTGTAACTACCCTGCAAAACTAATTAAAGAAAAAAAGACAAAAAATAAAAGAACCCAGACATGTGAGAAGTGAAAAAGGAAATACAAAACAGATCATAAACACAGTAAAATGAAAGAAAGATTAACAGTAACTTTAAAAAAAAAATCCTAATATCAAAAAAGCAAACGTTCATCAGTTAGGATTAAAAGAAAACTTCCTTAACTAATAAAAGCATTTTTTTAAAACCTCAGAGATAACATCGTACGTAATGTTGAAAGTTTAAATGCTTTTCTCTAGTAGTAGAAGAAATAAAAGAATGTCCAGATCCGACTCGACGGCACTTGGCTGGCTTGGCTGACTCTGACTTCTTAAGTCAGTCTTGTACTGGAGGTCCTAGTCATTGCAGTAAGGCAGGAAAATCAATGAAAGGAAGAGTGAGTAGAAAAGACATAAAAGTATCTTTTTGCAGGGCCCAAATCAAAGAATTAACTCTACAGTTTGAACAAGTAGAAAGAGAGGAGCATAAAAACCCCTCAGGCACCAAAAGGAAGCAACTAATAAAAATTAGAGGACTAATAAAAAGAGGACTAATAAAAACTAATAAAAAGAGGACTAATAAAAATTAGAGAATAGAAAAATGACTGCAAGAGTTAGTAAGACCAAAGCTCCTTTAGGGGTAAGATCAACAAAACTGTTAAAATATTGAACAAACTTACAAAACAAAACCAAGAGTGGAAATAAATAACTTGAATAAGAAATGAGATGGGCAATATTATAGTAGACACAACTAAAATTAAAACAGTAACACAATACTACAAAATTCTAATAAATTTAAAAAACTATAGGAAATGGACAAATTTCTAGAAACACATCACCTACCAAAAGTACCACAAACAAAGTAGAACAAGAGAAGAGACTGAAAGGGTAATCAAAAACTCCAACTAAAGAAAGTCCTGGTCCTCATGGCTTCACTGGGGAATTCTACCAAATGTTTACAGAAGAACAAATACCACTATTACTAAAGGTATTCCAGAACACAGAAAAGGAGGGAATACTCCCAAATTCATTCTCTGAAGCCAGCATAACCCTGATACCAAATCCAGGTAAAGATAGCACAAAAAGGGAAAATTATACCATAATATCTCTCAGAAACTTAGATACAAAAATCCTCAACAAAATTCTAGCCAATAGAACTCAACAATTTATCAAAGTGAATTCATACTAGGGACACAAGGATGGTTCAACATCAGAAAAACAATTAATGTAATCAACCACATAAATAAAAAAAAAAAACAAAAGGACAGGAACCACATAATATCAACAGGGCTGGCAGTAATCCAAAAAACAAAAAAGAATAAATGCTGGCGAGGTCTACAAGACTGCAACTCTTCTACACTGCTGGTGGGAGTGTGAAATCATAAAACCACTTTGGAAATCAATTTGGCACTTCCTTAAAATGCTAGAAATAGAAACACCATATGATCCAGCAATCCTACATCTTGGAATATACCCTAGAGAAATAAGGGCTGTCAAATAAACAGATACATGCACATCAATGTTTACTGCAACACTGTCCACAATGGCAAAAAGATGGAAGCAACCTAGGCACCCAACAACAGATGAATGGATAAAAAAACTATAGGATATTCACACAATGGAATATTATGCAAAAATATATATATATATATGATGATCTTAGTTTCCTAACATAACATGGAGTCATCCTGGTGACATTTTGCTGAGTGAAATCAGTCAGCTGCAAATGGACATATATTGTAGTAGATCACTATTATAAGGACTTAAGAAAAGGCTTAAGCACAGAAGAAAACTATCTTTGATGGTTACCAGGGTGGGAAGGGAGAGAGACTGGTATTCATTCATTAAATAATAGATAAGCACTGGGTTAGGTATAAGGAGTAACAGCATGCAGCAGATGGGAGGTTAGAAAAACTGGACTACACCAAAAGCTAAAAGGTTTTCTAAATACAATACAACATTTTAAAGGGCAGAGTATCCAGACAGAGATCTGGGGACTATGGTTTCAGGGGACACTAGACTAACTGGCATCACTAAGTTGTTTTTTTTTTTTTTTTAAGAAAATGTTCTACATACCACTTCCTTGAATGGGATCTGGGGTCTTAAAAGCTAGCAAGCAGCCATCTAAGTAGCATCAATTGGTCACAATCTACCTGGAACACAGGTGACTGAAGTACATCAAAAAACAAGGAAAATATGGGCCGAGCAGACAGAAGGTGCCATGTGATCCACAGACTACATCAGTATGAGACCAGAAGAACTAGATGGTGCCAGGCCACCACCAATGACTGCCCTGATAGGGAACAGAACATAAAGGCCCTGACATAGTGGGGGGGAGGGGGGGATGTGTGTGTGGAACTAGAACTCTATTAACAGGCTACATGTGATGGTTCCTCAGACTGGAGGGTCCCCTGAGGATGCACCCCCAAACTCTCTGTTAGCCCAGAACAGAAACCAGTACTGAAGCCAACTCTTGAGACAAAGATCAGACTGGACTGTAACACACAGAGTGATGCTGTCAAATAATGTGCTTCTTGACTTAAATGTATACATGAGGCTGTCTGAGCAGCTCTTCTGCAAAAGTGAGATGAGAGGGTGCAGGGGGATGGGAGCTGAAGTACAGGGTAGAGAGGAGGAGTATGCTGTCACGGGGCGGGGGTGGAAGGAGAGCAGCTACAGTTGCAAAGTGGTACATGTGCAGGGTTTTATATGGCAAACTTTAAGCACAATAAAATATTTTTTAAAGTAACTTTTTGCAAGTAACATGATGGTCTAGAGATAATATCCTAAGGAAAACACAAGCCACACACATACACACACACACACACTTGAACTACTAGAAAGTATAAATACATTGAAGAAACAAGATACAAGGTAAATATTAAAAAATAGATTAAGTTTCTATGTAGCAATAAAGAAAGGAAAATCGAAATTTAAAAATCAATACTGTTTTTAGCTCCAACACGTAAAAAGCTGGATGCCATCACTACTATCCTTACAACAAGAGGGAAAAAACGAAAAGAATAAACTAACAATTAATTTCTTTTCTTGAACTCACCAGAGAAATGAAGTTTCAGGGGAAACCACCACTCCAAATTCTGGAGACTATAAGCTTAAGGAGTGTCATGGGTTGACTTGTGTCCCCTGCCCCACAATATGCATAAACTCGGTTAGGCCATGATTCCCAATATTGTGCAGTTGTCCTTCATTCTGTGATTGATATAATTTTTCTATGCATTGTAAATGTCAATTTCTGTCTGTGGTTACTGAGACAAGAATAGATTATGTTACAGAGGATTAAGGTGGGATGTAGCATGCTTACTTAGGTCACACTCCTAATCCAACATACAGGAAATTTCTCTCAGGTATGGCCTGAGTCACTTTTTATCTTAAATGAGATAAAATGAAAGGGAAGCAAGCAGAATGTTCGGAGACCTCCTGCTACCAAGAAACCAGTCTGGGAGCAGAGCAATCCAAAAGGGGGTCCTTGCACCTGAGAAACTCCTAGACCAGGGAAAGACTGGGAATGAGAACCTTCCTCCAGAGCTAACAGAGGCAGAAAGCCTTCCCCTAGAGCTGGCATACTGAACTTGGACTTTGAGACTCCTAGACTGTGAAAGAACGAATTTATTTTTGTTAAAGCATCCATTTTTGTGGTATTTCTGCTACAGCAGTACTAGATAAGATGGGGGGGGTTCCCTACTCTTTCATGGGTTTTATCTCCAGAAACCCACCAAATTCTTAGTGTAAATATTCCAGAAAAACTCATTCCAAGAGCTGTGGGACAATTAAAAAGTTGTAACATATGCATAGCTGGGATACCAGAAGGAGAAGAAACAGAATAAAGCAGAAGTAATAGGTGGAATAAAAAAGGCTGGAAGTAGAATAATTAGATAAGTCACATGGCAGGACAAAAATGAACCCCAATCCTTACCTTTTGTCATATAATAAATTAATGAGTCAAATACCTCAATTTAAAACCCAAACCTACAAAATTTTTCAAAACAAGACTAAAATCTTGATGACTTTGAGGTATTCAAAATTATTTTACACAGTACATAAAAGATTAATAAAAAGACAGACAATCCAATAAAGTATACACACATGATTAAAAGATAAGCTAAGTGCCAAGTGCTATCAGAAAAGAAGATATACAAATAGACAGTAAACACATGACAAGATTTTCAACAATATAGAGAAAGCAAACTACAGTCACAACTAAGTATCAATACACAGCCACTGAAATGGCTACAATTAAAAAATTTGATGATATCAAGCCTTGACAAAGGTGGGGAGCAACTAGGATGCTCATACACTGTTGTTGGAAACATAACATGGTGCTATTTCTATAGGGAACGATTTGACAACTTCTTAGGAAGTTAACTATGTTCTTCTCATATGACTCAGCAATTTCACTGTCAGAGATTTTACCTAAGAGATATGAAAATACACATTCACAAAAAGATTTGTGTAATAATATCTGTATCAGCCTAATCCACAATAAAGCCAAACTGGAAACAACACAAAAGTCCATTAACAGGTTAAGTGGAGAAACAAACTGAAGTAATTTCATGCAATTGAATACCACTTGGCAACAAAAAGAAACCAAGTATTGATACATACAACCTAGATGAATCTCAAAGCATGCTGAATCAAAAGACACAGTTAAAAGTACTTACTGAATGATTTCACTTATATGAAGTCCAAGAGTCAGTGAAATTAAGCCTTTAATTTAAATGACATATCAGGATTTGACTGATCAGGAAGGTGCAGACTTGGCTGCAAGAGGAGCTGAGGGAACTTTCTGTGATAAAAGCATTCTTTACCTTAACTGGAGTGTGGTTATGCTACGGAAAGGTCTCTCACAACTGGACCAGTAGGCAACATTGTGATAAACGGAGAAAAGACTGAGGTTGTGAAGGACTCAATGCCCATAGAAGCAGCAGTCAAGAAATCAAATGACTCATTGCATCAGGAAAATTGGCTGCTAAAGACCTCTTTAAAGTGTTGAAAAGTAAAGAGGTCACCTTGAAGGCTAAGCTATGCCTACCAAGCCATCATTATTTTCAGTTGTATCATATGCACAGTAAAGCTGGACAACGAATAGGGAAGATAGAAGAAGAATTGATGCCTCTGAATTGTGCTGGAGAAGAATACCGAATTTACCATGGAGTGCCAAAAGAACAAACAGAGCTAATCTGGAAGAAGTACAACAAGAGTGCTCATCGGAAGCAAGGATGATGACATTACATCTTACACATTTTGGACACATCATCCAAAGGATTCTTGCCTGGAAAAGGACATCATGCTCGGGAGAGGGTGAGCAGAAAAGGGGAACACCCTTACCAAGACTCATCCAAAGGATTCTTGCCTGGAAAAGGACATCATGCTCGGGAGAGGGTGAGCAGAAAAGAGGAACACCCTTACCAAGACACACTGACATAGTGTCTGCAACAGTGGGCTTAAGCATAAAAACGTTGCGGTCATGGCCACAGCGGGGTTAAGGATAAAAACAACTGTGGTCACCAGGCAGTATTTCATTCTGTTGTGCCTAGGGCCACACAGAGTTGGACCCAACTTGAAGGCACCTAACAACTACTAACAACCAGATGAAGTAAGGGTAAGTGACCGTGAGAAAGAAACTTCCTGGCAGAGGCAAAAGGAGCAGAAAATATTGCAGCATGTTTGGAGAACAGAAAAAAGTTCCAGATGGATGAAAACTGAGGTAGGAATGGGAGGGGACATGAACAAGGACACCAGGCTAAGTGACTGGGAAGCACTAAGAGGAGAAAAATATAGTCAATTCTTAACTTTGGAAAGCTCACTCTGGCAAAACCGTCAAGCATGGATTAGGGAAAGTGCAAGATGAGACAGGGACAGTAACATACATGAGAGTAACCCAGAGCTATGGGGTAGGAAGAAACAAAGGAACGGAGAAGGGACAGGGTTTAGCACCTACTCAAAACACCTAAAGCAGGTCACAAAAGAGAGGCCATTGTCTCTTCCAGAATGAAATCTGTCCTAACAACTTCTTTGGGCTGTAGTCCGGCTACAGAGCCGTCAAGTACATCTCCAGCCTAGTTGTGATTACAAAGGAAGGGCTACCTGCTGTGGGCATCAGTTCATTCAAATTCCCCTTTACTACCAACAAACCTGGCAGGAGTTTCAAAATAGTGGCCACCCCATAATACTGGGTACAGATTGCCTTTCTTTGGCATGCTGAATGTTGATGCTCTTGTTTTTAGCCGTGGTACTTGGTCTATCTTCACACGGGGTTGAAATTCCTGTGTACACTGCAGTTATCCAAGAATCTGGAGTTTACACCTGATCTTGACATTTGTTTTTCTTCCACATCTCTGAGAGCAGGCCAACTCTCTTTACCCTAATGCAATCCAAATTACAAACCACACCACTTTACTTAGTATCTGGTGGCAGCCTGGACAAGAATTTATCCCCCAGTGTTATGTTGTGTTTAACTACTCAGACAGAAAGAGCAACAGCAGGCAGAGCACTAACTCTCTAAATATTTAGTAGGGATGAAACTATTCCAAATCACTCCTCCACTGAAAGTTCTGATAATGAAGAAACAACTCAGGATTATTTTTGATGGAGAACTTGGTAATGACTCCACCTCCAAGTTTCAAGTATTGATTTATCCAAGAAACAATTACTGACCTAGCTAGGTGCTTGGCCCTGTACTGTATACTGTAGGCTACCAAATCAACCAAAACCAAACCCACTGCCATTGACAGGAGAATACAAAGCCACCTCTGCTCTCAGGAGCCTTCTGGTAGATCACTAATAGACATCAGCAAGTATTTCAACCAGATAGTACCCAGCTATCACTACCAACCATTCTGATCAGTGCCACAATAAATGGACTTTGACAGAATGAAGGCAATATGTAGAACAGAACTGAAAATCTTATAAAGTCCAGGCCTCTAGACCAGCTGAGACTATGGCCTATCTGAGACTATTGCCCTGAAATACTTTTTAAGCCCTGAACCAAAACTATCCCTTGAGGTCACCTTTTAGAGAAATAACAGATTGTTACACAAAATAAAGGATATTACCCTTGAGTACAGTGCTCCATTAAAAAGTCATCTACATATATGTGACCAAAAGGTCAACAATTACCCTAAAGCAAAGATAAGACAAGGGAGGAGGGATACTGGAGTACTGGAAAAGGAACAACCAGACCCCAATTATAGAGAATGTAGACACTGTGAAAATGAAAAATTCATGTAGAAATTCTCAAATCAGACCCTCATTTGCTGTGTAAATATTCACCAAAGGTACAATGAAATATTTGAACCAAATATAAACTTAAATATTATTTATAAGTAACTATAATAATAACCTCTAGGGTCACCATGAGTCGGGTCTGACTCAACAGCACTTGGCTTGGCTTGGCATAATAATAAGGAAATAAGAAGGCAGTTCACAGGCTCCCATCAAAGCCTCTGAAGGCACAGCAGGAGTTTCCCTACCTCTCATGGAATGTGGGTCTGACTGTGACCTGTGCAGTACACAAGGGCAGACGAGTCACAGACATTCTGGCACTCAGGCTGGGCAGTGTTGCTCAGCTCAGAGACTCTGATGCCCCAGTATGTTGGGGTTGGGGAGCAAAGAGGCTTTCAGCTCTCCGGGAGCTGCTGAGAAGGCGAACCATTGCACCTTGAGCCTCTGCTCTCCTGTCTATACTCTGGGAGAGGGCCACCAGGAGTGGCCTGTTGAGCATGTAATTCGCCCTCACCTGCAAATCTTCACCTGCATGAGTGCTCCTCTTCCTTCTAGAGAGTCTCCTTCCTCTTTACTCTGCCCATTTATCCACCCAGACCCAACTCAAACAGCACCTTCTCCATGAAGCCTTTCCTGATTAGCAAAACTGGAGTTAGATACTCCTCCCTCTGTGTTTTCACCATTCCTTTATGTCATGGAGGGTGGAAGGGGTGGCGTGGGAGCTTGTCTTACAGAATGAATGGGCATGATTCTGGAAGAACTGTGCAAACAGCTGATGTCAGAGTAGTATGGAATGAGTGAATGCAGTCCTTCACTTACTCACCCATTCAACACATATTTACTCAGCTCTAGCTTGCAGCCAGATCCTGTGCTCAGTCAGCGCGGAGAATTCATTTGGGACCCTGATACCTGCGGTCCCGGCAGACCCAGGATAGTCTAGGACTAAGTGTTGGTGTCTCCCACATGAACACACTCACTTTGGAAAACCGTAACAGACTGTACTGGAAACTGCAGATTCTGGGATACCTTGACCCACCAGCTCAATCTCAAGAAAAAAGTTAGGATTTAGAGTCAATTAATAATAAAACTCTGCAGGAATTTGCAGACAGAACCACAATCGCTATCCTGTGTTTATACACAAATAAGTCTTTCTCCTTTCTGCTCTTGCTATAAGCTGGATAAGAATCCTGGAAACTTTAGACCTTTCGAACTAATAGCAGGATGTATTTTTCTAGATTGTTTTTCCATTTATTTTCCTGCGGAAAGAAACATTTGTTTCTAAAAGAAAATCTCTTTATCAGTTATGCTTCCTCTGAAAATACAGATGAGCTGGATTATTATGAACAAGTTGAATGCCACAGTATTTATCATAGTGAGAGAAATAAGAATTTGGGAGTAACATATATCTCTGAGAACTACTCAGAAAATTTGGAAAGGTGTTTTCAATATTCATGACATTTCCTAGGGCCGTGGTCCCCAAATCGCAAAGGTTTTGAAACCTCAACTTGATTTTCCTATAGCTGTTCTGAGCCCCCTGTTTAGTCAGTTGTGTGGTTTATTATTCTTTAAATAAATGAACTAACCATAATTTTTTTGAAGGACTGTAAGATGCTTTACGAAAAAAATGGGCAGCTGCCTGGAGGGTCAGAGACTGGTGAGACAATCAGAGGCTGTAGGTCCTTGAGCCCAGAATCGCAACCTTGCAACACTGCTGCAGGGACAGATAGGGGAGATACACCTCAGCAATGACTGCCACCTGGCCTCAGTCCACAGGCACAGCTCAGCTGGTAGACTGAATCGAGGTGGATGCCTGTCCTTGTCCTTCATGCATCCAACAAGCACATTCCGAGTGGCCCTAGAGGCCTTTGGTCGAAAGGAGCACAAAGAAGTGCCCTGACTAGTTCAGGAAGTAGATAAGGACTTGAAGGATCTCTACTGATTGTGCCAAAGGGCGTGAGAGAAATGAACCCAAGGTGCAGGGAGTACAAAAGGAAAGCCTCTCCTCCGGCTGAAGGGTGGAAGGAGAAATGTGGAAAAACGAACAAGGACGAGGGGACACATCAACTAAATCTCAAAGGGCCAAGAGGAAGTGCGGCAGGTGAGCAGAGGTACAAGACATTCCAGAGAGGTGATGTGATGTACAAAGTGGTGGGGTGTGAAGGAGTCACAGCTGCAAACTATAGGTTGTACTGCTTGCCTCCAATAGCAGAGGCAAGAGGTGTGAGGGAAGGGAAAGGCCTGACTATTCTGTTGGAACCTTTCAGACACAATGTTTAACCCTTACTGGGACCTGACTGACAACTAACCTTGGAATATTTTGGGGTACTGTAAGGCCTTATTTCACCTTTCTGAGCCTAAGTTTCCTCATCTGTAAACTGGAGATAATAGTAGTGTCTACCTCATACAGTTGCGAACTCAATAATGAATACAATAATACAGTCCTGCCCTCACAAAACTTACATACTAGGAAATAATATATGGGTCTGATAACTGAGTTTGTGAATTTGCCACCATGTCCTATGCTGGCCACACTGTACAAACAACTTAGTAAGGTTTCATAACCTTGGTATATCAGTGTCTCACAGCTGTGTTTGTGTCATGATATCTTGCTGAGTGGCATTCATTACGGTTGCTGCATGTTTTTTGTGTGCCACAGCAAGAATGTCGGAGCTTGAATTAGAGCAATGAACAAACATTAACTTTCTTGTTAAACTTGGCAAGAGTGGAAATGAAATCAGGGCCATGTTCGTCCAAGTTTATTGGGATAACGCCATGATGAAAATGACAGTGTACAAATGGATTAAATGTTTTTCCATGGAAAGAGAAAGCATCACTGATGAAGAGAGGTCAGGGTGGCTGGTAACAAGCAAAACTCATGAAAACATTGTAAAAAATTCCCTGAACTGTGCGTCCAAATCATCAGCTGACTGTGAGAAGCACAGTAGACCAAGTAAACATCAACAGAGAAATAGTTAGGGAAATCTTAACTGAAAATCTAAGGAAGATGAGTGCAAAATGGTCCCAAAGGATCTCACCAATGAACAAAACCAAAGAAGAGTCTACGCTTGTCAAGGCTTTTGGAAAGGCAAGATGATGTTTGGGGCTGTGTTATCACTGGCGATGAAACATGGGTGTAACAATACAACCTTAAACAAAGAGTCAAAGTACAGAATGGAAGTCAGCCAATTCTCCATGACCCCAAAAGTTCCATCAGTCCAAACCAAGAGTCAAAATGACATTGCTGGTTAACCTTTTTTTGGTATCATAGGGATTGTTCATTAAGACTTTGTACCAACTGGACAGTTAACCAAGTTTACTATTTGGAAGTGCTGAAAGGCTGTATGAAAAAGTTAGAAAAAAACAACCTGAAATTTTCACGAACAACTCAAGGCTCTTGCATCACAACAAATTCACCAGCTCACACAGCACTGTCTGTGAGGGCGTTTTTAGACAGTGAATAAATACCTGTATTGGAACAGCCTACTTACTCACCTGATCTGGCCCCCACTGACTTTTTTCTTTACCCTAAGATAAAGGAAATATTGAAAGGAACCCGCTTTGAAATCAGTCAGGACATCAAAGGTAATATGACAGTTCTGATGCCACTCCAGAGACAGAGTTCCCAAATGGCTTTGAAAAGTGGCCTAGATGCAGGTGTCGGTGCACAGCTTCCCAAGGGGAGTACTTTAAAGGTGACCGTAGTGAATAGTCAGCAATGAGGGACATAGGACTTTGTCCAGGATGAGTTTGCAAACTGAATTGTCAGACCTCTTATGTAAACTGCTTGGCCCAGTGGCTAGTGTAGTATAAGTTCTCAAAATACTATCACTGCTGTCTTTTATTTTTGTCACCATCATCATTATTTTTCTTTTGTTTCTTTCAAAAGGGAATGCTGGACTATTTCGAGTTGAATGCCTCCATATTTATCACAGTGGGAAAAATAAGCTTGTCTAGATAACATTCATTTTTGGGGACTAGTCAGAAAATTTGAAAGACAGATCTTCAATATTGATGTCATTTCCTGTGACTGTGCATCTTCTCGGGATTCGAAAAAGAAATATCTCCTGTAAAAGTCAATCAGGTTATTCTACCTTCGCTAATTCAGGCCTCAGTGAGTAGCTAGGCCTTATGTGTCAACTTCATTGACAATTAGAAAGCACATTTATTTCCTTTTTCATTCGTCCAGTTAAAGGCATCACAAGGCGAGGAACATGAACATCACAATGACTGAAACCGTATAAGGAACTTGGCCCCTATAAATTAACAAGGAGATTACATGAACTGAAAGGGAGTTCGTATGTTCCCTTGTGTTTTCAGGAAACAGCATGCCCATCTGATACTAACCAAAGTCATAAAAAAAATACTAGCAAATTGAATCCAGCACTGTGTTTAAGGAGTGAAAACTAATGGCCGAGGATGTTATTCCAGCAGTGTCAGGATCGTTCCCTATCAGGAAATGTATTAATGTAATGAATCACAGCAGTGACTGAGAGACAAAAAGGAAGCAATTGTTTCAAATGTGCCAGAACAGTTTCTGGTGAGTGACACAGAAGCTCTGACTACAGTGGGGTCACGCAGGGACAGATCACCAAATAAGCAAGGGATGCAACCACTTACTTGTGCTTAATTACTAATCTGTACTGCACAATTTCAGCTGTTTTTCACCAGGGGAGGTGGTGAAATCCCTGTGAATCTGTGCAGTACTGGTTAGTAAGTGAACTGGTTAGTAAGTACCTATTTTACTGTAAGCCGGTGCACAGCTTGCTTACTGCTTAATTTGCCCCCTTGGACCCCAGACCCAATCAGATGAGGTCATGGAAACAACCACCAAAGGAGCGCCTTTGAAGGCTTGGTACTAAAGAGTGCAAGAAACAGACAAGGTGGTAGCTTGAGGCAAAGGCATAGGGATGAAAGAGGGTGTGTGTGTATGTACATAGTGTGTGTATATGTGTGTGTTTTAAGGTGTTAAGTATTATAGCACATTTAAAACCTGCAGGAAATGTGCCAATATAGTATGAAAACGTAAACAGGAAAGAAGGTAAACTATCTACCTACTAGTAAGTTACACAGGAATTAAGAGCACAAACCTGGAGCCAGACAATAGGGGTAGAGACATCAGTACATTTTCAGAAGACAGAAAACTGTTGAAGGAAAGTAACAGATTGGACTCAACAGAGGAAGCTAAAATCCAAAAGAATCTACTGAGTCTTCCCTGAAAACTGAAAGCATCAAAGAAGTAATTTTTAGCAATTTAATGTTCTCTTTGTAATACATGGAACAAAACCTCACAGGATAGCAACTTGTCCAAAGAGGCATGGCATTTAGTGTCAGAGCCAGGGTGAGCCCCACTTCCTGACTCAAATCCCTTGCCTCTGGTGTTTCGTCTTCCATGACCGTGTGCCAACTGAAGTCAGTCTTGTCTATTTTTCTGAGCCTAGGGCTTTAGGGACCGAAGGAAAAAAAAATGGGAGTTACAGAGATGGGACTGTAAAACGGGCTCTTAGAAACCAGGAGGAGCACTGGGTACTTTCTATGCCTAACCAGAATCTTGGAAGCCTAATGCTTGGTTTTTCCAGAAAGCATCTGCAGGGGCAGAAAAGCACTGCGGAAGACAGCAGCATGAAGGAGGCCACTCTTGATGCTTTGAAACTAGTGGAGGCTCAGAATTAATTTGCTGCTTCTTTGGTCCCAGGTGACAGCGCTGCTAGAAGCCTGAATGAAGTTCAGCAAATTAGTCTTGCATATTTTATGGGTTCTGCATGTTGTATACACAGCATTCCTGATGTTGATTACCGTCTCAGCCAGGGCAGGAGGGATTTGTTTTATGATGATTTCAATTACAGATAACTGTTACACCCAGAATCACATATCAGCTACTTGTAAACCAGAAAATGGCACAAACATAGGCTGTCAAGGGCCAAGGGCTGCCCAGAAGATGCTTTTAATTTAAAGCTGAAGAGAAAATAGTTCTGTTTCTCCCATGATTCGCATGCTTCCCCATTGGCCTTGCCCCTGCTTTGGATTCAAACAGAAAGGGAGTACACAGCATTGCTGTTCTAGGCTCTTCTCTGCTTTTCTATCAGGAATCCATCAGCATTCTAATACTGCTGTTTGGTATCCAGACTTGGTCAGAGGGAAAAGACCCAGTGACTCTAACACCCTCAAGATGAATTCCCTGTATATAACAGGTTCCCAGCTTCCCCAAGGGCCCCAAACCAAACCTGTTGCCATCCCATCAATCTCAACTCGAAGTGACCCTACAGGACAGAGTAGAACTTCCCACAGAGTTTCCAAAGAATGCCCGGTGGACTTGAAATGCAGATCTTTTGGTTAGCAGCTGGAGCTCTTAAACACAATACCACCAGGGTTTCCCCCAAGACTCAGGAAGATGTAAAGGATGATAATCAGTTTGTAAGTGCAGTGTCCAGAAACCCCAGGGGGCACTGCAAAGAGAAAACCATCAGGGAGTCCATGCTGCCCTGTAAAACAAGCCACTTCACCTTTTTTGTTGTCCCTGAGCACCTGAAAGCCAGCCTTCTTTGACTTAAAATGTATTAGTGCACATCTCAGTCTGAAACAGTCCAGGTCTTGAGGAAGGAACTGTCCCATGCCAAAGGCCTACAGCATCATGGCTGGAAAGGACTAGGTGTGAAGTTAGGCCTTGCTTCTCATTCCACTGGGGGAAACTAAGGTCCAGCGAAGGCTGCTGGCCCTCCTCAAGATCACAGAGCATCGGTGTAATGTTGGCCTGGAATCAGGTCTCAACACACTAAGTTCAGTGGTTAAGTTTGGAAACCCATTATTTCTATTTTCCTACTGATTTTTCATATTCTGCCTGGAAAAAGGTAAATGCTTATGAATTTGTCCCTATAATCACATCTTTCACCTCTTCTATCTTCCACAAAACCTGGAGAATACCACACTGCTAGGTTCTCTTTTCTGTTTCAAAACTTGGTGGCCAGCACTGCACAAAGCTCTCTCCCCATGAACAGTGACCTGCAGTGAAGCAGCAGGGCGGAGACCAGCACATCCCCCTCAAGAAGGTGTCAGTTTGGGCAACAAGCTTGTTTCCCCTCATCTGTATCTGCCTGGGCCTCACCCTGTGTACATCAGTCCTCACCCCTCTCAGCCTCTGTCCTTCTGGTTCAAAGCTGGCTCCCTGTGATTTCCATTCCTGAGCCCTAGCACAAGCCCCACTCACACTAACGTAATTTTGATCTTTATGAAAATAAACAACAGGTTGCTGAAGTGTACTGGAATCTCTACGAAAACCCCAATCCCCGTCCTTAGCAGCCTATGACTACAAAATGAAGTTGCCCTCTTGTTTATACCCAAATTTTTAAAATTGGCAAAGATCATTCAAAATTTTCAAGTACTTCGCATTATTGAAGGGTCTGACAAAGGAGTAGGCTAAAATTTTGTTTTATTTCTGTTTGTCTTTTAGTCTTTGTTTAAAAGTAACCTTTATAATGGTTTTACTAGTAACAGTAGGGGTAGGGGTAGCAAGAAATATAGTCATGCTTAAGCCAAGAGAAAATGTTCCAGGAAATACATGATTAAATGATGATTGGCTTAATACTGGTTTTGTTCTCAAAAAATACATGATAAAACTGTATTTCTCTTATGATTTTTTTCATGGTCAGAAAGTACATTTTTAAGATCATGTTTTACTTAAGCTTATTTGTTCTAAGACCACCCTCATAAAGATATATTCCTGTATGAAATACGTTCTGTGAGTAATCCTGTAGACAGGTCTTACGACCAAGACTCATCATCATCACAACATTTATCATATTCTGCAACTGTTTCTGTAAGAATGTCAACAAATCTCTATAAAAGACATTGTACCAATCCCAGCCCTTGTACAGTGATTCACCAGCTATGGCTGCTCTATGGACATGGCTGTTCTTTATTCTCAGTAAAAACTCTCTTGCTTTTAATTTTAAATTAACTTTGTTTTTTAGCTCCTCAATATATTTAGTGTCAGAAGTTGTGATTTTGTGCTCTACTACCAAGTATAATCACCACTTATATAAGTCCCTCCTTCAGTGATACAGTAAACATACTCAACTGCTAACTGAGGAATCCCTTAGAAGCAAGTCCTGGTGATTCACTTCTGAAAAATGATCCACTGAAAACTCTATGGAGCATATTCCTACTCCGACACCAACAAGAACGTCAGTTCCATGGCAACTGGCAATTCGGAGCATCCGCCCTAATCATGTCTCTGAGCTCTTTCTTTTGGCCCTCCTTGTCTGGCGAGATGCAGCCGCCTCTTCCCCCTGGTCCCTGCTGGTGGTCATCACATTACCCTAACTGGGGAAGGAACCCTACACTCTTCTATTCCCCACAGCACACCTGAGAACAGGTTACGATGTTAACAAGTTTCCTAAGTTCAAAGAAGCCTAACTTCTATAGTCTAACTTTAACCAATCCACTGCCTTTGAATCAGTAACAACTCACAGAACCCTACAGGGCTGAGAAGAACTGCCCCAAAAGGGTTTCTAAAGCTGTAATCTCTATGGCAACAGAGTGCCACATCTCTCTCCCACAGAGATGCTGGTGATTTTGAACCACTGAACTTTTGGTTAGTAGTGGAGTGCTAAACTGCACCACCAGACTTCCCTAACCTAACTATAAACAAGAAAAAAGCCAAACCCATTGCCACTGAGTCAATTCTGACTCATAAGGGCCCTATATGACATGGCAGAACACCCCCACAGGGTTTCCAAGGATCAGCTGGTAGATTTGAACCATCGACTTTTTGGTTAGCAACTGAATTCTCAACCACTGTGCCACCAGAGGTCCAGCCTAAATACACTGTGTATACTAGATGGTAAAAAAAAAAAAAAAAGAAAATCACAAGAAATACACCAACAGTCTGGTCCCATCTACCCTGTTCTATGACTGATTCAGGTCTCCTTCATAATCTTTCTTCACTAGAAAGAGATGCCTTGAGGATGTGGCTTGACTGCTTCAATCAGGTCCCAGTTCCCTTTATTCTGTGAGCAGATACCACAGCAAAAACACTCATGTATTTTACCAGAACAGGTGTGGGCAGGTGTAACAGCAAAACTAAAGAAAGCAGGCCTCTGACTCAGGAGACAGAAACTGCCAGTACTGCTGCTAACTTTTCACAAACCAACCTATAACATTTCAGTCTTAAACTAGTTCCATTTTGTCTTCTTTAGCATATGTGGGACTCCCCCAAGAAAAACGCAGGGACCACCAACTGCTATCAAGCTGCATGACTTCAAGGGCTCCCATAAAAAGTTTATGCGAGTCATCTCAAAGATCAATTAAAATATTTGTCTGGAAATGTTGAAATTGCCTTCAGCAACTCAAACAGCAGAATTTCCACCTCCCCCAAATTTTTTTGTCTCTGCTCAACTTCTTGCTACATTCAGGCACCACCCTCATCTACTCTCATGGAGATACCAACAGGGAAGTTTCTAGGTACTTTAATCCACAAGGAGTTGTTGAAATGCAGCTTTTATGTTTTTCTTAAACGAGAGAGAGAAAAGAAATGAGGTCACGAGATGGCAGGGACACAGCATAACCAGTTGGAAGAGTGCCGTTTTTGGTAAATTGAAACCTTTCAGGAAAAAGAGTATAATAAACATAATGGCCCAATATGGCATATCAGTTCCTTGGAAATGCTTCAATTTTTTTCCCCCACGCAAACAAGTAAATTGGCAAGAGATAAGGATCTAGTATTGTGTATTTACATGGACAACCAAAGAGGGGATCAGGATCCACCTGCAGGCAGTAGGAAGACAGATAGTCAGTGCAAAGGCACAGGAGAGTTGTAGCTCCCCGTACGGCCCACAGAACCCTGCAACTGGGGCCAAGACGCGCCCTGCGAGCTTCACTGTTATCTCCTCTAGAGACAAGTATTACCCCAGGCACTGTCACCTTTGCGGGACACGTCTATGGTCTCTGAGGGTCCCACTTCCTCATCCAGGCCCTACTGACATTTTTAAGTGTATATGCCCCGAGAGGTTCCTGGGGCTCTCAAACCCCACACAAAACCAAACCATTGCTATCACGTTGATTTAAAATGGCACCAAAACACAACTGCCATCAAGTCTACTGCAATTCAGAGCAACTTCACATGCGACAGAGTAGAACTTTGCTCCACAGAGTGTTTAATGGCTGATTTTTCAGAAGCCGACAGCCAGGCCTTTCTTCTGAAGTACTTCTGGGTAGACTTGAAACACCAACCTTCTGATTACTAGCGATGCACATCAACTGTCTGCATCACCCACAGACTTCCCAAACAACACAGAGGTTATGAAGCTGATGAGACTACATTCTGCTTCTCTGTGTTGCAGTCTCTCAGAGTGGTCTGAAAATGGTTCTTCCACGTCACCTCCTTGAGGCCCACCTCCAGCTTCCTGTTCACCAGAGAACTCAGTCACATGCGAAACGGAGGCCTGCGCTGAGAAACACAGGAGAGAAAGCTTTCCACTGTGTGACAAGCTACACTGTGCTCTAACGCCTGAGTCAAGTTTGCTCTGCTTGGTTCCTTCTTCGTTTAAGATGAGTTCTCTCTAGAAAGCTCCTTAGCCCCTCACAAAGAAAGAATTTTGACTGGTTCACCTCCTGATCTAAGACATGCTGAGACAAGGCTGGTGCCCAGCTGACACTAAGGGTCCCCACTGCCAACAGACACAGCTTACAGATGACACCACTGTGGAAGGTAAGCGTGCTGTTTGGCCCTTGTTCTCATCCCCATGTGCCCGTGGTTGTCAGGCTCCCACTGTCAGCTGGAGCACTCATTTCTACCTCACGACTTCACATGTGCTGGCTGAGTGGACTGCTCTTTAACAGAGAAATCCAGAACTACACACACCCAAGACAGTGGGGAAGATGGCTGGCTTCTGGGAGGCCCTTCTGCCTGGAATTGGTACTGCTTTCCACAGCATCCTGCAGAGGTGGGGTGGAAACAGGTTCTAATTCCCTTCCTGTTTTCCACTGATTCCCTGTTGCCTGTGCTCCCACCCCCAAGCTGGTGGTGGCCTCACGAAGAAACAAATGAAATACCACAAGTGACTAACTCAGCACACTACTAGCATATAACAAGCCTTGACTCAAACGTATCTATGCTCCAACAACTGCACTCTTTCAGATATCTCCTGCATTTCTTAAGATCCCACTGGGTACCGTATTACACACACAGGCCCAGCCTGAGGGAACTTAAGAGTATTATAAATGCCACAGACAGAGCCTTACAAGGACACACAGAGATAAACATCAGAAAGACGTCTTCAAGAGAAGCAAGCTCCAGTGCGACCAGCACATCCTCCTTGACACCAGAGGTGACTACTATCTTTGGCGTGTGCTTCCAAGCCCAGCTTTGCCCATTTTATTGGCGAACTTAATGTTGGCCTTTTGTTGACAGAGTTTGGGTCTCCTTCAGCTCTTGCCTGAGTTGACAAGTAAGATGACAGGGTTGTAATCTTAAAGAAGTACCTATGAAAACATACGCTGGGTGTGTAAGTCAACAATCTCCATTGCTGACCATTATAGCCAAGCATTATATGATTATGATTATTCCTATTTTTCCTCAAATGCTCCATGGGGGATCTGCCACCAGGAGTGATAAAGGGTGGGGCTGAAAATTAGAGCTCTGGCAAAACACTCTCTTACCGACCTTTGCCTCTCTTCCCGACCTTTGCTTCTCTTCCCAAAGTCACTAAATTTACTGATGGCAAAATTAGAACGTTTGACTTTGAGCCACTATTGCCTTTTGAAGGGGGAGAGGCATAAAATTTTAACTGGTCCATCTGTAGGTATGGGGCCATATGCCCCATACTCCTAGGCCACATTAGTCATCATAGCATCTAGCCCCACCCAACTCCCACTAAAACGAATAACAAAAGCTTACCTTCCCTAGGTACTGAGCTCCTGACTTCAAAACTAACATTAAAAACATGGGTTCAGGAAACTCCATTTCATGAAGTGAAACTAAGCTCCGTCCTCCCGCCCCCACGTCTGAGAGTGCAAAAGGCAGGAGCGACCAGACGCACCAAGCCAACAGTTCCACTGGGTAAAGACGTTTGTTGCTGCAGAATCCCTAGCCCACTGCGAAGCAGGTGGCACAGAGTAGAAGTGCAGTAAGCATTCACAGGCCCTCCTTTCTGACTGCTTCCTCTAGTACTCCCAGGGACAGAGAAAGGGAGCTACAGATACCCAAGGCCTGCATTTTGTTTCCTGAATGTCCCAGCTGCATTGAAAAGAGCCATTAGTTTTCCTACATCGATCTCTTTGCTTTAGGAGTGGGAAAACTGAGGTCCAAATGGGGAAGGGAATTGCTGAAGTGAATCAGAGATAGTCAGGAATGAAGCCTGGTCTTGGTTTCCTACCTTAAATGGTCCCAAGTTCCTTTTGGTGATGATGTCCAACCTTCTCCTCCCTCCCACTGTTAACTTGGTAATAAAAGAGACTGTCGTGTGTTGAGGGTCTCCTCTTGCCAGGCACAGGGCTAGGACCTTGGGCACACACTATGCAAACACGCCCAATCTTCCCTTAGCGACTGTCTCATTCCCGTACTTCATACGACAGCAGTCAAAAAATCTAGTAACAGACTGTCGTGCACTTCAATGACATACACCTGGCAGTAAAGGGTACCTAAGGGTGAGGGGTGGAACAGTTCAGTAATTTGGCAGTTATGCATTGATGTAACTTGGAAGTACTATCATTATGTAGTTACCTTCCAGTCTGTGAGTTGAGGTGGCCATGCTCCGTTTTCACATAACATCAATTTTCACTTGACAACCTGGTGTGTTAGAAATGGACCATTACCCATACATGAAGAGTGCACTACAAAGTACTTATTATCTGCATCTTATAGCAGAAAAAACCAAGGTTGAGGAAGGCAAAATATTATATGAAACTACATGAAATCAACAGCATCCAATCATTTTTGTCTTATAAAAATGGCAAATCCTTTAGCCTAATCCTCAGAGCAGACAAGTGGCCACGCTAAGCTGTGCCTCCAGCGACCTGTCCCCTCAGACACAGCCTCCCTGCCACACACTATCCAGGCTCTCGGCTCTTCTGCCCTCCACGCCAGCCTGGAAGCCAGGCACTTCCTCTTCCCTCATCATACTTGATTCTCTCTGCCTTCTTTCACAACTCCAGCTAACCTAGGGGCCTCTGTCCTCCACTCTGTACGCCGCGTCTCCATCTCAGCCGGTCTCCTGTCTTTGCTCATCTCAATTCTCTTCTGCTCCAGAACTCTTCCTCTCTCATCGGGTCTCTCACCACCTTTCCAGTAACTCTTCTTTCATCCACAAGGACTCCTGGCGCCCATATGGAATCCCCTCTGTCCACACTAGTCAGAGAGCTACTTTCCTCCCCGGCCCATCTGTTTTTTTCCCTCATGTGGAACACCCTAAGAATTTACTCCTCACAGCTTTGCTATTTATTTAAGCATGGCACTGTGTTGGCTTCAGAAATATGTTGTATATTCTTTGATGCCGTTACCTTCAAGAGGTGAAGCTTAACTCTCCTCATTCCTGAGTATGGGCTGGTCCAAGTGACTCGCTTCTCACAAACAGAATACTGCGGAAATGATCTTATGTCACTTCTAAGACTAGTTTATAAAAAGACAGCAGCTTCCAATTTGATCCTCTCTTACTCTCTCTACCTCTTACAGAATCCCACCAGGAGAGATCAGTCTCCCTTTCTCTCTTTTGTGGATCACTTGCTCTGACAGAAACCATGTAAACTACATTGCTATGAAGGGACCCGGTGGTGAGGAACCAGACTCCTGCCTATAGCCACATGGAAAAAGCTGGAGCGAAAGCTCCGGCCCCATGAGAGACACACAGCCTGCGGCCCTGGTCAACAACTTCACTGCAACCTCATGAGAGACCCAGTCAAAATCACCCCACCAGAGAGCTTCTGCATTCCTGACTCACAAGCACTGTGCAATAATAAATGTTTCTTATTTTAAGACACCAAGTTTTGGTTAATTAATAACTAACCCACACACCTTTGACCATAACCAGCAGAAAGAGGTACCCCATATTGACACGTACTGCAAATGGGCTTCCTTACTCGTGTTCCTGAATCACCTTCCACACCAGCACCTTGGCTGAAAACTGGCACACACTAGGTCCCACCTCAGGGTCCCTCTTTGCCAGATGTCTGGTGCGCCCAAGACCTACCCTAATGCAGATTTTCAGATTAACCTTTATTTTTATTCCATTTAGTTTAAACAAAGCAAACTAATGAAAAGTGAAACAAACGAAGCACCGCCACCTCCAAAGACAGAAAGTCCCCGTCGGAGGTGGGTGTAAGCAGCTGCACAGCGACTGGCACAGCTACGACACCGCCCAGTGAGACATCCCTTGCTGTGGTCTTGGTCTCTGATTGTGAGCTGCATGGTGAGAATTTCCCGGTCTCCTGAAAGCATGCTGACATTAAAAACATGTCCAAGTCGTGACAGAGACAAAAGACCCGAACGGCTGAAAACTGAGTCCAGTTCTCAGGAGTATGCACCTTGCTCTGTGTGGGCCAATTATTGGGAACATTTATGCAGAGATAAAAATCTCACAACGGTGAACACTTAAAGTGCCCCCAGGTTATCTGGTGCCTGTGGAATTCTACTGACTAGAAGCTGATTTAACGACGCAGAACCCCTGCTGGGAACTGAGAGGTGTTTTACTACCGCAGGAGTGCTGCTGCGATAAGACAGTGCGCGCTCTCCTCAGACCACTAGGCATATAACGTGTGGTATTCTCTCTCAGTCCTTGCACTCCTCTTTTTCCGTTCCTCTCTCACACTCCCTCGTCCGAGTAGTAAGCCATTCTAGTCTTTTCAGAACAGTTGGGGACAAGTTTCATTAACTGCAGCAGGTCTATCACCACAGAACCCAAGGCATTATCCTTTCCTCACTTGTGGCATGCTTACTAAGTCTTTAAATTGGAACAATACCTCTTCTAACCTTTGGGAAATGGGCAAGAAAATCAAATTGTACTTTTCAGTTATACAGCAAATAATTCACAGCCCGTAACTTTGGCTGTGAGTATCATGACTCCTCATTCTCGCTCAACGTCTTTCCCCAGCTGTACTTCCTTCTGAGTGAACAGCTAATTGTGTGCATCTTCAGGTATCTGGGACTCTGGATATGAAACAACATTAAAGATCTCCCGACCCCGGGAATCCCCAGGATTAAATGTCTTTTCACGATAAACACACAGTGAGAACACTGCCTAAGTTAAGCATCTACAGACTGGCAGCACCCAGGACCATGGCTATCAATATGGACAGCTGTCCTCTAAAGGAGGTGACATCATCTATAGTTAGACTGGACTAAAGAAAGTCTCATGAATTGGATAAAAAGCAAACTTTAATGAGAAACAAAAATAAACCTGTTGGATTTGCTTTTGGAATTACAGATAAGGGAATTTCAAAATACAGCATGTATGGGCTCCTCCACTCACCACGGCCAATGACTAAATGGATTTCTGAAGCAGTCAACTGGAAATGTAATCTGTATTTCAAGAAAACAAAATCAGCTTTCATCACTTGCAGTTGGTGATGCAGTGTCTCCACACATGCTACAGCATGAAAAAGAGTACAGCAATTTGAGATCAAAATCCCAAAATATGCATGCGGATGAAAGGAAAAGCAACTGGCCAGTATCAGCAATACCTTTTATTCTCCTGTCAACGAATTCTGGAATCTAGCTATGGGACTTCAGTTTTGTTACCTAACCTTTCTATCCCTTGGTTTTATCATCTGTAAAATGGAGTATAAACATCATCTCCTTCATAGTTACTGTTAGAATTAAGTAAGATTTTCTATTAGAATGGTTCCTAGCACATAGAAAGCACTCCATAAGTATTACTCTTGTTGATGTTACTTTTATCAAAATCCGATTCTGTCTCTGGAGGGAAATCCACATGGAAGAGCCCCACCATAATCACAGTTTTGTTTGGTGAGTGTGGTGTGACACATCACTGTTACATGGTCTTTCTCACTATGATCTTGTGAATCCCACAAAATGACTGGGTGAGTGCAGGCAAATGAAGTGCCTGTGGCCCACAAAGGGGACTGCACAGCTTGCTAATAATGCAAGTGAGATACATGGCTCTCTTGTGGCAGTGGTACCATGCAAATGAGGCACATAGTATCCTAACGAAGGTACTGGTCACTTTTGCCATCCCACTAGGTTTTAAATGAGCTTTCCCACAGCTGAAAATTTAGTAGAGAATGTCCTTTGAATCTGGTGTCCCTGCACCAAGAATTTCCTAGGTCCAGGAGACACACAGAGAGAAAAAGAAACATAATTTTTATTTCAAGAAACAAAATCAGCTTTCATCACTCACACCTGGTGATTTAGTGTCTCTACACATGATACAGCATGAAAAAGAATAAAACAATTTGAGATCAAAATCCTGCTGTCTCTAGTGTTACAGCCAAGTTGTAGCGGCACCAGGAAGGAAACAGTGGCGGCAGGACCAGGAGACTGGTGCAAGATGACCAGTGGGCTTCCCAACCCACAGAGCAAGGCAGCTACAGTGGGTATGCTGAACCATGAAGCAAGAGAGCTTCGTGCCTTCAGGCAGGAGGGTTCCTGACTAAGTAAGTTCCCCTAGGAACTTACCGGTGGAGTTAAACAGCTTTGTTAACACTTTCCTGATCAGGCAGAGGCCTGGGGACCAAAGGGTCAGGGGGCCAAGACAGTCTGCCTGTAGCCATGGCTGTGATGCTGACCTGACCAGCAAATTGTATCCTGAATCATTTTTGATCCTGAATTGTAACCTGGTACATTTCTAATAAACTCTGTAAGCATGGTCTCTGAGCTCTGTGTGGCTGCTATAACGAATTACCAACACCAGCAGAGGAGAGAATGCTGGTGGGGGGCGGAACAGCTGTTGTTGGAATTGGTGGGGGGAAAAAAAAAGGGTTGGAAGGTGGAGGTATGTTTGACCTCCACCTCACAGGAAACACTCTTAGGCTGACGCTGATGATTCTCCCCCTTCGAGATGAGTGCGATGCTGCCATTTTTATAGTGGCCATGTGGTCTGCATCTGCCACGTCAGCCTGGAATCCTCATCTCTTTACAGGGAAAGTTTTATCAGTGGGGCCAGAATAGTCTAAGTCCACTGCTTAAGTCTTCTTCTACTCTGGTCAGACGAGCACTGCTTATGTACCCTTCTGCAGCTTCTCTCTCTCTGTCTCTATCTAAATACAACAAATTCTAAACTACCTTTTAGAGTTAAGAGCCACTGCCCCTCCAGCTCCCTTACTCCATCTCTGTTATGACTAGATGCCAAAAAACCAAACCGACTGCCACTGAGTCAGTTCTAACTCATGGCAACCCTGTGGGCCAGAGTAGAGTTTCCAAGGAGCGACTGGCAGATCTGAACTGCTGAACTTCTGGTGAGCAGATGTAGCACTTACCCACTATGCTACCAAGGCTGCCTTGTCATGAGTAGCGTGCCTAAGTTATAACAGTTACCTCTCAATAGACTCTTACTTCCTTCACTTCCTTCACCACAGATGCCATGAATTTACTATATTTCTTACTGACAAATTTTTTGCCCACAAAGATTTTTTTTGGAAATCTGTACAATTATCTGAAGAATTCAACATAGATATGCCTCAGGGATCTTAGTTGTGTGATAAGCTGTTTCCTCCACTGAGAATGATGAAGGTAATTTTCAGTAAAATTTCATATTGGTGTTCAGCTTTACTTAAAATGGAGTGGGGAAGAACTCATCCACAATGAATTATTTCTAAAGTGCCATGAAACTGCAGTCTTTATTATATGAAATCTTGCAAGAGTTTGGATTTGCCTAGGTTGATCATGAAGTATTACAGCATAACTCACTGCCCAAGAGACCACATTTGAGAGCAGCCTAAGTAATTGAGAAACACAGCACTAATGGTTTTCATTATGTGGTGCTAATGACATTTTTAAAATTTTTATAAACAGGTGATATACGTTAATTATCCCAAGGCATATTTCCAGCCAGATAATCAGTCTGTGCCTTGGAAAACTAAAGGCAACAAATCCCCTTTATCTGACATGTCATCTTAACGTAAGTATAGATGAGCAAGTAAAAAGTTCACGGCTAACACTGAGAGAGATCTATGTGCAAAATGCTTTATACGTACTGCCTCATTCAGTTTTCACAACAAATCTTTGAGGTAAGTATTATGTTGATAAGGCACAGATAGGTCTATTAACTTACCAAATGACCAGACTAGTAAAAGAGAGTGCTAGGCTTTTTCTTGGCGTCACAATTCAAACCGAGAAGCAGAGCCATTCTAGGTATTTCAGGTAAAGAAGAATTTAATACAGAGGAATTACATTTAAAACTATTGAGAAACCTGGAGGAGCAAAAGGGAGATGACAGTACGATCTAACTATGAAGGACCACAGGGAGTCAAGCTCCCGGCAGCCCAGAGCCTGCCCTGCCCTGATCCATGCCCCTGGGCCCCCTGGAGCCATCAAGTTGCTGCAGCAGCTTACAGAGCTCTGCGCTGCCTGCACAACAGCTGCAGCTGCCTGCTCAGATCACTGCTGCCAGGCTAGACACGGAAGGCCATTTCTCTCTGCTTCCACCTAACTCCTCAAGTTCTCTCTCAGAGGAAGAACCTCACTGAGATTCTTGGACAACGTAGTTTTATAGATTCCTTGGTACCCAGGTTCAAGGGATCTTTGGTTCGAATTCAGGGGGCTCTGAAAATTGGATGAGAAAAAATAATTATGTCACCACTTTCACCAACCTCTTAATGAAATTGACTATGTCTTTCAATTATGACTATAGGTAACTATCCACAAAAGAATTATAGGCTTTTTTATGGGTAGAAATGGTAGATTTTCATATCACACTGCAGTTGATACATCTGAAGAATTTACCCTATGTCAAAATTACCATGGTTATTAGATTCATCATGAAATTTCATTACACCTACTCATCATTTATCACCTATCTCATTATCTGATGCTTCACATCTGTAACAATTTTAAAATGTCTACTATTATCTGATAATCTTCCACATCAATGACACACGTCTGGCAGTAAAAATTGCCAAGGTGTAAGGCAAGCATAATATTAGCTGTCAAGGTTACCATTATGTGTCAAGTTGGCTGGACCATGCATCTGAGTGGTTTAGCAGTTATGTGATGATGTAATCTGGCAGTCATATAATGATGCAGTCATGCTCCTTTTTGGGATCAGATGCGATCATCATCCATTTTTGCATTATGCTGATTTTCACATAATGACTTCATCTTTGGAACCCAACTATGTATCTAAATAAGAGGTGGGAAGATTGATAACAAGGGCCATCGCCCAGAGCAAACAGAGAGAGAAAGCTCTCCCCCGGAGCTGACACCCTGCATTCAGACGGCTTCCTATATTATAAGAAAAAAAAATTTGTTTGTCAAAGCCATCCACTTATATTTCTGATATAGCAGCAGTGTGTAACTAAGACAGCATTTAAAAACATTATTCTAAAAGGGGTCCATAGGCTTGATCAGCCTGCTGAAAGGGTCAGTGGTTCAAAAATCTTAACTACTGTTAGCCTAGAAGGATAGAGCTGATTTTAAGAACCAATCCATAGAATCCAAGATCTGAACCCCTCTGTCAGATTCCAGAATTTGTGCTTTAATCATTATATTCTACTGGGCTTTGAGTAATCCTTTCAGGTATTTTGGATGTCATAAGAAAGCTGAGCGCTCCAGTCTGCTTGGCATTGATGCAGCCTTGAGGATTCCCAGTGAACACCCTGAGAGATCATCCAAAACATCAGTCCTCTGTAGGACAGGGTATCATCTTTGAATAATTTATCTCTGTTTCCCGACATCTTGCTTTTTTATTTTTAAAGTGCCTATTCCAGTGACTTCATTTTGATGTCTCAGAAATATACTGTTGACCACTTTTCTCATCAGGCAGAGTAAAGATACATACAAAGATTAAACGTTGGATGTGTTTAAAGGAAGAAATAAAGGAGTTATTCTAAGCCTTTATCCACAAAACGTCAAATTCAAAATGCATGTGCATAGTAATTATTTCCTATCAGGGTCTCCATCTATGACTACAAAGATAGAGTCTATTTTGTTTGTTCTCATATCCCTAAGAAAACGATATCATGTCTCAAAAGAACCCTCATTTAACAGACCAAAGAAATCAAGAGAAATACTACAGAATTAAGAGTCTCAAATATGGAGTCAAATGAAGCTGAATTTGAATCCTGACTATTTGCATACTACTTTTGTGACCAGGGATTTAAATCTTGGTTAGAAAGTCACTTAAACTCTCCATATCTTAAGTTCATGTCCTATAAAATGGAGAGAATTTACTTCTCAAGATAATTTTTTTTGCATATTAATTTTTTCTTTATTGTACTTTATCAAGATATTTTTTTAATAATGAGATAAAAAATATGAGATGATTAGCACACACAATGAATACTGATAGCATACAGAAAGATTATGGAAGGTCACAGGACAGTAAGCAGAGCCACAGCCAGGCCTTCTGGGTCATTTTACAGTACCCTCTTCTGCAGAAAGACCTTCTATGTGATTACTTTCTTTTCTCCAGGACTTTGAGGAGCATCTGATACCTACAATCCCAAATGGCTTCTTTCTAGTTTGTGCTTAGAGAAGGAACGGTGTACAAATAGCATGTTTATGAAACAAGCAGAGGCCCCACAAGCAAAGCGTGCTTCTTCCGTCACCACAAAATAAAACAGTAATAGTGGATCAGCTGAAGACAGACATCAAGGGGGCTTTTAATATTGTTAAAAGCTGTTCGTAATCTGATTTCTGGACTCTACGCTCCCGCTAATAAATTGGCCACTCTCTTCCTACATCTCCACCATCCATCTGTAGGGTGTGTCCAGTCAAGTCTTCTGGTCAAATTACAACAACCTTTGGCAAGCTCATTTCTAGGAAATTTAACAGACTTCCCCGAGAGATGGCATGTTCCCAAGTTGTTCTGTCACTCATACTGGGCTTTACTCTACTGCTGATTTGGCTGATCTGATTCACAGGAGACTACTTCAGATACAGTCTAAGGAATACGGACTTGAGAAAAAGGGGACACCAGTAACGCTTTTAAGCAGAGAGAATGCCAGTCTTAAGAAGAACAGGTGATAGGGAAGAGAGGAGCTTAAAATCTGGGCTGCCATCTAGGATACTCCACTGGTCTCACCCCTTTAGGAGTAAGAAAGAATGAAGAACACTTCTACTGTATATATACTACTGCAGATATACTTTCTACAGATATACAGAAAAGATTAGTCCAAAGGCCTAACGGATCACATCCACCATGGCCTCCAGCAGACGAAGTCCTGCACAGCTAGATGGTATCTGGCTACCACCGCTGACTGCTCTGTCAGGGGTCACAACAAAGGGTCCCAGAGAGAGCTGGGGAAAGATGGAGAACAAAATTCTACTCAAAAAGCATGAACAGACTTGCTGGCCTGACAGAGGCTGAGGAAACCCTGAGAGTATGTCCTCCAGACACCCTTCTAGCTCAGTAAGGAAGTCACTCCTGATGTTCACACTGCAGCCAAAGGCTGGACAGACCTATTAAACAAAATGAGACTAAAGGGACCCCCCCAGCCTAGGGGCAAGGACTAGAAGGCAAGAGGGCACAGGATAGTGGGTCACAGGCAACCCAAAGTTGACCTGTTATAGGGCTGTTAACCAATGTCATCAAACAATACGTGTACTGTTAAAAAATAAAATAAAATAAAAAACATTGGGCTGTTAAAGATCAGTCTAACAGAGTTTTGTACATATTTGACTGAGTCAGTTCAGGAGGGACAATGACCCATCTGCCTCTCCTCCCACTTAGCTCTCAGACCTCTTCTTCCTGCTATGGGTTCTATTGGTTTCAAATGGCCCATCAATGTGCTCCAGTCTCTTCTTAGACTCTTCATTAGTGCAATGTTATCTGTCAGATTTGGCCTGTTTGACAAATGAGGCCTTCATCTACTCGATCCAAACTACTTTTTGAGCTGCTCTTTTGTTCATGACTGTTCTCTCACCGAACTGAGTCCCTGCTATTTCCTACCTCCTTATATTTCCTTCTGCCTAGAGTAACCTCCCATCCAATGCTCCAAACCACCTGGGCCATTCCTACACACCCTTCAAGGGCAACACGGTGACCCAACCTTCATGAAGCCTTAATCCATCCTTCTCTAAACCCCCACAAGCGTTAATACAAATCTCTTTTGTAGCAATGAACATTTTGTGTCTTGTATGATACTTATAGTCGGCTTCCACATCCACAAGTTTTGCAGCCACAGATTCAACCAACCACGGACAGAAAAAATCCAGACAAAAAAAGTTCCAGAAAGCAGAACTTGAATTTGCTGCAAACTGACCACACTGCTGAATCCATGAGACTGAAGTGATGTGCAGGTATCCCCTGGGGTAGCTTTTGACCATTTCCCAGATCCCCCATCTCTTTCCGGCATTCACTGTTCCAGTATTGTTTGCCTTGTGTCTTCTCATTGTTCCCTAAACAGTACAGTATTGTATAACAGATATTTACTTAGCAGTTACATTGTATTAGGTTTTATAAGTAATATACATAGGATCAAAAGTATATGGCAGAATGTGTGTAGGTTAGATGCAAATACCACACCATTTTTGAAAAGGGACTTACACATCTGCAGATTTGGGTATCTTCGGGGGGGGGCAGTCCTGGAACCAATCATCCATAGATACTACAGGACAACTGTATTGATATTCTGGTTTTCTATTCCCTGGTAAATGGCTAGCTCTTTTAACCAAGGGCCATGTCTTTTAGATACAGGGCCATATTTGGATTCTGCTCAAGACCATTCACAGAGTCAGTGCTCTGTATGGATGAACTCCCCAATGACAATTTAAATTCTTTGACAGTCTGGACTCGGTGGACATTCAATAAAATTTTGCATCCTGGATTAAGAAAACTCCTTTTATTCCTTAGTACCCTGACACCAAAAAGAGGTTGTTTTATGCTTCACTGAAATGAAGGCCTGCTATTTGGAAACCCTATGAGGAAGTTCTATGCTGTCCTATAGGGTCACAATGAATTGGAATCACCTTGACAGCAAGACGTTTGGTTTGGGGTTTGAGAAGAAGCCAGTTTTTTGTTTTCCAAAATGGAAGAACCATCTTGTGGGTTCCGGCTTACAGACAAGAAAGAAATGATAAGCACCCAACAGCCAGTGAAGTTTGTATGAAGCACAGCAAGGGTCTTCAAAAGGTACCCATGCGTCTGGCCTGGTAGGTGAAATAGTCCCACATTTATCACATAAGCAGAACGAGCAACGCAGGAAGAAAGACAGCATTCACACTGGCGGGCCACCAACAGACTCCCTGCTGGAATAGTTTGGCCAGAGGTGGACTTAGTTTACACTGAGTTATCCAATTAGCCTCTCTCAACACACTAACAGCTAAGAGAAACAGTGTAGGGACTAGAATTTGGTTTCTGTCAATTCAGCCTAGAATGTCCATCATAGTTTGTCTAGGAATCAGGGTTTTCTGGATCATGGTACTTTAAATGCAAAGTTCAAAGAAAGTCTTGGACAAATCTAGTCCAAGTTGGGTCACCCTAGCCAGCCAAGTGCCGTTGAGTCGGCCTAGTTTAGCCCAATATAAATGCATCTGTTCTGAGATGGGTTACAGGCTAGGCACCAAGAGCACAGAGATGAATAGGGCATAGTTCTTGCCCTCAACAATTTCACAGCCTAAATAGTAAACATAAATATATAAACAAAATAAATTCTGGGGTCTCCAGATGGCCCTGTCTTAAGTAATAAATTCAAAGAAATAATTTCAACAACTACTTGGATACGGATAATGGTAATGGTTGAACAATATGACAACTATAGCTGATGTCACTGAATCAGTTCTACACATGAAGAATACTGAAATGGCAGATGTTACATATATGTATATAAACATCCACAATTTAAAAAAGTGATTACAATGCAATTCTAAGATCTATTTGTCTGTCAAAGACTATTAAAGGAGATCTTGTTCACAGCACACATTATTCTTTTAAAAAAAAAAAAATCACCTTTTCTCTCATCAAACCTCCGAATCTCTCTGTCCCACAGTATGCTTGAGCCTTTGGGGCTATCCTGGCCTTAGCTCCCTCTCTGAAGTTTCCCTAGCACTCTTCTAACAAAGATTTTCTTCCTTCTCTGTTCCCTAAACATGCATTACAACTTTCCTGCTTGAAGTGGCTTCTGAGATCAAGCCTCCTCCCTTCCATTCCAGGAAGCCTAGGGGAACCTGCAATTCTGCATCCCCAGTTTCCTTCTTTTTCCAGAGAGGAGCCTCTGGGAAGTGAAGTTCTTTTCTTACTGTGACTGCTTTGCTTACAAGACATTCTCTATCTCCTAATTTTGTACCTCAAGAAACACAGGATCTCAACACATGTAATAAGTTCTAAAATCCTATTACTGGCAACAGGCACTCTCTACATTATAGTTAATATATATATCACCAAGGTGTTTTGCCATTGTCCTTTGTGGGACATCATTATGGTCATGAGCTACTTATACTGCTATTTCAGAGCCTGGAATCTAGAGCCAGACTGTTTGGTATAAACCCAGGAACGAGTTGCAGGATCTTGAGCCAATCATCTCACCTCTCTGTGTCTTAGTTTCTACCTTTGAAAAATACAGACACTGTCTACCTCACAAGATGGCTAATAAGGGTTTGTGTAATAATTTTATCTTACCACCTGTGCTAACTTCGTGACAAACACTATGCTCACAACAGTTCCAAAAGATGGGTTGTTTAAAATGATCATTGATTTGTGATCAGGGTAATTGAGTCTCAGAGAGAAAAATCACTCATGTGAGGTCAGTCTGACTTCCGTGCTGACGCTTTGGCCCCTCTGCCATCCTGACTTCCCAAATCATTTTAGAGAACCATCTCTTGGAGAGTTTGTCTAAGGCCCTTACTTCAGTAACTACCTTCCTCAGAAGTCCTCCAGAAATTGGGGGCTGTGTCTCATGAAAACCTCTGGAACTGCGGTTTGTCTGCACAGAGTCTCTACCTTGGTCCCGTCCAGGTGGGGGTCACAGGTCAGTGCTGCCGATTAGGCAGCGTGGGCCTGAGTACTCATTCGGGGAGCCAGTGATGTCATTCCTGCTAAAACAAGCTGCTTCCCTACCTGTCACCTGGTAATTACTCACAAGAGTGTTCCCTGGGAAAGCACTCTATATTCTCATTGCCAAGTAACTGAGACAACCTTGGGGAGCCAGGGCTCGATTCCCAGCTAGCCAGCCCTCACTCCCCAGGGGAGAAGAGCTAGGACAGAGAACGAAATAATTCCCAAACCAAACAACATAACTTGTCTGAGGGTCAGCAATAAGAATAGCAAATATAATAATAACTATAATGCCTATTACATGCAGAAGTAGTAATCAACCTGAACCAAAGCATGTCCATGTGCACAATGCTATTTTGAGCAATATACATACACTCTCATATAATCCTTATAACAACCCTGTTTCTACTGGGTGCCACAGAAACAGTCCCAATTTATAGTGACCCATGTGATAGAAAAGAACTGTCCCATAGAATTTTCTTTATGGGAGCAGATCTCAGGTCTCTCCCCGTGAAGCTGCTGGAGGGGTTTGAATCACCCGCCTTTCAGTTAGCAATCAAGTGCTAAATCGCTGCATGACCAGGGCTTCTTTCACAACAACCTTAAACAGTATCTCTGTTTTACAAATCTAGAATCTCAGAACCATAAAGGGGAAGTTACCTGACCAAGGTCCCATAGCCAGTAAGTAGCAGGGAGAGTCAAGACCAGGGTCTGACTGCAACTCTCTTTCCTCTGCTTCAGAAGACCTGGACAGACACAGCCACAAGTCTGTTTCACCCTTAGCTGTGCTCAACTTCTAAGAAATGTGTTTTGTTTCCTTGTGCCACCTCCACTCCCATCTCCCACCTCGTGTCTTTCTGGCCAAGACGGAATGACCCAAAAATCCTTTGGAGCACATCTGAACAAAGCATGGAGTCTGTGATGCAAATAATGTTTGAGAGACTACCTGAAATGATTCTGTTCCAAGGCTACGGACTATATTCAAGTTTTCCTCGGGGAACATTAGCTCAGCTTTGCAAGCTCAGCAATCAGATATAATCCTGCTGCTCTGTAACATGCCTGCCTTTCTTCTTCCTAAGTGATTGTGGCTATCACCCAAATGTGCCTCATCAGGGTTTCTGCACCTTGCTGTGGACCCCGGACTGAGAAGATGTCACTAATAAAGCTTATACCCTTCTCAGTGCACAGCCGTGGCTTATGCTGTAGACTCTGTGCTTTCTTTAAGCTGTTCCATTGGAAAAGATTTCTGCCCAGGCTTTTCTGGGTGCACTAAGGCAAGGTCTAGCATGTGCATCTATGGCATGGCCCTCTCTGCATGCTATGTTTGGAAGTGGATGGTTAACTCAGTTGTACAGTCCATCTCGTAGATGGTGACTAAGTGCAGCTGTTTATCATAGGACAGATCTTTCCTCTGTAACAAGGAGTTGACTAGTACATAGCAACAAGTCTTCCCAGCTTCTTGCAGCTGGAACCATGCCTGCACTACAGGTTATTCTCCTCCCCTACTTTGGAGTTGACATCTAGCCTCCCTGTTCCCTCTCCCTGAATGCCCTGGGGTTGGGTGGTATAGAGTTAAGAGCACAGGTTTTCAGACTAGACAAAACCAGGTTCCAATGCCAGGTAGGCTGTATACTTGTTGTGCGACCTCATGTTCCATAAGCCCTCTGAGCTGTGGTTTCTTCATCTGTGTAACAGAGATAATATTACCTATTTCCCAGAATTGCTGTAATAGTCAAATGATTTACTGTACACAAAGAATTTAGCACAATTGGTAACTGTTTATAACATGCTAGTTGGTAACCGTGCAAGGCTGATGACTTACAAGTGAGGGATACAAACAGAAGGTCTTTTGGCGAGGGTGTCCTGTCTTTGAATTTGAATAAAACAAGTTGTGTAAGTGACACAGTTTTAATTTTTTTTATTTTTAAGTGCATCTGATGGCATTATGTGTGGAAAAGAACTTCAGGTAAATGGCCACCATGGTACCTTCCAACTGGGGCCAAAAATAATCAGTTATCATAGTCTGGTATCTTTCACCATTGACAGTCACAGTCTCTCCTTATTCATCTTGGAAAAAAACAAGGGCCAATGATCCTGCCAGAGCAAAATCTACATCAAATGGTAATTTGGGGGATGAAGTAGATGTCCCTGAATCTCCACTGGGTTCTCTTCCCTCCCAATGTGACAGTTCTGTTTATTAACAAAACCATTCATCCAAAAAGATGCCAAAAGCCAAGTCAGCTTCCAACTGCTCCAGACCCTGGTCAGCAAATGTATGTTGCAATCTACGGTCACTGGACTTCAGTTATTGAGTTAAAACAATCTGGTAAGGGTAAAGCTTCAATTTCAGATGCAAAATCCACCAAATTGTAGTCAATGAAAGGCCCGGTTCCTGTGTTCAGCAAAAAATTGATTGGGATGGATTCTCGTGTGCACTCTAACAAATGGTGGTGATGTTTTCATTGGAATGCATGGTTCAGTGACTCACAGGTGTTGTCTGATTGGCAGCAGACCTGGCTGTCTCAATTTTTTTCATTAAACGTAGAATTATTCTCTCAGTGGGATCATTATGCACTTCATAAATCTCATGTAACACACAAGCTGTTTGGTGAATGAAACACCCAATTTGATATTAAACTTTAATAATTTCTATGTATTGTGGAATTGTGTGATTTTTCATGGCTATTTGTCAAGACTAATTTTTAAAAAACATGATAAATACGATCACTATAGCTTCACAAACATTACCACCATGGGTTGTCAAAAATAGGACATCCTTATCGGAAGGCCCTTTGCCTCCGTCTTAAACATCCAGAACAGAGCCCTTTTCTCCCTCCTCACCTTAACACACAAGACCTTTCACATCTGACAGCGTTCTCTGTCCCTGCCATGTATACAGGTTTAGCCCTTACTCCGCAGTATTGGCTGCACTTTTCTAAACAGCTAGTGCTGTTTCATGCCTTTGTACCTTTCATTGGCTCTTGCCTATCAAATATCCTTGCACAGCTTTAGGGGCCAGCTCACTTCTATTTCTTTCTTCTTTCTGTTCAAATATCACTTTGTCTGAAACCTCCATTGATATTTCCTCCTACCCCAGACTAGGTCACATTACCTCTTAGGAACTTCCATAGCACCCTGTCCTTCCCCCATCATTGCCATATTACTCAGAATTGTATGACCTCTGTGATAGTCACCTGGTCCACAATCTAAATTGCACATACACACACACAAAACAACATACTGCTTCCTCAATAGCTGAATATAATTTCCATCTTGAACTTCCAAATCATAATCTCAATCACTACAAGTAATACTTGCTAATTTAAGCCACAATCTTCACACTGTCTCCATACTGGGCAAAGGGGGCCTCTTACAACACTGTAGCATTGGTGGATGAGAGAGGAGATGGATGAAGCATCTGTTTCTCAGCTGCCACCTTTAACCCATTAAGGCACTGGGTGAGTTATAGCTCACCTTCTCTGACCCTCTACTAACATCATCAAATCTCTCTGAGCTCAGCATTAAGCTGGTCATTTCTGTGCCTCTTTGGGTGCATGGGAATCATTTATCCGTGTTCCATGCAACGCTGAGCTCTGAGAGGCTGATTCAAGGCTATGTGCCCCAGACATGTCACAGACCTATCTCCATTGTCCACACATGTCAGAATAAACAAAACACAACTCAGTGGTGTCCTGCCACCTCCCGAAGCCCCACTCAGAAATTAAGTGCAGACACCCTCTGTTCTTGGTTATTCCCAAACCTAACTGAATATTCTACAACCCGATTACCCATCATCCCTAGAACTCATCCCTGGGAGTCATGGGGTCTTTTCTAAGAGAACAGTAAACTCATTGCAGACAAATGGAGACCCTCCAGGAAAGAGGAGAACTGCCCCCAAAGGCTTTACAAGGCAGTAATCATTACAGAACCAGCCTGCCACATATTTTCTCACATGGAGCAGCTGTCAAGTCCAACTGCTGACCTTTCCGACAGCAGTCTACCACTTAACATTTGGACCACCACGGCTCCTTAAGGTAACATAGCTTTGCCCCCATTCCAGTATGTGAAGCCACCAAAGTTTGAGTGTTTTCAAACTTCACTTTGTGTTACCAAGACAGGAAAATTTCCTACACGGTCTCTGAAGGAGAAAAAACAGTGTAGAGTTTTCAAGCACACACAGCAAAAGTGTTTTTGAGGTTTTCAAAGTAAATCTTGAGTTACAAGGACATGACTGTTCCCAATACACTCTATGAAAGAGAAACTAATACAATTTTTCTCATTCAAGCAGATTAAGTCAGAAAGCTCCAGATCTCCTCTCTCAGCCCAGAGAATCTGTATCTTTTATGAAGCAGAGGGGAGGGGAACCTCTGATTAACTTTATATTCCCTAAACCTTAAATCTCTTCAAAGCTAGGACTTTAGGAATTCCAAAGGTGTAAGCTTTTGGAATCCATTAAGTCTTTCCCTTCAAACTATTGTCTCTGCCATCAGTTTTCAAAATGTATTTTGAAACTCAAAAGCCAAAACTTGATTTTGTCTTTCTATATTCAGCTGTAGCAATCCTTCCCTGAGGCAAAGATTGCCTCAAATCCACTGCCTTCAATACCAAAAAAGTTGACAATCAGTAGGAACCCAAACACACCACTGAATATATCAAAATAGTATACTGCTATTCTTGCATAGTGGGCCCTGGGGCCAAGGTGGCACAGTGGTTAAAAGCTTGAAAGGGTTGGCAGTTCAAGCCCACCATGAGTCAGAACAGACTCAAAAGCAGTGGGTTCTTTTTTTTTGTTTTGGTGGTGCAGAGGTTAAGCGTTCAGCTGTTAACCAAAAGATTTGCCGTTCAAAAGCACCAACAGCTCCTCAGAAGACACACGCAGCATTCTGCTTCTGTAAAGATTACAGCTTTGGAACTCAGTGGAGTAGTTCTACTGTCACATAGTATTGCTGAGTCAGAACTGACTCAGTGGAATGGGTTTTCTTTTTGTTTGTCTGATTCACCACCAGACTGACTCCTGGAAAGCAATTATTTATTCCTTCACTAATGCTTACTATGTGTTCAATAAATGTTAGTTGGATAAATAAATGAATGAAACATTATTGATTTCTACTCTAGTATTTGTAATTTCAAGAAATCAACAAAATAATGGACTGTAAAATGGACTTTGGATGAATACTACAAAGTAGTAAATCTCCTGGAAAGCAGATTAGAATGGTGAAGACAGAAGGTCTCTTCTTGATTCTTCTACATGGCTTTTCTTTCCCTCGGCATTAGCTAAACTTGGCGTACACTGTTGTTTGTGGTTGTCATTGTCAGCTGCCTTTGAATCAGTTCTGACTCACAGCAATCCTGGTACAACAGCACACAACACTGCCCGCTTCTGTGCCATACTCGAAATCCTTCCTGGGCTTGACCCTATCGCTGCAGTCACTGTGTCAATCCTTTGGTGAGGGTCTTCCTCTTCTTTGCTGACCCCCTACTTTACCACGCATTATAAGAAGTCTCATCATCCTTGCTTCTAAGAAGCACTCTGGTTGTACTTCTTCTACAATAGATTTGTTCCTCATTCTAGCCAAATTCCTTGCCATCAAGTTTATTTCAACTCACAGTGACGCTACAGGACAGAGTAGAGTTGCCCCATGGGGCTTCCAAGGACTGGCTTGTGGATTTGAACTGCTGACCTTTTAGTTAGCAACCAAAAGCTTTCTTCTCCTGGCAGCCCACGGTATACTCAATAATCTTTGCTAGCACTTTTAAAAGCATCAGTTCTTCCTTGGTCTTCCTTATTCATTGTTCACGTTTTGAATACATGTGAAGCAATACACACACCACGGCTTGGGTCAGGTGCACCTTAGTCTTTGAAGTGACTCTTTGCTTTTAAATACTTTGAAGGTCTCTTGCAGCAGGTTTGCCCAACTCAGTACACTGTTTATTCCTTGACTGCTGCTCCCGTGGGCACTGATTGTGGATTCAAGTAAAATGAAATCCTTGACAATTTCAGTCTTACTCCATCTGTTATGATGTTGCTTAGAGGTCTAGTTGTGAGTATTTTTGTTTTCATGTTGAAGTATAATCTATATTGAAGTTTGTACTCTTTGACCTTCATCAGTAAGTGCTTCCAAGGCCTCTTCACTTTCAGCAAGCAAGGTTATGTCACCTATATACCGCAGGTTGTTAATGATTCTGATTCTGATGCCCTGCTCTTCATACGGCCCAGCTTCTCAGATTATCTGCTCAGCAAACAGACTGAATAAGTATGGTGCAAGAATACAACCTTGACCCATGTGCTTCTTGACTTTGAACTACACAGTATCCTCTTGTTGTTTAAACAATTGCTTCTTGGTCTACATACAAGCTCCTCAATGAGTACAATCAAGTGTTTTATAATTTCCATTCTTCAAACTGTTACTCAGAATTTGTTATGATCCACATAGCTGAATGCCTTTGCATAGTCAAAACACAAAGGTAAACATCTCTCTTGGTTTCTCTGCTTTCAGCCAAGATATATCTGACATCAGAAATAATGTCCCTTTGTTCCACATCCTCTTTCAAATGTGGCTTGACTTTCTGGCAGTTCCCTGTAGACGTACCACTACAACAGGTTTTCAATGATCTTCAGGAGAATTTTATTTACATGTGATATTAATCATACTATTTGATAATTTCCACATCTATCAGGTCACCTTTCCTTGGAAGGGGCACAGCTAGCCAGAGAGCTGTCAAATTACTTGGCGTACAGAGGTGAGCACCTCCAGCACTTAATCGACTTGTTGAAACGATCAGTATTCTACTAATTCCTAGAGCACTGTTTTTCACCAATGCTTTCAGTTCAGCTTGAACTTCTTCCTTCATTGGTTCTTGATCATATGCTGCCTCTTGAAATGGTTGAAAGCCAATCAATTCTTTTTAATACAGTGACTGTCTATTGCTTCTATCTTCTTTTGATGTTTCCTGCTTTAATATGTTCACCTTACAATCCTTCAAAATTGCAAACTGAGGGTTGCATTTTGTTTTCTCCAGCTATCACAGCTTGAGAAATGCTGAGTGTGTTCCTCACTTTAGGTTTTATAACTCCAGGTCTCTGCACATGGCATTATAATACTTCATCTTGTCTTCCTGTCTTCTTGAAATCCTCTATTCAGCTATTTTACTTCATTTATTTACTTTCTTTCACTTTAGCTAGTTTACATTCATGTGCAAGTTTCAGAGTTTCTTCTAACATCTATTATGGTCTTTTCTTTCTTGTCTTTTTTAATGAACTCTTGATTTCCTCATGTATGATGTCCTTGATGTTATTTCACAACTCATCTGGTGTTCAATGCATCAAATCTCTTCCCAAGATTGTCTCTAAATTCAGCTGAGATACACTCAAGGTCACACTTTGGCTCTCATGGACTTTTTCTAATTTTCTTCAGCTTCAACTTGAACTTGCATATGATTAACTGGTGGTCCCTTCCATAGTTGGTCCCTAGCCTTGAGTTTTTCCATCCTCTTTTCACACATGTAGTTAATTGATTCCTGTGTACTCCATCTGGTGAGGTAGATGTGTATAGTCACCATTTATATTGTTGAACAAGGTACTTGCAATGAAGTATCTGGTCTTTAAAAGTCTACCATATGATTTATAGCACCATCTCTATCATGAAGGCCATATTTTCCAACTATTGTTCCTTCTTGTTTCCAAGTTTTGCATTTCAATCACCAATAGTTATCAATGCATCCTGATTACATGTCTGATCAATTTCAGACTGCAGAAGTTGGTATATATCTTCTTCAATTTATTTACCTTTGGCCTTAGTGGCTGATGCGTAAATATGAATAACAGGCATACTAATTGATTGTACTTGTAGGTGTACAGATATTATACTGTCACTAACAGCACTGTATTTCATGATAGATCCTGAAATGTTTGTCTTTACAACAAATGTAACACCATTCATCTTCAAGTTGTCTGTCATTGTAAGCACAGCAGACCATGTGATTGTCCAATTTAAACTAGCCAATATCAGTCCATTTCAGTTTCCTAATGCACAGGATATTGACGTTTATGCATTCTGCTTTGTTTTTGATGATTTCTAATTTTCCTAGATTCATACTACCTACATGTCAGACTCTTCTTTACAGATGTGTGCAGCTTTTCCCTCTCATTTTTCACCCATTATCTCATTTAATTCCATTAAGTCAGTTCTGATTCTTGGTAACCCCATGTGTATCAGCATAGAACTCTGTTCCACCAGGTTTTCAATGTCTGATTTTTTGAAAGTACATTGCCAGGCCCTCCTTTCGAGGTGTCTCTGAATGAACTAGGGCCTCCAACTTTTCAGTTAGCATGTGAATGTATCAACTATTGGCACCATCCACCATAAGAACCATTGCTGTCAATTCTGATTCACAGAGACCCTACAGTACAGAGTAGAACTATCCCATAATGTTTCCAAGAAGTAGCTGGTGAATTCAAACTATGGGCCCTTTGGTTAGCAGCCAAGCTCTTAATTACCACATCACCAGAGTTCCACTATCCAGAGAGTCTTGAATTCCCACCTTAAAGATTTAGGAAACAAGATTCCTACTGTTGGGGACGAGTTTTCTCACTAAAAAAACAGAATAACTCTCTCCTCATAGAATGGCCACCAACTTCAAAAGTATATCAGTTCAGATACAGTGAGTCAGGGGACATAGAATGTTACAGAAACTGAACATATTTTCCGGCATCTCTGGCAATGACCACACTCCATCTACAAATGAAAAACTGGGAAGCATATTTGCTATTTCATTTCATGTTTTGTATTTTCAACTTTTGTTGAAATTTATGGAAGTTAATAGGGGAAACTGGTAATAATTTCAGGAAGGCTCTTGGAAACCTCACTGTGCATTTGCCCTGAGGCTCATAATTCAACTTTCCATCAGCACAGCTGAAATACATGGCATGAAAATTTTATTGCAAAATGAAAATGTGTATGCCAGGAGGTAACCTCGTTTATAAGTTAACTATTTACTTTTAAAGGGAAAATACTATTGTGATGGTTAAGGCTATGTATCCACTGGGCTAGACCATATTCTCAGTGGTTTGATAGATATTTTGTAATCATTTTTCATCTTGTTATCTGATGTGAGCAACAAGCCACTTGAAAGAAAAGTCTCCTTGGGGATATGGCCTGCATCCAATATATCTGAATGTTCTGGCAAAACTTGCCCTCTTTTGATCTTCCATCTGACTTACCATCCTCTGACTTTCAGTGCTTTGGACATGAGCCAGCAACCTGTCATCTGACCTGCTGAATTTGTGTTCATCAGCCCCTGAAACCACATGAGTCAGGAGAAGCCTCTAGCCAGATGCCTGACCCATGGATTTGGGACCGGACAGCCTCCACAACTGTGTGCGCCACTTCTTTGAAATAAATCTGTGTCTGTGTCTATGTGTGTATATAGCCCTGGAGGTACAGCAGTTAAGAATTCAGGCTGCTAACTAAAATGTCAGCAGTTTGAATCCACCAGCAACTCAAGGGAAGCCCTACAGAGCAGTTCTATTCCATTCTGTAGGGTCATTCTGAGTTAGAATTGACTCAGGGGCAATGGGTTTGGTATATACAGGTGTGTGTCTGTATGTGTACATGTATGTGTGTCTGCACATACACACTTCACTTATTCTGCTCCTCTAGAGAATCCAGCCTTAGACAACTGTATAAATCACAAGTGCATTTGTTCCTCAGCTTCGAGTTGGAGTACTGAGATGACAATGTTCTCCAAAATCAAATGTAGTCATTTAACCAGATTGCCTTAAAGCCATTGCCATCAAGCTACACGATAAACTAAGGAGAAAGCAATTTGGTACAGGGGAATGAATGCTTTGTCAAGACTCGAGTTCATGCCAAAACTCTCACTATTTCATGAAATTTGTTATGGTTTATGTCCCTCTAAAAGATATGTTGAAGTTCTAACCCCAGATGTCTGTGTCTATGACTTTATTTAGAAACAGCATCTTTGCAGATATAATTAGTTAAACTGCCATGAGGTCATGCTGACTTAGAGTGGGCCCAAATCCAGTAGAGTGTCCTTATTAAAAACAAAGAGACAAAGAGAAGGTAAACAAACAGAGAAGACGGCCATGCGATCATAGAGGCCGAAATGGCATTTATGCTGCCACCAGCCAAGGAACACCTGCACTACCAGAAGCTAGAAGAGACAAACAAGGATTTCCCCTAGAGCCTTCAGAGACAGCATGGCCCGGCTGACATACCAAAGTAAAGAAAGATGTGTTGCCATCAAGTCAATTCCCATTCCAATTCATAGTAAGTCAGTTTGTATTAACAGAGACTACTTTCTTATCCATTTTAAAATCGAGATCATGAATATTATGCTCCTTAACTCAGTGTTTGACAAGAATTACATGTTTAATAAATATCCAGTAACTGCTTTATTGTTGTTGATGATGTTAGACGTCCTAGATCCCAACGATACACTATTCTCCTGGGTCTTGTTTCTTGGAGGCATAATGTGCTCCTGTCTCTGCTTGTTTCTTTCATTTATATCTCAAAAGTGGACTGCCTGAAGATACAACCTAATCTTGCGGGTTGAGTCTTGTCGCTTTAGCATAACTGCCTCTAAACTTGTCTCATGAACATCAGAGAGGTACGATTTACAACACACAGGAAACTCAAATCAGATGACAAAACGGTGGGCAATCATACGATACTGGGAGTCACAGGTTAATCAAGTTGACACATTTTCAGCGGACACAATTTCATCCGTAACAGTCTCATAGCACCCATTTTCAAATATACACCCTCATTAGAGGAGCTACATTGACTGACTACATCATCATGAATGATATAAGTATAAAGAAAAATCTGTTGCTATCAAGTCAATCCCAACTCACAGTAAGTCAATCTTTTTTCTTACCCATTTTAAAATGTAGGAGATATTGTTTGAACATGGGTTATACACTGAAAACAAAATAAAACAAAACCTGTTATGTTTTAAAAGAAATTGTTTCATATTACACATCTTGTAATTAACCATTAATGAATAAATGGTGTTATTATACCACTGTCCCTCAAAATATAAGGACCAATGATATTACCAACTGTAGCGGATTTTTTAAATGTTCTGAAAATTGGGTTCCATTCTAGAAGCTGCCAGGTACTGAATGCATGGATTCTGTCAGTCTGAGAGAGGAGTTCCCACTCTCCTAGCTTTTCTTTGATTTGAGAAACTACAGTCATTTACTTCTGAGGAGTGTCGGTAGAACAATGAAAAGGTGTTGACATCATTTTCAAAGTTTTTACAGAGATGAAGCCCACCAGTTCTCTTACGCTAATCCTTCCTGACATTGATAAAACTATTATTCACAAAAGAGTCACTGATATTTCACCTCCTCTTGATGAGACACCAAAAAAACGAAACCCATTGCTATATAGTTGATTTTGACTCATAGCAACCATAAGGAACAGAAACGAACTGCCCTATAGGGTTTCCAAAGCTATAACCTTCATGGAAGCAGACTGCCACATCTTTCTCACATGGATCTGCTGGTGAGTTCAAATCGCTGACCTTTTGGTTAGCCACAAAGTACTTAATCACTGTACCCCAAGGGTAAGATCACCCTTCTTAATCAAGCTGCTGTTACAGAACTCTTGTTCTTAAGGAGCCTGTGGCATTCTGCTTGATTCTATTGCTAGGAGCTGTGGGCCATCCAGAGTTCTTCCTATGGTAGATATTAAGGACCATGGGCTGTCATGATCTATCATCAGGTATGCTGAAAATAACTCGATACCAAAAATGGAATCATGAGATAAGTTTATAAATCATTTGCTTTTATGAAGTTAAATTAATAAGGCTTCACTCCCACTGATCTGCATTCTAATATACTTTCTGGAATGATGGGGAAACAGTGAAATTGTAGTTAGCCTGTGGGAAACTGTTCACAATTATCAGGAACACTAAGTAGAGTATGTTGCACCCAGACATCATTCATATTGTATTGGGGGTGTGGGGAAGGAACTGAAACCTACCCCTTTGAGTAAAGCCAGAGGGGTGATTTTTTTTTGTTTTGTTTTTTAATTATAAAAACTCAGAGATCATGTCTGGAGCCCAAAGATATCTAAATGTTCAGCAGCAAGAAGATTCAGCTTTGGAATCAGAGATCTGAGTTCAGAGGCCAGCTTAATCTGCAAAGGGAATAAAGGCAAGTTACTAATGTTCTGTAAGTCTCATTTATCTCTTCTGTGACAACACATGCCTTCATGACTGCTATAAGGATTAAATCAATATATGTAAAAATACTTACACTGGGTTCTTTCCTATGTGAAACAAGCAAATTAACTTGGGAACACCAATTTCCTCATCAACATAAGGAGGATTAAAACTCTTTCTCAGGTTTTATTTTTTCTTTTTATGTCTTCATTGAGGCATAACTGACAAGCAGTAAACTATGTATATTCAAAGTGTTCAACCTCACAAGTTCTGACATATATATACAACCACGAAACTGTCTCCATAATCAAGATGACGAACACATCCATCTCCTTCAAAAGTTTCCTATAATGCCTCTCTGTAATCTTTCTATCCTATTCCTCCCACCCAAGCCCCATTTATGAATTTGGTTAACCTTTGGTCGATTTCTGTAACCCTGCATTAAAGTAAATTTCTTTAGAATTTAGACAAATGGAAGCATACACTATGTCCTCTATTTTTCTCTGACTTTTTTAAAATTAGTGTGTGCTGAGAGTCATCCATATTGTAGCAAGCATCTACTTTTATTGCTGAGTAGTATTCCATTGTATAGCTACAGCACAGTATGTTTATTCATTCATCGGTTGACAGGCATTTGGAATGTTTCCAGTTTGGAGCTTTTACAAGTAAAGTTGCTTTGAATATTTATATACAACTTTCCATATGAATACATGCTTTCATTCCTATTAGATTAATTCCATTAAAAGCACAAGGGCTGGATGGCATGGTATGGATAACTTTAACTTCTGAAAAAACTGCTAAGCTATTTTCTTAGGTTATTGTACCAGTTTACATTCATATCAGTAATGTATGAAAGTTCCAGTTCCTTCATGTCCTTTTTGGGTCTGGTCTGTTTTTTAATTTTACCCATTTTAATAGACATGCAGTGGAATTTCCTTGTGGTTTTTATTTGCATTTCCCTAATTAATCATATTGATCAGCTTTTGAGGTACTTGTATACCATCCGTGTATCTTCAAGGGTATAATCAAATCTTTTGGAGTATATAATCAAACCATTTACCCATGTTTTCACTGGGCTCTTTTTTTAATTTTTAAGTTTTGAGAACTTTTTATATATTCCAAATACAAGCCCTTTTCTCGGCATGTTTTTCATTTTTAGGTATGTTTTTCACACACAGTTTCTGTGGCTTATCTTTTCACTCTTCTGCAGTTGTTTCAAAGACTCTAAACCAGACTAATTGCCATCAAACCATTTCCAATTCCTGTCGACCCTCCAGGGCAGTAGAAATGTCTCACAGGTTTCCCAAGGCTGTAAATCTTAATGGAATTGACAGCCACATCTTTCTCCCTCAGAGTGGCTGATGAATTCAAACTGCCAGCCTGTAAGTTAGCAAGCAAGCACTTAACTGCTGTACCTGCTGGGCTCCTTTTATAAAAAACAAGTTTTAATTTTGATGAAGTTCAGATTTATCTTTTTTTTTCTTTTATGGATCATAGTTTGGGTGCTATATCTAAGAAATATTTGCTTAATTCAATGCCACAAAACTTCTTTCATATTTTTGTTTTCACCCTTCTATATGCTTTTAAAGACTTAAGTTTTACATTTAGGTCTATGGTCCTTTTCTGAGCTAATTTTTGCCTACGTATGAAGATTAAAATCTGCTGTTTGCTTTGAATATTGATGTCCATTGTTCCAGCACCACTAATTGCCTTTGTACTTTTATCAAAAATTAGTTTTCCACATATGTATAGCACCATTTCTAGATTCTCTGGTGTCTTTTTTATTTTCTTTTTCTTTTAATTATAATTGAATGAAAATGTACATTCCCATATAAATTTGCACACCCACCTGTATGTAGCTCCAACTGCTCTCCCTGCCCGGGGACAGCACACTCTTTCTCTCTGCTCCATATATGTCTCATCCTCCCAACAATCTCCTATCCCCTCCTCTCCACCCACTCCCCTTCCTCCAGTAAGAGGTCCACAAGATGACATTCTATAGATGTATAAAACCATAAAGTGCACACATGATATGGTTACTCTGTGTCACTAAGTCCAATCCATTCCTGTCCGAGAACTGAACTCCATTATGATTTATGGACAGGGGCAGCATCAGGGCCAGGGGCCACGCTCCCTGGGGAACTCCAAGGCCCGTGAACCATCAATTGCGGTCTTTTAATGGAGATCTCAGGGTGCACCCCTTTTTAATCTCGTGATGCCAGTGAGACTCAATGCTGTGAGCTTCATCATGGCTATCACTGGTGGTGGCTGGGTACTATCTGGCTGTTCTGGTCACAGGTTGATGTAGTCACCCACTCACGTGGGTCCCTTGGTCTTCTGGGTTCTCTGCCATTTTGGTCCTTGGTGATCATCCATTCCTGCTAAGTTGGGAGCAGCTTTATAATAAAGCCTTGAAATCAGGTAGTGCTCAACTTTGTTTTTTTCAAAGTTGTTTCAGCTTTAAGTTCTTTACATTTCCCTAAAGTCTGTTTGTCAATACTAAAAACAACAACAACTTGCTTTTAGTCAACTTTACCATGAATCTGTAACTTAATTTAGGAGAAATGTCATCTTTACAACAGTATCAGATGACCAATAGCATTGTCTTAATAACATTGAATATTCCAACCCATTAATATAATTTCTCTCTCCATGTCTTTTATAACTTCTCCCAGTATGCACATATCTAACATCTTTTTTCAGACTTCTCCCTAAGTATTTCATATTTTATGATGCTACTGTAAATAGCAGTCTTTTTTATTATCTCAATCTCCACTTGTATGTTGCTAGTATACAAAAGTACAATTGATTTTTAGATATTGGTCTTGTATCTGCAATCTTATTAAACTTTTTGGTTTGTATACTCCCTTGGATTTTCCACAATGATAATGTTACCTGAAGTAAAACCTAACCAAAACCAAACCCACTGCCATCAAGTGGATTCAACTCATAGTAACGCTACAGGACAGAGGAGAACTGTTGCACGGCGTTTCTAAGGAGCACCTGGCAGGTTCAAACTGCTGAACTTTACGGTTAGCGGATGTCGTATTTAACCACTATGCCACCAGGGTTTCCACTTCAAATAGTTTATTTATTTTCAAATATGGATATCCTTTTTTCTTCTTTGCCTGTTTTCACCGTTTAGAGTATTTAGTACATTGTTGAAAAGATGTAGTATGATACAACATCCTTGTTTCCGATGTTAGGGGAAAGTTTTCAGGCTTTTATCACTAAATGTTGTCTTAGCTATCTAGTGCTGCTATAACAGAAATACCACCAGCAGATGGTTTTATCAAACAGAAATTTATTCCCCTAAGTCTAGGAGGCCAGAAGTCTGAATTCAGGGTACCAGCTCTCAGAAAAGGTTTCTTCTCTCTCTCAGTTCTGGAGGAAGGTCCTTGTCATCAGTCTTCCTCTAGACTAGAAACTGCTCAGTGCGGGGATCCCAGGTCCAAAGGACACATTTGTGGCGGCATGAGGTCCCCTGTGCCTCTGCTCAATTCTCTCTCCATAAGATAAAGGGTGATTCAGTCCACTCCCCAGAGAAACTGCCCCTTCATCAGACCAGGGCTCTGACCTGACAGAAACGGGGTGGGACATGAGGGTCGGAAACACTGTTTAATTCATGACAAATGGACAAGTGTTTTGTTGGCTGTACGTATTTTTGTACTTACATTTTCAGGATGAAAAAGTTGTGTTCTAATTCTACTTTGTTGAAAATTTTTATCAGGAGAGGATTTTGATCTTAAAATGCTTTTCTTCATCTTTTGAAATGATCATATTGTTTTACTATTTTAGTTTGTTAGTATGAATTACACTAGTTGAGTTTTCGTTATTAAACCAATCCTGAACTCCTGACATAAAGCCTACTTAGTCATTATGTATTTATTCTTATTATATATTGCTGGATCAAATTTGCCAAAATTTTGTTTAAAATGCTTATGTCTTTGCTTCTAAGGCCTCCTTGTCTGCAGTTCCACTTTCATACAATGGCATTCTCTGGTTTTGCTATAAGAATAATGATGATCTCACAGACTGAGAAGTTCACTTCTTCCTCTTCAATTTTCTTAAATTTTTCTGAGTTTATGTAAAATTTGCATGATTTATTCCTTAAATGTTTAGAAGATCTCACCAGGAGAGCTATTTGAACACCAACTTTTCATTACAGGAAATTTTTAAACTAAAAATTTAATATTTTCAGGTAGGCTATTTATTTCTTCTTGAATGAATTTTAGTAATTTGAGTCTTTTAAGATGTTTGTCCATTACATCTAGATTTTTTAACTTAAAGGAATAAAGCTGTTGATAATATCCCTTTACCCTTTTAGTAGCTGTGGAATCTACAGTGATGTGACCTCTCACAATATTGCTAATTTGTATCTTCTTTTTCCCGTGATCAGTCTGGCTGTGGGTTTTATTTTTTTTTATATTCTCAGAATCAGCTGTTGATTTCATCCTGAGTTTTCTCTACCTTTTTCTGTTTTCTATTTCAGTGATTTCTGCATTGGTCTTTACAATTTCCTTTCTTCTCCTTAAGTGTGGCTGCATTTGCTCTCCTTTGTCAATTTTTTTTAAGGTAGAAACTGAGATCATTAACTTGTGAATATGGCACAAATACAGAAAACATAAAACTGACCATTTGCAAGTCTCTAATCCAGTGACATTACCCACACTGAGAATGCTGGGTAGCCATCACCACTATTTGTTTCCCAAAGTTTTTCATTACCTCAAACAGAAACTCTGTGCCCACTAAGCAGTAACTCCCCACTTTCCGCTACCCTCCAGCTAGGGCAACCTCTAATCTATTTTGTGTCACTATGTATTTGACTATTCTAGGTATCTCACATAAGCAGGATCACTGAATATTTGTCCTTTTGTGTCTGGCATATTTTACTCACTATAATTTTTCAAGGTTCAGAAATTAGCAGGTATCAGAAATTCATTTCTCTTTATGACTGAATAATATTCCATTGTACATACAAATACTTGCTGATGAACACTTGGATTGCTTCCAATTTTTGACTCCTGTAAATAATTCCTCAATGAGCATCATAGTATACAAATGTAATTCTTACTTTATTTATCACTTTATTCCAATCTTTTCCATGTATCGCATAATACTTGGAGGTAGCATTTTCACTAAAAAAAAATTCTATTCTATTACATGAATATGTACATTATGCTTTAACCATTCTTTCACTGTGACATCTGTTGTGAGCCTTCTGTATTCTGCATCAGCTACGACTCTCTGGCATTACTGCCAGATATGCCCAGAAAAGTCCTGTGGCACTTTCAAGGATCTGTGCCCACCTTCTAAGTTCCCAAGACCTCTCTCTTCTCCATAATTCTTATTAATTTGGTTTTATGCAACGCCTCCCACATCCCCTTAAACTTTGCTTCAATAAAACACTGTTTTCCTTCTCTCCTCTTCCATCTGTACAACAAAATGTAAAGGGAGCTCAAATGCATGCTTGGGTAGTATACAGGCCAGAGACAAAAAAGAGACACCCAAGACCCTAAACAGAAAATACAAACATTATTTCAAAATCCATTTTCTCCTCATTAACACTCAACATTTCACTGGAAAAGAGGAGCTTGCTTTTAAATTATATCTTTAGGGTCTCAAAGTAACTAAATAATCCATGAAAGGATTTCCAACCCAAATTCCTACACTGCTACCTTATCAGCATTCTATATCCCCAGTTTCTACATGATAAAAATAATATAGGAAAAAAAAAAAACATCAATCCATCTCTTTGGTAAAGGCGGTCAATCCTGAATGACTCTTTGGATGTTTTAAATAGGAAAATCAGAACAGGAGTGTCCTTTGAGGCCATGGACACCCACAGGAACCAACCATGAGACTACAGAAGCTAGTTACACTGCTTGGCCTCTTTGACTATAAGGACTTGTTTAGACCATAGTCAGTGATTCAGATTTGAAAAGGGGTGCCTTGTGCCAGGATAGAAAGCCTAAGGGAAATACACTATCATATTACAGAGAAACTGTTAACATAAAAACAAGTATTCACTTTCTAACTTAACATAGTATAGTCTTATTCTGTGTTAAGTGATTTGTGCTATGTTACTAAACCTGCACCCAGCTTTCTGAGAAAAGTGATTTCCATTTTCAGTGTGAGGAAGCTATCGCAGAGACGATATGTCACTTGCCTAAGTTACCACCAACTGTAAATCATGAAGCTGGAATCCCCATAGGGTGCACCTGACTCCAAATTAGACTTTATTGTTAAGTCTTTCCTTTATTCTTATATAAGGCCATCTGCTATGGTCCTTTCCAAGTGCTGGCAAGCTGTGAAAAACCCTGTGAGAATTGAATGTATGGACTCTAAAAAGCTGTCATTTTGTTACTGACTTTTAATTTTATTGTCTTTTAGTTAAATTCAACGTTTGGTACTGATTGCTTTGTTGAAGTTTCTTTTATGATCCAGAACATGGTCAATTTTTGTGAATTATCCATATGGGCTTGAAAATAATGTGTTTACTCTCTCTGTAGGATATGTCTACTAGATCAATGTTGTTTCTTTTCTTGTTGAAATCTTTTATCGACTTACTTTGTTGCCCATTTCATCTATCAGTTTCTGAGACAAATGTGTTAAAATATCCCATGTTGATTGTTGGGTCAATTTTTCCTCTCAATTCTATTTATTTCTGTGTATAATTTTGAGACTGTATGACTGCATTAATACTGGTCCAGAACTGTTTTATCTTTCTGGTTTTTTTTTTTTTTTTTAATCATAAGATCTAATTTATCCCTAATTAAGCCATTTTGCCTTAATACTATTCAACTTCTAACATTAATATTGTCATATCACCTTTATTTTTGCTAATTTTTTACCTTCATACTTCTTTACTAAATTAAAAAATAGTGATAATATGAAAAACAGGTATGTGTGTGTCCCTATGCATGTATACGTCATATGTGCTGCTTTAGTTCTGGATATTGAGCTATTTAAAATTTATGCAGGATAGCAAAGGCCAACCATAGCTACAATTTCCCTAGAAGAAAATATACACTAGAGGGGACTGGCCTAGAAGTTATTAAGCCTTCTTTTAGAGCTACAGTAACTAACTCAGTGAGGTGCTGAACTGAAAACATAGGCTGCTTGGTATAAATTGAAAACCCAGAAATACATACATGGAAGGTTGATTTCAGGTAAAACTAGCATTGTGGATTTGTGAGGAAGTACTGGGACCATATGAAAAAATACATAATTGGATTCCTTCGTAAAACCCGGGAAGTAATTAAGATGAAATTCCAAACCACAGTATTTTAGGAGTCAATACAGAGGAAGATAACACAGGGTATGTTGCTACTCTGGGGTAGGAAAAGATTATAAATAGCAAAAACTCTACAGCACGAAGGCAAAATTATTACCTTTGACTACAGAAAGATTAAAAATTCATGTTCATCAAAAACCACTAAAACCAAACCCAACCCATTGCTACTGAATCAATTCCAACTTATACAGACCTCATGGAGTTCCAGGGCTGTTGTCTTTAAGGAAGCCGGCTGCCACATCTTCTCCTGCAGAGCAGCTGGTGGGTCTGAACTGCCAGCCTGTGGGTGACAGCCGAGTGCTTCAACACTGTGCCATCACGGCCTCCTTTTGTTTTTTTCAAAAACCACTAGAAAGTAAAAATACACTCAGAAATTTGGAAAATATATTTGCAACACATACACCTTGCAAAGAACCAGTATTCAGAATATATAAGTAACTCCTTTCAAAAATGTAACGGTAAAAAATGGACAAAAGATAAATTGGTACATCACAGAGAAGAAACTCAAATAGCCAATAAACGTACAAAACCATGATCAACATCATTAGCAATCAAATAACTGCACATTAAAAACCACAATGAAATACTATTTTCTGCCCACTAATGAGTAAAAATTAAAACATGTGTAACTGTCACAGCTTGTAACTAACCTATGATATCTATGACCCAACATTTCACTCCTAGACATAAACTCTAAGGAACTGCTTGCTTTTGTACACCCAGCAACGTGTGTAAGACTTCTCATAGCAGCAGTATCTGCAGTAATAAAAATCAGAAATAACAAAATATTAACTGGAGAACAGGCAAATAAACTTTTAGCATAATTATACAGTGAAATAGCACAAAACAGGGATTCTATATCTCTGTGGTAAGTATGTCTGGTGTGATCCTATATACCTGTGACAGCTATGTCTCACAAAATTCTGTACTCCCATGGTAGATGTGTCCTACCTGCTCCCAGGATCTTATGTGGATCTTAAAACCTACCATCCATCACCTAGAGTCTATTTCCTTGATCCATGGCAGCAGTTTGCTCTACCACTCTTCCTAGTCATGTCTAGCACTTAGGAATTTCCATTCCTTTGTTTCACATTTAGTTTTCAATTTTGCACTTATGAGGCATGTTTTACCATGCATTTCTATAAGCGTGTAGCAGGAGGAGGTTTATCCGCATTAACAGTGTCACAAGAAGCCATGCCTTCCATATGTATTGATTCTCCCTCTGCCAAGATTCAGTGCTTTGCCAAAATCGTGTTGCTTTGCCCAAGTTCAGCTGTTGTCTCTGCCAGCATACATGCAACCTTTTTAGATTCATCTTTTATTTATAAGTTGGTTCATTTTGCTCAGAAAGGACATAGAAAAATCCTACAATTTAGAAACTTAATTATTTTCCATCTCTTTTGTACCTAGCTCTGTTATTGCTACACCAGTCTGTATGGTGACTTATGATGACAAAAGTATTTTTAAGTCTTTCTTGTATCAACCATGCTGGTAGGTTTCAAGAATAATTTTCAGCTATTCTAAAGGAGTGAATGTAGACTTCTGAAAGGAGAACAAGAATGACAGACATATTCCTAAGTTAAATGTGCAAAACCAAGATTTTAAAACATAGTCACAGGCCCAAATTTGTGGGATTTTTTTCCTCTTTCTTCTTCTTTTCTTTTTTCTTTCTATCTTTCAGATCATTTAGTTTACCCTCAAGCTCTTAAAAAAGGGATAGGCCACTGAACACCTTCACCTAAGAATTACGTAAATTTAGCCAATACGGGGAAACAATTTTGAGACACCTTACGTAGCATAAGCTCCATCTGGTGTGCCAAACCGCTGAAACACCCTCATTTCCCTACTAACAGTGTCCATCTTTTACTCCAACCTGTCTTTTTCAGGAAACACAAAAATCTGCCTGTCTCCCACTGACAGAAATCCTTGAACGACAGAGGATAAAGGTCTGAGATATATACGCACAAGGTCCATTTGCTCAGTGCCATGTCTGATTCTAGTCTTTGCCAGTGAAGGGCTAAAAAAAGGAAAATTTTTAGTATCTTCTAGTCATGGAGGCTAGTTTTTCATTTTTAGCTGCAGGTTAGGTAGTCCTCATAAAAAATACTGCAGATCCAAGAAGTTTGATGAACCACAATCCAAGAAACGTAAATAAAATCACATCAAGGAATGCACCAATCAAATTTCCAAAAACACTGAGAAAAAGAAAAACTTAAAAGCAAAGAAAAAATTAGACATCATATACAGAGAAATAAAGGTAAGTGTGATAGCAAATTTCTCACCAGAAATAATGCAAGTGAGAAGACAGTGGAATGATACCTCTAAAGTGCTAAAACACCATCAGCCTAGAATTCTACACTCAGTAAAATGATCTTTCAAAAGTGAAGAAGAATTAAGATGTTTTGTGGAATATGAAAGCTGAAAGAATTCATCACTAGCAGATGTGTACCGCAAAAAATTCTAAAAGAAGTCCTTCAGACAAAAAAAAAAAAAAAAAACAGCCAAAGGAAACTTTAATCTATACTCAGGAATAAGGAATACCACAAATGAAAATGCCATAGGTACATATGTAAGATCTTTTTACTACCTAAATTCATTTAAAGATAATCAATTGTTTTAAAAAACAGTAATAATATTGGGAAGTTTATACATACATACATATGACAATAATGACAAAAACTGAAAGGTGAAAAATGAAAGTAAACTATTGCAAAGTTTGTATACTCTGTGTGAAGTGGCATAATGTCATTGGAAGGCAAACTGCATAAAGTTCAAAACACATGCTACAAACCCTAAAGTAATCACTAAAGTAACAAAGCAAGCATAACAGCTGACAAGACAACAAAGGAGAAATAATAGAATCATAAAAATTACTCAACCCAACAGAAGACAGGTAAAGAAGGCAGCAAAAAAGAAAAAGAAAAAAAAGCTGGTGACAAACAGAAAATAACAAGAAAAATGTAAACCTAATGTATCAGTGATTACATCTATATATTTCAATTAAAAAGCAGAAATTGTAAGACAGTATTTAAAGGCAAAATTAATATGCTACTTAGAAGAAATGTAAAGAAACAAATACGGTAAAAATGAAGTACCTAGGTAAAACTAATCAAAACCTGAGTGGCAATATTAATATCAGACAAAATCTACGTCAGAGAAAAGAATATTACTAGCGAAAATAAAGAATATAATTTAATAATGATAAAGAGGTCAATACATCAAGAGAACAAAGCGAACGCAAGAAGAAATAAAATCATAATTATTGTTAGAGATTTTAATACTCTCCCTCAGAACTAATGAGTAGACAGAAAAATAATCAAGGACATAAATGGGCTTTAACAACATTATCAAACAACTTACTTGATTAATATTTATAGCATTCTTTACCAAACATCAATAAAATACACATTTTTTCAAGTGCATGCAGAATACTTGCCAATATTGACTATATACTGGGTCATAAAATAAGTTTCAATAAATTTAAAAGGATTCCTATATGTCCTCTGCCCACAGCGCAATTAAATTAGAAATCAATACCAGAAAGATCTCTGGGAAATCCCCAAATATTTGAGAACTAAATAATACATCAATCAAAGAAGAAAAAGAACGAACATGAGAAAGTAATTTAACTGAATCAAAATGAAAACACAACATATTGGGAATTGTAGGATGTTGTTAAAATAGTATTTTACTCACAATACTCTGGTAGAGCTGTAAACCCTAGGCTAGGCAAGACTGGGAATGCCAAGCTGAAACACTGTAATTGCTTGTGGTTCAGTTTCCATACGGCCTTGAATTCACTGCCAAGAGAGACTGTACTTAATTTGTCTTTTTCTCACGAGTGCCTAGAACAGGATCTGGATGTGGAGGTTGCTCAGGGAACGTCTGTCCAAGAGAATCATGACTGCAGAAACACATGAGTGAAGGAAGGAGTGAAGAGAGCTTCAGATTTTGTGGGCAATAAGTAGTTATTATTGGTTGGTTCTAAGCAAGAAAGTAGTATACTAAGAGTGCAGACAATACCTCAGATTAGCAGTAATAGTGTAACATGATCTGAAAACACACTGGTTCCTACCAATGACCCTCTAATTTTCTTCTTTTTCCTTTTTATGGTTTTACTGAAGAATAACTAACATATAACAAACTGCAAATACTTGTATTGTACAATTTGACACACTTTGATGCTACATCCCCATTTACCAACACCACAATCAAGATAACAAACACACCCATTACCCCTAACAGCTTCCTCTTCATGCCCCTTTAAACAAATACTGAGAGGGGCGTTTGTGGGCAGGTTCATTCAGAAGTACTCTCAGGAACACCACCTGAGAGGGAGCCAGCGGGACAAAGAGAGAGAGCAATTGGAGTGTTGAACCAGGATGCAGACATGACACAGGCCTCAGCCCAGCTGAGCCCATGGGGAGCTCTGAAGCTGACATTACTCTTCAGAGGGGAGACAAGGGATCCAGACCTTTGTACATACATATCCACTAGTCATTGGATATGGGCTTCCCCAAGGGAGAGGCATAATTTTGGAAGCTTCCTTTGGCCCAAGGCCACTTCTGGGGAAGGACTCAGCTGTGAGCCTCACTGGGCAGCATTCCCAGCAGCTGCAGGTGTAAGAACCTGTGAAATCCAAAAATAAGGACACCAGGAAGAGGAGACAGATGTGAAGTGGGAGAAACAAGAGAAAACCAGTGAAGGACCGCTGCATTCATCTTAAATGGTCAAGTAAGGGGATGTAATGGAAAGCAGACCTGTTACCCACCCACACAGAGTGAGAAAATCAACAGTTGCTACTTTATAGAGGAGAATGCTGTGCAGACAAATCCAAGCCTCTGCTTCCACTGTGCCAGGCACTACTCCAAGGACTTGACATATATTACCCCATTACCACAGCAACTTTACTGTAACTCTATTACAGTAGATGAGGAAATGGGAGCACAGAGAGGTCAAGTATTCACCCTAGAGCACATAATTAGCATGTTCATAACTAACACTCAAAATACCAGGCAGCAAGTTCTGCATACCTAACTGCTACATTCTGTTTCTTCTCTGAGCTTACATTCCTACTTACATTTTATATTGGATCTATTACCTTTTAAAAGGTACTATTTTTGCAGGTTATATTCAAATGTGAAAACTGGCAGTTTGGCACACGCTGATTCTATATATCACTCAATGCCTGTATTAGAAATTACCAAAGTAACATTTGTAAAGCTGTGTAATATTCTGTCACCACATTAGGAAAGGCTATCATTACAGCTTGTAATTATTGTGAAATCAAGTAAAAACACCTTCCCAGTATTAGTCTGACTGAAAGGAGTTAGAAATAGGGACATGTATACGTATATTCCTCTAGGACGGAGAACTTTAAGGCCAAGGCACAGAGCCTCATTTCCTATTCCCTAGGAAATGATCAGTTTTTACTAGAATTATTCTAATAACTGGGAGACATCAAACCAGAGCTACTCAGCTACTCTGATCAGACTCATTACCTATTGTATCTGTCAGGGTTCAACCGGAGAACGCGATCACTAAAGAATAAACAACACTGGGCTGTATTATACGGATTTGGGGTCCCTGACTGGTGCAAACAGTTAACACACTTGGCTGCTAACCAAAAAGTTGGCAGTTCCATTCCTTCCAGAGATGCCTTGGAAGAAAGACTGACTAGGTGATCGACTTCCAAAAAAAATCAACCATTGAAAACATGACGGAGCAAGAGTTCTACTCTAACACATGAGTCAAAATCCACTCAGTGGCAACTGGCTGTTACAGGGATTTGACCTTATACAACTGACAGATACGGTTAAATAGTCTATGGAAGCTATTGCTCCTGCTTCTGGTATTGCAGCCCATCAGAAAGAAAACATGGATGAGCAACAAGAGAGGGGAAAACCGGGAGCAGCAAGGTTAGCTAGAAAGAACTGGTACCCACTGCAGTCATTCGCTGTCTCCAAGCCTCTTGTTTGGATGACGGAGGCTTCCTGCAGGGGAAGCGGGCACCCCTTATCACTGGGAAAAACATTCACCTGGTCCAAAAACCAGAGAAGCTGAAGGCAGAAGAGCAGCTGGAGCTGGGAGGGAGCCAGCAGATTAGTTACAAGTGACATAAATTATGAGGTACAGTGGCACCTCATTAAAGAAGATAAAGGAAAATGGCTGCTGGATCACCGTCACCTTTCACATATCCTACGAAAGGCTTCTGGTGGCCTAGGTGACAGAATTATGTGAGAAAACAAACCTGAGAATTGTAGCTTCTATTTAGCTAGACTGATAAAATGCAAATCCATCGTGCCTATTTTTCAGAGCATATCTAGCATGAGAGGGAAGTGATCACATGTTCTGTCTACGAAAACATTCCCTTAAATCTCCTCAAGGCACCCTTAGGTGGTGCAAATTACTAAGCAATCAACTGCTAGCCGAAACACTGAGGGTTCAGACTCACCCCAGGTAAGTCCAGGGTGATTCCAGGGGGCCTTGGAAGAAAGGCCTGGAAATCTGCTTCAGGACAGGTCACAGCCTTAAAAACCCTACAGAACAGTTCTGCTCTACACACACGGGGTCACTGTGAGTTAGAACTAACTTGATGGCAGCTGACAGCAACCAGATCTGTTCAGAGCAACTGCTGGCATTACATAGGCAGAGTTTTTTCAGAGAAATATTGATCAGTTACAAAATGCCTAACACTGTATTAAGTGCTTCCCATCTATTGCCTCAGTTAATTTTTAAGATTAGTATGATTTTTATTACCCCTATTTTGTAAACAAATACAACGAAGCTTTCAGAAGGTAACTGGTGTACTCAAAGCCACTCAGTAAACTGCAATCATGTCACTCAGATGTCTTTGATTCTGTAACCCCTGCCCTTCATCAATTCCCTCTTCTGCTCCTGCGGAACTATTACAGAAAATCTTCTTGATCATCCCCTTTTATTGAAATACCAGGTAAGCAAGACTCTTATATGGGTGCAATCACACTTCTTCCTAGATGAGCCCAGGAGAGAGTTAAGGACCTACAGAGAATTAGAACCGGAAGGGAGCTGACAGAGGCTCTCTCCCCAGAAACACGGAAGACATGCAGGCAGTAAAAGTCCAGGAAGAAAATGAAAGAGGAGAATCACAGGTTTATAAGGGGAATATCCAACACAACTAAAGCAGGAAGAAGAAAGGCACTTGAGCAGACAAAGCAAAGAACATACGCATTTTCAAAAGGAAAACATGGCTTTTTTTTTTCAGTCTAGGGTCATAGACAGATCAGGGAGAGGAGTTGCATATCACCTTAGTGAACCTACATCTGCCATAAGCCCAATACAGAACAGGCAGAAGTGTGACTCTGGCTGACCTCTGTAAAGGGAGACCTGGGTACTGCAAACAATCAACAACACTTGGCTAACTGAAAGGTGCCAAATCGAGTCAAAGATGCCCAGAAGACAGACCTGCAAAACACTTTCCTTACCAAAATAAAAAAGGCATTGAAAACCCAATGAAAGAGCTCTACTTGGATACTATGGGGTGGCCATGAGTCAGATCACCTCTGTGACAACTTCACAGGTATGTATGAGGAAAACATTTATCACGCAAAAGAAATATAATTAATGTCAATCAGAAAATGAGGAACTGAAGCACCTAGGGAGCCAAACTAAGAGACAGCAAAAAGATTCAGAACACAGGCTTCAGCCTTAAGCAAATGACATAGAACTCCTGAACGCACCTTTCACTACTGTTAGGACTGAGAACATTACCTTCTTTCTTCCCACAGAATAGCAATGTAAACATGATTCCGAGTGCTGGTTGTTTTGAGAACTAAATGAGTACACCTGACATTTGTAATGAAGAGATTATCCTAAATATTTATACAGAGGCACTTTTCTCTCCCAAATTTTTATTTTAAAGTTTTTTATTTTAAAGCCTAAGGAAAAGTTCTTTACAAGGGATATTGCTGCTAATGTCAGCTAGATCTTGGCTTAAAGCAAAGAAACCCAGAAAGATGTTTACCTGTGTTTCAGTGACTATGCAAAGGCTTTCAACTGTGTATATTATAATAAATTTATGGATAACGTTGTCAAGACTGGAAATTCTAGATCACTTAATTGTGCTCATCAGGAACCTGAAGACAGACCACGAGGCAGTTGTTCTGAAAAACAGGTGGATATTGAATGATTTAAAATTAGGAAAGATGTGCATCAGGGTTACATCCTTTCACCATACTTATTCAATCTGTGTGCCAAACAAATTATCTGAAAAGCTGAACTATATGGGAAAGAATGGGGCATGAGGATTGAAGGAAAACTCATTATATGATATGCAAGTGACACAATTTTGCTTGCTGACAGAACTTACCGAGGAAGCTCAAAGACCACAACCTGCAGTATGACTTACACCTCATTATCAAACAAACAAAACCCTCACAACTAGGCCAATAAGCAACATCATGATAAATGCCAAAAACATTGTCAAGGATTTCATTTACTTGGATCCACAATCAACAGCCATGGAAGCAGCAATCAAGAAATCAAACTACATATTGCATAGAGCAAATTTGCTGCAAAAGACCTCTTTAAAGTGTTATTTGGAGGACAAAGGTGCACCTGACCCAAACTTGGTAGTTTCAGTTGCCTCATATACATGCCAAAGCTGTATAAGAAAGAAAAAGAATTGCCAATTTTGAATTATGATGTTGGCAAGGAATACTGAATATATGATGGACTGCCAGAAACAAGCCTGTCTTGAAAGAAGTACAACCCTAATGCTCCCTAGTAGAAAGGGTGGTGAGATTTGTCTCACACACTTTCTATGCGTTATCAGGAGGGATCAGAGAAGGATGCCGTGCCCGGTAAAGTAGGCTTAGCAAAAACGAGAGAGACCCTCACTGAGAGGAGCTGAGACAGTGGCTCCAACAGTAGGCTCACACACAGCAACAATTGTGAGGAAGGCCCAAGGCTGGGGCAGTGTTTTGTTTCATCATTCCTAGGTTCACTATGAGCCCAAAACAATCTGAAAGAACCTAACACCAAAACAAAGAAAAGCTGAAGAATCCATAGCCACACTCCCTATATCTAGATGCATCAACTGATTATGCTTTGGCTCATTCTCTTTCTTCCTCTCTCTCTTGCTTCATTACTATAAACTAATGAAGTCATTTTTTCATCTCACATGTTCTAATCAATTACCGTCCTTCATTTTGATGCTTAACTTATCTGAAGCAGGCTTTTTTGAGTCTTTCTGTCTCACTGTCTGTTTCTCTCTTTCTGATGAACCCAAAATGCACTTACCTGCATTTTGACACAATATGTTTCCCTACTGTAGGCCTGCAACACGACAGCAGTGTGTTTTTCTAAAAGACTTTATAGTGGTGACTGCTACTTAGAAATCCAGATCCAGGTGCCAACTGTGTTCACTGCTACTGTAGTGGCTTTGCTTATAAGCCTTTCAGTAGACAGCGCAAGGAAGCATGTATGTATGTCTGTGTTATTTATCTATTTAAATATGATGAGCTCATCCTGATACATCTGACTGACATCTAGCTACAGAGTCTGTCTTCACCTCAAAAGTAAAAACCTCACTTTGCAAAAACATCAGTATGTTAACTCATTTGCTGCATCCTATCATACACCACAAAGGTTCAAAATTATATTACCAGTACCATTACCAGGAGCAAATGCTAAGTTAATGTCAGTAATAGTTCTTTGGAATTTCTTTTAGAGTTTATAAAATACATTACATTTGTGACGTACAGTTAAAGCCCAGAGTTCAAAAGTTGCCTGACTTAATTCTTTTCTTTATGATTATGTGCAGTTGAATTATTTTTGTATATATTCAAATTTAAAGTCTGTGTCTTTCCATAAAAGACCCACACAAATAAAACTGCATGATACTACTGCAAGAAATGAAAAGAGACCTACATAAGTGGAAAAATATACCTTACTTATTGATAGGAAGACTGAACACTGTGAAAACTCTGTTCTACCTAAAGAGATCTATAGATACAATTCCAATCCAAATTCCAGTGACAATTTTTAATGAGAACTTCACATGGAAAGGGAAGAGACTCCAAATAAGTAAAGCATTACTGAAGAAGAACAAAGGGGGAAGCCTCACACTACCTGACTTTAGAATCTATTATACCTCCATAGTGGCCAAAACAGCATGGTACTGGTACAACAAGATACACAGACCAGTGGAATAAAATTGATAATACAAATGTAAAATCATCCACCTATGAGCTGCTGATTTGACAAAGGCCTGAAGTTCATCAACTGAGGAAAAGACAGTCTCTTTAACAAATGCTATTGGCATAACTGGATACCCATCTGCAAGAAAAAAACAAAGCAAGACCCATACCTCACACCATGTACAAAAACTAAGTCAAAATGGATCAAAGATCTAAATATCAAACTAAAACAATAAAGATCATGGAATAACAAATAATGACAACCCTAGGAGCCCTAATGCACGGCGTAAACAGAATACAAAACACTACCAGCAACACAGGAACTCTAGAAAAGAGGTAACTGGGAACTCCTTGAAACCAAATACTTTTTGCTTATCCAAAGACTTCAGCAACTAAATAGACAGCCTACAGACTAGGGAAAAATTTTAGCTGCGACAAATCCAATCAGCATCTAAGCTCCAAAATTTATAAAATACTGCAAAACTTCAACGACAAAAAGACAGTCAATCATAAAGAGGACAAAAGATATTAATGGGCATTTTGCCAAAGAAGACATTCAGACAGCTAACAGATACATGAGGAAATGGTCACAATCACTAGTCAACAGAAATGCAAAACCAAATTACAATGAGATACCATCTCAGCCCAATAACCACAAAAACAAAAAAAACAACAACAACAAACCCACTGCCATCAAGTTGATTCTGACTCACAACAACCCTACAGCACAGAGTAGAACTGCCCAATAGAGTTTCCAAGGAGCACCTGGTGGATCTGAACTGCCAACTTTCTTGTTAGCAGCCAAAGTACTTAATTACCATGCAAGCCAATAAGGCTGGCATTAATTAAAAAAAAAAATACTATGCATTGATAAAGAATAATGAATCTGTGAAACATCTCATAACATGGAGAAATCTGCTCAGCAAAATTATTAAGTTGTTGTTGTTAGGTGCCATCGAGTCAGTTCCAACTCACAGCAACCCTATGCACAACAGAATGAAATACTGTCCAGTCTTGCACCATGGCCACAATCCTTTTTACACTTAAGCCCATTGCTGCGGCCACTGTGTCAATCCATTCATCAAGCGTCTTCCTCTTTTTCACTGACCCTCCACTTTACCAAGCATGATGTCCTTCTCCAGGGATCGATCTTTCCTGACAACATGTCCAAAGTATGTAAGACACAGTCTTGCCATCTTGGTTTTCAAGGAGCACCCTTGTTGTACTTCTTCCAGAACAAACCTGTTTGTTCTTTTGGTGCTCCATGGTACATTCAACATTCCTCTCCAATAGTACAATTAAAAGATATCAAATCTTCTGTCTTCTTTGTTCACTGTCCAGCTTTCACGTTTGTATGGTGTGATTACAAATACCATGGCTTGGGTCAGGCACACTTTAGTTTTCAAGGTGGCATCTCTACTTTTGAATACTTTGAAAAGATCCTTTGCAGCAGATTTTCCCAATAAAATACGTCTTGATTTCTTGAGTGTTGCTTGCAAGAGCCTTGATTGTGGACCCAAGTAAAATGAAATCTTTGACAACTTCAATAAGCCAGCCAAGTGCCATCAACCGATACTTTCTCCATTTATGATGATGTAGTTTACTGGTCCAGTTGTGAGGATTTTTGTTTTCTTGATGTTGAGGTACAATCCATACTGAAGGCTGTGGTCCCTAATCTTCATCAGTGTTCCAAATCTTCTTCACTTCCAGTAAGTGAGGTGGTGTCATCTGTGTAACACAGGTTGTTAATGAGTCATCCTCCAATCCTGATGCCTTGTTCTTCTTCATATAATCCAGGTTCTCAGATTATTTGTTTAGTATCCAGAGGGAAAAGGTATGGTGAAAGGATACAACCCTGACACACACCTTTCCTGACTTTAAACTATGCAATGTCCCCTTGTTCTGTTTGCACGACTGCCTCTTGATCCATATACAGATTCCTTAAGGGAACAAATAAATGTTCTGGAATTCCCATTTTACACAATGTTAACCATAATTTGTCATGATTCACACAGTCAAATGCTTTTCCATAGTCAATGAAACACAGGTAAACATCTTTCCAGTGTTCTCTACTTTCAGCCCTAATCCATCTGACATCAGCAATGATACCCCTGGTTCCACCTCCTCTCCTGAGTCCAGCTCGAATTTCTGGCAGTCCCTTGTCAATATACTGTTGCAGTCACTTTTGAAGGATCCTGAGCAAAATTTTACTTGCATGTGATACTAACGATATTGTTCAGTAATTTCCGCATTTGGTTGGATAACTTTTCTTTGGAGGGAGCATAAATGTGCATCTCTTCCAGTGAGCTGGTAAGGTAGCTGTCCTCCAAATTCCTTGGCATAGACAAGTGAGCACTTCCAGTGCTACCGCATCTGTTTGCTGAAATATCTCAACTGATATTTCATCAATTCCTGGAGCCTTGTTTTTTGACAATGCCTTCAATGCAGTTTCAACTTCTTTCTTCAGTACCATCAGTTCCTGATCATATGCTACCTCTTCAAATGGCTGAACACCAACTAGTTGTTTCCGGTATAATGACTCTGTATCCTTCCATCTTCTCTTGATGCTCCCTGAGTTGCTTAATGTTTTCCCTGTAGCATCCTTTGCTACTGCAACTCAAGGCTTGAAGTTTTTCTTCAGTTCTTTCAGGTTGAGAAATGCAGAACATGTTCTTCCCTTCTGGTTTTCCATTTCCAGCCCTTTGCACATGTCACTGTAATAGTTTCTTTTGTCATCTCGAGCTGCCCTTTGAAATCTTCTGTTTAGCTCTTTTACGTCGTCATTCCTTCCTTTTGCTTTAGCGGCTTCACGTTCAAGAACAAGTTTCAGAGTCTCTTCTGACATCCAATTTGGTTTTTTCTACCTTTCCTGTCATTTTAATGAAGTCTTGCTCTCTTGGATGATGTCTGTGATGTCATTCCACAGTTCATCTGGTCTTCAGTCATGAGAGGTCAACACATCAAATCTGTTCTTGAGATGGTCTTTAAACTCAGGAAAGATATACCCAAGGTCATACTTTGGATCTTGTGGACTTGTTCTAATTTTCTTCAAAGCAAAACTTCAGAAACAGAGAGGGTCACACAAATCACAGCCTACCTTAGCATGAGACCAGAAGAACTAGATGGTACCTAAACCAAACAAAACCTACTGCTGTCTGGTCCATTCCAACTCACAGGGTTGCCATGAAATGGTGTTTAGCTATCACAAATGACCACCCTGATGGGGAACACAAAAGAGTCCTTGAAAGGGTGGGATAAAACTCAAACTCTAGTAAAATGGTATGACTTGATGGTCTGACAGACTACGGTCCCCAGGAGACATGACCTCTGGACTCTCTGTTACCCCAGAACTAAAATCATTCCCAAAGTCAACTCTTTGAAGATTGCACTGGACTATAAAATATAAAATGATACTGGTGACAAGTGTGCTTTTTGGCTGAAGTGGATACATGAGACTAAATAGACAGCTCCTGTCTGGATGTGAAATGAGAAGGCAGAAGGGAACAAGAGCTAGTTGAATGGACACAGGAAATACAGGGTGGAGGAGGGAGTGTACAGTCACATCATAAGAAGAGCAACTAGGGTCATATAACAATGGTCATATAGCAACTAGGGTCATATAACCTTACACACACATATAACAATGTGTGTGTAAGGTTTTATATGACAAACTGACTTGAATTGTAAACTTTCACTTAAAGCACAGTAAGTCATATTTTAAATATTTATACAGTTAAATTAAAAATGTATAAAAACAAGCTACTAAGAGAAATCCCAAACGCATTGCTATCCCCTCCACACCATAAATACACACTCTGCAAGTAAATATTTCCATTTTTTCTGCTTTATCTTTCTGAAGTTTTGTTTTGCAAAAACGGGCAATTTCCTCTTCTTTCTTATATAGTAAAACCCCCAAAGCCAAAATCACTGTCCTTGAGTTGATTCTGACTCATACTGACCATAGAGGGTTTCCAAGGAACAGCTGGTCAACTGAACCTCTCAACTATGCGGCTAGCAAGCCAAGCCCTTAACCACTGTGACAACAAGATTGTAAGTACTCCACTAAACAATGCATCATTGATTTATAGTAATCTTCCTTATTCTTCCTCTTTGGCTGCAACCTAGTCTGTGTGGAGTACTATATTTAATTCAACCATTCACCAGTTAGACTCATGAAAATATTTTTTATTGCAAATAATTTTAAAAAGGTTAATGAATAACACTCTACATATTCTGTTTCATATTGTGGAGTTGGGTCTTCAGGATAAATTTGTAGAAATGAGATTGCTAGCTTAAAAATGTAGATAAATTTATTGGATATCAACAAATCTCCTCCATAGGAATTGTATTCTTTTGCATTTGCATTCACATGGGAAATGTATCAAAGCACCTGGATTTTCACAGCCTTCAGAAGAAAATGTATTGTCTAGGCTCTAAAGTTTTTATCGACCTAGTCAGTGAAAAATGTTCCATCCACAAACTTCTAGTTTGAATTTCACTGAGTAAAGCTAAATATTTTTCCCTGTGTCTGAGGGCCATTTTACCCTTTTGTGTGAAGAAGGTCTTTGTTTTTTTGGTTGTTGTTTGTTGCACATTTTTACTTTTTTTTTACAGTTTTCTCTTGATTTTTAAGAACTTCACCATTTAAGGGAAGGAAAACAAAAACGAGAAACAAGTCAGTGCAGCAAAAAAGTTGGGTGCACAAGAGGATGAAATAAGTAACAATAATGACTATGTGGGTGCCATTAGTCACTGTGGTTTTGCACGCTTCATCTTCAATAAAATCATCATAACTAAACACCCTTGGATCATTGGCTTCAATGACTAATACATACCCAATGATCCAGAGCCTAAGGAGTCTGACTGACAAAAAAATAAACTAGCTTAGAATAATGTGATTGATTATAATTCCATTTGAAATAAATGTAATCAATGGTGGTAAGCCATCCAGTTGACCACGCGGCACAATTACAATGGTTAAGGTTATTCACTTCATTACACAGTGTCCTCTTCCAGAAACTTTTTTTCTGCTCTTAGGATGAGGAATGCTCCCTCACCTGGTTACATGGTTTCTACTGGTCCCTTGGCTTCTTCTTGTTTCACTGTGGCTTTTAGAAAATCTGGAGCTTAACTGTAGCCTATGGATAAGACTCTGGGACATATTCCATACTAACTTAAACCAAGCAGTTTTATGTCCTGCCTCTTATTATTTCCCTACTCTCTGTAATCTATATTCTATTTTGTACTTTACATAGCTCTTAAAGGCCATCCATCGGCTGCAGGTTGAGTTCTCTAGAAACAGATCCAAGGATAGGAGTTGGAGGTACAAGATGATTATCTGTAATCAACACTCATTACAAAAAGGAGGAGGAAGCAGGACTAGGCAGATGGAGAATGTCAGCCTGATAAAGCCCTGCCCACATGACAGTGAGCTCTGAAGTAAGTGTTGCCCATTAAGAGTATTCTGTGTCAATCTCAAATGGGTGGTATACCCCTAACTTGTCCAGTCACCACATGCAGACCATCCAAAATTTACATATATCTAACTCGACAGCACTTGGCTGGCTTGGTAACTTCAGGTTAGTTCCCTTTCCATTCAAAAGGGATAACCAGGTCAACCAATTCTCTGCCCACTTGAAAGACTTCCTTTATCATCCTTCCAAGGCCACTCGGCATAAGATTATAATGTAGCTGCCATCCGACTTGAAGGTACTTGGCTGGCTGGCCATACACTTTTGACTTGTACCCAAATAACCACTCTAACCCATCTGTACACCAAACAGATTTTTTTCTTCTTCCTTCAACCAGTTATATTAGTCCTCTATATACCTATAGATAAGAGCTTGAGACACAGACAGTGATGCCATAATGTAGGGTGCCTGGGGATTGGAGCTAGCTGCTCATGCAGCTTGCTTGTGCTCTCTGTCTTTTTCATTACTGCTGCTGTGTGATCTACAAGACAAAGTAGAGCTTCCACACAGGGTTTCCTAGACTGCAATCTTTATAGGAACCAGTCACCAGGTCTTTTCTTTCATGGAGTGGCTAGTAGGCTTAAACTACTGGCTTTCTGGTTAGGAATTGAGTACTTAACCACTGCATCACTGGGTCTCCTTTCTCTGGTACTACTAGTACTCAGTCCTGAAAGTACCACCTCCATTCAAAAATTAATTTTCTGAGGTCCATGTGACCTTTTGGACTTCCTGGCACTTGGCCTGGTTGGCTGGATCTGACAGAACTAAGCTCATAATAGATAGTTCTGATGTATAGTCACTTAATTTCTCATGATCTGATAGTCCATCTCTACCAGGGACCAGCAGCATGTTAGAAGTTGTTTCTCAAAAGATGTGTACAGTAAAGGTATTGCAGATAACATGGGCCTTGCTCCATGATTCTCTCACTAGGGCTTGACAGAGATTACCCACATCTTTTCCCACCACTGAAAACCTTTAACACCACTTAATCTGCCAGACTGTATAGCCCAGCCAATAGGCTCCTTGCTTGACAACTTGGACCTGCTGCAGGTACCTTTCCTGCTCTAGACTCCATTCAAAGATTCAAGCTTTCATGAACCCTAATATGCAGTCTGAAGCAGAATTCAAAGTGCAGAATGTGCTGCCTCCAGAACTCGAATGGACCCACCAGTCATTGTGCTTCTTTCTTCATGGTGGGGGATGCAAGACACAATAATTTAACTTTGGGGGGAATGTTTCAGCTTGGTCCTGTTTCCTAGAGATGCAAAAAGTTTACAGATATGGAAGATCTCTAAATATTCACAAGTTTTATCTCCCATCCTCTGGAGTACCAAGACCTTCAGCACGCCAGCCACCTCCTGCTCATCTATCTGGCTCAATCGCATAAAATCATCAGCATGATAAAGCAGTATGATGTTCTGTAATAAGCTCAGGCAGTCCAGATCTACTAGTACTATATTATGATCAAGAGCAATAGAGTTAACATAAGCCCTGAAGTAAAACTCTAAATGTATACTGTTGTTCATTCCACCTAAATATGAATGTCTTCTGATCCTATTTCATGATTTAGGACAGAAAAGAACATATTTTCTAAAACCATGGTTACACGTCTAAACCTATTTATCTACCCCAAGAAAGATATATCATATTCAGCATGGTAGCTCTCATTAAATCTATGACTTGGTTGAACATTCAGTAGTCTACAGTTATCACCCTGGAGTCATTGGCTTCTGCAGGTGCCAGACTGGCCAGTTCAAAGGAGGTTATCCTTGGAAACTACCACCCTCATATCCTTTAAATCGTCAGGGTTGCCACTGATCTTCAGAACTTTTCTTCTCCAGGATGCTGTATTATTTTTTCACTTTATTATCTTGGCTAGGGATAGGATCCTTTCAGAGCCTTCCACTTGGCTTTCCCTATTGTGATGGCTCTGACTCCACACCACATAACTAAGACCCAATTTGGAAATTGTACCAACTGTCATGTAGGCGAAACCCACTTACACATTCTGGGTCCAGAGAAATGACCGTCAAGTAGGTCCACAGATACTCCCACTCTAAGTGGGAGAGGGGCATGTTGATACTTTGGATCTTTGATTATTAATGTCAACTCAAATTTGTGTTCAATAGACCTCAAAATTTCTGGGCATTCCCCTTTCTCTTTTTCCCAATGCAGTTATTCAATTAAATTATCCAGGATCCTTTGGGAAAGAATTAGAGTAACCACATGGTTATGATGTTGCAGCCTTTTTGTCATGGGAACTGGCCCATCACTTTACTCAACATATTCCAGGTCTGAAAACTGGATCAGGTCTAGACATTGGGCAAGAGCATGACTATTTATTGAAATAAACACTCTCAGTCTACCAGTAATCCTTTATTTTTCTGCAGGCTCAAGCTGAACAGCACCCTAATCAGCTACTCACTTATTTTGTCCCTAGGGACACCATGTTCTAGTAAGCATTTTTATAATTCTTATTGTTATGCTGCTTGACTACCACTCCAATCTTGCTGATCATTACAATAATTTTAACTGCCCAGTTTATAGTAGTGAAGTGCTACCACCTGGCCTCTAATGTTTCAGGGTTCTGTCATTCACACTACTATGAGCCAAGTGTTTCTTAACAGACTACTCTACTATCAGCACTGGCCTACCAAGAACTACTGCTGCAAGTTTAAATTCATGACTGTAGTCCTCTAACCAGTGCATGTCTTACAGCCTAGGTAAAAGACATGTCCTCTAGGCCCCATGAACATCATCAACTCAGAGGATTTACAGCTAAGCATATTCATTCCAGCAGGACCACTTCCATAAGCTTCTTATTCCCTGCCGCCAACATTTGCCATGGCAAAAACTGTGTTTAATGTAGGCCACTGTCGAGGGAGCTACCATCTCCTGGGATACTTGCTAGGTGTTAAGTCATGGAATTCCAGAGAGTTTCTAAGCAGAGAGTTCAACAAGTTTGGTCCAGTTTGAATCCCTACTGATAATTTGCATTTCTAACAAGTTTCAAGGGAATGCTAATACTGCTGGTTAGGGACAGATTCTGGGAACCAATAGTGGAACAGTGGTTCTCAAAGTTTATTATACGTAAGAATCACCTGGAAGCCCTGTTTCTAAGTCAATAAATTCTTCACTATCCAATTTTTATTTCAAGTACCCTTGACCAAGCATTTTCAGAATCCAGTCCTGATTAGAGTTTTCTATTACATACTTCCAAAGCTCCTCCAGCACATGTTGGCTTGTTCTTGTAGTTCCTCCAGGATATAGTCCCTTTTCTGCTTTATCAGGCTCAGCAACACATCTTCCATATTACGTTCTGACTTCATTGTATCTGCAGGCCTTACAGACAAGATTAGAAGAGGTATGGGCCCTTGAAGGAGCCTCATGCTACCTTGTGGGAGAGAGGCCTATCTAATGTCTTCCCACAGAAAGGGATGGGTGCTAGCTCTTAATGAAGATGAGTTAGAGCAAGTCTGCAGACTCAAAGGGTTCAGAAGTAAATTAGGAAAAAACAACTGAAACTCACTGTCACTGAGTGGACTCCAACTTTTAGTGACCCTAGAGGACAGAGCAGAACTGCCCACAGAATTTCTAAGGAACACCTGGTGGATTCAAACAGCCAACATTTTAGTTAGCAGCTATAGCTCTTAACCACTACATCAATCAGGGTTTCTTCAGAAGTACATGAGAAGTAAATATCTCCAGAGACACCCACTCAGATATCTCCATCTGATGTGTCAGAGTCTTGGATTTTTCCAACTAGACTGACATAGTTTGATTGGACATTTAATCTTCTGTGAAATTCAGTTACCCTGAACATTAATTCTCAGGCTTAAACTTTGACTTTCTCTACTTTCCTACTAGAAATGTTGAGAGGTTCTTCGTATGTAACCAAAGAAGCTTTTACACCTGAGTTTCAATTTCCTATTACCCCCCTTTAGCTACTCATTGTCTGTCTACTGAACATTAATAACATTTAGCAATAGCCATCCAACCTCACTATTCTTGTAGTTATTACTTCTCCCAGAGGTCTCAAATATACATCATATCTGCCTATATACTCCCTTCCTAAAGTACCCCCTTCCCAATTCGCCACAGGTGAAAGTTTAACAACTGGACCACCACTTGTTGCAGGGGCTGTCTGTACTCCACCTATAATCAATAATGGCTTCCTTGCCACTAGCTGGATAGTTGCAATACAGATTCAGCATCTTATCACCTACTTATCACACCATTCCTATACCAACTAAAGTAGACTGGGTTCTCTGGAAGTATACACTGGGATGGAGACTATGTTAAAAGATATTTTTTAGGGATTGACATTTATGAAGGGAAAGGAGAAGAACAACCAGGATTGGACAGAGGAAGACATCAAACTGATAGAGTTGGGCCAACATGGCAGAGAATTCTAGAAAGAGTATGATTCATAAGAGTATGCTTGAAATAAGACATATATTTCTGCTTTGCTCAGTCATTGGATATAGGCTTCCCCAGGAAGAACAAGAGTCCCTAGGTGGTGCAAATGGATAAGTTCTCAACTACTAGCCAAGAGATTGGTAGTTCAAACTCACCCAGAGTTGCCTCAAAAGAAGGGCCTGTCAATCTACTTCCAGAAGGTCTTAGCTTTGAAAACCCAATGGAACAGTTCTACTCTGCATATATAAGGTCACATGAGTCAGAATCAACTTCACAACAACAATCACATTGTGACTTCAAGTAAGGCAGCTCTTTGCAGCCTGAGATAGACCCTGAAGAAGATGACAGCTAGAGGCTGAAGCTGATTATTATCCCTGTAATAGGGCAAAAGTCCTTCCTTAAATTTCTTTTCAGAGCCCTGTCTAGTGTCCAGTCAATACTGATTCATAATTACCCTATAGAACAGTGTAAAACTGCCCCATAGGGTTTCTAAAGCTGTAAGTCTTTACAAAAGCAGCCTGCCACATCTTTCTCCCACAGAGTAATTGGTAGGCTCAAAATGCTGACCTTTTAGTTAGCAATCAAGCACTTAAACACTGTATCACCAGGATTTTCAAGGCAGAGATAAACAAAAATAACAAATTCATATTACATTCTGTTGACTTTTTTTAAAAACCTGAAACAGGCTAATAGGTTAAAAACCTAATTAGAGGTTGTGTGAAGACACAACCATTAACATTTACAAAATAACTTCTCAAACTAAATCAACAATTTTTATAAAATACATCAATACTATCGTTAGCATTATTCTTACCATTATCTGAGACACTGTGCTATTTCCAGTCACTCTCCACATGTTTGTGAATAAAAATAGCATTATTCATGACTTGAGAGAAGTCCAGAGCACAGAATGTCTACCAGGTCTTTTTCTTACTCTGGACAAAGTTTTAGAGTAATGTTTCCATCAACCAAGGAGAGGAAGACTCCCATGTTCTTTCTAAACAACGGGCTCAACACAGTGGCTTTTAGCAATTTCAACCACAATGTTTTCCCTTTAAGGGAACTGGTTTATACCACATTCTTAATTCAAAAGTGTTATAAGTCTGCTCAGGGTACTGTTGTCTCCCTCTACGAGAAAGAAACAGTTCTTTCCAGTAACCAAACAAGTAACACAGACTTTAAAGGGGTATTCTGAGAAGGTAAAAACCTGAGAAATAGGAACCAAGAATTTGTATTTTTATATTTGTAACAGGCTGGTTAGATGATAATGCAGCACGTAAAGTCTGAGAACCACAGCTTAATGAGATGGTCACTGCTCAGTCACAGAGCCAGCTGTTAAGCAGTAATGAAAGCTGACATAGATACTGAGCTCTGGCTATGTGTCAGGTACTGCTCTGAGGACTTTATATGGATTGTCTCATTTTATCCTCACTATCACTCTACAAGTGAGAAACTGCGACTGCTTTTGTTGTACAGATGATCAAACTGAGGGACACATTTGGGCAATGGAATATTTGGATTTCAAACAAGAAGTTCAACTACAAGCCATATGCACTCTTAACTGCTACGCTCCGTGAGAGAAAGAAAGAAAGACTCAGGATCTCAGGTAGGGACCTTAGGTATCTTCTAGACAAAGAGCTAACAGTCTTCTGAACTTTCATTGTTGACAGTAAGCACTTAACTACTTCAGTGTTTTATGTATTGAACATAGCATTTTGATATGGATGTAACATTTTTGAGAACACAAGTGTGTTCCTGTTGACCAAATGGTTGTGCAGGCTATCCTCTAAAAGTGATGAAACAGTCTAATAATGAGGACCCCAGTGGCTGGATCCTTCGCAAAATGTCATGTAGCCCTATCACTTAAGTAGCTGTCTTACTTGATTCTGATCTGCATTCAGTTAACATATCTATAAAAACAATTTTTCTCTGTATGTGACTAACTGGCACACTTTTTAAAGATAGTTTGTTTTTTTAATGCACTCATCATAAGTGGACCAAGAATACTGTTAATGTCAGAATTTCATGGAAACATGCCCTGTGATAGTTATTAAAAACAGAATATAATGAGACTTCATCTCTATCATTATCAACTAAAACTACAACTTAGTATTCTTGAGAAAGCACTTTATAATTAAGAGCATTTTGTTCTACACTGTTACACTGTTTCACTAATCATGTTGATGAGGATCCCAATCAAAAGGATATTATCAGTGTCACAGCTAATCTTCTAACTTTGTGGTTGTGTAAGGACAGTTTTTTTGGACTGGCATACTATATTCTTCCTTTCAGTGTGAAACCAAAGAGTTCTTAATTCTTTAGCATTTTATTCAAATGAGTCAGGCCTATTTGTCTGATTCTAATGAACAATTCCATTGTCCTTCAGGATTGTAATTTTTTAAAGAAAAAGTCTTATTTTAAGAAAGTTTCTTTCTGAAAAGTTATTTTATTCAATAAAGCAGCATAATTAACATTGGAAATCAATATTGGCCATCAGTCTTTTCATATAGTTTTAACTAGAAAAAGATCTTAACTTCTCTTGAACAAAGAGAGGAGGAAGAACACTCAAACTTATTATGTAATCTTTAAATGCTAACTGTACTGGGTGCTTTGTATACATTATTTCAGTAAATTCTCATTACAGTCACTGGGAAAATACACACCTACCCCCAGTATTACTCCCCATATATGAGACTGAGAATCCACGAGATTAAGTATTATATCCAAGGTCTCACTGTTAACAAGTGAATCCAAATCCTATGTTGTCTTCCCATATTCCATGTTGTCTCCAGTGCAATGCAATAATTTTCATATGAACCTACAATGGCAGTTTGCAAAATACATTACTAGTCAACTCTTCAATCTATGCATTGCATTTGCACATAGAGGCAGTCTTTATAGAGTATCAGTTATTAATACATAGTTTATTTCAAAGAATAAGCACTCTAGTTTACTGCGGATTCTGAGAACAACTGGTTTTTCTTAGGCAGACAATATTTCAGTTAAGGATGTTTCCAGTGAGATCATCAAAACATCTTAGAGCTTGACACTCAGATACCATTTGATAACATAACAACTTGTCAGGGTGCGGACCGCAAGGGAACAGATTTTTGCACTGAAAGAGAAAGTTACAAATCAAAACTAATCCTGCTACTAACGTCAAACTCAATCTACACTAATGATTTCTTCCTGATTCTAGACAACGCTAACAGATCATGAAACAAGAGAGTAAAGTTAGAAAATACATCAATCACAGAAGGCAAAGTGGGGTGTGGCCTTAAGGCTTATTTAAAGAAACTCTTCTATTATTTGTCAAGATCCTCTTGTTTTAATTTTTTCCTCAACCCCCTCCTATCTGTAAACACACAGAGACACAACAGGTAGGAAACCAGCCCATTCCTCAATTTTCATCCGTTTAAACTAATGAATATTCTGCCTCAGGAGCCAGAAACCTGCTGCTGCGTTATATAACTTGTGTGTGTGTGTATGTGTGAGAGAGAGAGAGAGAGTGAGAGAGAGAGACAGTGTTACGTGCTGTCCTGGGGCACGGGAGGGGGCAGGTAGAAATTCTGAGGTGCTATGGTAGGAAGGCAGAGTTGCTATCTCCTTTGCAAAGCTACTGTCTGGAAGAGGGGGTGGGGACTACACCAACCCATCACCACGCCGCATGCCAGTCTCACACACGGATGCTTCTCCGTCATATTCCCTGGGAAATTTCCCCCAAACTGGGAAAGGGACCATAACGCAGATCTGCCTCAGAAAGCAAGTCTTTATCACTGCAACACAAAGGACAGCGGAGCGCGCTTCCAAAGCCTCCCAACTCCACTCACTCGACCAGCTCTTTACTTCAGCACCACGGAGAGCAGCGCCTCTTTGCCCACCATCCACAGGGAGCCAGATTCCCGCGACTCAACACCGGATTTGGGTCACCTAGAGGAGGGACAAGCCTGCGTATTTCACCCTCAATGTAAGCTATGATGATTCTTTCCTATTGATTTTTCTGGTAGAGATTTCTTCCTGAAATATGAAATTAAACTTTTATTTATTCATCCTCTGTCTTTAAGACATTGCTTGAATTTTCAGATGTAAATCTAGCCATGAAATCTTTGTTTTCTGGATTCATAGGGAGATTTTTCTTTTTCACTTTTCACTGAAAGTCTAAGTTTGCAAAGCTATTTAGAGAAGACAACTCAGCCTGATGGCTAGTCCTTTTCTAATAAAGTGCAGTTTTATTCCTAGGAGAGAGTATGTGCATTGTCTCTTCTGCTTCACTACTGACAGCTTTTTAATTTGGAGTTGTTGTTGTGTTTAATATACATATGGGGGCAGGAGGAAGAGGGCTATATTCTAAATAAGTGGCCACCACTAAAGAACTACAGGTAAGAGAGATTTTTTTCTTTGTTGAAAATACGGTTTGAGCTATACATGTCTCTTTCAGATATCCATTTCAAAATAATGAATATGCTTCTAATAAAAGAGATGTAACTGGGCAGGGCTTTGCAACTCTGCAACTCTGGAGCATAGGATCTCTATAGTTTGATGTTACAAATTCACTTACGTATAACTGAGTAGACAAAATCAGGGTGCTCTTGCCACGGATTGTAATTTAAAGACTTAATGGATTCAGGATTTGAAAGATGCAACAATGATTGACCCTATCTGGTGGTGCTTAGTGAATTTTTGCCTCAGAATGCCACCTGCTGGTGGGTCCTATTTCTGAAGCTTTGGACACACTTATCAGATTTATGAATGAACTCATATTAAGTCCAGAATATTCATTATGGGTGCAATTCAAACCCACTCTCTAAGATCTTTTTAACAATGACGTTATTTCAATTATTTAGCAGTTTACCAAGGTTCTAGTCACAATTATAATTTCATAAGCATTTATTTCCAAAATTACTTGTCCCAAGAGTAGGGCATGTAGACTTGCTAACTCCTCTAGGCAGTAATTAACCCAGAAAAATCAGAACTATGTGGAGCCTCATTGAGGCTAATTGCAGAATGCATGTGGTACCTTGGATGAGAGCTGCCAGAAGCTCTCGCTTAGTAAGAGCAATCAGCATTCCCCATAGATAAATATTTAGCACATGACTTTTCCCAGTATTACCATTTCAGCTCTCTTGCTTTCCTGGTAGTAGAGGTAAATTTCAGACTCTCTTGACACTGAGTGCAATGAAAACATAAAAAAGCTACAGGTATTTTTTTTTTTCCTATGAAAAATCTTTGGGGAAACAAAGCACAAGACTACTAGAACTTGTTGTTCCAGCTCTGTCTGTAACTATAAGTCATGAGGTATGGATATACAGTTTCATTCCCCAATTCCAAATAGATAAATAGGGATTTAAAAAGTAAGAAGAATTAAAGAATACAAAAAGCACTATATTTGGATGGCTAAATAGATGGGGTAATGTGAAATACTGAAAATCACTTGTCAAAATTATTTGGCAAAAAAAATCATTTATAGTATCATTTATTAGCCTTGGGAAACACCAGATAGTATTTTTCTATCCAAGACGCAATAGGGAAAATACCCTGCATTAGCAGAATTGGTTGGAAAGACTGTACTAACATAATGGACTGCAGTAAGTAGCAAAGGAATGCTTTGTAGGTTTCTTATAGAACTGACCAGTAAGGTGTATTAACTCATGTGTGTCATGGGATGCGTATTTTTTTCTTCTATTTAAAATATATACATTGTGCAAGCAGGTATTATTGTAACTATCTCAGGAAACATGAATTATTGTAATCAAAATGGACTAAAAGAAAGTTAATAATATCCAGTGTTAACAGAGTGCCTATTACATTCTAGGCACTAGTAAGTAATTTACATATACTATCTCTCCTCAAATGCAACATTATACAGAAACTGAAACTTAGACGCTGAGTGCCTTTGGAAATACCTAATATTATTCATGAGGATTATGAAGGCAGAGGAATGTCTGAATCTGCCCCCATCACCCAAGCACCTTATTACATCCTCTGACATTAGTTCTTTTATCTAACAACTTATGGGCCATCATTTGTAGTGAAGCCAACTGGAAACTGATACTGGCTTAGAACTCATACCTTATTTAACAAATTGTCAGAGTTACAAAAGGAAATAGTAGTTATAGAGTTATACGCCTCTTGCATTTATAAAAAGACTCTGGTAAATTTTAACCTCTCTATTGTATTGGTCTTCTTTAATGGCCAACCCAGATCAAGTAGTTAAGAATTGGTTCAGTTATGTGGCCATGCACCACGTGCTAGGCAGTAACAGTATTGGGACCCAGGTGCACATACCACATAAACAATACAGCTGCCTTCAAGGATCCCCCATGGCAATGGAAAAACTTACAGTCTCAGAAAACTTGGAAAAAGTGCAGGAAGAAGATAAATGGCAGTGACATACTAGCCAGAAACACAGGTTTTGAAATCAAACAGACTGAACTACTAATAAAGGCTACACCACATTCAAGTTGTGTAGCCTCGGTAAAAATGATTACTTTGTCTGAGCCTCAATTTATTATCTGTTAAATGGGAATGATTATACCACCAGTACGACGCCCGTAAGAACTTAAAGTGATAATCCACATAAAGTACTCAGCACGGTGCCTGACACATGGTTAATGTGTAATAAATGTTAATCACTATGATTAGTCATTTAGGAAAATGACTAACTCATCATATGATAATGAGTGAATTTAAAATGATAATGCATATAAAGCACTTAAGAATATCTTGTACATGGTACATACGTAATACATTTTATTATTATTATATAGTTATTCAGAAAAATAACCTGAGTGTATCAGTGCTGAGCAAAATGTGAGGCAATTTCAATAATCATTTATTTAAGTGCACTGATATGTAAGCTTTGGACCATTATTGTCACACACATTTGAATACGGCTTTATAGTATCCAGGGCCTCTGGTACACATCAGTTAATCTTCACTCTGATCCTGAGAAGCACGAGAGGTAGATTTTACCATTTCCTTTAAATTGGCGAGACAAATAAGGTAGAGAAGACTGCAAACCACTTGACTATTTTATCCCTGTGCCTTGGACTACAATGCAGAATATATGTACTTGGGAAAGGATACACAGACTAGAGACTGGGTTTTCCAAGGTGTCTGACTCTAAGATGTTATTTGGTTTTAGGTCCAGTTATTAATTAAAGACTAAATTTGTTTCAGGCTTGGATAATTTCCACAAGGACCTCTTGTGCATGTGTCAATTTTAAGAAAAATATTTTTAAAAATCTCTAAAAAGACATTTTGATTATGACCTTTGCTTCATCTCTAATTTACCACAAATCCAGTCTTTGAATAGTTTTTTGGACATGCTCATTTGCAGCTGGACTTAGGGTGCAGAATTCATACTTTCCATGAATCACTGACATCTGGCTTCCTTTAGACTGGCTGATGCATCTGTAAAAGCAGTCTGATAAAAATAGCAACCAAGGGATCAAGAGGGAGTTGAATAATCAAGTCCTCCTCTCACATACGAGGAACCCTTCCTCTCAATGACATCAAATGTCAACCTATGCTTTGTGGGTAACGAAACACCACGCTGAACGGAGGCGTCTGATGAGGCTCATCACTCACTACGTCGGTAACATATGCAGATAGACATGCATTTGCATTCCAAGTTCAGTTTTAAGAAAACTATTAAAGTACAAGCAATCAAGTGCCTACTGCATTTTATGGGAAAATTTTGCTCATTTTTGTCCCTAAAACTGTGACAAGATCACCTGAAAGCAGTAAAGCAACATGTCTGATACGTCATGAGTATGGGTTTCGGTCACTAGCTGTTGTGGACCTAATGGCTTCATCTTTCTGACATATCAACACTTGTGGATTCTTTCCTAGCCACATGATACATATTGCTAAAGCAGGACTATCCATGATACTAACATTGAATGGCAAGGATATGGTGGTTAAATGTATTCAGTGATGTGTAAATATTTTAACAGCATCATTACAAGACAACTGGAGTACCAGGAAGTCAAAATTAATCAGAAGCCCACAGAGAGGTTAAAGGGCTTTGATCAATACTGGAATCAACTGATGCAGCTCCGGGGTCTGTTATCAAATCCCTTATATTAAAAGCAATCTCCTGAGTACCCTTTCCCACTATAAGCTACTAAGCATACATGACTGGTAGGCCTCTAAGGTTTCATCAATGCCAGATTCTCTAAGAAAGAAAAAGAAACCACAATTTAGTAAGCATCCAAGTGAGCATCTCAAAGTTGAGATTTCAAAGGTTGGAAAAAGTGGGCTTCTATATTTCTTACTGCATCTGGGTGACTGCTTTCAAAGTCATACAAAAAAAATAGCATGTCAAATGTAAGGCTATTTTAACTTTTGTCAAGTTCTAGCTATATACGTACATTTTTCTTTGATAAATAAAAAATTTTAAATATCATATCAAGATCTATATCATCCCCTACTCTTGCACAGAAATTATGGGCCCTTCAATTTAGTCTTTTTTCTTTCATCTACCTCAATTTCTCCACATAAATCTGAGAATGTAAATATCTTGCTTTTTGTGGTTTTTCACAAAAATACAAATGAGGAGAATTAATAAATGATTCCTGAATATCCTTTAAGTTTGTAGCCTGCAGGTTCTACGACACTCAGAATTTAGATTGAATTTAGACTCTGAATTTAGATTGGATACTTGTATGTTCCTTGTGAAATATTTCTCTGCTCACAGTTGGTTCAGTAGTGATTCTATGTCCTTTGAATTAATATCTCCATGGTTTATGACTATGTAATAGTTATGTATCCTTGACCTTGTAGCCTGACCTATTCTCCCTCTTGAGCAGACCTCTAATGGAAAGGTAATGTGGAATCAAACTCTAGTGCCTGCTCCTTCCAGGACAGCTACTATTTCATCTCTCATGTATTGTTCAGATCTTCTTGAGTGCAAACTGCTGTTTCTCAGGTTGAGTTGTGATGGCTAAACCTACGGAGTTGCTCCTGACAGGGATACCAAACCAAACCCATTAACATCAAATCAATTACAACTCACAGTGACCTTACAGACAGAGCAGAACTGCCCCATAGAGTTTCCAAGGAGCCTCTGGAGAATTTGAACTGCAACTTTTTTGGTTAGCAGCTGTAGGACTTAACCACTACACCACCAGGGTTTATTCTGACAGGGATAGCAGCCTTAAAATAGGACAGGCCAAGTAATTTCCTAGGAAAGCTTATTAATCTTTCATGGGCTCAACTTCCACCTTTGTGTCTGTGCTCAGATGACAAAAACAAGCTTCAAAACTGGATCTACCACATACAAATGGGGTGACTGCTTAGCTTTCAACTCAGTCACCTCCTTCCCTCCTAAAAGCCCTATAACAAAAAACTTCTGCTTCCTATTTGTGAGTCCCTCTCTCCTGTCAGCAGTTGCAATCTGCCATATGCTCCTTGGAAACTATGAAGCAGTTCTACTCTGTCCTATAGGGTTACTATGAGTCAGAATTGACTCAACAGCAGTGGGTTTGGGTTTAGGTCTCCTCTTCTGTCAAGGTCTCCACTGTACTCTCAGTGTGCAGCCTGCCTTTGGCATCAACAAGCAGCCCCTCTCCCTGGGATGGTAACAACATTGTTGAGAGAAGGGGCTCAGAAGGAGCTCAGGAGCTTGATTTCTGAGACTCTTCCCCCCAAAATCTCTTATCAAAGTGGACTTTAGAAAAGAGGATAGCAATTCAGATACTGTTCCCAAAGAGTGCAGAGCTCTCGACAGGATTTATCACCCACCATCAATTCTTGAGGGAGTTGCCCACAATTATCCCTTTTATTTTCTGCAGATGAAGAAGTTGCTCTTCTGAATAGCTTTAGCAGCTTTTTTGCAAGGGAAGTGTGACTCAGCTACAGGAGGATTAGAGTACATGTTCCAATCTCCAGTCTTTGCTTTGTATTACAGATAGGATCCCCCGAAGCAGTTCTAGTAGGTCAAAGGGTAAAACAAGCAGTAAACTAGAGTTCAAAATTCAAACACACAAGGCTAATTACCACTACTTTTTTTAAATCTCAAAATAGTTTAATTTAAAAGCCTTCCTCTATGATTTTGTTTACTTAACAAAATGGTTTAAGTGAAATGCTGAGAATTCTTTATTACGAAGACGTGAACGATAACAAAAAGACAATTCTCTGAAACATGGAAAATAGTTAAAAAAAAAACCCTCTAAATACTCTTTTAAACAAATACTCTCTTGTTAAACTGTATTCCACTCCAACATTATTTGAATAATGTATGTGGGAGTGGGCTAGAACAGAAAATTTCACATAGGGCCAATTGGGGAACCAAAGTTGTTTAACATGCTGGAGTTGGCAGAGGTTTAGGGAACATCTGATCCAATTCTTCATTTTATGGTTAAGGCATCTGAGACCTAGAGGTTGGGAACCTGCTCAGGGTAGAAAGGCTAGCTGAAGTACCCTAACTCAAACTCAGAATAACACTGTGATTGTTATTCTCTCGTTTCTTAAAATCCATTTCAAAATGTTGGCAAACTAAATACTAGGTGACTTGTCAAAAGTCAGAAAGCTGGTAAATAGCGGAGCCAAGATTCCCACAGTAGATGTCCTGACCCCAAAGCTAACCTCTGCTGTTGCTTTAGATGCCACAGAGACAGTTCGGACTCATAGCAAAGCTACGCAAAACAGAACGAGCGAAAGAACGCCCAGTCCCGAAGCACACTCAGTCCCTGCTACATTTGAGCACCCTGCTGCAGCCCTGTCAGTCCATCTCCTTGAGGGTCTTCCTCCTTTCCGCTGACTCTCTACTTTACCTAGCACGATGTCCTTCTCCAGGAATTGGTCCCTTCTGATTACACGCCCCAAGTACACAAGATGAAGTCTAACCATTCTCACTTCTAAGGAGCATTCTGCCTGTACTTTCCCAAGACAGGTTTGTTCATTCTTCTGTGAGTCCATACTATAGTCAGTGTTCTTCACCAACACCATAAATCAAAGATGATCAGTTCTTCAGTATTCCTTATTCATTGTCCAACTACTGCATTCACATGAGGTGATGGAAAATATCATAGTGTGGGGCAGGTACACCCTAGTCCTCACAGTGACATCCGTGTTCTTTAATACTTTAAATTTGTTTTTTCCAGCAGACTTGCCCAGTGTAGTATGTCATCTGATTTCCTGACTGCTGCTTCCATGTGCATTAATTATGGATCCAAATAAAATGAAATGCCTGACAATATCAATCTTTTCTTTGTTTATCATGATGCTGCTTGTTGGTCTAGCTGTGAGGATTTTTGTTTTCTTTATGTTAACATACAATCCATACTGAAGTCTTCGATCTTCTGAGATGAAGATAATAACAGAACCTACCTTGTAAGGTTGTTACAAGGATTAGACACTGATATACACAAAACTTCTAATGTAGTGTCCAGCATATAATAGTTCTCAATAAATGTTAACTGCTATTAGTAGTGTTAGCATTAGTATTCACATTAATCACTATGCTATACCACTCGACGGCACTTGGCGCACTTGGCATACCACAAGGGGAAAGAATAACAAGCTAGATGTAAATCGGGCATGAAAACTGACCTATTTCTCCCATCTGTGTAAAAACCCAGGATCAATCTTAGAGGTGATGGCTGAATGGCCTCAGGGGTTGCTGCTTTAATCCATATCAGCAAGCAGGGATGGTTCAATACCTGCTCCTTGCCATGTCTTATCCTTTAGTACGTGATTAGTGGGACCAGAAAAGACAGTTCTCATAGAAAATAGCAAAGAGTGTAGAAACAGATTTGTGCGCCCATGCTTGATTTTGTTGTAATTTTCTCATAGCATAGAAAGGTCACTAGGAGTTAATCTACCTGAACCAAAGAGAGCCAGTTTCTGTGGTGCTACATTCATGCCACAACCTTTGGAGCACTGAGCATAACAAGATTTGAGAGAGAACAGAATTAAACTCACACTGACTGAGTACCTTCTACATGAAAGTTACCTCAGTTAATCCTCCTGTGGATTCTGTGTCCTGCAGGAAGTCATCCATGTTGTACAAGTGTATGAGAGAAATCTCAAGTTCAGAGAGGTTAAACAACTTGCTACATTTACATAAATGGAACTAAAGAATAAAGCCAACGGCTGTCTGCCTGTTTCAGCGACAGCTGTACCACACACCATCCAGCTCTGTTTCCCGTTACACTTCACCTAATCCCATAGCTCTGCTCTGCTGCCACTCCTCTGCCCAACAGAGGCTAAATAAACTAAGTCAACATTCTCCCATTTGAAAAAGATTAGTTCAGGTAATCCAATTTGTTTTCATCTCAGTGATGAAGCCAACCCAAGTGCTGTCGAGTCAGACAATGATTTCTAATAAGATTTCATAATTTCTCATAAGCTTCCAATCATAATATTCTTTTTTATCCTTAATGTGTTCTCGACAATTTTTGTTTGCTCTGCACCTCTGGAATCTGCAAGCCCCCCCTCCCCCCCAACCCCTCGCCTTCCCCAAAGGTAACAGAGTATCTCTGCTTTGTTGCCCCACAGGCTGGGGAGCAGCGCCTTCAAAAACATGCAGCGCAGGCACACAACGCTGAGAGAGAAGGGCCGCCGCCAGGCCATCCGGGGTCCCGCGTACATGTTTAACGAGAAGGGCACCAGCCTGACGCCCGAGGAGGAGCGCTTCTTGGACTCAGCAGAGTATGGCAACATCCCCGTCGTCAGGAAGATGCTGGAGGAGTCCAAGACCCTCAACTTCAACTGTGTGGACTACATGGGGCAGAATGCGCTGCAGCTGGCAGTGGGTAATGAGCACCTGGAGGTTACGGAGTTGCTGCTCAAGAAGGAGAATCTGGCGCGTGTCGGGGACGCACTGCTGCTGGCCATAAGCAAGGGCTACGTGCGCATCGTGGAGGCTATCTTAAATCATCCGGCCTTCGCACAGGGCCAGCGCCTGACGCTCAGCCCGCTCGAGCAGGAGCTGCGGGACGATGACTTCTATGCCTATGACGAAGATGGCACGCGTTTCTCCCATGACATCACTCCCATCATCCTGGCGGCTCATTGCCAGGAGTATGAGATCGTCCACATCCTTCTGCTCAAGGGCGCTCGCATTGAGCGGCCCCACGATTACTTCTGCAAGTGCAACGAGTGCACCGAGAAGCAGCGGAAAGACTCCTTTAGCCACTCGCGCTCCCGCATGAATGCCTATAAAGGACTAGCAAGCGCAGCCTACTTGTCACTGTCCAGCGAAGACCCTGTCCTCACTGCACTGGAGCTAAGCAACGAGTTAGCCAGATTAGCCAACATTGAAACTGAATTCAAGGTAACTTCCGCTCACCTCACATACAAATGGCTTAATGGCCTCTCGCATGTGTGTCCAGTAGCAAAATGGGTTGTTTTCCGGTTTCAAAAGGGGTGAAATCCCTGGAGTCTTGCAGTTCAGACTCACAGGAATGATGAGAACTTCCTCAATACGTGTCAGATACAGGCCTGAGGAAAATGCTGCCCACTAGGTGGAATATTTTAAACCACAAAAATTTGTGGTCATGAGGTTGATTGATCTAAGCACAAATTGATACAGAAAAGCAACCTACGAGCTTGGTTACACTGTAGCTCTGGTATAAACGCCTCAACCTCTACTACCAGTAATTCTTCCCTATTCTGACTTTCAAATTTCTTGGCTGTTTACCTGCATGGTTTTGCTTTGTCTTGGTCACATCTCTACCACATTCTGGGACAGGGCGGTCTTAGTTTGGGTCTCACAGTCTAATGCTAGAAAGACTTGTCTGCAACTTTTCTCAAACCTAGAAAGATTATGCCATTGCCCGATAAAAGGGCCAAGAAGCAGAGAAATGGAAATGGAAATAAAATCATCTCTGCAGAGTTGAGCTTGTCACCCCAGTAGATGGCCCCAGGGCAAAGTTCCTAACTTATCCACCCTGAGACACCAGGACCCACAGGGCCGGCCCAGGAAGCTACAGACCCATTCCCCAAATCCATTATTCAAGTGTGGCTCTGTTCTTCTGCTGTTAAGGAGGAGACTGGGACCTAATGTGTCTTGGGAATGGGGGAATTCTTTAGGCAATGTTTAATAATAATGACAAACATTCAGTGGCTCTTACTGTATGACAGGCAGTAACTGCCTTGCGATTTTATTTAACTACCTCACTAACCATACAATATGGATACATTAGCCTCATTTTATACAGAGGCAAAGGTAGTGAAAGATTGAATAACTTGACAGTAACAGCTAGTAAATGGCAAAACCATTGTTCTAATGCAGACACTCAGACCCCCATGATGACTTTCAGCTACTCTAGGAACAGCGAGCCAGCGGCCTTATTCTTCAACGTACTGAGCCTTTCAGGGTTTAACCTGTCTGTATCTGAATGATGAAGGGATTCCTCACTTTGAACATGTGGCAGGAAGAGCAGGAAGCACAAGCGAGCTCAGACTATCTCACCCTGACATTCAGTCAGAGCCTATTATGAGTTAGCATTGCGGAGCACACAAAGAGGTATCACACTCAGGGTTAACAATGACTCTGGGACACCATGTCACCAGCAAGTGAAAAGTTTATTAACTCTGAACAAGATACCAGTCCAAGAGCTGTCCCTGCCCAGGACACAATCTGTTGGCCAATGCTAGGTATCAACTCACAGAAAGGGAAGGCTCCATGGGCCACAGTGTACAGTGAGGCCTCAAAGGAGGGGAATGGGCTGGGCCTCGGTGAAAAGGAGCAGTTGGATCAGTGGGAATAGAGAAATTGGCATTTGGAGGAGGCAAGTGAAGGTAAGGCCCAGCACAGCCCAGGACAGGGAGGAGACTGATGTGAAGCTCCAGGTGATTGGAACACAGCCTTCTGATGAGTGGGGGAGGAGACAGGAGGGAAGGGGTTTGGGGGTGTACACAGGAGGAATGCTGAAGAGATGAGCTGAGACAGATCTCGGGGGGTCTTGTATGTCAGGCTGAGCACCTCAGATACTAACCTGAAGGAAACAGAGACCCACTAGATGCTTTTGATTAGGGAAGTAAAGGAAACTGACAAAGTTGGAAATCCACTTAAGTGCGGTTAGGTAAACTGCACTGTGGGGTCTGGAACATGAAGCAGTGGGATTTTAGCTGTGTACACATATGCTCATGGAAGTCTCTCTCTAAGAATGCGGAACCCACAAACTAGAAACTGAAGGACCAGGCTTGCAGAAAATAGCAGGGTACTCAAATTATGAATATATGAAAAATCCTGTAATTAAACAAATTTTATTCCATTCTGTTCCCGCCAACCCCCCCCCCCACCTCACCTTAAAGCATTCCACCGAATTTAGAGTCACTGCCCTATATTGTAGTGTTCCTGGCCTCATTCAGGAAAAAAATGTGAATACATACACAAGAATCACTTGAATAAGTTCCCAAGAAATGTAATCATTATGTTTTTCCTATTTCTGTACAATACACCTCATCTGTCAGTATTAAAGCCACGGATGTCCCAACGAAGCTTGGTGGAACTTTGCTTTGTTCCGTGGATTTCAGATTGAGTTTGCACACAAATTGTGAAAGGAAAGGCCAACCCAATTAACTCTGCTACTTCTGGCCAAGGGAGAAAAAAAAAGACAATTTAAGCAAGGAAAAAAAGTTTTTGGATCTGCTTATTCGGATAATTGCACAATTCTCTACTATCTGGCATCTGGGAGCATGCCAGCCTTACTAAATAAAAGGATGCTAGACTAACATTTGGAGCTACATGTGAGCCATTTGTTCCCTTTCCCACAACACAAAGTCTAGAATAATTTAGTATACATAATATCTAAACCTGGAAGTTTATTGAAAGCATCTACTACTATGATATTTTGGGTTTAAAAATACATTACAAAAATTGTAGAGAATTAAGAACACTACAAGCACAGTAACAAATCCCTTCTACAATGTAGTGATTTATTAAGAGTTGGCATAAATATTTTCACTGGCTATTAATGTTCCCCTAGTTACCTTTGTTTGACATATCTTTCAGATTGTCGACAAATGGCACATTACAAATTAACGTAAGTGTTCCTTTAGAACTTTATTACTTATTCATCTATCCTTGTATGTGCATTCCTGACATCATAAATTTTGTCAGAGAAGAGTTTAGCAGGAGGAAAGTCAAACTGTAATAAAAGAATGAAGAACAAGTATATGTAATCTAAAATGCACTCTTTATGAATCTGTTGTGCTTTAAAGAACTATGAATTGCTGCCTGTAGCTATATGTTAGGAAGATGAGCCAGTATCATAAACCGTGTAACAAACTATCAGATTCTCATTGTAAATGTCCTATGTCATCCTCTAAAGGACTCACTATGGGACTGATTCATCTTGACTAGAAAACATCATCCATGAAAACCTGGATTCAGTTGCCCAGACTATTGTTTCACAGTCATTTTAGTTAATCACCAGAATAGATTTTGGTCATTAATAAACATGCAGCCAATAACAAGGTCCCCAGAAAATTGTGGCTCATGTCAAATACCTGCTAGCAAGTCATTATTTGTGGTGTGGAATTTATGTAGCTGTTCAAGGATTTTCTTATGTCTCTTTAATCTTCTTACATATAAACATGGTGTGGTCACTGGGGCCTTCCCAGTGCTATGAATGGTGCTCTGTAACCTAGGAAGAATTCCATAAATAACTGACAAAAGGAAATGAAAGAAATTCAAAAAGGATAATCATTTCAATTGGTGAAGCAAATAATCTGTGGTTTAGATTTTTCCTAAATATAGATTAAATAGAGGTATTTCATGGACACAACAAAATGAAGATTCTCTGAAGAGGGTTATAAACTGGTTGAAAATGTAAAACCAACACACTGAACAACTGAGGACTTAGTGCTGCCCCTAATATCTAACACAGAGCCTGGGAGCACAGTCCACAAATGACATTTTGGTTGATTAGTTTCTTTGTGCACTACGATCCAGAGAAGGCAAAGATCAGTGTGGGCTGGACTACTGAAGAGGCTTCATCTTGACGGACCAGGCTTTCTCTGTATAGAGGCAAGTGCAGTGGTAGCATGGAAGCGAAACAAAAAAAGTCTTAATTCACCGGAGTTAGAACTCCAGCCACAATAAAATCTTTACATCTTTTCTGAGATAGTCTACTTGGTTTTCTTCACTGGTCATCCTTCTGTTAAATTTGCTCCCCTTTATTTTATGGATGTCTTCCCAAATTTCTGGATATTCCATCTATGTGTTGTTTATCTATGAAACTATTTACTGTTTCAAAAGGATTACAGGAGTTAAACTTTATTCCAACTCAAGAGTCACTGCAGTAGTGCCTGGAGTCATGTATGCTGTAAAATGCAGTGGGCTATAGTGAGGTTTAGGGCTTTGGAAAGACAGAGAAAGCAGGATGAGGATGGAAATTCCTCCAGTGTTCTCATCTTTCGTTTAAACTTAAAAGCATCCAATGTTCCCAGGTCAGAGAACTGCAGAAGCCCGATACATGCCTTACCTTGTTTTTAAAGATTCAGTCACTCTGAGGAACAGCAAAGCTATAACTGAAGATGCTTCTGCTGCTGATAAAAGGTCCACATGGCAGTTTGACTGAACATCAGTCACAAGCACTTCATCTTACTTAAAATGTTAATGATTTTTATGTTTATCAATGAATTGTTAACCACATGTTTACATTATGAAAAACAGATGATGAATTATGTATCAATGTTTTTGCTGCCATTTTAAGACCCATGAAAAAATTCTCTGGGCCTAAAATATCACAAATTAAAATGCAAATAACGATAAATCAGGCCAATTTGCCACCTGCTATGATGAGTCGGATCCGACTCAACAGCACTTGGCTATGATCTTTAGTGAGATCTCATTGTGGAAGGTAAAAAGGTTGGAATGACGGCTTGTAATCTGCTTGCAAACTTACCAAAATGGGAGAAGAAAGAGAAGTGGGTTTCTATTGTGGTGCTGAGAACTCACACCACATGTAAGCCTGGCTGTCTGGATCCTGGGAGACAGAAAGCTTCCATGAAGACTTACCCTGGGAAAAATTAGTCCAGAAGACTAATGGACCATGTCTACAATAGTTTCCAGCAGACTGAATCCAGTATAAATAGATGGTGCCTGGCTACTACCACTGACTGCTCTGACAGCGATCACAACAGAGGGTCCTGGACAGAGCAGGAGAAAAATATAGGACAAAATTCTAACTCAGAAAGAAAGACCTGACTTGCTGACCTGACAGAGACTAGAGAAACCCCAAGAGTACAGCCCCACCCTTTCAGCTCAGTAATGAGGTCATTCCCACGAGTCACCCTTCAGCTAAAGATTGGACAGACCCATAAAACAAAACGAGACTAAAAGGGCACACCAGGCAAGGGGCAAGGACTGTAAGGCTGGAGAGGACACGGAAGCTGGTAACAGGAAATCCAAGGTTGAGAAGGGATGAGTGTTGACCTGTTGAGGGGTTAACTAAGGGTATAAAACTATATATATTTATACTTACATATATATACACACATATATGTACATGTATATATGTATACATATATAGACACACTGTTTAAGAACAAACTAGTTAGGTAAACCTTCATCTAATGTACAGTAAAAAATGTAGCAGCATTTGAACAAGCCTGTAGTTCCCTGGCCTCAAGTGGAATTTGTGTTTGTACCAGTTTCTCACATGCTTTGCCTATTTTTAGGATTTTTAAATTTTATAGACCAACACACTGAGAAAATGTATTTCCCTAAGTTTGAAAGCCTAGCTGGTAGTATAAACAAATGTCTGCTTAACATGCAGGAAATGCCTTGAAAATTGTTTCCTTTTCCATCAGGAAAACATACTTAAGCTGTGGAGGCTGCAGATTTTAGAAGCAAGGATTTTGTTTGTTTTTTCAGAGAATCTGGCAGAAAACTTCCCCAAAGCACTCATTTTTATGTATCATCCCCAGTATCCTCAGGGATTGGACTGTACACTCAAAGTCCTCTACTTCAGCATCTGATGATGCAGCTTGCAGAGGTGAGAAAGGTCACAGATGGCAGGTGACAAGCTGTGATATGACAGCCCCTCATTAAGCAGATGCACAAAGAACACAGTTGAGCATGTGCATCTGTTGACATGTGCACACTGAGCCAGGGTCACAGGCCTCAGCACCTGAAAGGGTGGTTACTGCAGAAGAAGGAACATAAGCTACTTCTGCCCACATTAGCTTTGTCTCTTTTTCTCTTTTCCCTACCCAAATGTGGGGGGGACACTTTTGTCAGAGCATTCATTAACAGAGCACCACAGGAAAAGGAGCTGGGTAATGTGTCTTTCAACAAGAATTTTTCATGGAGTCACAACCAATGCTTAAAGATGGCTGTTCCTCTTCTAGTGCTTTAGTTATGAGTATCAATCTCTAAAATGCAAGGGGACACTGTATGTTTGGTAACAGGCATTCACGTAGGATAAAGAAGAACACTTTGATAGAAAAGGACACGGAAAAAGACAGGTTCTGGTTAGTAACCAGTGCAGCAGTGTTTCATTTCCGGAGGCTGTGTAGTGGCAAGCACAGAACTTGGCTCTGGGATCTGACTGACCTGTCTCTCTCTCTCTCTCTCTCTCTCTCTGTACTGTGATTAAGTGAAAGCATACAATCCAAATCAATTTTTCTTGTCCACCTATCTGCAGGTCCTTCTGCTCTCCTTGCCTGGTGACAGCACACTCCTCCTTTTCATTCTATACGTAAACCCTCCTGACAAACTCCTGTGCCCTCCTCTCTGCCCTCTTCTCTGCCATCTAGAAAGAGACCAATAGGACAGAATGCTATAAATGCATAGAACCATAAAATACACACACCACAAGGTCACATCGTGTCCCAAGTCCAGTCCACTTTTGTTCCAAGAGTTGACCTCAGTAGTGTTTTCTGGATGGGGTAGGTCTAGGGCCCATGCTCCCAGGGGAGCCCCCAGGCCATCGGACCATCAGCTGTGGTCTTTTAGTACAGTTCTTGAGCTGCACTCCTCTTTTTCTCGTGTTGCTGCAGGGACTCAACATTGTGTGCCCCATCACGGCTGTCTTTGGTGATGGCCAAGCACCATCTGGTTCTTCTGGTCACATGTTGATACAGTCCCCCATTCACATGGGTCCTTCTGTCTCCTCAGCTCTTTTTTCCTCGTGTCTTTGTTGTTCTCGGTGACCATCTGTTTCAGATGAGTTGGGATCATTTGGTGTTCCTCAGATGGCAGTTCACCAGCCCCAGACCCCAGATGCCACTCCCCAATATAGGGTGCAGGAGACTCTCTCAGCAGCAGGCTAGTTATGCCCATGGACCTCAGTGTTCCCCAAGCTAGCTCTCTTTCTCACCAATCATGTAATCTTGGGTGTCTATACAAGTTAGTTGATTTGAAAATGAGAAAAAATAGTAAGCATTTCAGCCATAAAATGTAAAAAATGAAATCCCTGTTTTCCCCACCACAAAACTTGATCTTACTCTAATTTTTCCACGTCTGTGTATGACACCATGATACATTCACTTGCTAAGATCTTTTTTCTATGTCTTATCCTATCAAACCTCCAGAGAGACCTGACGCATATTAGGCACTCAATAAATATTAAACAACAGAGTTAGGGAATTAATGAATGACTTCCAAGAATGTCACCAAAAAAAAAAAACAACAAACCACCATTGTTATCCAGTCAAATCATAGTGACCCTATAAGTGTTGTTGCTGTTAGGTGCTGTCAAGTCAGTTCTGACTTACAGCAACCCTACAGGACAGAGAAGAACTGCCCCATAGAGCTTCCACTGAGCACGTGGTAGATCTGAACTACCAACCTCTCGGTTAGCAGTCATAGCATTTCACTACACCTATACAGTGTTAGTGAGGATTAAATGAGATAAAGAATATACAATTATTTGCATAGAACCTGATACATGTTAAAAAACAAAAAAAATACTAAACCCAGTGCCATCAAGTCAATTCCCACTCATAGCAACCCGATAGGACAGAGTAGAACTGACTGCTCCATGGAGTTTCTAAGGACCACCTAGTGGATTCAAACTGCCGTCTTTTGGTTAGCAGACATAGCATTTAACCACTACACCACCAGGGTTTCCCTGATACATGATACTACTAATTATTTCCCAGAAAGCTCAATGGATATCATATTCTGTTCTACCAAAGTCCACTGGACTGTCAGCACTGCAATCTAATATGTCTTAAACACAGCCTAAGTTTCAGAACAACACCTCTGGTATTCTGAAGTCTTCATCCTTTCTGATAAAATCCTCAGTCCCTCAGCAAATCTTTCCAGAATGCAGAAAAGACATGGACGTGCTTCCAAGTTCCAGGGTTAAAAATAGTCCAAGGGAATATTTTCCAACTGGAAAAATGCAGACCACTGAAACTGAGTAAACCTACAGTGCTGCTAAAATACTGCTGCGAAAAGAAGCAATGTGGGCTGGAAAGATATAGTAGCAAAGAAGAAGGAGGGAGGAAATGGGCACACACAGCTCTTGCCAAATACAGAGATTCTTTTTTGAAAAGCATCTCCATGAAAAAGATTCATCACTACACACAAAAAACTGGGTGAAAACCATTTCCTATACAAGTACAGTTATGACTCTGAAATATCAGAGATTTGGAGACAGTTCTCAGAAAATATTAGCCAATAAATACTAGCACAAATTAAATAAAATAAAAACTCATGGACTGTTCTCTGAAAAATATATACAATACTATATAAATTAATAACAATGGGTAGCATTAATCAAGTATGCTGAAGGCACAATCAACATGAAGACGTATATTATCTGATACAAACTTACAATCACATGAAATAGCAGAAATATATGTCAGGAGGTTTAATGGCAGGATGGTCTGTAGATTTTGACAATCAAAACTAGATAAACTCTAATTACACACGTTGTGAGGTTTCACCAAGTTGGTTCCAACTCACAGCGACCCTAGGTACAACTGAACGAAACACTGTCCAGTCCTGCACCATCCTCACAATCATGTTCGGTTTGAGTACAGTGTTGCAGCCACTGTGTCAATCTATCTTGTTCAGGGTCATCTTCTTTTTCACTGAACCTCCACTTTACCAAGCACAATATCCTTTTCCAGGGACTCATCATTCCCAATAACATGCCCATATATCTGAGACACAGCACTGCCGTCCTTGCTTCTAAGGAGCGAATCTGGCTGGACATTTTCTAAAACAGATTTGTTTGTTTTTCTGAAGTCATGGTTTCATTCAATAATCTTCCCCAACACTATAAACCAACAGCATCAATTCTTCTTTGATTATAATTCACTGTGATGTTTTTGTAGGTGTATAGGCAACTGAAAACTTCACGGCTTTTGTCAGGCACACCTTAGTCCTCAAATTCCTATCTTTGCCTTTGGCACTTTAAAGAGATTTTTTGCAGAAGATTTCCTCAACATAATGTCATTCTTGCTTCAGTACAATCAGTTCTTAATCATATGCTACCCTGAAATGGCTGAACATCAGTTATTTCTGGTGTAATTCTTTCCAACTGCTTTTGATGCTTCTTGCATTGTTCAACATTTTCTCCTTAGAATCCCCTTCAATACTGCAACTCAAGGCTTGAATTTTTTCTTCAGTTCTTTCAGCTTGAAAAATGCCAAGTGTGTTCTTCCCTTTTGGTTTTCTATCTCCAGGTCTTTGCATATTTCATCATAATACTTTGTATTCTTGAAATCCCCTTTGAAATTTTCTGTCCAGTTCTTTTACTTCATCATTTCTTTCTTTTGCTTTAGCTATTCTATGTTGAAAAGCAAATTTCAAGGTCTCTTCTGACATCCATTTTGGTCTCTTCTTCTTTCCTGTCCTTTTAATGACCTCTTGCTTTCTTTGTATATGAAGTCTGATGTCATTCCACAATCTGTGTGGTCCTTGGCCATTAGTGTTCGGTGCATCAAGTCAGTTCTTGAGATAGTCTCTAAATTACAATGGGATATAGTCAAGGTTGTACTTGAGCTCTTGTGCACTTGTTGTAATTTTCTTCAGCATCAACTTGAACTTGCATATGAGCAACTGATACTCTATTTCATAGTCAGACTCTGGTCTTGTTCTGACTGATAATATTGAGCTTCTTCATTGTATCTTTCCAAAGATGTAGTCACTTTGATTATTCCTGGGTATTCTGTCCAGCAATGTCGATGTGTACAGCTGCTGTTTATGCTGATGAAGAAAACGTATTTGCAATGAAGAAGTCGTTGGTCTTGCAACATTCTGTCATGCAATCTCCAGCATCATCTCTATCTCCACCATATTTTTCTATTACTATTCCTTCTTCGTTTCCAATTTTCCCAATCACCAGTAATTATCAATACATTTTGATTGCATGTTTCATCAATTTCAGACTGCTGAAGCTGGTAAAAAATCATCAGTTTCTTCATCTTTGACCTTAGTACAAATTTGAATGATAGTCATACTAACTGGTCTTCCTTGTAGGTGTGTGGATATTATCCTATCAGTGACAGAACTTGTACTTTAGGATAGATCTTGAAATGTTCTTTTTGATGACAAATGCAACACTGTTCATCTTCAATTAATCATTCCTGGCATAGCAGACCATATGACTGTTTGCTTCAGAATGACCAATGCCAGTCTATTTTAGGTCAATAATCCTGAGGATAATAATGTTTATGGATTCCATTTTATTTTTCACAACTTTCAATTTTCCTTGATTCATATTTTATGTTCTGATTATTAATGGATCTTTTCAGCTGTTTATTCTTATCTTGTGAGTCGTCACATCAGCAAACGAAGGTTCTGAAAGCCTGACTCCAGCCACATCATTAAGGTGGAATCTTATTCCAGAACACTTCACTGTGCTTGTGAGGCACTTGCACATAGACCAAAAGGCTGTCATTTGAACAGAACAAGGGAATCCTGGGTAGTTTAAAGTCAGAAAAGGTGTGTGCCAGAGGTGTATCCTTTCATCATACTTATTTTCAATGTGTATGCTGAGCAAACAAGCCAAGAAGCTTATGTGAAGAAGAATGTGCCATCAGATTGGAGGAAGACTCATTAGTAACCTGCAATAGGTGGCTACAAGGTTGACACAACCTTGCTTGCTGAAAGTGAAGAGTACTTGAAGCACTTACTGATGAAGATCGAAGACCACACCCTCAGTATGGATTACACTTCATCATGAAGGAAACAAAAATCCTCACAGTTGGACTAAAAAGCAGCATCATGATAAAGAGAAAAAAAGACTGACATTGTCAGGACTTCAAGTTTACTTCAATCCACAATCAGTGCCTGTCAATGCAGCTCTCAAAAAATCAAATGACTCATTGCATTGGACAAACATATTGCAAAAGATCTCTTGAAGGTATTCAAAAGCAAAGATGTCACTTCAAAGACAAAAATGCACCTGACTCATGCCATGGTGCTTTCAATCCCCTCATATGGATGTGAAAGCCCAGACAATGAATCAAAAGACAAAAGAAGAATTGATGCCTTTCAATTATGGTGTTGGTGAATACTGAATGTTAACATGGACTTCCAAAAGAACGAACCAAATCTGTCTTAGAAAAAGTACAGCCAGAATGCTCATCTGAAGGAAGGATAACAAGACTTTATCTCACATACTTTGGACATGTTATCAGGAGGGACCAGTTCCCGGAGAAGACCATCATGCTTGGAAAGAGTAGAGGGTCAATGAAAAACATTAAGGACCCTCAACAAGATGGACTGACACCACGGCTAGAACACTGGGCTCAAGCCTAACAGTGACTGTGAGGACTACGCAGGGCTTGGCAGGGCTTTGTGCTGTTGTACACAGGGTCACTGTGATTCAGAACTGACTCCACTGCACTGAACAACCACCGCCACTATGAGGAGGCAACTCTTCACTAGTGGCATTTCGAGAGCCAACTTGAGGAGCTCATCTTTCAGCACCGCATCAGCCACTGTCCTGCCACTATTCACAAGATTTTCACTGGCTAATTTTTTCAGAAATAGACTGCCACGCCCTTCTTCCTAGTCTAAGTCAGGAAGCTCAACTGAAACCTGTCTACTGCGTATGATCCTCCTGTTATTTTCAATACCAGTGGCACAGCTTCTAGTATCACAGCAACATGCAAGCCATCCCAGTATGATAAACTGACAGACTCATGTAAACTTTTCATTAAAGGAAAGGGATATGGATCAATCTTAGGAAAATGTTCTTAGTTAAACTGGAGCTCAGTCCAGCATACGCAAAGGCACAAATTAGGCCTCTCCCTCTCACTTCTCTCTCTCCTGGATTTAATGCCAGATCAAGAGGAGACAGGGAAGAAGCAAGGCTTTCCTGCGTACCTCAAGTCCTCCCTGGGGTTGGTACTCAGTTTTGCTAAACACAGCTGCCATTTTTCAAAAGGGTTGCTTGGTTCTTTCTTGAAATCTGCCTTTGGTTCTTTTCTCCTTAGGCTCTTTGAATCTAGGTGGGGACAGGACCAGACTGAGATGAATGTGGAAGGCTGGGGATAGGAATCCAGGCAGATCCTCTGAGCAGGGTGGGATGGATCACCAAGGTCAGTTATTCTGGAAAGCCAAAGGTAGTTCTAAAATCAGAAAGTCTGTCTAGGGCAAAAGAAGAGGTGGTTGCTGGGTTTTTTTTGTTTGTTTTTTGTTTGTTTTTTCTTTGACCAACACACACAACTGGCAAAGATTGTGAGCGTATGTGGGTTTGGGGAGAGGCAGGTGGTAAGGGGTAAGAGGCCAGCAGAAGAAACAATGAAATGTAGTCTTGAGACACTGCCCCTTCCAAGCACAAGAAAAAAGGTTCAGTTGTTGGGTTTTTTAGTAATTAAACTACACACATTCATTATGGAATTTTTAGAAAATACATGAGGGAATAAAAGCCAGCTTTAATAACACCATCTAGTAATAATTCACATTTTGGTATGTACAGTTCATCCTCATGTTCCCTTCCATGACTCTATATCCAGGTACAAAAACTTGAATATTGTGACTCAGTTAATGAAACATTATCATATTTTTATATGTTCTTTTTATTTATAAAATAAAATATTTTAAATATATACAAATATATTTATACATTTGTATTTTTATATAATATTTATATACTAAAAATATAAAATATATATTAAGTAAAGATATATATAAAATAAAAATATTATATATATGAAATATTTACTTAACTTAGAACATATGCCCTTTTATACTTTGGAAACCCTGGTGGTCTGGTGGTTAAGTGCTATGGCCGCTGACCAAAAGGTCAGCAGTTCAAATCCACCAGACACTCCTTAGAAACTCTATGGTGCAGTTCTACTCTGACCTATGTATAGGGTTGTGATGAGTCAGAACTCACTCAACAGCAATGGGTTTGGTTTTGGTTTTCATGCTTTATCTTCACTCCCATTCTCTCTCCTCCTCTCCAAAAAGCACTCGCTACAATGTATTTCACGTATTTAGATTTACAGGTATGAGTGTATGTATCATTCATTCAAGATATACCTTTGTACCAACCATGTGCAAAGTTATAGAGGCTGAGAATACACACAAACCATGAAACCCCACAACACACTGCCCTCATGAGCTTACAGTCTAAGGAAGACTCTGAAAAATTTGTAATCAATCTATGTAGTTAAAATTTTCATGAAAGGGCTTGTGGTAAAACACACACACACACACACACACACACACACACACACACACACACACACACACACACACACACCCTGAAATGCTCAATGTAACGTTTTTATCTTCTCTTCATACTGCTGTATGGCCTATGAAACCTAGTTCCTTGCTTCAGTCTGCGGCCTAGTAGTCCCTTTCCTGTACCTACAGTCTTTCATTTATTCAGTCCCATAGTGACAGACACCTAAATTACCTCTAACTTCTTGTTACTACAGTAACCCTGGTGGCACAGTGGGTTTAGCGCTATGTCTGCTAACAAAAAGGTCGGCAGTTCAAATCCACCAGGTGCTCCTTGGAAACTATGGGGCAATTCTACTCTGATCTATAGGGTTGCTATGAGTTGGATCCAACTCAATGGCAGTGGGTTTGTTTTTTTTGTTTTGTTTTGTTTTGGTTTTTTATTTTTCTTGTTACTACAAATGATCCTATTTAAAGATTCTTGAGCTACATACCCAGGAAAAAATGCCTATGCTTAACTTCACTAAGCATCTCAGATTGCTCCCCTGTAGGCCTGCCCTATCAGCACTCCCTCATGGGCTTTGCTTTTTCACAAACTGCCAGCTCTAGGTATTATCCTGCCTTCTAGTGCTTGTCAGTATGAGGGATATGAAGTTATTTTAATTTGCATTCCTGTAATTGCTATCAAGGTTGAGTGCTTCATATACTTTTTAGCCACGTGGGCTTCTCCTTTCCGTGAACTCCATCTCCTTATCCTTGCCTGAAGCTCCCCTGGCACAGTATTTAAGAGCTTGGCTGCTAACCAAAACGTCAGCAGGCCAATCCTACCAGTTGCTCCTTGGAAATCCTATGGGGAAGTTCTGTTGTGTCTTATAGGGTCACTATGAATAGGAATCAACTTGAGGGCAACAGGTTGGAGTTCTATCAATCGCCTGGAGTCCTTGGAATGGTGGTTAACACTCAGCTGCTAACCAAAATGTTGCTGATTCAAGTCTACCCAGAGGCGCCTTAGCAGGAAGGTCTTATCCTCTACTTCCAAATTACCAGCCATTGAAAACCCTATGACACCTGGAGTCACTATGATTTAATAGCAACCGGTGACACAGTGGTTAAGTGTCTGGCTGGCTTCTAATCAGAAGGCTGATAGTTTAAATCCACCAGTCACTCCTTGGAAACCCTACGGGGCAGTTCTACTCCACTCTATAGGGTCAGATGAACTGCAATAGGCTTGGTGGTAATGAGTTTGGTTACTCATTATACTTTTTCCACTTTTAAGCTAGATTTCTATTTTGGCACATTTTCAAACTGACTTCCAAGAATTGTTTGCATATTCTAAATACTAGCTCTCTGTCAATTTTAGACATTGCAAACAACTTCTCGCATTCTATCACTCTTGTTAAATTTATCTATGGCATCCATTATTGAACAGAAGTCCTTTTTCAAAGTTGTCAAATCCATCAATGTTTCCCCTTATAGCTTGTGCACTTAGTCTTAAAAAATCCTTCCTTACCCGAGATGACATCGAATTTTCACAATCTGTGTTTTCTTCTATTACCTTCATAGATTTACCACTGATTTCAAATCTACAGTTCAACTACAGTTTGTTTTTGTTTGTATGTGTGTGTTTGTACATAGGATGAGTTTGTATCAGATTTTGTTTTTGTCTATATGGTGATTATCTGTAAGTAAGATTTAATTTTTCTGTGTATATATTTATTGATTTTGTACAGGTGTGACAAGACTGTATACACAATTTGTATAAGCACTTTGGAATTGTGGTTTTCTCACTGAATACTGTAACACCAGCATTTCTCTCATATTATGTCAACCCCTGATAAACATGTTACTGGAAAACTTTAGTGTCACAATCAATAAAACGAAGTATATGACAGTTCAGTGAGTTCCCACTATCCAGCAACTTCTAAGGCCCAGTGTAAGTTGAAGGAGGGGCCTAGGACTAAACAAATGGGTCAAGTGTACAGGTGTGGGTGGGGAAAGGTGTGTTCTGGGTGCCGGTCAGGGACAAACAGATAGGAGAGCTAATGGATAATATCTGGACTGAGACTTGGTTTGCACAGTGTCACCGTTAGCCCTGCTCTCCAAAACAAGATCCACCATTCCCAATGGCTGGGACAATCTATTTAAAAAGAGAAAGGTATTCTCATTTTTTCAAACAGCTCCTTCTTTCACAAACCCAGAAATTGGTAGCTTGGACCTGAATGAGAACATGGATTTCTGAGACCTTCGACATTCTGCGGAACTCCCTGTACAACAGACACAGTGAACAGAAGGAGGCATGTGAGCCCACGAAATCCACTCGCCAGCCCAGCTCAGCCATGAGTAGACCAGGCAGGACAGAAGCAAGCTCATTTTCAGCGCCAGCTGTTCCTGGACTGTTACCACTCTTCGTTGAGGTTATGTTTTAAAGACTCTCAGAAGACCCCAGGAAGTAACATACTGCGGTTAAAAGAGAAAGTAGTAGAGTTGGAGGTGGAGATGTTAACAGAATACAAATAACTACCTGAATGGCTGTTAGAAAAGAATGGTGAAGCTGTCTTTTGTATTTCTTGAGAATCAACAAGAGGGAGATGGAGTGAAAATTCAATGATAAGAGGGCACAAATCAGAGATTTGATTTAAAAATGGCTTCAGCAACATGACCCAGATTACACTTAATCTATTTCACTTGAATTCAACTATAATATGGGCAACTAAGCCTTGACAATCATCCGTACACCCACTGAGCTGCTGGATTTCTAACTGGTTGAAGAGTTCTATTGTCAAATGCAGCAGGAAATCTGGAGCAGTGAAGACTCTGGCCTTCCTTAAGGGTTTCTGCCTTATAATGAGCAGCATATGCAAGAATAAGGACAAATAAGGAAATCACCCATCTTACTTTTAAATGTGTTAATTAAGATCTTCATGGTGTGAGAAACAATTCAGATGTGACCAAACAAAATATGAAGTCTGAAAATTAAGTTTGGAAACTCATCCTAGAAAAAGTATTACATACTTCATTGCCTAATATTATTACAGTCACCTTCAAAGTACTCTCCTTGGGAAGTTATGAATCAATGCCAGTGTCTAGTCCACCCTTTAAAGCAATTATGGAACTCTTCTTCTGGAATGGCCATGAGAGCTGTCACTGCATTAGCCTTGATGTCCTGAATGTCATCAAAATGTCTTCCTTTCAATATTTCCTTTATCTTCAGGTAAAGACAAAAGTCACTGGGGGCCAGGTCAGGTGAGTAGGGAGGGTGTTCCAATACAGTTACTTGTTTACTGGCTAAACACTTCCACACAGACAACTATACAGCTAAGTTCACCAACTTGCTATCTTGCCACCACGTGCAATGATGATTCCAAAAAGTTGCAAAATTGCTTGGAAGGGTGAACTAGGCACTGGCATCAGTGTATACCTTGCCAAGGAGAGTACTTCAGAGGTAACCATGGTGATATTCAGCAATGAGGCATGTAGCACCCAGAACTGTTAAGTTTATGGACTTAATTGTCATACCTCGTATAGTGAAACATAATGTCTCCCTTCCTTAACACTTCCCCTTAGCCTAGTGTCAATCTTACTCATAACTTATTTCATGTGTAGGCATAAAACTTTCATACACAGATAGGTACATATATGTATCTATACATGTATGTATATATTGGTACAAACAATAAGCTTGCTCAGCTGCTAACCAAAATAGTGAGGGCTCATGTCCACCCAGAAGCATTGCCAAGGAAGTGTCTGATGGTCTACCTCTGCAACAACAGCCACCGGAAACCCTGTAAAGCACAGCTCTACTCTGACATACATGGATTACTGTAAGTTAGAATCAGTTCAACAGCAATGGGTATTTCTGGTATTATGTGTATAAATATACACACATCCACCCACACAAATATGTACATAAATAATTTTGCTTTAAATATATCAATATACTCTACATTAGATTCTACAGCTTGATTTTTTCATTTCATAAAATATGACAGAAACACCTTTCCTTATTGCCAAGCCAAGTGCCAAGTGCCGTCAAGTCCAGTCTTTTTTTCCTAACAACTTTACAGTATCCCATAAGCATATACAAACTATAATTCAACGTTTCCTTATGGATGAATATTTAATTCAATTTTTGTTTTAATACACAGTTCTACATTAAACATCTTCGCATATATTATTAATTTTGTGCACTTGTGTGAGGACATCTGTAGGCTAAACTCACAAAAGAGCTGTTGGATAAAAGAGGATGTGTCCTTTCAGATACAGATTTCCCGATTTCGTGTCATACTTAGAAAGGCCTTTCCTAATGAAAGACCACTTTTTCTAAAGCACCTATGTTTTCTTATAGTAGTTCATGATTTTGTTTTTGTGTATTTAACTCTGTAGTCCACCTGGAATTGATGTTGGTGTAAACAGAAAAGCCTCCCATCTTCTTAATAGCAACATTCTTCTGCTCTTCTCAGTCAGTTTTCAAGATTCGATTCATGTGTATATTCAAAGATTTATGTCTCTGAAAGTATCAGTCAAGGAACTTACTGTCATTAAGCTCGCGAAAGTGATTACCTAGTTGCCCATTAAACCCCAGATACACATATCTCAGCTATAACATTTCAAAAGAAACAGCGAAAAGTCACATTCAGTTAATTAACGAAAAAAAAAAATCAAAACTGCCTTTTCAGATTTTGGATTATTTTAGTTTGGTCTTTTAGGCCGGATAATGGTCAAAAAATAAAAAATAAAAAGACTTTTAAGACACCTTCCTACTCGTCCGGTAAATTAGCAAATGCCATCACATCCCCTGGATCCAAGGCTTCAAACCAGTTAGGACCAGTTCATTCACAACCAATAAGGCAAAACCAGAACAGATCTGAGTTCTTACAATTTGAGAGATGTGGAACAATAACCAAAACAGGCAAAAATTGTAGACTGAAGCCCTGGAATTAAAGACCTGAAAGAGATATAGTGGGCCCTTCCAGGAGCATGATACACGAGACTGGATTAGTGGCAGGACCGTGGAAAGCAACACACTGGGGGTGGGGGAGATGCACTGCAGTGCTCAAAACCCTGGAGTGGGGGCCAAAGAGATGTGATTGCTATGCAACAGGCAAACTGCTCTTGTTTTCTAAAAGGGAGATTTAAGCTTCTAGCAGGCCGCCTGCTTGGAATTTCTTTCATTCTAGTTGGCTCTCCAACTCACGCAGATTTAAAAATTCGGGGCTGTTTCACTTCAGTTTCACTTCATAGGCCATGACTAGACTGGTAAGAAGCAGTTCGAAGCCCCTGAAAGTCTTGATGGTATCCAAGACACAGTCTGTTAATGTTAGCTGATGAAACTGACAGAACGGCCTTTGATTACAAAATGAAAATAATCTCCATCACTCAAGACGTAACAAGCCTGAAATCTCACTCAGCATCAATGAACTAAATGTCTCTTTCTTCTGTTTCCATTTAAAAACTATCTGAACATTACCTATCACAGATGCTATACATTCAAATAAGGATAAGTAATCCTGCGATAAATACTCTTTGCGTGTCCTGGAAGAGGCTTTCTTTCATCCTACATACTGCCTAAGCAATAAAATGCCGCACAGTTTTCCATCTGCTCTCAGTAAAATGGTGTAATTGCTGTGATCCCTCTACACGCTTCTGCCAGCCTTTACATAGCTACAAGCCTGGTGGAATAGAGGGTATGACCTCTAGTCAGAGTAGAGGTAATATCATATAAGGTTAAGGAAAACTAAGAAAACCAAAATTGTACACTTAGTATTTAAATTACAGTGGTGGAAGGTGACTGAGCTAAAATTTTCTAAAATTAATCCTCAAACATAAAAGGACTCCCCATCCAATACTTGTTAACACAATTACCTTTCTTACTACTAGGATCTCTTCGTGTCCTATACTTCCTATGTGAAATTAATAATGGCTTGCTTTTCTGTGCTCCAGAGCAGGCCCGCTACTTACTCATGGACAAATGCCTTGAAAACTCAGAAGGGCCACGATGAAATGCTGAGCATTTCTGCTGTCTTTATCAGGTCTTAGATATAGCATTCTACACAATGAGGACCAGGACTCTGCTTGTTAACAGCTCTCCTACATATTCATCTTTGACATGATTTGGCATTTTTTATTTCACTTAGGGATGCCAGGCCAAGCAGCTTTCAAATGACAATTACTCTTTTCATGTGATTATTAATATTGCTTAAAGTTAATATTCCAAAGAATTCATCCACAGCACATCAGAAACTTGATATTCTGTTTGCTTAAGATGGGTATTTTAACATGAACATGGAGATAAAAGCTAGGGAATACGTGAGAAGTATTTTAATTATACTGAAAAAAATTAGGAGAAAGAGTTTGTTTCTGTAAGTAGTATCTCCTTTAAGATTATAATTTTAAAAATCAGATTCTAAATACAGAGATAGGTCTGTTCTTCCCCCAAGCAATATTTTAGGTATTGTCAGGAAGAGGAGATAATAACTGAGTGAACCAAATAGCTTGGAGCCTCGTGGTCACGCGCCCCCAGAGGGAGGATATGGGTAGCACGGATGATACGATATCTAAAAGGAGGCCCTTTGGAGCATTACTAGAGTAGGGCCTCGACAGGTTCAAGTCCAGAAACAGAGAGATGGATGGGAAAGGCATTGAGCCAGGAGACCCAGACTATACCATTAACTTCTGTATGACCTTGGCTTAGCTATTATACCATGTTGAAGCTCATTTTTTCATTCATACAGGCAGTTGCTAAATAGTTTCCTTAATGATTTTTCTCACTGCTTTAGTCTTTTTTGCTTCTAATATCTATAAAGCACTTTATCAACAACATCTAAATTGTTATTTTTTAAAAAGTTGAGATTTAAGAAGAAATTATTATTCCCATTTTACAGATCAAGAATGGCTAAATAATTTATCAGCAAATGAGTAATCTTCCTTATGTAAGCCACACACTGTACTAGGTATTGTGGCTACAAAAGATCCTGTCCATGTCCTTAAAGTAGTGGGAGAGAATGAACTATAAAGAAATAATCACAGTGTAATGGCATATCTGCTAAACAACTGTCTGAACAAAGAGCTGTGAGAACCCAGAGAAGAGACCCACAAATGGCCTGTTGATGCAAGAAAAGGCTTCCCAGAGAAAATGTTTTGAAGTGGGTCTTGAAGGATGAGTAGGAGTCTGAGAAATGGAAAAGAGAAAGGGACAGACACAGAAACGAGCATGTGCTAAGGCATGAACAGGCTGGGGGAATTGGTAGACAGGTGTAGATAGCTGGGTTGATGGGAAGGAAGCCGAGTTGATGCTAGTAAGTTGTGTTGAGGTACGATAACAAATATGTTTGGGATTTACCCTCTAGCTTTTTAGCCAGTGAAATTATTTGGAATTTGCATAGAAGAAGTAATTGTTGCTAAAATGACAAATTACGAAGCTAGCACAAAAATTCAATACACTAAATGATGAATGCTTGAATTAAGACCATGAAAGTGGGTCTGGAAAGTAGGGGTCAGGCAGAGGTATTCTGGATCAAAGGCTACAGATCTTGGTACTTGGCAGGGACATAGATGAACCCATAGTTTCTAGCTCAAAAGGCTAAGTAGATGGGGACTCTATTTCCTGAAACAAAAAGCAGATCAAATTTGGGGGTTAGACCCAAGACCCACGTGTTCAGTTTGGGCATGCAAAGTCTGAAGCATCTGAGGGGTTTACCAGGGGCTTACCAGTAGAGATGGGCTCTTGGCAGTTGAATATTTACATCAGCTCCTTAGAAGACAGGTTGGCTTGCAAGTAAAAAGCCTGGGGATCATCAGCACATAGGTGACAGTTGAATCTATGAAGGTAAATGAAATTATGCCTCAGACTTTTCATTTACTTAATGGGTATAGTAAGTCTTACTTCAAAGTGTTATTAAGTCATTCATTCAATGAATCGCTTTGAAGCAAAAAACTGGAATCTGATTTTCCCAATTAGAAATGAATTTACTTAAGTTCAGTCACTTACTCATCATTTACTCTTGTCATCTGAGGCCTTTTACAAAATCCCTGCAGTTGTCCAGGCACAAGACAACGGGTCTTTAACATTTGGTTCTGGCTTCAGAGCTATCTCTTGGAGCCAAATACGCTTCCTCGCCACACTTAGATCAATTCTCCAACGGCTACTGCCAGCACCTGGTTGTTCCCCAGCTTCCTGCATCTTTTCCCCTATGTTTATCAGCCCTTCGATATGGCACACCCTGCCACGGGAGCCTCAGGCCATATACAGACGAACGAAGTTGATTAGTAAGTACGAAAGTATCAGAAGCACTGTGATGGGGTACTGCACCCAAAGAATAGAAGGAAGAGGATCTGAGAGCATGAAATAGTAAATTTTCCCAGATATATCCAGAAGTCACCCTAGCATAACATCCCAGCTGGCCTCAAGAGGGCTCCTTACCCCTTAGGGTCCTTACCCCTTACCTATCGAGGGGGTAAAGAAGAGAGTCAGTCTGTGAGTCCTGGCTCAGAAATGGCACAGATCAACACACTGAAGTGAAAAGCATGCAGTGTGCTCCTTTAACAGAGGTTTCACAAATACTGACTTGCCTGACTTGGTTTATGTTTTTTAATTAGTAGAATTCTACACTTGTTTTTTTAATTGTGATTAAATGAAAGTATACAATCCAAATTGGTTTTGCATGCTCACCTGTCTTCAGATCCTTCTGCTCTCCTCACCCAGTGACAGCACACTCCTCCTTTTCACTCTATATTTCTATTATCCTCTTAACAAGCATTTGTCCCCTCCTCTCCATCCTCTTCTCTCCTACCTAGAAAGAGACCAGTAGGACAGCCTCCTGTAAACGCATAGAACCATAATGTACACACACCATATGGTCACACGGTGTCCTCGAAGCCAGTCCATTCTTCTCTGAAGAGTTGACCTCCTTATTGGTTTCCGTCAGGGACAGGTGCAGGTTGAGGGGGCCATGTTCCCAGGAAATCTTTCGGGCTGTCAGACCATCAATTCAGGACTTTTAGTGGAGTTCCTGGGCTGCACACTTGTTTTTCTCATTTTGCCTCAGGGACTCTACATTTCATTTCCTGTCATGGCTATTTTGGTGGTGGCTGGGCATCATATGGTTCTTCTGGTCTCATGTTGATACAGCCTCCCATTCATATGGGTCCTTCTGTCTCCTGGGCTCTTTTTCCCTTGTGTCTTTGTTGTTCGCACTGACTTGGGACCATTTGGTGTACCTCAGACGGCAGCTTGTTAGGTTTTAAGACCCCAGATGCCACTCACCATTATGAGGTGCAGAAGACTCTCCTAGCAATAGACTAGCTATGCCAGCTGGCCTCAGTATCCCCTGAATATATGGTCCTGAGACCCCCATCCCTGCTACTCTATCCTTTGAAATACTGAGTTTAGAAAATCTTTCCGTTTATGGTCAAGTCCAGGTAAACTGCTATCACTGCTTTCACCTTACCAAATTTCTGTCCACTACCTAAATCTATGATCAACCTTCTCCCTCTCTCCCCATCCCCTTGTAGCCTTCCAAGTCTTTTTTTGCTGTGTATAAGTCTATTTTTAAGCCCTTATAGCAGAGGTCTCAGGCAGTATTTGTCCTTTTGCAGCTGACTACTTTCACTCAGCATGTCTTCTAAGTTGAAACCAGGTTATGAGCTGTTTCTAAAATCATCATTGTTCTTTATCATTGCATAGCATTCCACTGAGTATATGTACCATAATTTGTTTATCAATTCACTTGCTGATGGGCACCGAAGTTGATTCCATCTTTCTGCTATTGTGGACAGTACTGCAATAAACATTCATATGCACATATCTGTTCATGTAACTGCCTTAATTTCTGTAGGATGTATGTTTGAGCAGTGAGATTACTTAATCAAATGGTATTTCTATTTCTAGCTTTTTAAGGAAGCATCAAATTGCTTTCCAAAGAGGTGGTAACATTTTGCATTCCTACCCACAATGTAGGAGAGTTCCAATCACTCCACAGCTTCTCCAGCATTTGCTGTTTTGTGTTTTCTGGATCATGGCCAATCCTGTTGGGGTGAGATGGTATCTCACTGTAGTTTTGACTTGGATTTTTCTAATAGCTAATGATCGTGAGCATTTCCTCACATGTCTTTTGGCTGCCTGGTTGTCTTCTTTGGTGAAGAGTCTGCCCGTCTCCTTTGCCCATTACTTAACTGGGTTATACACCTTTTCTTGCTGATATTTTCCAGTACCTTGTAGATTATGGAAATCAGACGCTCGTCCAGCATACGGTTGCCTAATATATTTTCCTATTCTATAAGTAGTCATTTAATCCTCTTGATAAAGTCTTGGGATGAGCAAAAGTTTTCAATTCTTAGTTCCATTTATCTACCTTGTCTTCTGTTGTTCATGCTTAGTCAGACTTTGAAGTCTGAGCTCTGTATTAGAACTTCCATTGTTGACCTGATTTTTTTCTTGCATGATCTTTATCATCTTAGGTTTGATATTCAGGTCTGATCCATTTCCATTTAGTTTTTGTGTAAGCTGTGAGATACGGATCCTGTTTCAGTTTTTTGCAAGTGGATATCCAAGTTTTGCCAAAACCATTTGTTAAAGACACTGTTTTTAACCCAGTTTATAATCTTTGGGCCTTTGTTGAATATTAAATGTTCATAAGAGGATGGTGGAATTTCTGAGTTCTCAATTCTGTTCTATCAGTCAATGTCTCTTTCTGTACCAGTACCAGGCTGTTCTGACTACTAGGGCAGCGTAGTACGTTCTAAGGTTGGGTTGTGTGAGGCCTCCTACTGTGTTCCTCTTTTTCAGTAGTGCTTCATTTATCCAGGGTTTTTCCATATCCAAATGAAGTTAGTGATTTGCTTCTCCATCTCATTAAAAAATGACACTGGAATTTGTATTGCGATTGCCCTGTAAATGTAGTCGTTTCGGGTAAAACAGACATTTTCACAATGCCAAGTCCTCCTATCTATGAACAGGGTAGGTTTCTCCATTTATGTAAGTCTCTCTTGGTTTCTTGCAGTAAGGTCTTAAAATGTGCTCTGTATAGGTCTCTTGTTTCTCTGGTTAGATTTATTCCTAGGTATTTTATCTTCTTGGGGACTACAGTAAACGGTATCAATTTGGTGATAACCTTTCTGATGTTCTCTTCATTGATATAAAGGAATCGTACAATCTACTTATGTTTATCTTATATCCTGATACTTGGCTGAACTATTACTTCCAGTAGTTTATACTTAAGGATTCCATAAGATTCTCTGTGTATATGATCATATCGTCTGCAAACAGGGAGATTTTTTACTTCATTTTTACCAATGCAGATGCCTTTTATTTCTTTTCTTGTCTGGCTGCTCTGGCTAGAACCTCTAGAACAATGTTGAATAAAAGTAGTGACAGTGGACATCCTTTTCCAGTTTCCATTCTCACAGGGAATCCTTTCAGTCTCTCTCCATTCAGGATGATGTAGGTGATTGGTTTTGCATAGATGTCCCTTATTGCATTGAGAGATTTCCCCTCCATTCCCATTTGGCTGAAAGTGTCTTTTTATTATTATTTTCTTGTGTGTGATTAAGTGAAAGTATACAATCCAAATTTAAATTTGCATGCCTGCCTATCTGTAGTTCCTTCTGCTCTCCTTCCCTGGAGACAGTACACTCCTCCTTTTCATTCTATGTATGTCATATCCTCCTAACAATCTCCTGTCCCCTCCTCTCTACCTTCTCCTCTCCCTTCTAGTAAGAGCACAGTAGGACAGCATCCTATAGATACAAAGAACCATACAGTACACACACCATATGGTCACAATGTGTCCCTGAGTTCAGTCCATTCCTGTCTGAAGAGTTGACCTCAGTAATGTTTTCTGGTTAGCAGCAGCAGCAGGTCTGGAGGCCATGCTCACAGGGGAACCCCCACGCTGCCAGACCATCAACTGCAGTCTTTTAGAGGTGTTCTTGAGGTGTAACCCTCAGTTTCTCATGTTGCCACTACGACTCGACATTTTATGCTGCATCACAGCTGTCTTTCATGGTGGCTGGGCACCATCTGGTTATTCTCATTGTATGTTGATACAGTGTATGAGTCCTTCTGTCTTCTAGGCTCTTTTTCCTTCATGTCTTTGTTGTTCTTGGTGATCAACTATTCCGAATGACTTGGGACCATTTGGTGTACCTCACATAGTAGCCTGCTAGCTTTTAAGACCCAGATACCATTCACCAATATGGTATGCAGAAGACTCTCTTAACAATATGCTAGTTATGCCAACTAGCCTCAATGTCCCTTGAGAGCCTGGTCCCCAGATACCCACCCCTGATACTCCATCCTTGCAATATTCGGTTAAGATTAGAATTTTAACATGAATGGGTGTTGGACTTTGCAAAATGCCTTGTTTGCATCAATTGACAAAATCAGGTGGCTCTTAGCCTTTTAGTTGCTTACGTGGTTGATCATACGGTTTTTCTGATGCTGAATCAGACTTGGATCCCTGGTATGAATCTAACTTGGTCATGATAAATTTTTTTTTTTGATATATTGTTGAACTCTATTTGCTAGGATTTTGTTGAAGATTCTTGCATCTAGGTTCATGAGTGGTACTGGTCTGTAATTTTCTTTTTTTGTGGGATCTTTCCCTGGCTTTGGTATAAGTGTTATGCTGGCTTCATAGAATGAATTTGGAAGTATTCCATCCTTCTCTATGTTGTGAAATAGCTTCAGGAGTATTGGAATTAACTCCTCTCTAAAAGATTGGTAGAATTCTCCAGGGAAGCTGTCTTGCCCAAGACTTTTCTTGGTTGCTAGCTTTTTGATGACTTTTCCAATGTCTTCCTTTGTGATGGGCTTATTAAGTTATTCTACTTCTCTTTGTGATAATTTGGGTAGGTGATGTGAATCTAAAAATTTGTCCATTTCCTCTAGGTTTTCATATCTGTTAGAGTACAGTCTTTCATAGTAGTCTGTTACAGTACTTTTGATTTCAGTTGGGTCTGCTGTAACATCTCCCATCTCATTTCTTATTCAGGTTATTTATTTCCTCTCCTAATTTTCTTTTTAAGATTAGCCAAGGGTTTATTAATTTTGTTGATCTTTTCAAAGAATCAGCTTTTGGTTTGGTAATTTTTTTCAGCTGTTCTTCTGTCCTATAATTAATTTAGTTCTGCTCTAATCTCTATGATCTGTTTTCTTCTAATGCCTGAAGGGTTCCTTTATTGTTCTCTCTCCACTTGTTCAAGTTGTAGGGTTAATTATTTGGTTTAGGCCCTTTCTTCATTCCAGATGTGTGTATTTATAGAGGTAAACAGAACTCTAAGCACTGCTTTTGCAGTATTCCATATGTTCTAGTAGGATGTGTTTGCATTCTCATTTAATTCCAACAATTTATTGCATCTTCGATTTCTTCTACAACCCATGGATTTTTAAGCAAGTTGTTGGTCAGTTTCCGTGAGTGCAGATATCTACCTGTTTTTTCTGCTACTGATTTCAACTTTTACAGCTTTACGGTCCGAGAAGATGCTTTGCAATGATTCAGTGGACTGAATTTTGTTGAGACTTGCTTAGGTCCTAATACATGGTCTATTCTGGAGAATGTTTCATATGCACTGGGAAAAAAAGGTGTACTTATCTGCTGTTGGGTAAACAGTTCTGTATATGTCAACTAGGTTTAGTTGGCTGACTGCAGCAACAAGATCTTCTGTATCTTTACTGAACTGTTTTCTGGATGATCTGTCCATTACTGAAAGTGGAGTGTTGTCTCCTACTATTATTGTGGAGTGGTCGATCTCATTTTTCAAAGTTGTGTTCGTTCACCGTATTCAGATGCTTTAGTACTGAGTGTATAAATATTTAACATTGTCATATACTCCTTATGCATTGAACCTTTCAGTAATAACAGTGACCACCCTTGTCTATGATGGTGGACCTTACATTAAAATCTATTTTATCTGAGATTAGTATTGCCACTCCCACTCTTCTTTGTGTGTTGCTGGCTTGGTATATATTTTTCAGTTTGTTCATATTTTGGAGTCTATGATATGTTTCTTTTAAACAACAAATAGACATATTGTGTCTTTTGATCCAAGCTGTCACTCTGCCTCTCTTTACGGAGCATTCAGTCTGTTTACATTCAGTGTAATTATTGATAGATATATGTTTAGTGCTGTCATTCTGTGCTGTTGATGTTTTCTGTTTCTCTTAATATTCTGTTTTGGGTCGTTTTTCTTTATAGGTTTACTTCTCACCTTTTTCAGTGTATGTTTTGTGTTTGTTGAGACTTCACTACTGTTTCTTGTTTTGACATGTCACATTGTTAGTTTGCTTTGTGGTTACCCCTGTGGTCCTCCTCAGTGTTCTAAGTTTAAGCCAATCTTTAACTTCTATGTATCTTCTATATTTCCACTCCATCTCAAAGGGTTATAACTACTGTAATACCTCCCTCTTTATGTTGCGATGATGTCACAGTTTTCATGTTAAGATTACTGGTTACATTCTTTTACTATTTTGGCTTTGATTGAGCTTTGTGACTTCCCTTGCTGTATACTCGTCCTGCATTGTATCCTTAAGTATGTATGTGTTGTTTTTGTTTTTCTAAACAAAGAGCTTCTTTCAGTATTTCTTGTAGTTTGGGTATGGTTTTTACAAACTTCTAATCTTCTGTTTATCTGCAAATATCTTGATTTACCCTTCACATTTGAGAGACAATTTTGCAGGATATATAATTGTTGGTTGAAAGTGTTTCTCCTTCATGGCTTTGAATGTGTCATCCCACTGCCTTCTTGCCAACACGGTTTCTGTCAAAAAGCCAGACAAAAGCTTATCAGGCTTCCCTTTGTACATTAGTTTTAAGTCTTGCTGTCTTTAAAAGCCTCTTTTCATGTTTAATTTTATCAAGCTTGATTATAATATGTCTTGGTATCTTCCCTTTAGGGTCTAGTTTTTGTGGCATTCAATAAGCATCTTGGATATCTATGTTCCCTTTTTTAATAATTTCAGCGAAGTTCTCTGTCAGCAACTCCTCAACAACTCTCTCTGTATTTTCGGCTATCCCTCCCTGTATAGAAACTATAATTATTTGTGGATAATTCCTCTTGATAGAGTCCAATATAGTCCTTAATCCTTCTTCGTTTTTCTTATTTCTTTTCTCTCAGTTGTCCTCATAAATACTGGTGTCAATTACTTTATCTTCAAACTCACTAACTCTGCCTTCCAACTCCTCAATCCTGCTCTTATAGCTTTGCAATGAGTTGTGCACACCTGTAATTTTATTACTGATCTGCTGGATTTCAGATCACTGATGTTCCAGCAGTTTATATCGCTTATTTAATTTTTCATTTTGTTCTATTGCATTTTGTTTAATCTCTATGAGGGCTCTATATATAATTCTTTTGTATTCTACCTCCAATAATTTCAGAAAAACTTCTGCATCTGGGAAGTTGTTAGAATCTTTATTTTGAGAGTTTTCTGGAGCCATGATGGTCTGCTTCTTTAAATGGTTAGATACTGATTGTTGTCCTCATGCCATCCAGAAGCTGTTCAGTTTCTCTAGTGTTACACCAATGGGAGCTGTGGCATAGATCTAAGAAGGGAGTAAGGGGACTGCTGGATTTGGTCACTAGCTGCCACACATTCTTTAGGTGCAGATGACTTATGTTTAGTTTCTCTGGCAATACAGATTCTGTCAAGTTCCTGGGTGCTGCTCAGCTTGATGACTGGCTCCACCTAGGCCCTCAGGGGTTGCAGGCCCCGCCTCCTAGCTGATAAAGGTAGTGAGCTACTTGTCCAGACAGGCAGCGTTGCTGAGCATGATAATCAGCCGTAGTTGAGCCCTCGGGTAAAGCTGATTCCGCCTCTCAGCTGACCAGGATGGTGTCCTGCCCTAGTTACCTGTTACCATGAGTCAGCAGAATCTATGGTGCAGCTCAGAGAAGAGAGGGGCAGGGCACCAGCACCCTCAGTCATTCGCCACCTCTGGGTTCTCCAAATGAAGCTAACCCACATCCGGTCCCTCTGCTGCAGGACATATTGTTTACTTACGTACTGCAGCTCAGCAAAACAGCCATACCATGCCAGACTCACAGTCTTGACAGACGCAGCCCCAGCCTCCTGGACAACAGAGAAGGTGTCTGTACCATTCCAGGCACCATGCCAGCAGAAGCAGCAGTCACTGTGCTGCCGTCTCACCACCAACTAGGCATTTTCCCCCTTACTGCTGTGTTGTTCAGTCACATAACCCTATGCCTGATCTTGGAGCTCCCAGAATGTCCACACTGCACCTTTCAATTACCATTCTAGGCCTTAGTTCTCAGAGAGAATCAAGGAGACCTGTGGCTAGTTCACCATCTCAGCCCTGTCTCTCTCTACACTTTTTTTAAATTGCCACTTTCTTATCTTGCTATTTACTCCTCCTAATCAACAGCATTTTTTTTTTTTTTTTGCAATCACTAGCAAATTTTAAAGAATTACTTCTATATATACACTGCATTGTAACCATTTTTGATAAGTCTCATACACATTTACTACTTGGACTGCATAATCAGATGAGTCATGACATATCTAGAAATATATTATCTGTTATAATATCAATTAGAAATTAATGTTTCTATAAAATGTTTTCACAACATACAGGTAGTACAAATAAGATACATATAACATTACTCTGGACCTCTTTTTTGGATCTTCATTTTTTTCCTTTAAAAAAGAAAAATTTTCAGAGATGAAGTAGAGAAGACACCAAGTCTAGCCAAAAGAGCAATCAACGGTAGATACCCACTTTCCAACGTTTAGATTTTAGGGTTTAATAAGCTTGATAGACATAAACCAGGCAGATTTAAATACCACAAAATGCTAAGAGAGAAATTCTGTTAGATTGGTAATACATGATTAATGTGGAAAATAAATTCACACAGAAGAAAAAAATCATCTAGCATCCCATACTAATAAATTTTCTTACAGTGTTTTATATCCTAGGCATTCCATATACTGGGTACTCTTCCTAGTTGTACCTCAAATCCTGTTTATATAAAAACATAAATGTTTCTCCAATTCATTTCCATCTTTCCATACTTACCACAAGGCCCAGATGGCAGGGTACTTAAAAGCCACAGCATGCTATGGTTGAGGGTTTGAATCTACCAGCCACTCCTCAGAAACCCTAGGAGGCAGTTCCACTCTGTCCTATAGGGTTGCTATGAGTCAGAATCAACTTGATAGCAACAGGTTTATGCTTACCACGCTGTAGGAGACCTGACGATTATAACAGAGTCCTACCTGGATCTTTCTATTCCTAGGCCACGACAGCTCCCACATACAACACTGTCCTTCACATAAAGCCACAACAATCTTTCCTACGTGCATAACAGACTGTGGTATTCTCCCACTTAATAAGGCTTCAGTGGTTCTCTAATGTCTATGGAATAAAGCCCATATTCCTTGCCAAGGAATGCAAAACCCTTCATAATCTGGTTCTCTTTTCCTTCTGCTGCTCTCTGCCTCTACCTACACAGCTCCTTGCATTTTCATACATTATGTGCTTTCTGGCTCCATGCCTTTGCCTATGCTATGTCCTCAGCTGTAAACATCCTTCCTCTACTTCTTGGGGTGGGCAACTCTTATTTAGCCTTCAAGATTCAGCTATTACTTCTATACTCCTGGGAATTTCTCTGAATACAAGGTCTGACAAGTTCATGAACTTGCCACCATGCACGAGCAATGGCAGCACTGTAAAAACAACTAAATAAGGTTTCATAACATTGGTATATCAGGGCTTCACAGCTGTTTGTGTCAGCGTGTGGCAGTGTCTTGCTAAGTAGTGCTCATTATTGCTGTTGCATGTTTTTGTGCGCTGTCATGAGAATGCTGGACCTGGAATTACAGCAATGAACAAACATTAAATTTCTTGTTAAACTTGGCAAGAGTGGAAGTGAAGAGCGGAAGGGCATGTCAGTCAAAGTTTATGGGAATAATGTTATGAAGAAAACAGCAGTGCACAAATGGATTAAACATTTTTCTGAGAGAAGAGAAAGAGTCACTGACAAAGAGAGGTCAGGGTGGCCAGTAACAAGCAGAACTTGCAATGATGAAACCATTGCAAAAAATTCATAGAATTGTGTGTCAAAATCATCAGCTGAGTGTGAGAAGCATAGGAGACCACATAAACATTGATAGAGAAACAGTTAGGAAAATCTTAATTGAAAATCTTGGCATGAGAAAGGTGTGTGCAAAAGTGGCCCCAGAGGAGCTCACAGGTGAAGAAAATCAAAGAAGAGTCAAGGTTTGTCAAGACCTTTTGGAGAGGCGAAACGGTGTTCTGAGCCACATTTATCACTGGTAATGAAACATGGGTGCACCAATATAACCCTGAAACAAGACATCAAAGTGTACAGTGGAAGTCAGCCAATTTTTCACTAAGCAAAAAAGTTCTGTCAGTCCAAATCAAGAATCAAATGATGCTGCTCACCTTTTATGCTATCAGAGGGATTGTTCATTATGAATTCATAGCAAATGGACAAACAGTTAACCAAGTTTACTATTTGGAAGTGCAAAAAAGGCTGTGTGAAAAAGTTAGACAAAAATGATCTGAACTTTTCACTAACAATTCACAGCTCTTGCATCATGACAATGCACCAGCTCACATGGCACTGTCTGTGAAGGAGTTTTAGCTGGTAAACAAATAATTATATTGGAACACCCTCCCTACTCACGTGATCTGGCCCCCAATGGCATATTTCTTTACCTGAAGATAAAGGAAGATGTTTTGATGACATTCAGGACCTCAAGGGTAATACAATGACAGCTCTGATCACCATTCCAGAAAAAGAGTTCCAAATTGCTTTGAAGGGTAGACTGGGCACTGACATTGGTTCATAGCTTCCCAAAGGGAGTGCTTCGAAGGTGAACATAGTGATACTCAGCAGAGAAGTATGTAGCACTTCTCCTACAATGAGTTCTTAAACTTAATTGTCAAACCTTGTATCCAGACATGGATAACAGCCTGTGTTTGATACTAATGTCCCAAAGCACAGAACTTTCCTCTGTCTCTCTAACAGTCTGTGATTGCTGCAATAATGCTGTGTAATGTAAATCACCCCAAAACTCAATAGTCTATACAATAAATACTATCATGCTCACAAGTGTGCAGGTCAGTGGAGGAGGCTGCTCCATAAATCTCACGCTGCAGTCCAACTTGGACAGGGAGAGACTTCTGGTGAAACATTCTTCTCATGGTGGAGGTGAGAAGATCCCAGAAAACCAAGTAAAAACACATGATGGCTGTTAAGATCTAGGTTGAGCACTCGCACACTTTCATTTCTGCCCACATTTCATTGGCCAAAGCAAGTTCTACGACAAAAATCCAACATCGATGGGGCAAGAACTGGTCCTCTTCTCATGGAGATGGAGTGGAAGGGAGAATATATCTGTTCAACAATCATCTAATCTACCATAGTGCCTTCTCATAAATGACAACTGTATTCTTGTGGTTGATTGAGTCTAAAAGCTCAGCGTCATCTTTGTCTCTTTTTTTCCTAACTTCATATTCATTCCATCATGAAGTTCTCTTAGCTCTTTCTCTAAAATATCAGAATTCTGCACTTCTTACCTTCTTATCTTTCTGATCCAAGCCATCTCCACCTCACCTGAATAAATGCAATAGCACGACTGCTCTTCCTGCTTCCACTCTTCTCAGCTCCCCTTACAATTTACTCTTAACGCAAAGCCAAACTCACTCTCCTAAACCTAAATCAAACCACACCACCTCCAATGACTTCCCATCTCTCCCGAGTAACAGCCACAGTCCTGACAACTACCACTCAGAGTATTTCACCTTATGTTTCCTGCTGCGTCTCTTCAGTCCCTTCCTTCCTCCTCCTTACCCACTCTGCTTGAAGGACTGGTTTCCTGACTCTTCCTCAAGAACACCAGACACTCCTTTCTAGTCTTTTCACTGGCTGACCCTCTACTTAGAATGCCTTTTCTCTTGTAACTACCTCCCTTACCTCCTTCACGTCTCTATTCAAAATCACCTCCTCAGAGAGTCCCTGCCTGACCATCCATAGAAAATTTCAATTCCCCTCCCAGAGTGCCTATCCTCCAGTCATATGTAAGCTCCATGAGGGTAGGAATTCTATTTTGTTTATGACTGTATCTCAAAGAGTGGGTACTCGGTGAACATCCACCAAATGACTAGCACTCACTACATAATATGAAACTAACTGGCTTGTGTTATCCCCCACACGGTGAGAAGTGACCACATCTAACTCCTTCTGTATCTCCAGGGCTGGGTACAGCTTCTTGCAAAGAGGGGCCCAATAATGTGTTGAACTGGGTGGAACATCTTTGTAAGGGCAGATTTCTGGAAAACACGCATGCTTTTGAGCTGACATCATTATACTCTGCTGCCTACCAGTTGTGTTTATTTGATAAGAAGTATTTTCCCACGAATTATCACAAGGCTGAACGCAAAGGAACTCATATCTAATTTGCACTGAGTATAAAAATTCTCATCACACTTCACTCCAGGATCTTCTGTCTCTCTTTTCCTCTAGTCTTTGTCCACGTGAGCAGAGAAGACTTATGCTCTCCATTCTATCTTCACAGCTAACATAGTACTCAGCCACATGGTAGATGTTCCATTCATTTTTGCTGATTAAGTGAACAAATTAACAAATAACTTAAGTCTTCCCATAAACCAATCCATGGGCCAAATTGGCTGAGATGTTTTTTACGGGCAAAAGCTTTGGCTGTATCTAGAAAGAGGGATTTTTTAATTCAACACTACTTTGCAGCTGTTATCACAGTACTTCAGCTCAAACAGGGCAAACAGATCCAAAAAGCATGACTGTTAAAAGTCAGTATACTGTGAACAGCAGTAACTGTGCTACCCTCTTTGGAATTCAGCTGGCACGAAAAATACCACCTCATCCTGTTATGCTCTGTTTCTCTCTATATCTGAGGAATGAGCTCCAAGGTCCCCCAGCCACTGCTGCAGAGAAAGTACACATCTTTCTCTTTCCCGTCCATCCTTCTCACCATGAAGATAGGGATCTTGGGTAAGGCTGGGGGACTCTTTACAGAACAGAAGTAATAACCAGTGGTGACAGTCATGAAACCAAAAAGGACACAGAAGAGTAAACAGACGAGCATCATGATAAGGAATTCAAGGCTTTGAGAAAAAATTGGAGTGGCTCACTCTATTAGTTATACCAGGTAATTCTGACTTTCTGACTGTCGACAAACCCGCTGCTAACTTAGGGCGTAGGGTCAACTCAGCTCAGCCTATCTCACCTTCCTGATTTTCCCCTGGGTGCATACACACAGGGCATTGCTTTATTCTGTTTCAGCACCTTTGTCCTTACCAATAAACTCACATCTTTCTCCTCTTTTTCACCAGGAAGGACTTAGAACATTCCCATGCACCCTGTCCCTTCAGGATTGTTCTCAGGGTTTTGGAACATAAGCAGGGCAGCTGGCATCTGTATCAGATGAGTGCTTCCCAGTGCTTAACAGCACTGGCTTTGCAATCAGTCATACCTGAGTTCAAATTCCAGTTACCTCTTCAGTCTCCAGGCCTCAGTTACCCTGTCTATAAAGGAAGAAATGATGACAGTATCTACTTCCTATATTTGTCATGAGAATTCAATGGGCTAAATGTGCAAAGCACCCAGCACAGGGCCTGACACATATCAAGCTCTAATAAATGATTAATAGTAGTACTAACAGTAGCAATATCTGTCTAGCAATAATAGTAATAGTCATATGTTTTATTATCTCCCATTCCAAAGGTACAGAGACACACCAACTGTGTTTAAAGCTACCAGAGATAAGGGGCAGCACAGGAAAGCAGGAGTGCACGAGGGCAGGGGACAGAGTTAGGAGCTGTTTCTATGCAAGAGAACCAAGGGGTTTCCAGCACGTTCCTCTTTTGTCTTTAAACACGTACCACCTAACTGATTTCCTGAGTGACTGCCTGGACAAGCTCGGAGAAACCATACTGCCATAGAGCACACTGAACTATGGCTGGTTGAGGGACTGTGTGTGAGAGAGAACTGAAAGACAGAGCAGAGAGGGAAGGGAGCAAGCTGGCAGAGGCCCCAGAGTCTTCCAGAAACTCCAGAGGTCATTAGGTGGGGCCCGAGGCACACACAAGCATACAAGTCTCCCAGTCTCAGTTGACTGCAGTTTCAGCAGGAAAAGTAGAAAGCTGGGGAAAGGCTCTTCCAGGAGCTAAACAAAAGAGAATGCAGGAGAATCTTTAATCTGAACAAGGGTGTGCACAGAGTACACATAATTCCTCTCTGGATACCTAAGTATACAAACTTTTTAAATATGAAAAACTGTGTAAAACACTGAATACATGTAACCATGGTTACATACATGTAACCATGTTATGGTTTCTATAACCATCCATACATTAAAGAATATTCTCTCCCTTGTGGGCCTTTGTACTTGCCAGTCCCTTTTTCTAGATGTCCTTGCCCTGTTAGCTCTTCTACCCACCACCACTCAACATCTGCCTCCCCAGCTCGCTCTACTCACTGCCTTGGGAGCTCCCTAGTATCTGTAACTGACAAGGCAGGTCCCACCCTGGGGTCTTTGCCTAACTACTTGTCATTCTCTTTAGCAACCGCCTGAATTCCTCAAGGACCACTGCTGTATTTTATTCAGTCATTCAAAGGTCTGCATTCCCAATGCCAGACAGGCTGAGTGCTCAAATATATTTGCTGAGTTAGTTAATATAATCTTTGAGTTGCCAATGTAGTTCTTTGAAAGACAGACCCTGTCCTCTTCAGGCAAGCCTCTGAATCCTTCAAAAGGGAGTTCTTAATCAATAAGCAAAGAAATGGTACTTCTGTGAATTCACAAATGTCATGTTGATGTGCTCCGAGTTCCTCACAATGTTAGTAGCTACCAATTAAGTAAACCAAAAATCAGATTAGAAACCCAAAAGGCAAACAACACCTAGCTAAGGGAACAACGCAAAGTCACCTGCAGATTTGCCCTACTGCTTACACCTCCTAACTGTGGACTCAGGCAACAAGGCTGGGAACTTACTCCGATCAGGGGATCTGACCGCTTTGTTAGCCAAGGCCCAAGAAGATCAACCCCCAAATAGTCGAGTTAACCATTTTCATGATCTCTGCTAACCTATAAGATATAAGCCATCATAACAATAGTCAATAGTTGTCACGAACCATGTTAAGCAACTACATAAATAATAAATAAATTGTATTATTCAATTTACTCCATGCAGTAACTCTAAAATAGAGAATATTGGCACTCCAGTATACAATGTAATTAAAGCATAGAGGTGATTAAGTCACACCCTCAAAATCACACAGCTAGTACACAGCAGAGCCGGAATTTCAACCTAGGCACTCAGTTATCCTTCTCACACAAAAGCTGATCAGACTTACTACGAAAAATTCTAAAATCACCAATGACGCACAAACAAAATGATCTCTCCTTGCAAAAAAAAAAAAAAATACGCATACCATGCATTAAAAACTCAAAGTGGGTAAAAGACCTAAATATCAAAGCTAAAGTGATAAAGATCATGGGAGAAAACACAGGGACAATCCTGGGAGCCCTAATACACAGCACAAACAGAATACAATACATACTAAGAATGCACAAACTCCAGAAGGGAAAATAGATAACAAGGAACTCCTCAAAATCAACACTTATGCTCATTCAAAGACTTCACCAAAAGAGTAAAAAGACAATCTACAGAGTGGGACGGTGGGACTGGATATAAGAAATCTAATCAGTGTCTAAACTTCAAAATCTACAACATACTGCAAAACCTCAACAACAACAAAAAAAAACTAATAACCAAAAAAACATGGCAAAGGATATGAACAGGCATTTCACCAAAGAAGACATTCAGATGGCTAACAGGTACATGAGGAAATGCTCACCATCATTAGTCACTGGAAGAATCCAAATTAAAACCACAATGAGATAACCATCTCATCCCTAGAAGGTTGACACTAATTCAAAAAAACACAAAATAATAAATGTTGGAGAAGCTATGAAGAGACTGGAACACTTATATACTGCTGCTGGGACTATAAAATGGTACAACCACTTTGTAAGTTAATTTGGTACTTCCTTAAGAAGCTAAAAAGAGAAATACCATATGCTCTAGCAACCCCACCGCTTAGACTATATTCTAGAGACATTTAAGAGCCATCACACAAAAGGACAAATATTGTATGGGACCTCTATGATAAGATCTCTAAAACAGACTTGTGTACAGAAGAAAAGACTCTTTGACAGCTGCAAGGGAGGGGAAGGAGGGAGGGCAAAGGGAGGAGGGTTTAGATTAGCTAGTTGCTAGAAATCTGGTTGGGAGAAAGCGGTGATAGCACACATTAGAAACAAGAAAATATTAAGTGGACTTCAGCATAACTTGAATACTCCTTCCATCTTAACCCAATATTGCAAGGATACAGTAGCTGGGGCAGGGGACAGGGGACCATGCTCTTAGGTGAAATCGAGGCCAACTGGCATATCTAGCATTTTGCTAAGAGGGCTCTCTGCACCCCACATTGGTGAGTGGCATGTGGGGTCTTAAAAGCTGCCAAGCTGCCATCTGAGGGCACAGCAAATGGTCCCAACTCAGCAAGAACGGATGCTCACTGAGGACCAAAATAACATGGGGTAAAGACAACCCAGAAGATAGAGAGACCCACATGAGTGGGTGCCTACATTGACTTGGGACCGGAAAAACCGAATGGTGCCCGGCCACCACCAGTGATAGCTGTGATGGAGCTCACTAGGTTGAGTCTCACTGGTAACACAAGAATAAAAAGGGGTATACCCTGAGATCTCCACTAAAAGACCTCAATTGATGGTCCAGCGGTTTCAGGGTTTCCCTGGGAGCATGGCCCCTGGCTCCGATGCTGCCCTTGCCCATAAATCATAATGAAGGTCCACTCTCTGGACACGAATGGATTGGACTTGGCGATGCAGAGTGACCATACATTGGATGCACTTTATGTTTCTATACATCTATAGGATATCATCCTGCTGACCTCTGGCTGGAGGAAGGAGAGTAGGTGGAGAGGAAGGGAAAGGAGACTGTTGGGAGGATGAGACATGCATGGAGTAGAGAGGAATAGTGTGCTGTCACCAAACAGGGAGAGCAGTGGAAGCCGCAAATAGGCGGGCATGTAAATTTATGCGGAAATGTACATTTTCACTCAGTCATATTAAATTAAAAAAAAATTACAAAAAGACTACAACCTTAAAAAAAAAAAGAGCTGTCACATGAGTAGATGCATCATGCCCACTAGTGTGTATTGCATCACTATCCAGAATAGCAAAAGGATGGAAATCAACCTAGATGCCCATCAACAGATGAACAGACAAAGTATGATCTATTCATTCACACAATGGAATACTATGCAATGATGAAGAACAATGATGAATCTGGGAAACATCTCATAATACGGAATCATTTGGAAGACATTATCCCGAGTGAAATTAGTCAGTTGTAAAAGGACAAACAATCTATAAGACCATTATTATAAGGACTCAATAAAAAGTTTAGATATAAAAGAAAATAGTCTTTGATGCTTACAAGGGTGAGGAGGAAAAGCGAGGGTGGATTAGATAGTAGATAATAATTAAGGCAAGTGAACGGAAAGACAAGACACAGTGGAGAATAAGTCAGCAAAACTGGACTAAACCAGAAGTTAAGAAGTTTCCTGAATATAAGCCAACACTTTATAGGCTAGAGTAGCAGGGACAGGGGCCTTGGGACCATGGTTTCAGGGGACCTCTAGGTCAATAGGCATAATAAAGTTGTTTAAGAAAATATTCTACATCCCACTTCGCTGAATGGCATATGGATCTTAAAAGGGGAAAATCTCAACAGCGGAAAATGAAAGACATCAAAGACATAAGGACAATATCAGTCCAAGAGACAGAGAGGTTCACATAATCCAGAGAGTACACCAGCATGAGACCAGAAGAACTAGACAGTGCCTAGCCACACCCAATGTACTTTGACAGTGAACACAACGAAGAATTTCTGATGAAGTGAGAAAAAAGCGGAATGCAGAACTTGAATCCTATTAAAACATCGGACTTGATGATCTGACAGACTGGAGACTTCCCAGAATGACATGGGCACCAGACTTACTCTTAGCCCAGAACTGAAACCATTTCCAAAACCAACTCTTCAAAGATTGGACTGAACTATAAAAGACATCAAACAATACTGTTGTAGAGTATGTTTCTTAAATAGATACAAGAGACTTAACTTGGCAGTTCCTGTCCAGAGACGAGATGAGAGGGCAGACGGGAACAGTAGCTGGCTGAAAGGTCACAGGAAATACAGTGTGGAACAGAGGAGTGTACTATCACAGTGTGGGGAGACCAGCTAGAATTACATAGCTACATGTGTATATATTTTTGGGGTGATAAACTGACCTGGAATGTAAATTTTCTCTTAAAGTACAATAAAATATTAAATAAATAAAATTTATCTCTCCAAATCCTGAAAAACTTATGACACATAGACCTTTTTGGAAAACACAGGGAGTTACGTCTGAGATTAAAAAAGGAAGACTTATTGCTGAGTGCAGATAATAAGCTCAGAGAAGCAGTAGGTTACCAATGGTAGAATTAGGAAGCTGGTCATTTAAGAGAAACAATGGACAAGGAGCCAGCCTTGTCCCACCCAACTCCTCTCTGGGGGCAAAACCCTGGACTCTGAATTCCAGTGGGCTGTCTGTTTTGCCCTGGGAAAGCTGAGGAGAGAAATGCCAGCTATCTGTCTCTTATACTGAACTTGAACCACCTTCCTTGGATCTGCTTTCCTAAATGGAGATTAAATGCTGAAGGATATCTATTTTTCTGATCCTTTGGAGCATGAGCTTATTGACACGGTGAAGGTTATTGCAACAATTAATTGTATGCATGAAACCTAAAACATGTATTGAAGCTTTTCTGTTTTTCAGGTGCAATGACGAGCACCAGATTCAGGCTCTTGCCTAGCATTCACAGCTATTAATTATTTCAGTGACTCCAGTTACAATTAATAACAATGCAACCATGTGTGTTAAATCTTAACATTCATTCAGCGTTTCCTCATCCATCATCCGGGTAGAAGGATGTGCAGCCAACAATGGAGTAGGGCAGGATGCAACTCTGAGGTCCTTTCTTAGCTAAAAATACTGACTAGGACCTATGTGCTCAATACTGTGCTATACATGCCCCAATTATGCTGCCCTGTTGTATCATCACAACGTACAGCAATTAAATGTTTTAATCCCTCTTACGTCAGTCCTATGAGAAGCCACTGCATCTCACATCACCCCTGTGACCTCACACTCAAATCTCTACAAGTCTCTTTTTATTCCCCACTGTGTCATCATTCTCCCCTTTCTTTAGACACTTTTCACTTCACCTTGAATTCAGTGTCCCTCAGCAAAACCTGCCATATTCTTGACCCCTTCCTGCTTCACTTTCTTGCTCTGACTGAAGATGAGCTCCCAAGCCGTCCTGGAAGCCCTATCAGGTAAGGCTGGCTTTTCTCTCACATCTTCATACCAATGTACCTGGAGACGGAGGGTATTCCCTTGCTGTTTCTCACCATTTGAAGAACTTGCTCCTTCTCTCCAACCGTAGAATGTCCAGCTTTGAATCACACTTCATCAGACTGTATTACACACTAATCCTCACTGCTACAGTCTGTATCAGTGGATCACTCTCTTCATTTTCCCATGATTTCAGCGCCTGATTTTTAAAATTCTGGTACTTTAATAGACATATGTCATCCTCCCAACACCCTGGCTCAGTTACATGGATACTTTTCTTCAGTGAACTTGTCCCTCATCGCACCTTACCCATCTATTTTCTTAAGTCTACCTCAGCCTACAGTCATCATAATTAATAAATGCAAGCCCTTCATAATCTAAATTTCACACATCCCACTCTGACCACCAGCTCCAATTTTTTTTTTTTCCATCTCTCTCCAATATTCCCAAACTCTGGCAATCTTCTGCCTCTCCCCAGGATCTCCACCTCACTCATCTAACCATCCCTTCACTTTCACTCACTCCCTGAATATCCTCTCTTTCCTTCACACCAGTTTTAATTCCATGTACAATCATTACAACTGCTGGCTTGCCTACACCTTCAGCTCCTCTGCCTCTCTCCTCATTTTCTGTACACCGAAAAACACAACCTTCTACCTATTCCATGCCAGTTCCCAGACAGGTGAATGTGAGAGGGAAAAACATTTTAAATTTATGACTAGGGACCCCAAGTGGGTTATTACTCTACATCAATCATATCTTACCTCTCTAATCCATTCATCCTCATATTCTCCTTAAAAAACTACCTGAAACTTCCTCCCCTCGTTTTATCACCTCTCCCCTACTTTTACCCTCATCTGAACATTTTTATTCCTATTTACTGAAAAAAAAAAAAAAAAACTGAAGCAATAGGAATAAAATGTCTATAAAGCCACAACTCCAATGCAGCTACCTACTAGAATTCTCACCCATATACTCAACTTTCCTTCCTGTTACTATAGATAAACCATGTGATTCTATCTAAATTCATTTATCCACTTGTACACTAGATCCAATACCCTCCCACATATACTACTTAACTACTGGACTAATACAATGATCTACTGATATGATATACAATGATAGACATGACCATATACTGGAAACATCTATCAGCACACGACACATTACAGTTGCCCCAACAGGAAAGAAAAGAGGAGGAATAAAGGGAGACATGGAAAGAGATAAAAGATAAAAGATTTTTGACCCTACTTCTCACATCAGCTACTGACCCAATTCTCTGCTCTCCTTCACAAGAAACCTCTTCAAAAAAGTATCTATATCACTGTCTCCAATGCATCTCTTCCCATTCTCTCTAAATCCTCTCTATTCTCATTCTCTACTCTTCCAAAGCTGATCTATTACAGGTGACTATGACCTCCAAGTTGCTAAATCCAACAGTTAATTCTCAGTACTCTTCTTATTTGAGGATAGTACTATCACCTTTACAGAATACTCGTGACCATTTAATGAGATAGTAAAATAGAACACTTTCACTGTAAGAATATTTGTAATCATCTCTTAAGCAAACTCAGCCTAAGTGCCAAAACCAGAAATAATTTGCTAGTTCATAGCATGCACCATTCTGTTGACTTATCCCTGTCTGGAAACCCTGATGGTGTAGTGGTTAAGTACTACAGTGGCTAACCAGAAGTTGAGTAGTTCAAATCCACCAGGTGCTCCTTGGAAACTTTATGGGCAGTTCTTCTCTGTCTACAGGGCCACTGTGAGTCAGAATCAATTCAATGGCAACAGGTTTGGTTTTTGGTTTGTATTTCATTTGAAGCTTTTGATAAGCATTCCTCCCCCATAACTGAGTCACTGAAGAGAAGAGAGGAAGAAGTGGGTTTGAGGCCCACATTTTTTTTCATCTAATTTATGAAGTCTCCATTAAGGAATGAGTGTTAATTATCCTATATTGTGTGGATGACTCCACAGCATCAGTCTGAGAAATTCATTTAACTTTTGACCTATCAGGGTAATGAGCTTCTCTCTCTCTTCTAATTTAAGTGTATCAGTAGCTTTGATAAAGTTGGAGTTTCCAACCAAAGTCAATTGAACTAATAATTTCTTGAAATTGACGCTGTCAACACAATAGCTTCAGCAGCAAAAGCTCAAAATATCAGCATATCATGTTCAGTAGTTTGGGCTTGTCTCTTATTAGAGACAGAGATACATCTCAAAAAAATAAATGAATTTGTAAGATATACGGGCAAGAAGGAAAAAAAGATGAGAAGCTCTGGGCCAGCTGAGAACAAAAGAACCTCAGTTAATATATGTGTTGAGAACAAGAGTACAGGACATAAATGGTGGGTGAATGATCTAAAAACTGCCCAATATACTGACAGAACAAAAAGCTCTGAGTCAATATAGAACATATACAGATGGCAAATAAACACACAAAAAATGCTCAACATTATTAGCCATTAAAACCTCTTGCCATTGAGTCCATTCCATTCCTATAGAAGTGATTGTACAGCACAGTGTACAACTGCCCCATGCAGTTTCCAAGGAATGGCTAATGGATTTGAACTACCAATCTCTTGGCTAGCAGTTAAGCTCCTAACCACTTCGTCAGCAGGGCTCTTCATTACGCATTAGGGAATGCAAAATACAACCACAATTGTGAAAGCCAGGGAAAAATCTGTTGGTAATAGTTTTTGCCCTAGGAATAACATTTTTAAATCTTCCAAACAATATAAAATCATGTTGTTGAGCATTCTATCAGCCTTCTTAATAAACGTATGAGTTAGGTTTTCTTCAACAATTCCTATTTGCAGATGCCATGCCTGTCTATGTAAAAAATCCCAGAGACTCCACAAAGCACCAAAAAGTAATTTTAGCAAGGTCATAAGATACAAGGTCAGCATACAAAAATCAATCATATTTCAATATAAAAGCAATGAACTATTAAAACTAAAATGTTTTTAAAATATTTCCAATTGCTCAAAAAATATATAATACTTAGTTGTAAATCTAAAAAATATACAGGATCTTTATGCTGAAAACTACAGAACACTAGTGAAAGAAACAAGAAATAAATGAAGAAACATACCATGTTCATGAATTTGAAGACTCAACGTAACTAAAAAGTCAATTTTATCTGACATAATTTCAATAAAAATTTCAGCAGAACTTTTTCTTTAGACATGAATAGTCTGATTCTAAAATTTACATTAAAAGGAAAAGAATAGGAACAACCAAAACAATCTGAAAAGGGAGAAAGCTGGAGAATTCACAACTTTTAATTTAGGATTTAATATAAAGCTGAAGTAACCAAGATTGTGGGTGTTAGTAAAATGATAGGCAGATAGACCAAGGAAACCAAACAGACTCCAGAAATAGGCCAAGAAAATACAGTAAATGATTTCTGACATTAGTAAAAATAAAAAATAGATAAAAATAAATAAATTCAATGGAGAAAGGATAGTCTTTTAAAAAATGAAACTAGAACAAAGAAATAGCACATCTCATACAAAAGTTAATATAAAATGATCCACAGAGGTAATATAAAACTAAACTATATAACTTCTAGAGGAAATCATAGGCGTAAACATTTGTGACCTCAGATTATGAAAAGATTTCTTAGCTATGGCACTAAAATTATGAACATAAAAAAGAAAAGTAATAATTTGAATGGATTAAAATTTTTAAATTTTGCTCTTTGAAAGACATTGTTAAGAGAATGGAAAAATAAGCCACTGACAGAGAACATATTTGCAAATCCTATATCTTGTACAGGAACTGTATCCATAATATACAAAGAACTCTAAAAATTAAACAATAACAAATAACTCAACTTTTGAAAGAAAACTGGCAAAGAATTTCAGTAGACATTTTACCAAACAACATACATAGATGACAAATAAGAAAATGAAAAAAAATGTTCCTAGGGAATGCAAATTAAAACCACAGTGTGACAACACTACACAGAAAACAAATTGACAACACCAAATGCTGACAAGGCTGTGGAGAACCTAGAACCCTCATAATTTTATGGTGAGAATATAAAACGGAATAACCACTCCAGAAACAGACTGGCAGTTTCTTACAGAGCAATCCCACTTTGAAGTGTTCATACCTTAAAGAAACAAAAACTTAATTTTCACATGTAAAGTAGTGAATGCTTGTAGGAGCTTTACTTATCAATGCCCCAAACTGGAAACAACCAAATGTCATTCAATGAGTGGGTGCATAAACAAACTGTAGTAACATACAACAGATGTGAAATCAAAAGAAAGGAACTATTTATGCATGCAACAGTATGAATGAATTTCAAAGGCATTATGCTGACTGAAATAACTCAGTTTCAGAAAGTTTTATACTACTGATCCCATTTATATGACATTCTATAAAAAAGAAAACTCTAGGATCTTTTTTTACCATGTCCAGAATATGCCTCGGGGTCCCAAGAAGCAATGGAAGCACGTGGCAGTTCCAAAGTGTGTGCTTTGAGTGATCTCTTTGTTCTTCATCTATCTGTAGGCCCCACAAGATGAAATGACTCCCCCTCATGATTTTTTTAAGGAACAGACATGAATATGCTCTAAAAGGAGATGAAGAAAATCTGCACGTGATAGTTTATTGGGATGGAAAGCAAGGTCTGTACTAATGTGACCTACTCTGTTGAATTACGGATGTTATTAGCATTACAAAGACCAGAGAGAGCTTCTGTCTAACCTGTGATGCCAAGGGTCACTGCGCTGTGTATCACATTAGGCCTGGGGAGGTCAAGTACAACTTATATAAAATGAGAAAGATCGCTGCATGCACAAAAGGAATGTCATGTGATGACGCACAGTTGTTTGTATCATTGATTAATCCCTTCATCAAAGTGAACAACACTACTGAGAATGATTTGGAGACCGCTAAGATTACCAACTTCAACAAGTTCAACACTGGCAATCTGTGTGTAATAACTCGAAGTCCTAACATGGGAATGATTTGCTGTGATCACCAATTTTGGCTTTTTCCATTTTTTTGATGTGGTTCATACAAAAGATGCCATGGGCAACAGCTTTAGCACCTGGCTTTAAAACATTTTCACTGTTAGCAAAGGCAATAAACCTTAGATTACTTCCCCCTGAGGCAAAGGCATGTGCCTCACACTAGGGAAAGGGAAACAAGAAACTTGCAGCCAGACACAACAGTGGGTGAAATGATCTCTAAGCAACACAAATGGAGAGCTCTTTGTGGCAAAAGACAACATACAACTGGAAAAAAAACACTGTAGGGACTGAGAACAGATCAGTGGTTATCAGCGATCACCTGATAAGCTTATCGTGTGGAGGAGAAGTTAAATTTCAAAAGGACAAAATCTATATATGTGTTAAAGATAGAAGAACTGTTTATCAAGAAATAAAATAAGTGATTTTCTGGCAACACAAGAATAAAAACGGATGCACCCTGAGATCTCCACTACAAGACCACAGTTGATGTTCCAGGGGCCTCAGAGTTCCCCTGGGAGCATGGCCCCTGGACCTGATGCTGCCCCTGTCCATAAATCATAATGAAGGTCAACTCTTCAGACAGAGTAACCATATCATGTGTGCAGTTTATGGTTGTATGCATATAAGATATAGTCCTGCTGACCTCTTACTGGAGACAGGGGAGTGGGTGGAGAGGAGGGGATAGGAGATTGTTTGGAGGACAAGACATGTATGGAGTGGAGAGGAAGAGTGTGCTGTCATCAGGCAGGGAGAGCAGTGGAAGCTGTATATAGGTGGGCATGCAAATTTATGTGGGAATGTACATTTTTCATTAAATCATAATAAAAAAAGGAAATAAAGTAAGTGATTTTAATGAATATAGATTAAAAAGATCAAAGGGTGGGGGAAAAAAAGTCAGCAAGCTTTCCTGAAGACACGGTGCAAGTGTACTGCCTAAGTTCCTTTATCTTTGAGTTCATTTCCTCATCTGTAAAGTGCAGTCAGTAATAACAAATCCATATGAAGATTAAATGAGCTCTTACATGCAAAGTGCTCGGCACAGAGCCTGACATAGTGAGCACTCAATGAAGTATTAACTTTTATTATGTGTTTTAAAGTGTCTCACATGTGTGCAGTTGGGCTGACCACATAAGTGTAAAAGTGGAGATTCCAGCCCTCTAAATATTTATGATCTAGTTGGGGGGAGCCATATTTACAACTTTTTTTAAGGGTTTAGAAAAAACAAGACTTTATCTTAATGACTACTGTCTTTATTTACAGAAAAGAGGGGTAGGTATTTATATGGTATGCCCTCCATGTAGTTTTTCCTCTATTGTACCAGTGGGGGATCCATTGCTGTCCTCTCCTTTAGGCTGGAAGTTCCCTGAAGACAGAAAACTCGTCCTACTAATTACTATGTCTCTCACAGTACCTAGAATTAAGGCCTGAATTAAAAATGAAAAAAAGGAAGGAGAATGATAATGAGGAAAAGAATGAGAAAAAGAGACTGTTTCATGCTTGTTAGTTTATGAAGGATCTGAGACTCATGCCTCTCTAGGTCTGTCTATCTAAATTGTTTACTAAACCACTCATAAGTTCTCCTATTGGCATGTCTCCGTCAGATCCTCCATTATGAACTGTTAACAAACCATCTTTGTCTATCCTTAAGTAAGTTGTCAGAAGAGATAAATACATCAATAAAAACAGAGCAGAAATTGATACAGATATTGGAATTAGCAAGCAAGGATATTACAACAGTTACTATGGCTGCATTCCATATACTAATTGGACAGAAGCAGTTCAGGTCTATATGGCATCTTAGATACATGCATCAAAACTATCTCCTGACAACAAAAACTGAAGAAACTAACTAGAGACAAAAAAACGATCTTGCAGCACCAAACAGAAAGCTGAAGAAACAGACTGAGCACCTACTGGAAGGAGACAGAATGAGGCCAGCAGGAAAACAGAAATTCACAGATCAAGTGCACCCTCTCTGCTAGCATGGGGCAGTGATGTCATTTTTCGACAGCATCGAACAAAAATAAAGGAAAACAATCACACAGAGCACAGCTTGTAGTAGAGATTCTGGGCAAATAACTCTGGAAAGAAATGACAAGGTGGACAGGCCAAGGCCAGGGACAGGGCACATTTGGGAGAGGGGAAGTACAAGAGTCGGGTAACTTTAAAACCAGGAAACTACTGGCAAGTGACTTCATAAAGTCTGAAATGAAAAATACACTGGATGAAAATCACAGAAGATTATTCATTGCAAAAGAAAAAATAGTGAACTTGAAGCACAAGAATAGAAATTTATCCAAGATGAAGCACAGACAGAAAAGTTAATTTAATAAAAAGAACAGCTTCATGAGTTCCAGGACAACTTTAAGCAGTGTAATATGGTGTAATTACAGTTCACAAAAAAGAGGAGGTGAGAATACAAAAAAAATACTCAAAAAAAATAATGGCTGAAATTTTTTCTAAAGTTAATGGAAACTATGAACCCAGAGTTTCAGGAAGCTCAATGAGCCCCAAGTAGAGACACCTCATCAAAGAACACATACAAATGACAAACACATGACATGATGCTCAAAGTCATTCACTACTGTTGCTGTTAGGTACCACTGCGTCAGTCTCAACCCACAGTGACACTATGTTTGAGGTTTGACCATTAAGTTGGCAAACTCATCCTAGAAAAAGTGCTACAGACTGCACTGTTGAATATCACTACAGTCACCTTCAAAATTCTCTCCTTGGGAAGCTATGCACCAATGTCAGCACCTAGTTCACCCTTCAAAGCAATTTTGGAACTCTTTTTCTGGCATGCCTATCAGAGCTGTCATTGTATTACCCATGACATCGTGAACGTTATCAAAATGTTTTCCTTTCAATATTTCCTTTATCCTCAGAAAAAGAAAACAGTCATGAAGGGCCAGATGAGGTGCGTAGGGAGAATGTTCTAATACAGTTATTTGTTTACTGACTAAAAATGCCCTCACAGACAACTAACTACACAATTAAGTTTGCAAACTTGCCCACGTGCCACTGTGTGCAATGATCATTCCAGAAAGAGTTCCAAAATGGCTTTGAAGGCTAGACCAGGCACTGGCATCAGTACATGGCTTCCCAAGGGAATACTTCAGACGTGACTATAGTGCTGTTCAGCAATGAGGTATGTAGCACTTAGAACAATTAAGTGTGTGGACTTAAACTGTATGAGTTAAACACTGCCTGACCCTGCACCATCTTCACAATCATTGTTATGCATCAGCCCATCGTGGCAGCCACTGTGTCAACCCCTCGTCTCGCTGAGAATGGCCACATTTTCACTGACCTTCTATTTTGCTAAGCATGATGTCCTTCTCCAAGGACTCATCCCTCCTGATAATATATCCAAAGTATGTGAGATGATAAACCAGACACTATATCATCATGAGACCAGAAGAACTTAGATGGTGTCTGGCTACCACCAATGAGCCCCCTGCCAGGGAGCACAATAAAGAGTCCCTGAAGGAGCAGGAGAAAAGTAGGGTGCAGAACTCAAACTCTAGTAAAAAGCCCAACAGATCTGACAGACTGGGGTGTCCCAGAAAGACACAGCCCCCGGACTGTTGACTCAGAACTAAAACCATTTTCAAAGCTAGCTCTTCAGACAAAGATTAGACTAGACTCTAAGACATAAAACAATACTGGTGACAGGTGTGCTTCTCAGCTCAAGTAGATACAAGAGACTAATGGGCATCTCATACCCAGAGGCAAGATGAGTAAGCAGAAGGGGACAGGAGGTGGTTGAAACGGACACAGTGGTCACTGATAGTCATCAGCAAGCACTTCAAGCCCTTTCACTTTCACAGGCAGGGTTGTGTCCCTGCATATCACAGGTTGTTACTGAGTCTTCCTTCAACCTTAATACTGCATTCTTCTTCACAGAGTCCAACTCCGAATATTTACTCAGAATATGTATAAAATAACTGGCTTGGTAAAATAATAAAAACCCAACACATACCTTTCCTGCCTTTAAATTACTCAGTATCTCCTGGTTCTGTTTACACAACTGCCTCTTGACCAATGTACAGGTTTCTCATGAGCACAATTAAGTGTTCTAGAACTCCCATTCTTTGCAATGTTATCTGTAATTTGTTAAGACCCACATGGTCAAATGCCTTTGCGTAGTCAATGTTTTACTCAGCTAGGGCTGCTATAACAGAAATATCACAGAGTGGATGGCTTTAACAAAGGAAGATTTATTCTTACACAGTCTGGGAGGCTACAAGTCCAAATTCAGGATGTCTGCTCCAGGGAAAAGTTGTCCCCCATGTCAACTCGACAGCACTTGGCTGGCTTTGGCTTGTCGGCTCTGGAGGAAAAGTCTTGTATTGCATCAGTCTTTGTCCAGAGAGCACGCTGGCACAGGAACCTCAGGTCTGAAGGATGTGCTCTTCTCCCAGTGCTGCCTGCTTGATGGTGTGAGGTTCCCAGTTCTCTGTTTGCTTGTCTTTCCTTTTATCTCGTGTAGGATGCAAGGATTGAGGGTGGGGCAAGCCACACTCCAGGGAAACTCCCTTTACAGTGGAGCAGCAAGGTGATCTTCTGAAAGGATTTACAGTCCCACCCTAATCCTTTAACATACAGCACAGTAAAATCACAAAATGGAGGAAAATCATAGAATACAAGGAATCATGGTCACATGGCTACACCTATTTTTGAGGGGACACAATTCAATGCATGACAGTCAATAAAACACAAGTAAACATCTCATTGGTACTGTCTACTTTCAACCAAGATCCATCCAGCAACAGCAATGAAGTCCCTTGTTCCATATCCTCTTCTGAATCACCCTTGAATTTCTGGCAGTTTCCAGTCAATGAACTACTGCAGATCCTTTTGAATGATTCTCAGCATTTACTTGTGTCTGGTATTAATAACACTGTTCAATAATTTGCCTGTTGAACTGGATCACCTTTCTTTGAAATACACATAACTATGGATTTATTGCAGTTGGTTGGCTAAGCAGCTGTCTTCCCAACTTCTTGGTATAGACAAGTTAGCACTGCCAGCATTGCATTCACTTGTTGAAACAGCTCAGTTAGTCTTCATTGTCTTTCACAGAATCTTCAGTACAGCTTCGAATTCTTCCTTCAATTCCATCAGCTCCTGGTCTTTTGCTACCTCCTGAAACGACTGAATGACAACCGGTGCTTTTTGGTATACTGATTCTGTGCATTCTTTCCATCTTCTTTCGATGCTTCCTGCACCATTCAGTATTTTGCCTACTACCACCAGCATCTGAGTCAATTCCAATTCATAGTGACCTGTAGACCAGAGGAGAACTGCCCCACAGTTTCCAAGAAGCACCTGGCAGATGTGACCTGCCAACCTTTTCTCAGCAGACGTAGCACTTAACCACTACACCACCAGGGTTTCCCCACGGAACTCTTCAATATTGCAACTCAAAGCTTGAATTTTTTTCTTCAGTTCTTTTAGCTTGGGAAATTTCATGAGTATTCTTCCCTTCTGGTTTTCTAAATCCAAGTATTTGCACATTATCAGTATAATACTTGGTTTTCTCCAACTGCCCTTTAAAATCTTCTGTTCAGCTCTTTTATTATTTCTTTGGTTCCCTTTAACTACTCAGCTTTCAAGAGCACATTTCAGAGGCTCATCTAATATTCACTTTGGTCTTTTCTTTCTTTCCTTTCTTTTTAATGACCTCTTGCTTTCTTCATGTTCCACTAGTTACTAGAGAAATGCAAATTAAAACCATAAGGACCCAAGCCAAGTGCCATCATACCACTGTATACTCCTAACAACAACAAAAAAAAAAGTACCATGGAGTAGATTCTGACTCATTCTGAACCCACAAGACAGAGGAGAACTACCCCATAAGGTTTCCAAGGAGCAGCTACTGGATTCAAACTGCTGACCTTTTGGTTAGCAGCCAGGCTTTTAACCACCATGTCACCAGGGCTCTCTCATACCCAGTAAGACAGCTAAAATTAAAAAGAGTGATCATACCAAGTTTGGGGAGGATATAAGGAAGTACAGTTCTCACGTATTGTTGGTAAGACTATATAATGGTATAATCACTTTAGAAAACAGATTGGTAGCTTCTTAAGAACTGACCAGTCTTGGACAGGAATACTCAACATTGTGAAAATGTCAGTTCTACCCAAAGTCATCTAGTACCAGGCTGTTTTCACTACTGTGGTGGTATAATAGATTCTAAAATCAGATACTGTGAGGTATCCCATTTTGTTCTGCTTCTTCAGTAATGCTTTATTTGACGGGTGGCTCCTTCCCTTTCTATATGAAATTGGCAATTTGTGTCTACACCATGCTAAAAAATGTCATTGGAATTTGGATTGAGATTGCATTGCGTCTGTAGATCACTTTGGATAGAACTGACTGAGAGGTCCTGGTAGGACAGGAGAAAAATTAGATGTAGAACTCAAATTCTAGTAAAAACACTAAATTTAATGGTCTGACTGAGACTAGAGGAACACCAACGGTCATGGCTCCCAGAGTCCATTAACCCAGAATAAAACCATTTCCTAAATCAACTTTTCAGACAAAGAATAAGCTGGATTATAAGATATAAAATGATACTTCTGAAGAGTGTACTTCATAGTTCCAGTAGATATACAAGACTAAATGGGCAACTTCTGTCCAGAGGCATGATGAGAAAACAGAAAAGGCTAGGAACTGGCTGCACAGACACAGGAAATCCAAGATGGAAAGGATGAAAGTGCAGTCGTGTTACAGGAACAGCAGCTCAGGTCACATAACAATGCATGTATAAATCTGTAGAAGAAACTAACTTGAGTTGTAAACTTTCATCTGAAGCACCATTAAAAAAAAAAATCTTCACCACCAACTATGGTGATGACCTGACGCCAAGGTGCCTACAGGGCTCTACCTAGTTCTCTCCTCCACTCCTGGGCCCAGTTTCTCTTCTGTGTCTCATCCAGGTGCTCAGATACAGACCCACAGATGCTGCAGCTGTGGAGAGGTAAATTCTTCTCCAGAGGGGACAGCTTCCAGAGACTTCTCCATCAGATATTCTTTGTGGTCCCACATCAACAGCTTTTTGATATCCTTTAAAGCTCTCCCTGGTCCACCCATATCCTGGTGACAGAGATCCTGGGTAGTGACTGTTTCTTTGGTATTCCAAGTCCCCCTTCCAGATTCTTTCTCCAGCTCCTCCCATATTTATGCAAGGTGTACCTCCTACAATAAATCTATTACCACCATTAAAAAAAAAAAAAAAAGAATGCTTTTGGGATAGTCCAAGCCAGACATGATGATGTTTTAGACCAAAGTAGAAACAGTGAATTGGTGGGAAGAGGTCAGATTATGGATACATTTGGATATCAGAGATGGCAGGATTTGCTAGTGAATTACATGTGGGGTATCAGAAGAAGAGAAGATGGGGGTAAAATCATATTACGTTTTTCTAGTCTAAGCAACTAGAAGGATGGAGAAAATGAAGTAGATTAGAACCAGAGTTAGTTTTTACGTTTGAAATGTTTATTATACACATAAGTAGAGATATCAAATCTGTAGTTGGATATATAAGTCTCATGATCAAGGGAGAAGGCTGGACTATAAACACAAATTTTGGTGTCATCAGCATATGGGTTATATTGAAAGCTACTACACCAGAAAAGATCACTAAGGGATGAGCATAAGGAGATAAAAGGAGAATTCCAAGGACTAGGCATGTCTTTGGAATATCTGAACATTAAAAGGTCAGAGAACAAATCAACAAAGAATTCAAAAGAGTAACTATTCAGGAGTGAAAAAACACAGTGTACTATGCTAGAAGCCAAGTGAAGAATGCATATCGAAGAGGAACAAATGATCAGCTATAGTCAAAGCACTTCAGAGGTCATGACAGATGAAAGCTGAGAACCAACCACTGAATGGAGCAACATGAAAGTCATCTGCGACCTTGACAAGAACAACCTCAGTAAAATCAGTGGGTATGAAAGCCTTACTGAAAGGAACAAAAAAGCAACTGGAAACAATGGGTGTAGACAATTCGACTGAAGTTTTGCTATACGACGGAACAAAAAAAAATAGGAATAACAGGGAGACCAAGAGAAGACCACTTTAAGACAACGGAAATAACAGAATGTTTGTATGCTGAGCCAGTAAGGAAAGCAGGAAACTGGCAATGCAGGAAAAAGAAAGGAAGACTGCAGGAGCCCTGTCCTTAAGGGGATGAGATCCAGGGTACAAGGAGATGGCCTTAGAGAGAAGCAGTGACAGTTCATCCAAAGTAGTAAGAGGGAAACAGAGTACATGAGCACAAATGCATGAAGGCAAACACCTATGATGATGTGAGAATGCACACTATCTCTTCTGATGGCTTTTCTTTTCTCAACAAAAGAACATCATCTGCAAACAAGGAGAGAGGAAAAGATGAATCATTTTGTTTGCGAAAATAGGACAGAAAATTTCCCAGGAGCACTAAGGGCCACTTGAGTTGGTGCTAATGAGTTTAGAGCATAGCCAATCAGTGCAGCTGTGTGTTCTCTGGCCACACTGACCATACAGAGGCAGCAGCAAAGCAGTAGAGAGTTGGACTCAACCAAGTGGGCTTTTACCTAGTGAGGAGAATGAAATAAGAGAGCTAGAGAGCTGATGACATGCGCAGGAACGATTACAATGACGAACTATCGGCTTTAAGCTCTGTGCAGTGGGAGGCGGGGACCCAAAGGAGATGAAAACTAGTAAAAAAGTAGTACGCTCAATGGCTTGTAGGTCTGGCGGATTCAGAGGACTGACGGACAGTGAGCTAGGCACACAGGAAGTGTTGCTCAGAGGGAAACCTGAACCGGGATCATGAAGGTGCTTAGTTATTGGGAGTAAGTAAGAGACCGATGGTCAAGTTACTGGAAGAGAAGCAGTCAAGGAAGTAAGAAGGCAAGACAATGGGAGGGTCATTTTCCTGGATATTTAAACTACCAAGAATAAACAACAGCAGCAGTAATGTGGGGAAGGGTAACAGACGCAAAAACCCTCAGGGAATGCGGAGGAGTGACCCAAAGATCAGCAGCTGATTAAAATGAGGAAGAGAATTATCTCCGTTTCAGTTTCCTTATCTACAAACTGGAAATGTAATAGCTCCTCCATCAAAGATTCTTTTTTGTTTTTTGTATCTTTGTTTTGTTTTGTTTTGTTTTTTAATAAGGACTGAGTGAAATGGTACAGTTAAAGTACCTGTCAAGCCAACATAACTACTGGGACTGGTACAGCTCACTATGTAGGAATATTACAAAAAAAAAAGGGTAACTCCCACATCTTGGGTGTGTGTCTCATCTACCTGCAACTAAAGCTGAAGAATCAAAGTGTAATGGGAGGCCCACTGAGCTCTAGGCTGACCCAATAAATAACAATTATCATAATTCGCCAAGGATGCTTACCTATGGTACCCTCTGGGACGCATGGGCCTGGCCCTGGTCCACCCATCTGCAGCCACATCCATGTCATCACCTTCTCCCTGTAGACATAATCAGGCTTGTTGCCCTCCAGCCAGAATGTCTCATGAAAAAGGAAAAAAGCAAATTACTTGCTTTGGCTGCACCGGTATGTCTCCTCTTTTGATGGCTAGGCTGGCCAAAAAAGCTAAGGAAGTCAAAAGTCTCTAGTGAAACGGGAATCTTCTGTTCTAAACTGGGCAGAGCCCACAAATGTGCAGAGGCTCTGGGACAGCATAATCTAACTATACCCTAGCATCAGGAGACAGCCAAGGGCTGGGTCAAGCCCTTTCCACTTCTCTCCCTGGACCCATCCACCCATTCAGCTCTAGAGAGGCATTTCCACCAAGAGATAAGGTCTTGTCTCGCCCACAGGGCAGTGTCCCCGTTACTAGGGTGGGGAACGCCTCATCTTCTGTGAAGGGACAACAAAGCTGATAGGGTGGAGGGCAAAAACTCAGAACCAGAGCTGCAGCAATGCAGCTGCTAGAGTTGAAGCAGCCCATGTGGCAGAAGGACCCATTTGTCCATTTTGTGAGCACCCTGCCCCCTGAATCTCCCATCCCTGGATTCTCAGGGCTCTGCAGAGCACCTTAATGTAGACAAGCTCTAAGCAAATGTTATTTAGCATTCTACAGATGCAAAGAAGATCCCTAGTCTCCTCCTCCTCTACCCTACTCAAAGGCCCCATGTGCCTTGCTCACTGGTAATCTATTATTGCCTGGTGCATACCAGGCCCTCAAGGATGGATGGATAGATGGATAAATGTTAGACGGTGGAGGGATGGTAGGTACAGCTGAGGGATGGAGGGAGCACACAGTGTAACACTTCTGGTCACCACCCATCCCTGAGCTAGGTGCCAAGACCTAGAAGGCTCCTACCTGAATTTTTTTCCGTGATAATCTACCTGAGCTGATTTTTCTAACCAGAATTTCTGAAAAACTGTCCTTCTACCTAAATTGTATACAAAATTTAAGGGTGACTGAAAATATTTTCTTGATCCTTTTTCTTTTTCCTGGCAAACACACATTTGCTTACCCCTTTCTTTAACGTAAAGTGGCACTGTGATGCAGCAGCCCTGGAAGAAGACAAGAATCACTAATTCAGATAAGAGGCTGAGCTTCTAAAACTTGCCAGACTTCTGCCTATTTGCTGAGGAATCCAGCACAACTGCACTCCTTTTTGCCAACTACAATTTATCTCTGAAAGTGACATTTGGTTTTTATGTAGTTTCTGATAAACTGAATTCCTCTAAGAAACCAGCAGGGAAACCTTTAGGGGAAAGTATCCGGGGGAAGCAGTAGTATGAGGGTGGCAGGAAAAGTTCTTGCCCAACATTATGGATCACTATCCGGAATTTCAGCAGTCTATGTGGAGGAGAGAGATGCTGACGTGTCACTGGAAAGGAAGTCAGCCTCTTAAAGCTAGTTCAGAAACGTATGTACAGAGAGGGGAGAGGGGAATCCAAGTACAACTGGTTTAAGAAAATAACTAAAAAGGTCAAAGTCTAAAAATGTTTACTCAGCAACAGATAATCATTTGCTCTACAAAATGATCTGTGGTGAGAAAAGATCTTGTTAGGTTCAAATAGTGTTTGATTTTTAAATTCATAATTTTTTAAGTAAATTTTTGGGAACATAGAAGGAAAGCACACCTGCATACATCCTCCCCCAACTTTAGCCTGTCAGCCGTATCTCTCCAGGGAACTGCCCAGGTGAAGCGGTCACCGTCACAGACTGGTGGTGAACAAGTACTATTTCCACCAGTGTTAGTTCAGATCCTTATTACTCTTCTGTCCCGTGGCTCAGAATCAGGCACCAAGAAATGCTGCTTTGAGAAAGCCCAGGAAAAGCTTTGTGGGCATCAGAATCCCCTTGAGCGCAAAGTGAAAAGGCAGGTTCCTGGCCCCAGTCCCAGGAATTCTGATTCAGTAAGCTTGTTGTAAATCCTGGAAATCTGTGATTTTAGCATGCATTCAAGGTGACTCTGGTGCAGACAGCGCATGGACGCACTTGGACAAATACTGGCCTAGAGAAGACGGTCCTCTAGATTGTTATGTGAAGACAAAGGGTCTTGCCTTCTGGATCCGGCACATCCCACGGGTTCCAATCTACTCTGTAAGCTCAAATTTGGTGGACAGTTGATGATCGACACTGCTGTGCTGGACAAGCCAATCTGTGGGACTCAGTGTGACACACCCCTGATTTTTCTTTATTCTGTTAGAACGATTACAGGAAGTTATCTATGCAATGCAAGGATTTTGTGGTGGGCGTGCTGGACCTATGCCGAGACACAGAAGAGGTCGAAGCGATTTTAAATGGTGATGTGAACTTCCAAGTCTGGTCCGACCACCACCGTCCGAGTCTGAGCAGGATCAAACTCGCCATTAAATACGAAGTCAAAAAGGTAAGCTTCCCCACCTCTCCTGGCCTTCCTGTCACACAGGACTATTGGCTTCTCTTTGTGTTCATTCATATTTTATGTCCCTACAAGATTACTGTGAAAACACCAATTACCCTACTTCTCTCCAGACAGGGAACTGCCAGTTTTACAGGACTGTTCAGAGCCCTTCATCACCCACTGCCACCTCCCTCCCCAGCCCAGTAGAGAAGAGAGACAGGTGGAGAGAAAGTGACAGAGAGAGGAACAATGATTGTTATTTATGCACAGATCCTGATCCTAGAGAACAGAAGGAACTTTCTAGTCTCAAAATCACTAGCAGGAACAGTATCACAGAGTGTTCCCAACACCTGGCCAATTCCCAAATGTTCATAAGACACCCACTACTCAGGTCTTTCAGTAGCATTTATGGAGCTTTTTCTCTGTGCCTGAGAGCTATTTGGGCAGAAAATATTTTTGTCTAGGGGCTTTGTGGGAATCCATGGACCCAGGAGGCTTAGAAAATTTTCACTCTGAAGGCAGATAAAATTCTTGGTAGAAAGCTCAGGTAGACATTCTCAAGAGTGAGCTCACCCCACCTTCTCTGTTAATAACAAGGTACCTTCCGTGGCCACTGGCACTCAGGAGTCCTCAGACACCCAGTGGCTGGTCAGGTTGAAGCCCCACTTACATTTATACTTTGTATCTACTTTGGAGTCTTTAGGATCTGCTCTAACGTTAAATGATATCATTTATCTTGCTAAAAACTGGAGAGCTGCAAAGATCCGGGTCTTTAAATATCAACATTCTTTCCACATAAGCAAGGCAGCTGATGGATCTTCCAGGGATTTTTAGTTTTTCTCCTTCAGCCATTTCACATGATCAAAATGATATTTCTAGCATCTCCAAATTAGCCTCTGGGCCATCTCCTGCCTTCCCTGAATATCTTACTTTAGAAAAACCAAAAAACCAAACCCACTGCTGTTGAGTCCATACTGACTCATAGTAACCCCATAGGACAGAGCAGAACTGTCCCATAGAGTTTCCAAGGAGCACCTGGCAGATCTGAACTGCTAACCTTTCCATTAGCAGAACCACTAGGCCACCAGGGTCTCCTCATCTTACTTTGGGTGGGACAAACCAACTACCAGTGAACCACACAGGTTTGTGAAATTCATCTAGAGAGATTCCAAGTTTGATCAAATATTCCCACCCTTTGTATCTTAATAAAAATCACAGATCTCAAGGAAAATAGTTTTTTTCTCCCCCTAAGACTCTGAATCCCAGTGATACAGTTGATGAAACACTGAAACAGGGAACCTGAGAGATTAATGGTAGAAAGCACATAGTTGTTGGGGCTGGGGAACCAAGATGCAATAGCAATTATAAGCATCTTTTCTTAAGTCTTGGAAACTCATTTTTCAGCCTAAACCAAGAGCTCACTGAGGTTTCTCACCAAAACACAGCAATCACTTCCTGAAGCTACTGAGATACCCATGGCCTTGGGGTTCCAATGAATTCTACTGTAAGAGATTGGCAGTGGTAGAGATGAGCCTGAGTTCCATGAACCACAAGCATTTCCTTCCTTCCTTCCCCAACCCACAGTATCCTACACCTCCTAGCAGGGAGTGAAAGATGAAGGTGCCTCTGAAAATCCAAAGAACAGGAGATGTTTAGTTAGCATTTACTGATTTCACATTCACAGTTTTAGCTACTCATTGAGCAGTTCCAAAGGTCAGTCCCTAACATACATGCATTTGTCATTTTTTGGAAACATAAATTCAAATCTCCTAGCAAAGTGTCATTGTAGGTGAAGTCACTAAACTAGGCTAGAAATCTAGCTGCCACCCCATAGCTGTATGTTTCCTCTCACTGTCACTTACCAAGGACAAAAGAGCTCTGGTAATGAATGAGAAGAAAAAGTGGAGTATTCCATGAACATGACAGGTTGGGCTGGAATAAAAAGAGTTTACTAGGAAAATTATTTGCTCTAGTGGTATTTGCCAATTAAAGAATGTTGCAGAGGTCTAAGCACATATTCGTCACAGATGTCAAGTGTCGGCTACAATCCATAGGCAGGAAAATGATAAATGATCTGCATGAAATGTCAGCCTTTTCTGTTTCAAAGACCCCTAAAGGATAAATTCTCTCAGACTATATGTGCTGTCATGGAACTACAGACATACTGATCATTTTCCTTAACATTTATCATGAACTATTTGTTTAAATACCTAATATTTAAAAGCCTTATTAATATTATAAAAGACTTCATTTTTAATTCATAAGCATAAGAATGCTCACATGGACCCAGTCTAACCCCAGGTCTTCGGGTAATAAAATAACTGGCACCAAGTCCTATATGCTGTCTTTTAGACTTGACGTATACATACATGAGTCTTCAAACTAGAAGACCAGACTATAAAAAATTCCTAAGACTCTGCCCACATGATGTCAAATCAACCCAATAATTCAATAACTAAAGCAAACTAGTTGTTCTTGGCAGTTCCACAGGCTATTAATAGGTGTTACCTAGAAAACGACTCTGTGTTCAGATAAATTGGAGATTCTGAGTTGAGTCACATAGGTATCTTTGCTGCAAGATATTTTACAGCCTTTAATATATGCTGATAACTCTGAAAGAAGAGGGGTACAATATGTACTACTGGACCAGAGTGGTTATCCTCAAGGAACATCTAGTGAACTCATTTTCCACATGTCACTCTTCAGGAAACTCTAATGTAGAGTTAGCCTGTATGTCCATGAAACTAACAGATCTAAATAAAGTGAGTGAAGCTCTTACTTTGGTTCAGCACCCTAAATCATGTCCTCCATACTTGCCTCTTTTCAGTCACTACCCTAATGTCTGGTCCTCTGCCTGGCTCAGTTATGACACTAATCTACATTAGGTAAAGACGATTATCCCACGAGAGCAAAAGGGAACACCTGGTAAAAGGGAAAGAAACCTGGACTGGATGTCAGGAGACTAAACTTCTAGTCTTCTTCTTACACTGACTAGTCAGCCATATGTTCTTGGGCATGTCATTAAAACTCTCTGGGCCTTCTCATTCACCATCTGTAAAATGGGCATATATGCTTTGTCTACAAGTTTTTTGTGAGCTTTCAAATGAAACAATATGAAAAAAAAAAATGCTCTGAAAATTTTAAGATCTTGTGCAGCTCCAAGGGTTAACATTATTTTTGGTATTCAATGAGCTCATCCTTCCTTAGGAATATGGGAATCTTTCTAGCCCCAAGATACTATTTTAGCTTGTCCTTCTTTGTTATCTCTCCAACGAATGTTAGAACTATCCCACTGGGCAAGGACATGGTCTATAAAGCCTAAAATTCCTGACTGAAAGCCCAAAGTGCAAGAGTATGGTTTTTGTCAATCACCTCTACTTAAAGAACTCAGCATGCTCAACGACACTGGTGGATGTGTCAGCTGAAATCTTAACCATGATGCTTGGAAGTGTTGAAGATGTAGCTAGGAAAATTCTGAGTTTTAACCATGTCTCCACCACTCACTCATGGCATCACTTGAGCAAGTAACTTAGTGTCTCTGTTTCTCACTTTTCTCATCTGTAAAGCTGGGATAATGACGTCTACTTCATAGGCTCAGGATGGGAATCAAATGGAATAAAGTTTGTCTCATCCTCAGGACTCACTATGGTGTAAATGAGGCCATATCAATACATACATTTCACTGGCTTAAAGTCTTTCTGCACATGGCTTCAGGACCTTTCTATTACTCCCCTATATGCAAGGCTTTATAGGCCACCAAGCCAAGCCAAGTGCCACTGAGTCGGAGCCAACTCATGGCGTCTTTGCAAAAATCCCAAGCTTGACTCATGAAGAAACAGGAACAAGATGCCAGGTTTGACCTGGGGCCATTCTACACACACAGGCTTTGGTCTTCTCCTGTGGCGACTGTTTTGATAACAGATACGTTTCTTCTTCATCTTCCCTATATCCGCCCCTGGGAATCATGCCTAAACATCCTTCTCAAAGGCCCTCTTCTCCTCCTCACATCAACTCTAAATAAACACTCCCAGAAACCCTAGTGGTAAAATGGTTGAGCACTGTGACTGCTAACAAGAAGACTGGAAGTTCAAATCCACCAGGCACTCCTTGGAAACTCCATAGGGCAGTTCTACTCTGCCACACAGGGTCACTATGAGTCAGAATTGATTCAGTGGCAATGTGTTTGGTTTTCCAGCCTTCCAGTCCCACCAACTGGCATAACCCAACCAGCAGGCTCAGTGGGGCCCTAGGATGCACCTATAAAGGAAACCCAGTGTCCAGCACATGGTCAGCACTTGGTGACCAGTAACAGAAACCCAAACACAGTCCCCAACCCTTAGCGCTACACCTTACCTGATGGCAGACACACAGCCACGTGTCTAAAGACACAGCTCTTCAGTGTCATCCCTTCCTCTCCTTCCTCTTTAGCCCCTCTTCATCCTTGGACTCACAGGGGTGATCTTTTCCTTTACCTCTCCTACATCATCTCTCCATCCTCCCTGATGCCAGGTCTGCTTAACAAGGATGAAGCGAATCTTGTATTCGCTGGAGGATAGCTTTCCGTGAGTCCTCCAGGCTCAATTAGCAAAGGAGATTGGGGCTAAGACACCTAGAAAATTCTACTTTGCATGATTCAGGGCTTACTTCCACCTGTAAGGCCCCCTTGGACACAGCTAAGCAAAAGTCTGGTGCTAAAAAGGAAAAGAAAAAAAACCCACTAATTTTCTATTCCAGAAAGTATGTCTATGATCAGGCAGCATCACCAACAGCATAGTTAGTTTCATGTGACAAACTGTTTTAACCTCTAATTATGAGCATCCATTATGACACAAGCCAGTCTGCAGGGCACCCAGAGAAGAATAAGACGCAGCAGCGAGTGAGCTGGGGTTAGGTGTCTGTAAGTGTAACACAGGTGGTCTCTGCAGAGGGGACAATCTTTTAAGTACTTCAGTAGCTAAGCAAAGGAGACTTCCTAGCAGTCACCTCTTTCACACTTTTAGGAGGTCCCATCCTGGGATACGGTTTGAGTCTCTTGCCCTTTCCACCCCATTCATGATTTAAGTGACTCTAGTCACACTGTCAGCTAGCTGATGAGACCCCCAACTCTCTCAGCCTTCTGAATACTAGAATTACTGAGTTGCCCTCACCTGGTTCTGCCAAGCTCCCTGGGTTATTCCTAACAAAGAAAACTAGTCTCACACGCAATAAAGACCTAGGCTAGGAACACAGAGAGGAGAAAGAGCGCACAGTGAGGGCCAACCATCACCAGCCCTCTTTTTTGTTCATGCTGATGTATTAAGGAAACGATGCCACCTAGGATTTATACATTCATCAATTAAAAAGCATTAATTGATGCCTCTCACATCACTAGCACCATGCCAAACACTTGGGATGCTGAGAAGACCAAGACTGAGACCCAGACCCAGTTCTGAGAGTCTCCTGTAGCAATGAAGAAAGATGTATGAACAAACAGTTACACTTTGGGTTATAAATGGGATGCCAGCTGAGGCAGAGAAAAACGTGAAGGGAGACAATTTAGCAGAGAGATGAAAGTGAAAACTCACAGACACCTGAGGAAGAGTAGCATATTCAGGGAATATATTTAGAGTATATGCATGTTTTCCTTTGGCTATATCATTGTAGGGAAAGAAAAAGGCTGGAACGGTTGTTAAGAACCAAGCCCCTGAGGGCATTACATGTCATGCAGAACTTTCTGTGATAACGGACGTGTTCTATTCTCTGTTGTCCAACACCATAGCCACTAGGTACATGGGGCTGATTATCACTGACAATGCAGTTAGTGTGACTATGGAACTGAATTTATAAAAAACTTTTAATGGGTTTAAATTTCAATAAATATTGGATGGTAGTTATATACCTTCATTATGCATTCAACAAGCTTTCACTAAGTGACTATAAACTGTGGCGTTCTGATCACTGGGGACATAGTGGTCAATGAATATAACACAACCTCATTCATCATCGAGTTTGTAGTCTAATAGAGAAGACAAGCACTGACCAAAGTATCACAAAAATAAAGTGTAGTGCTATGATGTAGCCAGCGCTATAAAGGAGATAATATGATAGCATAAGAACTTCTAAAGGTAGATATGGCCTAATTACTGAGGTCAGGGAAGTTTCTTTGAGGATCTGATGCTTGCACTGTGAGCAAAAGTGTGAAGGAAAAAAATGGTTAGCCAGAGTTAGGTGGGCATTGTCTTCAAAGACTCTGCAGTGAGAAGATACATGGCTTACAGGAGGAACTGGATCAAGTTCCCAACAGACAACTTCAATATAATTAAAGAAAAACATGGAACAGATGCTCAAATTCTTAAAAAAAAAAAAAAAAAAGACCTACTGGACTGGTTGAGACTGCAGGATTTCCCAAGACTGTCACCCTAGATATTCTTCAAACCCTGAACCCAAACTGACTCCAGAAGTTACCTTGTAGCTAAACAACAAGCTGGGAATATCACTCATAAGTTCCATGCTCCTTTAAAAAAAATTAGCTCTATGAGACCAAACAGCCAACAATTACTTTAAAATGAAGATCAGTATGTAAGGGGGCATGGAAACTAACAGAAATGGAAAAAAAACAGAATAGAAATAATGAGAGTGTTCACACATTGTGAAGAATGTAACCTATGATGCTGAACAATTCATGTAGAAAATTTTAATGGGACCCTGAAGTGCTGTGTAAACCTTCACCGGAAAACACATTACAGTATTACTATAAAAAAGAAGAAGAAGAAAAACCGTAACAAGGTAAATGTGACCAAGTCAGAGGACCCACAGATGCTGGAGTACGGGATGACGCTAAAGCAGCAGACAGGGCGAGACCACGCAGAGCCTGGGGACCACGCTACACGACTTTGTTACCTTTCCTTTCTTTAAGAGCAACAGGAAGCCATCGGAAGACCTCCATCAGGAGTCTAGGTACAGATTAGGGCAGCTGGAGGGACAAGTTTTTCTCTGAGAAAGGCCAGAAGGCAAAAATTATGGATATGTATGCAACATACTTGTTTGGCAAAGAGACAGGCTAAATCATGCTGTGTTTGCAAGTAAAACTAAAGTATTAGCGGATTTAACAACAACAAAATAACACAATGACTACCACAGTAGAAAAGTCTAGGAAGTTCACACTGATAGCCTCAAACTCTCTGTGTAAAGAAGCAGAATCACCCCCTGAGGTACAAGGCAACCTGGAGAAAGTTTAACATTGGGACCAGTACTGTGGCAGATGAAGGGGGAAGGTGAAGAGCAGACTCAAATAATGCAGGCAAGACGGATGATCATAAATCCTTTGATAGCAGCCTTTATTAACAAAAAAGTCAGTCTCCACATAGGGTGTTACCTCACCAAGCCACTGTCCTCCATGAACCTGGGTTCCCTTATGTCAACTTCTAGGTGGTTTCTTACACCTGAGTCCCAGAGGCACACACCCTGTGCCCGCAAGACACACCACAGCACAAGTTTCCCCTCAGAGAAGAGGGCTCACCCCTAGGAGGGAGGCTGCAGTTTAGGAGAGGGAGAGGGGCGATCATTTCCATCTGCAGCAGCACTGTGTATAACACAGGGCCAGGCCTGGCAGCCCCAGCAGAAGCACTTCAGCTTCTTTTTTCCATAACTGACCACCTTGTGCACATTTTTACAGTCATCCAATATATGAGCCCCTATGTCTGCCTATAAAAACTTCCATGAGAAGAAAATACAGCCTGTTGGTAAACACTTAAGTATTACAGCCTGGAGCCTGACTGTCACCAAGTTTTCCACTTACAAGATATGTGGCCTTAGACAAGTTACTTAATCTACTGGCCTGCCAGGGCAGCACAGGTAAGGCGGACACTGCTCTAACACTCAAAAGCCTCCTTGCCTAAACATGTACTAAGAAAGAAAATGATGCCAAGCAGTGGATGCATAATTTTGCTGAAATCCCTCTCCCTAGTGCCATTAATGGAACCCTACTAACACATTAGTTGAGTTCAGCTGCTAACCAAAAGGCTGGCAGTTCAGATCCACCAGCTACTCCTCAGAAACCCTACAAGGCAATGCTACTCTGTCCTACAAGGTCACTATGAGTTGAAATTGACTCAACGCAATGGGTTTGGCTTTAGTTCTGTGACCCTGGGCACAGACACTACAGATAAAGCAGATGACCTCTGCAGGGGTTCTGTTTCATTTCTTCTGTCTGCACAAAGCACAGGCCTGGCCAGTGAGCAAAGGGGACCTGGGGACATCAGCATTTTCTAGACAACATCTAAGAGAACAGTCAGTCACTCACATGTTCTGAACAGACATTCTCCCACTGTGTTTTCCTGTTGATCCACAGTTTTAACAAATGTTCTGAGTTAAGAAGATCAGAGTTGTCACAAACAAAGCTTGGCTGGCCAGGCACTTCCCCAAAGTGAGATGTATGATGCCCATTAGCTGCCAAACACTATTAGAATCCACTGGTGTCAAAAACATCAATCACCATCCTGTGTGGTCATTCTTCAAAGCTATTCCATGGCTCTAGACTGGCCATACGGTCCAAAAGTAATCAATGTCCATTAATCTCAGAAGGCAACCTTTTGCATGAGGAAGTTTTGTTTTTTTACAAGTAGTATATCTTAAGGAGATAATGAATAATCCAGCTACTAAATATGAATCAGGAACCCTCTTCTGCCTGAAAAAACTCTCAGGAGAAGAAAAACAGAATTTTCTTAGTAACCATACAGGGTTGTGGCCAGAAGCTTAACTGCCTACATGCCCATGTTCAAGTCCCAATCCTTCACTTACTAGGTACTTAACCTCTGGACCTCAGTTTTCTCATCTGTATAATAGGACTCACTAAGAGCAGTGGTTAAGAGCTTCATTGCTAACCAAAAGGTCAGCAGTTCAAATTCACCAGCCACAAATGAAAGAATTAACCCAACAACTTGAACAAGTAGAAAGAGAACAAAAAAAAGGGCTCCTCGGGCACCAGACGAAAAATAAGAATTAGAGCAGAACTGAACAAATTTAGAGAGAGAACAGAAAAACAACTGAAAGAATTAACAAAACCAAGTTCTGTTTTTTTGCAAAGATCAACAAAATTGATAAACCACTGGCTAAATTTACTAAACAAAAATGGGAAACAAATAACCCAAGTAAGAAATGAGAAGGGAGATGTCACAACAGACCCAATGTAAATCAAAAGTACCATAACAGAATATTACAAAAGACTGCACTGTAACAGATATGAAAATCTACAGGAAATGGAAAAACTTCTAGATTTATATTACCTACCTAAAGTATCATAAGTAATAGAAGAACTTTAACAAACCCATCATAAAAGAAGAAATTGAAAAAGAAATAAAAAAATTGCCAACCAAAAAAAAGTCCTGGCCAATGCATCTTCACCAGAGAATTCCACCAAACTTTTAGAGAGGAGTTAATTTCAATATCACTGAGGCTATTTCACAACATAGAAAAGGATGGACTATTCTCAAATTCATTCTGTGAAGCCAGTGTAACTCTGATACCAAAGCCAGGGAAAGATCCCCCTAAAAAAGAAAATTACACACCAGTATCACTCAAGAACCTTGATGCAAAAATCTTCAACAAAATCCTAGCCAACAGAATTCAACAACATATTAAGCAAATAATTCATCATGACCAAGGTAGATTCATAACAAGGATGGAGGGCTGGTTCAACATCAGAAAAATAATGTGATCGACCACATAAACAATACAAAGGATAAGACTCACTTGATTCTGTCAAGTGATGCAGCAGACAAGGCATTTGACAAAGTCCAACACTGATTCGTGTTAAAAATTCTCAGCAAATAGGAATAGAAGGGAAATTCTTCAATGCAATAAGGGGCTTCTACACTAAGGCAACTGCCAACATCATCCTGAATGGACAGACACTGAAAGAATTTCCCCTGAGAAAGGGAACTAGATAAGGATGCCCACTGTCATCACTTCTATCCAACACTGCGCTAGAGGTTCTGACCAAAGCAATCAGACAAGACACAGACATAAAGGGCATCTACATCAGTAAAGAAGTAGTAAAAATATCCATATTTGCAGATGATATGACTGTATACACAGAGAACCCTAGAGAATCCATAAATAAACTATTGGAACTGATAGACTAGTTCAAGAAAATATCAGGATATAAGATAAACTAAGTAAATCAGTAGGATTCGTTTACACCAACAAAGAGTCACCAAAGAGGAAATTACCAAACCAGTAACATTTACGATAGCCCCCAAGAAGATAAAATACCTAGAAATAAATCTAACCAGAGAAGAAAGAGATCTATACAGAGAAAATTACAAGACCTTACTGCGAGAAACCAAAAGAGACTTACCAATTAGAGAAATCTACCTTACTCTTGGATAGGAAGAGTCAACATTGTGAAAATGTCTCTTTTACCCAAAGTGATCTACATATACAATGCAATCCCAAAAAAATCCCAGTGCCATTTTTCAATGAAATGGAAAAACAAATTAACAATTTTGCTTGGAAAGGGAAGAAACCCCAGATAAGTAAAGCACTACTGAAAAAGAAGAACAAAGTGGGAGGCCTCACACTACCCAACCTTAGAACCTACTACACTGCCACAGTAACGAAAACAGCCTGGTATTGGTACAAAAACAAGCATATAGACCAACAAGACAGAAATGAGACTCCAGAAAAATCACCATCTTCCTATGAACAACTGATATGTGACAAAGGCCCAAAAGTTGTAAATTAGGGTAAAAACAGTCTCTTTAACAAACGGTGTTGGCAAAAACCTGGTGAAAGACCCGTATCTCACGCTTTACACAAAAACTAGCTCAAAATGGATCACAGACCTTATGAATATCAAACCTAAAACAACAAAGATCATAGAAGAAAAAACAGAGACAACAATGGAAGTTCTAATACTTAGACTACAAAATCGGACCAACAATGCAAAAACAACAGAAAATAAATAAATGAAAACTACTAAAAATCACTTACGCTCAACCAAAGATTATCAAGAGAATTGAAAGACTACCTACAGAATGGGAAAAAATATTTAGCAACTACGTGTCAGATCCACATCTGATTTCAATAATCTACAAGGTACTACAAAATATCAGCAAGAAAAAAGTAAACAACTCAGTTAAGCAGTGGGCAAAGGAGAAGTACAGGCACTTTATTAAAGAGGACATCCAGGCAGCCAAAAGACACATGAGGAAATGCTCACTATCATTAGCTATTAGAGAAGTCTAAATCAAAACTACAATGAGATACCATCTCATCCCAATGAGGTTAGCAATAACCCAAAAAACACAAAACAATAAATGCTGGAAAAGCTGTGGAGAGATTGGAACTCTCCTACACTGCTGGTGGGAATGCAAAATGGCACAACTTCTTTGGAAGGCAATTTAGCACTTTTTTAAAAAGTAGAAATAGAAATACTATGTGATCCAGCAATCCCACTGCTTGGAATATATCCTACAGAGATAGAGGCAGTCACACAAAGAAATACATACACGCAAATGTTTACTACAGCACTGTCTACAACAACAAAACAATGGAATCAACCTAGGCTCCCATAAACTGATGAAAGGATAACAAACTGTGGTAAATATACATATACAATGGAACAGTATGCAATGATAAAGAACAATGATGATTTAGGAAGCATCTCACAACCTGCTTTCAACTAGAAGACATGATGCTGAGTGAGATCAGTCAGCTGCCAATAGGACATGTATTGTATGAGACCTCTGCTATAAGGACTTAAAAACGGACTTATGTCAGAAGACTCTTTGATGGCTAAAAGGGTGAGAAGGGAGAAGATGGATGTTCACAGACTAATCGACAGAAATTTATTTAGGTGAAGGGAGTGGCAGCACACCGCAGAAGGCAAATCAGGTCAACTAGACTACACCATAAACTGAAAGGTTTTCTAAACTCAATATTTCAAAGGACAGAGTAGCAGGGATGGGGGTCTGGGGTTCATGTTTTCAGGGGATATCAAGATCAATTGGCACAACTAGTCTTCTGCTAACAGAGTCTTCTGTACCCTACATTGGTGAGTGGTATCTGGGATCTTGAAAGCTAGCAAGCTGCCATCGGAGGAACACCAAATGGTTTTGAACCATCTGGAACAAACAATGACCAAGAACATCAAAGACATGAGGAAAAATGAGCCCAGGAGACATAAGTACCCGTATGAATGGGAGACTGCATCAGCATGAGACCAGAAGAACCAGACGGTGCCTGGCCACCACCAAATGCAGCCATGCTGGCAGACACAATGCAGAGTCCCTGATTAGGCACATGAAAAAGAGGTGTGCAGTTCAATAACTCTACTAGACAACCAGAACTGATGGTCCAACAGCCTGAAGATTCCCTAGGAACATGGCCCATAGACTTGTTACTGACCCTGACCAGAAATCAGTATTGAGGTCAACTCTTCAGACAAGAATGGACTGGACTTGGGGACACAGTGTGAGCATGTGGTGTGTGTATTTTATGGTTTTATACATTTATAGGAGGTTGCCCTACTGGTTTCTTTCCAGATGAGAGAGAAGGGGTGGAAAGGAGGAGACAGGTGCTCCTTAAGAGGATACTAGAAATACAGAGTGAAAAGCAGGAATGTGCTGTCACAGAGTGAGGAGAGCAGATGGAGCTGCAGATAGGCAGGCATGCGGAATTGATTTGGGTTATATACTTTCGCTTAATCGTAATTAAAAAAATGTCAAAAAAAAAATCCACCATTCACTCCTTGAAAACTTTACGGGGCAGTTCTACTCTGTCCTATAGAGCCATTATAAATCTGAATCTACTCAACATCTGTGAGTTTGGTTTAGTTTAGATCCCAAATAGCCAATGTTTATTAATATACATAATATATACCTGAAACACAGTAAGTGCTCAATAAATGTTAACTAATAGAAGCTATCTGCCATATCTGTTTTAGAAGCAGAACTAACACTAAGGTTAACCACAATTTCTCTACATCAGCACCGCTGACACTTTGGATGGATAACTCCTTGCTGTTAGAGAAGGTTTTGCGCATTATGTTACAATAGCCATGGCTTCTACCCTCTAGATGCCAGTAGCAACCCCTCCATTGTGACAAACAAAATGTCTCGCGTCCCTTGGAGATAAGAAGCAAAATTATATCCCGTTGAGAACTACTGGGCTAGTTTTCTAAACTAGAGGCCCCTGAGGGCAGGGACTGTAATTATCTAAGGATGCACTGTGTCTCTCTAGAGGTAAAAGCAAAAATCCCAAACCCACGGCTGTGGAGTCATTTCCAACTGACAGTGACCCTACAGGGTAGAGTTTCCAAAGAGGGCCTGGTGAATTTGAACTGCCAACCTTTTGGTTAGCAGGCATAACACATAACCACTACACCAGAAGGATTTCCTTCTAGAAGTAACTCTCTATAAAATTTAGGTGCATGATAGAATCACCTGGAAGCTTTGTGAAAAAACAACTAGGGAGTTTCTAATCAAGTAGGTCTGTGTAGGAGGCCAGGGATTGGTGTTTTTCAAGGTTGAGCTCCTGGAAGGGAGGCCTTCTCCTCTTTCACCTTGGTCCCTGAGGACCAAACAGAGCAGTCACCCTGGACATTGCTAAGTACTTGAAAAAAAAACAGATGTATTCAGTGGGAAGCCACAGGCATTAATACTTCTCCAAATAACAGTAACCCCCCTTGTGATTAAAAAAAATCTATGTTTCAGAATTCAGATGATGTTCCAGCCTGACCCCAGACTATGGGGTCATCATCTGAATTCACTCTGTTGCTGGGTTTGTAACTCTGGAAAAGAGCTCTTACTCTCCAGGGAAGCCTTGATGCTGGACCCTGGTTCTGGCATGCCATTCTCAGGGAAGAGATAATTAGATCCCAGAGTGGCCCTGCACAGTCAGGTAGAGACAATGGTGCATTTGTCTCCAGAAGGGAGCGCAGCTCAGTGAGTGCTCCACAGGGGGTCCCCAGAATACTCCCTGCACTCACTAGCCTTATTTGCTGCCCCACCCCCACTGGCTCAGCTGCTAGAGGGAAAATCAGAATGTCTGGTCAAGCATGTGTGAATCATCACACACTACTTTCTCAAAAGCACAAATACTACACTACTATGTATTTGCAAAAGAAATTCCAGATCCTCAAAGGAAAGGCTGTCATAACAGGGCAGAAAAGTATTGTCTTTTTAGTTATTTTGCTGACTTTTATTCAGCTCTTTCAATATGTAAATATTTGTGTGAAAGGATAACCTTTTTCTTCCTGGTTATCATATCTGCTAAGCTACACAGCCTTAGTTTGTGTAGCTATCATTAAGTCATCATGTGCTGCATAAGATAGAGTCTGATTGTTATAACATCCTGATTTGGGGGTTAACGAGGAGACAGGCAGTTGAGGAGCATCCAGGGAAGAAAATAAACCTCAACAGCTTCATAAAACCAAAAAAGTAACACTGCTGCTGTTGAGTTTCTTACTTATGAGCAGTTCTTACAGAACTGCTCCATGGAGCTTCCAAGGAGGAGACGGTGGATTCAGACTGCCAACTTCCTAGTTAGCAGCTGTGGCTTGTTGTAGCTCTTAACCACTGCATCCCCAGGGCTCCAACATTTCCAAAATACAGATGTAAATTACATTCATTTTCTAGCCACAAGTGGAAATAAGAAGAGTCATCTTCAAATATTGTCACTTTTCTCCCAGAGGCAAAGAGATCTTAGAAATCACAGTGGCCTCCAGGATCTGTGACTAACTCTAATAATTAAACAAAAGACCAACTATGCATTTCTATCTCATTATTTCTGTACTAAATGCTCATATATGGATTCAGAGTTTAATGAACATTTGATCTTTCACATATTCCTCCCATTATGTACCATAATGCATTCTTCTTTTATTAACATTCATCTGCCTAAGGTCACTTGCAGATTTTCTTGATGGAAGGGGAGTTTTATAATTGTGGATGACAATCTTGGCTTAACAGGGATGCTTTAATTTATGTACTCCAAGCCACTGTGGTCTGCTGCCTGGGTAAGTAACACAGCCTCTAACGGATCGAACCTACCTCTGCCCTAGCCCCTCCACCACCGTACCCTACACACGCAGCAGCCAGAGAGGTTTAAGTAATCAGATCATGTAATTCCCTACATAAACCTTCCAGCTAACAGTGACCAGAGGCACAGTTCCTTTCCTCTGCGAGCGTGTAGTCTAGTAATCATCACTGCTATAAGTAGAGCCCAAGACAAGGGTTCTTGTCCAATGACTTATTAAAAGAGTGATCTCAGAAGAAACCATCAATGAAACGGCAGAAGCAGGATGAGGTAGGAGAGGAAACTGAGCAAAGTCATGTTCCTGGGAAGCCTAACCACAGCCTGATCTCACGGGGAGCTCAGGAGTGTGACCCGCACTATTTTTCAGTCAGGCCAGTAACGTGACCTTCTCTACCTATACCAGCTGTGAGTTTCAGGCACTTCTAAGGAGAGAACATAAGCTCACATGCAATTCTGGGTGAGGTAGAGGGGAAATTCTAGAGGACAGCCCTTAGCAGCCAACAGCTCCAGCAGCTGGGGATGGGTACATTTTCCTAATCAGTGCAATCCTGGCCAGACACCACCACCATCTTCCATGCCACAGACGCACTTAAAATCCAAACTGCTAACTGTGACTACAAGGCACTGTGTGACCTGACCCCTGCCTTCCTCTCTGAACTCATCTAGTACCAAACGCTTGCCTGCTCGCTGTTCTCTCTGTCCTGCCTCTCTGCTGCTCCAATACTCCACAGTATTCTCACTGCAGGGAAGCTGCTGGTCCTTTGTCTCAGTTCACTGCAGGGCTGGATGCTTCCCACTGTTGAGCACTCAGATGAACTGTCTCCATCTCAGAGTGACTGCCTCCTGACCATGCTACCTGAAGTCTGTCACATTTCACACCTCCCTCAGCAGCCACTCTCTCAGAACCCTCTGTTGTAACAATTATCATTTGACTACAGGCAGTCCCCAGATTACAAAACAAGCTCTGTTCCTAACTCTGTCTTAAAGTCAAATTTGTGCATTAAGTTGGAACAGTTAGGTATGGTTTGTACCTAACATGAGTTAGTCAAATGTTTGTCTTGTTGTTAGGTGCCACCAAGTTGGTTCTGACCCATAGTGACCCTACAGGACAGAGCAGAACTGCCCAACAGAGTTTCTATGGAGCGCCTAGTGGACTTGAAATGCTGACCTCTTAGCAGCCATGGTGCTTAACCACTATACCACCAGGGTTTCCAGTGTTTGTCTTAGTAGATAGTGTGTAGTATACTTACATATAAACCTTGGTGGTATAGTGGTTAAGAGCTTCAGCCACTAACCAAAAGGTCAACAGTCCAAGTCTACCAAGCACTCCTTGGAAATCCTATAGGGCAATTCTAATCTGTCATTTAGGGTTGCTGTGAATTGGAATCAACTCAGTGGGTTTGGTTTTGGCACTTGATACCTTTATGTTCATAAAAAAAATGCAAGAAGCACTTCCAGATATACTAAGACGTCTTTAACATAGTAATACTATGATAATAATAATGCTAATAATGTTTCACAAAGTAGCACCTGTTTTTTAACATGAACCATTGTATGTACCTCAAATTTTTAATATAATAGGCTTTTGGGGGGTTGGTTCCTGACTACAGGTGGGAATGCCTTACTTGTTCACTGCTTCTCCCAACATACTAAACTCCACTGTGGCAGTCCAGAACTGTCAATAGCTGCCCCGAGGTTGCAGATTCTCAAAATGATTTCTTGAAAAACAAAGACTAAATGAATGATTGATTGTATCTACTGTTTAATTCAATACCCGAGTTTTCCTCCTGTACAAAAACCAAACAAAATCCCAAATTCAAGGTGAAACGCATTCCTAAAAGCTACTGATGAGATACACAGGGTTCTCTTGAGGATCAAAATTAGATATTAAGCATGAAAGTAGTCCATAATGGGCTAATAGATATTAGATATTATTTTTCTCACTCTTGAACTCTTACAACTGTTATAACCAAGGCCATAGAAACTCAAATCAAGACTGATGGCTTTATTTAAAAACAACAAAAAATGAAGGCTATTCAAACACAAAATACTATCACTTAATAAAATCTGTAATAATTTAGTCATTACATCCTAATGAAATTACAAATTAATAAACCTCATTATTATTCTACAATAAGCCCATGCGATGCATCATCATCTGAGCACTTTACCTACCCCCCTTCCAGTAAGTGCTAGCTCTTCTTCAACAGGCAGATTCAGGCCGAATGCATCAGTAATAAAAAGATACTTAAGACCCAGCTCCTGGCTATACAGCCTAAAGAGTGAAACAAACCTGAATTCAGCCTTGTATCAAAGAAGGTAAAAATGGTCTGAAAAATCCAAAATATCAAACTCAGTGCCATAAAGTCAATTCCAACTCACAGTGATTATAGAGGAGGTAGTTTCTAAAGCAGGCTTCAAAAGATGGGCCGAAGTTCAGCAGAAAGAAAGCCAAAAGCAATACATTCTAGACAAAGCAAACACTGACAGGAGGTCTACTGTAAATATGGTGGAAAAAAGGAGCCTCGGGAACATGAGACAAACTGAGGAAGGAGATCAGGAGACTGGGATAGGAGGAAATAGGACTGGCTGGGGAAGCTAGGACAGCTGTGACAGGCTGTGAACATACACTCAAGAGTATGGCATTCACACTACAATGGAAAAGAAATCTTCCAGGTTGTCGCTGCAGTTTGTATTCACAATTTTACTTATTTTATTCATTGCACAAACAACACTAAACAATAGGAAAATATTTAAAAGGAAATAGTAATTTACAGTTATATATCTGATATGTGATATGTCAATCACTGGAAACCCTGGTGGCATAATGGTTAAGAGCTACAGCTGCTAAACAAAAGGCTGACAGCTGGAATCCACCAAGCACTCCTTAAAAACTCTATGGGGGAGTTCTACTTTGTCCTGTAGGGTGGCCATGTGTCAGAATTGACTCAGCAGTAATAGATTTGTTTTTGTTTTATGTCAGTCACTTACACTGAATTCTTCCAATAGTTTTCTATATGTGGACATGTGTTTACAATTACAAATATAGGGTAAATAATTTTGTGACTTGATTCTCCTAGCATTAACAACGTATTTTTTGCTGGCAAAAGATTGATATTTCATTGCTCATCTTCTGTACTAACGAACATTAACTTTTTAAATTTATATTTTGACTATTATCTCTGTGCATAGTTTTCTTCTTTCCTGTTATTTTCTTAAATTGAATTTCTGAGAGTGAGATTACTGGGTAAAAGGACATAAATATTCACCATTGCTCTTGAAGCACACTGCAAAATTATTTCCTCAAAAGGCTACACTATTTTTAATGCCACCAGAGTTACACAGCTGAACCAGTTTCATCAGTACTTTACAAATGCTGGGTATTATCAAGAAGTTTCCCTAACTTATTAGGTATAAAGTACTATCTTTTGCATATTTTAAAACCCATTCTTCTGACTCCGAAGCCGTTGAGCATTCTTCCATGTGAATCTTCCCTGCCACTACAACACACTACATCACAAACCAGAAGGCAACTAGCCACGGTGGACTTGGAGGGGTCCAGCGGGAAGTGGTGAGGGCCTACAGTAAGACAGGGTCTATGCTCGCAGGAGGGACGGGGTATGGACAACCGCTATTGTGAAGGTAGAAAACAGGATTTTGCAAATCATGGAACAAATCCAGCATGAAAGCGTCTGTGGCAGTTTGGCTTCCCAACCCTTCACCATAGCCAAAAGCCAGCCAAGTGCCGTCGAGTTGGATCCAATTCAACAAATTACTTAGCTGGGCTTCCTAAATTACCCAGACAGACACTTACTTTAGGTGAGGAAGGAAACTGGGGGTTTTTTTGATTCATAGAGGGCTCTGTGATAGGATCAGGCAGCAGAGAGCTGTGGACAGCCAAGGGAGGCTCTGGACCCACGGTGGTACGTGGAGAGAAACATGAAGAAGCAAGGATCAGGACTTGAGAGAAACGCTCAGAAAGAAACAAAGGTAGAGTAGCTCTCCTTATTGAGTGCCAGCCATGTCCTCTGTTCTTCCCATCAGCGACATTCCTGTTTTTTCCATTTTACTGACGAAGGAGCAGAGGCCAGTAAGGGAGAGCAAGTCACCTAAAGTTACAGCTGGCCAGAAGCAGGGCAGGGACTTAAACCTGCATAATTCCAAAGTCTCTGCTCTTAATGCTCACACTTTGCTGGAGCTAAAGGTGCTGATGAACTTCCTTGTCAAATTCTCAAGAGGACAGTGAACCGGCAGGCTAGGGTGCTACTGTTCCGCCTGAAAGCCCTGCTGATGAGGCAGAGCGCTGCAAGAAAGGGAGGCGGCTCCAGCTGTGTTTCAACTAAAGCACCCCAGGATCCCCAGAAATGCTACATGCCTCTCCAGAGCCTGAGCTGCCCCTTCTCACCCAGTTTCTCTGGATGCTTTTAAGTGAAAGCAGAACAGTCCTGTTTTCCTAATAAGAATCTTCATTCAAGGGGCAAAAAAGAAGTGTCTGGCTAATTCGGAAGCCACTTTCAGTGACCCTAAGGCTGAGATTTAGACCCATTAGGAATATTTATAATGACAAAGATCCAACCACCAAGTTCACTAGCACCAATTGCTGACTTTTAGTTGATAACAGACCACTGCCCAGAGAAACCTGACTGTACTAGCGGGTAGGACACACTGCTGTTGTGTGCCACTGAGTCCATTCTAATTCACAGGAACCCTTCAGGACAGAGCTATACTGCCCCACAGGGTTTCCAGGCAGTAATCTTCACAGAAGAGACTGCCAGGCCTTTTCTCCCACGGAGCTGTTGGTGTGTTCATGCCACCAATCTTTTAGTTGGCAGCCAAGTGCTTAGCCATTGTACCCTGCAGGGTTCTCTGCCGTAAACAACCGTGTCTACAAACAGCGCACTAACACCCTCAAGGCTCTTTACATGACTGTTACAGACTTCCTCCTGAAATAAGTTACTCACTCCCGGACATGTTTTGTTGAAAACACAGACCTTTCAACATAATGTGGAAATAAGAGGCTGTAGGAGCAATCATTAAAATCATAAGCTCTGGAGCAAGGCAGCCCAGGGTCAACTTAGACAAATTCCCTAACTTTATTTTTCCCCTATCTCCAAAGTGGGGATAACAATACCTGCCTTATAAAGCAGTGGTGCACAGTAAGTACACAATAAATGTTGTCGTTAGTGCATTACAAATGTTTTATTTCAGAAACTGTTCTAGTCCATAGTTGGTAGTAGTTATGGCAACCAACTCTACATAATCTGGATGGCAGGCAAGGTAAAATCAACTCCAAATTGTTATATCCTATTACTGGAGAAAAAAAATTCTCTATTTCTAATCTTAATCTATGCTGTCAGAATTACTATTTTTATATACATATATACATTATTGTTATATACATATATACACTGTTATATACACATGACATATTATTTATAACGTCACATATGTATGTGTATACAGGGACAAACAACTAAGTTTGCAAATTCATCCTAGACAAAGTGCTACATATCTCACTGCTGAACATCACTATGGTCACCTTCAACATGCTCCACTTGCGAAGCTATGCACGGAAGCCAGCAGCTTCAAAGCACTTTTTCTGGCATGAGTCTATGAAGTTAATTGTCACACCTCATCTGACAACAGCTCTCATGGCCATTCCAGAAAGAGTTCCCAAATTGCTCCGAATGGTGCACTAGGTGCTGGCACGAGTGCACAGCTTCAAGGAGAGTACTCTGAAGGTGACTGTAGTGATACTCAGCAACGAGGTATGTAGCACCTTTTCTAGGATGAGTTCATGAAGTTAACTGTCCGCCCTCGCATAACATTAAATACATAATTGGTAGAGAAACACATATAACCAACACGGGTTTGCCCATGACTCCTGGGTTAAGAAATCTCACATCTTAATTGCTACTCTGTATAAAGAAGGCTCTGGAATCAGAGACTCTGTGTTTACCTTCTAGCTATGTGATCCTGCACAAATTACTTAACCACTCTGTGCCTCAGTTTCCTTGCCTATAAAAAAATAAAAGTGCTAATAATTATGCCTATGTCACAGGATTGTTGGAAAGATTAAATAATGAATGAAAATCACTCCAGACACTAGTACATCATAAATACTCAATAAATGTTGATTTTTCTAAATCATATGAAATTTGGCTTACATTCTAATGGCCAGGTTATAAGACCTTGTCTCAGTCCTTCCGTGGTCATGTTCTCCCTCTGCTGAGTCACACCACAGTCCTGGACACTCACCTGTGTATCTCAAGAGAGGCTCCTGGTCTGTGCCATTCTCCGTGAGAATACCAGATGCCACTAATCAGGGCTGATCCCCATTAGCTGTTGCCAAGTATGGCCCTATCTTACTCATTCAACAGATTCTCAGCACCTACTCTCTTTTAGGTACTACGCTAGGTGCTGAAATAGAACAGTAAAAACAGTCAGGATTTCTATCTCACAGTGTTCAAATAAAGCACGTTCTCTGGGCAGAAAGGTGTACGGACCCGCCCCTGAACTCCCACAGAGAAGACTCTTGATATTGACCAGTTCCCTAACATTCTAACGTAACTCCCATTTGTGGATCCTTCCCTCTTCAGGGCAAAGAGTTCAAGTGGAACTTGGTGTCTACCACCCCTTAGAAGACTCCCAAGCCCCATTCCCCTCTCACAATCTGAGGAGGCCATTTCTAAGTACTCTAACACCAAATACTATCCTCCAGCCCTCATCCCCTACTGGGCCTCAGTTTCCCCCCAAAAGGCTTGAGTGTAGTCTTCAGAAAAAGCTCTAAAATCCCCAGGAAATAATACCTTCCTCTTGAGCCAGGCCCAGCAGAGCATACAGCCCTAGGCCTTGTACAGGAAATGGAAAAGCAAAATGCCACTCGTTCTCCCATGACAAACGGTATCTGTCAGTGTGTTGCACTCTGGGGGCTTGTGTGTTACTGTGATGCTAGAAGCTATACCATGGTATTCAAATGTTAGCAAGGTCACCTACGGTGGAGAAGTTTCAACTGAGTTTCCAAACCAGCCTACTTCTGAAAAGAATTAGCCAGTGAAAAACTTACAAACAGCAGTGGAACACTGTCTGACACAGTGTCAAGATGAGCCCCCCAGGATGGAAGGCATTTAGAATACAACTAGGGAAGAGCTGCTTCCTCAAAGTTAACTTTAATGACATGGATACAGTCAAGCTTTCAGGACTTTTGTTTCCTGATGGGGTACGAGTCATATGAGAATAAACAGCTACTAACAATCATTAATAACTGGAACCTGGAAAGTACAAAGTATGTATCTAGGAAAACTGGAAACTATCAAAAGCAAATTAGAATGCACAAACATCAATATTCTAGGCATTAATGAACTTAAATGGACCAGTATTGGACATTCTGAATAGGAAAATCATATGGTCTATTATGCTGGAAATGACAATTTCAAGAGGAATGTCATTGCATTCATCATCAAAAAAGACCATATCAAGATCTATCCTGAAGTACAACTCTGTAAGTGATAGGATAATACTCACAGGTCTACAAGGAAGACCAGTTAATACAAATATTACTCAAACTGCATGCCCACCACTAAGGCCAAAGATGAAGAAATTGAGGATTTTTATCAACTTCTATGGTCTGAAACTGATGAAACATGCACTCAGGATGCACTGATAATAACTGGCGATTGGAATACATAAGTTGGAAACAAAGAAGGATCAGTAGTTGGAAAATATGGCCTTTGTGACAGAAATGATGCCAGAGACTGCATGACTACATTTTGCAAGACCAGTAACTTCGTCATTGAAAATACCTTTCTCACCAATGTAAAGAGCAACTGTATGCATGGATCTAGCCAGATGGAATACACAAGAATCGAATCAAAAACTTTTGTGGAAACAGATGAAGGAAAAACTCAGTATCATCAGTCAGAATAAGGCCAAAAGCCAGTGTGGATCAGATGACCAATTACTCATATACAAGTTCAAGCTGAAACTGAATAAAATTAGAACAAGTCCACAAAAGCCAAGTACAATCTTGACTATATTCCAACTGAACTCAGAGACCATCTCAAGAATAGACTTGATACGCTGAATGCTAATACCTGAAAACCAGACAAGTTACGGAAGGACACCAAGGGCACCATACACGAAGAAAGCAAGAGATCAATGAAAAGACAAAAAAGACTTAAATGGACATCAAAAGAAATTGTGAAACTTGCTCTCAAATGTCAGATTGCTAAAGCAAAAGGAAAAAATGATGACATGAAAAAACTGAACAGACAATTTTACAGGGTAGCTCAAGAAGACAAAGTAAAGCATTACAAAGGCATATATAAAGACCCGGAGATAGAAAGCCAAACGGGAAGAACACACTCAGTGTTTCTCAAGCTAAAAGAACTAAAGAAAAATTCAAGCCTTGAGCTGCAATACTGGAGAAAATATTAAATGATGCAGGAAACATCAAAAGAAGGTAGAAGGAATACAGAGTCACTATACCAAAAATAAGTGGTCGATGTTCAACCATTTCAGAAGGTAACATATGATCAGGAACCAATGGTACTGAAGGAGTATGTCTAAGCTGCACTGACAGCATGGGCAAAAAAACATGCCTCCAGGGATGGATGGAATACAAATTCAGATGTTTCAACAAACAGGTGAAGCACTAGAAATGCTCACTTACCTATGCCCAGAAATTTAGAAGACAGTTACTTGGTGAACTGACTGGAAGAGATGTGTATTTATGCCTATTCCCAAGAAAGGTGATCCAACTGAATGTAGAAATTATCGATCATTAATATCTCATGCAAGCAAAATTTTGCTGACGATCATTCAAAAGTGGCTGCAGGAGAATACTGACAGGAACTGTCAGAAATTCAAGACAGACTCAGAAGAGGGTAAGGAACCAGGAATATTATTACTGATGTCAAATGGATCTTGGCTAAAAACAGTAATACTAAAAAGATGTTTACCTGTGTTTTATTGACTACGCTACAGCATTTGACTACATAAAACATGACAAATTATAGATTACACTATGAGAATGGAATTCCAGAACACTTAATTTTGCTCATGAGGAATCTATACAAGGATCAAGAAGCAATCATTTAAACAGAACAAGGGGATAAGGCATGATTTAAAATCAGGTGTGCATCAGGGCTGCATCCTTTCATCATACCTATTCATTCTGTATTCTGAGCAAATAATCTGAGAACCTGGACTATATGAAGAAGAACTGGGCATCAGGATTAGAGGAAGACTCAGTAACAAACTGTATTATGCAGAAGACACAAACTTACTCACTGAAAGGAAAGACTTGAAGGACTTACTGATAAAAATCAAATAGCACAGTCTTCAACAGAAAGAAAAGAAAAATCCTTACAACTCTATCAATAAACAACAGGGAAAAGGCTGAAGTTGTCAAGGATTTCATTTAACTTAATTCACAGTCAACATGAACACACGCAACAGTGAGAAAAAAAAGACGCACTACACTTGGCAAACTGGCCACAAAAGACCTCTTTAAAGTATTGAAAAGACATCACCTTGAAGACTAGAAACTGAACCAAGCCATGGTGTTTTCAATTGTCTCATATGCTTGCAAAAGCTAGACAATGCAGAATTGACACCTCTGAACTGTGGTACTGAGGAAGAACAGGGAATATACCATGGACTGCCAAAAGAACAAACAAGTCTGTCTTGGAAAAAGTACAACCAGAAGGCTCCTCAGAAGCAAGGATGGAGAGACTACAACTCACATACTTTGAACATGTTCTCAGGAAGCATCAGTCCCTGGAAAAGGACATCGTGTTTGGTAAAGTAGAGGGGTCAGCAAAACAATGTGAAAACGAATGATGGATTGACACAACGGCTGCAACATCGCAATGACTCAAACATCACAACAACTGTGAGGATGGCACAGGATCTGGCAGTATTTCATTCTGCTGCGCACAGGGCCACTATGAATTGAAATGGTCTTGAAGGCACCTAACAACAAAAACAACACTGAAGAATTTTGAGTACGAAAATGACAAGTTTTGAGCCTTGAGGCTGCCATTGATGCACATCTGCAAATAGGACAGTCTTGGAGCTAGTGCTGCATGGACACACAGTGTAAGCAATAAAGATGAGCCAGAGAAGGGGAAGAGTGCAATAAGGGACTGATGAACAGATGGACGGACAGACAGACAGACAGACCACTGGTCTGTCTCTTGTCGAGCTGAATGGAGTTCAGTTCTTAGCAGAAACTCGAACTCATTAGCCAGCCAAGGTGCCCCTTCCCCACCTTGGAGAGATGGCAGAAGGGGAGATCTCAGAATCCACTATCATCTTTATACCCTCTTGCTCATCCTCAGGTCACCTGGCTTCCCTTCTAGATTCTCAGAGCCTTGGGGTAATGGCTTTACACTTAACATTATAGTGATCATAAGCCATCCAAATTTGGTCTGAAAAAAAATATTTTTTTAAGAAGTCTGCCTACCAGATGGCTTTGTAAATTAAGTTAAATCTACAACTGGCCCAGGAACTTTCCCTGGGATAATTACATTAGTCATCATTAACATTTAAAGAGGTTGCAAACAGAATCCTGGACTTAGCAATAAATTACCATTGTCCACTGGGCAGAGGTACCTCTGGAGCCTTTTGAGATTGTCTGCTGCTGTAATTTCAAAGGAGGATATTCTTCTGCCCTTTAGTAAATGTGGAGATGGGGGTGGGGGGCAAGTATATATGCACATACAAACTACACTATGAATATCTGCCCATAGATGTTAAAATAAATGTCAGTAACAACTCACTTTGGCTCCCAAAATACTCTGCTTTTCAGGGTCATGTTCATTATCTACGTTAGCATGGCTCACAAGACTCTTCAGAGACTGTCTCTCCAACCTCATCTCCCACCACTGACTCCCCCATGGTCCAGTCACCCTGAGCTACCTATACTTCTGACACACCAGGTTCTAAAGTGTTGATAATAACAATTTATTAAGTGCATAATCCTCATGCTACAGACAAAACAGATGAGGGTCAAAAGTGATATAATCAAGATGTGTCTGACTCTCAAGCCACTGTTCTTACCTTTTTGCAGATCCTCTTCAACATGTCCTTCCTGAATCTCTCAGTGGCTCAATTATAGCCTCCACGGCTCAGCTCAAGAATCCCTCTGTCAGTAAACCCTCCTTTACTTTCCACATGCCAGCTGGGGCTGGATGACTCTTCTCTGCAATAACCTGAGCTAACCCCTGTTATAGCACAGACTGTATATGTCTGTTTAGTTATCCATCTTCCTAACTAGGCTTTGAGAGTTATGGGAACCAGAATATCACCAATCTTTGCATTTCTGGTCTCTGGCCGAGTAGAAATAAACAGATAAATGGTGGTTGGATGGGTGACTGGATCAGTAGGCAGGTAAAACCAAAACCAAATCCACTACCATCAAGTTGATTCCAGCTCATAGCAACCCCATAGACAGAGTAGAACACAACTCCGGTTGCACAGTCGTTAAGAGCTTGGCTGCTAACCAAAAGGTCAGCAGTTTGAATCTACCAGCCATTCCATGGCAACCTAATGAGGCAATTCTATTATGTCCTACAAGGTAACTATGAGTCAGAATCAACTCAGTGGCAAAGTGTAGGTAGGTAGACAGATTAATTTACATGTAGGCAGATGTGGCCTTAATATATCACAATGTATTGTGGAAAATGCTTTCTACTTTTAAAGAATATACATATTCATATGAGAGATTTATCATAGATTCATAAAAATGAGCATTCAAAGTACAACCAATATTGATCCAACTCATCAAGAAAGTGTGTGTGTGTGTGTGTGTGTGTGTGTGTCATGGCTTGGAGGATGGCCCTCAAATAACAAAGGGCTACTTCCTCTTCAAACAGCAAACACAAGTGTCAAGAGATCTTTATAGTGACTACTGAATACTTATATCCTTCATTTGATATCTAAGAACAGGGAGCCAGCACCCACCTGCATGCCTCTCCAGAAATAAATACTGGCTTTCCCCTTTCAGTGTAGTGAATTCCTCACTTGTCCAGGTAAGAGCAGACTGAAGATGCCCAGACTGAGTGAGCACACATACTACCAAGAGAAAAGAAACCAATATTGACTAAGTATCTGGCTTATTGCCAGGCTCACTGTCTCAGTAACAGTAAGCCTCAAAGCATCAGAGGGTAGAAATGGGTAGTGTGACATATGGAATTAGGAATACCTTTGAAAGGTTCTCCATGAGTTCCAAGTGAGAGCAACAATAGTGGTTGCTGTGGTGGTGTATGGGCGGTCATCAAAAGACACACATTATTGTTTTACAAAGGACCTGGAACCACACAGGAAAATCCTTGAACAACATCTACTTACATATGAGTAAAAATCAGATAACAGAATTTGAGAAAAAAAAAATCACTACGAGTTATGTGTGATTCTGTCAAGAGGAGTAATTTACGAATCACTGGAGTACCAGAACAGGGTGAAAAGGGGAGGATCCAATGAAAGATGAGAAGCTAGCCATCCAAGATGCTCATCAAACTATACAAGGTGAAACCCAGAAGAAAGACACCATGACATATTAGGATCATCCTTACCAAGACTGAAAAAGACAAGGAGATACATTTAAAGGCCCCTAGGCTTAAACAAAAAATAATGTACACTGATCAGTCAGTAATACTAAGCTCAGATTACTGAGCAGAAACTATGCTGGCAAAAAGGCAATGGGGTGACATGTACAAAACCTTGAAGGAAAAAAAACAGACAATCAAGAATTATGTGTCCAACAAAACTGTCTCTCAAATGTAATGGCAAAATTAGGGCATTTCCAGTTAAACAGAAGTTTCAAGAATTGGCAAAAAACTAATCTAAAATTACAAAAAACACTAAAGCAAGTTCTTTTATTAGAAAATCAATAATATAACATCAGATATGTACTCAAGAACACAATGCAAGACAGAGCATACAGATATCAACATGCATAAGGAATCTACAAAAATAAAGGTAAAACACTAAAAATAGAGAAACAGAGATCTCAGTAAGTAAATGATGACAAAAATTTACCAAACAGGCACAAATTAATATATCCATAGATCTTTCAGACAGAGAGAAAGTCAAGGGGAAACAAAGAAATTAAAGACTGGTTTAAACTTAGAATATTAAAGGTAAATATCAAGGTGACTACAAAGGAAAGTAACAATCCTAAACATCAAAACAAGAAACAAAATCGGGATGTCTCAGCAGATATAAAACCAACAATAATGAAAAAGATGAAAAGGAAACCCATAAAAAAAATTACTCAGGACAGAAATTGGTTTAAATGCATTAACAAACAGAGTAAGTAGCAGACTGGATGAAAAAGCACAATCTGTCTATATGCTGCTTAGGAGAGACATACTTTAGACTGAAAGATACAAACTGAAACTCAAAGTATGGAAAAATACCTATCGAGCTAGCAACATTCGAAAAAGAGCAGGAGTAGCAATACTAACTTCAGATAAAATAGATTTTAAAGTAAAACCTACTACAGTGGGCAAGGAAGGTCACTATATATTGCTTAAAAGATCAATATATCAAGGGGACATAACCATATCAAATATTTACACACCTGACAGAGCTTCTAAATACATCAAATGAACTTTAAAAGCACTGACAAGTGAAACAGACAGTTCCACTATAATTGCAGCAGACTTCAACATACCACTTCCAGTGACGGAGAGAACATCCAGAAAGACGCTCAGTCAAAACACAGAAAATCTAAATGCCACAATCAACCAACTCGACCTCACAGATATACACAGAACACTCCACCCAACAACAGAGAAGTATACCTTCTCTTCCAACACACACGGAATATTCTCCAGAATAGACCATGTATTAAGCCATAAAACAAATCTTAACAAAATCCAAAGCACTGAAACACTGCAAAACGTGTTTTCAGACCATAAAGCCATAAAAGTCAAAATCAGTAGCAGAAAAAGCAAGTAAAAAATCAAATGCACAGAAACTGAACACCTTGCTTAAGAACTTCTACATTACAGAACAAATCAGGGATGAAACAAATTCATAGACTCAAATGAGAATGAAAAGACATCCTACCAGAACCTAATAAAGAAAAAAAAAAAAACCCACAGTCATCGAGTTGACGTCAACTAATAGCTACACTATAGGACACAGCAGAACTGCCCTACAGAGTTTCCAAGGAGCTCCTGGTGGATTCCAACCGCTGATGTCATGTTTGGCAGATCCAGCACTTAACCACTATGCCACCAGGGTTTCCACCAGAGTCTACGGGGCACAGCAAAAGCAGTGCTCACAGCTCAGTCTATCTCAATAAATGCACACATCCTAAAATGACAGGCCCAAGTTAAACAATTACCCCTACAACTTAAACAAGAAGAAAGAGAACAGAAAGAACCCCTCAAACACCAGAAGAAAACAGATTTAACAGAAAAAAATTAGAGCAGAACTAAATAAAAAACAATTGAAAGAGCAAGATCAAAAGCTGTTTTTCTGATAAGATTAATAAAACTGATAAGCCACTGAACAAACTGTTAAAAACAGGAGAGGAAGCAAATAACTCCAGTAAGAAACGAGACGGGCAATATCACAACACAGCCAGCTAAAATTAAAAGTATCATAGCAGAATGCTATAAAAAAATTATACTTTAATGAATTTGAAAGCCTAGATGAAATGGACAAATTTCTAGAAACTCATTACCTAAACACAAACAGAATGACTTAATAAACCCATCACAAAAGAAGAGACTGAAAAAGTAATTTAAAAAGTCCTGGCCCGAAAAGCTTCACTGGAGAATTCTACCAAACTTCTGAAGAACTGTTAACACCACTATTACTAAAGGTATTTCACAGAAGAGGATGGATTACTCCAAAATTCACTCTATGAAGCCAGCATGACCCCGATTCCAAAATCACATTAAAAAAGGCACAAAAAAATAAAATAACAGACCAATTTCTCTCATGAACTTAGATGCAAAAATCCTCAACAAAACTCTAGCCAGTAGAATTCAACAACATATCAAAACAATAATTCACCATGACCAAGTAAAATTCATTATCAGGGATGCACTGAACCATTGTAAGAACAATTAACATCATCAACCATATAAACAAAACAAAAGATAATAATCACTGGATTTTATCAACTGATGCAGAAAAGGAATTCGACAAGAGTCCAACATCTATTTATATTAAAAACTATCAGCAGAACAGAAGGGAAATTCCTCAACATAATAAGGGGCATCTATGTAAAGCCAGGAGCCAACATCATCCTAAATGAAGATAGACTGAAAGCATTCCCCTTGAGAACAAGAACCAGACAAGGATGCGAATTGTCACCACTTCTATTTAACACGTATTGGAGGCTCTAGCCAGAGCAGTCAGACAAGATAAGGAAACAAAGGGCATTCATATTGATAAGGAAGAAGTAAAAGTATCTCTGTTTGCAGGAGATATGATCTTATATGCACAAAACCCTAAAAAATCTACAAAAAAACCTACAAAAAAACTCTAAAGGAACTAATAGATGACTTTAGCAAAGTATCAGGATATAAGACACAAATAAGTCTGCGGGATTCCTTAACAATGACAGACTATCAAAAAGGAAGTCACCAAGTCATTACCATTTACAGTGGCGCACAAGAACATAAAATACTTAGGAATAAATCTAACCAGAGATGTAAAACACAGATACAAAGAAAATTGTAAGTCTCTACTGCAAGAAACCAAGAGAGACCCATATAAGCAGAGAAATCTACCTTGCTCATGAATAGGCCGACTTAACATACTGAAAATGTCTACTCTTCCCAGAGTAATCTATAGATACAATGCAATCCCAATAAGATTCCAATGGCATTTTTTAATGACACAGAGAAACTGATCACAAACTTCGTAATAAAGGGAAGAAGCGCTGGATAAGCAAAGCATTAGTGAAGAAGTAGAACGAAGTGGGAGGCCTCATATTACCTAACTTTAGAACCTATTACACTGTAATGGTAGTGAAAACAGCCTGGCACCGGTGCAAAAACAAAAATACAGACCAATCGGACAGAATAGAAAATTCAGGAGTAACTCCACGCACCTATGAGTTTCTGATATTTGACAAAGGCCCAAAGTCTGTGAACTGCAAAAAAACAGTCTCTTCAACAAATGATGTTGGCAAAACTGGATATTCATCTGCAAAACCAGTGAAACAAGATCTGTATCTCACACCATGCACAAAAACTTACCCAAAAAGGATCAAAGACCTAAATATAAAATCTAAAATGATAAAGATCATGGGAAAAAAAGTATAAGTAGATACAATGCTGGGAGCCCTAATACGCAACATAAACAGTCTACAAAATATTACTAACAATGCGCAAACACCAGAAGAGAAAACAGATAAACAGGGACTCCTAAAAATCAAATACTTATGCTCATCAAAAGACTTCACCAAAAGAGTAAAAAGACTATCTATAGACTGGGGAAAAAAACTGGCAACCATCAATCTGACTGCCACCTAATCTCCATAATCTACAAGGTATTGCAAAATATCAACAAGAAGAAGACAAATAACCCAATTATAAAATCATCAAAGGTTATGAACAGGCTCTTCACCAAAGAAAACATCCAAGCAGATAATGGATACATGAAGAAATACTCACAATCATTAGCCATTAGAGCAATCCACATCAAAACTACAATGAGATACCATCTCACCCCAACAAGGCTGGTAGTAATCCAAAACACATACACCAATAAATGTTGGAGAGGTTGTGGAGAGAATGGAAGCCTTCTACACTGCTGGTAGGAATATAAAATGGTACAACCACTCTGGAAATCAATTTGGGACTTTCATAAACAGCTCCAAATACAAATACCATATGATGCAGTAAGACCACCAGTTGGAAGATACCCTAGAGAAACAAGGGCCATCACATGAACAGATACATGCACACTAGTGTCTACTGCAGCACTGTCCACAGTACCAAAAAGGTGGAATCAACCTAGGTGCCCATCAACAGATGAATGGATAAAATAACTATGGTATATGGACACAATGGAATACTATGCAATAATAAAGAACAACAGTGATCTTGGGAAACATCTGATAACATGGAGTCATCTGGAAGACATTATGCTGAGTAAAATTAGTCACAAAAGGACAAATATTGTATGAGACCACTATTATAAGGACTCAAGAAAAACTTTAAAGACAGAAGAAAATCATCACTGATGGTTACAAAGAAGGGATAGGAGGCAGACAGGTATCCATTGATTAGACAGTAGATAGGAATTGTTTCAAGTGAAGGAAGCGACAGCACACAGTAGAAGGGAGACTGATACTGCTGGACTACAGCACATGCAAAGAGGTTTCCTAAATACAATCCAGTATTTCGAAGGTCAGAGTAGCAGGGGCAGAGTTCTGGTCTACTAGTATAATAAAGTTTTTTTTTTTAAGAAAATGTTCTGCATCCTATTTTCACGAGTGGCATGTGAAGTCTTAAAAGCTAGCAAGCTGCCATCTAAGGAACATCAATTGGTGCCAATCCAGCTGGAACAGAGAAGAAGGAAGGACATCAAGACATGAGGAAACCACAAGCCCAGGAGACAGACTGGGCCCATGTAATCCGGACACTACCTCAGCATGAGACCAGAAGAACTAGATGGTGTCCGGCCACCACCAATGACTGCCCTGACAGGGAACACAACATACAGTCCTTTAGGTAGTGGGAGAAAATGGGGGTTCAGACATAGAACTCTTCATATTAAAAACCCAGGCTTGATGGCCTGACATCCTGAAGGGTCCCCTGAACACATGGCCCCTGGACTCGCTGCTAGCCCACAGCTGAAACCAGTACCAAAGCCAACTCTTCAGACAAAAATTGGACTAAACTATAAGACAGAGTGATGCTGGTGAAGTGTGTGCTTCTTGGCTTGAATATATACGTGAGGCTATTGGAGCAGCTCCTCTCTAGAGGTGAAATGGGAGGGCAGAGGGGACAGGACAGGAATTGGTTGAATGAACACAGGAAGTACAGCAGTGGAAAGGAGGAGTGCACTGTCACAGGGCTGGGAGAGCAGCTAGAGTTCCACAGAAGTGTGTGTGTGTGATTTGCTATAGCAAATTGACTTGGATTATACACTTTCACTTAAAGCATAATAATTTTTTTTTTTTTTTAACAAAAGAGACATTTATCCACCTGTCAGGGACAAAGGCATAAACAGATGTAGATCTGAAGACAGAAAAAATGAAGAGCAGGTGGCTACATCTGCAAAGAAAGTAGACATGCCACAGGCTAAGGAAGCATTAAAGATCCAGAAGAAGTTAGCACCTGCTGCTACATGGTAGCTTGCATGGCATTATAAGATAGATTAGTAGGAGATAAAATTAATTGTAATCTATTATTAAAAGACACATAAAAATAAAAGAATGATTTAAGTTAAAGCATATCAAATAAGTCACTGCTAAGTTATATGCACATTTCTGCAAACCAGCTGCTGAAGTAACTTTTTTGAATTAGTTTATTCATTGAAATTATAACGAGATAGTCATAAACTCCAAATGTTCTCCTCTAATTCCTTCTTCCACAACTGAGCTAATCTTTCATCATTTGAGAAGGTCTTCTTGAAAAATGCATCATACCACACCCCACATCAGCCCCACCAAACTAGGCCTACATTTTACATATTTGTATTTCAAGAAAGCATTTCCAGCTTACCTATCTTCTTTTTGTTAACTGAATACAGATGCAGATTTCCTTTACCAAGATCAGTACTCTTGGGTTTATATTTGCGTATTAACAAAGTCTTTAAACTAGGGTAAGAATTATTCTTGCAAGAAAAAATTTGCTTCTAATAATTGCCAAATTTCTATCTCCATTTAAAAGCAACAAAAGCATGGTGTTTGATCAAAAAAACTAACTGATCATTCAATCAAAGAAACTAATGCACTGTATAACTCTTTGGACCATACTTAAGATTTATAGTGTTGATTTTTATTACAGAAAGAAAACATTATGCCAACAAAGTTATGAGTATTTTGCCCTTAAAAATCACACCATAAACCAAAAACTGGAACTAAATCCTGGAACCCTCCTTTGAATTAGTCATGATTACGATGATTTTTAGATGAGAAGTTACTCAGTCACTCACTAGCTGGTGAAGCCAGGACTGGAACCCAGGTAGGCTGACCTCAGAGTTCACACATGTCCTACGACCCCCAAGAATCTTGGCAATCAAGCAACAGCACAGCCCACTAGGAACAGTCTTCAGAGGCTGGAAACAAATCCAGTCAGTCCTTTGGCTCAGCCAACTGTCTGGAACTGTACCTCTTCCTAGGAAGATGTCAGTGTGAGACGGAATTTGGCAAGGGCCCTGAGATCCTAATTAGGTCCTTTAGCAAAGCAGTTTCTTAACTCGACTCTACACTTTTCAAAGCTGTAAATTTGGGCATAGGTGAGGAGGCTTATCTACTGAAAACAGCTCCTATAGCAAGCACTAAAATTGTACCCCTGTCTAAACATATGACACTCATCTTTTAGATAACTGTGTCATAATTCCAGCTCAAAAATACAAGTCAAGTTTGTTAATCTTTTACTTAACACATTAGGGCATTGAATGAAAATTACAACTGTATCTTCTGACTCTCACTGATGACAACGGATCTACGATGTGATCAAGGTCTTCTTTTTCCACCCCACCCCACCCCCCGTTTCTTCTCTTTCTACACTCAGCAGAGCAAGATTATACAGTCTTCCTTGAGCCACAGAAGCTCTCAAACATAAAAATACTAGTTCTAGAAGTTGCTGTGCCCAGAGCATACCTGCCATACCTTAGATATGACTCTGCATAGGTGGCCTCCACATTAACCTGTTTCCTGGCAAAGTGGTGTAAAATTAAGCCATTTCAGAATCAGCCTGGTGCTACCCTTGCTCAGTTGCAGGAGTGACAGCTTAGGATTCCATACTCAGCACAATGACTCACTCTTCTGGGAAGATGAAGTTGTTAAGGAAACTATCTTCTAGCCCATTCTCTCATATGTTCCTGATTTTTATCTCTACTGGAGCTTTGCTAGCCAACTAAAAGAAGTGCAAAGAGAGGAGGAGGAGGAGAAGTGCAAAGAGATGGGGAGGGTCTCTTGGCCTTTGTGGCTTGGAGAACTTACCATAGTTCCCTGGACTTTGGTATGCCTGCCTGATTGAAATCTACCTTGTAGAAATATAGAACAACAATTTAAAACATTATCTTTGTAATCAGACTGACCTAGGTTCAAGTCCAGGCCTTGTCACTAATCACCTGTGTCACTGTAGGCAAGCTGCTTCATCTCTCTGGGTCTCTCAAGCCCCCATATTTAAAATAAGGGCTTAACAATACCCACCTCAAATAACTGATGTGAGAATTAAAGTAATGAATATTAAGTACAAGGACTGGCAAAGAACAGGTAGGTGCTCAACAAGCATTGTTGTTATGGCGTGCTGTAGAGTCTATGTCAACCCATAATGACTCTAAGGAAACCCTGTGGGACTGTAGTTAAGTGCTACAGCTGCTAACCAAAAGGTCAGAAGTTTGAATTTACCAGATGCTCCTTGGAAATTCTTTTGGGCAGTTCGATCTTATCTTATAGGGTGGCTGTGAGCAGGAACTGACTTGGTGACAGTGGGTTTGGTTTGTTTCTTTTGGTTTATGACCCTACGAAACAGACGAGAAGTGCCCCAGAGGGTTTCCAAAGCTGTATCTTTACAAAGGGAGCCTGCCACATCTTTCTTCTGCAGGGTAGCAGATTCAAACCCCTGACCTTTCAGTTAGCAGCTGAGTGCTTGACCATCACATCAGAAGGGTTCTTTTGAAAAACTTTTTTAGTGTATAATTATTATTATGTATAAATATTTTTCATATTGCTGTCAGTTTGCAGAGTTACACGGCTGGCAAGAGGTATACATAGAAATGAAATAAAGAAAAAATCCTTAAATCCTGTTTTATATGCACATTTCAATCTCCCCAAGAAGATAAGAGCCTAGTTTAGTTTTCAGCATCTCTCCCCACTGGCCCTTTGGTAAAGATATGAAAATGTCTAAGTGTTCATCAGACCCTGAGTAATAGAGGATTTTTTATACTTAGAAATTATTCTGGGATGATGACTCACAGAAAAAAAACCAAACAGCAAAACTTTAAAAGGATTTAGAAGAGCACTCAGTTCATCTATCACTCAACAGACGTTGACAAAGCACCTACTATGTGTAAAACATAGAGCTACACATTTCAGAGGGTACAAAGACATTTGGTACCCTCGAGAAGCTTAAAATAGCAAAAAAGTTTGAAAGGAAACAGGGGAGCACAGTTAGTCACAACTTGATCCATAAGTCTTGATTAATAAAAAGTGAGTGGCCGTAAAACAAGACCCACAGGAGTTCAAGACATCTCAGAAGGCTGAGGGACTTGGTAGGGCTTAAAGGTAAACAGAAAGTCGGGGCTTGAATGTTAATTGTGAATGCAACAACAGAGGAGCAGAATGGCCCTTTCTTGAACACAAGCAGGGAGGTGGGTGTCTACACCATGTTGAGAAGAGCACGCAGAGCAGCCTGTTAGAAGGAAGACTCACGAAGAAAAGCAGTGGAAGATTATCCAAGATTTCCTAGAAGTAGCTTTGAGTTGGAACTGACTGGTTGACAGTGGCGGTGTGGTGTGTGGCAGCTTTCACTTCTCTAGTTTCAGGTTAGCCATTGTCCAAAGACGTGAGGGGTCGGGTGGGGCAAGTGGAGTGGACTTTCTGTTCACGTACAGAAAGTGACTTCCTTATGATATTGTGAAAGAACAATCTACAGCTAGCTAGGCCCTCGGTGGAACTCTGGCCACGACGACTTAGCCAGGCTAAAGACCAAGTCACTTTCTTAGCGCTCCCTGAGCCGACAGCCATGGGGAGGGTATGTGGCGAGCACTAGAAAATCACAGCACTTAGCATTCATCTCCTGGAAGGCCAGCTGAGGTCTCCTGCCGTTGTGCCTGCACCCAGGAAACAGCTCATCCACAGCTCTGGGAGAAGTCTAGCACCACTTGTTTGACCCGTGCACCTCAGAGCCTAAGTTACAAGGTTCAGGGACAACTGTATGCATCACAAAATCATCCCTTCTCTGATTAAAAAAAAGACGCTGTTGAGTCATAGGGACTGTCCCCAGTGCAACCCATCAACTTGGAACACTGTATAAATAATACTGTCAATCCAGAAAACGGACGGTTATCTTAAGGAGAGGTAGGAGGCATTTTTTCACATTCTGCTATCCCTGGGAAACTGGAACAGAGAACTGCCTTTAAGAACAATGGAACAAGCTACTCAAATGAACAGGCAGCATCAATCTCTGTGGGCATGAAGGGCCTTCAGAACTTCCCATCTCTTCTTGCTGGCTGGTAGACTTCCAGAAAGAACCAGTAAGCATGTGCCTAGCAGGACCCTCAGCTGTGGAAATAACGAAGAGCATGTCAAGGTTGGCTGGGCTTCGGGAAGCCTAAGTGGAAGGGGCAGAGAAAACTGGAACTGAGTGAGACACATGTGTGCAGAGACATCCAAACAGAATCTTCTAGCAGTGAAGCGGGCATCTGAAGATAGTCAGATGGTCAGAAAATGGAGAATTTTGAAGGTGATGCTGCTAAAAAGCATGGGATTGGGGGTATGTAGAAGCCTGCCTGACTACAGACTGCATATGAGATAAGGAACCCTGAGTTTATAGCCCAAAATCTTGAGTTGAGCTTCAATCTCTGTCCCTTTCACTTTTTGGGAGACCCCCTCCAGATGATTTATGAATTATCTCCTGGTACAATCTTCAAAGTGCCAGCGCAGTTGCTTTCGAGGATTACGTTTTTTTGTTTTGTTTTGTTTTTCAATCTCCATTCAACGGGGATATAAATTCCAGCATTTATCTGTTCATCATGTTTCCTGAAAAGCAAGCAGGGAGTCTTACAGATGTGTGACTCCTCCAGGTGCTGTGACAGAGCCAGAAGTGCTGAGAACGTGCCTCAGGGCAGATGTGTAAGGAAGGCCTCCCTGACGCTTTAGACGGCACCAGGCTTTCAGTCTGAAGACAAGACAACGTCTAGCCGTGTTACTCACTATTTCAAACAGGACTGCCTGAGCAGCATTTTCAGGACCACAGGAGTCCTGGAGAAGTTGGTTCTTCAGCGGAGGATCATGAAAGCAAACAACTATGAAAAAGGGAGAGAATAAAAACTGCATGAGAGAGAGATTCTCATGTTACGGGGTATCATGGGAGAAAATTAATGAGCTAAGCAAGGCTTGGATGAGTGGAGATACGAGGGGAGATCTTCCAGCAGGCAGCAGCTCAGAAATGGCAACGATGCGAAGACTCGGGGAGCAGCTTTGCTGCAGTCTGTCCAGAGAACTAAGGTGCAAGGGAAAAGGGCCAAGTCACACTGAAAGAGCAGCTTGAGGTCCGGTTTTTAAGCCTATCTCCTACTAGTGTCCCTTCCTTTACTCTGTTCTTTTTCCTTCGTTTTCTTCCTTTCACGTGGTTCCTTCCTCCCCAGCTAAAACCCCTTTCCATCTGTACCTACATCTTCCTGTCTAACCCAAACAGTGCAAACAAAGTAGAAGTGGAATTCACACAGGAACTTCTACTTCTCTGGAGGAGGAAGTAAGACATCAACTGTCCTTCCCAAGAGGACACTGCCCACCGTAACAGGTTAACAGAGGCACCCAGAACTCTGGCTGCAAAACTACATAGGCATCTCTGTGGCAAATGAAATCCACAGGCTCCTGGAGATGCCCTCCTGCTTGGCAGACAGAATGAAACAGCACCATGACACTGCAGAGGTACACGAAACCTCAGATGACAAAAGATGTGGCTAAGAATGTACACTCCAGAGTCAGATCTTGCATCCTGGCTCTACTACCTAGTAACTGTCACAGAGCCATCAGCATTAAAATGGACATAGTAATAACTCCTGCTCATGGTGCAATAAGGATCAAATAATATAATGCTCACAGTGTGTTCAGCACAGGGCCTGGTCCACAGTGAGTAGTCAATAAATGTTTGCTTTTTGATGTTTTATTTGTAATAGGAAACTAAGATTAGGAATAATCAGAGCCAATCAAATTAAAAGAATGCAAGAAGGAACTCAGTGGAACTCAGAACCAAAGTCAGACCTCCTGATCATACCAACCACCAGCTTGTGGTGAAACTTGATTTGACTCAACTTCATTTCCCTTAAATGCAACACAGGGGTAATAAAACATTTTTGAAGGGCTACTGTAAAGATCACAGATAATATAAATAAAGTTCCTTCATATAGTAGGTCCTCAAATTAACAGCAGAAACATAAAACCTTTCATTTGGCCTAGTGTCCATATTTAGAGAGTCCTTGAAAGCAGCATGATTTTATGAGGTTCCCACTTGAAGCATCAAGCCTTTCTTCCCACTCACCCTCACCACTTTCCCAGGGCTATTCGTGGATTACCCTCTTCTAATGGCCATTCAGGAGCTATATGGCTAAACAATCTGGTAAGGATGATGACAGTGACAATATTGGCCACATACTAGAATGCCCTACTGACTGAAAACAATAAAATAATAGTAATTTGTTTTCGTTTTTACTGTAAGCAAGCATACTAAGTTCTCCAGGAATGCTTAACTCTCTACAAATACCGTGGCCACCAACACTTTCCGCTCAGCCAAGAGGAAAAAGAACTACTTAGACAGTCCACCAGTCCTAGAGCGGGTCTAGGAGTAGCGGTAGCAGCAGCAGCAGTAATGCCAGTGCTCACATTAAATACTAAGTACCAGGCTATGTACTCAGCACCTAATACACACGTTCCTCTCTCATGGAGCATAGAACTCTGAGCAATGAAGTAACCTGCCTGGAGTCACACAGCTCGGAATGGCCAGGTTGAGGATTTCAATCTGGTTCATCCAACCTCAGAGCCTGTGCTAGGTGCTGACTCTAAGAACTGCTAGCTGAGGGAACAATGGCTTAAATGGCAGGTTATCAACACAGGCAAAGCAGCTGACTGTACCAGGGACACAGAGCAGGTAGCAACAGCAGATGTCACAGATGACCAAAAAGAACCTAGAAGAGCGTGCTGACGGTTCACATGGAGTGAGCATTCCATGTTCATTCCTTCACTCATCACGGAGGTCCCCGATCTGGAATTGTGAGCAGGTTACTGTCAACCCGCACTGCACTTCCACAGTCAAAAAGCTGAGGGCTCCAGTACACAAGGACTGCAACTTCTGTCTATATTTCCACTGCTGAGCACACAGCCTGGTGAGAGAGAGCACTGAGAAAAAGTTTTTGAGTAAATGAACAAACCAACAAACTAACCTAGTTAACAAGCTAACTTCCCTCAGCTTCCCTCCCCTTTCATAACCTGAGAGCTCTGCCGAGATATAACGGAAGGGAAGAATATTAGCACCGCTGAATCCAATTCTATCAAATGCTCCAAATAGGAAATGACGCTATGTAACTGTTCTAACTCAGACCAGAAGTCTACACGGAGTGCAGTCACTTGATGACTTCTGCACTGTCAGTCTTGTGTCTGTGAGGCAGACACAGTAAGAAAAGACTTTTGTATGCAAATGCTGGTGACGAGCTAAGTGGAAATTCTTCAGCATGGTCACACTGGACATCAGTGAGGCCTGTTAAGGTTTATCTGTATAAACGAAAATCATTTTCTCTGTCAGCACAGGATTTTATGAAATTTCTCTTCAGGTAAGTTATTCTTAAACTTATCAAACCATTCATTGCCACATCTCATTATCAGGTAAATGACGCCTAGAGTTTAAAAAAAAATTCTTTGTTTATGGGAAAACGAAAACACATAGCATCAAAGCCTCTAAGCTCAAATACAACCTCTTCCCTTTCCCCTAAAAAGGGAAAAATGCAGGACTTAAAAGCTTTTAAGATGGAGACTGTACAGACATTAAGGGAGGACAGGAAAGCACTTTCTGCAAGTTCAGCAACCTACACCGCTTCTGGCTGTCGGAGGGCTACACGACTGCTGAAGGGGCGAATACTGATGTGTCTGATGAGCAGACTGGATAGTGACCATGACTGCCCCGGCTTATGTTCAACTAACTGCCTGGGTAAATCAAGACGTGCCTTTAGTGGAAGATAAAGAGGGAAAGATCAGATACACACAAGGTGGTCTTAGGTGAGCGTGGCTGTCTGAACCTTTCCAAAGCCACCAGTATTTCACGAAAACACCTGCTGAAACAAGTGGAGGTCAGCAATGAAGAAGAGGGAGGGAAAGACGGAACGGAAGGGACTAGGATGAAGACAGAAATAGGCGGGGGGCGGGTAGGATGGGACAGGAAACAACTGGTGGGCTTTATCTTTATTTACCCAATGTTTATATAATGCTCACTATTTGCCAGGTACCGTTCTAAGTACTTTGTAAATACTAACTCACTTAATCCTCATTGTTGGCCTTACAGAAGAAAGCTAAGCAGAGAAGAGTCAAACACTGACCTCCATGTACAGGTCTAGCAAGTAGCAGGGCCAGCACTGGTCCAGCAGTCTTGCCCTAGTCCACACATTTAACCATCCACCATCAGAAAAGTAGTACTGCACCCTGTGGTCATACTAGTATCTGGCTCAGGGGTGTTAGCAGCTCAGGAAACAGCTGTAAAACTACTCAGTAATTAGTTTGTTCTTTTTTTTTAATGTTTCTAGACTTCAACAAGTGTCTATTTTTAAAACATCAGTCTTTTCCTTATAGATGAATATGAAGCAGGGAAAAGAGTGAAGGTGATGGCTTTCCTGCAAGCTATAAAGAAAAAAGCTCACTAACAATTTACTTTGTAAGGATCAGCCCAAATCTGGTTCCTGTAAGGCAGAGATTTAAACATGTCCTAAATGTCCAACTCTTCCAAACTGCTATACCACTCCATCATTTCTAACACCAACTACTCCCTCATCCCTAAGTTCCCTCCCTCCCGTCTTTGGGTTCCCTAATTCACTGAAATTTCTCACAGAACTCACAAACTTTATAAAGGAAATGGCTCCCACAGTTGTGGCTGACAAGTCCCAGATTCATGGGTCTGAAGTAGATTCCTCCCTGGCCCTTAGTCTCTGCCCAAAGGCACCCAGCTTTCTAGGTCTGGGGAACAGTAAGCCCAATGCACCTTCTTCTACAGGTCTCTCCTGCCTACCCCTCCTTCCTTGGTGGTGCTAGGTTCTTCTCTCTACTCTGGAGTTGGCTGTCTTTTAAGGCAAAACTGACCTATCCCCTTGGTGGGCTACAGTTTCTTGTCTGCACAGTCCTGCCCAATCACCTACGTACGAGTTGTACGACCACAGTAAAGGGCATTATTATGTAATTCATTAAAACAGAAGCCACCTTCTGGCTTTTCTAGCCATGATTCTTTCACACTTGGAGGACAACTTACCCCTCCCAACCATTTTACCAGTCCAAAACAGTCGTTAACAACTAGCCCTTTAACAGGGCAAAGAGTTTATGCAAGTACCAGCCATTCACATCTCCTGTGGGTCTGCATCTGATCTGGTCAGCATCTCCTAAAGTCATCTCGTCTTCCCCTTTCTGGCTCCTCATAGAATTCAACTCATAGAAGATTATTCCCTTGCTCTGAGTCTCTCTCAAGGTTTCAGCATAGTGTTAGGTTTCTCCTACTGCGTATCTCATTTCTTCATTTCTTTACCTTCAGTTTTTATTTCTCCCTGTTTCCATTTGTCATTTATTTTCACCCAAAGTTTTCCAGGAACATCAGGTTCAGTTGCTCTGCTAGTCCAGACTTCTCATACCAAGACCAGGCTGTCCCTCATTCCACTCCCATTCATGTGGGGTACAGTTACATAAGAGGCCTGACAATTTAAGTTTGCAGGTTTGCCACCCTGTGCTTACATTGGCAGCACTGGTTTCATAACGTTGGCACATCAGTGTCTCACAGCTGTGTTTGTGTCACATGTAGCAGTGTCTTGATGAGTGGCATTCATTATTGTTATTGTGTGTTTCTGTGTGAGACTGTAGAAATGTCAGAGCCTGAATGAGAGCAATGAATAAACATTAAATTTCTTGTTAAACTTGGCCAAGAGTAGAAATGAAAGCAGGGACACGTTAGTTCAGGTTTATGGGGATACTGCCAGCAGAGTACAAGTATATTAAATGTGTCTCTGAGGGGAGACAAAGAGTCACTGATGAAGAGAGGTCAGGGTGGCCAGTAACATGCAGACCTGACAACAACACTGCAAAAATTCATCAGATTGAGTGTCAAAATTGTCGACTGACAGACAAGCACAGCAGACCAAGTAAACATTGATGGGAAACAGTTAGGGAAATGTTAACTGAAAATCTTGGCACGAGAAAGGTTTGTACAAAAATGGTCCTGAAGGAGCTCACCGATGAACAAAAGCAAAGAGGAGTCAAAGCTTTTCAAGACCTCTTGGAGAGGCAAGATGATATTTGGGGCCATGTTATCACTGGTGATGAAACATGTCTGTACTGACACAAACCTGAAACAAAGCATCCAAATGCACAATGGAAGTCAGCTAATTCTGCATGACCAAAAAATTTATCAGTCCAAATCAAGCGCCACAGTGATGCTGCTAACCTTTTTTGATATCAGAGGGATTGTTCGTTACAAATTTGGACCAACTGGACAAACAGTTAACTGTTTACTATCCGGAAGTGCTGAAAAGGATGCATGATAAAGTTTGACGAAAACAATCTTAACTTGTCACCAACAACTCATGGCTCTTGCATCACGACACTGCACCAGCTCACATGGCACAGACTGTGAGGGAGTTTTTAGCCAGTAAACAAGTAACTGTACTGAAGCACCCTACCTACTCACCTGATCTGGCCCCCAATGGCTTTTTTCTTTATCCAAACATAAAAGAAACACTGAAAGGAAGGCATTTTGATAACATTCAGGACTTCAAGGGTAAAATGACAATAGTTATGACGGGCATTCCAGACACTGACCTTGGAGCACAGCTTCCCAAGGGGAGTACTTTGAAACTATAGTGATATCCAGCAATGAGATATGCAGCACTTTTTCTAGGATGAGCTCATGAACTTAACTGTCAGATCTCATAGGTACAATACTAGCCAGTTATCTCACCCACAAGGCAAGACAGCAGTATTCACTATCCACCCCAATTTTGCCAGATCGGGGGAAGTACAATGCATCCCGTCAGGCCCTTGGAAATACTGGCATATATGTTCATGGATATTGTTACAGTCTCTTGCTTAAGGACCTCCTCCACTTCCAGCACCCTCAGCTGCAACCCTGGTCCCATAACCACAGCAACCAGTAGGAAAAAAAAATTTTATGTGATGCGAGGAAGAGCTGCACAGTGGCACCAGCATCTTCCTATACCCCCCTCTTTCTGATGTTCCCCAGAGAACTACAGCAATCTGTCCAGTGGTGATCCTCCCTTTGTCCCCCTCATCTTGAGTGTGAGCATACATTGACGAAGGTGTGTGAGACAGTCCTTCATGCCTTTATCGCCCATCCCCCCATTTTTTATAACAAATGTTTCCACTGCCCATTCTATTATTCTGAGGGTGGTGCACAACATGGAATGTCCCCTTAGGAAGACGTTGCTTGTTCCATTGCTGCACCCTGTGGGCTATAATGTACATCCCTTGTTTGATGAAACATAACTCAGTGGCCCAAACCGGCACAGTCTTCACTGTTAAAATCTCTTAATGGTATCTTTGCATTTGCATCTGACAAAGGATATGCAAAGATTAGCCCCTATTAGGTATCTATTCCTGTGAGGACCCATTTGTAGCCACCTGACGCCACTGTTGTCTCTGGTCTGATACAGTCGACTTGCCAGCTGGGTGCATGGCCTCCTGGTGAATCTGCCCTCACAGCCATCTATAACCTCTGTCTCTCTGGCTGGCAAATAGAGCAGTCCTTATTGGCATTTTGTGCCTCGGAAGATATAAGAGGAATATATCCAGATTCAGCCCATCTCTGCATGGATGCAGTACTGCAGGTCCACTCATTTCATGGAACAAATTAGCCACCTCAAGTGAGTGTACCAAGAGGTCCACCTGCTGATTCCAATCCCCTTCCAATCCAAGAAGGGCTTTTTCTGATGGATATTAACACATCCTACGCTGATGCACCCTCTAAGTTTCCAGAGTGCTTTCTACAAGTCCATGCCCCACATGGGTGCCCCTTTAATATTCCAATTTTCTACTGGCTACTTGCCAAGCCAAGCCACTGGCCACCACCCACGAGTCAGTTAAAAATCCAAACATACGAGCTCCCACCATTATACAATGAGAACAGCTACAAAGACAGTAGGGAGTTCAGCTCACTGAGCTGACCTTAAATCAGAGTCTTGCCATATGCTGGTCTTTTCCAAGCTACTATACCAAGCCATCATTTCTAACATCAACTACTCCCTCTCCTCTAAGTACTCTAGCTCTTATCTTTACATTCCCAGTTCACTACAACATCGCACAGAAATCACAAACTTTATAAGGGAAATGGCTCACACGGTTATAAAGGACAGCAAGTCCAAAATTCATGAGTCAGGTGTAGACACCTCCCCAGCCCTCAGTCGCTACCCAAAGGCATTCAGCTTTCTTGCTCCACGGGACCTTCTCCTATGGATCTCATCTGCCTGTCTCTCCTTCCTTGTTGGTGGCAGGCTTTTCTCTCTGCTCTGGAGTTGGCTCTTTCTTAAGGCAAAAACTAACCAATCCCCTTGGTGGGCCACAATTTCTTATTTGCACAGTCCTGGCCAATCACTAAAGTGGGAGTTACAAGACCATGGCAAAAAAGACCACACTAAATAATTCACTACACCATACTCACAGATGAATTACAAGAAAACAAGGGCCAAGGTTTGGTCAATGTGCCTGAGAGTCCCCATATACCAGAATTATGTTCTCAGTTGTCAGCTGGGACAGGGAGCAAAAAGACATTTAGATGAGATACAAGCACAAGCTAGCTTTGGGTACAAATACTGCTACATTCACCATGGAAGCTGGTGAAAACACACCACCAGGATAGTTGACTTGGGACATTTAACTTCTCATAGCACCCTCCTCCACATAGTCTGCTGGACAGACTAGCTTAATTGTATATATGGTTTGATTTCTTTTCTCCTAAGAGGCTACTATAGTCTCAATTCCAGCCATTACACTCCCTGCTATGAAATATCTGAGTCATGTCATTGGGAAAACCAAGGCAGTCACATGAATTCTTTCCTTGAATAACTTTCCTAAAGGTGTGTCGTGGTCTGAGTCCAGAATAATTTGGAGCAGTAATGGCCTGGGGAAAGCTATTGGTGTGTCCTTTGATCATTCCATCATTTTGTGAGACATACCAAAGAAGGCAAGTCCAACACAACACCAATATTCTGAGTTCTGATCTATTCCAGCCGTGAGTTTTTTTTATCACAGGTTCCTCTCTGACTCTGCTTTTGAAAATCCTCCCATGCCAAGTTCTTCCTGCCTTAGTTCCCTGACCATGTCCCCTCCTGGATAGAGCCTTCTTTGTGTCCTGCTGGTGCGCCTCATTTGCTACTCTAATCTTCCTTCAGTCAGAAATGATACTTTTCTGTGCTTCAAAAGCAGAGTTGAAAAACCCCTTTAATACATATTGAACCAGGTATCACAAAGTTGCCTTCGAAGGCCTGCTACTACCACAGAAAGTATACATATTAAGGTAAACACCTATTTGGGCTTCCTTAACACACAATGCTGAGTCCTGGTTGCTCAGTGGTTAAGTGCTCAGCTACTAACCAGAAGGTCAGTGGTTCAAACTCACCAGCTACTCTGTGGGGGAAAGATGTGGCAATCTACTTCCTTAATGATCAGCACCTTAAAAAACCTACTGGCCAACTGTACTCTGTCCTATGGGGCTGCTATGACTCAGAACCAACCATCTGGTAATCAGTTTGATTTTTTGGAATATACACTGCTACTGCCTATTTCTGGAAGTATTACAAATCTATGCACAAGTGGTGACATAGTGGTTAAAAGCTTAGCTGCTAACCAAAAGGTCCGTAGAACCAGAAGTTCCGTAGAAATTTTATGAGGCAGCTCTACCCTGTCCTACAGGGTCACTAGGAATCGGAATTGAGAGGACACCACCAGCTTTTTTGTTTGTTTGTTTTGCTTTGTATATGTACAAATAAATAGTCTACTTGAAGCTAGGTTGCTTTTATTATGGAGGAATAACTACAGTTTTGGGAATTAAGCAGTTGTGCCAATTTTTTGTGTTTCCTGTAAAAAAAGATTCCCACTGTGCACTTATGAAGGTATCTCAGAGGGAGGGCATGGTCAGCAAACAAACACAGAAGGCACACATCATGTGAATAAAAGCACAGCATCTGGAGGCACGCAGGCTCCCAAGAGAGTCCCCCACCTTATTTTAGTCAGGACCACTGTCTTGTTCTGAGGGAGGCAAGGGAGAGTGGGAATGGTCCCCAGTGTGCTCTCCCTCTGAACCTTTTCCCCCTCCGGGAGGTCTGCTGTTGAATCTGCTGTGCTGACTTGCCCACAGGAAGCAGCAGAGGTAGCATCGGATGGCCTCCCTCCAGATATAGACAGAAAAAGAGGATTTCGACTGGTGTTCTTCCAAAAGCAGTCACAGGACAGGGAGCCACTTAGCTATGCGATCATCTTCTGCTATTTCATAGGCATTATGTCCCAGCTTCTACATAAACTGAGAGTTTCTCCAGAACAGAGCCACTCCAGTACCCACAGAAGGCCAACTTCTTGAAAAACAAAATGAACCTGGACCCCTTCCCATGTGCCATCCCACTCAAGGATCTGTGTGATGTGGCCAGGTTCTGAGAATTACCGCAATATCTGTATAACTTTCCTGTCACTTGTTCCACTTATTGTAACCCAAAAAGGGGCCAAGAAATCATATAACCTGGCCTGGAGGTTCCTCTACCAGTTGATAAGTCTGTTGCTCTCACTCTGAGAATAGACCACAGTGGATATGAATCCAGTAACACTACAGAAAGTCTCACTTGCATCTAATATTCGAGTAAAAGTACTGGCAAGGGCTGCAGGGCCAAATACACCTTTGACAGTGTCCTCATAGACTAGGTGGCTGTTACTGCGAATTCACGAAAATGAAAATGAGGACATGCAGCATAGTTTTTAAAAACAGCTCTATGTATATTGTCCTTATAGTGAAAGAGGACTGTTCAGCATTTCCCAGGAATCATTATCCATGTCCCCTCAAATCTCAATGAGTCAAATAAGTTAAAAATTGGCATCTTCTCTTACTAGAGTGGAGTGGAAAGAGCAGAGAGGAGGGCACAGGAGATTGTTAAGAGGATATGAAACCTACAGAACAGAAAGGAGGAGTGTGCTGTCACGGGCAAGGAGACCAGAAGGAGCTGCAAATAGGCAGGCATGCAAATAAAAACTGGATTGTACTCTTTCACTCAATCACAATTTAAAAACAAAATGGCATCTTATCCTCCAGGGTGATCAGATAAAAAGTCAGTCCCTAGCTCTGTCTCACCCACGGGCCCCAACAACACTCCTGTGGCAAACAGGTGCCATGAGCAGAGCTACCAAAAGAAATACTGGTGTCTCATGTCACAAAGAAAAAAACAAGCTAATGAATACATTTTCCTCAAATCTACATTTTATTGTCCTAAATTTTAAATGATGCTCATTATCAGTTCCTCCTGGCCAGCATGCTAAGTCAACCAAACAAATGACAAGTAGCAACAAATATTTTTAGAAAAAGGATGCTTTGATTGTAGCAACTCAAGCTTACTTGTCAAATGAAGAAAGGAATTCTGTATATGAACACAGAGGTGAACTATGCCATAGACCACATGGACAGAGTAGAGCTGGGTCCTAGAGAGGGTCAGGCACTATCTGAGTTCTCAGCCACTCTTCATTCTTCACTCTCTTTTAACTGGCTTAGACCACCCAGATCTCCCAAGTTTACATGCTAATTCCGTACCAAAAAGACTGCCTCTCTCAATCCCAGCCCCAAGTAACCCAAGAGAGAAAGCCCCACTGGCCCAATTAACGTCAAGGTTTCCATCCTAGTCCAATAAGCCATATCCAGGAGGTCACCTACTACAAACATGGCCAGCAGGGATCCATTATGCCCACTCTGTGACCTATGCATTAGGGCAGGGGAGTTCCAAGACAGCTACACACCTGGAAGGAAGGGACTGTGTGGGGGATGTAACGCATCAATGTTTCATCATACCACAAAAATCTGTGCATCCAAGCCAGACACCACTGAGACCTGGCGGGAGAAACAGGAATTTCTGTGAGTCTCTGGAAACATCTAAAACAGTTTTGTTAGACTTCTAGGGAAAGAGAGAAAACTTTTCTATGTTATGTCATTTAATCCTCTGAGAAAATGTCACAGATTCTATCTGGTTACTGAGATCACTGAGGCTGAGGGGTTAAGCAACTGGCACAAGGTCGCCTAGCTAATAAATGGTAGGACAAATTTAAACTGATTTCTGACTCCAAAACCCCATCCATGCTCCATGCTACATCCTCAATGAACTCCACCTCAAAACAAGTTTCCTCTGATCAACCAAACAGCCTAAACTGGAGACAAGCCTTTAGCCAGAAGCTGATTCCCATTTTCTACAGCCTGAGATGTCTCTGGGCCCTCAGTTTGTCAAGTACTGATATAATGGTCCCTGCAACCCCAAATTAGAAGGGCCTAGGAGGTACCTGACCCAGACGCACCAGCTCTAACACTCAGGCTACTCCTTCCTCCCCTTCAGGTGGAACAATTCAACCTCAAGCCACTTGTAGGACACATACTGTTCAAGTGCTACCGATGCCATTTTCCTGTTTGCATTCTGTTTTTGTTTTGTTTTTACAGTTCGTTGCTCATCCTAACTGTCAGCAGCAATTGCTTACCATGTGGTATGAGAATCTCTCAGGCTTACGTCAACAGTCTATCGCTGTGAAATTCCTGGCTGTCTTTGGAGTCTCCATAGGCCTCCCTTTTCTCGCCATAGCCTATTGGATTGCTCCGTGCAGCAAGGTACAGACTGCTTCAGGTGCACGTCACTTGTGGTTACTTCTTCCTTCATCTTAACATGACCCAAAGTCAATTCTGTTCAAATTAGCAACTGATCTTTTCCCACATTTAAAGAAAATAGCCCTGCAATTCCTATATCACTAAGAGGAAACCATCTAAGAGGGAAAATGCTGAGACCTATTTTCTTTCATAATCAGTATTTTTAAAAGAGAGTTAAGAGATGGAATAGGAAATTTTGAACATGTGAGGCATAATCTGAAAGGATCAATAACAGAGAGAGAATAAAGGCATTGTTCCCTTATAATTACATCCTACCCTAAAGATGTCCTCCAAACCCACAGTAATAATAATTACAATAACGGTAGTAGTAGTAGCCAATATTTACTGAGTACGTTCTCTTCACTAAGCCCTTTTCATCAAATGTCTCACTTCATGCCATCCACAGCCTTATGACATATATGCTTAATGACAGGCTCAGAAAAGAGAAGTAAATAGTAGGTGGTAATGCTAAAAGTCAAACATGCTTATGCTGGGCCACTGCAGACCCATCTCACCATCTTCCCAGTTTTCCTGGAATCCGTGACTGGATTCTAACCCACATACATGGCAAATTAGGCTACAAGATACAGAAAGGCAAAGGAAAGCAGATGGAGAACTCAAAGGATGCAGGACAGAGCTCTTTCCTCACAGGAAGGGGGGGTATCTGGTGCTTGGTGGTAACAGGAGTAGAACCCACAGGGACTGAACTGCCATGCTGCCTGCCCTACCATCTCCACAGCCTTGCCATTTAGGCAAAAGCCACAGAAAGCACCAGCAGTCACTCCAGCTTCAAGCAAGTTAGCACCTGTAAGACCAAACTATGCAAACATTGTGAAATGTGTTTCATGGGTTTAACATTATCATTAGAGGTTTTAAGACTGCATTTACCTAGTGACACACTGAGAAAGGAATTAAGCTTAGGTAATCAAAATTCAGTGGGAGAAATATGACTGCACGGAGATTAGCTCCACAGGGGATTTGATCAGCTACTGCAGTTAATGAAAGTGTCATCAGTGAATCTGCTCTCTTGTCAACTCCACTGAGAGGGAACTCATGCTAGAATCATGGGCCGTGAGACTTGAGGGCAGCTGATGAGGTCACCTAACCAGGCAGGCAAGAAACTGACTCAGAGGAGGAGTGTCACGGAGAAAGGTCAGGACTCAAACTCCTTCCCTATAGAATGTATTGAAAACAAATGTCCTTAGGCTGAATACTTGGAGTGTTCAACCTTAGATGCTAAAGCCTGTTTCTGTAACAGCGTATCATGCCATGGAGTTTTAAGCCACAGTTCCTCATATGATGCATGTGTAGGTGATGGCAATTTCTTCTCTCCTTCATTATGAGCTTTAAAAAGTACCATGACTGTAACAACAACAACAACAAAAAAAAAAACACAAAGAAAACTAACCAGAGTTAAAGCTGGGTTAGAGTTGTCATTGGTTTTAGTCTAAACTGCAAATTGGATTGTTACCCAGAGCCTCAATGGACAGGGGAGCTCACCTCTACTTTTTGTAAGCACCAAATTAATTCCAGGCTGTCTACCCATTAAAGCAACAGAAATTTGGTGGCGAAAATGCCAATTCTCAGTTTTTCTATACAACTAAGTATGACAGCTTTCAGGAATACGGTACTAACTACTACCAGTAAATTGTCTTAGTTTGCTTCTGACTACCAAAAGATTTAGAAAGATACTTAATATCAGATACTAACATTTTTAAGTTTTTCATGGGTCTGAAAAGAAGAATCTTGACCAACACCACACAAATTTAAAAAAAAAAAAAAATTCTTAAGGGAATTCTGGGCTTTCTTAGTTCTATAGCGGCTATAGCCTCCACGGGACATAGCAGTCTTATGGAATATTCTAATAAAAATAGCTGCAGGAGATACTGATCCCATGGCTAGGTCTTCCCCTTGTCCATTCAATTACACATCTGAGACTCCAACAAAACTAAAGAGCAAACCACTGATGACGAACAGAAGCTGCTTTATATTAAGCCACTTGTCGTACCTCTACGATCCAAGTCTGAGCTTGGTGCAGCACGGGAAACAGCGATAGCCGAGTGACAGATCTTATTCTGTGGCATGAGAAGACTCCCTCATTACCAGGAAAGACTCCCTCATTAAAGAGCTTGTCAAGCTTGCTCTGAGGCAACCAAAGGATAGATAAAACAGTCAAGGTATTTTTAGTCTTTCCTGTCACCATGTAGAAAGAAATCCTTTCAAGTCTGGCAGAAATACTGCTAGGGATTACAGAGGGGTCAGATGCACCATGTGAAGAAACCAGCCCTCTCTAAGGGCTCCTGATGCCCAGAACACAATGTCCTCCCAAGAAGAGTGGTACAGTGAGAGACAAGTTAATGTGCTAGGATTCCTCCTGCCATGGAGCCCAATGCCTTTGTATCTGTTTAGTAACTCCATGAAAATTCCCCTATAATTCCAGTGACTTCAGGTTCTAAAAGAATTAGATCTTGACATTCTTTTAATAAATGTATTCATAAAATGTCACTGCTAAACCTCATCAACTAAATATCCATCAAAATCTAACAAATGCTGAGATTTCTTTCCCCAACCTAATGGTGTATTTACTTCCTAATAGTTGCTGTCCTAATTCTGGAACTATTAGGAACCCCAAAATTACTTGATTAGCCTGCCAAATGACTTCATCTTTCCTACTGAATTTCCAAGGTCATCAATTCTATTTTTACACTCCTTTAACTTTGGAAGATCCATAGGAAAGGACATTTAAATAAGGATATTCAAAAGTTAAGGGTGTCAATAGAAGCTCAGCTTGTTAAGATTGTCACAGATGTGTACATACGGTGAGAACTGTAAGCCAGCAGTATGAACAGGTCTGTCAGGGTCAATAGGAACAGAATTTTGTTTCTTATTTCTCACAGTTACCACCAACATGACTGAAGTCAGCCAATACCCTAGAAGGCGAGTGAGTTCTTATCTGCATGGATGCTCTCAGGTATCTTCCTAGAGGGTTCCAGTGCAAAGGGCCTTTAACAGCCCATTAGCTTGTTTTCTATCCCTTGCTATTCTATTATGATTCACAATTTAGACTGTTTGTCTGTGAAAATCTAAAAGCTCAAAGAGTAACAGTCTTCCTAAGGGGTTCAAACAGTATCTCCAGAGCAGGTAGACTGGGACAGACGTCATCATCATGAAAATGCTGAGGAACTGCACAAGCTCTAATTCTAAAAGTAAGAGAAGCTGACTTCCTCCATTACCTGTTAACCTTTGCTATTTAATTATCCTTATAAATCAGGCCTAGCACTCAGGCAGGGAAAGCTGTAAACAACTTTAGAATCTGACCTGACATCTTTGAAACTTACTCAGTCCTTACTGCCATGTAACTCTTACTGTGAAAAATATCAAAGCATTAGTCATCAACCCCTGCTCTCCAACAAAAGCAGGTGATGAAAGGGTGATTCTGCCGTTTCTGATGATCTCTGCTCTGCCTCACCAAAGCTAAAATGGCTTAAAACATGGATCCTGCAACCATGTGGCCCAAGACAGAACTGTGTCTCCAAAGACTTCTGTATCCTCCACTTCTGCCCCTACCAGAGAGCTACATTAGATTATAGAAAATCATAATGCAATTTTTGAAAGACTGCCATGGAGGGGACATCTGTACCAGAAAATAGGGCATCGATACTCTTTATGTTACAAGTGCTTCTGTGTCCAAATCCAAAAGGAAAAAACCAGTCCCCATCACCCAGCTGGAGTAAGATTTAACAGTGCCATAAAGTTAATCACCTTATACTTAGCCCAAACTGAGCCGTGCAGCCTTCTTTCTCCATCTCTCCATCTACTTCCTTCCAAAGTTTTTAGCCTGTAGTCTCCACCAGAAAATCATCAACTCTGAAAGACCAACTCTTCTGGCTTGTTTTATCCATTGTCTCCAGTACCCAACACCATGGCACTGTGCATCATACCCTAAAAGGGCTCACGGCACAAATACATAACTTTGTGAACTCCTACATACAGGCTTTTCAAAATTCTGTAGAGTTTAAGTTCCCTCTTTGGGGAATTTCCCGAGGTCTTGCCAGTGCCACCCCTACTGAACACGTCCCACATACCAGGTACTCTCCTAAGTGCTTTGCGTGGATTAAGTAACTTATCTTTTATCAACTTTATGCAATAAGTACTTTTTATTCCCCTTTCATAGATGAAGACACTAAAGAATTAAGTACCTTGATGAAAATCTGTGGGACTTTAACCACTACACCTCCCATCCCTCTAGTTATATCTGCAACATTACAGCCCTCAGTGCAGAATATAAACTTCTTAGCTGCTGACTAACTGACATTGGAATAGGCCTGATTCAGGTCGTTAGAGCTGGGAGCACTTTTTTAGAAGGGAGGAGTCAAAGCCATCATATGATGAACTCTAACCTTTTCTCTTTCATTAGAAGCTCTGCCTTCTAAACCCCATCACCACAAAGTACCTCTTCAGCCTTCAGGACAAAGCTGGGATTCTAACTGCAATGTGAGAACACTCAAATGAGATAGCTAGTGAATCTAGTGAATCCCTCCCTATTCAGAATGGCCCTGTGTTAGTCATTCTGAATAAGAATTTGAAGGGGAGGCGTACTTAGAAATTTCTTAAGAATCACCGTGGCCTTAAAGACACGCATGTCTCTTTTGAGAATGTTTGATGCAGTTTTCCTCCACTGAATTTTGCAACTTTTAAACTGAACCCCTGCTTCAGACCATGACACCTAGAGGAACTGAAGATGGCATTTGATGAAGGCGTCTCTGGCAATAAAAGACTAGGGAAGTTACCTGGATACACTCTCTGCACTATCTACTGCAGTCACAGCCACGGAGATTTGGAGACGCAAAGGCACCCAATCCAAATCAGGTGCTTACACTTGTAAGGCACTCACACACAGAGGTGCCCAACCGATCAATGCAAGCACCCACCCAAGGCCTGTAAATGCAGTGAATTTGGAGTTACTCAGGGGCACTGGACCGACCAAAGTCTACTGAACCAAAATATTCATTTTCTCTCACACTGATACATTTCTCCAAGTGAAACAATACAGCCCAAAAGTTTTGAGTGAGCTACAAATTTAGTTACCACAAGCTTGGATTTCCTGATTATGTCCTGGCTGCTCACGATCAAATTATTGAGCTTCCTTAGCCTATTTTCAGACTCGCCAGTTGGGTGCTCCAAGCAGAGTGAGCCAAAGCCTACACTCTCAGAGCTCTACTATCTCTTCTCACACTCCAACCTGTTACCTAAACCAGCTCGAACGGTTCTCTACGAACTGCTGGTACACACTGGTTAACATTTCTCCTTTATCTTGCCTCACCTGGTAGCCTTGCATAAAGCTGAAGTTATCCTTAAGTGCAATATGCTTCAAAAATTATCTTTACAAGCCAAAGAGGGACCGTCACAAAAGAAATCATTTGATCTTATCTGACCTTCAACGAAGTTTTACCAGTTAAAAAGATGCTTTCAAGTCCAGAACAGGATAGCAGCATCAATTACTAACCTCACTTTTCCTACATGTGACCTAGAACAAGTGGGAACCAAGCCCAGGGTAACCTACCTGCAAGGCCTTATCAAGGCTTTTAAAATTCTAGTAATGTCTACAGACTTCTCTTCTGCCAGAAGACTAAAAACTTAAAGGAAATAATAAACAAAATATTAAGTTTCTCAAACCCGAGCTTCTGGAGACTCCCCAGGCCAGCCTGGGTGCAGCTGCATGCAGGCTCCTCACCTAGGGGAGAAGATGGACGGGCGTTCCCACATCTTTACCCGGGCTGTCACCAGAAAACTCTATGTAGGCACCATGGATAAAAAAATCAGGAAGACTAACCGACCACACCTTATGAACCCCCATGTCTATCTAAATGTCTTCCATCTTTTTCTGACATTTCTATGACACTTCACGGAAACACAAGATTGGTGTCCCTTAACTGTGGTCATTCTCTTCTCTTCCCTCACCTCTCACCACCACCTCCACCAGGGCACACCGAAAAGCAGCAATGAGATAATTACTTAAGGATACAGCCCAGGAGACATCAAAACATCCCAAAGACCCGGGTGGCAAAGGAGGCTCCGAGACACCAACACAGTGCGTTAAAACACTGAAAAATTCAAAGTTGCTATTTGATATCACAGAAGTCAAAGTGAGACATGATTTACCTACATTTTTTTTACCAAATGTACATGAATCAGTTTATTAGTCCTTATATTTACTCTCTGCATCCTGAATTTAGCACACCTGCCTATTGCCAAAAATATCCTATGGTCCATAGTTTTGTAAATAACAAATATTACAAAGAAGCGTCATTTGAAAGGTGTTTGTGGGACCCATGGCTTTCAGATAAGTATATTTTTCCATTTCTGAAGTTATTCTAGCATCACATGACAATTTGACAATGCAGATACACCCAAGTAAGTTTTCTTCCAATCATGGTGTGCCAATGACTAGACCTCAAATACATATCTCAACGAAAAAGCTAGCTTAAAACATAAACTAATATGTGGGATCTATGTAATGTGAATCATTTTATACCAGTAACTAGAATAATCAAGTGGATGATTACCATACTATAACATATTAAAAGAATATGCTCAAGCTATCTGATTTATAAATGTGATGCAGAACACAATCATAACTAGGGAAAATTTACCTGGAGAAAACCCTGTTACTGATTTTCTGCTGGCCCAATATTATGTTTACCCCCTGGATGACATTTTACTCTAGGACTCCTGAGGATAGCAGAATGTGAGTGTAAATTAATCAGATGTTGTCTATCACTGAACATCAGCTGTGGGGGAAAAAAAGAATCTTCAGAAAAGGCTTCCTTCTTTGCTGTCATCTTATTAGCATGCCTGGGTGACAAGTGCTCAGGCAGAGGGTGATGGCAGTGCCCTGGAGGAGACCCCTGAGTTCATCAACAGGCTGTCAGCAAGGCTTCCCTGTGCAGTCCCCAATTCAATCCTCAGAGATCTAAGTGACTTTTGGATAGAAAGCCATGAGACAGAGAAGATGTGATCAATAATTGTTCCCAGACAGGGATATCATTTGGCTTATTACCGGCTCATCTCAGGCTCACATGAAACAATTACATAAATCAACTATGTGCTAGTCCACAAGGAAAACTTCTATTAATTCTAAGAGAGTATCACAGAAGCTATGTTTTGTAAACATGCCACAATACAATTAGAATTTTTAAAAGCAGGAAATAGTTCTATATGCCTAGAGCCTAACAATGTAATATTAAATAACCCGAGATAAAAATGAAATCAAAAGGGAAATAACAAAACAGTTATAACTGAGTATCAACGAAAATGCTATATCTCAAAATTTGTGGAACATAATTAGAGCAGTGCTTAGCAAAATATATAGCTTTAAATAAATTTACCAAGACAGACGAAAGGTTGTCAGCAAATAATCTAAGCCTAAAACTCAAGCAGGGAAAAAAAAATAAAAGGGCAGCAGAACTTATCCAGAGTATTTTTTTTTTTAATTGTGAACTCTTTATTGACACAATTTTTTTTCTCAGATCTGAAGGGCATAAAATCTACACGCAGGTGGTTAGGAGTGACTGATGATACAAGTGCGCCATGATGTCAATGCATTTTACTTCTTTCTCTCAGTCATTCCCACTAAGTCTTCTAAACAGGAAAAACTGAAGTTAACAGCAAATAGATTTGGTCATTCATCTAGCGAATAAAGTACAAAAGACAGAACATTGTGTGGGTTCAGTTAGCAATTTCTCATCAAAGATGGAGAATTATCTGATTAAACTTTTGGCAAAAGCAATGTTTTAAAGAGAGACCTGCACCCATCGTTAACTGAAAGTTTAACACGTGTCTATCTTCCTTCCAGCTAGGACGAACCCTGAGGAGCCCTTTCATGAAGTTTGTAGCCCATGCAGTTTCTTTTACTATCTTCCTGGGATTGTTAGTTGTGAATGCATCAGACCGTTTTGAAGGTGTGAAGACGCTGCCCAATGAAACCTTCACAGACCACCCAAAACAAATCTTCAGAGTGAAAACCACACAGTTCTCCTGGACAGAGATGCTAATCATGAAATGGGTCTTAGGTAAGCAAGGTGCTCTTTTATTTGCTCCTCCTTAATTATAAAAAAATAAATAAAACCTGTTGCCATGCAGTATATTCCAACTCACAGCTACCCTACAGGACTAAGCAGAACTGCCCCATAGTGTCCAAGGCTGGAATCTTCATGGAAGCTGACTGCTACATTTTTCTCTCAGGGAGTCACTGGTGGGTTCTAACTGCTGATCTTTTGGTTGGCATCCAAGTGCTTCACCACTGCGCCACTAGGGATTCTGCACTAATTACAATGGTGTATTATGAAGTCCTGACTGCTGAACCTCTTCGTCTTTTCAAGGTACTCTTAGCTGACAGAATGGCGGGCAGAAGACCAGCACAAAAGTCAGAACTAACTTTTCAAGTGCTGGTGTATAAGATGCACAGGCATGAAGTATAAATCCTAATTTTGAAAAAAAAATGTTTGGGAAATCCATTACTTCTCATTACACATGTATTGGACAACTGCAGAAGTAGGTACCAATCTTGTATTTCTTCAACTTTAGCTTTAACAGTTGATGCATAAATCTGAATAACAGTCTTATTAACTGGTCTTCCTCGCAGGCATGTAGTTATTATCGTATCACTGACAGCAGAGATCTTGTACTTTAGTATAGATCCTGAAACGTTCTTTTTGACACATGATGCCATTGCTCTACAAACTGTCATTTCCAGCATGGTAGACCATATGACTGTCTAATTCAAAAATGACCAAGACCAGAGCATGTCAGCTCACTGATGTTTAAGATATTGATCTTTACACATTCCATTTCATTTTGATGAACTTGCAATTTTCCTACATTTATACTTTGCAGATTTCACATTCCAATTATTAACAGATGTTTGTCACTATTTCTTATCATTAAGCGATGCCACATCACAAATGAAGGTCTTGAAAGCTCTACTCCATCCATGTCACTAAGGTCAACTCCACCTTAAGGAGAAAGCTCTTACTCAGCCTTCCAACCTGAGGGGCTCATGTTCTGGCTCTGTATCAGACAAGTGTTCTGTTGCTCTTCATACAGTTTTCACTAGCTAATTTTTTTTCAGAAGCAGACTGCCAGGCCCTTTCTCCTAGCCTGTCTTAGTCTGGAAACTCCACTGAAACCTGCCCATCACAGTGACCCTGCGAGTCATTGCTCTTGCAAAATTCTGTCATCAATTTCTAGTGTTGTTTCTATCACCAAGGCCCTACTTTCCAACTACTGATCCAGTCATACAGTACTACAGGATTAGAGGAAAACTCATCAACAAACTGTGATATGCAGATAACCAACCTTGTTTGCTGAAAATGAAGAGGACTTGAAGCACGTGACTGGTTACTAGTGACTGGAATGCAAAAGTTGGAAACAAAGAAGGATCAGTAGTTGGAAAATGTGGCCTGGGTGATAGAAACAACACCAGAAACTGCATGACAGAATTCTGCAAGACCAATAACGTCTTCACTGCAAATACCTTTTATTAACAATATAAACAGTTACTATACATGCAGACCTCACTAAATGAATACACAGGAATCAAACTGACTACGTCTATGGAAAAAGATGATAGATCAGCTCAATTATCATGAGTCTATGTAGATAAAAACAAATTATGGACAACATTGAGAAGAAGGAGAATTTAACTGTGCTCAAGAGAAACCTGTACATAGACTAACAGGCAGTCACCCTAACAGAACAAGTGGATACTGTGTGGTTTAAAGTCAAAAAAAGTACGCCTCAGGGCTGTATCCTTTCATCATACTTATTTAATCTGTGTACTGAGCAAATAATATGAGAAGTTAGACTATATGAAAAATGGGCATCAGGATTAGAGGAAAACTCATTAACAAGCTGTGATACGCAGATAACACGATCTTGCTTGCTGAAAATGAAGAGGACTTCAAGCACTTAACTGGTTGAGCTCAAAGGCCACAGCCCTCAGTGTGGATTACACTCCAACAGAATGAAAACAAAAATCCTCACAACTGAACCAATAAGCAGTATAATGATAAACAGAGAAAATACTGAAGTCAAGGATTTAAACTTGGAGCTGCAATTAATGCCCATGGAAGCAGCAGTCAAGAAATGAAACAGTGTATTACACTGGGCAAATCCACTACAAAAGACCTCTTTAAAGCATTAGAAAGCAAAGACATCACTTTAAGGACTAATGTGCTGCTGATCCAAACCATGTTATTTTCAATCCCTGCATGTGCTTGTGAAAACTAGAAAATGAATTAAGACCAAAGAATTAATGCCTTTGAATTCAGAGTTCCTAAAAGAGAAAATTATGTAAATCATATAGCTTAGAGCATATTTTTGTTATTGAAAACTGATAACATGGTGCTGTCCAAGAATACTGAATATACTATGTACTTCCAGAAGAACAAACCAATCTGTCATGAAATTATAGCTAGAATGCTCCTTAGAAGCAAGGATGGCAAGACTTCATCTCTTATACCTCAGACATGCTATCAGAAGGAACTAGTCCCTGCAGAAGGACATCGCGCTTGCTAAAGCCAAGTTTAGAGAAAAAGAGTAAGACACCCAACAGGATGGACTCACACAGTGGCTGCAACACCACGCTGAAGCACCGAGACTGCAAAGACGGCGCCGGTCCGGCCGTGTTCTGTTCTGTTGTACGTAGGGCCACTGAGTCAGGACTGGCGCAAAGGCACCCAACAACACAGGTACTGAAAGGAATTTTAAAATGGTTTTAGTCACTCCTTTATAGCCTACTAGAAACCACAAGTTCCGTCTCTGAAAATGAGTATAAAATTGCATGGCTTGGAACAAATTTTTGTTACCACTGAATATTGGTATACAGTAAACTGGAATAGTAAATGTAGTTCTAAAAAGTTCAGGGAGTAACATTTTCTCCTTTACGTTCCCAAAAGTACTAAAACCCTCTGAAATTCCTCTTTGTGCTGCCAAGGCTATGCCTCTGGAATAACCCAAGAAAACTGTTCCCAATTTTCTCATTTGATTTCCTCATTGAGCACAAAGGGGTATCTCTTTAATGCAATTCATACGAATTATTATTACTAGGAATAAGCAAATTAAATGAAACTTGAAATGGCTAAAACTGTACACAGTAAAATGTGCTACGGGTTTTTATCTGACTCAAAACTGAAAAACATTGGTTAAAAAATTAGACTTGGTAGGGAAAATATTAAAAATTGCAAAAAGCTACTGTGATATTCTATACTTGCAAAATCTGGTCAATAAATTATAAATTTACAACAACCAGATTTGAATTTTATGGGACTATTTTTGAGAATTGAAGCTAGAAAATACTGAAAAAATTAACTACGCAGTATCAAGATTTTTCCACTTAGTTAAACTGACATAATGGTATTTATCCGAGATTTTGTTTTCTTGAAAGAAATTCAACATAAGTATAATTTTCACTATGTTTACATTCACAAACTTAGCATCGAAGTGTATTCAGGGTTTAAGTGTCCTTGCCATCAATCAACATAATCACAAAAGAATAAATACTTGAAAAGATAGCCCTACACCCAGCCCATGATGATTAAACACCACCTTAGACAGCTAAGAACTGAACAACTGCAGACCATTCCGTGGATGCCCAAAGTGAAAACAGTTGGGACTATGGGCTCTAAGACAGATCTTGTAAGCAGGCTGAGGGAGATGCACAGAATAGTTTGATTCAAAGGGCAGAGGCAAGAAAGGACACCATCCTTCCCAAGGGACACTGCATCAAGTCTACAGCCAAAAGCTCATTTAATGGAGTCACTAGCACTAAAACCAGAGACACTGAGGTCTACTGCAGATGGTCTGTTGCCTAACTGGCAGAGTCTATTCTAATTCTCCCTTAGTCCACTTCCATGATTTTTAACTAAATTAACCATTTTAACACCAAGCACTTTAAAAAAAAAGTCTGACTTTACAGATAAAAATCAAGAGTATTTACGGCATCAATCACTCACCTACCCCATTCCCCAACCTTGAACCCAGGCAGAAAACTAATCAGCGCAACCAGGTGTCTCCTTGAACAGGTATAGCTACCATAGGTTAATGGCTCCTCCTGGATGAAGACTTCCTCCTGAGTCCTTACTTTTTTCACCCTGGACCTCAGAGGATTATCCTAAAAAGAGAGCTGTATCTCCAACTACAGAGCCCCTACCTGTTAGCTTGGTCCCAGCTTCTACCCATCAGAGCAGAGGTAAGTTTTCAAAGCTTTTATCAGAAGTGCTGGCACAAGGAAGACTTACCTCATTGATCTAATTCCACCTCAGATTCAAACAGAGGCCAAAAAAAAAAATTCTAAGTACTTTGTCTCACTAATTGCTGCTAAGTGCCAACAAGTTGGTTTTCAACTTACAGCAATACCAGTATGACAGAGTAGAATACAGACCCTATTTTTCAGAGTTTATTATGAATATTTCCAGAATAGCCAAAAATTAAGAGTATAATGAACTCCCGCCAAAGCCATCCGACTCCAGTGAACCTATATTTCATCTTCACCAAATCAGCAACTCATAATCAATCTTTGTTTCATCTATGCTTCTATACACCTATACTTCTATATTTCTCTTTTCCCTAACCCTGTGCTGTTAAGAAACAAATCTCAGGCATCATAAAATTTCACCTGCTGTTAGTTTAGTGTATATCACTAAAAGATAAAGTCTCTTTTTGCTTTTTTAAATCTTTCTTCCAAATCTTACCAGTCAACCCTAGTGTGATTTTAATCCCTAATCAGTGTATTTTTCATTTCAGATGTTTATCTATTGCTGAGATTTCATTAGATTCTTTTACATCTTCCATGTCTTTCCTCATCATGTTGTATTTTCCTTTAAATTCTTGAACATACTGTGTATATTTATAACAACTATTTTAAAATCCTTGATGGCTAATTTCATCTCTGTCCCTACTGGATTGGTTTCTATTGACTAATCTTTCTCCTGGTGATTAACCACATTTTCCTGCATTGTGATGTATCTGGTAGTTCTTTTGTTTTTTCAAAAAAAACTGAATGGTGAACATTTTAAATACTGTTATCACTGAGTATCTGAATTTTTCTTTCTTTAAACAGTTTTTAGTTTTATTCTCACAGCCTGTTAAATTACTTGCAGATCAGTTTGATTTTTTTCAAGCTTTCTTAGAATAAGTATGGAGCTTTCCTGTAGAGATTGTTCATCTTTGACCCTTCTGGGGTCTCTTCTAAATGCCCTGGGTAATCAACAAGGACTCTCTAATCTGTCTGGCCAGAGTTCAAACACCTCCTCTATCTGGGTAAGCTCTGAGAACTGTTCAAAGTTTTGTCATTGTCTTCTATGCACGCTTGACTTAGTACTCAGCAAATATGTAAAATTACCTCTATGCAAATTTCTGGAGCTTTTTTTTTCTTACACAGTACCTTTTTTTCTACAACTATGTCAGACAATGTCTAATCATCTCAGTCTCTTTAATTCAGAGCAATAGCCATGCTCTTGGGATCTCTGCCTGTGCAATGCAGACTGTATCGTGCTGCAGAAAAGCCAGCGTGGTCACAAGCTTATCTCACTTGCTTCCCTGCACTCACGCATTCCAGTGCTGTACCATCTGTTTCCAGGGTCTGAAAGCTGTCACTCCATCATGTCAAGAGTGCAACAGAAATTGCACTATTTTTCTAAAACAGAATAACAAAACTATAAGAAAAATAAATAAATTCTCAACATCTCCAAGCATCCAGTTGGTATTCAGATTTCTCTGAATAAAGCTGAATAAATACCTGAGTATCTTGCTTTCGCTCTCCCTTCCGGTCTCTGTCCAAATTTTACCTTATCAGAGTAGCTGAGCAGGTGAGAGCTTGCCCTCTTATCCCACAACTCTGAGAAGCTGAAATTGGAACAGAGGCTGCACCAAGTGCAGAAGCAAGTTTTGCGGATTTCTGAGTGACGATCACTTCATGCAGAAGAGTAGTCTATGTTAAAGCCCTGGACTCATGAGCAAGCTTGGCCCGTCTGAGAAACAGGAAAGAGACTAGTGTGGCTGGAGCAGAGTGAACAAGAAAGCTGAAAAAACAAGAGAGGAAGTGAGAGGGGTAGGCAAGGTCAGACCAGGCAAGGTCTCAAACGTCATGTTTCATTGAATTTCCATTGTGTATAATGGGAAGCCACTGGAGATTTCTGAGCAGAAAAGTGACATGACCTCGCTTACATTTTTAAAGAATCACTGGTTGCTTTGCAGAGTTCCCCATGGTGCCAAGGGTTAAGGCCATTTGGTTGCTCACTGAAAGGCTGGAGGGCCAAGTCTACCCAGAGGTGACTCAGAAGAAAGGCCTGGTGATCGACTTCTGCAAAAATCAGCCATCGACAATCCCACAGCACATATTTCTACTCTGACACACAGAGCTGCCATAAGTCAGTCAACTACATAGCGACTGGATTTTTGGCTGCTTACAGAAAATAAAAAAACTGCAAGTCCCCCAGCCAGCCTTCGCTGTTTGTCTACTCATTCCCCTCCTCCTATTAGCCTGTAACAGTTAATATCCTCTACTGTGTGATTAGTCTACTTCAACTAGTACTATTATTCCTGTAATGACAGAAATTTGCTTTCAACTCTTTACCTTGTGTCAAACAGCTGCCCTCTCTCCACATGGCCTGTCACATTTTCAATCTTGGTTGAACCTAAATGTGAGGGACTGAAGCTCAGCATCTGCCCCACAATGGTCTATAATCCTGGGTGGGGCGGGTGGGGTGAGGGAGCAGCCTGATGCTCACGTTTTACAGATGTGAAAACCAGTCTTGTCAATGGTCTCTTTCAGCAAGTACACGGTGTGACAACTCTCTAAATTACCTCTCAATCCCCATCTGTTGTACACGTAGGTTGCTTCTCTTCTGCCACACAGTTCTGCAGGAAAGTCAAACTTGATTAGAAATATGTCTTCCTTCACCAGGGACGATTTACATGGTTACTAGCAGAAGTTTGAGAAAATCCTGGATTGTCAATCCAGGAGACTTAAAAGTAGGACAAAAGAGGTGGAGGCCACAAGGGATGTGAGAAGACACAGAGGTAAGGCCCAGAGAACACAGCATCAGGAAAGCCAAGAGAAGAGCATGACTAAAGAAGACAGAAGGGTATAAGGAGCACGTCTGCTGGCTGACTCCTGTGGTGTGTAAAGCTGCTAGATGAGCTGCTTTGGGGAGGATGAAATGAACCAGAGTCCACTGCACCTTCCAGTCTGCAGGCTGGCCAGCATCAGTTCGTGCCACAGAAGCCTCTATTTGCTGCCTGTGTTTCAAGAAGAGACTCTGAGGGTATTTCAAAGAGTTTAGACTAGAGCTTTTCAGTTGACAACTATGGCTCTACAGAAGGTCATCAGAGGACTATGTAATAGCATCTGAGGTTTCCAGAAAGCCTCCAGAGCCTGGAAGGTCAGGAAGCCTCTCCATAATGCATCTCATCTCTCCATCTCGGAATATAATATTTTCATGGAAGACTGTTTTAGTCAGCTAGGGCTGCTCTAACAGAAATACCACAGAGTGGATGGCTTTAACAAAGGAAGGCTTATCCTTACACAGTCCGGTAGGCTACAAGTTCATATTCAGGGTGCCCACTCCAGGGGAAGGCTTTCCCCCTTGTCGGCTCTGGAGGAAAGTCCGGTATCATATCAGTCTTTGTCCTGGAAGCATCTTGGCGCAGGAACTTCAGGTCTGAAGGACACGATCTTCTCCCTGTGCTGCTTGCTTGATGGTGTGATGTTCCCAATTCTCAGCCTGCTTCTGTTTCCTTTTATCTCTTGCAGGATGAAAGGATTAAGGGTGGGGCAAGACATATTCCAGGGAAACTCCCTTTACAGTGGGGTAGGGAGGTGATCTTACAAAGGGATTTACAGTCCCACCCTAATTCTTTAACATACAGCCTAGGAAAACCACAAAATAGAGGACAGTCACAAGATACTGGGAATCATGGCCCAGCCACAGGGCTACACATATTTTGGGGAGGACACAATTCAGTCCACAACAAAGACTCTCTGCACTACTGCTGTAGGGAACCTGGCAGTGTTTCCTTAAACAATAACCCAGTGTTAAAAATGCAATAGGCAAAGTAAGACGCAAAGGCCCAGGACAGTGAGTAAATTTAACAAGCTGGAGATGAGGAAACAGCTTGGCAGCTGCTGTCTGGGAATCCAGCCCTGACTGTGTTCTGTTTTCTTTGGTGCTGTAGTCTCTCTCAATTTCAGCTTTCACATCTGTAAAATGTTAGGACCAAGCTGCTTCCTCAGCCCACTCAACCTACCCCCTATGAGGGCAGAGGCAGAGTCTTAGCTCTAGTTACCCACATTTAGGCTTGTCTAAAGTTAAAAACTGAAAAACCATGTGGCTGAGTTTCCCACTTAAATCATTCTTTTGATGGCTTCTTCATTTATATAGGTAAGATTGCAAAGGAGACTATCACAAACAACTTGCTAGTTTCTTCCAACAAGTCAGACAGGTTGCTGTCCTGCTTAGCACCTTCAGGAACTGCCCAGCTGCTCAGAAGCCCCATACACTTCGGCATGGCCTAGAGGAAGGGCTTTCATGGTTTAACAGGGCCTATTTATTAGCTTCATCTACCAATAATCCCGTCCCCACTCCCTGAGACTTGAGTGACACTAAGCCCCTTGCAGTTCCATGGAATGACCTGCTCCCTCTCACTTCCATAACCATTGCCATCCCTTGTATCTTGCTAACTCCTGGTTCCTCACCCCAAGTGTCACCTCCTCCATAAACTCATCCCTTCATTCAGTCAACAGATACATGTGGTGACAGGCACCATGCTGGGTCCCACGATCATGACACTGACCATTCTTAGCCCTGTACTTCCACCAACAGCTCCCTGGACACTTTTTTACAGCATCCTCTATCCTGTATATTACTGTTTGCAGACACGTCTGTCTGTGGCACCAGTCTCAGCTGATTACGGAAGGTCTGTCATCTTCTCGTGTGTTGTATTCCCAATGCCTGGAGCTGGTGCTCAACAATGTTGAAATGGCTGAAAGAGTCCCTAACAAGTGAGAGCAATGTTGCACCTAGTGGAGCACTGGCAGGGGGCAATACAGCAGAGGACAGCAAGGGTCCTGGAGTGCCGGTATGCTTCTGAACCACCTGTCATCTTGGTACATGAGTTTCCTAGCCTGCGTGTGGGGATAACTGTAGCAGGCATCTATCAGACTCAGCAGGGTAACACCATCAGGTAAGGAGGGAGCAAGCAGCCGCCACCCGTCTGTCAGCAGAGGCTTGCTTGTTACTGTGATACAGGAAGCTATGCCACTGGTATTTAGGTACCAACAGGGTCACCCACGGTAGATGAGTTTCAGCTGAGCTTCCAGACTGAGACAGACTAGGAAGAAGGGCCCAGCAGTCTACTTCTGAAAGGAATTAGCCAGGGAAAACCTTATGAATAGCAGCCAAATATTGTCAGATGTGGTGCTGGAAAGTGAGCCCCCCAGGATGGAAGGCACTCGGAAGACAACCAAGGAAGAGCTGACACAGTGGCCGCAACAATGGGCTTCAGCATAAAAATGATTGTGGACGTGGCACAAGACAGAGCAGTGTTTCGTTCTGTTGTTCACAGGGTTGCTATGAATCGGAACTGACTCAACGGCACCTAACAACATCTATCAGACCATTATGATTTACTGTTAGCAATGTGTTTTGTATAGAACGTAGAACCTAGCAGGTGCCCAATAATTCTCAGCTACTATAATCAGAAAAGAGGAGGAGAAAGAGCAGTTTAGTCGGGAAATTTTTGAATCTGTTAATATTATCCTCCTGCTTGGAAAACAAATGACATCCTGAATGAGTCTCAGTCTCGAGATTTTTGTAAAGGACCTGTCAGATCAGCACTGGGAAGTCACAGCTAATAACTTCAGAACTTCTAGACAACTTCTCCCTCTGTGAATTCATGGAAGACCACATCCTGGACCACTGGTGATAGATTGGTCTGGAAGAACAGAGAGGCCTCCCAGGAGGTGGTATGGGAGGAGCTTTGCTTTGTCCTCCAAAAGCTGCTCCGCCACCGCCCAGGGACAGTGCAGAAGCAGCCCTAGGAGCCTTGGTTGTATGTGGAATGTGCATATTTAAGTCTCATAGGACTTTAAAGAGGGTTCCTTTCTGAACAACCTCTGAGGCAGGGATGTCTTGTAAGCTGTCAAGCTCCATCTCCACAGCCTACGTGCCATTGCTCAGAACTTGCCCAAACAGAGCTCCTCAATTTCGGAGGCATTCTGGCACTACCCAGCCTATATACTCCTGCCAGCCACCCTCACTAACTACCAGTGGCCTTGTTCTCCTGGGCTCCAGGCATCCCTGAGTGAAGGAGACTATGCCTGAAGGAGGCTCAAGTGCCAAGCGCCCTTATTCCCTGGACTCTAAACACTCCTTTGACTGGCATGCTGGAGGCAAGGGATCATGAGACTCCGCTTGCATGTAAAATGCTGAACTACTCTTGACACCTTGGAAGCAGAGGGCCTCACTTCACTAACTACATAATTTCATACACTTCTTTTTTCATTAAGCATTCCATGCTACTTTTTCTCACCATGCTACTTTTTCTAACAGCCTTGGAATAATTTAAGCTAATCTGGGTGAGTTAATACTTAAGTCTGGGAAGACTGGTGTAAGCACCTAACCATGGACATGTAACACCCAATGAGCAAGATACTGCATTGGTAAGAAAAGTTAGTTTCTGTAATTTGCATTTCAGATACACAGAGCTTTTGCTGCCAGAATTTACATCAAAAACCCAACTCCCTCATTTTATAAATACAGACTGAGGGGTCTACATCGACTCATGACCAGAAGAACCAGATAGTGCCTGGCCACCACCAATGACAGCTGTGATAGAACTCACAAAGTGGAGTCTCACTGGCAACACAAGACTAAAAAGGGGTGAAACCTGAGATCTCCAATAAAAGACCCCAACTGATGGTCCAGGGGCTTCGGGGTTCCCCTGGGAGCATGGCCCCTGGCCCTGATGCTGCCGTGGTCCATAAATCATAACGGAGGTCAACTCTTCAGAAAGGAATGGATTGGACATGGTGACCCAGAGTGACCATATTTTGGGGGCACTTTATGGTTCTATGCATCTATAGGATATGATCCTGCTGACCTCTTACTGGAGAAAGGGGAGTGGGTGGAGAGGAGAAGACAGGAGACTGTTGGGAGGATAGGACATGTATGGAGCAGAGAAGAAGAGTGTGCTGTCACTGCACAGGGAGAGCAGTGGGAGCTCCATATAGGTGAGCATCCAAATTTATATGGGAACATACATTTTCATCCAGTCATAATAAAAAATACATATATGTACAGACTGAGGTCCAGTGCAAATCAAGGGACCGTTCCAAGGTCACACAACCAGTACGTAGCCAAGATGAAAGCTGACTCCAAGGATTCCTGAGTCAATCCTAGTGATGGCATGAAAGATATTGCCTGTGATGCTCCTTGTGCCAGGTAAAAGCAGCTCCACTAACACATAACCTGTTGCCTTCGAATGGATTCTGACTCACAGTGACCTACAGGACAGAGCAGAACTGCCCACTGGGTTTCCAAGGAGTGGCTAGTGAATTCAAACAGCTGACTTTTTGGTTAGCAGCTGAACTCTTAACTATTAGGCAACTAGAGCTCCACCAACACATCAGAAATTTTAATTTGTGGGTACACGGACACAAGAAACATTTTTTTCCCCCAGCCTGGAATGGTTTTGAGGGGGTCTAACTGTTGAGAGACTGTCGGGTGGACCTGCTGCATGGGAATATATGCTGTATGGAGACAGCAAGAGACTTGGGAAGGTCTGATGCCTTTGCTTTGAAGTCTGAACTTTACCTTGGGATTGTGGGAAATACACTGTAGGTAGAAGTCTGCAGAGGGAAGGGACCGTGATATGATAGGTAATTCACGAGGTAAAAAGATGGAGCTGAAACCCGAGCTGGCAGAAAAGATCTGAGAGTCAGCCAGAGGAGGATCAGCGGGACTGGGTGGACAGGGTGAATCAACAACACAGAGGGAGTACGAGGCCACGGTGGAAGGTGAAGTGGGAGGGCTGGGAGGCAGCCTGGGACATGTGGCGTTTCTGGCACTGGCAGGACATCCATTTAGAGCAGTCTGTCTGTGAGGCAGAACTGGAATTGGAATGCCTAAGAAAAATAGGAAGATATACATCTGTGAGATATTTGCAAAGAGATGAAAGACAAAGCTTCAGGGTAAAGGCACTTACTCAAAGGGCAGAGGGAAGAATGTCAAGAACCTGGAAAATGGCACCACTTAAACGGTGGGTGGAGGAATGGGAGCAACAGAGGAAGCTGAGGGAGAGCAATGGTCACCTGGGAGAGGAGGCCAGCGTGCTGATGCAGAGCAGACGCAGAGCAGAGGCAGGGAGCACCAAGAGAGGCTGTCAGTGCTAACCCTTTGAGACATGTGATCACTAAGTCAGTCACTAAGTCAGACATGTGGTCACTAAGCCAACCAGTCAGTGATTCTTGTACCACACTAACTCCCCGCAGTATTCTGGTTATGTACCATGGTATAACATAGAAAGGGCTGGTTCTTCATCAAGTTTTTCCCAGGTTTGAATAGTTGTAAGACCCTTTAAATCGATTTACACAGTTCAAGAGCCTCTTCTGCAATAAAAAACCAAACCAGCTGTCGTGGAGTCAGCTCTCACTTGTGGAGACCCCATCTGTCAAAACAGAATTGTGCTGCACAGGGTTCTCAGTGGTTGGTTTTCTGGAAGTAGATCACCAGGCCTTTCTTCTCAGGCTCAAACCTCTACCTTCTGGTGAGCAGGTGAGCACATTAGCCACTCGCACCACCTTGCTTTAAACCCCATTTTATTTCCTGGAGAAGCAGAATAGTGGTCAAGAGTGCGGATTATAAGGCCATGCTTCAGGGTAAACTTCTGTTCTCCTGCTTCCTACCTAGGCACAGTAAAACTTTCTGTGCATCTGTTCTATTAGCCATAAAACAAGGATAATTATAGAATGTAATTCATATGACTGTTGCAAAGATATAGGAGCATTAACCAAAAAAAATAAAATAAAATAATAAAAACAGTACTTGGCAAAAACTCACTACTCATTGCCAACCAGTCAATTCCAACTCACAGCAACCCATCGGTCACAGTGGAACTGCCCTATACTTTTAAAAGCTGTCATCTTTAAAAAACAGACTGCCACATCTGTCTCCAGTAGAGCAGGTAGCATGTTCAAAGTGTCAGCTTTTCAGCTTACAAGCCAAGTGTTTAACCATTATGCCACCAAGGCTCTCTGTCTACCACAAACAGTGCTGTTTGTTTTAACTGAATGACTGTGCTTAAATAATCTAAAACAGTTTATTTTTAGTAATCAATTAAGATAAAAGTATAGAACAGCACTCTTCAACTGAAATACATTGCAAACCACAACTGTAAGACACATCCAAAACCCAACACTGTTGTCACTGACTCAATTCTGACTCTTAACAACCCTACAGGACAAAGTAGAACTGCCCCATAGCATCTCCAGGAGGCAGCTTGTGGATACACACTGCTGACCTTTTGGTTACCAGCCGAGCACTGTGCCACCACGGCATCATAAGCCACATGTGTAACTTTAAATTATCCAGTAGCCACATTATAAGAAACTGGTGAAATTAATTTCAACATTTCATTTAATCCAATATACTCAAATATTGTCATTTCAACATGTGACTGCTACAAAAAAAAAGGTATTTTTGCTTTTTTTCATATTAACTCTTCAAAATCTAATGCGTACTTTACAATCATACCAAAAAAAAGAAAAAAAAAAAACCACCTTGCTGTAGAGTCAATTTCCACTCAGAGCCACCTTCAGGAAAGAGAAATGCCTCCATAGGGTTTCCAGGAAGCAGCTAGTGGATTCAAACGGTCAGCCTTTTGGTACATTGCCTCTTAATTCAGACTAGCCATATTCCAAGTGGTCAGTATCCACATATGACTCGTGGCCACCTATATGTTATAGGGCATGTATAAAAGGATACACAACAAACTAACAGCCTAGGATATCTCACAGGGCTGGGTTACAGGAAGGAGAGAACTGGTAACAACTTTGCTTGTATCACTGTATTCTTTAACAAGTTGCAGAGTAGCACAAATGGTTTGCACCTGACTAAACCAATGGGAAGGCTGGCTGGCTGAACTCACAGAGCAGTACCACAAAAGAAAGGCCTGGAGATCAGTTTCCATAAACATTGTAGCCAAGAAGACCCCATGGTGGAGGAGTGCATTTGTCCAAATTGCACTGGTCACAGCAGAAAGGAGAACACTGTTTATTACATGATAATGAGCATGTCTTCAAAATCCAACAAAATCTGACATAAACAAAAACCAAACTCATTGCTGTCAAGCTGATTCTCATAGCAACCCTATAAAAATCCAGTATCCTGAAAATAGTGCTCATTGAAACAGTCATAAAAACACAAAAGAAAGCAATCTAATGGCCAAGGGAGGCAAGTGTTAGAAGAACTGCATTCCAGGTCATACACGTGACCTCAATAAAGCCACTGCCCATTCCTCAACCTCGATTTCCCTCTATTTAATGTTGAACTATATGATTCCTTAAAATCTTCCAGCTCTTAAAAGTGTGCAAATGTCAGCTGTTGTATTTATCTTTTTTGCCTCTAAGTATGTGTCAACCTATGATAAGTCTCTCCTCACTCCCAGAGATGGATTTTCTGGAAACAAAGGGACAAGTAAGGTGTCTTCTCAGAGTCTGAAAGTTTCTTGACTTTATATCTGCCTCTGAAGAAACGTTTCCATCGGGCTCTAGAAGTCTGGAAACACTGTTTACCAGTTAAGTGCTATGGCTGTTAACCAAAGGTCAGCAATTCAAATTCACGCAGCGCTCCTTGGAAACTCGACAAGCAGTTCTACTCTGTCCTTATAGGGTCGCTGAGTCCAAATTCCCTCTGCAGCAACTGGTTAGCTTTTGATTTCGTCTATCAGAAGTCTAAGCTCCAAACAGCCCACCTTTATGTGTGGACCACAGTTGCCCTGTTGCCCTGGTGTGGTCACCAAATGCCAAGGGAACTGAGAAATGAGCCTGTCTTCTCCCTCTCCCACAGGAATGATCTGGTCCGAATGCAAGGAGATCTGGGAGGAGGGGCCGCGGGAGTACGTCCTGCACCTGTGGAACCTGCTGGATTTCGGGATGCTGTCCATCTTCGTGGCCTCCTTCACTGCGAGGTTCATGGCCTTCCTAAAAGCCAGCGAAGCACAGCTGTATGTAGACCAGCACGTGCAGGACGATACGCTACACAACGTCTCGCTTCCGCCGGAAGTGGCGTACTTCACCTACGGTGAGTCGGAGGGCCGCTCATTCTGCTCCGGGTGGTTAAGCTTCCAGAGGCGGCCACGGGCGTTTGTTGGCTCTGGCGGTCATCCAGAGGTTTATCGCTACTGCCAGTGTAGACACTCCACAAGAATCTTGGTCACTACAGTACAACCAACTGAACAGAACAGGGATTAATGACTATGAGAAACGGATCCTTTTCTGCTAAGGATACTTGTATCTCAGGAAGACTCTTGGGGGCATTTTGGACACCATATATATGCGTGTGATTTCCAAAGCTGTAATCCTTAAAGATGCAAACTGCCACATCTTTCTCCTGCATAGCTGCTGGTTTGTTCAAACTTCTGACATTTTGGTTAGCATCCAAGCCCTTAACCATTGCACCACCAAGGCTCCCTGCATAACACAAAGCACTCAATTTATCGATACATGTATATCCTAAATATATACATACGGCTTTAAATATATATATATATCTGTATGTATCTTAAGTATATACAGTGATATACAATGAGCCAGTGATTAAGAGCTTGGTGGACAGTGGTGGTGGACAGTGATTAAGAGCTTACCTAGTAACAAAAGGTCAGCACTTTGAATTCACCAGGCACTTATCAGAAACCTTATGGGTCAGGTCTACTCTGTCATGTAAGGTCACTGAGAGTCAGAACGAGTCAATGACAATGTCTTATATATATAATACAAAAAAAAATTAATCTTTATTTGTGGATCCAGAAGCACTGAGAGGGTATGTATATATCTATAAATTTTCTTTTTTGTTGGCTCTCTGTGTTTAGCACAAAGAGAAGTTCTGCTTCCCCAGCTCAAAACATCTTTTCAGCTGGCCAGACAGATTCTTAGAAGATGGTCTTAATGCTTTCAAATCACAAGGCGATGCATTTGAGGTAGCAGATGGAATCTTTAAAGATAATAGTTATTTTATATATATGTCTGTGTCACCATAAAGTCGACTCTGACTCACGATGACCCCATGTGCTACAGAGTGGTACTGTTCCATAGGGTTTTCTTGGCTGTAGTCTTTACAGAAGTGTATCTCCAGGCTGTTCTTCCACAGATGCCTAGGTGGGTTCAAACCACGAAGCTTTAGGTTAGCAAACAGTCACAAAGCATTGATGCCACCCAGTCAGGACCTGTTGCCATTGAGTGAAAGTAGATGCCGACTTACACAGGGGTTTTCTATAACAGGGCTGTTACTATTCCTAGAAATTTAGAGATTGCTTTGCATATCAGGGGATCCTGGCCCAACATTAATGAAAATCATACAGAATGGCATAATTGTTATGTCCCTGGGCTTTGAGGTTAGAAAGTACTAGTTCTATAACTGGTTTCAAGTACTAGTTCTGTAACTCACTGTGAAACTGTCATCTATTCCGAGCCTTCATTTTCCCCTGTGTGAAATGGGGATAATAATACTTAACACCAGAAGGTTTATTTTGAGGGTTAAAACAATGCATATAAAGGGCTTGGCAATATGCTCTGAAAATATTAAATGCTCACTAAATGGTAACGGTTGTTGCCATGACTACATCTTAGGTCGCTTACTTCCTCAAACCCTGAACTTTCTGTATTAAAAGAGAAAGATTAAGGTGAGAAGCAGTAGATAAATAGCAATAATAACAATAAATAGTAGTTGGGCACTTAGTAAACACTCATTAATGTGCTTCTTAATGAAAGCTGCTGCATCATGAAGAATCTGTGTATCAAATGTCCCTGTTAGAGGAAACCACGTAGCTACTGTGACCACAAATCTTCATGGTCAGACATAGCAATGATCTGCAAAAGATTGGCAGGTCAAAATTTCACAAGGCAAATTGTGTTACACGTGAGTATGGTAGGTAAACTCCCACCCAGAAGTGGGGAATCCCGTAATGTTACGCATCATGACTGCCTCATGTGTTAGTTAAGCAAATTCAGACTTTCTGAAAGCAAAATGGGCTTGTATGTTTTCCCCTCTTGCTGCTTAGGGTTTATTAGGATAAGCTGAGAGAATCTTGATATTGCACTAGATAGCTTTCTGAATGACATGACTCGGGATGCAGCATTGTCCACTGGTAACATCTGTTCTTCTTGGATGTTATTAAAGTCTAACCCAACCCAAAGCAGAGCACAGGATTGCCCTAGCTGTGCCCTTGGCAATGTCATGTTGAATGCTGTGTTCGCTTGTGCTCCAGTTGCAGGTCACGAGCACCCTCTTGTGGTCATCCTCACAGTGGTTCCTTCCAACCTCTACAGCACCAAGTGTGCAGACACTCAATTTTCAGAATGATGAAGGGGATTTTTGTCATGGGAACAGATCCAAGAAGAAAATCCTTTCATCTGAATTATCACAGGGCACTTTGCTTTATACCCTTCCCAACTCTTACAAGCCCTTGCAAATAGAATATTTTTCACCAAAGGATCTGACCTGTTCACCGAGGCCTGATGACAGCTAATCCTGCCTTAATAGGTTATAGGAACATGTTTTATTATGACAGCTGAGGTTTAAGATGGTAAATTACAGGAGGATGAAAAAAGAGATTACCCATTTTGGGGATCTATATGAAGAAGCCAGTTCCTATTTCGTGTTATCCAAGTGTGTCGTTTATCCACAGGGGGCGACAGACACATTGGAAAACACATAATTTGTTCTCCTCACTTGTCTTTCTTAGACTTCTGAGTTATGAGCCTTGATGAGACCAGCATAAAGTCTATAATTCTGCTACATCTCCTAAGGTAATTTAGAGCGCACCATGTGAAACGCTGTAACAAACAGAGGCCAAGCTTTGCTCACTAAAGATTTCTTACTGCTTGCTATTCTTGTAATTATTTAACAGAGTCTAGCTTGGAAAGTAAAGAAGAAAATTCTTCCTTGTCCATTTCCCTCTGGGTGCCAAGAATTGCTATGTAATATCCTTGTTCTCTGCATTTACCAGGCTCTGAAAAGGGCCCCATATCCCAAATCTAATCTTCAAAATGGCAATAGTAATATCTACTCTACCGGACTGTTGTGAAAATTACAGCTAATGTAAGTGTAAGGGCTAATTTAGGTCTCTCGATGTTTCTCAATTAAGTTTCACTCAGCATTTCTCAACAGGGACACTACTGGCTTTTTCAGCAGGGCAATTTTCATGGCATGGGTCTTTCTGGGGCACTGTGGGACATTAGCTTCCCAGTGGTATCCCTACCCAACCACTGTGACAACCACAGACACTCACATACACTTCTTGCAGGAGGGAGGGGCTGCTCTTACTTGAGAATCATGGTCTGTCCAGACAGAGATAGATAGCTGGTTAATAATAGAAGCTGTTACTTCTGCTCATACCATCAGAACTAGAATAAGAACACTTTGCAGGTTTGCTTTGCTGTAGGAATACCCTTGGAGCAACTCAGGCCCTCACTGCTGGCTTCAAGCAAAGTCTCCCATAGCCCAGGACAGTCCCAGGACTCTTGTTCACCTACAAGAAGGCTGTCCTGACAAACTGGGCTGACTGATAACCACTTTGGGGGCCATAGCTCAACACTGAGCAGTTCTCCTAGATACACACTGGCTGAAGGACAAACCCCCAGAGCATTTTCTCACCCAAGACCATCCAGATTCTTGGTCCCTCTGAGCTCACTTAATCTGAGCTGGGCCTACTCTCTGCACTTGAAGTTGAGATTACATTCAGTCATTTAACCAATATTCATCAGTACCTACTGTGTGCCACATCCTACACTAAGATCTTTACAGACGTGATTTCACTTCATCCTCACCACAGCCCTGTGAGGTTGATATTATCCCCAGTTTATGGTTGAGGGAAAAGAGGCTTGAAAAAGTTGACTTCGTCAGAGTCATACAGCCAGTGAACAGAAAGCCCTCTTCCAATCTCAGGTCTGTGACTCCAAATCCATGCCATACCTACCACTTCCTTGTGCTATTTCTCCAATGAAGGAGACAGTGTCTGCTTGTGGAGCTCAAACACTGGTAAGGAGCACAGAGGGGTGTGGACAGGAAACTGGGAGCACAAAGGAGAATGGGGAACATGCACCTGCCTGTGGGGGTCACAGAAGACTTCCTGAAAAAGGTGACAGTTGAACAGTCTTAAAGAATGATCAGGAACGAAGCAGCCCTTGAAATGAGGGAAGGGTGTTCCTGGTAGGCGGGCCAGCACATGCCAAGAGGGAGGTGGCACCCACAGTGGGCTGGGATTCAGTTAAGGACAAGGGCAGAAATGACAAGGGCTGAAATTGTAATAGACTTCTTTTCCAGAGCAGATCCTGTCCCCCAGTGAGTAACTCAGATTGTTTTCTTTCAGCCAGGGACAAGTGGTGGCCTTCAGACCCTCAGATCATATCAGAAGGGCTGTATGCGATAGCTGTCGTGCTGAGCTTCTCTCGAATTGCATACATCCTGCCTGCCAATGAGAGTTTTGGGCCCCTGCAGATCTCCCTGGGGAGAACCGTGAAAGATATCTTCAAGTTCATGGTCATTTTCATCATGGTATTTGTGGCCTTCATGATCGGGATGTTCAACCTGTACTCCTACTACCGAGGTGCAAAGTATAACCCAGCGTTTACAACGTGAGTATCCCAGGACCTCCCCAAGGGTCTCTCTGGGTCTCTTGATTCCTTGAAATCTCTTGTAGGTAGTTTTGTGAACACTGAGAGCTCCTTGGTATTTCTCAAGGTTAAAGTCAACTTTATTCAAGGTAGTCTGGAGCTGTGGTTCTGAAGTTGGAAGGACAAAGTGGTTGGCTTAAATGCTCATTTTGCTCCTCACATTCTGGGTGAACATGAGTGTTCCTTACCTCCATAACTGAGTTCCTTCCCTCTGAACCTCAGTTTCATCATCTTTAAAATGGGGAGAAAAATAGTACCTGTTTTATAGGGATAGCATGAAGGTTCAAATAGATGATATACCTGCCTTAGAGTAAATTTTCAGTAAACGGAAGGAAATGTTACAGTTACTACCATTATTGCCATAGTCTGTGCTGTCTAGAAAACAGAGCTGCCAGGCAAAACTTTCATGCCAGCACTTTGGCTGGATTGGAATGTTACAATCCCCAGTAAATAAGACTGAGAGGGAAAAGAATGTGAGACATGGGGAAAGAGAGAGTACTAGAAAGTACATCACTGACCTGGCCACAGTCTACCAGAATACACGACTGGGACATGAGGGACTTCTCTGGGAAGACTATGTGGAAATACCACGTCTCAGAATAGCCCATCAGAGGGAGAAATTTAGTTGCCGTGACAGAATTCATCTGCTCCATCTTTCCCATCTGCCGTTTCACCCCACAGGACATTCACTCACTCACCCACACTTCCTGGCAGCCCCTGGCTTTGCTGTCTGTAGTCATACAACACAGGAGGTAAATCTGCAAGTGGGTACAGGCAGCAGCTCTTTGTGCCTGGTTGGCCACGCCAGTGCCCATGCATAGACATCCAGTGAGGCCTCAGCAGCAACAGGGGGTCTGAGGCCAGGAGGCAGGAGACATGTGATGTGAGATGTGAGTCTCCAGACCTCAGGGCCCCGAAGTAGCTGCTGCAGGGCTCTAGCTGGCCAAGCAGGTAGAGCAATGCAGTGATGCAGCCTTGGTTGGGAAGGTGCAGATGGAGCTCCCTGAGCCTGTCTGCATGAAGATCCAAACCTCCTTCTCTGGTAGATGTCAGGTGATCCCCTGTTCAGTCATCCATAGCATTAAGCAATGGTATAGTGGAAGAGTCTGGCAGACTTGAGTTTATATCCTTGCCCAGGCATTTACTGACTGATGACTAAAGCCGAGTCACTTGGTTTGTCTAAGCCTTTGTGATCTCATCTGTAAAATGGGAACAATTCCTCCCATCTTATTCATAAGTACTTTGATGAATCAAAAAGATAGTTTATGTAGTGTTCTTGAAATATAGAAGTGTTTTCAGTCCAGGTTCTTTCCCAAGCCCACCCAGGCCCAGAACTTCTGCCTGCCTTCATTGACCCCTGCCCGGAATCTTGAGAGCTGGAAATCTCAGGAAGGACAGCCAGGTCTCCAGCCATAAGCGCAGAAGCTGGAATCAACAGGGCTAAGCACTTCCTGACACTTGTTCCCAGCAGTCTCTGAGGGGCCTAGACTTGAGGTTTTCCAGCTCATAGAAATGGCTCTGGGCCTCAGCCCTGCAAGCATTCTCTGCCTTACAGCAGGGCCTCACCTTACCCTTCTTTTGGAGAAATCAACCATCAAAGGAAGATTCTTGTCTCTCAGACCCAAGTGCAGTGACCCTGAGCCACTCCTCTCAGCACCAGGACTGGGCTGCCTCACCCAGCTGGAACTACCCAGAAACAGGAATCCTAGAGATTCTGACATGCAGATGCTGTTACTCTCTGAGACACAGCAGGTGTGGCTTGTGTGTCCACAGAGAGCAGGTGCCTGACTCAGCACTGAGAAATTCCTCTGAGGTGTGTCTGGCTCTTTCCCTCAGCTCCAGGCTGCAGTGGCGTCTCAGCACCCCAGAAGCGCAGTGAGGGCATTCAGGGCAATCTTTAAGTTTGTGCCTCCCAATGCCCCACCTGCTACCACTCTACTCAAGTTGGAGGGACGGTTCTACCTAGTCAGCCTCATATTGCGTCCCCTTGGAATTTGGCCTGGAGGCAAATGCCCTCCTCTAGCCTCTCCTCATTACACCTCTGCAGTATCCATGAGTCAGATCAATGGGGTTTCAGTCTGAATCTGTCTCTCACCTCCTACTCACTGACTGGCCTTGGGAAAAGATTTAAACTCCCTGGGCTTCCATGTCCCCAGGTCTGAAATGAGGCTCCTGAGAGAGCCCACCTCACAAGCCTGTGAGGATCCAATAAAAAGAAACCTGATAGGATCAAATACAGCACTTAGCCTACAATAAATGGTAGTAATCATAGGAGATGATGAATAAGGAAAAGAAATAAGAGTAGCAAGGTCAAACTGCAAAAAAAGACACCAGGTACTGAGTTGGCCCCAGAGGAGTCTTTGGGAGCAGTGGCCAAGCCTACAAACTGTCCACCAGTCAGGCGAAGCCAAGAACACTATCAGATCAATTGGACTACTTGATATCAATCCAGTGCTCAGTAAGTAACTGTTGAAGGAATAGAAGAAGCTTCAATTACTCAAAAACAAATTTTCTCTAGATCTGCTGGAGGTGATGTTGAGTGTATTGTTGCAGACAGGATGTACTGATACCGCACACGGAAGAGATAGCAGCTACTTAACAAAGGCAGTGATTCTCTGTGGTCAGGCCCTGGTGTTGCTCTTGTGCTTCCAGTCTACAGGAGTGCTTTACATAGGATTTGCTCAGCAACAAGGGAATGACAGCAGAACAAAGCAGTAGACTGGGAACCTAAGGGCAAGGACCTCTGTCCCATTTCTCCTGCCCTGCGTCTTCTGAGCAGGTCCCTATTCCCTACCCTTAAAGGGAACCTGAATTACCCACCTTCTCCCTGTCATCCTCAGAAGGTTGTCACCACACACAGGAAAATAAAAAGGTCATGTCTTGAGAGCAGGGTGGACCTGACCACAACCCTGAGCAGGACATCTAACCTTGCCGAAAGAGCACCGCAGATGTCTTTGAAATCAGGAAGTCATGAGGCCAGGCAAAAGCAGGGCAAGCAGCAAAGTACTTGGCTCCTTCCACATCCTGGTAAACCTAATGAAGAGTTTCTAGACAGGAGGAGATCCAACTAGGAGGACTTCAGGCCCTCCAGGCTGGGGAAGGGTAGACAGCGTGTGGCGATGAGGAACACAGGAAAGAAAGGACAAGATATGTATTGCATGGGCAGTTCCTGAAATGGGCTGCACAGCTGTGAATAGGATTTGACTGAACCGGGAAACAGTCAATAGAGCAACGAAGTGGAGAGGAAAGAATGGATTTTTATAAATGTCATCTTTCACCTCTTGACTGCTCTCTGGAGTATATCACCCCCAAGAGATCTACTCTGATAATAATAAAAACAAAGAAGCCGTGTGAGGATAGCTGAGAATCATGCCTAAGGGATCTCAAAGCCACCCTCTGTGCCAGCTGTGCTGATGGTGATGTCAAATGAGCCCAGACCCTTCCGAGGCGAGCATCTTAACTCAGTCACCCCGTCGAGTCTGGGGTCTTCCCTTTGATCCACACACAAGTGACCGTTTCTCTGTAAACTTTGAACTTGAAGGATAAGACAAGGGCTCTCTCATCTGTTGCTGTACAGTCAAAAGTACAGTCCCACAGAAAGAAAATCTGGGCTGGAGCACACTGAAGATAATTTCCCCCGCACCTAGGATGTCGCAGCCCCACCTTGCTGTGTTCTGGGGCAGCATGGCTTTCTAAAGTCTGTTTGGAGTCCACTTCAAAAGTCATTGCAAGAAACCCGGAGAGAACTTTCTTATAAGAGCCTGCTTGTCCCAGAGGTGTGGTGTCCTAGCTAGCTCACAAAGGTCAGCCTTAACAAGTCCTACCAAATTACAGCACTTTCCAAAGGGAAGGGGCAGAACAGACATTCTGGTACAAAAGAAAAGAGAAGAAGAACGTTTGCTTTATTCCTAGAATAAGCATACTCAAATTATTTTCAAAGGTAGATAACAGTAGTAATTATTATTCTTATAGAAACCCTCATGGCATAGTGGTTAAATTCTGCAGCTGCTAACCAAGAAATCGGCAGTTCCGATCTTCCAGGTGCTCATTGAAAACTCTCTGGAGCAGCTCTGTTCTGTCCTGTAGGGATGTCATGAGTTGGAATTGACTCGATAACAGTGGATTTGGTTGGGGTTTTTATAGCTACTGTTTTCTTAGTACTTACTGTGTGCCAAATGTTGTACGCAGGATGTGGTAGGAACCCTGCTAAGAGCTCTGCTAAGAAGTAAGTTTCCTGAAGTCACCTAGAAAAAGAGGAAGGGGGGACAGAAATTCAAACTCTGTTCTGTCACAGTCTACTGGTAATAAAAGAAACCAGGTTTCTCTGTGGACCCCACCCTCAACAAAGCCTTGCCCTAAAACCTATGTGCTCCAATTTCAGAATCACGTGCTTCCCCCTCACCCACAAATTCCCATCCCCTCCATCCTGCAGACCCGGTGAGGGGACTAGGAGAAAACTGGCAGGTTGAATTAACTCAGCCCAAGGTGTGAAAAGACACACAGTATGCATAGCCTTAACTGAGACGAGTGGTTCTCAAACTACACCAGAATTGCCTAGGAAGCTGGCTAACTTTGTAACTTCACAGTCCCCACCCCTTAGCAGGTCTAATTACACTAAAAATAATAATAATAATAATAAAAACATTGCCTTCAAATGGATTCTGACACATGGCAATCCTGTAGGACATTGTAGAACTGCCCCACAGAGTCTCCAAGGAACTGCTGGTGGATTTGAACTGGAGACCTTTTGGTTAGCAGCCATTGTGCTTAACCATTGTGCAACCAGGGCCATTTGGACACTCTAATACAGGTAGTCTTGGGACCACTTGGTAAGAAACACTGATCTGCTATGACCTCATCATTGCCCTGGTGGGAGACTTAGGCCATTCACTCAAAGTGCATTTCTGAAAAAAAAGAAATTTAAAGGGGCTTGTTGACCCAAGTGAGCATTTTATTGGTATCATCTCAGGCCCTGTGGAGGAAGATCTTTTTAAGCACACATCACTGAGTAGGTAGCCACATGCTGCAAGGGAAGGAGTGAGCTCTGGGTTCAAGACCTACAGTGGTTGCCAGTGTTTCAGCCCTCTTTCCCTAGAAGACCAAGGATTCTCTCAGGGTTACTTTTCACAAAATGTGTCGGGTTGGTGAAGAGGAGGGGCAGGGAGGTGTACACAGGGCCTTGGGCGGTGAGCCAGGGCCTGTCCAGGCGTGACTGATAGGATCCCTGCCGGCAGCTCATCATCTCCCAGCCACGTCTATTAGACCCTGCAGACGACCAAGGGGGAAGGAAAGGCAGATGTTCTGGCAAGTTTTATGCTCTGAGGGCTCAAAATCAGAGTATCATAAGACACGGTGAGGAAGCGGAGAAACAAGCACCAGAGAACAGATGCTATTTAAGAAAGCCTTTAAGAAAAGTTTTCCCTTCAACTGTTAGGAATTTGTTCAGACTGGGAACTTACCTTTTGATTTTTTATCATGGAAGTCAGTGGACAAAAAGGTTTTGCTTTCTGGAGGTTTTGTTTTATTTATAGTCATTTTCACTAATGTGCATGTATCCCACAAAACAAGGACTTCGGTTTAGAGCCTGTATGAAACTTAGGGGTACTGGATCTCTGGTTACAGGGTTAGAAAATGAGAGACTTTTTAGACCTTGACTCTTAAATGAAATACAGCTAATGAGAAAGTATAGAGAGGAGGAGGCAGTCTCTCTTCACTAGCGGTCGTCATGACAAGATAGAGACGTGGAGAAGACAGAAGGGCTGGGGACCGACGGGGCCCACAGCAGAGAAATGAAGGCCACTCCAGAACAACCCGTGGGCTCCTGGCCTCCCCTTTGAGTTGAATCCACCTTGCCACTTAATTTTAGTTGGAGATTCAATGCAGGCTCTTTTCCTCAAAAGACAATCCCGGTGATCTTTTCCATAGAGGACTAAGGAGTCAGCTTCATAGTATAGCTGGGTTGAGATTTTTCTAATCAAAAATAATACTTCTCCTAAGGTTGTTCTGTCTCCCCAGGAATCACTTTTAATGGAAGGAGCTTCAGCAGTGGTAGGCAAAATTAGAAGCTTCTATTTTCCATGACAGTCATGGAAAATTTCCACTCTGTATAAAGAAAGGATTGCATATGCCTGCTAGGATCAAGAGGCAGATTCTGCCCCATCCAGCTCATCTGAGCATAAAAAGCCAGCTCCTCATTCCAGCAATCCTGGACTGGGCACCAGGGTCAAGAAAGGGGTTCTGAAGACCCTGTCCCCGCAGATTCCACCCTGCCCCAGGACTGTTGATCCTAGGGAATGGCAGTAGGGATGGAGAATAGAAGATGGAAAACAGATGCTTAGGAGGTGAAGTGACAAAGATGTGGCAACTGATTGAATGTGAGATAACTGGGTAACAAACCCAAACTAAACCCTTGCTGTAGAGTCAATTCAGATTAGTCATGACCCTTTAGGACAGAGGAGAACCACCCCGTCAGGTTTCCAAGGAGCAACTGGTGGATTCCAATTGCCAAACTTTTGGTGATTCGGAGCCGAGCTTTTTAACCAGTGTGACACTTTAACCAGTGTGTCATTCTTATAATAGCCAAAGACTTGCAACTTTCCTGGCCCTAGAAAGTGAAAGGGAAACAAGCTCAGAGGCATCCAGGTGAGGGGAGTGACCCAGAGGGGCCGCTTGACACCAAAGTGAGTACCCCGACAAAGGATCTGGGTACAGTAGGTGCCCTGCTTGGGACAGCCAAGGTGGCCTTGTGTTGCATGTCCTTGTAAAGCTCACCTAAACAGCCTATTAGGAGAAACTGCAGAAAGGCCTCCTTGAGAAACTGCCACTGTTTGTGGGTACAGAGCATGCTGACTGTATCTGCAGGTGGAGAAGGTGCAGTCAGCTTTCTGGACTTTACAGAGAACTTATTTTCTCAGGACCCTGGATCAGAGTTGAAATAATGGGCATCTGAGACACAGAAGCTCCATGATGCTGAATTGTATCATCATATTTTATTATATTTTGAAAATTATAATCTCTGCTTTTCCTCTTCAAAGATGAAGCCAGGCATGTGGGTGCTTAGGGGAATAAGAGAGGTTATTATCCCCATTTTCACACGGAGAAAGTAGCCCAACGAGGTTGGGAGCTTAAGGTTATTGGTGCGGCCCACATCAGGCTCAGCAATGCCGGCTTTCTGGAAAGGAACTTTACGTGCATCAAGAAAAAAAAGTATTAGGGGTCTAAAATTACCTCCTATCTCTATGTAACTCTCCAACAAGTGATAATAAGTATTGGCCTTTCCTTGGACTACTTTAGAAGAATAGTTAAGCCTGTTAACGTAGACACTCTATTGTCAGGCACTATTTATTTACAGCCTCTCCTACTGTCTATTCATGGAATCAGGTTTAGAAGCTCGGTGCCTCTGAGCTTCTGAAGCCAGCTAAGAGCCCACATAGTTTTGAGAGAAAGCCTTCATGAGATACACATAGAAAATGTGTGTCTCTCTTTTGGATGGTGTCTATACAGAACATTTTCAGGTACCCCAAGTCCAACTTCTGCTCCAACTAACCCTATATAGCTCTCTGAAAGATGAGATAGCTTTCCTTAAAGGGAAGAAATCCTTACCTTCACTGAAACTCAGTTCTAGAGCCAACATAAGGCTTAACCTACATCTTTCTTATAAATGACAAAGTAACAGGAAGCTACATCACCCAGTATCTACTCTGGAGATAATACGGACAAGAGAGTTCTTAGGCAGGTATGGGACAAGCTGGGTAAGAAGTCTCCAAATCACCTCGAGCCTCAGTTTTCCAGAATTCAGTTGTTTTTGAGTTGGCAAGAATGTTTACTGAGTCCCCACTGTTCTCTGCACTGAAAACATAGCAGTGAGAAAGTCAGCAGGCCCTGTCCTCAGGGAGCTCACATTCCAGAGGAGCAAAGAGGCCTAAATAAATAAACAAATAGACAAATAAAATCATCATAGTTGAAGTGATATGGGCTTGAAAAAAAATAAAAAATGTTGTACACAAAATTGCAAACCCTGGTGACATAGTGGTTAAGTGCTACAGCTACTACCCAAAAGGTTGACAGTTCAAGTCTGCCAGGTGCTCCTTGAAAACTCTATGGGGCAGTTCCACTGTGTCTATAGGGTTGCTATAAGTCAGAATCGACTCAACAGCAGTAGGTTGGTTGGGTGGTACACAGAGTAATTCAGGGAATGCCTCCTTCAGACAGAGTGGGCAGAGAAGGCCTTTCTGAGCTAGTTAAACCTGAAACCTAAAGAATCAGGAGCCAAGTAAAGGGGAGTGGGGAGGCTGTTCCTGGCAGAAGGAACAGCAGACACAGTGGTCCGAAAGCAGGGCAAGTCTTGGCCAGAGGGACTGGGGCCCCAAGTAGTGGGTGCAGGACAACATGAACCGGGAAGAGCCCTATTATGCAGGGACTTCAGGGCTTCTATTAGGTGACTGGCTTTGTTAACCACATGGAAAGCCACTAACATGTGATCCGGTTTGTATTTTTAAACATTATTCTAAGAATTGACTGTAGGGTGTGTTCAGCGTGATGCTGGTGTTTATTACTGTTTAAAAAATAACAAAAAGGATTCATTTTGCACTATTTGTATTTCACTAAATAAGTTAACTTTTATCACATGTTTGGTGTAGGCCAAGGCAGTATTTTATGTACTTCACAAGCACTCTGTCACCTCATTTAATCCTCATCAAAAACAGATGAAATTGGGATTATTATTTTCCCATTTTTCAGATAGAAGAAGAGGCACAGAGAGGCTAAGTTATTTGGCCGAAAGTTAACATTCTAGTCCAAGTTTGCCTGACTTCAGAACGTGCGCTGAAGCACAACGCTAGGACCCTGCCTCAGCTATCTCAGCACTAGGGAACAGGAACTCAGGATATACTTCAGGGGTTCATTTGTTCAACAGACATGTACTTACTGAGCACCTTCTGTGTATCAGACTCTGTACTAGGTTTGAGGTTTCAAGGGTGGAGAAGACACAGCTTCTGCTCTCATGGAGCTCCAGGCTACTAAGAGTATATTCTGACCTCAATATAAGTAAATCCAGGTCGGGCAGGCTTTGTGCATCCCGGTTCTTTGACATTGATCCTGGGATCAGACAGTCTTTTCTGCTTCTGGATTGTCTAAATCAAAGTCTGAATTTAGAACCCAAGGTAGAACGAAAAGACAATCCAGAGCACAACACTTGCAGGGCGTAGCGTGGCAAGGGTGCAGTTCAGACTTCCTCAGACGTTTGACTGTCTCCCCTGGACTTCCAGCTACTTTCCAGCTCTGGGTCTGGACGTTAGTTCAGAACTTTCTCCATTCGAAACACCTTCCTCCATCATCCAAGCTTGGAAGGCAGCAGGGCTACTGTTTCTGCTTTGAACTTGAGCACAGTGCCAGCTATTATCTTCTGAACTTGAGAAACAATCTTAGAAGATCCTCCATTTAATTTTAGCCTGCTGTGTGCAGATTTGGGTAGGTAACTGAACTTAACAATTTGGTGGCACAGGGTGGAAGTCACGACATTCTGAAGAGGCAGTAATTCTCCTAATGATCACCCCGAACCTCTGCCTTGTTGATCAGTTTGTTCTCTGAGACCCGTACGTAACTGCCTCTTTGGGCAACCTATGATTAAAGCCCCATTATCTAGGCGAGACAGACCTCGTAGAGAACTGATTACCTACCTCATCCCACCTTCTGCATGACAAGTCAGCCCAAACCTTCCCCCTACACACGCCCCCAACCAGTAACGGGAGGGTGAATCATGGCCTATTCAGTATCACTCGCAGGCACTTTTTGACTTCATTAGGAGTGCTTCTCGTGCTGGGGTGGCCTGCTGACTAAACTGTAGTCCCTTCTACTGCAAACCAAGAGGTGAACATGAAAAGACGGCTTAGGCTGATGAAATCAGAAAGAAAATCTGCATGAAACCAAGGGCTTGTGATCATCTCTGCAGATAGAAAAGAAAATTAGGCATGCTCAGGAAACTCAGCAGAGAATTATAAACTCCATTTAGTCCTGTGTGGGGGTCACCTAAGGGGCTCACGGAGCTGTATGTGCTCACGGGTAAGGCAGAGGCACCCTTGCTTACAGCCCCCTAGCTGTCGTCTCACCTTACTGGACTTGTTTTTAGAGTAGGACCTCCACGAGCACAGAAACATGTTTGTTCTGGGCACAGTGCCTGGCACACAGCAACAGTTCAGGAAATTTTTGGCAAAGAAATTAGCAAACATAGTACCAATTATTGATCTCTTACTGCCACTTTATATGGGTTGCTCATTTAGTCTTCCTAAAAACTCAGTAAAGCAGGAACTATTATCCTCATTTCATTTGAATAAAGGAGACTCAAATGAGTTTTATAATGCACAAGCTCGTACAGCCAGGAAGTGGTGGAGCTAGGATTTGAATCCAGGAATTCACCTTTGTTCGTCTTAGTCTTCATTTATCTCTGTGAAGCCTCAGTGATGGACATAGTTGGCGGAATCTGTGACAAACCTTGTGGCTGCCCAGTGGTGGTGGTGGTGGTGGAGAGACGTGGAGCCAGCGGCTGCCGTTGGTATCAGCATAGAACCTCAGGACGAGCCTCATGACTGGCTAGTTGACAGTGGGGGTTGTATATGAGACAAATTGTTCAGTATTAACTAAGCCAATTCCAAGATATGTGCTTCCTGAAAAACAACCCCAGATATCCCTAGTGACTGGCCTGCTGTCCCATATCTTGGGTTCTACAGCTCCTGGACATTGTGAGTGACTCAGAAGTGGCCATGACCTCACAGGACATTGGAGGCAGCTCTGATGCCCAAGCCCTTGAGATCTATAATGTGCTATTAGTACCTTTACAAGGCCATCATTCTGAGAATATATTATTGCAGCCTTCCAAAAATAATTTAACACAATCCTCTTTCCACTCAGGGCAGTAGGGCCAAGTTTAATTTATTTCCTGCCACATATTAAACCAGAAGATGACACTAATGTGCCATCTAAAGCTAATTTCAGGGCTCTTGTCACCATAAAAAGCATCAGTGTTTCATATTATTTTTCCTATTATGATGTTTGCATTTCCATACTGACTTATGAGATCTTTTTGTATGAAAGACAATGCCCTACTGTCTATTTCTCATGTTACAAGCACTTCTTTCCTCCCTTGGTCTTTTGTCTTATTTGAAGGTCTGACAGTTAAGTCCATGAACTTAATTATTCTAAGTGCCACATATCTCACTGCAGAATATAACTACAGTCACCTCCAAAGTACTCCCCTTGGGAAGCTATACACTGACACCTGTGCCTAGTCCACCCTTCAAAGCAATTTCAGAACTCTCTGAAATGGTCATTGCACACAGTGGCAAGTTTGCAAGGTGGCAAGTTTGCAAACTCAATTGTATAAGTTGTCTGTGAGTGAGATTTTAGCCTCTAAACAAATAACTGTATTGGTACTCCCTCCTTGCTCACCTGATCTGTCCCCTAATCAGGGATCTTTACTGGAAGATAAAGGAGTATTGAGAGGAAGGCATTTTGATGACATTCAGGACATCAAGGGTAATACGAAGACAGCTCTGGGTTCCAAAACTGCTTTGAAGGATGGACTAGGTGCTGCCATGGGTGCATAGCTTCCCCAGAGGAGTACTTTCAAGCTGGCAGTAGTGATATTCAGTGATATGTAGTACCTTTTCTATGATGTGTTTGCAAACTTAATTGGTAGTCCTCATATGTTTACTTATCGTGTTTTTTTTTTTTAATATGACTGAGTGAAAATGTACATTCCCGTATAAGCTTACATGCCCACCTATATGCAGGTTCCACCGCTCTCCCTACCCGGTGACAGCACACTATTCCTCTCTGCTCCATATGTGTCTCATCCTCCCAACAGTCTTCTTTCCCCTCCTCTCCACCCACTCTCCTTCCTCCAACCAGAGGTCAGCTGGATGAGATCCTATAGATCCTATACATCCTATAGATGTATAGAACCATAAAGTGCATCCAATATATGGTCACTGTGTATCACCAAGTGCAATCCATTCGTGTCCAAAGAGTGGACCTTCGTTATGATTTATGGGCAAGGGCAGCATCAGGGCCGGGGGTCATGCTCCCAGGGGAACCCGGAAACCGCTGGACCATCAGTTGAGGTCTTTTAGTGGAGATCTCAGGGTGCACCCCTTTTTATTCTTGTGTTGCCAGTGTTGTGTTTTATTGATATGCATTAGTTTAAAAGTTTTATGTGGTCAAATATATTAATCTTTTCCTTTCTGATTTCTGAAATCCCCAGCCAAGATTATGTAAATACTTAAAACTAAAAAGCCCACTGTCATCAAGTCAACTCTCACCTATAGCAGCCCTGTAGGACTGAATAGAACTGCCCTATAAGGTTTCCATGTCTGATGGATTCAAACTGCAGAGTGTTTTGGTTAGCAGCCAACACTTAACCACTGCACCACCAGGGCTCCTTATAAATATTTAACAATATTTTACTCAAGTTTTTTGATTATTTAATTTTTGTAAACATTAAATTCTTCAATTCCTTTTAGTTACATGGCTTAACCTATGGATGAAATATTGCATTGTTTACCATTTGGCCCAACTAATTACAAGGACTGACTGTTAAGTTGGTGAACTCATCCTAGAAAAAGTGCTACATGTATCACTATGGTCATTGTTTTAGTCATCCAGTGCTGCTCTAACAGAAATACCACAAAGTAGATGCCTTTAACAAAGGATCCGACTCGATGGCACTTGGCTTTGGCTTGGCTTAACAAAGGAAAGTTTATTCTTACACAGTCTGGTAGGCTGAAAGTCTGAATTCAGGGGAAGGCCTTCCCTCTGTCAGCTGTGGAGGACAGTCCTTGTGTTCTATCAGTCTTTGCTTGGGAAGCATCTTGGCTCGGGAACCTCAGGTCTGAAGGATGCGCTCTTTTCCTGCTGCTGCTTTCTTGATGCTATGGTGTTCCCAATTCTCTGCTTGCTTCTCTCTCTCTTTATCTCCTGTAGGATGAAAAGATAAAAAAGTGCAAGCCACACCCCAGGGAAACATCCTTAGCAAGGGTGTTGCAGTCTCACCCTAACCCTCTTAACATAATCATCCTATTAGCCACAGGCAGAGGTTAGGATTTACAGCATAGGAAAATCACAAAATATCGGGAATGATGGCGCAGCCAAATGTCTACACATGTTTTGGGGAGAACACTGCTCAATCCATGATAGTCACCTTAGAAGTTCTCTTCTGAGTAAGCTATGCACTGATGCCAGGGCCTAGTCCATCTTTCAAAACAGTTTTGGAACTCTTCTTCTTGAATGGCCATTAGATCTCTCATCAAATTACCCTTAATGTCCTGAATGTCATCAAAATGTCTTCATTTTAATATTTCTGTTGGGGAGATAGTGGCCTGAAACAGAGGCAGAAACACACCAGTCCAAGGGTCCAGGGAAGTTTATTGGAAAAGAAAGAAAGAGTGGGGTCTGAGCCGAGTGGTTCAGCTCACCCCTCCCTAATAGGGCAGGTTTTTTATAGTTTTAAAGTTTCAATAAGATAGTGTGGGGTGAGGAGATTTATAGTGTGATAAGGAAAGAAAGAAGGGTGGCAAGAAATTCTGGTTAGAGTCTTACAGTCTGAATAAAGAAGTTAGAAGGGGAAGGGTCAAGAGTTTCATAAGGGAAGAGCTTTCAATTAGGAGGGTGGGGAAGACAGGCTTAAAGTTATTTATGGTTATACCAAGTGGGGCCTGCCAGGCTGTTTTCAGCTGATGGCAGTTCTGATCACTGGATAAGACAACCTCCCTGAAGGACGGAGTCCTCTCAGTGGTCTCCTTGAATTTCAGAGACAGAGTTTCCTCCATTTCCTTTATCTTCAGGTAAAAAAAAAAAGTCATTGGGGGCCAGATCAGGTGAGTAGGGAGGGTGTTCCAATGCAGTTACTTGTTTACTGGATAAAAACTCCCTCACAAACAACCATATAATTAAGTTTTCAAACTTGCCACCATGCACAGTGACCACACCAGGAAGAGCTCCAAAACTGCTTTGAAGGGCGGGCTCAGTGCTGGTGTCAGTGCGTAGCTTCCCAAGGGGAGCACTTCGAAGGAGACTGCAGTGATAGTTAGCAATGACGTGTGTAGCACTTTGAATAATTAATTTTGCAGACTTAATTGGCAGACCTCACAGGCATAACTGAGCCCACAAATTCCCCTCCAACAAAGAAACAACACTACCAGCAAAATTAGTCTATTGAATTAGTCCATTGAATGCTCACGTCAAGAGTGATGGATGCAAATGACACACACGAGAGAACCAATGGTGAATCTAGGCCAGATGACCCACCTCTTCTTTCAAGGAGGACTTTATAACCTCAGTCATTTTATGCAAAAAGTAAAGGATGTAAGGGCTACACACACTGCCCTCAGTGAGCTTAGAAGAGGTGGTCAGAAATGCCTAGCTTGGCTAAGGCCCTTTGGCCCCATTTGATGCCCTAAGCTATTGCTCTGCAGGGAAAGCCTTCGCAAGGTGATCCTGGTGAGTCAAGACTTTGTGATTAGATTTTCCTGGAGATCCTGGTCAAGTTCAAGTTCAGAGGTTAATGCTAAACTATAGAGTGAAAATAAAATAGGTATGTAATAGTGAGATCAGCATTCTAAGCCAGGCTTATTGTTCCCAGCGAGGGGTCGGGGCCAGATACATTGTTTGGCAGTCCAGTGGATGAGGCCGTAAGGGGTACATTTGGGGCTTGGTAAGTATTCTTTCAAGGAAACACACAGTGCTTAATGGGCCAGCTCTGTCTCACTCAGATTATTGACATGGAATACCCAAGTGAAGGCACTACAGATAAATCAGAGCTCAGTGGCAAAAATTTACAGCAGGAAACAAAGGAGAAATACATCTGCATGTGTAGCACCTGGGCGCATTTTCCCTGATCAAAATTCAGAGGGCTTTCCCCAAATATATTCTATGATTTTTGCACTCCATTTGGAGTTGGACAAAGGTTTGTGAGTTTTTCCAACGTTAGGAAAAAACATACCAAACCCATTGCCATCAAGTAGATTCCAACTCATAGCAACACTGTAGGACACAGCAGAACTGCTCCTTAGAGGGCTACCAGGGGGCAGCTGCTAGATCGGAACTGCCAACCTTCTAGTTCTCAGCTGAACTCTTAAGCACTACGCCGCCAGAGTTCCAAGGTGAAAAAGGGAAGATGAATTCCTTTATAAATCTCTCAGACACATGTTATTTCCATTTTTTGGATTTTTCATGCCAAGCACATCATCACAGACTGGCCCCCTGTCTGCCCAGTCCCTCACTAAGATAGCGCACCCTCCAGTTTTCACCTGATAGTATCCTGCCTTCTTTTTCCAGTACGGGATTTAGGGTTTTCCTAGAGGTTTGGGATTCCCTCTACCATTGTTCCCTTCCACTAGAGTGATAACCAAAATAGTGTATCACGGTGGAAGACAGTACCTACAGGGCGTCATGCCCACATGTAGAGTGGCATCCTACTCACGCAAAACAGACACTTTGGCACAAGGAAACAATTTGCCTTCCTGAGGATCACATTAGGAGCTGGGCCTCTAAAATAAAGTCTCAGTACCCGGTCATTTCTGCCCCACACTCAACCAGTTCTCTCTGGTTAATGCTAAAAGGAATGATGCACCAGATCCACAGTTTTGAAAGAATACAAAAACAAAGAACGACAACAAAACCTACTTCAAATATTAATTTTGCAGACTCTAGGATGCGTAGGGAATGAGGCAAACAGCTGGCAAGGCACACACATCCAAACACACCCACCCACACATGCTCATACCCAGGGGAACTGAAAATTCATGCAAGTTAGAGTTGGATTTTTAGCCAAAGTGATGAGTACTAGTATTTTTGTGTATCTTCTCAAATAAATACCAATCCTTAAGAAACACCGTGATCCTCCCCCTCCCCCCCCCCCAAACTAGCTAATCCTGGCCATTTGTGGGCGGGTGTTGAAAACCTGAAATGTTAGAGGGAAAAAAAGTACTTTCTCATAATGGTACTGAAAGTCAAGATGCAAACTCAGAGAACTGCACTTAGCCATCCAAATGCTGCCAGATATACCTACATGTTCTAAACCACACAGCCCAAACCCAGCTTTTTGATTGGATTCTGTGTCATAAACATGATACAGCATCACGGCCACAAAATATAAATTGTGAAAAATGCTTGGGCCTTATTCTTAAAACTGGTATATTTTGGTAACTTCCTAGTCTCAAAATCAAAAGCAGTGTCCTAAACACCAGATCTTAGCTGAACTGTCCTACAAGGCACAGGTGGTTACCTGCCCTGAGTGAACTGCAGGGTGAGGTTGGGGTAGTTACCTGGTGACAGTAAACAATGTAGGCTTCCAGCGTTCAATCCTCTCATGACTGATAATTCAGATTCCATTTGGAAGACTTGCTATCTATGCTTGGCCTCCACTACCCAGAGCCAAGGAGGTGGGGAAGTGTAGCAGTTAAAAGTAGATGCATTGTGCCGTGACCTGGATGAATCTTAAAAACGTGCTGAGCAAAATAAGGTCAGACACAAAAGAACACATACTGTGTGGTCCCACTTATATAAAATGTCCAGAATAGGCAAATGCACAGAGACCAAAGTTTATTAACAGTGACCAGGGGCTGGGGTGGGAAGGTAATGGGGAGTTACTATTTAAGGGGTGCTAAAGTATTACTTGGAAACTCTGGTGGCATAGTGGTTAAGAGGCATAGTCACGGGGTGTTCTTAGCTGCAGTCTTTACAGGAGCAGATTGTCAGGTCTTTCTCCTGTTGTGTGGAAACTGGTGGTATAGTGGTTGAGAGCTGTCTGCTAACCAAGAGGTTGCCAGTTCAAACCCACCAGACACTCCTTGGAAACTCTATGGGGCAGTTCTACTCTGTCCTGTCAGGTCACTGTCAGTTGGAATCCACTCAACAGCAATGGCTTTGGGTGTTTTTATGAATTGTTACATAAAGTGATGGAAAACATTTGAAAGTAGATACTGGTGATGGTTGCACAATACGGTGAATTTAATTAACGTCACTGACTTGAAGACTTAAAAGCGGTAAAAATGACATGTTTTGTGATACATATCTTACCATAAACAGTTTTTTTAAGTACATGCTTTTGAAAACTTCAGACATACCTGGATTTTCAGTGTACCCTGGTGGCACAGTAGTTAAGTGCTACAGGTACTGACCAAAAGGTTGGCAGTTCGAATCTGCCAGGTGCTCCTTGGAAACTCCATGGAGCAGTCCTACTCTGTCTATAGGGTCCTTATGAGTCAGAATTGACTCGATGGCAATGGGTCTGGGTTTTTTTCCCAAGCTGCATGGCTGCACCTGAGAAAGGCACTTCAGTGTCTGCACTTCAGTTGTTCCATCTGTCAGTGGAGGATGGTCCTGAGACTTAAATGAGTTAGCTGTTTGGTGTCAAGTTCCCAGCAAGGGCCAGGCACTGGTGATACTAGCTTGGTTTATTAGACCAAAGTCTAATAAACTTGGGTCTCTATGCATTTGCCTATGGAAAGAAGCTGTGCTGTCTGAGGCTAATCACATACAAGAACAAACACTTGCCCTGATGTTTAATTCCAAATGCTTAATTAATTAAAGCAAGACAAAAATGGTTTTGCAGCCAGGAGTCCAAGAAATGGACTGAATGAAAAGCAAAGAGTCTGCAGTTTATAGTCTTCTTTCACAGTATTCTTAGAAATCTGAAAATATCATTATTTCACAGTATCAGCACCACCAGTGACCCTAGCCCAGCCCCACTCCGGAGTAAACACCAAAGCCTGAGTCACAGCAGCTCTAATTTCAAAAGTGTTAGCCTGATGCACATTCCATGAATATCCTGTCTGTTTTACTGTAGGGTTGAAGAGAGTTTCAAAACCTTATTCTGGTCCATATTTGGCTTGTCTGAAGTGATCTCGGTGGTGCTGAAATACGACCACAAATTCATCGAGAACATCGGCTACGTTCTCTATGGCGTTTATAACGTCACCATGGTGGTAGTGCTGCTCAACATGCTAATAGCCATGATCAACAACTCATATCAGGAAATTGAGGTAAGACCAGTTCATCAAAAACACTCTCTCTTCCCTGGCTGCATTTACACCGCTGCTGTCAGCACTGAGGGTAACGGCGTTAGAAGCCCATGTATCACTAAATGTGAAGCCAGAGCACAGGCATCCTTCCGGGCTGCTTCAAGCAATGTCTGCAGTCAATCTACCACATGGCAGAGTGAGCCTCATCGCATAAAATGGCCCAAGAGTCTAAATAAACGTCCTAGCTACCTAGTGCTGCTGGAATGAAAAATCCCACAAGAACAGAAATCTATTTTTTCCCAGTACTGGAGATCGAAAACCCAAAGCAGGGTGTCAGCCGTGTTGATGCCTTCTGCAGGCCGCTCTCCCAGTTTCTGGTGGCTACTGCAATCTTGGTATCCCTTTGCTGCTGCTTCCAGATGTAACTGCATTGCAGGGCATGTCCCCCATGTATGTGTGCGTGAGCATGTGTGTGTGTGTCTGTATCTATTCTATGCTTTTTATAAGACATCATTCAGAAGTAACTAGTAATCATGCAGGACCTGTCCTACTCAGATATGACCTCATTAACATAACAAGAGAAAATGTTTATTTCGGGACAGGTCATTTTATAGATACAATGATTAGGACTTCCACATTTCTTAAGAGGACACAACTCAATTCACAGCACATACCTGTGCGTGTGTGTGTATAATGTGACAGCTAGAGTCATAAATCTTTCTTCTTGGTGTCCTTTCAAGGTGCCATGCTGGTAGACCATGGCTAAGCAGAATGACTATCATTCAGCTCACATCCTTTTCTGCTTCTGATATATTGTTTATTAAGTACCTACTGTGTGCCAAGCCTGTACTAGGTACTGGCTATACAGAGATGACTTAAGACACAGTCCCTGCTCTAGAAGAATTCATAGGTTAGTGATAAAAACAGATAGATGCATCAGCAAATCCCCGTGCCCTGGAGTCAGCACAGCCAGAAAAGTCCCACCAGACGCAGGAGGTACACAGTAGAGAGTGTAGCTGATTACAGGGAAGACAGGAGGAAAGCAGCCTCCAGAGGTGATGCTCAAATGTCATTTAAAGATGAACACAAGTTTGCTAGACAGGTAAGGTCAAAAGAGTATATCAAAACCTAATACACACAGACCTCAAGTATTGATCACAGCCTTGGTTCCAATGACAAGAAATTAGAAACTAAATGATCATTAATAGGAATATAGTTAAACAGACTATGATGCATCTGAACAATTGGATACTATGCAGCTGTTTTTAACAACAACAGCAAAAACAAGATGAGAATGTTCTCTACATCCTAATAGTGGAAAGACCTCTGGTTATAGTATTAAGTGAAGAAAAACCAAGCTGTAGAACAATGCACATACCCACGGCCGTGTAGTCTACCTGACAGCAACCCTGACAGGACAGAGTACGACTGCCCCATAGGATTTGAGGGCTGTAAATCCTCACAGAAGCAGGCTGCTACATCTTTCCCCTGCGGAGCAGCTCATTTCTAGGCAGTGGAAACAGAATGTGCCAAGGCCAGGCAAGGAGGTGTAAAGCTCTGGTATGTTCTGTACTTAAAAAGCATAGATCTGGCAAGAAAGACATAAAAGGAAGAGGTGAGCTGAGGCCATGAAGTCTTCATCATTAACCCTTGCCCCACAAAAATGCAGCATTGCATTATTGTACAAACAATAGATATATATGAGTGTAGATGGATATAGATATTTTTTAATTACATCATGTGTACTTGGTCACCTCTGTGAACAATGATAGAACCCCTCAGAGCAAGTGATTCAGGGCTACCTAGAGCTGCTAACCAAAAGGTCAGCTGTTCGAATCCACCAGCTCCTCCTTGGAAACCCTATGAGGCAGTTCTGCTCAGTCCTACAGAGTTGCTATGAGCCAAAATGGCAACAGGTTTGGTTTGGAACCCTGGTGGTGCAGTGGTTAAAAGTCATATGACTAACCAAAGGTTCAGCAGTTCAAATCCACCAGCTGCTCCTTGGAAACCCTGCATGGCAGTTTTACTCTATCTTTTAGAGCCACCATGAATGAAAATTGACTCTAAGGCAACAATTTGCTTTGTTATGTGGATAATGACTTCCTGTTAACTAGTCCACCCTGTGCTTCTGGGCCATAGTTTCCCCATAAGTAGACTAAAACCAGATGGTGCCTAGACATCCTGTGGGTCTCTGTGATACAAACAGTTAGCACGTGGGGCTGCTAACTGAAAGGTTGGAAGTTTGAGTCCACCCGGAGGAACCTTGGAGGAAAGACCTGGCAACTTACTTCAGACAAACCAGCCACTGAAAGTTCTATGGAGCAGAGTCCTATGCTGGTACATGTGGGGTCACCATGAGTCAGAGACTACCAGACGGCAGTTGGTTTGGTTGTGATTTTGTAAGAGTCAGCCTAGGTGACGTGCCATATCTTAACCAGCTGATTGTGCTCTGGTCCAGATGAAGGTGGCACAGAAGCCTCATCACTGGCTGTGAAAGGGACCCACAGAGGCAGAAGGGACAAGCTGACAGATCATGATGTCAAGTTATAAACCCTAAAGTGAGGCCACAAGGTGGAGTGGGCACAGGGCCACCCCACTTCTCATGGGCTGGGACCCCACTTCTTTCTGGGTTTTGAACTTCTCCCATGGAGAGAGTATGACTCCCCCACCCATCTCAGTGTTGTTACATATGCAGGGGAGGACATAATATGAGAAGTGCCATTGAAAAGAAATCACATTTAATTTTGATGAAGTGAGTATTTGTGAATTCTTCCACAAAAACACTTGTTTATGCAGGTAAAATATCTTCAGCAGCCCCTGTCCGAATCCACAACTCAGCCTGTATCTGCATCTGCACCCTTGGCCCACCTTCACCCTCCTAGCAGGGCAGGAGAGAGCATCCCCAGCTCCACCCGTGTGCCCCGGCTCCCTTCTCTGCGCCCCCTCAGAGCTGCCAGTGCAGTTATTACTGCTCCGCCTACATCTTCTCCCTCTCTACCTAATTCTTCTTGTCAGCATTTAAATAAGACTCTTGATCTTGGAGGGAAAAAAAATGGGAGCAACAAAATAATCTTCCCTATACTTCACTTTCCAGCTCTTTACTGCCAATTTTCTTATTAATATGACTTATTTATGCTTCTCACCATCTTTTCCACTAATTAACTCCTACTCCCTCTCCACCCCATCCCCACGGCCACTTAACCTAGTTGAGAACTACTTATCCCTTGGATCTTAGCTCAAACACCAGCCCTTGGGCAGCCTTTGCTGATCCCCTAGACCAGATCAGGGATTGCCACTCAGGGCCCTCCCTCACCACTTAGCACAGCTCAAGGTGAAAGGGAGGCTAGTGAGCTGTGTCATATGCTCATGCCATTGGACAGGCTGTGAGCCCCGTGACAGCACAGATCGTCTATCTAGCACTGACTGATGCCTCCCTAGTGCAATGTCAGGCATGTAGTAGATGCCCAGCAGATGTTTGTTCAGTGAATGCAGATTTAACACCAGGCACTATACTAGGCTATGGAGATCGATAATGTTTATCAAGGGTTTACCGAGTGTCAGCTCTGCAAAGAGCTTCTCATGCATTAACTCCTTTAATTCTCACAACAACCATGAGCAAGATATTATTATATTCCTTTTACAAATGAGGAAGCTAAGGCCCAGAGCAGTTAAGTCATTTGCCATGGTTACATGGCCTGTAAAGAGCTAAGTTAGCATCTGATCCCAGACAGTCTCCAGATCTTGTGCTGTAACCAGCATGCCACCTCTCTGTGGTGTAGGACTGACCCCTGCCCTCACAAAGATTCCACTCTAGAAGACCTGTATAGAATGTCTCCAGTGGGACAGGCCAGGTGCCAATGGGATCTCAACAAAAGTAAACAAAATGGTCACACTGGCTGGTTCTGATTGGAGTCTCTGGATACTCCCCAGCAGCCTCATGTAGTTGCTTACTGGGCTCACAGCCCATTGGATTATAGCCATTGCCTGTGGAGAAAGGAACTCACCATTTGCTGAGCACATACTCAACGCCCATGGCTATGTGAGGGAGACTGCATTAGCTCCATCGTACAGATGAGGAAGACCCTTGTCCAAGATCACACAGCTAGAAGGGGTTATGAGCCCAAGTCTGACTGATTCCAAATCCCATGTCTTTTTCCTGGCCTTAGACTCCCTTGATGTCAATATCAGAATGCCAATAGGACCCCCTGAAAGGTAACAAGAAACCAATCTATAGAAAAATTATGCCTGCTACCTTTCAGGGAGCCAACTCAGTGTTGTAGCATTGACACCAAGTCAGAAGTAATAGGTCTGGGATATAAACGGACCACCACCTATAGGGAACAGAACCCAGCAGGATTGCCGCCAAAAGCCAAGTGCCATCAAGTCGGATTCTACCTGCTACAGAATGAAGTTAGATTTTGTTCCCCTTGAAGACATATGCTAGACCTCTTTTTTCTTTATTGTTATTAAGCAAAAATTTACAATCCAAGTCTATTTTCCGTATAAAACCCCAGAGCCTGCCTCTCTGTACCTCTGCCTGTTCTCCTTATGCCATGACAGCACAGTCTTCTTGTTCTCTATTTACTTCCAGTATCCACTCAACCAACACTTGTCCCCTCTTCTCCGGCCTCTCCTCTCCCCTCTAAAGAGAAACTAGTAGGACTGCTTCATATAGAGAGTACACACAGCACATGCATCACTGTGTGTCCCCTAGTCCAAACCATTTTTTGTCTGAAGTGTTGCTTCGGTACTGGTTTCAGCTCTGGTCTAGGAGCAAGTCCAGGGGCCACGTTTTCCGGGGAACCACCAGGTTGTTGGACCATTAAGTCTGGTCTTTTAACAGAGTTCTAGATCTGTATGCCCCTTTTGCTCATGCTGTATCAGGGACTTCACACTGCATCCTCTATCAGGGCTGTCTTTGGTGATGGCCAGGCACCATCTGGTTCTTCTGGTCTCATTCTTATATAGTGTCCCAGTCACATGGGTCCTTCTGTCTCCTGGGCTCATTTTTCCTCATGTCTTTGATGTTCTCAGTTGTTGTCATCTGTTTCAGGTAGATTGGGACAAATTGATATTCCTCAGATGGCAACTTGCTGCCTTTTAAAGCCCCGGACATCACTCACCAATATGCAGGGCAGAAGACTCCCATGGTAAAAGACTAGTTATGCCAGTTGACCTGATGTCCCCTGAAAACATAGTTCCCAGACCCTTGTCCCAGGTATTCTGTCCTTTAAAAGTGGGGTTGAGTTTAGAAAACCATTTAGCTTGTGGTGTAGTCCAGTTATGCTGACCTGCCTTCTGCTGCGTGCTGTCAGTCCATTCACCTAACCAAATTCCTATCCACTATCCATTCTGTGAACAATCCTCTCTCTCCCTCCCCACCCCTGTAGCCATCAAAGAGTCTTTTCTTCTGTGCATGAGTCCTTTCTTAGGTCCTTATAATAATGGTCTCACATGATGTTTGTCCTTTTGCAGCTGACTTATTTCACTCAACACAATGCATATGCTAGATCTCTCTTATCCTCCTCCCTGGAAGTGCTCTTACCAGTCAGAAAGCCACTTTATAAAACTGTGCTGTCTGATATTGCAGCCACTAGCCACATATGGATACTGAGGGCTTGAAAGGTGGCTGGTTCAAATTGATATGTTCTATAACCATAAAATGTTGTCATCAGTTGGTGTCAACTCAATTCTAGTTCATGGCAACCCGATGTGTACAGAGTAGAACTGCTCCCTAAGGTTTTCGGCTTTGATCTTTTAGAAACAGATCACCCAGCCTGTCTTCCAAGGTGCTTCTGGGTGGATTCTAACCACTAACCTTTTGGTTAGTAGTCCAGTGTAACACTGTGTACCACCCAGGGGCTCCATGCTGAATTTTGAAGATTTAGTATAAAAAAGTACAACCAGAGTTCTCCTTAGAAGCAAAGATGGCAAGGCTACATCTTACACACTTTGGACGTGTTGTCAGTAGGATCAATCCCTGGAAAAGGATGTCAGGCTTAGTAAAGTACAGGGTCAGAAAAAAAAAAAAAACACCCTCAACAAGGGGAACTGCTGCAGCACTGGTCTTAAACATAAATATGATTGTGGCGATCAGGCGGTGTTTCATTCTGTTGCACATAGGTAGGGTCACTATGAGCTGGAACCACCTCAATAGCACCTAACAAGAACAACAATATTTTAAAAAAGTGTTGGCTTTCAAAGAAATCATTTTTATAATGATTACTTGTTGAAATGACACATTCTGGTATAGTGGATTAAACAAATATATCACTGAGATTAATGTCACTGTGCATTTTGCTTTTCATGATGTGCCTGATACTGTGGTTGACATTCTATTTCTGCCAGATTACACTGCTCTAAAAGATTAACGCCTTGATGCTGTGCTGGTTGATGTGTTAGGCAGCAGAGCTGCGCAAAGGTTTACGGCTAACAAGACAAAGGGACAGTGTGGAAAGGTCTTGGCTAAGTGGCAAGTGAAGGATACTGGTGAAAATACCAATGTAGATAAGGGAGGGCAGCATGAGCTGGCTGAGGCTGTCAGCGACAATGCCCCAGGAGCTAGGTGGCACAGGGTGAGCTGGTTTGGGTGGGCCCATACTCCCCATCTTGCACAGACTGCTGCAGGGGTAGAACGTCACTCATGTTGCTCCGCAGAGTCCTGTTTAGAAACCCACCCTCGGGATTTGTAGGCTGCATGCATCTCAGCTCCTTGGATTTAAGTCGGTTGTTAAATCCTGGCCTTTGATGGTGTGACATGTTTCCCTTATCCCACAGGAGGACGCAGACGTGGAGTGGAAATTCGCCCGAGCCAAGCTCTGGCTGTCTTACTTTGATGAAGGAAGAACTCTACCCGCTCCTTTTAATCTAGTGCCAAGTCCTAAATCATTTTATTATCTCATAATGAGAATCAAGATGTGCCTCATAAAACTCTGCAAATCTAAGGCCAAAAGCTGTGAAAATGACCTTGAAATGGGCATGCTGAATTCCAAATTCAGGGTACGTGGTGTCTGGTTTGCGGGGCTAGAGAGGGCAGCAGGAGTGGGAGGCTGGTGTTGTGTGCACTGGATTCACCCGAAGGTCCCCGACACAAGGGAGGTTGGGGTGGAGGGGCCATGGCTCTTCACAGTCTTCCAGGCACATCAGCAAAGGCTGAACACCAGTGCGGGTGCTCTTTCCCCAGCAGTTCTACTTCCCCTTCTCCCTGCAGGTCCTCTGAGAGATGCATCGCTGAAGACTTAGCAAACTGCCTGGCTGAGCTGGGATCCCAGCTGGTACCCCACCTTACTGGGCTCTGAAATAGAGTAGCTTTTCCCAGAAAGCATCCTGGAGTATGGTCTCAGAAAAAGGTTCCCTATTCCCAATGTTAGCATATTGAAATGCCCTAGAAGTCCTGGAGGAAAGACGCTCTTGTAGTTTTATGTAGTCCTACGCGTCCCAAACAAATTTGACCAAAAAATAGACTGTGACTTCAGTTAACATCCCACAGAACAAGTTCCCAGAGTGGTGTTCCAGAAGCCAAGCAACAGTGAGTTTACTGGACTCCTGGGTGTCCTTTTAGAGAAAGGCCCTTATGCGCAGGCTGTTTAAGTCCTGTCACGGAGGGATGCATGCATGTACGTATGTGTGGTTTTCCTTTGTTTGTTTTCCAGAAGACTCGTTACCAGCCTGGCATGAGGAATTCTGAAAACCTGACAGCAAATAACACTTACAGCAAGCCCACCAGATACCAGGTAACCATGTCTTTCCCAAGCATGGGCAGAAGGAGATTCCATTAGGACACAGATTTGTTTCCATGTCTGTGTCACTCTCCCAGAACAAAACTTCCTTCAACAAATATTTACTGAGAGCCCACTATATGCCAGGTACTTTGCAACTCACTGGGGATGCAGACATAGTCTCTATCCTAGGGACACCTCCAGTCTAAAGAAGGAGACTGGCAACGAGCAAATCAATGCACAGATAAATACGTGACTACAAATTGATACAAGTACTAAAAAGAAACAATAGGGTACAGAAATAGGGAAAAACAGTCTTTCCTTCTCATACACGGTTATCAAAGAATGCATCTTCAAGGAGAGCACAAGTTAGTTCAGACCTCATAATGAGAAGGAGGCACCGTGTGGGAATGAGGGGATGGGTCTTCCAGGCAGAGGAAAGACATCAACAAAGGCCCAGGGGAGAATCTTGGGTGGTCCAGAGCAGCTGGAGCCCAGTAAGGAGGGGAGAGTAGAGGGAACTGAGGTCAGAGCGGAAGGCAGAGGGGCCAGACCAAGGTCAGCATGTAAATTTTATTGTAAGTTCTCTAAGAAGGCAGTGGAGAGTTTCAACAGGACAGGGGCAGGAGAGGGGAAGATTCTTACGTTTTAAGACTACCACCCCAGATGCCGTAATGAGAACAGTCGGGCAAAAGTGGAAGCAAGGAAGCCAGTTAGGAAGATGGGATGCAAGGGATGATGACTCGGATCAAAGTGTGAGTACAGCAATCGAGAAAAGCAGACAGATTCCTTATATGTTCTAGAACCACAGCCAATGGGACCTGCTGATGGGGTGGCCTCCAGATTTCTGCCTTAAGCTACCAACTGGACATTGATGTCTTCAGTGAGCACCTGATTCAGACCACCACCCTGCAGAGTCTTCTGTTTTACAACTTTGAAAAAGCCCTTATATACTTGTAGTCCTTGCGTTATATTTTGAAATAAAGACCAATTCTCCGTATCAAATCAAATCAGCACATAAGCAGTGATAAACGATGGTGGTTGTGAAAGCGCAGGTCCTTCTTTTCCTGCCCTGCACTTCTTGCTAAAGAGCAGTTGTAGCCATGCAGATCATTTCTTCTCAGATGTAGATTTGAACCTGTCGTGAGAGTTCCTTTGGGCCCAGGTGACCCATCCCTACTGCCACTTTCCCAAAGCCAGCAATTACAGGCTTAGCGTCTTCTAGTCCCAGGTCTCAAATTGAATTTCTATCTGTATTTCAGAACCCAGCTGTGCAGTTAGGAGGATTTAATTGTGCAATTAAGGAAATGGCACTTCCCTCAAAGCGTTTAGAGTTTTATCAGATGACACAGGCTGAAAATTGGCACTGGGAAAATCTTGTACTTAATCATGTACAAAATTGAGACTGACCAGTTTAACCTACTTTCAGTTATTTCACAGGCCAAATCCTTTGGTCAGTGGAAGGATTTTCATTTCTCAGCTTCTCAGATTATGTGTGCCACTGAGAACATAGAAGACCCTAAAGGGTTTGGGCCAAATCTTTTGGTTTTCCTGAGCAGCATTTGCTACTAAGATAAAGGAAGATGGACGAAGTGTGAATGTCCCACCCATACCCAGAATGAATCCTTCCTGAAGCAGACTGTTCCCAGAGCGGTGTCTGATGGAGCCCGTTTCTGTCTTCCACCTCATCGGCTGAGTCCCTGCAGCCTTAAATCTCTCACAAAAGTTTCCTACTATGGTTACAGAGTGATTGGTTTGCAGCTTCAGGCTTCTGATGACCTTGGAAAGCTTTGCTCACCTTGTATTTTGCGAATCTGTGGAGAAAAGCCTGGGACTACTTATTCAGATAGTTGTCACAGAAAAGAAGAAAAACTGGGCCTGTAGACATCAGAAGTAAAGGGTTGAGAGGACAGGGAACTGGAGCAGGAGACCTCCTGGCATTTGTATATTTGCTCTAGACTCGGCCTGCTAGGTTAACCGTGGGGTGGGGGACAAGTCTTGGGCCATTGTCTGCTCATGATAGGAGTAAACCCTGAGCTGATACTAAAGGATATCTTGAACCATGTGTAGTCTCACTTTATTCCTGGGAGTGACAGAGTATCTTTAACCCCATTTAACAGATTAAGGAACTGAGACTCAGTATGGCTAAGGGACTTCCCCAAGTTCTTACAGCTAGTTGAGCCCTGTCCGATAAGAAAGGCACTTCTCTTTCCACCGTGTCATGATGCCTGGGCATTTGTTCATCATTTGTCTTCCTAGTGTTGTACCAGAGCCTACCTTGGAAACTACCTGTCTCAGTTTTACAGTCACTAGGAAGAGATTTGAGCCCTTCAAGCCTGAGGGAAGGAGGCAGGGAACAGAAGGAGTAATTTTGTCATCACCTGGCAGTGACAGGCCAAGCGGAAGGACTTAGTTGGGTAGGGGTTTAACAGTGACTCATCCCTTTTCTTAGGCCACTGGTGGCCTTCCAAGCTGCATTTCTTTTCTCCCAAAGCAGCGCAGTGGATTTAGCGAGCTCAGTCCACTCCATCCTTCTCGCTTCCAGGTGATAGCAAGAGGTGGGATCTTCCTGAGCACACGACAGGGACAGCCTCTCTCGCTCAGTTCTAAGGACTTCTGTAGCATTCTCAATAAGACAAAAGCACCTTCACTCCTACACATTTTGTTTTTAAGCTTCTGTTTCCTTTTTGTCTCTTCATTAGATCAGCTTGACTCCTCAAACTTTGTGTTTTAGCTGTTTATTTTAAGCTCACCAGTCTTTCACCTTTATTTGAGCTCTTCGTTGGAAAGGTAAACAGTTCCTTCAGGCTTCAGTGGTTCCCTGTGCTTTTCTTTGCTTAGATTCCAGAGTGTCTGAGCTGTTTCACAAAATTAAGTTCCTTGCATCTGCAATTTCTGTGCTCCCCCAGTTCTGGGCTCTGGGGGATATGAGACTAAACAGAGGGACTGAACCATGATTTTGGTGAAATGGCCAAAGTGTGCCTGCTTTCAAAGGTGCTTGTGACCTTTTCCACAGTCCAGTGTGTCACATTGTTAGGGTGTACTCAGGCTGCAGGTACTTATTCTCAGAGAGGTACATTTTATTCACGAGCAAAGCCAACAAGCTAAGTAAACTGTAGAACTCAGGCACAGTTCATCATTCAAGTCAGCTCCGATCCTGACGATTCAATCCTTTCCCCAAACCCAGTAGGGAGTTCTCTTTTTACCTTCTGCATAGCCTTTACTATAGAAATAAAAGCAAATTAAAAAAGCACTTTGAAAATGCTTATTTCTTCTATTCTGGTTTCTGATAAACCCTAGTTTAACAAGTGTCTTTACCGAGAATCCGTTTTCTCCGCTCTCTTCCAAACATTCCCCAATTTCTGTTTTCCTAGGGGGCACATTGCTTCCCACTGGATTCTACTTCACTGGCCACCTTCAACGTACAGTGTGTGCTCTCTTTCTTGTCTGTGTCCTTAGCTGCCCTGCCTGGACCTCAAGAGTTCCTTTTTCAGAGAAAGACTTGGGAAGTCCTTTGTATTTTCCCCTCATCCAGCAACAGCCAGAGGCCTTCTGGGTCCTTAGAATCTGGGTGGGGAGAATCGTGTGCTTTCCTCCCTGACCACTTTTATCCATTGTCCCTCTCAGTCTTATTCATTCAAGTGTCCTTTATTTTGTGTGAATAATATGCCTGGATATGTTTCATCATTAGCACTTGTTAAATGCAGGGGGATAAGAAGGGGAGTGCTGCCACCAACAGGGACACAGTAACCTGGGGAAAGTTTATTACCTTTGTGAAGAAACTCTACATGAGATAGCAACCAGCTGTCTTCAACACTTTCCACCACGTAGTGAAAGTAGAGAGGCTTTTGAGATCCATCTTTTCTGGCACTGGATTTCTTCTGTGGTATCCAAGTTAAATAGAACTTTGGGGCATTTTCCAGCCATTTAAGACTTCCTGGAGGCAAGATTGGCATCTTTTTGTTGCAGATTCCAAATTCTATTACACAAGCATACAGAGATTGAGCTGGGTCGCCATCAGAAACATGACATTTTAAGCAACTGACAAGCAATCATGGTGGTCTCCTGTAGAGTACTTGTCATTCCCTGGGAGTGAACTCGGGATGGAAAGGAATCTCAGCCAATTCTGTTTTGATGTTAAGTCTCCTGAATCCTAGTATACATTGAGAAACTTAAAAAAACAAAACTTTGCTTTTGTACCCTTTAAGTAGCAGGTCTGTAGTTCAAGGATGCCAGTGTTCAAGAGTAGATTATAGGCATTCATGCCAATGACATAGCTACCAATGACCCTCTTGTCCAAGAGATAACAACTGGGTAATGCCACCCATCCTCTGAAATCTAGCTGAAGATTTCTCCTGCCCTAGACTTTTATGCTTTTTATAAGAACAAATTAGTACCTGAAGTATCCTGGGCCCCCTTTGACAAACAGGAGCTGGTTTCCTGCATGTCATTGCTTAAAACATCATGTGTTTTACCTTTTACTGAAGCTTAGATGAAGCCCAAGCTTTGGTTTCAATTGTGGTTAATTCCAAGATCTACCGCTTCCCAGCTGTACCTTGAACAAGTCAGCTAGCTCTAGGTTGCAGTGTCCTCATCTGCAAATGGAAGTGGTAACTTCTGCTTCACCAGGTTTCTGGGAGGACTCAGTGAGATCACTTTTGTCAGAGAGGCTTTGGCCCAACTCCCAGCCTCTATGAAGCCTTTGGTATATTCATTTCATTAGCTCCTTGTTATGCCCTTCCTTCCGTCATCGCAGGGGGCTACTCTGTACTTACGACGGCTTGTGAGTGAGATCTTACCTACACACACACTGTGGAACAATCTAAAATAATCGGTTTAATTGTGTTGCACTAAGACACATTCGCACTAAGACACAGGCGACTGTAATTATGGTCATAATTAGGAAAGGATTCTGCTCACAGAAAAAGGAACCTATCACTTCCAGTCTTCAGCTTAAAATTTTATGTCATAAAGATAAAGGCTGTCCAGTTGATGGATCCAGAAACTGAAGGACCCTTCATTCTTGAGGTTTGCCTTGAAAAGACAATGAAGTGTTAACGAGACTCCTTAACTCGTGTCCGCCTGAAAGTTTGTGGAGGAACAGTCCTTCTCAGTTTCTTTTTCAGTAGGAATAGCAGATACTTAGATAACTGGGGCTTGCTTGTTTTTGTTTGTTTCCTGTGAGAACTAATTCAGGACAAAGGTTTTTGTTTGTGTGTCTTATTTGCTTTTTCCTATCTAAAGTACAAAACAGCATAACTAATTCCCATGAAGGGTATATATGCTTGCAAGTTAGGAAACCTGTGTTATTGAGCAGAAGAAAGTCAATGGGAAATCTAGCACCGCAGTCTAGCCACCAAAGTGATAAAAGCTAGGCCTCTCTGAGAAGCAGCAGCCTGGGGGCACCTTGGTAATTAGCTGTTTGGCCTGAAATTTGATCACACAAACCACGGGGCCAAGCGGACCTGGAGCCTAAGGGCTGAGGATGGGGTGGACCTGACCTGAAGGAGTTGACTCAGAGGCTCAGAGCAAAGAGCTCTGCTGAATTTAATTCAAGTTTTAGAATCACAGAGATGGGACACCTCGTCTTGCCAAGATCTTCACCATTGAAAAGGCACAAAGAGAACCATCCACTGGTGACAATAGTGGGTTCATCCTCTAGTCTTTATATCCCACCAGCTCACCTCCCTTCTACTTGTTGAAAGCTTTTCCTAAGCTCCTGTAGTCAGTGTGCTTGATGTCACTGCAAAGCCAGGGACAGAATTCAGGCCCCCACAGCCTTCTTCAGTCTAGGAAAGGCTGTACCTATACCACCGTCCTCAGGTATGAGCAGGTTAGAGGGACACAGGCAGGTAAGACCAAGGAGCAGGGAAATTCTTCCTTCTTTACCATGCTCCTCATCTCTTGCAAGACTCAGAAGTCTCAGCTGCAGGATATTGGTATTTATAAACCCTGTGGTTTCTCAGGAACCCTGGAATGACTACTGGCAAAATCCAAAGTTCACCTCCTGCAATCTTCCTTACACTTAGCTCTATTCCTGGTATCTCCTACATGTTTACTCATGCCTTGTTTTCATAAAGAGTGCAGTATCTGCATAATAAATGCAACATGAAGGCTAACTCCTTCTCCTCCAGTGTGACAGACAGTACAGGGTCAGGCATGTGGGATTTCGTGATATCTCAGGCAAAGTCTCTGGAGCCTGTGTCTGTTCTGCTTCTGGTAGGAATTTTCCAAGCCTAGCCTTGATCTTTATACCAAGCAAATCTCCTTTCATGAATAGCACACCTCTCACTGTCTTCCCTAAGGCATGTAGTTCCGAGTGGGGTGGCCTGCCAAGACTTCCCCAATATTACTTCCTGATCACATCAGTTCCTGAAATAGAAGAAGGGGTTGCAGAGCTAAGGTCCAGAGAAGAGAATGTGCCTGGCCACAGTCACAAAGGAGGCCAGGGTCGAGCCAGTCCTAAGACCCTTAAGCAGAGCCTGTAGTTCAAGCTGATTATCCCCCATTGCCTAGGCCAACGGGGTAATAATGTGTCCTTGGTCGGGTGGTTACTTAAACAGACACTGATGAGGTTCCCAGAGGACACCTGAAAGGACAGGGAAGGATTCCCACGCTGACCAAGCCTTCTGCAGGCAGGGGTGTCATGCAGATACCCTGTAAGCTGCCTCTGTGCTAGACCAGGTTGGTTGATCCTTTGTTGTTCACATTTCAGAAAATCATGAAACGGCTCATAAAAAGATATGTCCTGAAGGCCCAGGTAGATAGAGAAAATGATGAAGTCAATGAAGGTAAGTGATTGTGTTAGTTTCCTGTTACTGCCACAGCAAAGCACTACAAACACAGTAGCTTGACACAACACGTATCTGTTTCTCTAGAGGAGATCAGAAGTCCTAAATCGGTCTTCATTGTTCTATACCATCAAGTTGATTCTGACTCCTACAACCCTATATGGCAGAGTAGAACGGCCCCTTAAGGTTTCCTAGGCTTAGTCTTTACAGGAGCAGATGGCTGAGCTAAACTCAAGGTGTTGCCAAGGATGGCACTGCCTTCTTGTGGCTCTGGAAAGAATGTTTCCAGGCTCAAGAATGTGGTTGGTGGAGTTTGGTTCCAGGCAGCTTTCGAACCAAGGTCCCTGTGTCCTTGCTAGTTATGAGCTGGGGCCGCCCTGAGCTCCTAGGAGCCTCTTCAGTTTTTGACTGTGGCCTCCTCCATCCCAGAACCAGCAATGGGTCAACAAGTCCTCGTCTCTCACCTCTTCTTCTATCAGTGCATCTCTCTGACTCCCTCTTCCACTCTCAACAGCTCATTCGGTTAGGTTGAGTCTATGCAGATAATCCAGACAGAGTACTCTCCCTGTCTGAAGGTCATCTGATTCACAACCTTAATTCCATTTTCCATGGAATGTTAACATGTTCACAGACAGAATACCTAGGATTGAAGCATAGACATCTATGGTAGGGCTGGGGGCATTATCCTGCCTGCCACCGTGATGTCTACATCAAGTCGGCCTCATGCCCCTTGGGTTGGGATGGGCCAGAATTCCCTTGCCTGCCTCCTATTCTGTGGGGCCACAGAGAGTGGGTAGAACACACGCCATTTTCACCTTCTGCTACCAGCCCGACTTTTTCCCCGGGCCCTGCACTGCCTCGGCTCCAAGTTCTCAGAGTCAGAAGTACTTGTTAAAAATGAAGATTCCACAGACTCCACCTGGACCTAATGAACTGGCATCTCTGGGGCAGGCCCGGGAATCTTCATTTCGGCAACAGCATGAAGTGATTCTAAAGTACACTGACATGTGTGAAATACATTGTTTTCATGGTTTGAGTTATTTTTCCAGTCTATTTTAAGCAGCTTCTCTTAAGTGAAAAAGCAGATTATCTCATGACAGGAAACTAATCTTCATGAGCTACCTAGGAGCAACATACATCATCTAGAAACAGCCTCAAACATGAAAGAAGGCACCAAGTCTCCACCTCACTTGGGCCACGGGGGCTACCAACAGAGCTGGGTCACTGATCACCCCTCTGTAACAGGGCCCTTTGCTTCACTCTGGGGCATCCAGCCCGCAGCCCACATATCCACAATAACCAATCTGACGTCAGTGACATGCTACAGGGACCAAGCACTGTTCCAACTCCCCCCCCCCCCACCTTTTTAGGTCTCAAATATAAAACTGCCAGGTGTCATGTCAGCCAGCCTCAATCAGTGTGTAACTGATTGAAATGAATGTGACTGATTATACACTGTGGAGCTATCCAGGTTTCATGCTGCTAAAATTACACCGTGAAACTGGCACTTAGTAAAGTACCTGATTAAAAAAAAAACAAAACAGAGGATGATACATTTGTCAGAGCTGACCCCACTGTATCATTAAGATGTTTGCATTATGTGCATGTACATTATTTTTTAAAAATCACTGTGAACAGCACATCCACATGCAGCATCTATATCAGGCAAAAACCTTTCAGCTCCCCTTTATGGTTGTCTAATCACGTGGCTCACTGTAAAAGCAAAAGTCCCCACTTGGGAGTCCTTGTCACTGAAGAAGGCAGTGGCAGGCATTGTGGCAGCTTGTATTGCTGAGGCAGTGTTGCTGGCCGGCATGGTCTCAGTGGAACGTACTTCTGCTGCTGCTCAATCCCTGGGAAACTGGCTGGTTCAGCAGCTGTGCCAGCCACACTTAGCCCTTCTCTTCACACATCCAGGTGCTTCTCATCTCTGTGACTAACAGCAGAGTGAAACGTGAGCTTTGGGAAAGTCAAGTTTCTAATTAACAAATCTGCCTGTGCTGACTTGGAGACCAACAATTATAGTTGGTCCAATTACATGAACGAGATGCGAGACCCAATTCATGACCGGGATCCTGACTCCTCCATCTACCTGAAACCCGTAACAGAGGTTTTCCAGGGATGAGTAGACAAGTTTTAAGTGAAATATATGTACATGGAAACTGGTGGTGTAGTGGTTAGGGGGTACATCTGTTAACCAAAAGGTCAGCTGTTCAATTCTGCCGGGAGCTCCTTGGAAACTCTATGGAGCAGTTCTACTCTGTTCTATAGGGTCACTCTGAGTCAGAATTAACTTGCCAGCAATGGAAGATAGATTGGAAAATAGATAGGTAGATTGGAAGAGAGAGAGAGAGAGAGATGATAGACAGACAGACAGACAGACAGATAGATATGTCCTCTAGCCGTGGGAAGATGAGTAGTACTTAGATCAAAATAGTCCACCCCTCACCTCCACCCTCAGTGCATTAGCCCAGCAACCCAACAGTCTGCTAAAAGAGAAATGCCCCAGAAGCACACAGGATGGGCCCCTTTACTTTCCCATACTCACCAAAAAAAAAAAAACCCCTCTGTACTTTCAGGTGAACTGAAGGAAATTAAACAAGACATCTCCAGCCTCCGCTATGAGCTTCTTGAAGAGAAATCACAAGCCACCGGTGAGCTGGCAGACCTGATCCAGCAACTCAGTGAGAAGTTTGGAAAGAACTTAAACAAGGACCACCTGAGGGTGAACAAGGGCAAAGACATTTAGCAGCCCATGACAGCATCTGTGACTTCTACCAGCATTCTAAGGCCAGGTCCGATGCCCGGCCACAAGCTCTGGTGGGGAGCGGTCCCAGGCCCACTCCTCTAGGACACGAAGGGGATTCACTGGCTTGTTGTCCAGAAGCATTGTGGCATCTCCAGCCCAGAGGCCTACCTGGGCCCAGAAGCGTTGTGAATCTAGGTTGTTCATAAGAGAAGCTACCACAGGAGGAAGAGAGGAAGTGCCCGTTGACACGTGTGAGACCTTCACTCCAGCCACAGTTGAAATATTCCTGTGGCCGGATCAGGCCCAGGCCATGCTGCATGCACACATGTGCCCTCCCGCTGCACATGGGCAGCTGCTGCGTCCTGGGAAGACAAAGCACCTCATCCCACCAGCCCCTTTCTCTCTCCCTCCCCACCAGCTGCGCATACACCAATTCAGACCATCCCAACAGAACCGGAAGGTGACCTGTGATCTATTCTTAAGTGCCAGATGAGAACACAGATAGCCTAATAGCAACATAGTTCTATTTGTTTATTTAAAAAAAAAGTTTCAAAATCTTAAATCAAAAATTGTACTGTAGGTAGAAATGTTTAGAGAACTACAAAATCCAAATGATGTATTTTTACCTTTATTAAGATTATCTTGAATTTACTATTTTTACCTAAAACGGAAAGAAATAAAATTACCTCATAAGAGCTTGAGGAGCCTCTGTGGATGTGCTGCCTGAGGCCATCCCTGTGTCTTGCAGGGAAGATGAGGGTTGGCCGGGAACCACAAAACCAGGGGGCTCTGGGAGGAGAATAGAGCAGGTGTGAGGGGGAAGGGTACCACCCACCTGGAGTCACACAGGCAGGACCCCCAAGGAATTCTTTGTGCCAGTCGTACCTCCAAGGCCCTTCTGTCTCCATACCTGGTGACTCTAACCTCTTTAGGGTCAGGAAGGAGGCAAAGGAAATGGAAAATTTTCTCACCCCACCGCTTGAAATTTCCCTGGGGCTTGGGGTGTGTGGGATAGGGGAAGGAGTGTCCCGTGAAATGGAGCCACATACCGGCTCTGGGGGGAGGGGGCAGGTGTGAGTAGACAGAACTGCCACCAGAGGGCAGCCCAGCCCCAAACAATGCCACAACCTGAGCTGCTTACAGGTGTCATTGATCCTATGAAAACGCTGATGATAGTTCCAAGTGTTGAGTACTCCATTCATGCCAGGCACTGTACTGGTGGCTCTGCACACATCAGTCCACTGAATCTCCATGACAATCCTGTGAGAAGGACTGGAGTTACAAATTCAAATGCGTGCACTGGCCCTGGAAAGACACAAACGAAAGCATGCAAAATGTAAGGGAGAAAATGTGTGTGTGTATGTGTGTGTGTGTGTGTAAAACCAAAAACAAAATCACTGCCATCGAGTCAATTCTGACCCACAGTGACCGTCACCACAGGAGAAGTAGAACTGCCCTATAGCTTTTCTGAGCAGTTGCTAATGGTTTCCAACTGCCAACCTTTGAGTCAGCCACCAAACTCTTAACCACTGAGCCACCAGGGCCCCTCTATTTATATCTACTGAGGCATGACTCAACAGCAACAGGTTTTATATGCATATGTACACGCACACACACACAAGCCCTGACAATTAAGTTCACAAACTTGTCCTAGAAAAAGGTCTACATATCTCATTGCTAAATATCACTGTGGTTACCCTCAAAGTGCTCCCCTTGGGAAGCTATACACCAATACCAGCACCTCGTCCACGCTTCAAAGCAGTTTTGGAACTCTTTTTTTCTGGAATGGCCATCAGAGTTGTCGTCGTATTACCCTTGATATCCTGAATGTCATCCAAATGTCTTCCTTTCAATATTTCCTTTATCTTCTGGTAAAGAAAAAGGTCACTGGGGGCCAGATCAGGTCAGTAGGGAGGGTGTTCCAACACAGTTGTTTGTTTACTGGCTAAAAACTCCCTCACAGTTGTACAGTTAAGTTTGCCAACTTGCCACCATGCCACTATGCACAATGGCGACTCCAGAAAGAGTTCTGAAATTGTTTCAAAGGGTGAACTAGACACTGGCATCAGTCCATAGCTTCGCAAGGGGAGTACTTTAGAGGTGACCACGGTGATATTCAATAAAGAGACATGTAGCACATAGAACAATTAAGTCCATGGACTTGTCAGACCTCGTACATAGATACAGGTACAGTTGTTAGTCGTCCCTCAGTATCCACAGGGGATTGGTTCCAGGACTTCAGTAGATACCAACAATATGAGAATGCTCAAGTCCCTTACATAAAATGGTATAGTGTTTGCATGCAACCTAGGCATGCCCTCCTACATACTTTAAATCATCTCTAGTTTACTTATGATACCTAATACAATGTAGAGGCTCTGTAACTGGTTGTTTCACCGTAATTGAAGACTTGCTCTGGAAGATAGATTTTTCTCTTCTGTAAGTTTCTTGAGCTCTTCTGAGAACACTGATGCTGCCTGGACATCAGCCAATGATGATTTTCTTGTGATCCAGAACTTCTTGGAAACCCTGGTAGTCATGAATCTTCATAACAATCCTGGTTAATCCAAAGGTCAGCAGTTCAAATCTGCCAGGTGCTCTTTGGAAACTCTATAGGGTGGTTCTACCCTATCCTATAGGGTCACTTTGAGTCGGAATTGACTTAATAGCCGCGGGTTTCATTTTGTTTTTTTCCAGAAAGGCTTGAGTCTGTATCACTTTACAGCCCAACCGTCTCTTACCAGCTTTAATCTCCTTTCTCTCACTCTCCTCAATTCCTTCACACTTAGCCTCTGAGGGATTGCCTAGGCTGCTTAATCGCTTTTTAGGAGCCATTTTTTCACAGAAATGAAGGAGACACACAACACAAGTAGCAAACAAATGAGAGTGAGCCGAACAGCATTCCAACAAGTGCTGGAGAGAGACTGAGGATCTGCGAAGCCGCAGGAGGCTGCAGCAGGGTATGCCTACACGTGATTTCTTACCCGTGGATTCAGGAGAGTGCCTGGCTTGTGGCAAATTCAAGTTTTGCTTTTGGAACTCTTTGTTTTTAATGATTTTCTTTTCTCGGCTGCTTCAACCTGCAGATGTGGAGGGCAGACTGTATAACAGGTAAACACACACACACACACACACACACACATGAAGAGGGACTCATCCCTTCACAAGCTTTTTTTTTAAAAAAAAACTTTCCTATAAGAAAACAGATCAAATGGGTAATAAAAGAACTGAAGTTGGTCTCAGCACTGAGGAGTGTGGGAGGAGCTGTGACAAATTAGACCATCATGCCTTACTTAAAGGGGATGCTGACATTCAGCCCAGCCTGTTGTCACCATAAGGTCTAGTTTTGTCAAATCTTCCCAATTTAAAAAAAAAAAACCCTCAACATTTCCTAGGCCTCTGGGCGCCTAGTTGGGCATCTGAAGAAGAGGTTCCTAAGCCAATGGCCCACACCTGAGGCTTAATGCCCAATCTGGGCACCAGCAGCCGGTGCTCAAACAAGACAGACGCCAAGGCAGGCCGAGGGCCTGTGGGTGCAGGGTGTGTGTGCAGGGTGTGTGTGTGCAGGGTGCTCCACAGAGCTGGTGGGTCAGACAGCTCCCCCAGAATACCAACAACTTCTGCTGGGAAAAAGTCACACACACTCACACACACACATATACACATACCTTGTGAAGTGAAGGAAGCACTGAAATAAGAACTCTCTCCTATGATTATGTAAGCTGCACCTCAGGAGGTTTTCATTTGTAGTGTGTATGAGGGTCTATTTATGGGTTTTGAAGAACTTACAAATCCTAAAAGTGTTCCTTCGATGGTGTGCTTGTCCTGGTGACATGAACTGTGCAGAGGGAACCCTTTAGCTCTCCTCAGATACTCACAGCACACATGTCCCCAAAGCTGCAGATAGTTACTGAGGCCTTTGCCAAGCACTGGGCTGAGACACAAGTGTGCCTGGTGAGCTCCTTTTTATGCCTGGAGTCTGAATAGGAAGGCTGAAGAGTCATGGATATATCCAGGAGACAAATGACCGGTATTTCCAGAAGATTTCCTTTCAGATCCGTGACTTATCTCCATCAGAATGCTAATAAACACTTCTGAGATGCATTATTCACATTCCCTATCAGTCTGTGACCAGATGGAGCTGCTAACTCCATTTTCAAAGTGTGCAGCATCCTTTTCCTCTCAAGCCTAAGTCTGAAATTCTCTCCTTACAGAGATAAACAAAAAGAAGTCACTAAAAACAGGAAAAGTAAACTAGCACCATCCATCAGTTTTTTGATGCTGTAGCTGGGAGGTGAGGGCAGTCCAGGAATGGATTCATCACTACCAGATGGAAGTGAGGGGCAGGGGGAGGGCCCTTCTTTTTGTGGAGGGCTGTGGCGAG